>CM059432.1:123969113-125450044 GCA_030390025.1 Squalus acanthias
AGAAGCTTTGGCCTGGATATCTGACTTAGATATTGACATTTGAATTGCTTTGCTACTACCATACGTAAGAAGAAGAAGACTGTTACACTCCCAGTATTATGTTAATGTATGATTAAATATCAGGCAGCAGATGTGCACTCCAGAACATAGGGCTGGATTTTGAATGACCCATGGAGTCGGGTTTGGAGGCGTGTGGGGGGTTAAATGTGCGGGGTCGGGGTTTCCGACCCCATCCCGACTCCATCCCGCCTCCACGCAATTTTGACAAAATCAGTCGCGGGGTTCCCGACTCCGTCCCGCCTCCAAGAGGCGGGAGAGGCCATTAAAGCCCTTAACAAGCTCTAAATTGGCTCTGTAATGCCATTTTGAAACGTTTTAGTTAGTTTAACCCTTTTCTGACGTGAAGTACGCCTGGTGTGAAACACGCCAGTGAAACCTGGCGGGAGCACAAGTGGACAGCTGACTATCAGCTGCAGGTCCACTATTACAACGGAGATGTGATGAAGGTAGTAGTAGTATTAGGTCTGAAAGTCGCTGCTGCTGCATTGAATGTGTTCAGAGACTGCCTGGCCTTTGCTGTGAGAGGACTTAGATGCAAAAAAAATTCTCTCTCTCTCTCTCTACTCTCTCTCTGTCTCTCTGTCTCTCTCTCTCTCTCTCTCTCCCCTTCTCCCCCCGCCTCCCCCTCCCATATTTTCCATCCAGGTCCACTCACATCAAAAGCAAGCCAGGCAGGTCCTCTCTCACCAACAGTCTCTGAGACTAGGCAGTCAGCAATGATGACATCATCAGAGGCGACTTTCAGACTGAAACCACTAATTGGTTCATGGGTTCCCACATGCTGGAACTCAATTGCCCAATTAAGTGAAAATTGCATCATTCATCCACATTAATCTGGAGTCGGGGGGGAAACACGAAATGCGGATTACACGACCCCAACCCGACCCCAAGACAAAATCCAGCCCAGAAGATCTGAGGACTGATTTGAGGAGTGATCAGAAGTCCTGAACCCAAGAGAATATCTAAGGCATAGCTAAACCTTGTAACAGTGTTCTTACAAGTCCAACCTTTGGACTGCCAACATCACCAGGGTATTTTAGGGTCCAGCCATTTATTTTAAAGTTTTCAAATCACAGTGTGAAACTGAAACATAGGGGGGGATATTTAACCTAAAAAACCAGGTGGGTTGGGAATGTGTGGGAAGTTAAAGTATCAAAATCTGAATCCTGACCTGAACCTGCCTGCAACCGGTCCACTTCTGCTTTTAACAGAGGCAGGATGGGGATGGGCAGCCAATCTGCTGCCAGGAGGCAGGGCCGTCTATTTAAATATTATAATGAGAGGAAATCTCGTCTTTAACCTCCATTTCATCTTTAACTGTAGCTGGTCGAGTTTTACACACTTCATAAAACTCACCAGCTACAGCATGGCGAGATCTGCTGCATCCAGGAGGTAATTGCCTTTACACTTACCTCCTAGATCCAGGATCCCTGCCTAACCCACCCCCCTGCGATCAGAGACCCCCCAGGCCTCCGATTCGACACCCCCCCCCCTCCCCCCGAGGCCACCAATCCCCCGCCCAGGGCTCCGATCCCTCCTGAGGCTTCCCCCACCCCCAAGCCTCCGTGATCCCTCCAAGAGGCCACCTCCCCCACTAGGCCTCCAATGCCCTCCACGAGGCCATCCCCTTACTAGGCCTTCGATCCACCCCTCCTTCGGCCCTCCCCCTGCTGCTCCTCCGGCCCCAGTTGTCTGCGGACCCCTTCCCCCGATCTTCTCCCGGCACGGCCCCCATGCGATCCGATGCAAGAATCGTTACTGAAGGCAGAAAAAAAAGTTTGCGAACTCGTGCACACCCGATTTGGTATCTGCACGTCGCTCTTCATGTCTTACATCTTAAAGAAGTGGGAGGAGGGATGGTCTGGTGGCTGAGCATTTCCAGCATGTGCTCGCAGGAGATACTACAGCCTGATGTAGCAGCAGGTAACATCTTGTAAATAAGAGCTCTTGCAAAACACTGCGTGGATAAATCGAGCCTCCACTGTTCAATGCGAAAATACTGCAGTTCAGGGTAGTGACTAAAGTCCGTGCATTTTCCTGTCATTTACTAAGGATGTACAGTAGATTTGCATCGATAACGGATCTGTTCATAAACGGCGTGACGCACTTCTGACCATCAAGTGTTATGGAATTGCGTCACACTCTGCTCAACAATTGTCGTTCACTTTTAGTGTCAACATTTTTCAGACTTAGTTTGGTTCAGGCTTTTAGACAGCCCGTACAACGACAGCAGAACATTTGCCTGTGTTTATAGATAATAAAATGAACAGAATACTATTGATTCACCTAGAGCTTGCTTCCCGGTGTGTTCTCCGAAGATACAGCGTCCGAGTCATGGAATATTTTGCAGGAAGAGTGTAACTGATGCTGTTTAACTTTTGATATTTCTTTAGTCTCAGAGCAGAATTGACTCACCTCCTTTAACAATAGAAACTGTATTGCAACCGTACTTCAGAAATTTTAATCAGCAGCTGCATGATGTGAATTTTTTTTTCAAAGATCCCTGTAACTTTAGAAAAGCTACCTTTCGTTTTGTTTCTTGGTGAGCTTGCTGATAATGTCTGGTATGGAACCCTTGCTCAGACTGCAGTTTACCATTTCCAGTCAGTTGTAAATAGAAAGTGTTGTTTAATATCCAATTTCCCTTGAGGGGAATGTTTACTCTTTAAGAAAAATACAATTTATGATGGATTATTGGCCAATATAATCTGTTCTTCCAACGGATTGAGTGCTGTTTTCTTGAGAAATAGTAACATGGCCCCCGAACCCTCCCCTCCACCCCCATCCCATCTTCTCCCAGCACGACCCCCACGTGATCCCTCCCTCCCTCCTCTCTGCAGCCTAGTGCCGCAGGCCAACCCGCCCGGAGCCAGCCAGCCTCTCAGTCTGGCTGGAAGCGGGTGGGAAACAGAGGCTTCCCATGCAAATCAGGCCCTGCCATTAAAGTCGGCAGGGCCTGTGGGAAACCTGTTTTCCCGGGTTTTCCCGACCGCTTCGGAGCCCTCCTGCCACCAGCCCGCCTTTCCCATTAAAATTCAGCCCATACACTCAGGTTACTGCAATAATAATGTCCAAAATTAACAGGAGAAACAGATATAAATATAAAAAAGAATTATGCACACCTTTATTTTTGCTTGCCCTATTTTCCTCTATTTTTGTTGTTTTACTTTGTTTCTAATTAATGAGGACCATTCTATATATATATTGATTTTTCTTAATCTGGCTTCCAATTAGCTGAAAACCAGCTCCAAAAACTGCATTTTCAGTAATTCAAGCCTCAGATGGGCTAATGACTAACATGATTACCTTGTTACTTGATTTTGTAGTGTCAGACAGAAAGTGCTGCTGCTTGGTGAGATACCTTGCTAATGGCTCCATCATTCCAGTTGCCCCTCAATGAGCTGCTCACAGGCCGCACTCCAAGAGTTAAATTGTTCTCTTTTCCCAGAAGGCTTGGCTTGAAGACAAAAGGAAAGCCATCTTCTTTCTCATTTGTTAATCAGGATATGAAGGAGGCTACTTTAAAATGTTTCATCACCGTGGTTGCTGTAATGAAAGTAGCAATTTCTTGGAATGGCCACAACTGCTTAATGACGATAGTTCTTAACATTCATCAATTTCACTTTAACCATTGTTGTTTGGGAAGCTTCTTCCCTTATCTTTCAGATATTGAGCATAACACATTCCTTAAGAATTGCTGATCAGACATGAATTCTATGCGATTTCCTGTAGTTGAATGTATGAATATTTATATTTTATATGTCTCATCTTTCCAAACTTGAATAATTCCTGGTCATTACAGATGTTAGCATGGAATACATGATGTTGTATTGATCAACATGGATCACATACACTCCACACATTATTGTACATGTCTTCAGCAGCAATAGCCTACTAAGAGAGATATTATAATATCTGGGACCCTCATAATTGGGATGGAGTCCATTGAGTATAGGCAAATCACTATTGAATCATAGGGGTAAAAATTCACTTGGTTACGCCTCCCGTTAGCGCCTTAAGAGGGCGCTAATGGGGCGCAAAGCCGCTAACGCCCGGGCGCAGCGATGTTTGCGCCGCTCGAGAACTTAACTTGAGATTGTGCGGCGGCGCTAAAACTTATCGCTGCGACCACCTGCGCGCGCAGATTGTGACGTCATTCCATGGTGCAACGCCCTTGGGGCGCCCCGTAGCGGAAATTGAGTGGCGCCCCCTGCCTTACCGCCTGGCGCTTCCAACGACCAGAAGACTGGAACGCTATCAATCGCTGTGGGGCTGGGGGGGGCGCTATTTAAAGGGGGCCTCTTCCTGTCTTTTATTGTTGGTGGCATTTTTGAACTACGCATTCTGAGAGAGAGAGGGAGAGACTTCTGGAGAGATTCAACGTTGTGTGAAGGAGTTTTGGGTACTGAGCAGCACTTTGCAGGTTCATTTTGATTTGCCATTCCTTGTATCGATTTAGCAGAGACTGTGGGAGCTGCACTCTGAGCTCTTTGCCTGGTACTTTCCATTGTTCTTTCCAGCACATTTGATGTGCAAGTCTCTCCAGGCCGAGATTCAAGGCAGCAATGAACAGGATGTGGATGGAAAGCAAGATTAACCATCCCCTTTAAGAACTGCCCCGTGCCATTGTGTGTGTGTTCCATTGCTGACTGACATTACATGAGCTTCGCCAGCGCTCCGAGTTAGCGCCTCACTGCTCGGCCTTTGCGCCTTAAGAGAGGTGTGCAGCGCCTGCTTTAGCGCTCCACTCACCTCCCGGGGCGGTAAAAGTGAAGTTTCCTGTCAGTGCCGATAATTAGCGCCAGGCGCTAATATTTGCGTCCGGACAATATTTGCGCCCCAAATGGGGCGCGACCTAATTTTTACCCCATAGAATCATAGAATGGTTACAGCACAGAAGGAGGACATTCGGCCCATCGAGCCCGTGCCAGCTCTCTGCAAGAGCACTTCAGCTAGTCCCACGCCCCCACCCTTTCCCTGTAGCCCTGCAATTTTTTTTCCTTCAGATACTTATCCAATTCCCTTTTGAAAGCCGTGATTGAGTCTGCCTCCACCACCCTTTCAGGCAGTGCATTCCAGATCCTAACCACTCACTGTGTAAAAGTTTTTCCTCATGTCGCCTTTGGTTCTTCTGCAAATCATCTTAAATCTGTGTCCTCTGGTTCTCGACCCTTCCGTCAATGGGAACAGTTTCTCTCTATCTACTGTGTCTAGACCCCTCATGATTTTGAAATTCATTTGATATTGTTGCAATAATATACGACTTCCAGGAAACAAAAGGACAGAAATGACCTTATCATATGAAGGATTATGATTAATAACGGACTGCAAGATTATTCTAACCACTGATCAACAGAGCTTGGAAACTGGCGAGTAAATATTGTGACTGCCAATTTCCTTGGATTTCATTGGTCCGATGTCTTTCATTGACAGAACTTTCAACTAATATGGTGCAAACATACGGAAATGATGGGCAGAAAAAGAACAGCTGGTCTAACAAGCCTGCCCCACACTCATGATGCCCTAAGCATCATGACTAGACGCTTCCTATCCCTCCCCCCCCCCCGCCCCGCAACCACCATCCCCTCCCCAGCAGCCATCTAATCTCCTGGGAGGGGCAAAAAGTTGGAAAAAGAAATCCAGGGCCAAAATGGGGAAAGAAAATCTGGAAATTTCCTCTCCGACCCCTTCAGGCGTTAGTAACAAGTCCAGGAGACCACATTGACCATACTTACATTAACCATTAAATCACTTACTTTTTATTCGATGCGATCCCTGCCCCAGCCAAGAACAGTCAAGCTCACTTTTGAAGGCGTGGAGAGAGTCAGCACACACTGCACAAGCCGGCAACACATTCCAGAGGCTCACTTCTCTCTGGAAAAAGAACTGACTAACATCTAGCCTATTCCTACTCTTGCGTAGTTTTAATGCATGACCCCTTAGCTCTCCCCAAACAGTTAAACTGAAATGATCTATCAATAGGTTCACAATGCTCTATCAGGTCACCTCTAATTCTACACTGCTCTAACAGAAAATAGATCCAGCTCTTCAAGCCTGAGTAACTAAGGTTAGTTTAGCTGGGAATCATTCTTGTGGCTCTCCTCTGAACCTTTCCAAAGGTCACTATATCAACTACCAAAACTTGACACAGTACTCTAAATGCGGTCCAACAAAGGGCCTGTATAAGGACAGAATAGTGTCCTTTGACTTGTATTGAATGGTTCTATTAATACACCCAATACCCTGTTTGCTTTGGCTATGGCTTCTCTGCATTGGACGTGAACCTTGAGAAGTCTGTGCATAATAACACCTTGATCCTTTTCTCTCTCTCAACTGCTTTCAGTATTTTTCCCTGTAAATGGTAAGTATATTCTGTGTTGGTCTGATCTACATGCATCACACTGCATTTGTCTAGATGTAACAGAACCTAACCACCAATCAGATTTTACAAGAGATGTTACAAACTCCACCCAATGGGAATGAGCAGGGCAGTTATTTTTTCCAGAGGTTGGGGTGGAACTCTTTCCAAGTAAGTGTTGCTGTAATCCACTTCTTCTCCCAGTGTTCGACCACCCAGGACTTGGAAGGATGGTAGCTGCTGGTAATTGGCACACCTAAATTGTAATCCACTGGCATTCGGTGAACAATGTTATGAGAGATACACCAGCAAATCTTTAATGAATATAAAGTAAGAGAACTGCATTAAGTAGTGATGGAGATCAGATTATCTGCATCTACAGTCACAGATAGTGTGAGCTTTAGAAGTAGACCAGTTGATTTTGTACCTTTAGCTGTCAGAGCTCATTTTACAGGAAGCTTGAGATTTTTGTTGTGCAAGAGACAGGATTATAGAACAGTCTCCTACTGCTCTATTGGACAGACAGGCTCTCTCATTGAGTCTAGTGAGTCCAGAAATCAATCTGGCACCACCAGTAGAGCTGTATTTAATCAGAAGAGAAATATCGTCACATGATAAATTAGATGTTTAAGGCTTACTGAGAAACAACATTAATTATTCATGTGATACATACATTATTTATTCTGTTAATGGTCAATGGTGAACTGATGTGGTTGTAAAATAAAACAATTGGTTGGGGGGGAGAGTTGGAGAGTGGGCTGGTATCTACAGTGTGGAAACACTGACGCAATACACTGTGGTAAAAATGGCAGCAGGTTCTCCTCTGTCATACCTCTTACATCAGGTTCCTGATTTCAGGAAGGACATTTTACAGGAGTAACGAGCATGGGCAAGACGCTGTGCCAGAGAGGTGGGGAGTTAAAGCCATGTCATTCTGTGTACCTCATAGTGCTTCAAGAATAACATTGACAGGGATCTTGGAACAGATTGTTCACCTTATCAGTCGTGGTATAGTAAATTTCATGGGGGTAGAGTTTCCGCTATGGATGCAATCGGGAAATAGCGCCCAAAATACACTTGAAATTGCGCTGGCTAGGTTACAGTTCAAGTTTCCACTAAAATTCATTTGCATAATCACAAACTTAAAATCTTCCCTGAACCAGTGCAGCGTAACAGAAGATAATCGTTCCTTTTCTCATCTTTCCGTTAAAAAGTATTCCTTGATGCATTTAAGAGCGGTAATCTGGTGCAGCTTTATTAATACAATTGGAAATGGGTTTAACACCGAAAATAAGCATTTCTAATAAGAGTGCCTAGTCCTCCACCTGTGAGTAACCTGATTTAAAATCACTGAAAATGAAGTAAAAAAACGACACTGAACCAGTTAATAGTTTAATTGTCATAAACTAGTCAGTTTGCTAGTAACTGAATTTTTTTTTGGTATGAACACACTTTTAAAACGTGCCTATTAGTGCCTGTGCACCTAAGAAAATGAGCGCAATTTGAAGAGCCTTCTCGAACCAGCGGAATCTCACAATTTGTGACCTGGGGGTCTTGGCCAGTTTTGCGGGCGGGGCCTAACCCGGGCGAATTGAATCTTGAACCAGTATAAAAGATTGGGGTAAACACAAAGGTAAGTGGTTTTGGGCATAACTCACATGTGTTTAAAATTCCACAATCTGTAGTACTGGTTCGGCCGAATGCACTGGAATCTAGACGCAAAACTAGCAGAAACAAGCGGGAACTCTACCCCATGAGGTTGGGAGGTCATGTCTGCTCTATGAGCTGTATTTAGGTGTATTTATTTTAATTTTCCTTTTTGCGATTATTGTATGCTTGCCTTTATACTCTTTTTCAATACTACTTACCAGTTGATCACCCCGAAAGTTCCACCATATGTTCTTATGAAGTTAGTAAGAAAGTAAGAACATAAGACATAGGAGCAGGAGTAGGCTATTTGGCCCCTCGAGCCTGCTCCGCCATTCAATAAGATCATGGCTGATCTGATCTTGGCCTCAACTCCACTTCCCTGCCCGCTCGCCATAATCCTTGACTCCCTTACCATGCAAAAATCTGTCTATATCCACCTTAAATATATTCAATGACCCTCTGAGAGAAGAAATTCCTCCTCATTTCCGTTTTAAATGGGTGCCCCCTTATTCTGAAATTATGACCCCTAGTTCTAGATTCCCCCACGAGGGGAAACATCCTCTCTGCATCTACCCTGTCAAGCCCCTTCAGAATCTTATATGTTTCAATAAGATCACCTCTCATTCTTCTAAACTCCAATGAATATGGGCCCAACCTGCTCAACCTTTCTTCATAAGACAACCGCTTCTTCTCTGGAATCAACCTCGTGAACCTTCTCTGAACTGCCTCCAATGCAAGTATATCCAATCCTTCATATTGTTGGTTCCCCTCTAACTTAACATTTATTATAAACAGAAGATCTGTACTCCTTTCTTTTATTTATTAGATGTTCAAATTGTGATTCATTGGGGTGAATTTAAACATGGCGGAGCGCGTGGGGTCAAAACTGGGGAAATTGACAGCGCGTTGGGCAGTCGACTCCAACCTGCTGACTTCCGGGTTTCACTCCAGCGCATTAGGCTGCGTACGCACAACCCCCTCGGAAGAGGCAGGTTGCCAATTAACATATGTTAATCACTCAATTAGAGCAATAATGACTCAGATTTTTGACTTTAACGTCAGGTCCACAGGTTTCCCATGTCCTAAAATTCAGCAGTGAAAGCAAGGTAAGCACACAGAGGCAATTGAGACGTCAATTAATCTCAGGGAAATATGGCAATAAATACTCAGTACTCACAGCTGTTTCCTTACCTGCTAGTGGGAAAGGGTTTGCTCACAGTACTTTTCCGAAGAGTTGACTTTCTACACTTTGGAGGTTTCTTCCACACATTGGAGGTTTGATCTGTCACATCAGGACGGGTGCCGTTAATGATGCCTTAGATTGGACCTCAGATGAGGAGCAACATGACCAGCAGCAACACCAGCGCCAGCAGCCTGCTGGTCACAGACCTGTAGCTGCTCATCCGAGAGGGGACCAGCAGAGAGGGGACCAGCAGAGAGAGGATCAGCAGAGAGAGGATCAGCAGAGAGGTGCAGCTCACAGGAGGCACTACTCGCGAAACAGGGTGTACAGGCAGAGGCTGAGTTTCCTCGACATGTCTGAGCATCAGTGTCTCAGGAGGCTCAGGATGTCACGTCAGGTGGTGGCAGACATCTGCAACCTCCTAGAACAAGACCTGCTGCCTGCTGAACCTGGTGACCACATTTTACCAGTGGCTGTCAAAGTCACCACCGCCCTCAATTTTTTTGTCGCCGCATCCATCCAGGGCTCTGCCGCAGACATATCCAGGATCTCCTAGTCGGCAGCCCACACATGCATAAGACAGGTTGGCTTGTTTGCCAGAGCCGGCAATTATGTCCATTTTCCTGTGATGATGCCAGTCAGAATGAGCGGCACTCGGGTTTGTAGCTTTGGCTGTCTTCCCAGGTGCAAGGCGTCATCGTCTGCACACACGTGGCAATCCGTGCACCCCCAGAACAACTAGGAGTATTTGTCAACCGCAAGGGCTTCCACTCCATCAATATGCAGCTGGTGTGCAATCGCAAAAAGATCTTTATACAGGTGTGCACAAGATTCCCGGGCAGCTACCATGATGCTTTTGTCCTATGACAGTGCAAGCTGCCTGATGTTTTCGGACCTGCTGACTTAAGGGGTGGCTGCTAGGCGACAAGAGATACCCACTTCAAACTTGGCTCATGTCACCCGTCAGAAACCCCAACACTGAAGCCCAACAGCGCTACAATGAATGCCATATCACCAGCAGATGTGTGATCAAACAAGCCATCGCATGCTGAAGGTGCGCTTCAGATGCCTGGACAGATCTGCAGGCACCCTTCAGTACACACCAGCCAGGGTGTCCAAAATGGTCATGGTTCGCTGTGCTCTGCACAACATTGCGCAGCAGCGAGGCTTGGACCTGCAGGAGGAACAAGGCGAAGAGCTCAGGTCCTCCTCAGATGATTCGGAGGAGGAAGAAGAGGAGGAGGAGTGTGATGCACTCCCAGCTGCTGACATTGATGCCAGGGATGCCCTTATTAATGCAAAGTTCACTTACATTGCACCAGTGCACACATGACACCAGGAAATGCAACGGACATTCTTCCCGCCACCCCCCCTGCCTCCCCCCTCCCCCACCGCCACAATGCCACTGACACAAAGCAGTCCTGCAACCAAGCAACCACCCCTTAAATAGCCCCCAATGGTCCCCATCAATTTATGTCTTCCCATTCATCATCAAACATGTTAAAAGGCAACTTACTACCCAGCACCCAAGAATGGACAAGATGGGAAAGTGGTGAAAAAGAATAACATTTATTTGAGCTAAATAAACAACATTTTCTCAGACACCCATGTGCAGACCCTTGTGCAACTATAAAGCTTCACTCTTCCTTTTTCTGCCACTTCTACATGGTGCATCCCCTGTGGTTTGAGCAGAGGTAGAGGCAGGCTGCTCAGATCCCTGCTCTGACTGCTGAGATGCTCTTGGCCTATGAACTCTGGGTTTTGGGGCCCGTGAGGGCCCCGCCAAAGACTGCTCCACCTGCACCTGTGCAGGGGCAGACTCGGCCATCGGGAGACGAGGCAGAATGTGGGCTTCAGACTGAGAGGTGGGCTGTGGGTGAGAAGTGGAAGTGCTTTGAGTGGAGTCCCCAATTCCATGACCCATTTCGCCATCATCCCTCTCATAGACCAGCTACCATTGTGCTGGAGAACACTTTGGTGCAGATCAGTGTGGCCCTGTAAGGCCAAGACTAAGGTGTCTGTCATCCTATTTAAGGTGGCAGACATGTTGGCATCCAGAGTCTGCATGATGGTGGTCAAGGCGTACATGGACTCATTTGATTGGAGCGTTTGATGTTGCACAGCGCTATCCACTCTATCCATGGAAGAGCACATCATCTCAATGGCCTGCGACAACAACCCACTCATGCTTGAGGCGGACTCCTCCATTCTCTCTGCAATCGTGGTGAGTCCACTTTGAAGGCCTGTCACTGCATTACACATTGTCTGCTGTTGCTCAGTGATTCTCCTTTTCATCGACGGCCCCCGGGATGCAGCATCTGTGTCCAACTGAGCAGAGCTTGGAGAGGGCTGCATCCTCTGACGTGGATTCTCCACTGCTGTTCCTGTCTCCACCTCACTTGTGAAGTGTGAGTCACCAGGTGAAAACCCAACTATCTGCCTTACTGGTCCCACCGAAGTGCGAGTATCTGAGCTGGAGCATGGTCTGCATGAGTCCTGTGACAGTGCACCCTCAGAAGGACTCAGCTCCTCTGAGGATTCGTCGAAGGCCACCTCCACCGACTTCTGCTGCACGAGTGAAGGCCCTGTCAGAGATAAAAGACATGAATTAGTCCTGGCAAGGTAAGAAAATGTTGCAAGTTATCATTATGAAGATGATCATATTGCACTCGCTGTTGAAACCAAGTCAACATGACTGAGTGCCGTATGACATGTGGGTGGCTTTTATTTAATTATGTCACCAGGTAGCTGAGAGCTCCCCATCTCCCCATCTCCGATGACCAGGGATGCTGAAACTCCACTGATCGCCAATGTCTCCTCCTCTGCGCTTGTCAGTTGCAAGATGTTTGGGGAACCACCTCCAGTTCTCTCCCTCTCCCTGGTGTTCTGTGCTCTCTTCTCCTGCAACGAGGGAAAGAACAGACTTCTGAGTGAATGCAATGGCATGTGTTCAGCTGATGGATGGAGTGCATTTGTTAGGGTGACTATGAGGGAGAGGCATGACATCGCATAAGGATGAGGGTGAGTGGATGAATAGATGGGGATGTGAGTAAGTGACAAAAAGAGGAGTTTGGGTGTGCGAGCAAGGTAAGTGGGTGTGAGGAGTGATGTGATGGAGTAGGCTTGAGAAGGCAGAGTGAGGTGGTGGGGTGATGCACACAGCAGGATGTAGGTGACTGTGCAACTGTACTCACCTTGCCTGACCTGGTTAGGTCATTAAAGCCCTTCCTACACTGCATCCAGGAGCATGGCGCCACGCTCCTGAGACTGACCCCCTCTGCAATCTCCAATCACACCTCCTTTGTTTCAGCTGCAGGCTTCTTCCTCCTGCTGCTAGGGAACAGTATCTCTCTCCGACTCCTCACAGCCCCCAGCAGCACATCAAGGGAGGCGTCAGTGAAGCGGGGCACAGTCTTTGCGCTTCTGGAGTCTATTGTGACACTTCCAATTCTCTTCCTGCCAACTCCAACTCCTTCAACTTGCAACTTTGGATTGTCCCTTTAAATACTGGAGTTGAGAGTGTGTCATGCGGGTCCATATCATGCCCACTGCCACTGATTGGACAGGAAATCCAGAAGTAAAATGCTAATGAGGTGGCTGCGTTAAAAAGCCACTGTCAGACGCGCTGAATTTACTTCCGGGTTTCCCCCACCAATCCCAGCACGTCTTCCAATTAATATCGGGATCATAAAATCTGCCTTGGTCCATCTCTCCTCCCCTCAAAAATTTTCCTAATGACTATCCTGATCTATAGATCCATTTTTCTGATTACACCATTGTAAAATGTTGTGATGTATAATTGTATTGTGCATCATGTTTTGTAGGGCCTAATGTATTTCGTGCTTAACATAATGTTGTTATTTAAAGCTGACTGTGAACTGCAACAACAAGTGTTGGTACACTTTGTACTGTCAGACAAGAATCCACAAAACTGGTAACCCTATTGACAAGAATCCAGAGAACAAGTAACACAATTGAAAACAGTCCACGGAACTGTAACCCTATTGACAAGAATCCACAGAACAAGTAACACTATTGAAAGCAGTCCACGGAACTGGTAATCCTATTGTCAAGATCTATTCCTGGAGGTTTCATTCCATGATGTCCCACCTCCAACCGCCCTGCCCTGCCCAGCCAAACAGCCTCTTTTCCCATCTCCAATATTTTTAAAACTAATAAACAGAAATGTTCAAAGAAAATGAAAAAATACACCTTTTTATCACTGCCCCTATGATTTTTCTCCTGGATTACTTGTTGGCAACCCTAAATCAGCATTGCCGAATATTTTTAATTCTTCGTTCTCAGGATGTGGGCATCAATAGCAAGGCCAGCATTTATTGTCCATCCTTTGTTGCCCTAACACAATGAATACAACTGAATCACTTACTAGGTCACTTCTGAGGACAGCTAAGAGTCAACCATGTTGGTGTGGGACTGCAGTCACATATGACCAGACCGGGTAAGAAGGGTAGGTTTCCTTCATTAGTGAACCAGATAGGTTTTTATGATAATTCTTAATGAGACGTTTATGGTCTCTTTGAACTTTGATTTAAGAACATAAGAACATAAGAATTAGGAGCAGGAGTAGGCCATATGGCCCCTCGAGCCTGCTCCGCCATTCAATAAGATCATAGCTGATCTTCGACCTCAACTCTACTTTCCCACCCAATCTCCATATCCCTTGATTCCCCTAGAGTCCAAGAATCTATCTACCTCAGCCTTGATTCAACTATTCAGCAGCAACAGCCCTTTGGGGTCGAGAATGCCAAAGATTCACAACCCTCTGAGTGAAGAAATTTCTCCTCATCTCAGTCTTAAATGGCCGACCCCTTATCCTGAGACTATGCCCCCTAGTTCTAGACTCTCCAGCCAGGGAAACAACCTCTCAGCGTCTACCCTGTCAATCCCCCTCAGTATGTTGTATGTTTCAATGAGATCACCTCTCATTCTTCTAAACTCCAGAGAGTATAGGCCCAATCTACTCAATCTCTCCTCATAGGACAACCCTCTCATTCCAGGAATCAATCTATTGAACCTTCATTGCACTAAGGCAAGTATATCCTTCCTCAGATAAGCAGACCAAAACTGTGCGTAGTATTCCAGGTGTGGTCTTACAAAAGCCCTGTACAATTGCAACAAGACTTCCTTACTCTTGTACTCCAACCCCCTTGCAATAAAGGCCAACGTGCCATTTGTCTTCCTAATTGCTTGCTGTACCTGCATGCTAGCTTTCTGCGTTTCCTCTACGAGAACACCTAAATCTCTCTGAACACTAACATTTAATGTTTCTCACCATTTAAAAAATATTCCGTTTTTCTATTCTTCCTACCATAGTGAATAACCTCACATTTCCCCACATTATATTCCAGCTACCACCTTATTGCCCACCCACTATACCTGTCTATATCCCTTTGCAGGCTTTTTGTGTCCTCCTCACAGTTTACTTTCCCAGCTAGCTTTGTATCATCAGCAAACTTGGATACATTACACGCAGTCCCTTCATCTAAGTCATTCATATAGATTGTAAATAGCTGAGGCCCAAGCACTGATCCTTGCGGCACACCACTAGTTACAGCCTGTCAACCTGAAAAAATCCATTTATTCCTACTCTCTGTTTTCTTTCTGTTAACCAATCCTCTATCCATGCTAATATATGACCCCCAACCCCATGAGCCCTTATTTTGTGTAATAACCTTTTATGTGGCACCTTATCGAATGCCTTTTGGAAATCCAAATATACTACATCCATGGAAATTTGTCAAACACGATTTTCCTTTCATAAAACCATGTTGACTCTGCCTAATCATGTTATGATTTTCTAAATGCCCTGTTACCATTTCCTTAATAATGGATTCCAGCATTTTCCCAATAACTGATGTCAGGCTAACTGGCCTGTAGTTCCCTGTTTTCTCTCTCCCTCCTTTTTGAATAGCGGTGTTACATTTGTTACCTTCCAATCTGCTGGGACCGTTCTAGAATCTAGGGAATTTTGGAAGATCACAACCAATGCATCCACTATCTCTGCAGCCACCTCTTTTAGAACCCTAGGATGTAGGTCATCAGGTCCAGGGGATTTGTTGGCTTTTAATCCCATTAGTTTCTCAGGTACTTTTTCTCTACTGATATTAATTACTTTAAGTTCCTTACTCTCATTAGCCCCTTTGTTCCCCACTATTTTTGGTATGCTTTTTGTGTCTTCTACTGTGAAAACAGATATAAAATATTTGTTTAAAGTCTCTGCCATTTCTTTATTCTCCATTATAATTTCTCCTGTCTCAGCCTCTAAGGGACCAACTCTTGCTTTTGCTACTCTCTTCCTTTTTACATACTTGTAGAAGCTCTTACAATCTGCTTTTATATTTCTTGCTAGTTTACTTTCATATTCTATTTTCTCCCTTTTTATCAATTTTTTGTTCATCCTTTGCTGATTTCTAAAATTTGAACTCATGTTCCCTGGATTATTAGTCCAGGCCTCTGGATTACTAGTCTAGCAACATAACCGCTACACTACTATACCCTCAAGTGTCACAATGCATCTGATAACATTCAGCCTATATTTCAGGGTGTATTAAAGTCTCAGAACAGTGCATGGCTGGCAGAAGAGAATGAAAATCTGGTGGCTCAGTGGTTGCGCACCAGCATCAGAAAATGTCTGCCAGCAGCAAGGTAAGTCTAGAAGTGGGGGGGGGGTGGGGAGGCGCGGGGGGTGTTCTGAGGCTCTTGTGACTAGAGGGAGGAGGAGCCTGGGGCAGCAGAGGCCTGAACTTTGTGGGGCCCGGAGGAGCGCTTCTGCTCATCAGTGGGTTAAACTCCCATCTATTGATGAGGCTCTCGGCAGATTCCAGCAGGAGCCTCATCCACTGCCAAAAACAGCGACATTTAAAATCACAGATTGGCGTGAATGAAGTGGGAAATGGAGTCACTGCATTTTAACTGCTCATGCACGCTACTTTAGAATCACCCTGAACGCACTGGTAAGTTGACTAATGGAGAAAAATTTACAGAAACATACAGACCACCTGAGGCACAATGTTGACAGTGCACTGCATGCCTGGCCTCATACAGATCAGAAACCTGATCCACGGACTCATTTGCAAACCTCTGATTTACGTGACTAGCATTTTAATCATGCTCGACTTGTTTTAGTATTACCATCAGACCAAGTCTTGATAAAATATCCTTCGTTAGTGTATTAGCAGCCACTTAACTCTTAAAGGAAATAAAACAAACTGGGAAATGGGAGGATATTTAAGGGAAGCCATATGCAGATGAAGAGCTGTATGGTCCAAGGATAAATTGTCTGGGATTAGTTGAGCAGTGATTTATAGAAGTCACAGCCATAATTTTCAACTTGTTCTGATGCTTAACTATAATTATTGCTGATACACTATCATTGGATGACTTTACATACCACCCACAAAGCATGAAGCAGTGAATCCAAATGTCAGGCCTTAGTGACTTATTGATAATTGAATCTAATGCCCACAAATTCACAGGACCTGATAATGATTGGCGAACTTTTTGATTATATGTTATTTAAAACTTAAGGATATAAAATTGTGAGTAAGAGTTTAATTTGCATTGAGGCCGAATGTTCCATGTACCAGGTTTCTGTGTTGCTCTAGCAAATTAAGTATCCTTCCTAGATTAATTTTAAATGACTATATAATTATTGTCCAGCCAAAAAGAAAACTGTAAAGTGTTGAAACTATTTTTGTATTTGTGCTTATCAAGGTATAAATAACGAGATGAGAGCACAGTCATAATTAAAAAGCATTTGAAAATAAAACAAAATACTACATTTAAAGCAATTTATCCTTTTGTTTCTTAAAGCTTTTGAAATTGGAACCACCAAAGTAATCAATGATTCCCCTCATGAAATAACTTCTAGAGTCATCATCTGGACCCTAAGTTTTGATTACCATCTTTCTTCATAAGAACATAAGAATTGGAGCAGGAGTAGGCCATACAGTCCCTCGAGCCTGCTCCGCCACTCAATAAGATCATGGCTAATCTTCGACCTCAACTCCACTTTCCTGCCCGATCTCCATATCCTTTCATTCCCCTAGAGTCCAAAAATCTATCGATCTCAGCCTTGAATATACTCAACGATTCAGTAGCCACAGCCCTCTGGAGTAGAGAATTCCAAAGATTCACAACCCTCTGAGTGAAGAAATTTCTCCTCATCTCAGTCCTAAATGGCCGACCCCTTATTCTGAGACTGTGACCCCTAGTTTTAGACTCCCCAGCCAGTGGAAACATCTACCCAGTCAAGCCCCTTAAGAATTTTATATATTTCAATGAGATCACCGCTCATTCTTCTAAACTCTAGGGAATATAGGCCTTTAATATAGGAATATTCTAGTAAATCTATGTTGCACTCCCTCTAAGGCAAGTATATCCTTCCTTATGTCAGGAGACCAAAACTGTACAGGTGTGGTCTCATCAAGGTCCTATATAATTGTAGTAAAATTTCTTTACTCTTAAACTCTAATCTCTTTGTAATAAAGGCTAACATACCATTTGCTTTCCTAATTGCTTGCTCTACCTGCATGTAACTTTCTGTGATTTGTGTGCAAGGACATCAGGTCCCTCTGAACACCAACATTTAATTGTCTCTCACCATTTAAAAAATATTTTGCTTTTCTATTTTTCCTACCAAAGTGGATAACTTCAAACTTCTCCACATTATATTCCATCTGCCACGTCCTTGCCCAATCACTTAACCTGTCTAAATCCCTTTGTAGCCTCCTTGTGTCTTCCTCGCAGCTTACTTTCCCACCTAACTTTGTATTGTCAGTAAACTTAGATACATTACACTCAGTCCCTTCATCTAATTCATTCATATAGATTGTAAATAGCTGAGGCCCAAGCACTGATCCTTGCGGTACCCCACTAGTTACAGCCTGCCAACCCAAAAATGATCTGTTTATTCCTGCTCTCTGTTTTCTGTCCATTAATCAATCACTTTCAATATAAGGCAAACTAGAATTATTAATCTATGCTTGCCATCCTAGTGTGCTTCTGACTTGAGCAGCTGACACCATCCTATCCCATATTATCTTTCTTATTTGACATCTCCCACTTCGTCCTTCATTTAGGTTAGCTTTATCACCAGCCTCTTCTCTGAACCTGATTTCTCCAATTGTATCCTGGTGTCTCCTTCTCTGGTCTTATCCTTTTCCATTTTACTTCTGCTTTGGTCTCAGCCTCTACATGTCCTCCTTCCAGGCCATGATTGCTCTACAAACTATCACTGCTTTGCTATTCTCAACCTCTCCTGTTCTATCCTCGGTATGTTCCATTTTCTATAGGGTTAGATAGGGCTGATAGGGCTAGATCATCATAGAATCATAGAAATTTATGGCACAGAAGGAGGCCATTCGACCCATCTTGTCCGTGCCGGCCGACAACGAGCTATCCAGCCTAATCCCACTTTCCAGCTCTTGGTCTGTACCCTTGTAGGTTACGGCACTTCATGTGCATATCCAAGTACTTTTTAAATGTGATGAGGGTTTCTGCCTGTACCACCCTTTCAGGCAGTGAGTTCCAGACCCCCACCACCCTCTGGGTGAAAAAACTTCTCCTCAAATCCCCTCTAAACCTCCTACCAATTACTTTAAATCTATGGCCCCCTGGTTATTGACCCCTCTGCTGAGAGAAATAGTTCCTTCCTATCCACGCTATCTAGGCCCCTCATAATTTTATACACCTCAATCAAGTCTCCCCTCAGCCTCCTCTGTTCCAAAGAAAACAACCCCAGCCTATCCAATCTTTCCTCATAGCTAAAATTCCTCAGCCCTGGCAACATCCTCGTAAATCTCCTCTGCACCCTCTCCAGTGCAATCACATCCTTCCTGTAATGTGGTGACCAGAACTGCACGCAGTATTCTAGCTGAAGTAGGGTGGGAGGAAGCTGCTTGTGCGGAGCATAAACACCAGCATGGACCAGTTGGGCCAAATGGCCTGTTTCTGTGCTGTACACTCTATGTCATTCTATGTAAAGCAATTGGGACTTCTTACGAGATAAGGGTTACAAACATGACTACCAATATCTGTCCCTGTAACCCTACCCAGCATGCACTGTGCATGAGGTAATTGATTCAGCAGTTTCTTAATTTCTGCTCTGTCTGCACAATAGGACAAAATATGGGAGGTGAATTTTTTTTTATTCATTCATGGGATGTGGGCATTGCTGGCAAGGCCAGCATTTATTGCACACCCCTAATTGCCCTTCAATTGCCATTAATTACCATCAATGTATTTTTCATATTTCCTTGAAAGTCGTAAATGCTATAAGCTTGAGTCGATAATGCTTATTAAATTTAGCTTATTGCGCTAAATTTACATAGCCTAAATCAATTACTTAGAACATAGACTTTCTCTCTAAACCACATATCAAAGATTTCAAACAAATGCTTAGAAATGAGAACAAAACAAATACCCCTTTATTCATTGCTAACTCAGAGTCAGTGTTGACTTTAGACTTTCTGGAGCAGTGGTTAAGAGCCCAAACCAACAGAGGGGGTTGTTGGGCTGGGGAGATGTTTGGGGTGTGTTCCATCCTTCTAGGATTCCATTGGTCAGCGGCAGAAATCAAAAGTAAAGTTACCGTGCATTAGCATAGCAGTCAGCGCACGTGGCCTAATCCAGTACGACAGCGGAATGGTAGTCTGTCATGTTATATAAAAAAAACAAGTTTTCAGTCTTGCATCAGCCCTAACTTACTGCATGAACTAACTTGAACACATCACTCTGTCAGACAAGACCCTTGGTGCACAAGCAGAATCCACAGTACCATCATGATTTATCTGATAATGTCACTTTTTGTTGTCAATTCCCCTCTATTGCATCTCTCTACATGCAATGTTCATGTGTATATAAACACTTTATTATCATTTTCTTGTCACTGTAGTCAGATACAAGTATCCAGAGTTCCATCAACGTAGGTCATGGAAACCTCACACTAAGGAGCAGTAGCAGTCACTTGACATTCTGCAGCAATCTTATTACCAGATTTCATCTTGAATGATACTTTCTGGAAAATTACATTTTGAGCGAAGCCCTTCGTGTTCATTGTGCCTTTTTTTTCTACTTCCTACTGACAAACTGAAATAGGATTCTGCTGGAGTCAGCATTACTTTGAATTGATTTGTGGTTACTTGAACTGGCAAATACATATTCGCAAGGTTGTATTCGAATTCAAGAAGAACTATTAAGAGTAAAATGCGAGTACAGCTTAGCATAATTAAAGACAACTTTAATTTTCCGCAATTGGCAGGTCACGGGTGGCTCTGCAGGACTCAAAGTCCTACACACCCTTTAGTGTCCTTGGGGGCTAAATTGGATAGCCCCAAAAACGGGCGCAGGGATCGCGGTGCGCAGTTACCCTGCGCCCATTCGATGTAATGCAGGCAGCACGGCATCTTCGTGCTGCCTGCTCATTATCATTATTTCTGCGTGCAGCTATGCTGATTGGCTGCACGCATCAGCAGGGGGCCCAAACTTGCTAGCAGGTGCTGGGAGTCCTCTTTGAGCTGAATCTGACCTGGGAAAGACAGAAGAATGGCTGAATATGGGAGAGCTCGGGCACCCAGATTTTCCAACGCTGCACTGGAGGTCTTGGTGGAGGAGGTGGAAAGGAGGAGAGATGTCCTGTATCTGCAAGGGGGCCAGGAGGCCCTGCAGGCACACGGTGAAAAGGCAGTGGAAGCAGATAGTCGTGGAGGTCAATGCCAGGAGTCTAGACCAAGAAGTACCACAAGAAGCTGAATGATCTCACACGAGGGGTCAAGGTTAGTGAATGCATCTTCAAATGGCATATTCTACCAACTGCAACACTAGCCTCAACCACTGCTCAAATCACCACACCCCCCTCACTCACCTACCAACAATCTCTATCAATCTGGACTCACACCTAACATGCATATGCTTCACCTCACCTTCACGCACTTAGCACTGTTGCAAGCCTCACACCCACATCTCACAGCATGCACACACTGCCAGCTATTCAACTATTACAGCCACATAACCAAAAAAGTTTTACACGACACTCGCTGACACACTTCCCTAACTCTTACAGGAGAAGGTGGCACACAGCCGAAGGCAGCAGGAACTAACAGGAGGGGGAGAGGCGCGCCTGCATGCTCTAACCCCCATGGAGGAGATGGTGCAGGTCATTATCAGAAGGGCATTGCAGAGGCCGTGGTCAGCGGCAGGGCTGGAACCATTGAAGATAACGATATCCTAATACCTAATCCTCCTTCTCACATGGTAATCCAGAGGCCTAGACAAACGATCTAGAGACATGAGTTCAATTCCCACCACGGCAGCTGGGGAAATTAAATTCAGTTAATTGAATAAATCTGGAATAAAAAGGTAATATCATTAACGGTGACCATGAAACTACCGGATTGTCGTAAAAACCCATCTGGTTCACTAATCTCCTCTAGGAAAGGAAATCTGCCGTCCTTACCTGGTCTGGCCTATATGTGACTCCAGACCCACAGCGATGTGGTTGACACTTAACTACCCTCTGAAATGGCCTAGCAAGCCACTCAGTTGTATCAAACCGCTACGAGAGCAATAACAAGAATAATAAGAACCACCTGGCAACGACCAAGGCACCAGATTCAGACACGACAAAAGCACACCCAGCTCAGTTGACCCTGCAAAGTCCTCCTCACTAACTTCTGGGGACTTGTGCCAAAATTGGGAGAGCTGTCTCAGAGCAACAGCCTGACATAGCCATACTCACAGAATCATACCTTTCACCCAATGTCCCAAACTCCTCCATCACCATCCCTGGGTATGTCCTGTCCAACCGGCAGGACAGACCCACCAGGGGTGGCGGCACAGTGGTATACAGTCGGGAAGGAGTGGCCCTGGGAGTCCTCAACATTGACTCAGGACCCCATGAAGTCTCATGGCTTCAGGTCAAACATGGGCAAGGAAACCTCCTGCTGATTACCACCTACCACCCTCCCTCAGCTGATGACTCAGTACTCCTCCATGTTGAACACCACTTGGAAGAAGCACTGAGGGTAGCAAGGGCACAGAATTTACATTGGGTGGGGGACTTCAATGTCCAATGATCAAGCGTGGCTTGGTAGGAACAAAAATAACCGAGCTGGCCAAGCCCTGAAGGACATAGCTGCCAGTATGGGCCTGCAACAGGTGCTGGGAGAACCGACACGAGGGAAAAACCTACTTGACCTCGTCCTCAGCAATCTACCTGTTGTAGATGCATCTGTCCATGACAGTATTGGTGGCAGTGACCACTGCATAGTCCTTGTGGAGATGGAGTCCCGTCTTCACACTGAGGACACTCTCCATCGTATTGTGTGGCACTACCACCGTGCTAAATGGGATAGATTCAGAAGAGATCTAGCAGCTCAAAACTGGGCATCCATGAGGCGCTGTGGGCCATCAGCAGCAGCAAAATTGTATCCCACCACAATCTGTAACCTCATGGCCTGGCGTATTCCTCACTCTACCATTACCATCAAGCCAGGGGACCAAGCCTGGTTCAATGAGTTGTGTAGAAGAGCATGCCAGGAGCAGCACCTAAAAATGAGGTGCCAACCTGGGGAAGCTGCAACACAGGACTATATGCTAAACACTGGAAGCAGCATGCTCTAGACAGAGCTAAGCAATCCCACAACAGAGCTAAGCGATCCCACAACCAATGCATCAGATCAAAGCTCTGAAGTCCTGCCATATCCAGTCGTGAATGGTGGTGGACCATTAAACAACTAATGGGGGGAGGAGGAGGCTCCATGAATATCCTCATCCTCCATGATGGTGAAGCCCAGCACGTGAGTGCAAAAGACAATGCTGAAGCGTTTGCAACCATCTTCAGCCAGAAGTGCCGAGTGGTTGATCCATATTGGCCTACTCCTGAGGTCCTCACCATCACAGAAGCCAGTCTTCAGCCAATTCGATTCACTCCACGTGATATCAAGAAACGGCTGAGCACACTGGATACAGCAAAGCCTATGGGCCCCGACAACATCCCAGCTGTCATGCTGAAGACTTGTGCTCCAGAACTAGCCGCACCTCTAGCCAAGCTGTTCCAGTACAGCTACAACACTGGCATCTATCCGACAATGTAGAAACCTGCTCAGGTATGTCCTGTCCACAAAAAGCAGCACAAATCCAATCCGGCCAATTACCACCCCATCAGTCTACTCTCAATCATCAGCAAAGTGACGAAAGGTGTCGTCGACAGTGCTATCAAGCAGCACTTCCTCACCAGTAACCTTCTCACCGATGCTCAGTTTGGGTTCTGCCAGGACCACTCAGCTGCAGGCCTCATTACAGCCTTGGTCCAAACATGGACAAAGGAGCTGAATTCCAGAGATGAGGTGAAAGTGACTGCCCTTGACATCAAGGCAGCATTTGACTGAGTGTGGCATCAAGGAGCCCTAGTAAAATTGAAGTCATTGGGAATCAGGGGGGGAAACTCTCCACTGGCTGGAGTCTTACCTAGCACAAAGGAAGATGTTTCTGGTTGTTGTAGGTCAATCATCACAGCCCCAGGACATCTCTGCAGGAGGTCCTCAGGGCAGTGTCCTCGGTACAACCATCTTCAGCTGCTTCATCAATGACCTTCACTCCATCATAAAATCAGAAGTGGAGAAGTTAACTGATGACTGCACAGTGTTCAGTTCCATTCACAACTCCTCAGATAATGAAGCTGCCCATGCCCGCATGCGGCAATACCCGAACAACATTCAAGCTTGGGTTGATAAGTGGCAAGTAACATTCACGCCACACAAGTGCCAGGCACTGACTATCTCCAACAAGAGAAAGTCTAACCACCTCCCTTTGACATTCAATGGCATTGCCATCAGCGAATCCCCCACCATCAACATCCTGGGGGGTCACCATTGACCAGAAACTTAACTGGACCAGGCACATAAACACAGTGGCTACAAGAGCAGGTCAGAGGCTAGGTATTCTGCGGCGAGTGTCTCACCTCCTGACTCCCCAAAGGCTTTCCACCATCTACAAAAGCACAAGTCAGGAGTGTGATGGAATGCTCTTCACTTGCCTGGATGAGTGCAGCTCCAACAACACTCAAGAAGCTCGACACCATCCAGGACAAAGCAGCCCGTTTAATTGGCACCCCATCCACCACCTTAAACATTAATTTGCTCCACTATCAGAGCACCGTGGCTGCAGTGTGTACCATCTACCAGCAACTCACCATGACTTCTCCGACAGCACCTCCTAAACCCGCGACCACCTTGAAGGACAAGGGCAGCAGGTGCATGGGAACACCACCACCTCCAATTTCCCCTCCAAGTCACACACCATCCTGACCTGGAAATACATTCCCATTCCTTCACCTTCGCTGGATCAAAATCCTGGAACTCCTTCCCAAGCAGCACTGTGGGAGTACCTTCACCACACGACTGCAGCAGTTCAAGAAGGCAGCTCACCACCACCTTCTCAAGCGCAATTAGGGATGAGCAATAAATGCTGGCCTTGCCAGCGACGCCCACATCCCATGAATGAATGATAAAAAAATACATTCCACTTCCTCCTAGTCCCACAATCTCTTCTGACCTTCAAGCTGCAGATGGTGTTAGCATGCACTTCTTACTCACCACAATCTTACCCTTGTGCCTTTCTCCTTTCAGATATCAAAGAAGTGCAACCTGGCGAGGCCGTAGAGGAAGACCAAGAAGAGAATGATGATGAAGACATACCATCACTTGATTTCACACTCGCAGCCACCAGCTTAGATACTAACACTGTGCGTATCTTAGAGCATAAATTAGAGGTGGGATCTGCATGTGGTGTGACACCAGGCCCAAGTGCGCTGCAGCAAGGGCAGGGGGCCAGGAGGGCGAGGTCGAACACGAGTTCTGCTGCAGAAGACTCAGATGAGGTCTTTGATGGGCCAGGCTGCACAAGGTGCATTGGGAAGCCTGCCAGAAAGCCTGTGTTCAATGTCAAGGAGCACGGAGGAGTCGGCACCAACTTGGCACAGGGCTTTGCGCAGAGCTTGCAGCCCATCCTTTCCAGCGTGGAAGTGGTCGCCAACTCCATCAACACACTTGTGGACCCAAGCATGATGCAGCGTCTGATGGCCGATGTCTCAGCTTCCATTGGAGGACAAGCAGCTTCCACCAAAAGTCTGAATGATGCAGTGGAAGCTCAGACTGAAGTCATGCAAGGTCAACTTGCTGCCATGCAAGCTCAGACTGCTTCCATCATGGCTGTGGATACCTGTGTTCAAAGGGGCTTGCAGGGTGCCACAGCAGTCCAGCAATCTGACCTCCAACAGATTACGAGATTTGCTGAGGCGTCACCTCGGGGAGTGGCAGTGGCTCCATGGAGCACGAGCCTGCTGTCCTCTCTCAGGATGACAGCATTCGTGCTCCCACACTTGCCTTCCACCAGTGCCCTTGCTGTTGCCTGTCAGCCAGCCAGCCCACACTGTTGCCGCTCATGCTGAGATGGTGCCGTCTGAAGCCATGCCTTCTAGGCCCAGAGCTGCTTGAAGCCATCCTCCAAGGCCATCTGCGGTCTCCACTGAATTTCAGCAACCTTCCATCAACCATGCTGCAGCCACTGGGGTAGCACTGCGTAGGAGTACGAGGATAGGCAAAGGCACACAGAAGACAGTCACTAAGGGAATGCACAACGATGATTAGTTTAAGTTTGTATGCAATATGGCATGATTTAATTTATAAATTTGATTTGGAATGTTTATTTTGTGTTGGCTTTTATTTTTGCATTGTGGCCAAGAGGATGATGTGATGGTCAGTGACAGAGGGAAGGTAAGGAGTGGGACTGTTGGTGAATGGGGATTTGGGGTTGAGGTTACTAGTATCGTACTTGAATTAGTTCTTCATGTACGGAGAAAGGGGCTGTCTAGGTTGGCGCCTCCCTTCCTCTTCCTCCTCTTCCGCCTCCTCCTCTTCCACATCCTCCTCCTCTTCCACATGTTCCTGCTCCTCAGCTTCTCGCCTGATAGGTGGTGGCAAGGGCTATCCCTTCATGATGGCAAGTTTGTGCAGCATGCAGCAGACCACCACAAATCTTGAGACCTGCTCAGCCGAGTATGGCAGGGCTCCTCCAGAGTGATCCAGGCAGCGGAATCGTTGCTTTAGCTCGTCAATGGTCTGCTCTATCACATTTCTTGTGGCAGCATGACTCTCATTATATGCATGCTGCGCACGTATGCATGGGTTGTGAACTGGAGTCATGAGCCATGTTGTCAACGGATAGCCCTTGTCACCCAATAGCCACCCTTTGGTTTGCCGTGGTGGCTGAAATACATCTGGCACTACGGACTGCCACAGGATGAAGGCATCATGACTTCTGCCAGGATATCGGGCATTGACCTGCACGATGCACTGCCTATGGTCACACACCAGCTGGACATTGAGGGAGTGGAATTCCTTTTGGTTCTGGTACATGGCAGAGTTAACATGCGGCACCCACAAAGCAATGTGCGTGCAGTCAATCACACCCTGCACCATGGGGAAGCCTGCAATCATTGCAAACCCTCATGCTCACTCCGCCTGCTTGTCTCTGGCAAGAGGGAATGAAATGAAGTTAGCTCTCGTTGAATAAAGAGCCTCAGTGACCTCTCTAATGCAATAGTGGATGGCAAACTGTGAGGTGTTGCAAATATCTCCAGCTCCAGCCTGGAAGGAGCCAGATGCATAAAAGTTCATCGCCACAGTCACCTTCACAGCCATTGGCAATGTGGTTCTTGCCTTGCGTTGAGGTTGGAGCTGTAGCTGCAGCAGTTGGCAGATTTCAGTGAGGACCTCCTTAATGAAGCGTCGACGTCTCACACATTGTTAATCGCTGAGGTTCACTTCGGAGAATTGGTGGGCGGATATGACCTCCTGCTGAGAACCCTTCTCCCCCTCCTCCTCCTCCCTCTTCTAACAGCTTGTCCGGCTCTGCGTGGCCTCTGCTCTTTCTCCCAGTCATGCTCTATTCCAAGAGGAAGGCCTGCTAGTGCACCCATGTCTGGGGTCAACTGGTTTGTGCAGAAGCCTTGAGCACCTGCCACACCACTCTCTGTAAACTTTTGAAACTTGAAACAACTATGGAAAGCACCAAACCCTTGTAGAATTGTAGCATCAGCCAGAAGAAATCAACCAGCAACTAACCTGTAAGTAGTTGATGATCCCTTTAAATAGCGCTGGTGCGGGGTCCTTCCTGCTGCTTAACACGTGTTCAGCTGTGCAATTTGAATAGAGGGCATCAGCTGGAGTATTAAGCTGCAAAATACCAGCACTGGCGTCAAATCAGCGTTGTACGCTGATTGACGTCATGATTTGCCTGCTCTGCATACTTCCGGTGGATGTTAACTGCTCTTTACTAAGATGGCGTCCGGCACGCTTCACGTTAGAAGTGTGCTGCGCTCCGCGGACACGATTTTGGAACCTTAAGGGCGCTTGTGGTGCTCAAAGAATGGGCGCTACAGAGCCTACTATCACGCCCCTTATGTTTAAGTTTGGGATCTGGGCTGAGAGGCTCAGCAATGATATCTATTCTGAGTTTGACTAATGTAGACAATAAGGGAAACAGCAGCTGTCCTTGGCAAGTACTGCAAAAGAAATGTTCTTTTGCAACAAATTATTTCAAGTTAGTATAAGCTGAGGAAAGATTAGTCTCCCAAGGCATCAATAGTAGAGCAAAGCTAATTAAGTGTTAGGCCATTTGTGAACAGCAGAATTTATTTTTTCTACTCCTTTATATTTTGTAGTTGAAAACTACATGAGTTGCACACTGTGGCAAAAGAGCTGAGGTGCAATAAATTAATGTAATGAAAACTTCCCTTTCTGTTTTGTATATTAAGTCGTGTAACAATGGAGTGGAGCTGAAGACAACACTAAGCAGAGCAGATGGAGAATTGCTTATATTCATCCTTCCTCGAAGAAAGACGAGGTAATTTCCGCATATACAGTCCTGGTTGGCGAAGCAGTGTACTGCAAATGCTGAAGATGAAGAGTACCCGTGATCTCAATTTCTCTTCCAACTCCTGTCCTATTGCCCATTACTTCTTGTAAATACCCTATTTGTGTATATATACATAGGGTTAGGGTTTGGTTTAATCTCATATGACTAAGGTTTTTGCTTTCTTTTCACTTATTAGTGGCTTGTGGATTTGTATTGTAGCTAGTAATTATGAAATGGTTACGTTGTTCATTCCTGGGATGTTTTAGGGTTTGATGTATCAGTGTACAATTTAGCTAACTGTGCTGTTGAGATGCAGATTGTGTGATTTGTGCCTGTTGTCTTCTTTTTATCAATACATTGGGAAACAAGGTAGCCTTGAGATAAGGAAACGGGACAATGGAGCAAAGATTATTAGTTACATGTTTAAAGGTAAACAGATTGGCCATCTGGAAGTTTTGTAGGAACTATCTCATTTCTGAGGGTCTTGTTCACAATAACTGTTATAAAGACATGATGGCCCAGAATTTGCGGTCAGCGGCGAAGTGGAGGCGTTCACCGCTGGCCCCGAAGTGCGCTTCGCACAAGGATCTCGTGATCTCTGTGTCGAGAACTTGGGGTTTTCTGACATTCAATTCAAATTAGCGGAGGTTAATGGGGATCCCCTTGTGCGAGCTGCTGTGACACCAACAAGCCGTCTAAGCAGCCAATCAAAAAGCTTCTCACAGACAGCGAACAAGGAAGTGAGTAAGCTTTAAAAATTCTAACTTTTTAAAAACGATAGAGAGAGCAAAACAACAATTGGGGCATTCACATGAGGAAAAGGCAAACCTAAAATAAAGATGGACAAACTTTAAAAAATGCTTAATTTTTAAAAAGTTTTTAAAAAATTTTAAAGGTTTAAGTTGCAAACTATACTTGGTGTCAGATTCAAATTCTCTTAAATTCTGCACTTTCTAAAAATTATACAAACTGCTGTTAACTTTCAATTTATCCATCATTTTGAAAGATCTAATCCATGATTGCAAGTATTTTTTTAGTATAGCTGCTCCACTAGTAATTTTCTTGCTTACATTACGCATCTCTGGAACTCTGCTCCAGAACACTTCAGTGATTCATTTGTCATTGCCTTGACCACCTTCAAAGTCCTTGACAAGGGTGCATATTTAAGCAAGTTACCACCATATCATTTTCTACCAAAGCTTTCTTTATGGTTATCTAGTTAGTGTTCAAATCAGTCATTCTAAGGTGTAAGTAATGGCTCATCCAGATTCTTTTTCAGTCAACTCAGTTATTCTGCAGGGTTCTGTTTTCTCTCCCCATCTGTTCCTTCTCTCTTATTCTCTAGAATTTAGAAGAATGAGAGGTGATCTTATTGAAACATACAAAATTCTTGCAGGGCTTGACAGGGTAGATGCAGGGAGGATGTTTCCCCTGGCTGGGGAGTCTAGAACCAGGGATCACGGTCTCAGAATAAGGGGTTGGCCATTTAGGACTGCGATGAGGAGAAATTTCTTCACTCAGAGGGTGGTGAATCTTTGGAATTCTCTACCCCAGAGGGCTGTGGAGGCTCAGTCGTTGTGTATATTCAAGACAGAGATCGATAGATTTTTGAATATTAAGGGAATCAAGGAATATAGGGATAGTTCAGGAAAGTGGAGATATGGTAGAAGATCAGCCATGATCTTATTGAATGGTGGAGCAGGCTCGAAGGGCCGAATGGCCTACACCTGCTCCTATTTCTTATGTTCTTATGTTCTTATCAATGACTCTTCCACTCATCATCCAGCTCTATTGCTGATGATTCAAATCTACATTCATCAACTTCATTCAAATTGCATGCCCTCAATGCGTACAACCTCTATCCCAGAATCATTATATCCAGATCACCTTCATGTGATTCAATGAACATAGGAACAGGAGTGGGCCATTCAGCCCCTCGAGCCTGTTCTGCCATTCAATTAGACCATGGCTGATCCGTATCTTAACTCCATTTACGCACCTTGCTTCGATATCGCTTAATACCCTTACCTAACAAAAATCTTTCAATCTCAGTTTTGAGACCCAGCCTCAACGGATTTTTGGGAGAAAGAGTTATAGATTTCCACTCCGCTTTGTGTGAAGGAATGCTTCCTGACATCACCCCTGAACGGCCAAGCTCTAATTTTAAGGTTGTGTCCCCTTGTTCTGGACTTCCCCACTGGCGGAAATAGTTTCTATCTACCTTATCAAATCCTTTAAAGATCACCCCTTAATTTTCTATACTGAAGGGAATACAAGCCTAGACTATGTAACCTGTCCTCCTAATGTAACCCTTTTAGCCCCGGTATCATTCTGGAGAATCTGTGCTGCCCCCCGACCCCAAATCTTAAATCTTTTTGGGCTCTGCTTTCTTGGGCTTTGCTGATTTCAGCTTGGGCTTGGCCTTCAGACTCTAGTAACTTCCCCACAACAACAATGAAAATCTTGTTCCTTCAGAATTGCAAAGACACAAGTCCAACCAACAGATATCAACACTTACCTTTGTTGCTTCACCCTTGGTTCTTCTTCGTCTATTGGCATCCTGTGTATCACTATCTCCTCTGATCTCAAATGCAACTCTCACAGCTCCTCCAGCGTTAAAGTTGCCTCCAAGAAGCTGGGTTTCCTCTTTTGTGCCAAAGACTTCATTTCACCTGAACAATTCTTCTTTTTCTTGCTGATTTTCTCTCCCCTCTTCTCCTGAAGGCAATAACCCTTTATTGGGATCTGGTTATACAGCTTCCAGCTGTCATTTGGCACCACACCTGAATTTATTGAACTGTGAACCTTGACTGTGATTTTCAGCAGACATCTCGACCCTTCATCCAGGAAGTCTCATATCATTTCTCTCTAGAATGAGGTCAGCTCCTGACTCTGGATTTAGACTGTCATTTTAGTCTCATTATGATGCAGAAACTGACTTGCGGCAATGCTAAAATTGCAATATCAACACATTTGTGTAAGAACAGAGTTGTGAGAAGAACAATGTTGGATTTTTTTAGTGTGAAAGTGGTATGATTTCAGATGAATCATCGTTCCTGTGAAGCATCGTTGGACGTTTTACTACGTTAAAGACGCTATATAAATGCAAGTTGTTGCAAAAGAATAAATCAACATTCATTTTGGTTCTGGGGGCAATAGGCAGCATATATTAGTATTACTCATTGTAGTTATCTTTGAAAAAAAATCAATCAGTCATCAAATTATGTTACTTTCCCTTCTTCACTCTCCTTTAAGTTCCCCCATTCTCAACCATTTCCTATCCTAATTATCATATGAGGGAATTACATCTACAGGCTTACTTTGCAAATGAGTTCTCCTGATGTGGACCCTCACCCTTCGAGAATGCATATCAGGAAATCGTGGATGCATTCCCCGCAAAATTTGTAGCGCACATTATTACAACAACAACAACACGTTGTATTTATATAGCGCCTTTAATGTAGTAAAACGTCCCAAGGCACTGCACAGGAGTATTTTAAGACAAAAAATTTGACACCGATCCACATAAGGATAAATTAGGGCAGGTGACCAAAAGCTTGGTCAAAGAGGTAGGTTTTAAGGAGTGTCCTAAAGGAGGAAAGAGAGGTAGAGAGGCGGAGAGGTTTAGGCAGGGAATTCCAGAGCTTCAGACCTCGGCAGCTGAAGGCACGGCCACCAATGTTTGAGCGATTATAATCAGGGATGCTCAAGAGGGCAGAATTAGAGGAGCGCAGATATCTCGGGGGTTTGTGGGGCTGAAGGAGATTACAGAGATAGGAAGGGGCGAGGCCATTGAGGGTTTTGTAAACAAGGATGAGAATTTTGAAATTGAGGCGTTGCTTAACCGGGAGCCAATGTAGGTCAGCGAGTTCAGGGGTGACGGGTGAACGGGACTTGGTGCGAGTTAGGACATGGGCAGCCGAGTAGGTAGGCCTTCTGGTATGAATTGTAATTTGGAGTAAATTTGCAGTAAATGTCCCCACCCCCTTCTCTCACAAGCACGTCTCTTTCATACCTGTAAGATTTTCCTATTTAGCTGCAGATTTTATATCGGTATTATAGCACTATAATTGCAGAGTTACTAATGACATTACTGATTTTTTTTTTACAGCAAGTGACTTTGCAGTTGTCTCTTTCAGCCACTGACTGATGTTCTTGCACTGCGGCTGCATAATTACAATTCAAAACTCCACAATCTGCAATCTCCAGCTGCATTCGCTCTGTTCCAGACCTGAAAATAATACCTGAAATGAGCTTATGAGAATCACTCATTGTGATCATTACAAACTATCTACAGATTTCACTCAGTCTAATAAATTACAATCAGAGCTGGTCCAGATTAATGGAAGCTAACGAAATAGGATTAGATTAAATATATATTAATATATTAAAAACACTGGTCCTGAAATTCCTGAGGCCCAGAGGGCGATTTTGCTGCAGACTGCTAGCCTGGAATTTGGAGCGCAACCTGGATCTGCCAGAGTTCCATCCTTTTTGGGACCAGTCGAAAATCCCTAGCACTTTCAGGGGTGGGCCCACAGTGAAATGCCTCGTGTGAGCCCCTGGAACCTGGCATGGCTGCAATGGGAGATAGGACTTCGGAAATTCAAAGGACAATTTTGCAATGTTATTGATTGCAGTGTGATTAAAGGCACAGCCTAAACTGCTAGAAAGAGCCAGCAGTGCTTTTCATAGATTTATATTTTTAAGCTTCTGGAGCCCTTTGAGCCCACTGATGCTATGGCAAGGTGCCGCAGTGAAATTTCTCCCCCTACCACTCAGACGGGTTTGCAGCTGCAAAATAACCTGACCCGGGGATTTCTGAAAGGGTCAATAGTGGGCAGGGAGAAGTGCTGCTCTGTCCCACCTCAGATCTACCTCCCCTGGAATTTCAGGGCTATAGGCCCTGATAATTACAAGGAGGGTGCAGGGAGGCCAAAACCGGCAAAGAGCCCGGCAAGGCTGGGGCGCGGAGGTCCTGCCGATCCTAACGGCAGGACCTTATTAACATTTTGCAGCTCCGTCTCCCACCCGGTGTGGGTGGGAACACCAGTGGCAGGAGGCCACAGCTGGGGCCTATTGGGGAGGGTCCCCGGCACTTGGGAGGGTGGAAGGTCAGCAATTGGGGCTGGATTGGGCAGGGTAGGCCTCCAATTGGGGCTGAGGGAGGCCGAAGGCTTCCTTGAGGGGTCCTGGGGGACAGCACTCCTGCTCCTCCTGGCCCACAAAGAGTGCTGAAAGAGGCACTTACTCTGTGGAGCCGGCAGCTCCCACCTCCCTTCCATTGCCAGGTTTCCCGACCTTTGGGAAATCCGTGCAGCAGCAGTGAATTTCAAATCTGGCTTCCAATTGCACTGTGAGAGTCCGATTTAAATATGTTAATTAATCGTCCCGGTGGGACACTCGGACACCCCGATATCCGCCGCCGTAAAAAAGGCAGCAGACGCGTGTGTGGCAGGTTGGGATTGCGATCCACATATTTCACTCTTTTACCACCACCATCCCTGACCCTCTTCCGCCTGTTGTTGAAGGGGAGGGGGTTAATATCAGGGCTATCGTGTCTCATCTAGATCAAGCCAAACACTTTAACTGAAACAATGATCTTATAATGAGAACTTGGAGTGGGCGGGGGAGGATCCAGTTGTCATGGTCCATGTAGGAACCAACGACATAGATAGAACTAGGAATGAGGTTCTGCTGAGGGAGTTTGAGGAGCTAGGATCCAAATTAAAAAGCAGAACCTCAAAGATAATAATCTCTGGATTGTTACCTGAGCCACGCGCAAATTGGCATAGGGATAAACAGATTAGAGGTTTAAATGCGTGGCTCAGAGTGGTGTGGGAGGAAGTGGTTTCAGTTCATGGGGCACTGGCACTAGTACTGGGGAAAGAGGGAGCTGTTCTGTTGGGATGGGCTCCACTTAAACCAGTGTCCTGGTGAACCAAATAACTAGGGCAGTAGACAGGGCTTTAAACTAATGAAGGGGGGATGGGAGGATTCAGGAAAGAGTAAATTTAAAAGCAGTGAGAGAAATGTCAAGGCTCTAGAGCAGAGTAGAGTTTTGGGTAAAAATAAGCAGAGTGGATCAGGAAGGGACAGAGAGAGTAACAAAAGTAATAAGGCATCAGTGACTAAGGTGACATCAGGGAAAAATAGAAATAAGTCAAAGCTAAAGGCACTATATCTGAATGCGCGAAGCATTCGCAACTAAATAGATGAATTAATAGCGCAAATAGAAATGAACAGGTTTCATCTAATAGCCATAATGGAGACATGGTTGCAAAGTGGCCAAGGTTGGGAACTAAATATTCCAGGATACTTAACTTTTGAAGAGATAGGCAAAATGGAAAAGGAGGAGGGGTAGCCCTGATAATAAAGGATGGGATAAAGACAGTAGAGAGAAAGGATCTTAGCTCTGAAAATCAAGAAGTAGAATCAGTTTGGGTGGAGCTAAGAAACAGCAAGGGGCAGAAAACATTGGTGGGAGGTGTTTATAGGCCCCCAAACAGTAGTTGTAATGTAGGACAGAGTATAAATCAGGAAATTAGAGGTGCATGTAACAAGGGTAATACAGTAATCATGGGGGGCTTTAATCTACATATAGACTGGGCAAACCAAATTTGCAGTAATAGTATGGAGGGCGAATTCATGGAATGTATACAAGATAGTTTTCTAGATCAGTATGTTGAGGAACCAACTAGGGAACAGACTATTTTAGATCTAGTTTTGTGCAATGAGAAAGGGTTAATTAATAACCTTGTAGTAAAGGGGCCTTTAGGGAAGAGTGGCCATAATATAATAGAATTTTATATTGAGTTTGAAAGTGATTTGGTTAAATCCGAAATTAGGGTCTTAAATCTAAACAAAGCAAACTATGTAGGTATGAGGGGCGAGTTGGCTAAGATAGATTGGGAAACTACATTAAAAGGTATGACGGTAGACAAGCGAGGGCTAGCATTTAAAGAATTAATACATAATTTACAACAATACATTCCTTTAAGGCACAAAAACCCCACAGGAAAAGTGGTCCAACCGTGGCTAACAAGAGAAGTTAAAGATAGTATTAGATCAAAGGAAGAGGCTTATAATTTTGCCAAAAAGAGTAGTAAGCCTCAGGATTGGGAAGATTTTAGAATTCAGCAAAGGAGGATCAAGAAATTCATAAAGAAAGGAAAAATAGCATATGAGAGTAAACTATCGAGAGACATAAAAACAGACTGTATAAGCTTCTATAGGTATGTAAAAAGGAAAAGATTAGTGAAAGTAAATGTGGGTCCCTTACAGGCTGAGACAGGAGAAATTATAATGGGGAATAAGGAAATGGCAAAGAAATTAAACAAATACTTTGGGCTGGATTTTGCCAATGGGGAGCTTTTGGAGGCGGGACTCCCACTTGTCGGGTTTTAGTCCCGCCTCCATCGACTTCTGGCCAACCCATGCTATTTTTCCTTGATTGACCTTGTTAAGCCTGCCCAGCGGGCTTAGCAGGCCAATTAAGGGGAAGCCGGTTATAGAGAACGTCAGCGTATGACGTTTCATCTGTCAAAAATTTTTGACAGATGAATTGTCATCATTTGACAGCTCTGTGAAGCTGTCAAACACTGACATTCTCTGTAGTTTGATGAGTTATTGTATTCAAGACTCATCAAACCTCTTTCTTTAGCAGAAATTATATGGTTGTTGCATTGGAGAATGCAGCAGCCATCTGTCATCTCTGCCGTGGAGATGCGAGACTCTCTGCATCCCCAACAATTGAATCCTGCAGGAAGAAACAAAGGTAAGTATACTTTTCCTAACACTTTCCACTTACCTCACATACTCACCTCTCTACTCTTGCACCCATCACTTACCTTCACAGTGCACTTTTGCACCCCTCCGATCCCCACAGACCCTGGCGAGGTTCGCAGCCTTTGGGAAGCCGCACTTGTGTGGCTAAAATGGGAATAATCCTCTTAATTGCCTGTTAACTACCTGTCAAAAACTTCCCGGAAATAATGGAGAAACAAGGCTCTAGCGAGAATGAGGAACTGAAAGAAATTAGGATTGGTAAAAAAGTAGTACTGGAGAGATTAATGGGACTGAAAACCAATAAATCTCCTGGACCTGAAGGCCTGCATCCTAGGGTTTTGAAAGAGGTGGCTATAGAGATAGTGGATGCATTGGTTGTCATTTTCCAAGCAATTAGGAAAGCAAATGGTAAGTTGGCCTTTATTACAAGAGGATTTGAGTATAAGAGTAAAGACATCTTACTGCAATTATATAGGGCCCTGGTGAGACCACACCTGGAGTATTGTGTACAGTTTGGGTCTCCTTACCTAAGGAAGGATATACTTGCCATAGAGGGAGTGCAATGAAGGTTCACCAGACTGATTCCTGGAATGGGGGAATTGTCATATGAGGAGAGATTGAGTAGATTAGGCCTCTATTCTCTAGAGTTTAGCAGAATGAGAAGTGTTCTCATTGAAACATACAAAATTCTTACAGGGCTTGACAGGGTAGATGGAGGGAGGATGTTTCCCCTGGCTGGGGAGTCTAGAACCAGGGGTCACAGTCTCAGAATAAGGGGTCGGCCATTTAGGACTGAGATGAGGAGAAATTTCTTCACTCAGAGGGTGGTGAATCTTTGGAATTCTCTACCCCAGAAGGCTGTGGAGGCTCAGTTGTTGAGTATATTCAAGACAGAGATCGATAGATTTTTGAATATTAAGGGCATCAAGGGATATGGGGATAGTGCAGGAAAGTGGAGTTGATGTAGAAGATCAGCCATTGAATGGCGCAGCAGGCTCAAGGGGCCAAATGGCCTGCTCCTGCTCCTATTTCGTATGTTCTTATTATGTTCTTATGTAACGTACTTACGGAAGGAGTAAAATCGATGGAGTTTTAACACATTGTACGTACAATCATGTATTCACATTTAAACAGTTAAAATCAATTACATCATTTCACTGTGACAAAGTCCTTTGATTTAAATGGGTGAACAGGAACAAGATAAAACCTTTAAAGTTTCCTGACACTTTACCTCACTCAGGTTAGTGAGGATAAACTTTGAAAAATCTCATATCAAGGTAGGAGCTGAAATCAATCTCTGTCAGTAGATCTGGCAGAGAATTCTTACAACTTTAAGTCCTCCCAGTTGCAGAAAGTGAGGAGTCTCCCGGCAAAGGTCAGCTGGCATCAAGCAGGATAAATTGAGCTGTGGGGGATCTGCTATCTAACTGCATTAAAATCACTTCTCTGTCTGTTAGGTTCTGTGGAGAGATCACTGAAGCATGATATTGTCTTACTGTTGTAGGTGATATCTTCTGCGTTATTGCTGGTAGACATTTCTTCTTTATCTCTGTTGCACAGAGACTGGAGTAATATTTCTCCAGGCTGTCATTCAGACCTGCTGGTTTCAACACCATTGGCCCATATGCTTTCAATATCACAAAAAAAATACCTGTCATCTCTAGGGCATTTTAGCAACTGATTTTTCTCCCTTTGAATTTAATCACATTATTGCCCTCTGCACCCTTCAGCAATTCAAACAGCTAATCTTAACAGCAAGCTAATCAACTTTTGTTTCCTCTCTCCCTCTTAGCTTGTGGCCAAACGGTAAGTTGCAGTTAAACTTCCAGTTGGTCAATTCCATTTGAAGCCCATGGCCCTTGTAGTTAATAAACTAATAGTCCAGTGGAGCCCATTTATATTCATCTCTTATTGGTGTAGTTGCCCCTTTATCACAGAACAGTCCCAAAACATTTTTGATTACAACATTTTTTATTATAATGCTTTCTGTTCTCCTTAATATATGTTGTTATGTCAACAAATCCAAATCTAAACTCTAACCAATAATCATAGGGGGAGAAATTCATTATAGCCCAGGAATGGGCACTAACTTTAGAAAAGTTTGAGATTTAGCGCCAGGTGCTAATGATTCAGATTGCACACAAAATTCAGTCTCATTGCTGAAAGAAAGGATGGGAGCGCTAACTCAAACGCTAATGGTCTAGCTCAGTGGTGTTAAACTCAAAGTGCTGACCAATATCAGGTGCAGTCTAATCTCAAGTCATCATCACCACAGGCTTTTCCCAGTACTTAAAGGGGAGGTTCATTGATACTGCAGCACCTCATTCTCAGCAATGCTGGCTGTGCAGCTGCCTCAGCAAAGAGAAGCACAACAAGGAGAAAGAACCGGAGGACTGAAGCAGGTGCGCTCATGGCAGATCCACCTCAGTCGGGTGGTCAGGGTGATTGAATGCTTCACCAAATGCTACATACCACCATCTGTACCACAAGCTTCACACACTGCCCAAAGCACCAGACCCACAGTACTCACACACCAGCAATCTCTACCTACCAACACTCACATCAACATCTCATGCCTTGCACACAATGACAGCTATTCAACTATGGCTGGCGCAAGGGTCATTTGTTGTTGGAATGATTGTGATATGTGTGGTATGTTTATGCATAAATTTATTCATGGAGTTTGCAATATTTTGTGGTCTGTCTCATTTCAACTTTGCACCCAGGAGGACACTGTGATATGGCATGATGGGCATGTGGTGAGCAAGAGGGATCTGGGGTTTAAGTCATCCTGGTGTGAGGCTGGAGGTCTGTTTGGAGGAGGTGGCAGAGTTCTGTGTCCACCACCTTGGTGATGCAGAGCCCTCTAATACACTGCTGCTCGCTTCATTGAAGGTAGGAGAAGTGCTGTCGGAATAACCTCAGAGGGTAAGGCCTCCTGTTGAGACTCCTCATGGTCCTCCTCCTCCCTCTGGGCACATGTTCCAGTCTTTCTCGCTGCCTCTGCTCCCTCCACAGTAGATCCTGGATGGCGAGGTCGACTGCCAGTACAGCCCTCATTAATGTAACCAAGTGTAGCACTTTGATATGTTGTCAGAATAAATGTAACTAATTTTTAGTAGCCACAACACTCCTGAAACTAAAGAACCTTTAAATGACTGAATTAAACTGTTGCATAATCTCAAACTGACAAGCAAGCAGTGAAACAGCACTAACCTGAGAGTTGCGACTCATTACCCATGATCCCTTTAAGTAGCGCCCCTGGAGCCGGTATCTACCTGCTTGACGCCTCCTCTCCCTGTCGCTGTCGGGCGTGGTGCTAAGGCAGGGGGCAATACTCAATTTGGCAGATCGGGCGCCCAGTGAGTGTTACACGCTCACTGACGTCACAATCTGCCTGGCGTTGAAGTCCCCAGTGGTAACTGTTAGCGGCGGCGCTACGGGGGACTGGATTTGGCGTGGGCTGCTGGATTCGCCTCACCCCGGCGCTATTACAGCAACGCCCCATTAGCGCCCTTGCCAGGCGTTAACGAGAGGCGCTAACCAACTGAATTTCTCCCCCATAATTTTCATTGCATGAATCCCATCCCCTGGTCTTTCAGTTTCTTTAAATCCATTCTGACCTGAATACTGAACACATGATCATAAATCACTCTTTTCCTTAGTGTTTCATTCTGATTTTTTCTGTACCCGCACAAGAGTGAATAAGATCAAGGGACAGCAAAGGGAACTTTTCATAAATTAATTGTTTTCAGTTGTATTCATACAGGAAAACATTATCATATATACGACCTATGTTATTCTCCTGTAATGGTGAAATTAATCCCTAATTCACCTCTGGTCAAATCACACAGCACACGGATCAGAGCCTTTTCAATCCCCAGAAAGAAAACAGGGTTTTCTCAGTTAAAGAAATCCTGAGCGTTGTAAGAAATCTTTCAATTTATATATATTGTAAAGAATAACATTCCTTATTATATAAACAGAAAATGCTGGAAACACTCAGCAGGTCAGACAGTGTCTGTGGAGAGAACAGACCCCTCTTTGAAGTTAGAGCCTGAGCCCAAACCTTAACTCTGTTTCTCTCCCCTCAGATGTTGGTTCACCCGCTGCGTGTTTCCAGCATTTACTGTATGAGATTACCAGCATCTGCAGTTTTTTTGTTTTTCGTTAACATTCCTTATTAGCTTACTTCAAAGCACTGACTGATCTTAGGGCCAAGACAAGACTTGAAACTATGAGTTACCCTAAACTTCTGTAAAAATACACTAATGGGCCATAATTTGCTGTAGGAGTGAATCTAACGGTGTCTAACTTGCCCTTGCACGTTTAGATTTCTTTTGGCGTGGCAAGTTGCTGAAAGTGCGAGCTGATAATGGCGCAGTGAGTAAAACAAGGCATCTGAGCAAACAGGGCAAGCAACTGTGTATCTCCTGAACCAATCAAATTGAAGGATTGTGAAATTAACAGCGCAAGGACCGAGAAGGAAGTGTAAGTTAGAGTGGGTGAATTCAATGTCAAATCAGGTACAGCAAGAGAAATAAAGAGAGGGAAAGAAAGACTGGATTAAGAGGGAGAGAAAAAAGAGACAGAAGGGAAAAGTAAAATAAAATTTAAATTTTAAATATTACATTTTTAAAGTTTCCAACAACAATTAAAACCTGAAGGAATGAGACTCCGCACTTGTAATAGTTAATTTTCAGTACCAGAGAGGTTGACTAGCAGTAATTAACACTTGTCGTTAAAAGGGTACTTAGACTGAAATAGATAAGACTTAACTTTCTGTGGCGAGTTTAGTTCGTATCTACCGCGCAAATACAGCAACTTCAGTGCATTTCAATGGTGAGCCAGGAATGCAGTGCGGCGGGAACTTTAAATCGCTGATTTCCCGGGCTGCTAGAGACAGCGCTTGGGGGAGGAATCTTGGATTCCGGGAAACTCCTGGTCATTCTGGGAGGTTTGGGAACCTTACACATACCAATTTCTGTCCCTATTTCTGTCCTTTTGGAGGAAGTTGAGAAGAACAAATGGAGCATGCCAGGCAGGTCTTGCTACAGCAGAAGCACTCTGCCCCTGCTCACCAAGGCCCTCCCACCAGAATCTACAGGTAGCAATGAACATACCTCCATCTCTAAACTTGGAAATGTGCCCATTGCATTAAATGTCCTGTCTACATCTCCCCCACACCCTCCACAAATATGCCTTCACCCAGGTGATAACTCATAAACTTCTGTTTTTTCTACCTGATGAATCCTTCTCCCAAGCCTTATTTAAAAAAATATATTCTCCGCACAACTCAAGTACAACCAGATTTTTAATAATCAAACATGTTGTGTGTGACTGCCTACTGTTTGTTACCATGGTGCCTCCCTTTGGTGGCTGTGTGTGACGTAGTCACTCTTAATTCTAGTTTATCTTTCTTCTGGTTGCTACCTCGGTGGCAGGACTCCCTGAGTTAGCTCGCTGCTGTGTGAATAGTGGTGTCTTGGAATTGGGGTGGCTTTCTCCTCCCAGCAGATGAGATAGACCTGCTGCGGAATGTACCACTGTATGGGTAGTTAGGTTCTGTGCACTTTCTGCCAGGTCTGCAATCATTAGAGGGGGCTGATGGGAGGTTTTGGGCACGTGCCCATTCCAGCCATACTGCTGCTACTCGACACTGCCTTACCATCGCCACTCATTGACGTGATAGCAGATTTAATGGCACCAATGAGATCAGTGAAGTGCTCTCTCAGACTTCTCTGTGAACAATCTCCAAGCTTGTCGAAGCTAAAAGAGATTGCCCATTCCACTCTGGACCCCATGCCCCTATGATAGCAATTTGGGCATCTGTGAGAGAAGCACTGAATGCACTTGGGGCTTCAACCATGTAGAGATCCCCTATAGATGTCCCTGGAGTTGTCACACATTCCACAATGGACTGCAGTGCTGCAAAACCATCATAAAAGGCAGTACACATGTAGGTATTGGGCCCCTGTAGCCGAGCCGTCACCTGCAGCACACTGCTTGGCACAGCCCTAATCACTGCACCAATGCCTGTGGTCAGAAAACATCTTTCTTTTAAATACAGCTTCTAAAAGATCCAGATCCCCCAGACTCATCAGCTGAGGAGAGAAGCAAGCTGACCCTCCAGATAGCAAATCATCTTCCTTTGCCAACACCATTTGTTCCTACTCACCCATAATCTGTGTATCACCCAGTGCACTCCCCTCTAGTCAGTCTCTGAATCCCCCAGAGTAGATACATCTGAGCTGGTGTTTGGGAGCAAAAGATGAGTGACAGGGCAACACGGTGGCATAGTGGTTAGCACTGGTGCCTCACAGCGCCAGGGACCCGGGTTCGAATCTGACCTCGGGTGACTGTCTGTGTGGAGTTTGCACATTCTCCCCGTGTCTGCGTGGGTTTCCTCCGGGTGCTCCGGTTTCCTCCCACAGTCCAAAAATGTGCGGGTTAGGTTGATTTGGCTATGATAAATTGACCCTTAGTGTTAGGGTGGGGTTATGGGGATAGGATGGGATATGTTAGGGGGAATTAAATACGTGGGGTTACGTGGGTAGGGTGGGATATGTGTACTGTGGGGATTAAAGCAGGGACAGGGTACTGGATTTGGATGATCAGCCATGATCGTATTGAATGGTGGAGCAGGCTCGATGGGCCGAATGGCCTACTCCTGCTCCTAGATTCTATGTTTCTATGTTTGACAGTGGTTTTCTTTTTCATCTTCTTGGGAGGTGAGCAGCACTGGAAAGGTTGCATTGATTGCTCATCCCTAGTTGTCTTGAGAAGGTGGTGGTGAGCCTTCACCTTGAATCACTGCAGTCCTGGTGTTAGATAGAAAATTCCAGGATTTTGACTCCGTGACAATGAAGGCATGGCAAGATATGTCCAAGTAAGGATGATGTGCGACTTGGAGTAGATGGTATTCTCAGAGTAATATTGTTGCTCTTGTCCTTCTTGGTGACAGAGGTTGCAGAGAAGAGAGGTGCTGTCAAAGTAACCTTGGTAAGTTAAGCAATGCATCCAATAAATAGCACATTCTGCAGCCACAGTGCACTGCTGCAACAACTCTAAGGTCATGGATATGAAATTTTAATGTTAAGGCAATATCCTGTGCTGCTATATATTTCTTTCCCTTGGTGACAAATAGACCAGAAACTTTGGTTTATTTTGTATTGCTTGCCCTCTCTTGAAAGGCATTTTCATTCTCCTACATTTTCCTTGTGGAATTGTTCTATTACTGGCAATATATCAAATTATGGGCAATTTTTCGCTTAAGAGTCAAGTCCACTGAGAATGAGGGTGATACAAAAGTCATTCGATGTAGGACCCTTAATATCAAAAAGGAAACTTTTACCTATTTCTCTGGGCTGAATTTTAACCCAAGTGCAGGTGAACGTGTTTACCCATGAGCCACCCAGTGCCAACTTTGAAGGTTGATATTTTCAACAACATTGGGGAGATTGTAATTTGCGCATTGTGCAGCAAAGTCACGCTTGTGTTCTTCATATTTTTACTGAGTCCACATTTTCAGTACTGTAATGTATTATCACATGGTTTGTCGCATGGTTTAGTATGAGCATGCTCAGTTCACCCTGGTCTAGTAAAGCAAGCTCATGAATTAGCAACTGGTGTCTCTGTCCTTCATTTGTTCTACCCACAAATATTACATTTTTGGCGATGAGGATGGGATCCCAAAGATATTTTTAGGGATCATGAAAAACACAGTGTTCAACCTTCGAGTGGAAAAGTTTAAGGTGAATTTGTGACACCTAAACTGAATTTTTTGCGATATTTTACCATTAATGCTGATGCAGAATCGTCTGTGCTTCGCCTTCACGTGTATGTATGCACAGCAACAGCGGCATTGATTCTCACAGGTACACAGGCAGCGTGCTGAGTCACTGTTCAACGGGATCGGGAAAATCATGGCTGTGCCTACGGGATTCATTGGAAACCTCGGCATGTATGACCGAGCTCGTGAGCCATTCAGTTCTTACATTGAGCAGATGGAGATATTTTTTAGGGCCAATAACATTATTGAGACCGAAGGTGCAGATGAGAATGTTCAAGCTCAAAATAAAGTAATTCGTGAAAATAAGAAAGCAATTTTTCTAACAGAGATCAGGCCAGTTGTCTACGGAAGGGAAAGCGAAGGATGCGTCGTTTGAAGACATTGTCAAGAAACTCGAGGACCATTTCGACCCAAAGCCTTTAGAAATAGCAGAGAGCTATAAGTTTGGTACCAGAAACCAAAAACAAAGTGAAACCATCAGTAAGTACATTGTAGCTCTTAAGAACTTGTCTTTGCATTGTAACTTCGGCACATTTTTGGATCGTGTGTTGCAAGATAGGTTTGTGTGTGGACTGGTGGATGAGCGCACACAGTCCAAGTTACTGAACACTCTGAACCTAACGTTTGACATAGTATGCAAAATTGCCCTATCTATGGAGATGGTGTCTAAGAATGCTCGGGAGCTCCGTCCACCTCAAATGACTTCTGCAGCTGAGGTCTACAGTCACAAAGCCACTGCCAAACCTAAAGCTGTGAGACCAAGTCAAAAGCATGTCGGTGAGAGCAGTTCAGTGAATTGTTATCGCTGCAATGGAAATCACTCACCACAGTCCTGCCAATATAGAAATGCGAAGCGTTTTCATTGCCAGAAGCAAGGCCATATTTCAACAGCTTGCAGAGCTAGATCGAAAGCAGGAAGTAAGAACCATTCTAGTGGCAATGCAAAGCAGCGACAACAAAAGGGAGGAATTCACAGTATTGAATGAACACACCTGATATTGAAGAACTAGGAATCTACAGTATCTGTGCCACTAGCGGCAATGCTAGCAGTCGTGAGAAAGACTTCTGTACAAAACTTTTGGTCAATGCCCAATATATTGATATGTGTATCGACACGGCAGCGAACTGCTCTATCATGAGGAAGTACACATATGAGAGTAAATTTAATCAAATACCACTTACAAAGAGTACCGTAGAGTTAAAAACCTACTCCAGAGAAATCTTAAAGACATGTGAACAAATGGAATGTACGGTTCAACACAATGGCCAGTCAGTAAAGCTGCCTATTATTATAGCGAGCTACAACAACAGGCCAACCCTCATGGGCAAAGGTTGGTTGAGAAAGTTAAAACTAGACTGGAAAAACATCTTCAGTGTAGATGCTTCAAAGAAGCGACTCGACACAATGCTTAACAAGTATAAAAGCATGTTCTCATACAGTTATGATTGGGTATATCACTGGATATGACGCACATATCCGCATCAAATCCAACACAAAGCCTGTCTATTGTAAGGTAAGGCCAGTCCCCCATCTGTTGAAAAGTCAGGTGGAGGAAGAGCTAGAGAAACTGAGAGAGAACGGAGTGTTAGTAAAAACTGACAAAAGTGAATGGGCTACCCCGATTGTGGTAGTGCCCAAAGCAGACAAAACTGTATGCTTGTGCGGTGACTACAAAATTACTATCAACCAAGCAGTTGACGATGAGCAGTACCTGTTACCTACATCACAAGATTTGTATGCAGCACTCTCTGGGTCAAAGGTTTTCTCTAAGCTTGACCTGTCGCACGCTTATGTTCAACTGAATGTTGACAAAGAGAGTCAACAGTATCTCACTATCAACACACACAAGGGACTGTACTCATACACCAAGCTGCCGTATGGTGTAAAGTCCTCCCCAAAATCTTCCAGGCTATGATGGATAAGATTTTGCAAGGAATTCCAAATTGCTTATGCAATCAAGATGATGTGCTGATTGCAACAAGCAGCGAGGAAGAAAATCTAGAAGTGTTAGATATAGTGCTTCAAAGGTTGAATTCCGAGGTTGTGTACCTTGGTCTTAAAGTTGATGCAAATGGCTTGCAACCAGTTAAGGAAAAGTTGATGCTGTCATCAATGCTCCAAAGCCACAGAACGTGTCTGAGTTAAGATCTTTCCTTGGAATGGTCCAGTACTACGCACGCTTCTTACCTGAGTTAGCGACCACGTTAGCTCCATTGCATGAGCTCCTCAAGAAGGATGTCCAGTGGAAATGGACAAAAACGCAACAAGAAGCTTACGACACTTGTAAGAGGAGTCTCTCTAGCGATGCTCTACTTGTGCACTATGACACAGAACATGAGCTTAAGTTAGCGTGTGATGCTTCTAGTTACAGTGTGGGAGCTGTCATAAGCCACGTAATGGATGACGACCAAGAGAAACCAATCGCGTTCGCATCGCGAACCCTCACAAAGAGCGAAAGAAATTATGCGCAAATTGAAAAGGAAGAACTCGCCACAGTGTTTGGAATCAAGAAATTCCAACAGTTCCTGATCGGCAGAAAGTTTACCCTGATAACCGATCACAAACCGCTCCTAGCAATATTGGAGCCCAAATCTGTCATCCCTGCAATGGCCGCATCAAGAATACAACATTGGGCCGTGTTGTTGTCACAATTTGACTACACGATTGTATATCGCACTTCAAAGCAAAACGCAATCGCAGATGCCTTGTCCAGGTTGCCACATGAAGACCCGTGTTGGGAGTGAAGGTGAGATTTTCACGCAAGGTGCAGTTGACTAAGATTTTCCCGTGAATGCAACTGAGATTGCAGATGAGACACAAAAGGATTCAGTACTGAAAAGAGTGTATGAAAACACCTTGAATGGATGGACTGATCAGTGTCTGGCCACAGAGCTGAAATCATTCCATAACCGTCGTACTGAATTGTCTTGTGAGCAAGGTTGTATCCAGTGGGGAAACAGAGTGGTGGTACCGACTTCTTTGAGAGATAGAATTCTGGCCGAACTTTATACTGAACATCCAGGGATCGTCAGTATGAAATCAATTGCAAGAAGTTTTGTTTACTGGCCTGGATTGGACAGTGATCTTAAATCACTTGTCAGCAAATGCAGCATTTGCCAAAATTGCAGAAACAAACTATCCAAAACTCCACTACAACCCTGGTCATGGCCAAGTAGACCTTTTCAGAGAGTACATGTAGACTTCTGTGAGAAAGCAAATGATTATTTCCTGGTACTTGTAGATAGTCACTCAAAGTGGATTGAAGTGAAACACATGGGTTCAAATACTACAACTGAACAGTGCCATAGATGAGTTGAGGTCTATCTTTGCATGTCATGGCTTACCTGAAGAGCTTGTTTCTGACAATGGCCCTCAGTTCCGTTCTGCTCTATTCCAAGAGTTCATGAAATGGAACGGTATCAAATACACTCTTGTTTCACCATATCATCCAGCTTCAAACGGAGCAGCCGAAAGGTCAGTCAGAATAGTAAAAGAAGCTCTCAAAAAACAAGTGTTGCAGGGTTGTTCGGGACTCAGCATGAAGCAATGTTTGGCAAATTTCTTGCTGAAGTACAGAACTACTCCGCACACTACAACTGGATATACCCCAGCAGAACTCTTGATGAAGAGGAGATTGAGAACACGATGGAGTCTTGTTCAACCAAGCCTCAAGAGTTGAACAGAAACAGGTGAGTCAGAAACGTTATTATGACAGCAATCAGAAAGAACGCAGTTTCAGACAAATGAGTGTGTTCGTGTTCTCAGTCCCCCTGGAAAGTCGAGTTCACACAAGTGGGATGTAGGAACCGTGGTAGAGGTTGGTGGAACCAAGAGATATTTGGTTGAGATTGGTGACAACATCCGAAGTGTTCATGTAGATCAAATGATCTCTGCTAGAGATGAACCAAGACATGATCTTGAACCACTTGATCATGAACACATACATGAGTTTGACTCAATTCAGATTTCAGTAACTGAAGTACCAGGTTAAAACAAGTCTGAGATAGAAACAGGATCATCTTTGAGTTCGGAACCAGAACAAAACAGCCCGAAAATTGGTTCAACACCAAAACCTTTTGTAAGGAGATCAGGAAGGCTCCACAAACCTGTTATTAAACTGGATTTGTAGTTCATTTGTAGCATTTGTAGTTGAATTAAAACAAAAAATGCCAGGAGTTCTTGTTATGTGGTACATGTAATGCTGGGAAAAGTGAGGCCATATTTCTGTTGTATTTGAGAGGGAAATATGTACATTTTTTTTAAGGGCAAAGCAGTGTAATGTATTATCACATGGTTTGTCACATGGTTTAGTATGAGCATGCTCAGTTCGCTCTGGCCTGGTAAAGCAAGCACATGGACTAGCAACTGGTGTCTCTGTCCTTCATTTGTTCTACCCACATATATTACAAGTACCTTAATTGGATATGCACTGTGGGACTAGGAAAGCAAACTTAAAATTGTCAACAGTGTTAAACAACTCAACTGTAGTACAGAAAATAGAAATTAATTTACTCTTCAATACCTACACTGCTGGGTATGAAATCTACTGCAGGTCCCAGCAGAGGAATAATTTCCATAAATTCCGAATATTTTTTGAGGACAAGTAGCTTTCTTTAGAACAAACTGAAATACATCATAGAGGTCTCTAAATTATGCTAAGATCCTCAAGGGATGAACTGGCCAGATTAGGTTTAGGATATAGTGGGATAAAATTGCATTTGGGTGCTCGCCCGAACAAAGAGGCCCGAGGATAGATGGAGTCTGGTCCTTGGGCCTCATCAACATATTCGGGCCCAGCTTCTGAAGCTGGTTGTACCTCCATGGTCAGCTCACCCGAGGGAAGGCATCAATGTTGGAAATAAAAACAGAAAATGCTTGAAATACTCAGCAGGTCAGGCAGCATCTGTAGAGAGAGAAACAGAGTTACTGTTTCAGGTCGATGACCTTTAGTCAGAACCAATGTTGGAAAGCCTGGCTCGCTGACAGCGGCCCTTGGCTAAGTCCCAGGGGAGAGGTGGATGTTGGAGTGGACGACGGGGGAGGGGTCCGATCGCGATGCCTCTGGAACTTACCTTCCGTTGGTGGCCATAGGAACTGCTGAAGAATCCTGAGTGGGAGAAGCCTGATGCTCATCGCTGACTAATCTCAGCAAGGGGTCCTTCAACAGGCATTAGGCACCTAATTAACATATTGGGGTAGAATTTGGTATGTGTTGCGCCCGTTTTACGCCCAAAAAACTGGCATAACGCCAATACCAATTTCTACCCAGAAAGTCAGCAGTAACGCAGCAGTGGGTCCTGACTTAAATGTATACATATAACCCATTTGATTCAGAATGGGCTGAATGGCCCACTGTTGTCCGTATGTTTGTATGACTGTCCTGCTATCCTTCTATTGGTCCTCCTCTTCCTCTCCAAAGCATAGAGAAAGGGGTTTTCCCATGGGGAAGCCCATCGTGGCACTATTGAAGCTGTAAAAACAAAAAATGCAGCAGCACAATTTTTTAATTTTTTCTTATTCGTTCCTGGGATGTGGGCGTCGCTGGCAAGGCCAGCATTTATTGCCCATCCCTAATTGCCCTCGAGAAGGTGGTGGTGAGCCACCTTCTTGAACCGCTGCAGTCCGTGTGGTGAAGGTACTCACAGTGCTGTTAGGGAGGGAGTTCCAGGATTTAGACCCAGCGACGATGAAGGAATCGTGATATACTTCCAAGTCAGGATGGTGTGCGACTTGGAGAGAAACTTGGAGGTGGTGGTGTTCCCATGCACCTGCTGCACTTGTCCTTCTAGGTGGTAGAGGTCGCGGGTTTAGGAGGTGCTGCCAAAGAAGCCTTGGCGAGTTGCTGCAGTGCACCTTGTCGATGGTACACACTGCAGCCATGGTACGTCGGTGGTGGAGGGAGTGAATGTTTAAGGTGGTGGATGGGGTGCCAATCAAGCAGGCTGCTTTGTCCTGGATGGTGTCGAGCTTCTTGAGTGTTGTTGGAGCTGGGCATCAGTGAGCAGGTTATTGGTGAGTATTGATAGCACTGTTGATGACACCTTCCATTACTTTGCTGAAGATTGAGAGTGGACTGATGGGGCGGTAATTGGCCGATTGGATTTGTCCTGCTTTTTGTGGACAGGACATACCTGGGCAGTTTTCCACATTGTCGGATAGATGCCAGTGTTGTAGCTGTACTGGAACAGCTTGGCTAGAGGCGCAGCTAGTTCTGGAGCACAAGTTTTCAACACGATAGCCAGGATGTTGTCAGGGGCCCATAGCCTTTGCTGTATCCAGTGCACTCAGCCATTTCTTGATATCACGTCAAGTGAACTGAATCGGCTGAAGACTGGCTTCTGTGATGGTGGGGACCTCAGGAGTAGGCCGATATGGATCATCCACTCGGCACTTCTGGCTGAAGTTGGTTGCAAACGCTTCAGCCTTGTGTTTTGCACTCACGTGCTGGGCTCCACTGTCATTGAGGATGGAGATATTCATGGAGCCTCCTCCTCCCGTTAGTTGTTTAATGGTCCACCATCATTCATGACTGAATGTAGCAGGACTGCAGAGCTTTGATCTAATCTATTGACTGTGGGATCGCTTAGCCCTTTCTATAGCATGCTGCTCCGCTTTTTCGCATGCATGTAGTCCTGTATTGCAACTTCCCCAGGTTGGCAACTCATTTTTAGGTACGCCTGGTGCTGCTCCTGACATGCTCTTCTACACTCCTTATTGAACCAGGTTTGGTCCTCTGGCTTGATGGTAATGGTAGAGTGAGGGATATGCTGAGCTATGAGGTTACAGATTGTGGTGGAATACAATTCTGCTGCTGCTGATGGCCCACAGGACCTCATGGATGCCTAGTTTTGAGCTGCTAGATCTGTTCTGAATCTATCCCATTTAGCACGGTGGTAGCACCACACAACATGATGGAGGGTGTCCTCAGTGTGAAGATAGGACTTCGTCTCCACAATGACTGTGCGGTGGTCACTGCTACCAATACTGTCATGGACAGATGCATCTGCGACAGGTAGATTGGTGAGGACAGGTAGGTTTCTCCCTCGTGTTGGTTCTCTCACCACCTATCGCAGGCCCAAACTGGCAGCTATGTCCTTCAGGACTCAGCCAGCTCGGTCAGTAGTGGTGCTACCGAGCCACTCTTGGTGATGGACATTAAGTCCCCCACCCAGAGTACATTCTGTGCCCTTGCTACTCTCAGTGCTTCTTCCAAGTGGTGTTCAACATGGAGGAGTACTGATTCATCAGCTGAGGGAGGGTGGTAGGTGGTAATCAGCAGGAGCTTTCCTTGCCCATGCTTGACCTGAGGCCTTGAGACTTCATGGGGTCCGGAGTCAATGTTGAGGACTCCCAAAGCCACTCCTTCCTGACTGTATACCACTGTGCCGCCACCCCTGGTGGGTCTGTCCTGCCGGTGGGACAGGACATACCCAGGGATGGTGATGGAGGAGTTTGGGACATTGGCTGAAAGGTATGATTCTGTGAGTATGACTATGTCAGGCTGTTGCTTGACTAGTTTATGCGACAGCTCTCCCAATTTTGGCACAGGTCCCCAGGTGTTGGTGAGGAGGACTTTGCAGGGTCGACTGGGCTGGGTGTGCCGTTGCCGTGTCCATAGCCGGTGCTGAGGTCGATGCCGGGTGGTCCATCCGGTTTCATTCTTATTATTTTTAGTGTTTCGTAGCGGTTTGTTACAACTGAGTGGCTTGCTAGGCCATTTCAGAAGGCAGTTAAGAGTCAACCATATTGTTGTGGGTCTGGAGTCACATATAGGCCAGACCAGATAAGGACGGCAGATTTCCTTCCCTAAAGAACATTAGTGAACCAGATGGGTTTTTACGACAGTCCGATAGTTTCATGTTTACCATTACTGATGCTAGCTTTTTTTTAAATTCCAGAGTTATTTAATTAACTGAATTTAAATTCCCCAGCTGCCATGGTGCCACAATGGTTCCTAAAATGTGACTACAAAAAACTGACATCATCTCACGTTAATTGAAATATTACAATAACGCTCCCACTTTTCATCATTTAATACAGTACCCCAAATTTGCGTGTTATGCAAAGTGGGCAGAGACAGGGTCACAGAACACCATTCATTTTTCCAATCTGGTTCACCCAACTTATGCCTGTTTATTATACAAATCTGATCATAATATATACCATCAAAAATGCATCAGGAATTCAATGAGAATCAAAGTTGTTAATGGTATGCAGTTTTTGGAATCTGAATGTTAAAATTTTCTCTGATGAGCAGGGAAAATAACTTTTCTAACCCTTCAATGACACATCCTAGTTAACTGCAAGACGAAATTCTGATAGCTCTTACTTGTCGTTCTCAATACAAGCTTCGAAGCCGAATGCATTGCAGTTCCCTATTTAGACGAGAAATGCATTTATTTGAAGTCAGCCATAAAGTTCTACTTACCTGTATTCAGCAGAGTTACTTTGTTCCCCAGTATCCTGTCACACATAGCAGATATGTAAATCTTTCTGTGGTCATATCGAAAGACGTTTTTGCTGCCAGAGAAACACAATACACTGGACAGCACATCCATGTAGTTGCTTAAAGGAGGCTCTTTATTTAAAGTCTGAGAAATGGTTACTCTAAAGTCCCACATCAAACAGTTAAGGTGAACAAAATCTTGGGTTCGGTCACATTTACCGAATTAGACATTGAGTTCACATCATCCACATTTCTGCTACCTTCATGTCCCGAGAGGGCGGAAACACTTGAGGGGAGTGGGGCGGGGGGGCGGGGCGGTTTGCTCAGGCCCTCCCAGACCGCAACCGTGGTCTCCATGGTTCCCTATGTAAGGCTGATGGCTGATCTTCAGAAAATATTCCTAAACAAAATCATTTTCTGCACGCTTTCTTGGCCTGGACCCAACTGGTGGCATCCACATTACACGTTAAATCACTTGGCAAACTGGCCTCCACTGATATGCTGGGTCCCAACTGAGCCAAATGAGCAACAACCTCCTGCACAGGGAGGCTCGACCCTCGCTCTGGCCATTTGCCGTGTAATGAGTGCACAGAGTTGTTTCTCCTTACTAGGCCAATAGGAAACGCCCAGAAATGGTGGAGATCCGGTACAACCTGAGGGTGTTCTGCCAGTCTCCTGCCAGAGTTACAGCAGAAGATCGGTGAAACCCCCCCTCCTGATGAAATACTCCTCATTCTACTAACTGTAAGAATCACAAAGAAAAATGAGTTTGGGCAGTCTCAACCCAATTTCGAGCAAGCATGGGGCTAATTTTAACCCCCAGAAATTGGTGGGCTGAGATCGGGTGAGATGTAAAAATTCTTAAATCTCAAACCCGACCCCAACCCGCCCACTTCCAGGTTTAACAAAGGCGGGATAGGGGTGGGCAGCCAACCTGCTCCCAAGAGGCAGGTTGGCCATTTAAATATTATAATGAGGATGGGAGCCTCACATTTAACCTGTCTTACAGGTTTAGCCCTGGCTGGCCAGGTTTCCCAGCCAAAACCCCTCCTCCCCCTCAGCCCACGCAACCCGCCCCTGCCAATATTGCGACCCATGAGTCCATAGGAAAAAAACATTAGTATAATGAAGCACTAATTAGCTTGCCATTCAGATGAGCTCAGAAGGATGGTTGGTGTGGGAAATAGTGGAATTCACAATGGTACAAGAGGTGACTGTTCTTCTGAAGTTGAAGTTGAGGTACACTTATGGCTGATCACAGACATGCGCCTAACCCACATAAGAGAGTGCTTGATGCTAAAACTGATGACAAAGTAGGCAAGTGTTCCATTCCCTAATACTAACCCGGCTCGTCCGACTGTATGCTGAAAAATGCAATGGTGGGGAGGGAATTGTTGAGAGCGGCGGGTGAGGGATGAAAGGCGTGTTGACAGGTGTTGTGGAGAAAGGTGGAGAGATGAAGAGCTGTACTCACCCTTGCTTCTCTTGTGAGGACATTGAACCTCTTCCTACACTGAAGCCAGGTCCTGGGAATGATGCTGCTGTCACTGACCCTCTCCCCCACCAGTGTCCAGGCCTGCTGGATAGTGGTCCTGCGGATGCTCCTGCAAGTGCTGGCGAACAGTACCACCCTCCTTGCCTGGACCTCCTTCACCAGGAGCTCCAGGGAGGCATCCTAAGAGCAGCCTTTCGACTCATTGCTCAGAATCCCCTCCTTGCAGCAGTATGACATCGAAATCTGAAAGCGGTGAATGCAACCTCGCTTTAAGAGGTGCATTCCCGCTTTAAATCGGCCTTGGGAGGCCTGCCGTAAATCGCGTGGAGAAAGTGGGCGGGGTGCCCATTTCCTGACTCGATCAGGTGGGCAGCCCATCATACAAATGTAAATGGGACCCGGGAGTTAAAATGGCTCAGGCCCCATGCTGCCGACATAATGAGGGCTCCCCGGTCCCCCCCTCCCCCCTGATTCACACCCCAAGTTAAAATGGTGCTTTAGTGTAGCTGAGCTCTGCGTGCAAGTGACAATTGGAGCTGAGGGTCATTAACGGGAACATCAATGAGAAAACCTGTTGATGCTGCTTAGAGTGATTAAACCTTTTGTCAAGTGAAGATTGTGGATGTACCAACCTGGCTATCATTCGCAATCCTGCATGTGTACGAGTGGTGTGAACTGATATCGTCTTCTCTTTTCTTTCTTTTCATACATTATAAATGTGTGTATATATATATATATGTACACTATCGCAAAGCAAACACAGTTTGCAGCTGACTCATGAGTAAGGAGAAGGGGTGTGCACTGAATGCAAAGCATGGAGCAATAATTTATTCGAATCATGTTATGACGTGCATGCATTATTCATCACAGCATCCCACCCAGATCTCTGCAACAGCAAGCGCCATGCTAATGACCTCACTGCTCACCCGACAACGTGAAATCAAGAGTCCCATTGACATGTTTTTAAAAAAATGTAATCTCTCAACCCCAGGTAATTCAGGTCATGCTGACTGGGGTGTCTGTAAGTGTTACAGTTAAATATTAAAGCAGCTGGTTCAGAGTACACAGGTAACAATTCCTTAGCGTTCCGAGAATCAGCTTTGCAAAACTAAATTATTTTTCAGCTTACTGCACTGCAATAATCTCTGTTCAACATACTGCAATGCAAAATCTGACCGATTTATTTTTCTCTCCATTGTCAGCAAGCAAACCTACCTTGCCCTGCATAGTGGTTGATTTGATTTAAAATTGCACAACTATGTCCATGTAGTAGCCTCTTTGGAATATACAACAATTCAGTTTCTTTCCAGTCCAATTAACCTTTATCATGTAAGCTGATCAAGTTTTTAGACCGCGATGGACCTCAATGTATCCATTATTTTAATCTGAATAAACTATTTTCAAATAGTTGCTACTCCATCTCTTTCCTATCCACAGCTGCAGTTCTTCCTATTAACATGGTATGCCCACAATGGAAACTCAGTCTGTTGGCCACTGAAGTAGTATGACTGTAAGACTCCCTCCAACTATCAGAGGTGAGGAAGAAAAAGCCCTGATTTTAACTCAGGGCGTGAATCAGGAAGGAAGCTTCCTTGGTGCTGTAAGCATGAGCCCCGGGCAGTTTTAACTCCTGGGCCTCACTTCCATTTGATTGACATTCTCATTCTATCTTGCCTCTTCTCCAGCTCTCACCACATGCACTGTATGCACAAGGCCTAACATATCTCCACTTACAAGACCGGGGGCAAAGTACCCAATATCGTAGCTGTCAGTCAAGTGGAGCAAGAGGCCCCAGACATTAGTGGCCCATGCAGAGCCATGAGATTCGGGGAAGGCGAGGCTGGTGGCTTGTCTGAGCAGGGTGTCTGTATATTACTTGTAAACCCTTCATTCACCTCAACCATTATTCAGCAAGCTTGACAACTTTGAGCTGCATTCTGAAGACTGTCATCTGCTAATGTTCAGCCTCTTAGTGCCATCCTAACACTTGCCCCTTTTCTCTTTTCTCTAGGTCATTCTCAGCAGCAAGAATTTGCAGAGGAAGATACCTCAGAGGAGGACAATCCTCCTGAGTCTGCACTGTCATGCGTTCCATCCCTCCCAAGCACCAGCGCAGACACTCCCATTCCGCATAGGTTAGATAGTGAGGCAGAGAGGGGTCTGCACATGGTGAAATACCCAGCATGAGTGAGGAGCAGTAAGCAGTGGTGGCAGGGACAGCCCAGGAGAGAGCTCGCCGGTGGGCAAGGTCCTCTCCCGGCTCTGTCCAGCAGGACAGAGATGAGGACCTCAGGGGGCCAGCCACGAAAAGAAAACTGCTCGCCTCTCGCAAGCAGTTATATGAGGTATTGGAAACCTGCCAAGAAGTTTCAGCACCATGGCTGAAAGTATGGAGGAGTCCGCTTCCAGTCTGCGCGGTGCCATCTCACGTGGCATTATCACTCTGCAGAGTGTTGCTGCCTCCAAGGACACTGCAGCTGGGCCCTCGCAAAGGAAGTCAGTGCCACTAGCCTTTTGTGGAAGCTCAAACGGCTGCCAGGCAGGCTTTGGACTCCATCTTGGTGAGACAGGTGTCCACCATGGACAGATAGGTAGACTGAATATATGTAGGCTTTCAAGGAGTCGGTCAGCTTCTGCAGTCTGCTCTCCCGCAGATCAGTATACGTGACGAGCCCCAGACTCATCGGAGTTGGAGTGGCGCAATGGGAGCAGTGCATGTTCCCCTCTCTCAGGATGCCATGCATCTGCTCTTTGCCGCCTCCTTAACCAATATCTGCCATGGTGCTAGCAAGTTACCTGGGCCAGACGGCCACGGTAGTAGCCAATGTGCAGCAGTCGGTAGCCAGTCCCTCACCGCTCGAGCACCCAGAAGTCGCTAGCTACGAGCATCTCAAAGGTCCCAACATGAGCAACAGTAGCCTTCCACCAGCTTTGCTGAGGCCACTAGGGGAGCACCTTGTAGCAGTGGTAGAGTTAGGAAATCTTCTTATAAGGCACCATGGGTTGACACTTGGGTAAGAAATGAACGGAAGGCAATTATTGCATTGGGAATAAAGTTCATCACCTTTATCAAATTTGGCACTTTGGTCTGCAGTGTGGTGGTACAGCAGCTTCTGCATTGTAAGTATAGTTTGAATGTTCCATAATGCAGGAGTAGGGAGTGGGGAAGAATGTAACAAGAATTGTTAATGCAGAGAAGCTTTGTGTATGTTTTCAGGGCGAGGGAATGAGCTGGTCACCAGAATCGCTGATTAATGAACACATCCCTCACATTGATTGCTGCAAGGTGTTGAGGTGGCCCTCCCTCTGCTGCTTCCTCGCCTTCCCCAATCTTCCTTGACTGATGAGGACCTGCTGCTGCTGCTGCTACTTTGCCTCCTCCAACTGCAGGCTTCTCCGTATGGCAAGGTTATGCAAGATGGAGCAGACAACTACGATGCGGGAGACCCTTTGTGGGGTATATTGTAGGGAGCCCTGAGTCCTGTCCAGAAACCTGAACCTCTGTTTGAGCAGCTGAGGTGCAGCAGACGGCAGCCGATCGCTCACCCCTCGAGCACCCAGAAGGCGCTAGCTACAAGCATCTCAAAGGTCCCAACATGAGCAACAGCAGCCTTCCACCAGCTTTGCTGAGGCCACTAGGGGAGCTCCTGGTAGCAGTACTAGAGTTAGGAAAACTATTTTTCCTCTGGTGTGCTCAATAATCATCCTGTTGATCACATGACATTGATTATATCTGTGTTGCTCAGACGTGGTGCGGTTGCAGAGGGGTGATAGGAGCCACATGTCTATGGGGTATCCCGTGTCACCCAGCAGCTATCTGGTCACGTTGGTGGAAAGATCAAATATTGGGGAATGGTTGAGTATCATGGAATAAATGCACCATGACAGCTGCCTGGGTACCTTGCACAAACTTGCATGATCCTGTTTCTGTAATCAGAGGCAACAACAACAAGTTGCATTTATATAGCACCTTTAACATAGTAAGATGTCTCAAGGTGCTTCACAGGAGCATTATCAAACACATGTTGACACCGAGCCAGAAAAGGAGATCGTAGAACAGATGAAAGAGGTAGGTTTTAAGGAGCGTCTTAAAGGAGGAAATAGAGGTAGAGAGGTGGAGAGGTTTAGGGAGGGAATTCCAGAGCTTAGGGGCCTAGGCAGCTGAAGGCAATGGCACCAATGGTAGAGTGATGATAATCAGGCTGCACAAGAGGAGTGCAGAGATCTTGGAGGGCTGTAGGGCTGGAGGTTATTACAGAGATAGGGAGGGGCGAGGCCATGGAGGGTTTTGAAAACAAGAATGAGAATTTTAAAATCGAGGCACTGCGAACAGGGAGTGTAGGTTAGCGAGCACAGGGGTGATGGGTGAACGGGACTTGGTGCGAGTTAGGATTCGGGCAGCAGGGTTTTGGATGAGCTCAAGTTTATGTAGGGTGGGAGATAGGAGGTCGGCCAGGCGAGCATTAGAATAAGTCTAGAGATAGCAAAGGCATGGATGAGGGTTTCAGCAGCAGATGAGCTGAGGCAGAGGCAGAGTTGAGCGATGTTATGAAGGTGGAAGTAGGTGGTCTTGGTGATGGGTGCAAGTTTGGATATGGACAGTAGCCCTGGAGACTAACTAGTCTTTAATGGAGTGGAAGTCTTTTTCCATTGATGAATGCTGGTGGCTGGTCTTCTGGTGCCCTGCGGGCAACATATGTGCAGTCAATAGCCCCCTGGATGGGAAGGAGGCTGCAATCCTGGAACTCCCTCCTGTTAATTGTTGAGGCCAATGGGGAAGGCGATGTACTAGTTAGCCCTGGTGAACAGGGTGTCGGTGACGTGCTTAATGCAGCTGTGTACTGCAGACTGAGAGATGTGGGAAATGTCCCCTGTAGCAGACTGGAAGGAGCCAGTGGCAAAGAAGTTAAGGGCTATGGTGACTTTGACAGTAACTGGCAAAGCAAGGCCACCTGGTCCAGCAGGCAGCAGGTCCTGGTTGCAGGAGGCTGCAGAGGTCTGCCACAGCCTGTCTGGAACAGTGCAGCCTCCTGATGTACTGCTCTTCAGATACATCCAAGAAACTGACCTTTCTCCTTGTCCACACCGTGTGCCAGGCCTCGTATGATCTGCTGTCTTGTAATAGGCATTGCTGCTACTGGTTGCTGGTTGCTGAGGCTGTTGCTGCTTCTGGCCCTCTTCTGCCAACTGGCCCTCCATTCAAATGAAACTGGTCATAATAGCACCCATTATAAGCAGGAAAAGGTTACTGAAGATATGCAAGGCAAAAAATGTGAGAAAGAGTGATCTGGAAGCTGGAAACTCTCCTGGCAATCCAAACAACACAATGGCGCACAGATCCTGTGATCGAATTACCTGCAGGTGAGTCCCCTTTAAATACTGCTTCAGTGACCCTGAGAGACCAATCCCGCTAGGTTTTACTGGCGGGTTGAGTGCTAGCCGGGATTTATATTAAAATATATATTATATTTGATGTAATGTTTTCCTGACTGACCTGTTTGGACACCATCCACACCTTTGATTGGCGTAATTATCTCTCTGCCGAGGTGTGATAAAGGGCAGTTAGAAAGATTAACTGTAATCATCTGGCAGTGTTCTCTGACTATATATGCTGTGCCTATATACATCTCTTCACTTCACCTGACGAAGGAGCAGCGCTCCGAAAGCTTGTGATTTCAAATAAAGCTGTTGGACTATAACCTGGTGTTGTGCGACTTCTCACATTTATATTAAAATGACACTGGGGTCCAAATTGCGTGATGGGACCTTGATTTACATGTATTCATGAGCCTACTGCCTGTCTCTGGCAGGCACCTTGACGGAGTCTGAAAACTGTACAGTTAAAATGGTGGCCGACAGGAACACATCGTGAACGGAGTGTATTGTGCAGACTTCCTGCTGGGAGGACAGCGTTAAAACCGCCTCTAAAATATCATTTTAATTTCAAATAGTTCCTGCCACAACAGCGTGAATGTTTTATAAAATAACTCCACTGTCATAAAAAAAAGATTAATCTTTGGACTGTGCAACTAAAATTAAACTGAATGAATTCACACTTGATATATAGGTAGAGGGCATGTTACCTGTGTACTTTTCACCTGACTGCCCTTCTATTCTCCCTGCAGAATATATTACACTACCCAATCATTCTTATAGTTCACCCTGAAAATATGTGAGATTAATGAAACTAATTATAGTGCTTTCCAGTAAGATGGAATGACCAATCAACACAACTGAGTTTCAATTTTTTTTTAATCTGTATCACAGCCAAAAATGGTCAATTTATTTTAACAAAACAGGTATTGCGCTGGCTTGAGCTAGAATGATTAAGCAGCATGGATTACAGTGTAGCCTGTATCAGTCTAGCAAACTTTCTATAATACATTATAATAGAGAGCACAAAAAGAAATGTACACTAATTAAAGTGTGCTGAACCGCACATACTTAACCACGGGGTACAGATGATGCCACTTGCTGCATATATGGTATTCATTTGCTAATTCAACTGATTTCGATAACAAATTGTGATGGAATAGCAAGGTTTCTGAATAACAGAAGTTTACATACAAAGACTGATTGCCCTAAGGTGGGGAAAATGGTATGTGAGTTTCCATGTTGGTACTCAGGACCATCCGAGAAAGCGAAGATAACCCACTAGGTTATAACAAGTGTAAGGAGCTCATGGACTTTTTTGTCACTTCATATGAAACCATCCATTCAATTGCCTCTGCTGCTTTCCTCTTGCCCACAAAGCCAAACCTCTGCCCAGGCTAATTCTACCCTAGCCCGGAACACCTGGAACCTTTCGTTTCTCTCCTATCTTCCCTCCTGCTTTCTCCAAGCTCGTTTCGTCCATGAGACCCACCTCCTGCTCCCTTGAGCCCATTGCCACTAAACTGCTGATCGCCCAATTTCCTTTCTAGTCAACTCTGTTAAATGACATTGTAAATGGTCCCTCTCCAGGTACTGCAACTCTCCCTTTCAAAACCTTCCTTTCATTAGCCCCCTTCTCAAAAAAAACCCTTGATCCCTCTGTCCTTGTATACTATTACCCCATCTCCAACCTCCCTTTCCATTCCAAAGTGTTTGAACAGGTTACTGCCTCCTAAATCCATGCCTATTTTTTCCACAACTCCATGTTGAATCTCTCCAAAGTGGTTGCCAACTTCTCCCACAGCATATAAATGGCCCTAAGTAAAGTCACAAATGGCATCCTCTGTGACTGTGACAATGGTCCATTAATCCTCCTCATCCTCCTTGACCTCTGTGTAGTCTTTAAAAAATCAACCACACCATCCTGCTCCAATGCCTCTTCCCCATTGTCCAGCTCTGGGCCGCTGCACTTTTATCTGGTTTCACTTTTACTTACCTCCAGTCGTTGCCAGACCATCTCCAGCAATGACTTTTCTACCCCCTCATCGTGACATCTGGAGTCCCCCAAAGATCTATCCTTGGTCGTCTCCTGTTCCTCATCTACATGCTGCCCCTTATTGACATCACCCAGCTTATATGTACAGTAATGACACCCAGCTCTACCTCTTCATTACCTCTCTCGACCTCTCCACTGCCTCTGTGTTGTCAGACTGCTTGTCTAACATCCAGTCTTGGATGTGCTGCAATTTCGACCAGTTAAAAATTGGGAAGACTGAAGCTATCACCTTTGACACCCCATCACAAGTTCCATATACTTGCCACCAATTTCATCTCTCTCCTTGGCATTTTCTCAGACGGTTCGTAACCTAGGCATCTGATTTGACTCCAAGCTGAGCTTCCAATTCCATATCCTCTCCATCATAAAGACCACCTCCTTCCACCTCTGTATCATTGTCCGCATCAGCACATCTGCTGCAGAAACCTACATCTACACTTATGTCACCTCCAGACTTGACTATTGCATTGCTCTGCTGGCTGGCCTCCCAGCCTCCATCCTCCATAAACTTCAGCTCATACAAAACTCTGCTACCTGTTTTGTATCCCGCACCAAGTCCCACTCACCCATCACTTCTGTTCTCATTGACTTACATTGGCTCCCAGGCCACAGATGCCTGAAAACTCAAATTTTCTTCTCCATATTTATATCACTTCTTGGCCTTGCCCCGGTCTATCTCTGTAACTTCCTCCAGCCCTACAACCTCCCCCCGAAAATCTCTATTCCTCTGACTCTAGCCCATCATCCCATCATTGGAGGCCATGCCTTCAGCTGCTTGGGCCCAATGCTCTCTGCAATTTCCCTCCACCCCTGTCCCCTCTGCCTCTCCACTTTCCTCTCCTCCTTTAAGAGCCTCCTTTAAATCCATGTCTTTAATCAAACTTTTTGCCACCCTTCCTTATATCTCCTTTTTCTGATTATGTAACTGTTGGGCTGTCTTTCTACATTAAAGGAACTATATAAATACAAGTTCTTGATGTTGTTATTGGTAGAGTGTGGAGTTGACTTCGCTAGATTTGACCAGCTCACACACATCATTAACAAAATTAAATTATGTTCCTTGTATGTTTACTGGATGGGGAATGAGGAGTACAGCAGCTCTTAATTTCACTCAAGAGAATAGCTATGCATCCAGGATCAAGTGCCAGAACAGCCTCCTTCGACAAGAAGACTCTGCATGTGCTGTTGGAGGAGGTGGACCAGAGGAAGGTGGCAACGTCTGGGGACATAAGGAACCCTCCAAACCACACCAATGAGCATCAAGCATGGAAGGAGATGGCCAACAGAGTCAATGCAGTCTACCACATACATGGGCCATGCAAGCAAACAAGGAATTCTCTGGATTAAGGAAGAGTGTCAAAGTAAAGTTAACTAAAATGTGCCAACTCAAATAAAAGGAGCAGTTTTACTATGTATGCACTAATTAATAAAAGCTACAGGGCTATGGGGGCGAGGAGGGAAGTGGAATTAGTTATAAATTGTGCGAGCAAAGAGCTGACACAGACATGACCTCCTTTATACTGTAAATCTCTACGGTTCTATGACCCAAAACATGGCACCACATCAGCAAAATAGCATGAAAAAAACTGGCCTGATCCTCAAATCATGCACCCCCTAACTACCATGTCTGTAAAGCTACAACAAACACTTACAGAGAGAAAAGCTTCTTTTCCCTTAACTAATTGTTGCACCTTTGTTCACCAAGTCCATATGGCCCCACAAGCTATTTCCATGCTATGTAGTCATTGCTTCACACAAGGTTTAATGTAGCCTGGGCACTTGGGTGCATCTCATGTTACATCCAGATGCTGAAAATGTCTGTTTGAACTGGTTTTAAAGGAAAGGTCACCTACAACCATGGAGAGAGAAATCACACAGGTGGAGGCCAAGCTAACCTGTATCACCTACTCCACCATGAGGAGCTTGCCCGACAAATCATAGGGGTGGAGGCCATAAAGAGAAAGGGAAAACTTGGTGGCTTTGTGCCATTCCAACAAGGTATGTGTTTTCTTCAACTTCTACTTGTTTGCCCTTCGAGTTCACTCACTTGGCCTTGTTAATGTGTGCAGATTTCATACTTCATGCTCATCCATGTTTCTATGTTCTGTGTAGGGGCCTCAAAAATGATAACACTCCTAATGGAGATGAGTAAATAGCTGGCACTGTACACGAGCACCGACCAAGCACTCGAGGGCCCGAAAGCACCAGCTCACATACATTCATTCAAGGGGAATCCGACAGAGAGAGGGTTGGGGGTTAGGACCTGCTGAATCAATGAGCATCAGTGAGGAGAAGCAAGTGGACGTGGCAGCAGGCAAGCAGCGACAAGAAGGGAGGACTAGGGCATCTGCTGTGAGACCCATGGATTCGCACTTTACACGGGCTGCACGCAGAGCTGAACCTGTTAATCAGCAGAAGCATTTCATCCAGTCATTTCAGGTTGCCTGCATGGAGCAGCAAAGAATATCCAGCAGTGCAGCTTCACTATCTATGCAGGAATGTGAGAGGGTTGTGGATACCTGCAGAGCCCCATGGAACAAGTAACAATTTCAGGGACATCCAGAGTTAAGTCTGCGAGGACAGAGAGCCCAACACAGCTGCTGTTTTGGTGGCCAGTGTTGTTTCTGCAGCTATTGAGACCTTGGTCTCCAGTTTGCAGGAAGGTCTCGTTTCTGGCCCCCAAGAGGTGAAGAGATTAGCTTGATGGCAGGCTTTACACTCCTTAGTGGCAGCCAAGGAGCGTGCTAGTGAGTACAGAAATAGGAAGATAGAGCAGATGAATGCGTGGCTGGAGAGATGGTGTCGGAGGGAGGGCTTTAGATTCCTGAGGAATTGGAACCATTTCTGGGGGAGGTGCGACCTCTACAAGCCAGATGGGTTGCACCTCAACGGGAACGGGACCAATATCCTCGCGGGAGGGTTTGCTAGTGCTGTTGGGGAGGGTTTAAACTAGCTTGGCAGGGGGATGGGAACCTAAGAATAGAGTCAGTAGGGAGGGAAGAAAAACTGGAATTGCAAACAAAAACGTAGAAAGTACATTGGAAGGACAGAGGAATCAAGGGCTAGATAGTAGTCAACAAGGAGGTTTGCCTGTATTAAAAGGTATATACTTCAATGCAAGGAGAATAGCAAACAAGGCAGATGAGCTGAGGGCAGAGGTAGATACTTGGGACTTATGATATTATAGCTATTACACAGACATAGCTGAAAGAGGGGCAGGTATGGCAGCTCAAAATTCCTGGTTACAGGATTTTCAGACGGGATAGAGAGGGAGGTAAAAAGGGAGGGGGGGTCGCGGTATTCATTAAAGAAACTATTACAGCTGTGAGGAGGGATGATATGTTGGAGGGATCATCAAACGAGGCCATATGGGTCGAATTGAAAAACAAAAAAGGGGCAATCACACTGCTGGGAGTGTACTACAGACCCTCAAACAGTGAGAGGGAGATAGAAGAACAAATATGTAGACAAATTTCTGAGAAGTGCAAAAACTATAGGGCAGTAATAGTAGGGGATTTCAACTACCCCAATATTAACTGGGATAAAATTAGTGTGAAGGGTATAGAGGGTGCGGAATTCCTAAAATGCATCCAGGAGAACTTTTTTAGCCACTATGTAGCAAGCCCAACAAGGGAGGAGGAGGTTCTGAACTTAGTTTTAGGGAATGAAGCTGGGCAGGTAGAAGGCGTATCAGTGGGGGAGCATTTTGGTGCTAGTGACCATAATTCAGTTAGATTTAAGGTAGTTATGGAAAAGGACAAGGAAAGACCAGGAATAAAAATTCTAAATTGGGGAAAAGCAAATTTTGCTAAGCTCAGAGGGTATTTAGCCATAGTGGACTGGAAACAGCTACCTGAAGGTAAATCAGTGTCAGAGCAGTGGGAGGCATTCAAGGAGGAGATCCAAAGGGTTCAGACCAAATATGTGCCCTTAAAGAAATTGGTGGGACTAACAAATCTAGAGCCCCCTGGGTGTCTAGGGACATACAAGGTAGGATAAAGAAAAAAAGGGAGGCGTATGACAGATACCGAGGGCTAAATACTCCAGAATCTTTAGAGGAGTACAGAAAGTGCAGGGGTGCAATTAAAAATTATATTAGGAAAGCAAAGAGAGAGCATGAAAAATTCTTGGCAAGTAAAATCAAGGAAAACCCAAAGATGTTTTATAAATATATCAAGAGTAAGAGGATAACTAAAGAAAGGGTAGGGCCCATTAGAGATCATGAGGGTAATCTGTGTGTGGAGGCGGGAGACGTCGGGAGGGATCTTAATGAATACTTTGCGTCTGTTTTCACAAAGGAGAGAGGTGAAGCATACATTGCTATCAGGGAGGAGGAGTGTGAAATATTAGATGAAATAAACATAGTGAGAGAGGAAGTATTAAGGGGTTTAGTAGCTTCAAAAGTGGATAAATCCCCAGGCCCGGATGAAATATATCCCAGGCTGTTAAGCGAAGCAAAAGAGGAAATAGCAGAGGCCCTGACCATCATTTTCTAATCCTCTCTGGCTTCAGGTGTGGTGCCGGAGGACTGGAGGACTGCTAATGTGGTACCCTTGTTTAAAAAGGGAGAAAAGGATAGACCGAGTAATTACAGGCCAGTCAGCCTAACCTCGGTGGTGGGAAAATTATTGGAAAGAATTCTGAAGGACAGGATAAATCTTCATTTAGAATGAATCAAGGATAGTCAGCACGGATTTGTTAAGGGAAGGTCGTGTCTGACAAACTTGATTGAATTTTTTGAGGAGGTAACAAGGAGGGTAGATGAGGGTAGTGTGTTTGATGTAGTCTATATGGACTTTAGCAAGGCTTTTGATAAGGTTCCACATGGCAGACTGGTCAGGAAGTTAAAAGCCCATGGGATCCAGGGCAAAGTGTCAAGTTGGATTCAAAACTGGCTCGGAGACAGAAAGCAGAGGGTAATGGTTGATGGGTGTTTTTGTGACTGGAAGGCTGTTTCCAGTGGGGTTCCGCAGGGCTCAGTACTAGGTCCCTTGCTTTTTGTGGTATATATCAATGATCTAGACTTGAATATAGGGGGTATGATTAAGAAGTTTGCAGATGATACTAAAATCAGCTGTGTGGTTGATACTGAAGAAGGAAGCTGTAGACTGCAGGAAGATATCAATAAATTGGTCAGGTGGGCAGAACCGTGGCAAATGGAATTCAATCCAGAGAAGTGTGAGTTAATGCATTTGGGGAGGGCTAACAAGGAAAGGGAATACACATTAAATGGTAGGACACTGAGTAGTGTAGAGGAACAAAGGGACCTTGGAGTGCATGTCCACAGATCCCTGAAGGTAGCAGGCCAGGTATATAAGGTGGTTAAGAAGGCATACGGAATGCTTGCCTTTATTAGCCGTGGCATAGAATACAAGAGCAGGGGGGTTATGCTTCAACTGTATAAAGCACTAGTTAGGCCTCAGCTAGAGTACTGCGTGCAGTTCTGGTCACCACATTACAGGAAAGATGTGATTGCACTAGAGAGGGTACAGAGGAGATTTACAAAGATGTTGCCGGTTGTAGAGAATCTTAGCTATGAGGAAAGACTGGATAGGCTGGGTTTGTTTTCCTTGGAACAGAGGAGGCTGAGGGGAGACCTTATTGAGATGTATAAAATTATGAGGGGCCTAGATAAAGTGAATAGAAAGGACCTATTTCCCTTAGCAGAGGGGTGAAAAACCAGGGGGCACAGATTTAAAGTCATTGGTGGAAGGTTTAGAGGGGATTTGAGGGTAAATTTCTTCACCCAGAGGGTTGTGGGGGTCTGGAACTCACTGCCTGAAAGGGTGGTAGAGGCAGAAACCCTAACCACATTTAAAAAGTACTTGGATGTGCACTTGGGATGCTGCAACCTGCAGGGCTACGGACCAAGAGCTGGGAAGTGGGATTAGGCTGGATAGCTCTTTGTTGGCCGGCGCGGACACGATGGGCCGAAATGGCCTCCTTCCGTGCTGTGACTTTCTATGATTCTATGATTCTAAGGATCTGTCCCCACACAGAACCCATGTCGTCTGCAAGGGGCGCCCAGCAGCTGCAGCGTAGGAGCAAGGGGCACGGATGATTTGCCTCTCAGGGTGTTGACCCATCCAGCAAAGCAGCGGGTTGTCCTCAGAGAACCACAAAAGAGGCAGAGAAGGAACAGGAACAGCCAGCTAGCACCGAGCCGCTGAATGTCCCTGCAGAAAGAAGGAATTTTTCCAAAGCTTAGTCACAAGATCTGCCACCACTGTTGCTGCTCCACTGAGATCGCATTTAAAAGGTACACAAAACTAGGAAGTAGATAACAGATAATCTACACTCCTGCCAAGTGCAAACCCTGGAGAACTAAACATTAAAGCAGAACCTGGGTATTGACTGGGCGGGTTACGTAGGCGGGGGGGGGGCGGAGTTTCGGGTGGGAAACCCGGAAGTCCAGGTTTCCCTGCATGCTGTGGAGGTTGGCCTGGTAGGGAAGACTCAATGGCCTCCAGTTAAAATTGCAGTTAAGCTACGATGACATCATCAGAGACCGGAGTTCTGCATATTTAAAGAAGGACCCCACTGCTTTACGGTGGGCACCCCTCTCGCCTGCTCAGAACAGCAGGTTAATATTGGAACCCACGGGAAGGCAATGGTAGTTGCACCGGCCATTTTAACTACCCGCTCGCCCCATTTCTCCCGCCCTTTATATTCAAAAAGGACATATGAATGTTGGAGGTAGTGGGATACGGGCTGAGATAGTAGTAAAGGTTGTTGCAAATAGGTAGTGCAGATTGTTAATGGGGTAACTGTATTAAGCAAAATACCATAGGACTGTGAATCAGCCCTTTATATTCAGAAAGGACTGTGATTGCAAGGCCATAAAATGCAGCTTCTAAGTCAAATTCCTGTAAATCAAAAAATTAACACACTAGTTTTCTTGGCTGTACATCAGCTTTTCCCACCTTCTGTTCTTCCTTCTCCTTTGCCTGGTGCAGGGTGCTGCTGATGCTAATAACTTTAGTGATTTTCTCAGGACAGTAGAGCAGAACATGGTCTAACAAGACAGCAGAATCTGTTTCAACAATGCCAGCTGGATTTCAACTGAACTCCTATGGAACATGAGCCTCGGCCTCGGTTCGGAGATTCTTCACTGGTGTCAATAGCCAGTGCTCCAGGAAGTAGCTCTGGCCCTCTAGCAGCCTGCTGGGCTATTCTGCCTACTCCTTCAGAAAGTGCTGGCACATTGGGCTGGCGCAAAATGAAGGCATCATGGCTACTGACAATCCACTTGCATTCTTCTGTTTCTGTCGTCCAACAACACCTGTATGGTGATGGAATGAAAGGCCCTTCTATTCAAATGTGCCATGGGATTTTGTTAGGCTTTGATGGCTACATGTGCATTGCTTGATGCATCGATGCATCGAAAACATCACCAATAATGGTTTGAAAGGATTCATTCACAAAACAAGTTGAATTCTGTGGTGACTTTCAGAGCAATAGGGCTGTCCCTGTACGGCTCAGGCTCCAGTACAATGGAAAACTGTGTCAGAGCCTCCCTTGTCAAGTGGATATGGTGAAGGCAGCTCTCCTCAGTCATGGCAAAGTAGATGTATCTGGGTCTGAATACATGGCTCCTGGACCGATTCCAAATGGACACCAGATGACTACGGTGCAGGTACAATTGCCTTTCTTCACTCCGCTGAACATCTTTTCCCTCTCTCTGAATCCCTGGTAGCATTGGCAGGCCCAGTGGAATGCCCACACTCTACAGGGTGCTTAGAGTGGAGGGTGGCAGCTGCTGTCAACAAAAAATGCTGTGGGTAGAGGCCTTTGTAGAAGGAACCCTGTGTTGCAAAAATTCAGCAACAAACAGCAGAAAAAGTTGCAAGTTCAGTAATGTAGAAACAGCAGTGTGTACCACCTACAACATGCACTGCAGCAACTCGCCAAGGTTTCTTCGGCAGCACCTCCCAAACCCGCGACCGCTTCCACCTAGAGGGACAAGGGCAGCAGGCGCATGGGAACACCACCACCTGCAAGTTACCCTCCAAGTCACACACTATCCTGACTTGGCAATATATCGCTGATCCTTCATCGTCACTGGGTCAAAATCCTGGAACTCCCTCCCGAACCGCACTGTGGGAGCACCTTCACCACACGGACAACAGCGGTTCAAGAAGGCGGCTCACCACCACCTTCTCAAGGGCAATTAGGGATGGGCAATAAATGCTGGCCTTGCCAGCGGCGCCCGCATCCCAGGAACCAATAAAAAAAAAGCAGTATGATAAGGAAGCAAACTCCAACTTGCAAAACAAAAGTCTGTCCTAGTGTTAAGAATAGAACTTAATTACTAAACAGCATGGAAACGGATAAGCTCCCTGTTTTAAATGGGTGGGAACAGCAGAAAGAGTAAGGATACAAGAGAACACAGAGAATTCCTTGTGGCAGCAATTCAAACTTGGGAGGACAGCGCTGCCGACACTCAGGCCTACCTGCTGAACTCTACAATGCACCTGCTGTGTACGCGAGGCTATTCTGAGTGCAATTATCAGGGAATCGGGTGTCTAAATTGGAAAAGACAAAGGGCGAGTTGGCATCGTGGACTGGAACTGCATCATGAAGCAGTCGGAAGTGGATTTATACGCATGATTCATCACACAGTGCGTTCTCGATCTAAGTCAGCTGTTTGGTGTAGGTGCTGAAGGGAAGCCAGACACTTACTCGCAGGAACCGAGGGTCATCACGGCCTGATCTCACTGCCAACCAGTCACACGGTAGCAGTAACAAAGAGCGGACGCATTTACCCCTTAAATTGTGAAGGGTAATTGACTGTTTCCAATGAACAAAGGGCAGAATCACAGTTTCACCCTTCTGTTCTCTAGCATTAGGATTTATAGACCACTTGGCATCGAGTTAACTGTACACCTCTAGTATCTATGAATACAAAAGTATATGATTTTATGGTTCAAAATATATTGCCATATTCCACACACCAGTGATGTAAACAATGTTTTTGTAGAATCCAATGCCTCGAATAATTATCATTTCATTCTGCTGCAAAGTAACTTAAATCTCTGATGGATCTAAGAGCTTTGATTTAATTCATCCCAAATGTTTTGCCATCTCACTAGTCTTTCCCTTGACAGAAGTTGTTTGTTTGGTTTTTGACCCTGAAGAGAAGTCATTTATTTTCTATCTTTTGCCAGTCTTCCTGTTTTCACAGTGGTTACACTTGATCTGGCATCTTATTTCACTTCGAGTTCCAGGTCATCTTCTTCACTGATTGCTTCTGCAGAGTCATCAGGGTTATACACTGAGCTTCGCTTTATTCCAAACAGTGAACTTGTCTGCTGTCTTCTTAGCCTATGGAAAAAGGATTAAAATCACTACAATATTCTGGTTTAATCTACCACATAGTAGCTTTATTTGGTCAACCGAGTGAAAACATATCACTAAGATACAGCGAAATCCACATTGGTGGAGTTCATGTTTGCCTGATACACAATGCACACTCTGTCCCCATAGAGACAGACCTCACTTACTTAAGTCCAGAGAGCTTAAGCGGAGGTCAGCAAAGCCTAGGATGTGGAACTCCGAAGTGTGCATAGGAATATTGATGGAGTTTAACCAGCTAAAACCACACAGCTTGAAATATACAGTAGTTTAGCCACTGACTCCATCCCACTCCCTGGCCACTGTCTGAGGCTGAACCGGACCGTTCGCAACCTTGGCGTCTGATTTGACCCTGAGCTGAGCTTCCGACCTCATATCCACTCCATTACCAAGACTGCCTACTTGCACCTCTGTAACATTGCGCGTCTCCGCCCCTGTCTCAGCTCATCTGCTGCTGAAACCCTCATCCATGCCTTTGTTACCTCAAGACTCGACTATTCCAATGCTCTCCTGGCCAGCCTCCCACCTTGCACCCTCCGTAAACTTGAACTCATCCGAAACTCTGCTGCCTGTACCATAACTCGCACCAAGTCCCGTTCACCCATCACCCCTGTGCTCGCTGAACTACACTGGCTTCCAGTCTGGCAACGCCTCGATTTTAAAATTCACATCTTTGTTTTCAAATCCCTCCACGTCCTTGCCCCTCCCTATCTCTGTAATCCTCCTCCAGCCCTACAACCCTCCAAGATCTTTGCGCTCCTCCAGTTCTGGCCTCTTGCACATCTCCGATTTTCTTCGCTCCACCATTGTGCCTTCTGTTGCCTAGACACTAAGCTCTGGAATTCCCTCCCTAAACCTCTCCACCTCTCCGCCTGTCTACCTCTCTCTCCTCCTTTAAGACGCTTCTTAAAATCTACCTTTTTGGCCAAGCTTTTGGTCACCTGTCTTAATATCGCCTTATGTGGCTCGGTGTCAAATTTTGTTTGATAATCGCTCCCGTGCTCCATGGGACTTTTACCTACGTTTGAGGATTACTGCTAGTTAAGATATTACAGCAAAGCATAGAAAAAGACTAATGCAAATTATATTCACTTTTAAACAAAATAGTATGAAAATTACATTGCACGATATCATCTGAACATTTAACACATTTGTCAATATCAAGTTCCTCCATCCACTATTTTAATAGAGGGATGAACCCATTTATCTAAAATGGCTCAACACGTTTCTGTGGCTTGGCACCACAATTTTTCATGTGACTTTATTCTTCAATCATTTATAAACCATCAAAGCTATTCATGTTTGAGGAGCACAAATAATTCTGATTATCTAACTAAAGGAATAGTTTTAGAATAACATTTTATGTGTCTGATGTGCATGGCGAGTCTGTTGTTTATCATGTGGTCAATTTTCTTTCTCCTCTTTGTTATGTCTCCGTGTTTTTCTCCTTTCTGTTTGGCTATTTTCTACTTTTGTTATATTTTCATTTCTACCAATTATATTATATAACATTTTATTTCCGCCCATTACACCAAAAAAAAATTCTACCCAATCACATTCCAGGAAAACAAATTCTGAGATACAGCCAACAAGACAGTGTCTAATCCACCCCGTCATATGCCCTTACATTAAAGTTTATAATACAATAACGACGTAACAAATTCAACTATTCAGAAAAAATATCACAGACTTACCCATAAACTTACTCTTCCCATCTTTAATTTCCACACTCAGGAACCTCAGTGTGGCCCAGCCTCCATCACAATACATGAATAAAATCCATAATTCTACTTTGCAGCTGATGTGATACAACCAAGCATCCAGACTACTACTCCCAGAAACTATTGCACACTCCAGGCCCAGACTTCTCTGCTCCCTTCCTCCCATGCCACAGCAACTTCAAACCTTACATTTTGGGTTTTCTCCCACCATCAAGCCTACTTTATTTACCTCCTGCTTCCAAGCATGCTCTCCCAGTTTACAAATCCTAGTCAATCAATTCACACTCCTCATATAAGCCACTTCCTTCCAAGGTGAACGCCCCCCTCACCATAAGCTACTCTGCTCAGATCTGGGCCTTCTGCTATGCCTGCCTCAGCATTGCTCCTTGTTCCAACCTTGTGCCCCATTCCACTCTGGACTTCACTGCTTGCGCTTCATTTCCTTTATAAAAAAAAGATTGTACAGTGCTTTAATAGAAGCTCAAAGGTGATGAATTGGTACTGTGCAAAATTAATAATGGCAATTAAAGGTGTGGATGGTGTCCAAACAGGTCAGTCAGGAAAACATTACATCAAAGACACCATCCACACCTTTGATTGCCGTGATTATCTCTCTGCCGAGGTGTGATAAAGGGCAGTTAGAAAGATTAACTGTAATCATCTGGCAGTGTTCTCTGACTATATATGCTGTGCCTATATGCATCTCTTCACTTCACCTGACGAAGGATTTTTAAATGTTTTATTTAAGACTTATATATACCGTTACACTGATGCCAGCAGGCCCTATGCCTGCTTTTACCAGCCGCAAGAGTTGCGTAGGCAATTGCTGGACAGTTGCTGGGCAAATAGCCCAACTCTGCGCCAGCAATACTCATTTTTCGGGCGGTTCGGATGATCTGTCAAGGCGTACAGATCGCAAGTTCCGGATTTCGCGCATGTGCAACTTGTGGGACCTTTCAAAGAGAATACGATGAAGTATGCCGTCGCAAACACCACAATTTCAGGGCCAAAGAACTTACCTAAATTTATCCTTAAACCTGGATCAAAAAAGTTTTCTACATGAAAGGAAAGACTTAAACTTGTACAGGCCCTGTCATATCTATCAGAAAACGCTCAAAATGCTACGTGGAACTGAATTCACAGAGGATGAATTACTTTGAAAGCGTGGCGACTGTTGTTAAGTAGGACAACAGCAAAAGCCCCCCAAAAGGCAATGGGATGAATGAGCAGTTAACAAACGCCCCAGCTGCCCATATTTTACACAGTCAGTGTTTCACATCCAGCACCCACTTTTCAGCATTTGCTGACAAAAATTAATGCAGGATTTAAACTTCTGTGCTGCTACCATGTCGTTCCATAATACGTCTCTTCTTCTGCATTTCCATAACTGCATCAGGAGGCTCCAGTTCTTGTATGTTGGCAGTCAATGTGAGGCATGTAGGTAAATAGATATTTTTTTTAAAAACAGCCAAGGAACAACCAACCTCTGAATTAAATTAATTTTATGCTATTTGGACTCGCAAAGGAAATACACATAAAAATAAACTAGTATATTCGTCTGTGCTGTCTAGTTTGTTAAGTAGACCTGCACAATTATTAAAAAGGAACAGTTATTTGACAATTGAGATTTAAAATACACAGGGAGCTCTCTGACATAAAGTATATATTATCGGAAAATTCACATCAGTTGCACTAAAATTATAATTAATAGTTTCACATTATGAAAAGAACAGTGGAGTTACTATATATGCTGCAGCAGCTAGTACAAATGAATAGAAATGCCTCCAGTCTGTGTTTTATGCAGTCAACGTTTCCTACCTTCTGCACTGATTGTCAGTGTATTTTTTTGCCAAAAATCAGCATGAGATTTAAACCAACATCACCCCATAATGCACTTCAGCAAAACGGTTCTGCACGTGCAGCTGCATCATAGGGCAGCGGCACCGCATGAGAAGCCGACACATTTATAGCAGAAGTAAAAGGCTTTATGGCTCCCTTTTTCCATGCTGACCGAACACTTTTGTTTCTAACCAGCAGGTGTGATCCCAATATTTTGCTATGGGAATCGTGCTGGAGAATAATTGCGCTGGCCAATGTAATGGCAGTCATTTGCTATGTTTTTTGGGATCTGGACAGCTAGGCCCACTGAGGAACTTTTCTGACATAATCTCATTCTCAGCAACACTCTCAGACATTACGTTATTACCTGAAGTACATCTGTAACTTCCCCAAAATACACTATGTTTGGTGTCTAAAGCAAAGTTCAGTGAACTCCAAAATGAAGAAAATTCACTAAGAAAGTATCAAAAAGCAAAATTTCCTGGGGGAGCATGCTCCCAGACCATCATTGGAAATAATTTTAGAACCTTTAGAGCTCACATCCCCCTTCAGAATGTTTTAAATCTGTCATTGCAAAAACATACTTTGGAGCACTTTAGTATTTCCTTGCAGTAACAAGTTGTAATGTATGATCACATGGTTTAGTATGAGCATGCTCAGTTCGCTCTGGCCTAATAAAGCAATCACATGGACTAGCAACTCAACGTGTCTCTGTCCTTCATTTTTTCTACCCAAGTATATTACACACGTGATCAAATGTTGGGTCGGCCTCCAGCTGAAGATACAAGAAGCTTGTGTCCCACTACACCCTCAGTCATGTGCACAACATATCCAATTGTGTCTATGTTTTCTGGAGGATGGTGCCGGTGCAGATTGTAATTCCAAAACAGAGTTTACAAGCAGCTCAAGGAAGGGGTGCATGCGTGAGCATGACTGTTGCTTCATGATGTCCCTGTATAACAGCTGGGTTCAGGGCCAGTTGTACATGCAATTCTTTGAGCCACCTTTTAAACTCAGTTTCAGAACTGGCAACCTGTTGACCATACCAAGTATGTGCTGGGACCACCAGAAACAAATCTCCCCTTGTTAGGGTTAGATTTAGAATCCGGATTAGGTGTTGAGCTTGCTGTGTGCAAATTGACTACCATGTTTGCCTTCATTACCAGTGATTACACTTCAACAGGTCACCCATTGGCTGTGATACACTTTGGGATATTCTGAGACGGAGAAATGTTTTTTAATTCTTCTTACTTGCCCGTGTGAACACTGTGCAGCAAGGACATATTGATGGAATGGAGAGCAGCCCCTGGAAGAGGATTGTGAACTTTACACGTGTTTCAAACTATATGCAGTGAATTTTTCGTGCAATCGTACCAGTTCCTGAAAATGATTGTAAAAGTTAATTAAAAGTGATGAACCCTTACAGTCAAAAATGAACTCTGCCCGATAATCCGTAATGTCTGCTTTAAGGTACTGTAGTGACAAACCTGATATGAATCGGCAAATATTTTTTCCCCCCACATTAAAATACTGTCACCTAAGAAGTAAAAATGTGTTCTGTAATCAACCAGAATATTCCATTTTTAACATAAAATTCATAGATGTCCCCAGAGAGCAAGCCCCAGGTTACGCTACGAATACCCATACCAGCATCTGCTGGTCAAGAGAAGAGTCGTTGGAAGAAGTGCGTACAAGTTGCTCACACCCCCGCTCTCTACCTGTGTTTGTGTGTCATAGGTAATACCACTGAATTTCAGTTTTCACACAAAAATGGAAGGAATCATAGAATTGAATTCCCAAAGTAGCAATAGAATAGTCCTGAATAGCATTTTATTTATTCAGTCACCATGTGGGTGATTTTAACCCTATTCGCTCAGCAGAAACCTGGCAGGTGGGCCGTTAAAATCGCCCTGGCTCTTACCTGTCCGAAAGCCGCCATGATCGCAACATCTGCAATTTTAACCTGCTCTCCTGGCAACAAGGACAACAGGGTCCTTCTTTACATATGCATGTTGTGGCCCGATGATATCATTGAGACCCGACTGTACTTTTAACTCAGGCCTGAGCGGGGAATCCACCTGGAGTTATGTTAGGGGCCCTGATTGTAGACACTTATTTAGAGCTGTTTTTGAGTTGTGAGTTGTTTTTAAGTTGTCAGCTGTTTTGGGCTATTCCAGTTTTTAAGCTGCCGTCAGCTTTAGCTAGTTAATTAGGTTGGCATTTATGATTTTATCGGGCTTTGGTTGAGGGAGGATTGTGGCCATAACACCTGGAGAACTTCCTGCTCTTCACCAAATAGTACCATGGAACCTTTCATATTCCGCTGAACCATCATAACAGGCCGAAGGGGCCTTTAGTTTAATGTCTCATTTGAAAGATGGCATCTCTGGCAAACCCAGGGGAAAAAAAAAAATTCCAAAAGAAAAGATGTTACAAACAAGAGGTGGTATTTTCAGCTTCTGTGCTCGGCAGTTGGTGATTTTCCTGTCCTTTAGAATGAACGGGGGGGGGGGAACATTGAGGGTTGGCGAGCAAATGAAAAGAAAACCCCCAGCCTTCGTTCATATCATAGAATGATACAGTACAGAAGGAGGCCATTCGGACCATCGTGCCTGTGCCGGCTCTTTGAAAGAGCTCTCCAATTAGTCCCACTCACCCGCTCTTTCCCCATAGCCTTCAGATTTTTCCTTTTCAAAAAAATTTGTAAGCTTAATGGTTAAATTTTCCTATGTTGAAGCTTTTACAGAAATTGGTACTCAAACTAATTATTTTAAATCTAGTGCCACTGGGATGGCCTTCCAGTTTGCAGGTGTTAAGGTAGTTTAAGACAGTTATACAGGATTTATTTTCTGATAGGCCACAATTTCTTAAATGCCACATTTTAACTTCTTGTCGGTATAAGTTACAACACCCTATTAGTGCATACTCACAACAGTCAGCCTTAGAAAGCAGTTAATGCGTTAACTGACTCCTATAAATCACTGGGCAATAATTACTATGACAAAGCTATTTGAAGAATTTCTTGCTATGATTGAGAAGAGCTCACTTTACTGAGACAGAGGTGACCCTCATCATGGAAAAGGCAATGGCAAGCAGGGCTGCATTTCTTGATGTAAGTCTTCATTTATCTAATCCACAGCTTGCTATTCCGAATGGCCAAGTAGCCAGAAAGTTAATTGCTGCCATCACTTTCACTGCCACAGGCAGAGCAGCTGGAGCCGCTGATGAATTGTTTGTGTAAAGTTTCGCAATTATCGCGATTCAAAATAACAAGAGAGAAGCAGATTCGTTTGATCAGTTTTATTAAACGAAATGCTGTCTTGATAATAAAGGACACAGAAGCCTGTAAAATGGCCGCCGCGCATCGTGGCAGAAGCTTCCAGAAACACAGTGGGCAGACAAGATGGCGTCGAATATACATTTCAGTATAAGATTGGATCATACTCGGTAAACACTGATAAAGACAGGATGCAACCCGTTTGCATTTGGAACAATAGCAAAGATATAAGTGCTGGAATCGTTTTCCTATGCACAGTAAGGATCATTGTACTGGGCAATCGAAGGCCCATCCAGACACATCAATACACAAATACCCCCCCCGGCTCTACAATGAGAGAGACATCGACGGGTGATTAAGCAAGTATTCGGGGGGCCCCAAAACCAGTCAGGGAGACGATTCATACAATCCTGGCTGGGTCAACAATGGGGAAAACATTAACGGATAGTTGGCCAGTTTCAGGTGCTACCGAAACCCGTTAAAGAGAAGAATCGCCCCATACTGGGAGTTTTGAGCGCCAATATTACACAAAGGACAAACATTAAGATTTGAGCGGGAGATAAGGGAACACAGCACTATAACTATAGAGAACAAATGTCCATCGGTCTCTTATTCTCCCGGCTGGCTCTTATCTTGCTGCTGACTGCTGAACTCTTAGGGGTAGAAATTAGGTCGCGCCCCATTTGGGGCGCAAATATCGTCTGGACGCAAATATTAGCGCCTGGCGCTAATTATCGGCACTGACAGGAAACTTCACTTTTACCGCCCCGGGAGGTGAGTGGAGCGCTAAATCAGGCGCTGCACACCTGTCTTAAGGCGCAAAGGCCGAGCAGTGAGGCGCTAACTCAGAGCGCTGGCGAAGCTCATGTAATGTCAGTCAGCAATGAAACACACACACAATGGCACGGGCCAGTTCTTAAAGGGGATGGTTAATCTTGCTTTCCATCCACATCCTGTTCATTGCAGCCTTGAATCTCGGCCTGGAGAGACTTGCACATCAAATGTGCTGGAAAGAACAATGGAGAGTAACAGGCAAAGAGCTCAGAGTGCAGCTCCCACAGTCTCTGCTAAATCGATACAAGGAATGGCAAATCAAAATTAACCTGCAAAGTGCTGCTCAGTACCCAAAACTCCTTCCCACAACGTTGAATCTCTCCAGAAGTCTCTCCCTCTCTCTCTCAGAATGCGTAGTTCAAAAATGCCACCAACAATAAAAGACAGGAAGAGGCCCCCTTTAAATAGCGCCCCCCCCCAGCCCCACAGCGATTGATAGCGTTCCAGTCTTCTGGTCGTTGGATGCGCCAGGCGGTAAGGCAGGGGGCGCCACTCAATTTCCGCTCCGGGGCGCCACAAGGGCGTTGCACCATGGAATGACGTCACAATCTGCGCGCGCAGGTGGTAGCAGCGGTAAGTTTTAGCGCCGCCGCACAATCTCAAGTTAAGTTCTCGAGCGGCGCAAACATCGCTGCGCCCGGGCGTTAGCGGCTTTGCGCCCCATTAGCGCCCTCTTAAGGCGCTAACGGGAGGCACAACCAAGTGAATTTTTACCCCTTATTCTCTTATCTCTCGGCGGACCCTTGCTGAAGCTCTTCCTTAGGGCTGGACTTTGTTGACTCTTGACTCTTAGCCGTACTGGTCGGCTATTCAAGTGTTGGGTGGAGCTCAGTCGGAACGAGCTGCCCCGACAAGGGCAAGTAACAGGGTACACCATCCTGAGTGTCGGTAAATGGTGTCTGGACCCGGAGGCCCGAAGAGACGAGACGAGACGAGAAGAAGAGGAGAAGAATCCACGTGCCGCCACGGTCAGTAAACCCCGACCGCGCCCGAAAATATAAATAAAGAACTTTTCTTTGAAGTCTACCGACAACCGGTGTCGAGCACAGGAAGACTCTTCTTTGAACTGTGTCCGAGTTCTGTCGAGTTCTTCATGACAACAGGGAGTCTGGCCTGCTTGTCGCAGCAGCGAAAATAAACAAGTGGGGTGCAGAAACCCTTCCAAACACGTGACAGTCAGGCGCTGCAGCGAAACGAGCCGAGTGCCTCACTTTAAAATTCTCCGAAGTAACACGAGTGGTGAGCATGTTTTCAAATCCTACAAATCTAGACGTAGTGTAGGTATTGTTAAGGGAGGGTGGTTTTTAAGGTTAAGATATAATGTGTTCCCCTTTCTACGATGTGCCGTGTGTTCTTCATTTCCATAGACCAAGCTTTATGAATGTATGTATACTTGTACTCTCGTTGATTTGCGCCTATGACATGTACTTCATGATTTTGGACGCTATGCAATAAAGATTTCCATTTCGTACTATTCAACCGGGTCTATTTGAGTTTTCTCTGCATTACTGCTCCCTGCACCTAAGTCCAGTGTTAGAACCGTAGGGGCGAGTGGGTCGAACCACTCACAGGTGCTTATTGCAATAAGGCTGGCCGGAGACCAGAGCAAGCAATAGTATTAGGCAACGAAGGCCTAACCTCGCACCAGCACCGTCTGAGACACACAAACCCTTACATTTGGACCATGTTTACCATTACATGTACCTCCATTAAGGCTTCTCTAGAAAACCTGAATCTACATACACCTAGCTATGAGATTCAGAGGCCAGTGGATCCTCTTCCTAGAGTAAACTCTCTTCACGTTTGTCCTCCTTTTTGAAACCTCTACCTCCTTTTCAACCCAATCGACATCAGACAAGATAATGACTGCTGTAGCTGAAACAATTGCCATGCATATTTTCTTTTGTCCGGGACCTTTTAGCCTACTGGCGTAGGTTAAGGTTTGGTCTTACTGTGATTTGTAGTGATTATGACACATAACTATACAGAAATTGCAGCATGACTAATGTTAACTGGATCTGAACTTCCTCAATAATTGGCTAAAGTGGCATCTTTAGAATAGAATTGTCCAGTTAAACTTATGTGAGAATTTTCAAACTGAAGGTAATACTGTACCACCCAAAGTCATTCCGATGCCTAAACTGTCATTTTCTGTGTGGAAATAAACCAACAGTAAAATCATCATCAGGCAGGATATCACTCTCATCTGGTCTCCTAATCTGGTGACACCAGCACATTTGCTTCCCACCCTTTTTTTCTGGAAATCAGCAGCATGAATGATAAAATGCAGATCTGAGTTTGAAAAGGACACTGTCACGTGAATCACACCTTTCTCTGCTAAAGGGCTATTACTATAATTTGTAAGTTCCGGATGTGTGGAATGCCAACAGCATATATCAATAAAAATTGGGCTGCAACAGATAAAAAGGATGTAGATAGATGCTCACACCTCATATAAAAATGATTAAAAAGGCTATATACCATTAATGCATTTAAAAACATTAAACAATTTTGCACCACAGCAACAAAGAAAATAGCTGGATACAAACTGCTTGGTGCAGTGTCCCTCCCTCATTGAGTTTTGTGAAATTGTGTTTTTGATTCTAAAGTCTATATTGGCCCAGAAATTGATCTCGCTCTGTTCCCGCAGGGGTAAGCCTTCCCCGCGATGTCTCACCTCGCTTATGCTTTTTCAGATCCAGCTCGCACGAACTTGATGTTCCAGACATCAGCTGTGCTGGGCTTGCGTATCCCAGCGGCGTAGTGAATTCGTGCGAGCTGTGGGATCACGTGACTCAGTTAGAGCCAATGGCAGCACACCATCTTCCATTCATAAGTCTCACAGCATGGCTGTGAAATCTATGAATCTTACACCCCCCCAAAATAACAGCTAAACCTCAATTAAATAAAAAAAAAAAACCATCACATTAATAAAATAAGTATAGTTAATTAAATTAACCATTTTAAATAAAAAATTAAATTTTTGAAAAAATTTAAAATCTTTTAAAAAGTTATAAAAATAAACTTACCTGTCTTTAAAGTCTCTAAAAAAGATATACCTGTAAAAAAAAATTCAAAAAAATACTTAATTCACTACTTACCTTCTTAAAAGCGGGTCTTACTCCTCCTTTTTACATTTCCAAAATCTTCCCTACTTACCTGCGCGTCCAAAGCATGAAGTGCACAGCGTGCACGCAGCCTGTAGCGCGCACGCGATGCACCCAGGCCCCGCCCCCTTTTCAGAAGAGCAATTGCCGGTTTTCAACGCATGCGCAGGGCATGCAGAAAACCGGCAATTGGAGTGGGAATACGCGAGAGTACGCAGTGCGTACTCTCGCGTCCCGGGATCAATTTTCGGCCCATTAATGATTTAGGGCTGGATTTTCTCAGCGGTGTCGGAAGGGTCGCGGGATAGCTGTTTTCCGGGTTCTGGTCCCGCTCCCGGCTGCAGCCGCTCTATCAAAGGGATTTTCCCTTGATTGGCCAATTAACAGGAAACGGGTCTGATGATGTCATTTGATGACGCGTCATCAGCCGTTTCCTTAAAGGGACCTCGGCCACATTGAGTTTGACAGTTGTTCTGTCAGTGTTTGACAGCATTGAGGTGCTGCAAACACTGACAAGCACGGCACAAAGGTGGACACTTGTACCCAGGCTCTCCAATGAGTCCCTCCATATGCTGATGGAGGGAGTCACAGGATGCAGGGAGGTTCTCTTCCCTTCCAAGGGCGGAAGAGACCTCCCCAGACACCAACGCAGCCTGGTTGCTCATTGCACAGGAGGACAAAAGCAGGGATGTTGTCAGGGGTCCCAGGCTGCAGTGGCGCCAACCTTTCAATGATCTCAGTGGATCACGAAACGTTAGTGGAAAGCCACACTCAAACTCACCCTGCTGTGCCACTCAACACATCCCCATCACTCTGCCTTCCATACCCTTCTCCTGCACATCCTTACTCACACCAACTTACCTTGCACCTCCGCCCAACCCTCTCTATCTACATTATCACTTCCCCATCTCACTAGCCACACCTCACACTTACCCTCATCCTACTGCAAGCATACCAACTAACAACACACAAGGGTAGGCACATGAGAGGTTTAGCCAATGTCCATGTGATGTGGTAATGTGTTGTCATACAGTGAAATCTATATTTTCAACACTGCCCCTTATTGGACAGATCTGAGTGCACCTTGAGAAGTGTCTTACTGAGTTCCAGTGAATGTTGAGACATAACTCCTGCACCGCCCCCCCTCCCCCCCCCGCTATAGTGACAAGTGTGCATGGACATTAAAGGGATGCTTCAAAGTGCTGGCGTTGGATGGTGTCAACCTGGTGCATCATGTGGCAGCCAGGGTTACAGGCGTCAAGTGAAGTAAATCTGGCCATGGGGATGCCATCGCTAGCCTCCCGGGCAGCAATGTTGTCAAGGGCTGATGCCCTGTGTCCTGTGCAGCATCAGGTGATAGCGGAGAAGGTTGGTGATGTTGTTGTTGATGTTGGTGTGCCTGGTGATGTTGGTGTTGGGGTTGATCGTGGAAGGATTCAGAGGACCAAGGTCTGATTTATTCAAGGGCTCTGATGTTGCTGCAATAGATGGCAGCTGCAGGTGAGATGACAGAAGCGATCTGTCAACGGTGAGAGAGGTTGTTCCAATGAGGTGGCACTGGACATACAGTTGGCTCTAAACACTTGCAAGCTAAAGAAATCTCTATATTTATTACAAATGCAGTATCCAACAGTTTCTGCGCTGTGAAACTGACCATCTGCAACATGGCATCATTTACACCACTTCTGCAGCTGTCAGCTTATCAGATACATAAGAGCAGACTCAACTCACGCCAGGGTGAGTTGGCGTGTTCCCCGAGCAGCGGGTAACCCATGGGGGAGCGCGTAAAATTGCAAGGTAGCCTCAAAATAGCATTAAATTGGCTCTTAACAAGCCATTTAATGAGTTCAATTGTCTCCCACGCCGCTTGGTGTCAGGTCAGTTCTCCGCTGACAGACCCGACACCTGGGAGACTCGCGTGGAGGCGGGTTTCCTACCCGCTGTCAATCTTTGCTATTTTGAAGGCGGACCAGTCTCCAAACCTGCCCGTCTGAGCGCCGGCAAAATTCCGGCCTTAGACTTTGGAATCAAAAACACAATTTCTAAATTTACAGATGACACCAAATTGGGGGGTATAGTCAATACTGAAGAGGACTGTAACAAATTACAGGAAGACATTAATAAACTTGCAGATGGGCATATAATTGGAAAATGAATTTCAACACAGATAAATGTGAGGTATTACATTTTGGTAGGAAGAATAGAGAGGACACATATTATTTGGAGGGTGCGAGTCTGGATGGGGTAGAGGAACAAAGGGATCTCGGAGTACAAATATACAAATTACTAAAAGTAGCGACACAGGTTAGCAAGGCCATAAAAAAAGCAAACCAAGCACTAGGGTATATTTCTAGAGGGATAGAATTGAAAAGTAGTGAAGTTATGCTAAACTTGTATCGAACATTAGTTAGACCACACTTGGAGCACTGCGGAAAAGAGTAGCAAAAGTAAATGTTGGTCCCTTAGAGGCTGAGACAGGAGAAATTATTATGGGAATAAGGAAATGGCAGAAATGTTAAACAAATATTTTGTATCTGTCTTCACAGTAGAAGACACAAAAAACATACCAAAAATTGTGGGGAACCAAGGGTCTAATGAGGGTGAGGAACTTAACGTAATTAATATAAGTAGAGAAAAAGTACTGGAGAATCTAATGGGACCAAAAGCCAACAAATCCCCTGGACCTGATGGCCTACATCCTAGGGTTCGAAAAGAGGTGGCTGAAGAGATAGTGGATGCATTGGTTTTGATCTTTCAAAATTCCCTAGATTCTGGAATGGTCCCAGCGGATTGGAAGGTTGCAAATGTAACACCGCTATTCAAGAAAGGAGGGAGAGAAAAAACAGGGAACTACAGGCCAGTTAGCCTGACATCAGTAGTCGGGAAAATGCTGGAATCTATTGTTAAGGAAGTGGTATCAAATCACTTAGAATATCATAACATGATTAGGCAGAGTCAACATGGTTTTATGAAAGGGAAATCATGTTTGACAAATTTATTAGAGGTTTTTGAGGATGTAACTAGCAGGGTAGATAAAGGGGAACCAGCGGATGTAATATATTTGGATTTCCAAAAGGCATTCGATAAGGTGCCACATAATAGGTTATTACACAAGATTAGGGCTCATGGGGTTGGGGGTAATATAGTAGCACGGATAGAGGATTGGTTAACGGACAGAAAACAGAGAGTAGGGATAAACAGATCTTTTTCAGGTTGGCAGGCTGTAACTAGTGGGGTGCCGCAAGGATCAATGTTGGGGCCTCAGCTATTTACAATCTATATTAATGACCTAGATGAAGGGACTGAGTGTAATGTATCCAAGTTTGCTGATGATACAAAGCTAGGTGGGACAGTAAGCTGTGAGGAGAACACAAAGAGTCTGCAAAGGGATATAGATAGACTAAGTGAGTGGGCAGTAAGGCGGCAGATGGAGAATAATGTAGGGAAATGTGAGGTTATTCACTTTGGTAGGAAGAATAGAAAAACAGAATTTTTTTAAATGGTGAGAAACTTTCAAATGTTGGTGTTCAGAGAGATTTGGGTGTCCTCGTGCAAGAAACACAGAAAGCTAGCATGCAGGTACAGCAAGCCATAAGGAAGGCAAATTGCATGTTGGCCTTTATTGCAAGGGGGTTGGAGTATAAGAGTAAGGAAGTCTTGATACAATTGTACAGTGCTTTGGTGAGACCACAACTGGAGTACTGTGCACAGTTTTGGTCTCCTTATCTAAGGAAGGATATGCTTGCCTTGGAGGCGGTGCAACGAAGGTTCACTAGATTGATTCCTGGGATGAGAGGGCTGTCCTATGATGAGAGATTGTGTAGAATGGGCCTATACTCTCTGGAGTTTTGAAGAATGAGAGGTGATCTCATTGAAACATACAAGATTCTGAAGGGGATTGACAGGGTAGATGCTGAGAGGTTGTTTCCCCTGGCTGGAGTGTCTAGAACTAGGGGGCATAGTCTCAGGATAAGGGGTAGGCCATTTAAGACTGAGATGAGGAGGAATTTCTTCACTCAGAGGGTTGTGAATCTTTGGTATTCTCTGCCCCAGAGGGCTGTGAATGCTGAGTCTTTGAGTATATTCAAGGCTGAGATAGAAAGATTTTTGGACTCTAGGGGAATCAAGGGATATGGAGATCAGGCGGGAAAGTGGAGTTGAGGTCGATGATCAGCCACGATCTTATTGAATGGCGGAGCAGGCTCGAGGGCCGTATGGCCTACTCCTGCTCTTATTTCTTATGTTCTTATGTACAAATCTGGTCGCCATATTATAGAAAGGATATAGAGGCACTGGAGAGGGTGCAGAGAAGATTTACAAGGATGATACCAGAAATGCAAGGTTTTACCTATGAGGAAAAGATGAACAGGCTGGGTCTCTTTTCTCTTGAAAAGAGAAGGCTGTCCTAATAGAGGTCTTTAAAATTATGAAAGGTTTTGACAGAGTAGATACAGAGAGAGTGTTTCCACTATAGGCCATCAATATAAGATAGTCACCAAGAAATCAAATATGGAATTCAGGAGAAACTTCTTTACTCAGAGAGTGGTGAGAATGTGGAACTCGCTACCACAGGGAGTGGTTGAAGCGAATAGTATAGATGCATTTAAGGGGAGGTTAGATAAGCATATGAGGGAGAAGGGAATAGCGGGTTATGCTGATAAGAGTTAGATGAGGAAAGACAGGAGGAGGCTCGAGTGGGGCATAAACGCCGGCATGGACTGGTTGGTCCAAATGGCCTGTTTCTGTGCCGTATATCCTATGTAATCCTATGTAATCTCATTTGCACTGCTAGTTTACTACGTGGTGCATTCAAGGTAACATTAGAAGGAGCTCAACAGAATTTAATTTTAATTTTAGGCGGTGCACTCTGATACAACCGCTGCCAACATGAAGCAAAATACTCCTGGAATACCACGTAGCTGCAAAAGATTTTTTACTTAAAAAGATACTTTAAAAATTCTTATAGCTTCTACAATTAGGGACCTCTTCTGGCCGAGGGAGAAAAAGGCCTTTCGCTGTTTAAACTGGTAATAAAGGCCCTGTTTACTCCACAACACTCTAATGCAATTCTGCCGCATGCCCAAAATAGTTGGAAACAGTTTCACGGGCATTTACTTCACGGCACAAAACGACAATCATCACTGCCAAATAAAACAGATAAATCAACGCTCGGAGGTACTGAAAGGCATTCTGCGCTGTGTGTGCACTGATGCATTAATAATCAAATTCATCCCATAGTTTAAACATGTTTGCTGTGTCTTATTTACCTTTTCAAACTCCATTTACATTAACATGTGACAGACACAGACAATGGCGATCTGCGCATTTTAATAGGGAAAAGCTCATCACTAAAAAGATCACTGCGCCAGCACTCATAAATCCATTATATGACAAAATGAAAATTCAAGATATTGACAGTACTGGAAATTAAAATACTGAAGCTAGGCACTTAGTAAATAGAGAAAGGTTAAACTCAGAGTAAATTGTGAGGATGAGATAGACTGTTGTTGATCTTTCCCCCCAATTTACTTTCTAACCGGTGGAGCTCAAAAATACTTAAGAATATGTATTTAGTCATGTTTCACTGTGTATAAAAATAGCAGAATATACTGAAGGAAGGGGTGACGTGGCTGAACTCTATTTGAGGTTGATGTTTTCTTGTTTGATACATATTTGTCAAATCATGTCCTATCACTTGCAGACCTGACCATGGCAAGTCAGAGAGAATGTTTGAAATACTGTAATTGTTTAATTATGGTTGCTATAAGGTGCTTTTGTTTGGATTCTGAGCAGAAAGTGTTGTGTGATATATTTGCCGTTGATGGTCGTATTCTTTTAGGAGCTCCTGAACCTGTCATACCTTATGCCGAGTGCAAGCGATTTGTTGCGGCAGGAGGTCCCATGATGAATCTCACGGCCTTCACCTACCAGTGGAATCTGTCCAGCTTCTTCCCTGACCAGCACTTTAAGTTCAATCAGCAGTATGTTTTAAAATGCTCGTGCTCTGCCTTTCTTTACCCACCTAACAGCGAAAGAAGACTCCAGACTCCGAATGCAACAGCCGGTCTTACAATCAGCAAGTGCTCAGCTCTGTTCTGTACACTGGCACTTTGACACACACTCTCATTGTAACCAGTGTCGGTGAGTGGAGTGGAACTGAACACTTAGAGATAGGACTGGACCCTGTCGCTGCTGAACACAGGAATTCAGACCTGGTTTGCAGTTTGGTAGTGAAGCATGAGAACTTGATACAGTCATTTGCGAGTGTGTCAAGCAGCTTGTATGGTTTGGGGGCATCCATTGTCCAAAACCCAGTATCTGTGCAGTTCTGCATGATAACCTGAAAAGTTGCAGACCACTATGAAGAGGGTCCTCTACAGTGAAGCTCCCCTTGGCTGAGGTCCTCAACTCAGTCGTAGCTTCTTTAATGAATGCATACACACAGCCTCTTTGGGCAATCATAGATTCTGCATGCAGGTTTCTTCAGCTATGTCCAGGTCCAATTGGCCCTATGAACCGAGGGGCCAAATGGCCTACTCCTGCTCCCATTCCTTATGAACCAAAGGGTGTAGTAAGGGCAGCTCAGAATTGATTACCAAAGGTGGAAAAACACATGTCTGAAATGCCTCCTCCTACACAACCTGCAAATACAGAGAGATTCTCAGAGGTATACAGGGAGTGCACAATGAAATGGCTCAGGAGAGAGGAGCATCTCAGAGCTATGTGACTGTATAATTCATTTGTCCACTAGAGTGGTATAGGGGATAGGGGAAAAGTGGCAATTGCTAATCAGGTTTATTAAGGATGGAAAGGGCCTCAGATACCTGAACTCAGCCTGCATATTGGGAGTAAAAAGCAAAGCAGAGAGAGGGTGAGGAGAGTGACTGGGGGAATAGGAGGAATTTGCCTTTGGAATAGTAAATAAACATGTGGCAGCTTTAACAAATGTAAATTAACCGTTCCTTGTATATATATATATATCATTTTCCTGTTAAAACTGTTGTGTTGTTTTAATGTTTTTAATCTAAAAAGAACCAAATTCATTTTTACCTCCAAATGGTTTCCTGGCTTTGTGCCACCAGTAGTTTTGCCACACTGAACAGGAGTGAGCAGGGCTTATAAACAACACGTCCTGGCATGGTCTGTGAATAGCTAGTCTTGCTGTCAATCATAAACAACAGTGGAAGTTGTAGGTAGAGGCAATTTGGAAGCTGTAGTCTGCTTCCTTTTTGAATCTTTTCAGCTGACAGTGATAGCTTTAGGGATGTATCTGGACTCGAGCTTCAGACTTCTCAGATGGAAAATATTGTTAGACATTTTAAACTCTCAAAATGCTGTTGGAGAGGTAAGTTTACTTATTTTCTTGTATTTTTGTGTCTATTATATTACAAACCTTATTTATTGGAGGAAGACGTCAAAGAAGTGGGTAAAGCGATATCCAGAAAATATTTAGAGTGATTGGGTTGGTTAATCTCCTACTTATTTATTGGTAGCTTTTGATGATTTGCATTTGTAGTGGTGTGACACCTGAAGTGTGACATACTGAACTTCCATGCCATTGCTGACAGAAGTTATACTGTTGCAAGGGAGGCTTAAGTGTGGAAGTCAGGTAAGGGTGCACACCTCCACTAAACCAACTTGGAAAGAGGTTTGTAAGATATCTCATCAGAGACAGTGATGTGCTTTGTCACTGGTTACTGGAAAAAAATGTAAATAATATTTTCTTTACCAACTACAGGTAGGTGAATATATATATTTCTCCAGTCACATTTATGTGATTAAATAAATGTTTATATGTAATAAAGAGGAACAGCTGTTTACTTTTACTGCCCATCTGTTTAAAGTGAGGCTTTTTGTAGTGAAGGCTAAGAAATATATAACACTTCAGTTTAATCTTTCCATATTTGCATCTTTCCTTCTTTACCAATTACCTCTGCAACAATAGTCAGTATAGTTAGACAGAATATTTTGGTAAAATATTTTAAGTTCAGCACTTATTTAGAACCCCCCCCCCCCCGCAACACTGAATAATGGTACAGTCCTGCCAGAAGGTGCCACTGTTTATACTCAAAAGCTTTCACTGTTTATATAAATATAAATGAGGAAAAGGCAACTACTGTAACTACTTATAATAAATTCAAAAAACATAAAGACCTGCTACAAGGCCTTTCTTTCTTCCATTTATATTTATATGAACAGTGAAAGCTTGTGAGTATAAAAAGTGCCAACTTCTGGAATGACTCTACCATCTCTTGGATGAGACGTTAAACCGAGGTGGACATAAAAGATCCCACGGCACTATTCGAAGAAGAGCAGGGGAGTTCTCCTCAGTGTCCTGGCCAACATTTTTCTTTCAACCAACACCACTAAAACAGATGATCTGGTCATTATCACATTGCTGTCTGTGGGAGCTTGCTGTGTGCAAATTGGCTGCCGCGTTTCCTACATCACAACAGTATCTACACTTCAAACGTACTTAATAAGCCATTATGGGAGATCAGCTAACATGTATAGTATAAATGTTCTTGCTTTCAAAGTTAAGTTAGAAACAGTAGAAAAATTCTGCTTTAAGTTGTTTCGAAGCTTTATACGAAAAAAAAAATCCTGGTTACTCCTAAAAGGGGTTTCCCTGGAGTTTTTCCATTCTCCATAATTTTCTATTGGAAGCAGCAAATCTTTCAAGTCCTAGAGCATTTAGTGAATGACCAGTTTTTCTGTTAGTCATTATAATTTGTAAGAGAGGTAGATACACTTGCATCTTTAGCCTGGTTATTTGAGTCTCTTAAGCTACTGGTGATTGATCTGGAAAACTGCATAAACTCAAAGTTCAGGCTGTCCACATAGGCAGGGTTCAATTGGAAAACATTGAGGCAGGTTTAAAATGTTATTGTACAGGTAAGCGTTTATCATTTTTCTTGTCATTTTTATACCCTTATTATGTTACAAGCCTTATTTGCAACAGTAAGTGCTCAAGTTAATGAGGGAACCAAATTGGAAACCAAATGGATTTTCAAAAAGCTTTTGGATCAATTTAATTGCTTTCCTTTCATTTTTTATTGGTTGTCTTTGCTGACCATTCATTTTGAAATGTAGTTTCTTGAACTTCATGATTAGCGCTTTTTATTCCTGCTTGCTACTTGCTGGTTGCCATGTTCCCCACCTGTTCAGTTGTGAATACAAAATTTGAGCCAATTAAGCACCAACGAGGGACAAAAAATTTGCAAGTGAAATAATATAACACCTGTGTTACGCTGAAATGTAATGCCTCACGTGTGATGGACACAGGTGTATGCGATACACAACATTATATATATATATATATATATATATATAGGATATGTGAACACATAGAAGGTCAAATTACAATTGTCTTCATACTGTGATTTTCACATGGGGCACTGAAGCTGTCCTATCATTTCTCTATTATTGAAATAAGCAGGTGTTAGTTTCAATATTGCAGAGAGAGGCAGATGGCATATGCTGTAATTCTACATTTGTTGTAATTGCAAAACTGCCAGGGAAATTTAGAGAGCTATATTTGGATGGGCAGAAATAAGAACATAAGAACATAAGAAATAAGAGCAGGAGTAGGCCATACGGCCCTCAAGCCTGCTCCGCCATTCAATAAGATCATGGCTGATCATCAACCTCAACTCCACTTTCCTGCCCAAACTCCATATCCCTTGATTCCCCTAGAGTCAAAAATCTGTCTATCTCAGCCTTGAATATACTCAAAGACTCAGCATTCACAGCCCTCTGGGGCAGAGAATTCCAAAGATTCACAACCCTCTGAGTGAAGAAATTCCTCCTCATCTCAGTCTTAAATGGCCTACCCCTTATCCTGAGACTATGCCCCCTAGTTCTAGACACTCCAGCCAGGGGAAACAACCTCTCAGCATCTACCCAGTCAATCCCCTTCAGAATCTTGTATGTTTCAATGAGATCACCTCTCATTCTTCTAAACTCCAGAGCGTATAGGCCCAATCTACACAATCTCTTATCATAGGACAGCCCTCTCATCCCAGGAATCAATCTAGTGAACCTTCGTTGCACCGCCTCCAAGGCAAGTATATCCTACCTTAGATAAGGAGACCAAAACTGTGCACAGTACCCCAGGTGTGGTCTCACCAAAGTAATGTACAATTGTAGCAAGACGTCCTTACTCTTATACTCCAATAAGGCCTTAGCCACACAGATGTAATACTGGTTTCACCATCCCAGCTATTTCCAGTTGAATTAGTAAGGTCTTTATTTAAATATTTTAGTTTACTGCACCATTTAATGCCCAAAAAGTGTCACTCACCCTAGCCGGTGCCTTTGTTCATGTTGTGGACAAAACTCCAGTCTTTTGTGGGGCATTTTAAAAGAATAAATAATTAAGTTTCTGGAGCAATGCCAAGGGCATCTTCAAGTTATTGCTATGGCACTAATACTAGAAAACTGAAAATAAAGCCAATTTCCACTGCCTCACCCCTCATAAAATGCAATAGAAGTACTAAGCCATTAGGAGTTCTGTAGATATCTTTCAGCGAATTAAGCCGAAGACAATCAGAAAATGGGTGGTAATCCCACTGTCCACTATCCCTTCGAACAGGTTACTTTTGATTCTCTCCCTTTACCAATATGGGGCAAGGGTGCACAGAAGTGAAATAATGAATGCAGAATGAAGCCTCACGTGAGTGCCTGGGGACAGCATTGCTCACACAAGATGAACCCCAGAATTATGGTGACTCCTTTGTTTAATAAGAAAAACTCGGTAAAGAAGGAGGTCCATAAACCCAGGTGATCTAAATGTTCCTGTATTGTTGTTTTCACTGCCTTATAGATGGCACTGAGAACTTCACTTTGACATTAGAAACTCAAAAAACTGGAAATGCCGGGTATGCAGGCAGAGGTGTTCATTCCTGCTCCATTGGAGTGACAGGACAAAGGTCAAACTAGATGAGACCAAGAATGTACCGAAAGTGAAATATTCTTGACTTTCTGTTCACTAGTTTATCACAGTGGTACTCCCCTCAAAATTGTAGAGCATCATCTCAATAAGAACCAAAATAGTGTTAGTTATAGCTCTGCTAATAGTATAGAGGTTCTGGTTGTTTAACAGAGCAAGGTTTCGTGATGCAGCACAATATCCTCTGGTGAGATAAGACGGAAAGGTACAAGGTTGAGCAACATGACCAACTGTAATGGTTTCTGCATATGAATGAATGTGTGTGGGCGCGATCTTGCCAGCCCTGGGGAGGCGGGTATGGAGCGGGACTTCCGGGAAAAAGGCAGAATTTGGGGGCAGGTGCCCAACCCGCCCCCCAACCCGCCTCCATGCCATCTTGCCAGGAGGCAGGAAGCCGTCCCGCGCCGGGTCCCGTTTCCTTGGAGGCGGGAAGGGATTACAGCCACTTAACTGCCTGTTAACAGGTAGTTAACAGGCAGATAAGAGGATTATCCCCATTTTGTCCAAACAAGTGCGGGCTTCCCGAAGGCTCCGAAACCCGCCAGGGTCACCGAGGCGAGTAGTGGGTCTGCGGGGTCTGAGGGGTCCAAAAGTGTGCTGTGGAGGTGAGTGATGGCTGCAAGTGTGGAGAGGTGAGTATCTGAGGTAAGTGCAAAGTGTTAGAAAAAGTGTACTTACCTTTGTTTCTTCCTGTAGGCTTCAGTCGGTGGGTATGCAGAGAGTCTCGAACCTCCGCGGTAGAGATGACAGATGGCCGTTGCATTCTCCAATGCAACAACCATCTAATTTCTACAAAAGAAAGAGGTTTGATGAGGTCTTGAATTCAAGGACTCATCAAACTACAGAGAATGTCAGTGTTTGACAGCTTCACAGAGCTGTTAAACGATGACAATTCATCTGTCAAATGGTGGGCGGGCTTAACAAGGTCAATCAAGGGAAAATAGCATGGGTTGGCCAGAAATTGATGGAGGCGGAACTGAAACTCGACAGGTGGGAGTCCCGCTTCCAAAAGCTCCCCATTGGCAAAATCCAGCCCGTGTGTCTTTTGTAGAGATAAATGTTTGTAAAAATGACAGAGTGCAAGCTGTGGGGGTTTGTACCCTCTACTGCATGCTTTCAGCACCACCTGTACGACTGGCTTACGTTGGCCAGCTCCAATTCTGTATTTAAGCAAAGCCAGTCGACCAGCAATCACTTATACAAGATGTAACACTCCCTGAACATTCGTAAGGCAACATTACCAATGTATTGCAGATTACAGAAACTGCGTTAAAATATATCACTGTAGTTGCACCTGGAATTATCCTGATTGAAACAAAATAGCTGCCCCCAAGGCTGCACTGACCTGATAATTGCTCTTGAATATGGGTAACATAGAAATGCATCAAGTATTGAGAAATGTAGCCAAGTCAGAAAGAGTCTGGGGTATCTTGCCGTGAAGAATCACAATAGCTGTCTTTACAATGATAAGTTTATGCTCAGTGTTTATTACTCCCATCAGTGAAATTAGCATGGTTAATGAGTTTTATTTACAAAACAGGTGAGAAGAATTATCTCATAGTTTGGTACTTCCTGCCTGGAATATGTAATGCTTTGCTGCGGAATGCAGTCCTATCACTCTGCTAAATGTAAAATACTTTAGTTAAATTTAGTATGAATGCACACAAAAAAACACAAACGAAAATAAAGCTGATGTCCTGCTTAATTATGCCTATGTAAATGACGATATAAAGATTATTCTTCCATGTTTAAAATACATTTTGATTAATTTTCACCAATGCTGTCAAAGAATGAGCACCATGACTCACTATTTCCAGGAGAGCTGAACCTGAGTTATCAGTAAATATTTGGACAGAGTGAGATGAACAAGGTTCGAAATGAGCTAAGCAGACTTCAAAGCTTGGATGGCTTTTTATGGAGGGAAGGCTGAACCTTTTCCAGCTTGGCTTGAATTCTGTGATTGTTATGTGCCTTTGTTTTCAAGAAATGACTAGATGTCAAAGTATGCTTTGGTTTGGGGTTCACTCGTCACTAGTTAGGAGTGAGCCTTTTGCAGAGTGGTAGCATTACCACCTCAGAGTCAGAAGGAGAAGGATTTGAGCCCCAATCCAGATAGCCCTGGTACATGGAGACCAGAATATGGTATCTAAATACTCGATTTACATCCAACCGCATCCAGACTAAGTGCCCACTGGTTCAGTGGTAGTATTCCTGCCTCTGAGTCCGAAGAGTTGGGTTCGGGCCCCACTCCAGATAGCCCTGGTGAGCAGAGACTGGAGCACCAACTCTGAATACTGGGTTGATGCCCAGTGGGGGTACTTGCATCCGATGTGTGTGGGAGGCTCCCTCATATCATAAAGGGTAGGTGGGGCTCTTTAGCCTGGGATGCAGTCCATCTAGGAGAAAGTTTTCTGAAGATAAAAACCGCAAGGAAGGCAATGAGAAACCACCTCAGCTACTCTTCCCGAGTAAGTGGCTCAAGAATCTCACGTGTGAGACTTGAGTTAGGGCCTGCCCTAGGTACGAGCAAAAAAAACATCACTGATTAGGTCCTTCATAAACATCTGGGCTAATAGAAGCTACTGAAGAAAGACAGAAGGGATGAAACAGTGTGTGCAATGGTATATACTGTTGTAAAATTGCCACACCGGATCATGTGGCCTATTGACAAGGTGACCCAGACCTTAAACAATGCTGGCCAGCTGGTTGTCTTTGTACCAGTACCTCTAAGGTCAGAAACATTTATTTGCTACTAATTCTAGATTCAGAACTTTGCTCCAAGCTAAATTAGGATTGTTTTCAGTTTTTGGTCAATAACATCACACAATTTGTTTGCCATTTCTTTGCTAACGAAATATATTACCTTAAATAGATACCCACAAAATTCCATTTTCCATTTTGTAGTTATCTACTTAACCCGAAAGCAGTGTCAACATCCCTTAGAATGTAAATGCCCTTATACTGGAGGTCATCTAATGACTCTGCCGGTCAAGAATAGAGTAGTTGAGCAATACTGACGCTTCCTGGGCTAGGCTAACTTAGCTAACCTCAGCCAGGGCTATAACTTGCCTCAGCATCTCTGGATTGCAGAAAGTCGACGAGGGTCCCTGCTCCTGATTGCTATCCAGCAACCCCTGCTGGCTGTGTGTGTGTATGCGTGCAAGGGGGAAGCGACAGATTACGATAAGACTGAGTGCAGCTACAGTGCTCTTGTGTTTGAAGAGCCTACTGCCACGCAGATTTTCCTCTGTGGCTTGATCTGCTGTATGTTGGAATAAGTTTTTTTATCCTTCTGGCTGACCCTGGCAGGGTTTCTGAGGCCAGCCTTATCCCAGCGGGATACCTGCCTGCTGGGAGAGCGGAGAGTGTAAAATGACCACTGTCGCATTCCAGGGTTTTTTGGCCATTCTTCCACAGAAAGGATTTGGAAGAAAAGAGTTACTTTTAATGCTAGGCTTTCAAAAAGTATAGCATATTCAGACACGTTTTAAAAACAAGGGCTGGGATGATAGGTAGTTAAAGTGCTAAGGAGCTAGCAATGATCTTGATTCCCCATCGACTGTAAATGAACAATTATTTGACTGGCTTGGCAATCACAAAACATCTCACAACCATTGCATTGGAAAATCTTTGACCATTTTTGTTTTTCAGTTTAAATCCCACCACGGCAGCTGTGGAATTTAAATTCAGTTAATTAAATAAATCTGGAATAAAAAGCTAGCATCAGTAATGGTGACCATGAAACTACCGGATTGTTGTAAAAACCCATTTGGTTCACTAATGTCCTTTAGGGAAGGAAATCTGCCGCCCTTAGCCGGTCTGGCCTATATGTGACTCCAGATCCACAGCTATGTGGTTGACTCTTACCTGCCTGCTGAAATGGCCCAGCAAGCCACTCAGTTGTTCAAGGGCAATTAGGGATGGGCAATAAATGCTGGCCTTGCCAGCGATGCCCACATCCCATGAACAAATAAAAAAAAATTCCAACTTTATTGCCTCATTTCAATGCGTCTGCCCAATTATGGTTGGGTGTTTCCACTGTCTGGTAGGTAAAAATAGGCAAGGATCAACATAATGGATGGCTAACCACAATCCAACCCACTACTGATGGAAAACCGGCAAAGTGGCTGTACCATACAGCAGCTGCACATAATGTTTGATAACTTGTCATGATTTTTGAGCAGCATCTTCTCCCCCATCTGACCAAATATTGGAATCTCTGCTTCAGCATACCAATTATAGAAACATAGAAACATAGAAGATAGGAGCAGGAGCAGGCCATTCGGCCCCTCGAGCCTGCTCCGCCATTCAATGAGATCATGGCTGATCATCCAAATTCAGTACCCTGTCCTGCCTTCTCCCCATATCCCTTAATCCCTTTAGCTTTAAGAAATATATCTAACTCCTTCTTGAATATATTTAATGAATTGGCCTCTACTGCCTTCTGTGGTAGAGAATTCCACAGGTTCACCACTCTCTGGGTGAAGAAATTCCTCCTCATCTCAGTCCTAAATGGCTTACCCCTTATCTTTAGACTGTGACCCCTGGTTCTGGACTCCCTCGCCATCGGGAACAGCCTTCCTGCATCTGGTCTGTCTAGTCCTGTTAGAATTTTATAAGTTTCAATGAGATCCCCTCTCATTCTTCTAAACTCCAGCGAGTATAAGCCCAATCGACCCAATCTCTCCTCATACGTCATTCCTGCCATCCCAGGTATCAGCCTGGTGAATCTTCGCTGCACTCCCTCCATGGCAAGAACATCCTTCCTCAGATAAGGTGACCAAAACTGCACACAGTACTCAAGATGTGGTCTGACCAAGGCCCTGTACAACTGCAGCAAGACATCCTTGTTCCTGTACTCGAACCCTTTCGCTACGAAGGCCAACATACCATTTGCCTTCTTAACCACCTGCTGCACCTGCATGCTTACCTTCAGCGACTGGTGCACAAGGACACCCAGGTCTCGTTGCACTTCCCCTTCTCCCAATCTATTGCCATTCAGATAATTATATCTTCTCCCAGAATTTAGTTGGAGTCAGAAGCTTGATTTGACCTACATTCTGCCTCTGTTCGGGGTTTTCTGTTCAATAAGTGCCTTTAACCAGAGCTCTAGGGCTAACCTTGGCTTCTTAGTAGCTACCCATCCAGTCTGCCTACTCCTTCATAAGGGCATAAATTGGACCTTGTTGCACCCATTTTACAGGCGGATGCGACAAGGGCCAATTTAGGGACCAATGTCCCGCGCCCAAAATACGCCAGAAAGACATCTGACTTGATATTGGCAGCTGCCCAAAACAGAGGCAGCTTTATACATGTAAATGATGGGCCTAACACCTGTTTAGGCCCACTCTGGGAAATGAGATAGTGATGAGCGGAGCAGGAATGCACCCCGACTTCGCAGTACTCCCGATCGGCTCCCCCTCGTTGCCACTTCACCCCACATCCCAGGACTTAACTACAAGGCAAGGCCAGCGCCCCGACATTCATCTTCTTGAAATGGGTGAGCTGCCTGTCCAGGCACAGCAGGTGCTGGCAGTGTGCCTTCAATAATATTAATGAGGTTTGTAGCCCAATTTCAGGCCTGCCCCGGGCCTCCTGGATGGTGCACGTGCTCCATGCGCAGCACCCATTTCAATTCCGAAAACGGGTCTAAAGGAATTGCCACCCCATATAGTGGTGGTACAGTGGAATGCCTATTTTATTCATATATTCCATGAGGTCATTGCTAAGAACACTGATGGCCACATGTGTGCCATCAATAAGGTCCTGCACTTTTAGAAAAGATGCTGTTACTTCCATTCCATGAAGAAAGTGATGAAAAGTATTTTCTCTTGCAAACAAGGCTTCTGTCACTTGTTTTATTGCATCGGTGGAGTGAAGACTGGCTGATACAGCAATAAAAGGCCCAGTGGAATGCCCACACTGAACACTGCTAAGGAAGCAGCTGCTGTCAGCAAAGTGCTGTGGGAAAAGGCCTCTACAAAGGGAGATTTGTAAGGCAAAAATGCAGCAACAAAGAGCAAAGTGGTGCAAACATATTGCAGAAACCTCTGTATGAAAAGACCAAAACAAAATGAGAACTTGCACCACAACAGTAAACGATAACTCACATCGTTAAGAATCCAAGCTCTGAAGGTCGGAGTGTCGCCTATTTTAAACGGGTGAACGGTGCTCAAGGGGTGAGAAGGTTGGAGAAGTCATCATGGGAGCCATTTACATACGATTGCTATCTGCATGGCCTCCAAACATTTCTACCACCAAATTCAGCAGTCGTGCGCGATTCAGTGAGGCCCACCCATGGAATACGTGGGCATGCTCTTGGGGCATGGGCCCTACAGTGCCAACTCACCATTCTCGACCTAAGTGAAAGCTTTTTATATTAGAAAATTAGCACCACGCCAGATCCCTCGCTGCAATAGCAATCCTTCTGATGATTTGCCTGTCAGTGTCATTTATTTAGTATCAACCAGTGACCTTTACACAACTGGAGTGATTTAGAAGACAGTATATCAGTGACTGGGCTACCTCATTAATCCTAAATAAATCTTAAAATTAAATTATTAGGTTGAAGTACCTGCTGAAAGGTAAACAAGAAACCCTGTGCTTTTTATTTGGTCATTTTTAATACAAGTTTATAGCAGACCATAGAAAAAAAAGGATACTGCAATTAAATTTATGTGAAGGTTGACATCCCCTAGTTTAATTAGCTATCAGCCTTAGGATATTATTGCAGAAATCCAATTTGTGGATTCTTATTGGAGTCAGAAAGGGAAATGAGCTTATTCAGGGTTATAATAACCCTGAGTTGAGGGTTATAATAATCTGTTTTATTGTTGGTGCAGAGAAACTGACTTAGCACTGTAGTAAAGTGGAAGCTATTTTATTCAGGAAAAAAACCTTGTGGAATTTCAAGTTTTATTAAATAGCTCAGCAGAATTATCAGCCAATACGTAATTATTTAGAAGTTTATTACATATGAAATGTCTATTTTGTGCTTGAACCTATGATTTACCTCATTTTCTGTTATACATTAATTAATAAGACTTTGCGATTAGCCTGTGTGATTATATTTATGCTTAAATAATACATCCAGTTTGGAGATATTCCTATTCCTTCTGGTATCTGTTGTTTTGCTGTTGGGACGATTTTTTTAAAAGCTCATTAGAGGAAATATATTGCCTCAACAAAAGAGTGCCTTTGGGGAGCAGAGAATAAATGGGGTCACATTTAGGATGTTCTAGTTTCAAGTTTTCGACAAGAACTGTACAGTACCAAGTTATAATTTGAGATATTATTCCAAATGGCGGGTGCGTTAATGGTGGTCAGCATTTAAAGAGCTTATAACCATCCTGAGTGTAGAGGATCATTTTGTTCAGCCGTGGCTCAGTGGGTAGCACTCTCGCCTCTGAGTCAGAAGGCTGTGGGTTCAAGTCCCACTCCAGAGACTTGAGCGCATAATCTAAGCTGATAATTCAGTGTAATGTTGAGGGAGCTCTGCACTGTCAGAGTCTTTCGGATGAGATGTTAAACTGAGGCCCTGTCTGCCCTTTCAGATGGGAGTAAAAGATCCCATGGTACTATTTTGAAGAAGAGCAGGGGAGTTATCCCTGGTGTCCTGGCCAATATTTATCCCTCAATCAACATCACTAAAACAGATTATCTGGACGTTATCTCATTGCTGTTTGTGGGAACTTGCTGTGCACAAATTGGCAGCCACGTTTCCTGCAGTATAACAGTGACTACATTTCAAAAGTACTTCATTGGCTGTAAAGCGCTTTGAGACGTCAGCTACAGGTTTGTGAGACTAATTTACATTGTGGGGTCACTTCCATTAGAAGTAGTTGCTCCAGAATGGTAGGGCTGGCTGTCTTCTGAAATCATCTGGCTTGGATTTGAAGCATGGCGGTAATACCACAACATATGTGCAAAACCCTAAAACTCCATGTTGAATTTACAAATCTGGCCGTAGATCTTTTCTGAAGTAGCGGGAAAATCTTAGCAATGTCAAATCACATCGGGAGCTGCCTGTTAAAATTGCCATGGACAGAATAAGAAGACCCCCCTCCTCACATCCAGCCACTGGTGGCCATTCATGATAGTCACCTACAGTGCCTTGCCTGAGGCAGAGAACAAGTCCATCTCACCAAAGGGTGTTCTGTGCCTCCAGAGGCACGCACACTGAACAGCAGCAATGTAGTATTAACAGGGTGTAATAGCCCATTTATAGTACTGGAGATAAACTGAATTAATGGCATGATTTTGTGTGATCTGACTGTTCAGATCTTTTTGGAGATGCAAATACAAGTCCAGGCATTCACTTTCACATCACCTCGAGCAGTGATGGTGTTGGAGGAAAAGGTGGGCAAAAAATATGGCTACCCTTAGCCTGACTATCCAGAGAAAAGCCAACATACTACCAGTACTGGAGAGCAGGAGGTCCTTGGTGACTGAAATTACCAATGGTTATGTTTTTCAGCTACTATTTCTGGCCTCTGTAGAGTTATTCAGATTATCAGGCTATAAAAATACAAGTTCAAAGGAACAGGGAGTAGATGGGCTGCCTTCTCCAGACAGCAGGGAGTTAATGGCAGTCAGCCATGAACTGCATGTGTTGGGAAACAGGATGCCTTTGTGTTAATTAAAACTCACTTGGTCAGTACTCCACGTGCTTGAGTCTGATTAAAAGAACCAACAACACTACGAGGTCCTGCTGGTGAAACTGTCCAACTTTATAAACAGGTTGGTTTTGCCAGCAGGAGGGTGAAATCCTGAATGTATAGAAGTGCTTTTGAAAGGCAATCTGTAGTATAAATGGTTTACAAAAATAATTATTCAGGCTTATTCAGTTGTTGGTTCGAAAAGACCTTGGGTTTTCACAATGTCAAAAACACAAATCAAAGTAACTCCAGACCACTAGGATACCGTACATCAGTATCACCAGCAGAGTTTATAGGCAGACACCCAGTTATAAACATGATCACTAGGAAATGCAAACATATACTGCTCCCCTCCCACTGTGTCCATCAAGGATTATAAGCCACTAGAAGGTCACCAGGTTCAATTAGTCCCTTCTGCTCCCACCAATGCACACTGTGACTGCACCAGGTCTAACATTCGCAAAAATAAAAATATGATTAAAAATAATGAAGCACAACAGACACCAGCCACTGTTGATGACAATGACAATAAATTTATGACACTGTAATGGGTGCTTTCATCCAGGCTCATTAAGCAGTTAACTTCAGTCATTACAATTATTACACTATTAATGGAATTCAAAATTAATTTTATTTATTGATAACATCTTTAAATGTCCCTGATCCTTTGCATGTAATACAGTTAGTTTGCATCTAATCATCATAACACAACCATTTTACATTGTAAGGCTCATTGGGGGAAAAATTCAGTTGGTTGCACCTCCCGTTAGCGCATTAAGAGGGCGCTAATGGGGCGCAAAGCAACTAGCGCCCGGGCGCGGCGATGTTTGCGCCGCTCGCTAAATTAACTAGACATTTTGCAGCGGCGCTAAACAGTACCGCCACGATCTCCTGCGCCGGCAAATTGTGACGTCAGTCGAGTGCGCAACGCCCCGGTAGCGCCCCGGAGTGTATATTGAGTGGCGCCCCCTGCCTTACCGCCTGCCGCTAGCAATGACAGGTTGAGGGGAGCGTTTTGCAGTCAGGAAGGGACTGGGGGAGCGCTATTTAAAGGCGACCGCTTCCTGCCTTTTTTTGTTGCCGACATTTTTGAACCATGCATTCTGAGAGAGAGAGAGAGAGACTTCTAGAGAGATTCAACGCTGTGTGAAAGAGTTTTGGGTACTGAGCAGCACTTTGCAGGTTCATTTTGATTTGCCCTTCCTTGTATCGATTTAGAAGAGACTATGGGGGCTGCACTCTGAGCTCTTTCTCTGGGCCTCTCCATTGTTCTTTCCAGCAGATTTGATGTACAGGTCTCTCCAGGCCGAGATTCAAGGCTGCAATGAGCAGGATGTGGATGGAAAGCAAGATCAACCCTCCCCTTTAAGAACTGGCCGGGGCCATTGTGTGTGTGTTCCATTGCTGACTGACATCACATGAGCTTCGCCAGCGCTCTGAGTTAGCGCCTCGCTCCTCGGCCTTTGCACCTTAAGACAGATGTGTAGTGCCTGATTTAGCGCTCCAATCACCTCCAGGGGTGATAAAAGTCAAGTTTGCAGTCGGAGGCGATAATTAGCGCCAGGTGCTAATCTTTGCGCCCAGCCGATAATTGCGCTCCAAACGGGACATAAGAACATAAGAAATAGGAGCAGGAGTAGGCCAATCGGCCCCTCGAGCCTGCTCCGCCATTCAATAAGATCATGGCTGATCTGATCCTAACCACCAATCTACTATCTATCACAGAACCATCTCCTGCATCTAACAGAATTGCACACACGAAATAGGAGCAGAATCAGGCTACACAGTCCCTGGGCCCGCTCCACTACCCACAGGGCCATGACCGATCCGAACCTAGACTCATGTCCAAATTCCTGCCCGCTCCCCGTAACCCTTAATGCCCTTTACTTCTAGGAAACTGTCTATTTCTGTTTTAAATTTAATTAATGTTGTAGCTTCTACAGCTTTTTGTGGCAGCATATTCCATGGACCTACCACCCTCTGAGTGAAGTAGTTCCTCCTCATCTCAGTTTTGAAAGAGCAGCCCCTTATTCTAAGACTATGTCCCCTAGTTCTCGTCTCACCCGTCATCGGGAACATCCTCCCCGCATCCACCCGATCCAACCCCTTCACAATCTTATATGTTTCAATAAGATCGCCTCTCATTCTTCTGAACTCCAATGAGTAGAGTCCCAATCTACCCAACCTCTCCTCATATGACCACCCCCTCATCCCCGGGATTAACCGAGTGAACCTTTTTTGCACTGCCTCGAGAGCAAGGATGTCTTTCCTTAAGTAAGGACACCAAAACTGTATGCAGTATTCCAGGTGCGGTCTCACCAATACCTTGTACAACTGAAGCAATACCTCCCTATTTTTATATTCTATCCCCCTAGCAATGAAAGCCAACATTCCATTTGCCTTCTTAATCACTTGCTGCACCTGCATACTAACCTTTTGAGTTTCGTGCACCAGGACCCCCAGATCCCTTTGCACTTCAGTACTCTCCAGTTTCTTGCCATTAAGATAATAAATTGCTCTAGGATTTTTCCTGCCAAAGTGCATCACCTCACACTTTCCAGTGTTGTATTCCATCTGCCAAATCTCTGCCCACTTACTTAGCCTGTCTATGTCCCCTTGCAGGTTTTTTATGTCCTCCTCACTCACTACTTTCCCTCCCATCTTTGTATCATCTGCAAATTTTGATATGTTACACTTGGTCCCTTCCTCCAAATCGTTAATATAGATTGTGAAGAGTTGGGGACCCAGCACTGACCCCTGTGGAACACCACTAGTTACTGATTGCCAGTCTGAGAATGAACCATTTATCCCAACTCTTTGCTTTCTGTTAGATAGCCAATCCTCTATCCATGCCAGAATATTACCCCCAATCCCGTGATTTTTTACCTTAAGCAATAATCTTTTGTGTGGCACCTTGTCAAATGCCTTTTGGAAGTCTAAATACACTACGTCCACTGGTTCCCCTTTATCCACTCTATATGTTACTTCCTCAAAGAACTCCAGCAAATTTGTCAAACATGACTTCCCCTTCGTAAAACCATGCTGACTTTGTCCTATTAAATTATGATTATCCAAATGTCCTGTTACTGTTTCCTTAATAATGGACTCCAAAATTTTACCTACCACAGATGTTAGGCTAACCGGTCTATAGTTACCAGCCCTCTGTCTACTGCCCTTTTTAAATAAGGGTGTTACATTAGCAGTTTTCCAGTCTGCCGGGACCTTAGCGGAATCCAGGGAGTTTTGAAAAATTATTACCAATGCATCTACAATCCCTACCGCCACTTCCTTCAAGACTCTAGGATGTAAGCCATCAGGTCCAGGTGATTTATCCGCCTTGAGTCCCATTATTTTACCGAGTACCACTTCCTTAGTGATTTTGATCGTGTTTAGCTCCTCTCCCCCTATAGCCCCCTGTTTGTCCAGTGTTGGGATATTCTTAGTGTCCTCTACTGTAAAGACTGATACAAAATATTCATTCAGTGTTTTTGCCATCTCCATATTTCCCACCATTAATTTCCCGGTCTCATCCTCTAAGGGACCAACATTTACTTTAGCCACCCTTTTTCTTTTTATATAACTATAAAAACTCTTACTATCTGTTTTTATATTTTTTGCTAATTTCTCCCCCCATTATGTATAGCTGTTTCAATAATGATGCATTCGGCAATGATCCTTTACCCATGGAAATTCCCATATGCAATTTTTATATACCTGAGAATTCGACGTATCTTGTCACAAGAGGAAGACAGAAATAATTGGACACGTGTATACCGCGACTTTATGCAGCAAAGCGGGTTTCTGCTTTGCAGTGACACTAAAGTTGCTTTATAAATCCAGAATCAGGACCTGACCTGACTCTGGAGAGCTGTGGGAGGCAGTGTGGCAGAAAAAAAAGCAAGGAATGGGAGGATACACTTAATGGAAAAACACTGAAGAGTGTGGATGAACAAGGTTCAAATACGTAATTCTCTGAAAGTGCAAGTGCAGATAGAAAACGCCATAAAAAGGCCAGCGGAACTTTATGTTTTAGAAATAGGGACATAACACTACGATGAATTTATACAAAATATTGGTTAGGCCACAATTACAGTACTGTGTGCAGTTTTGGGAACACCATTATAGAAAGGATATTAAAGCCGTAAATAGAGTACAATGCAGATTCGCCAGGATGATGCCAGGAATGGGAAACTACAGTTACGATACAGTTGTGTTATTGAGACTGCTTTTTTCCTGGAGCAGAGAGAGGGAAGAGGAGCTTTAGTAGAAGGTTTTAAATTATGAAAGGTCTTGATAGAATGAATAGGAAAAAGCTTGGGTGCTTGGGCCGTAGATGGTCTTGACTGCGCTAAAGAATCCACGCACGTCATGGTTGTCGGCTAGCTGCTGGATCTCCTGCGCTTTCTCCACCCACCATCTGTTCTTTAGGTCGCAAGTTTTTTGTTGGACCTCGGCCTTCAGTCGTCTGTAGAGCTGCTTTCTTGCTCTCGAGTTGTGTTGCAGTTTCCAGATCAAGAATGCCTTGCACTTGCGGCTTATTAGCTCCTGGATCTCCTGGTCATTCTCGTCGAACCAGTCTTGGTGTTTCCTGGTCGAGTAACCGAGCGTCTCTTCACAGGTGCTGATTATGGAGGCCTTGAGTGCAGACCAGGCGCTGTGGACACTCTGTGTCTCTGCATCACTGGGAGTCGTCGGTTGGTTGTGAGGCGCAGGCTGAATAGGGCTTTCTTCGCAGGGTCTTTGAGTGCTCCAGCGTTGATTTTCCTGTGGCATTGCTTCTGTTGCCGCTGCTGTTTTGGGGCTACATTGATGGAGATGACAGAGCGGATTAGGCGGTGGTCTGTCTAGCAGTCGTCAGCTCCTGTCATGGCGCGGGTGATGCGGACGTCCTTGCGGTCCCTCGCTCGGACGACGACGTAGTCCAGCAGATGCCAGTGCTTGGAGCGAGGGTGCTGCCATGAAGCCTTGTACTTGTCTCTCTGACGTGATCCTGACCAACGGTTCCACCACAGACCCAATTCACGTACGGACCAGGGTCAAGCAAGGATGTGTCATCGCACCAACTCTCTTCTCGATCTTCCTTGCTGCAATGCTCCATCTCACCCTTAGTAAGCTCCCCGCTGGAGTGGAGCTAATTTACAGAACAAACGGGGAACTGTTCAACCTCCGTCGCCTCCAGTCCAGATCCAAGGTCGTCCCATCCTCTGTCGTCGAATTACAGTATGCAGATGACGCTTGCGTCTGCGCCCACTCGGAGGTCGAACTCCAAACCATCGTCAACACCTTCACCGAAGCGTACGAGAGCATGGGCCTTACACTAAACATCCGTAAGACAAAGGTCCTCTACCAGCCTGCCCCCACCACACAGTACTGCCCCCTGATTATCAAAATCCACGACAAGGCCTTGGACAACGTGGACCATTTTTCATACCTCGGGAGCCTACTGTCAACAAGGGCAGACGTCGATGACGAAGTCCAACACCGCCTTCAGTGTGCCAGTGCAGCCTTTGGTCACCTGAGGAAGAGAGTGTTTGAAGACCAGGATCTCAAACCCGGCACTATGCTGTAAACATCTGTGGTTCCTGGGGAGGTAGTCTCACACTGCTTGGGTTTGATACTGCCCGCAGTAAAACTCCAGTATGATATCAAACATAGTTTAAAAAGTGCTGCGGGGTGTGGGGGGTGGGGGGTGGGGGGCAGCGGGTGTTCGTCTCTTGAACATTTGAAGCCAGAAGCTAACTGAAATGTTTAGAAAATACAGACATGGTTGCCTATATTCTCTAATCATTTAAATTTTAACTACTAGGAGAGGAGCTTTGTGCGCGCATGTAAAAAAAAATACACTCCATGCAACAACTGCATCTGAAGTTTCTCCACTTGTCACGCAGGGAATTTACCTGCAAACAGACATCCTCCCACCTTGCTCTTTTAGGCGGCAGTCTAAATGCTGCATAAAACAGCAGAGTGCGTAGGATTCAAGTTTGCCAGCGTATTTCCCTACATGACAAGTTCTAACCTCAGACATGCTATTAGAAAAAGATGCAAAAGTAGAAGCTAGAAAATTGTTTACACAGCAGGGTTGGCAGAGACATTTTCAGTAAAAAAAAAATGGAGGGGAAGCAGCAGTTTTTTTAATCAATCATTTTACAATAAAAATGTAATTTCGCCGAAAAGCACTGGCTTCTGTCTTCCTAACGCGATCATGTGTTTGTTTTCCATGCGGTGGGGGGGTGTTGGAGGCACCCAATATATTCTGTAGAACAGCTCCAAATACGTCAAGCCCCTCCGATTTTGTGAAGCTTCAGGTACTTGTAAAAAGCCAAGCACTCCATGGAAAATGTACGGCCCTAAGAATAGCGCTGCGACAATTTTGACAGCTGTATCACCAAAAATACATTTACTGACACAGGTTTGACTCTGCAGGAAATGCTTACCGGTGGTGCACTAAAACATCAATTTAACCAATTATTAGTGAACCATCAACTTAAGTTTGTCGTTTTCCGAGAATATTCCAAACAATGTTATTTTAACACCAGCGGCGAACCATTTGAAATACATGGGTGACTGCGAGCATTTAAGTACAGTGATCACGGGCACCTTAGGGATGGGCATCAGCTGTCCTTTTTTTTTTGCAGGTGTCAATTATTTTCAAAATGGTCATGGTAGATATTGACAACAGCTGCAGGGGCAAAAAGGCATCCAGTGACAATCTATCAGTCATCGCAATCTTCAGACTCAGAAACAGTACGCAATTTGAACATTTTATAGTGTGACGTCAGGTCCGTGTTTCAAGGTGTAAAAGGCTTTGTGCATTGAAGGTTGGCCGAAGTTCGTAAGTTGTGAGTGTCCGCGGTTTCAGAGTGCCTCTTGTATCTGTTACAATGTAAGTTATTTGGGATGGTCAGTGTCCATTTCTTGTAGGCCTCTGTATTTTGGGAGTGTCTGTTTATACAGGTTTCACTGTAGTGTCAATCAGAAAACCTAGGTTTGAAAGTCCTTACAACATTAGCACTATGGGGCTAAATTTCCACGGGGGGGGGTGGGGGGTGGTGCGGGTTCTGATCATCTGTCTCATCATTTGGAGGAAAGGCTGTGGAAAAGCCGGAAAAATATCAAAAACTCATGTTTTTCCTGGGATTCTACGGCTCCCCCACCGGCCCCCTCCACAGTTTCATTGTACAATTGGAAAAAAACCTGGAGAAATTCACCACTATAAGTCATAGTTTGTTGCCATCATATTCAAGTTATTAGAGCATATTTTCTGGCTGGCGAGGTTGGTCCCATCTGATTTCCTTAATATTTGAGTAGAATTTCGAAGAGCTGAAGTTAAATATTAAAATGAATAGGAACTGAATATTAATGCAAGTTAGCAGGGCAAACATTCTGTGTTATGCATACTTTGACAATCTTTCTAGTAAATGGTACTGTAGGATAATAAGAACATAAGAATTAGGAGCAGGAGTAGGCCATACTCCATAGTAGCCTGCTCCGTCATTCAATAAGATCATGGCTGATCTTCGACCTCAACTCTACTTTCCCGCCTGATCCCCATGTTCCTTGATTCCACATAGAGTCCAAAAATCTATCTCAGCCTTGAATATACTCAAGCACTCAGCATCCACAGCCCTTTGGGGTAGAGAATTCCAAAGATTCACAACCCTCTGAGGGTCTTAAATGGACAACTCCTTATTCTGAGACTATGCCCCCTAGTTCTAGACTCTCCAAACTGGGGAAACAGCCTCTCAGTATCTATCCTGTCAATCCACCTCAGAATCTTACATGTTTCAATGAGATCACCTCTCATTCTTCTAAACTCCAGAGAGTATAGGCCCAATCTACTCAATCTCTCCTCATAGGACAACCCTCTCATCCCAGGGATCAATCTAGTGAACCTTTGTTGCACCGTCTCTAAGGCAAGTATATCCTTCCTTAAATAATGAGACCAAAACTGTGCACAGTACTCCAGGTGTGGTCTCACCAAAGCCCTGTACAATTGTAGTAAGACTTCCTTACTCTTGTACTCCAACCCCCTTGCAATAAAGGCCAACATGCCATTTGCCTTTCTAATTGCTTGCTGTACTTGCATGCTAACTCTCTGGGCTCGATTTTGCCAGTGTGGGCGGGCTGCGCCATGTCAGGTGCGAATCGTGTCAGGACCCCGACTCCGAAGTGAAGTGTTGAAAAATTGCGATGTTCCCCTAATTAGGCAATTGATTTCCAATGTGTGGGAACCCTTGGCCCAATGAGTCTTTTCATACAGAACGTCGCCTCCGATGACATCATCAATGCTGCTGGATTTAAGACCTGCAAGCAGCCTTGCTTCTTCTGGAGACTGGAAACGCTTTGAAAATTGTATGAAGGACTTCGTTTACCGACCATGTCCACCAGCAAGCAAAAGTGTGCACCTCGCTTTGATGAGCCCTCCCTCCAAGCTCTGGTGCAGGGAGCAAGATCTAATAAGGAGGTGCTCTTCCCTTCCTCAGGGAGAAAAAAGCCACCCCAGCAGACTAAAGCTGTGTGGCTGCCAGTGGCCCAGGAGGTCAACTCCATATCAATGAGCCGCAGAACCTGGCTGCAATGCAGGAAGAGGTTTCATGACCTTCTCCGCACAGGAAAAGTGAGTATGACTTTCCCATCACCCTCAATCTGATCCCCATCGCCTCTCCTCACCAGCACTCTGCTTTGCCAACCTCTTCCTCCACATCCCACTTGACGCATACATCCCTGCACCCTTACCCATTGCCTCTCTCTCTGTGGTCACATTCACTTAACTATTCGACCATGTAGCCCTCACACTCCCTATCACTGTGATGCAACAATAACAACAACTTACAACACACAGGGAGGGCCCTTTGTCTCCTTCTAAGCATCTATGCTATGCATTCTCTACACTCACTCCTTCATTCTCACTCAAACTCCACTTGTGTCCCTCATTGCAGGAAAAGAGAGCCCACAATAAAAGGGAAAGAGCTATGACAGGAGGAGGGCCACCCTCAGTAGCCCAGCTCACTGCCTGGGAGGAGGCGGCCCTGGAAATCGTTGGGATCGAGGAGGATTCCCAAGTGGGGGATGGACAGACGGGCGCATCACAGCAAGCTGGTGACAGAATAGTTTGGCATCTCTCTCATTGACATTGCATGAGTCACTGATAATGAATCTGATGCTCTAACAGATTGACTTATGATCATCTGCACTATTCAATGTTCATGTAACCTTGACCTCACATCTCCAACTCTTTCCTTTACTCCCCCACAGGACCATCGAAAGCCCCCGTTCCCACTGTCCAGGAGGAAGAGCCTGAGCTTCCAGACTCCTCAGAGGAAGCTACAACCTCTGAGGACGCAGATTCAGCAGAATTCAGCGCACCCAGCACCAGTGCAGACACTCACACCTTGGTGGGACCTTCGCGAGATAGAGAAGTGTTGGCACCTGGTGTATCACAGCTCACAAGTGAGCATCAGCAGATGGTGTAGACAGGGACAGCAGTGGAGAGTCCTCGTCGGAGGGCGCAGGACTCTGCCAGCTCAGCTCAGCTGCATATCGACCCTGTGCCTCCGGGTCCATCCAGAAGGAGAGCGGACTGGAACTCCAGGAACAGGTGCAGGAGTCTCTGTCAGGTTTTGTCTCCAGGGTCGCTGCGAGTGTGGAGCGAATGGAGGAGTCCATCGCGAACATCAGCAGAGCCTTTGTGGAGGCATTGGCGCATGAACGCATCACCACAGAAAGGAAGGCAACCTCCGTGGAAAGGATGGCTACGGTAGAGGAGAGGCTGGCTATGGCCATGGAGGAGCTAAGTCGCCAGAGTCTTGAAAACATGGTCATTGTTCAGAATAGACTGGCATCTCTTGAGGAGCGATGGTCAGCTATTGAGCATAGAAACCAGACCTTCATGGAAGTCCTCTGGAGTAGGACTTCCAGTGCAGAAATGGGTCCTCATGGCCCCCCTGAAGTGCAGCAAGGTGCTGTCAAGCCACTTGCTAGCTCTGAAGTGGGGCTGACCCATGAGAGGGATGTTGGTGGCAGACAACAAGGAAGTGGAGGCTCCTCTCCAAGCGCTCAAATGACCATGCCAATGCAAAGCCCTCGGTCAGAGCCCCACCAGAGTCCCCACCCAACTGAGATCGGCGTCTCAGCTCCTGCACAGCTGCAGGAGCAGCAGACTGTTGCCGAGCCCTCACAGGTTCGCAACCCTAGAGGACGCCCGCCAAAGGTGTCGAGACAGGAGCAGCAAGAAAGTGAGCAAAGGGCCTCCACATCTGCTGAAGCCACGGGGGAAGCACCACATAGGAGCACACGTAAGAGGAAGATAAAGCACAAGTAGTCACAAGGGTAGCCACTTGGGTGTTATGTTGTGTTCAGTTTTGAAATGCCATCAGTTGCTTGTTGCGATAAAAATTTCTGATGGCAAACTGTTGAAATTGTGGCCTGTGTCATTTCGCAAATGGGACTTCCACATTGAGGGCTTAGAGTGACTTGCAATTGTCACTATGGTGGTCAGAGTGATAGGAATCTGTAGGTTCTTGTCCATTGTCGATGGTCTGATAAGAAGGTGCAAGGCAAAAGTGTTTGATTGTGCAGGCTAAGCAAATCTGGCCAACATGAGTGCGTCCCTTGCATCCCGGGCAGCAATGTGGTCGCGCTCTGCCGCCTTCTGGCCTGTGTAGCTTCAGGTGGGTGACTAGCAGCTTGCCGCTCCTGTTGTTGCTCCTGCTGTTGGTGCTGCTGGTGTTCAGGGTTCTGCTGCTGCCGCGGCTGGTCTTCATCCGATCTGATGTCCAGGAGGAAAGGAAATAAATGGTTCCCATGCTTCTGCTATATGCCTCAGTTGAGGAAGCGCTCAGTCAAGGTGGGGAGAGGGGATTCCCAGGAGGTCACACTGGAGATGGATCTCAGGCTCCAAACATCCACAACAATGAGTAGGCCTGCTAAAAGTTCCCCAGACCTGAGACAACAAAGTTCTGCCACCTGCAAATGATGATTGCTGAAAACTCCTTTTTAATGGTGGAGCTGCAGCTGTTACTAAGCAATCCACTTGTGAGGCCGCCAGGATTACCTGGCGTGTTCCAGATGGGGGTAATGTCTAAAAATCAGAAAGGCCTCTCAAAATGGGATTATAGAGGCAATTAAGTGGTTTTTAAGGGCCTTAAATGCCTATCCCGCCTCTTGGAAAATTGCTCGGAGATGGGATGGAGGCGGGATCGGGCCCGCGCACCATTTTTTGCGACTTTAACATCTCACACACCTCCAATCCCGCCTCCTCAGCCCTGGTAAAATCGAGCCCTCTGTGTTTCCTGCATGAGGACACCTGCATCTCTCTGAACACTAAAATTAAAAAAAATATTCTGTTTTTCTATTCTTCCTATCAAAGTGAATAATCTTATGTTGACAGCTTCCTTAAGATGTGTCATCTTCTGCCACATTTGTTCTCAAATTCTGCAGGTAAGGTACTTAACATTGACCCTGGCCACCACCTTCTGCCAGGAATTGCTGTCCTGTGGAGACAGTACCCCAATAACAACCCTGCTTGCGCTCCCCTCAAGCATCAGCACCTCTACTTGACTAATCATCAAACTGGGGGTTTGGATGCTGCCCACAGATTTCTTGCCTCCACAATTGCTTTGCCATCCACTGTGTTTTTTGTCAGCCACTTCTTTTACCACACACAGCCTTTGGAAAAGCTACGTGTGGCTGCAGTCTTCGCAAAGGCTGAAAAAGAACCATAGGCAACCACTTAACTTTAAGTGGTTTCAACTCTTTAAGATTGGCACTCAGCCCTTTGAGAACTGACGATGTACATGGTTTCTCGTCCCCCTTTGGTGAGCAGACTCACTCCAGACTCACTTTGCATAGTTAATGAGGGTTAATCCCAATTGGCCCTTCCTGTTGCTTCAGCATCAAAACTGGAAAATCGGCCTCAGATCTTTACAGCTGATTGTTTTGTGTCTTGCAAGAATTTGATATATGTAGTATTGAGACCTTACTAATGCATTATGACACATTACAAAGTATTGCAAAGTATTTACAGCACAGAAACAGGCCATTCGGCCCAACAGGTTCATGCTGGTGTTTATGCTCCACACCAGCCTCCTCCCACCCTTCTTCATCTAAGCCCATCAACATATCCTTCTATTTCTTTTTCCCTCATGTGCTTAACTAGCTTCCTCTTAAATGCATCTATGCGACTCGCCTCCTTGTGGTAGCGAGTTCCACATTCTAACTATCCTCTGGGTAAAGAAGTTTCTCCTGAATTCCCTATTGGATTTATTCGTGACTATCTTATATTTATGGCCCCTAGTTCTGGTCTCGCCTGCAAGTGGAGACATCTTCTCTACCTCTACCCTATCAAACTGTTCCATCATTTTAAAGACCTCTATCAGGTCACCCCTCAGACTTCTCTTTTCTAGAGAAAAGAGCCCCAGCCTGTTCAATCTTTCCTGATAGGTATCACCTCTCAGCTCTAGTATCATTCTAGTAAATCTTTTTTGCACCTTCTCCAGTGCCTCTATATCCTTTTTATAATATGGAGACCAGAACGGCTCACAATACTCCAAGTGTGGTCTAAAATTAATGATTTAAAGTGATTTCAGTGCTATGTCATTTGCAAATCTGCATTTTCAAATGGACATTGGGAAGTAAATTACATTTTCAACATGGCTGCAGAATAAATAAACTGAATATTTCAAGTAGCAACATCCAGGTCACCTTGTACACTTACCTATTCTCTTCTTAGGCAGTCCCTTGGAACCGAGGATGACTTGCTTCCACACTAAAAATGAGTTCTCAGGTGACTGATGAGTCCAATGCGGGACCAACAGTCTCTGTCACAGGTGGGGCAGACGGTGGTTGAAGGGGTGGGTGGGTGGGGTGCTTGGGTTGACGTGCGCTCCTTCCGCTGTTTGCGCTCGGCTTCCGCTTGCTCCCGGCGAAGAGACTCGAGGTGTTCGGCGCCTTCCCAGATGCTTCTCCTCCATTTTCTGCGGTCTTGGGCCAGGGATTCCCAGTTGTCAGTGGGGATGTTGCACTTTTTCAAGGAGGCTTTGAGGGTGTCCTTGAAGCATTTCCTCTGCCCACCTGGGGCTCTCTTGCCGTGTCAGAGCTCCGAGTAGAGCGCTTGTTTTGGGAGTCTCGTATCGGGCATGCGGACGATGTGGCCCGTCCATCGGAGCTGATCGAGCGTGGTCAAAGCTTCGGTGCTGGGGATGTTGGCCTGAACGAGAACGCTGACGTTGGTGCGCCTATCCTTCCAATGGATTTGCAGGATCTTGCGGAGGCAGCGTTGGTGGTACCTCTCCAGTGCTTTGAGGTGCCTGCTGTACATGGTCCATGTCTCTGAAGCATACAGGAGGGCGGGTATCACTACTGCTCTGTAGACCATGAGCTTGGTGCTGGGTTTGAGGTCCTGGTCTTCAAACACTCTCTTCCTCAGGCGACCGAAGGCTGCACTGGCACACTGAAGGCGGTGTTGGACTTCGTCATCGACATCTGCCCTTGTTGACAGTAGGCTCCCGAGGTATGGAAAGTGGTCCACGTTGTCCAAGGCCTCGACATGGACAACGTGGACCACTTTCCATACTTACCTATTAGTAACATCATAACCCCCACAAGATAAAAACGGCGACATATGTGGAAGAAACATTCCAGAAAATGTGATACCTACACCTTGGAGGGTAAAGCGACAACAGCCTAGATTTGGCAACTGGTCTTGGTAAATCTGCAAAAGTCTCACCCTCCTGTAAATGCATCAAGTTTGTGCACGGACACATTTCTTGGGACCGGTGTTTTAATATTACTTTGGGAACACACTATTTCCAGGCCTTTTAGTGTGAAGGACACCACACATGTTTAAAATAGGTGTCCAGAGTTGCTAGGCAGTGGTAGGTATTTTGGAAGTCACGGCAATGACACCAATATAAAGGTATTTTAACCATTTATTAACCAATTTCCTTCAATATATTGTTTTTTTCCCCTGCTGATATTTAGATAAGCCTTTGCTCTAAATGTCAATTATTTTTCCCACCAACACCATTACTGGCACAAATGGGATTCCCAATGGGAAGCCCCTTAATTGACATGTTATGAAGAGAAGGAGCTATTGAGGGATGCGAGGCAGGTTTGGCTGCATGAGAGAGACTCTGTGCCCACACACCTTCATCTGTAGATGATTAGTGTGGGTGGAGATTCCTCTTTCCAAAGGAAGCTGGGACAACCGATCCCCCACTGGCATCACTCAGGTATGTAAATGCCTGATTAACCACAAGTCTGGACTCTTCCTTGGGAGCACCCCAATGACAGTATGCCATGCTTTCAGAGACAGTACATGAAAGGAGGTGGAAAAGGAGGAGGAGGAGGAACAGCTGAGTACCTGAGAGGCCAGAGTCTTAAGGCAGCACTGCGGTTGATCCAAGCCTTAGTGCCAGCCACCACGATGTATAGTCTCAGAAGATATTTGCCTAGAAATTCAATTAGGCCCGAAAAAGTGGGCCAAGGTTAACAGCCGCCCGCAAAAAGAGCGCAGGCAGCACCGGTATTTTGGTGCTGCCTGCTGATTTAAATAAGCGGAACGCAGAATCTCTTGTGCAACACACTCTTTCCAGCGGTAACCTCAGCAGGAGGGCGAAGGTCATGTCTGAAAGATTGGTGCGGCGCTCTTGGGCAATGTGCTGTTTGGGATAATTTGGTGGCGGCTCCTGGGTTTTGCTGGGTCAGGAGGTATCGAGTCCGCTGATGGCTCTTGTAGATTTGGAGCATTGTGCACTGTGGCACATTAGGAGGCATTTGTTTGTCCACGGCTCCCCTCTTACTTTCTCAGATATTTGTCTGGGTCTTGTGTGAGGTCCACAAATGGGTTCCAGACTGCCTGGTACTTCCACCTTCGCTGGCTGCCATAGGTCCACAGATGTTTCACCCAGATGGTTGCTGTGTCTTAAAGCACAGGCTTAGATCTGAAGGGACTGTGGCTGAAAACACCACATAAAGACTGTGGCATAGATGTCCTTAAACCATTGCATGAGAAATCAATTGAAATAATTGTAAAAAAGGGGAAACCTGAACCTCTTGGTCAGGAGTTTACTGGTGTAAATCGTGCAGAAGAGAGTTCAATTAAATTTTTAACAACAGCAGACTTTTGAAGAACACTTGGTGAGAATATAGTGCTAAGCATTTTAAAAACAGACTCCCAAACTTTGCATAGTATTTTATCAGTTCCTAAACTAGAAAACCCAATGTGTAAAATTTAAGGAAATGCAGCTTTGATGTTTTTTTCTTGAGATTCTTACAACTGTAGTACAGTATAATTTATTTTAAAAGTATTTACCTCCTGTAATGTTTGACTGACCAGGGGGAGATGTGATGCATCTCATTGGAAGCAGTTTTCACTCCAATTACATAGTCTGAGCTCTCCATAGTTACCAGTTATCTCAGCAGTTGTTTACTGTACGGGTTACAGCTCACCGCCACTTTTTCTCCCAGCTCTACGCGCTGTCAAAGGCTGCACACACGGGCGTGCTCTGGAGAGGGCGGTAAGAGGAGCGGTGAGCTCCAAAATTGCTGAGCAAGGCTGCAAGGCGACCACCATTTTTTCTACAAAACCGGCCTTAACAGCCGGCGTTAAAGCATCAAATTTCTAGGCCATTATTTCAATATATTCCTGAAGCTATGTATAAGATGCTCGTGGCTCAGTTCAGGAACCAAGGCTGCACTTACTATGGCTCACAAAGACACTACAGTGCTTCCAGAGACTTCAGCACAAAAATCTAGGCTGACACTCCAGTCCAGTACTGAGGGAGTGCTGCACTGTCAGAGGTGTCGTCTTTCAGATGAGACGTTAAACCGGGGCTGTGTCTGCTCTCTCAGGTGGACATAAAAGATTCCACGGCATTATATCGAAGAAGAACAGGGGAGTTATCTCCGATGTCCTGGCCAATATTTATCCCTCAATCAAAATCACTAAAACAAATTATCTGGTCATTATCACATTGCTATTAGTGGGAGCTTGCTGTGTGCAAATTGGCTGCTGCGTTTCCCACTTTACAACAGTGACTACAATTCAAAAGTACTTTGTTCGCTGTAAAGCGCTTTGGGACTTCCTGCGGTCATGAAAGGCGCTATATAAATGCAAGTCTTTCTTCTTCTTTCTTCCATTTCCTGTCCACTAGATCATTCCAAGATGCAATAGATGACTCATACCAGATTAGTCAATGTGTTGTTCATTTTTGCTTAAGGCAAGAAGTTAATCCTCTGTTTGCCAGGGTAGCCCAGTTTATTACATTTGATGCAGAATAAAAGCAAACCAGTGAGCAGGCCCTTCACTTTTATCAGATTGTTGAGTTTCCACTGAGTGCTTAGATCAAGAGATTGCATGCGTAAGATCATGCAAGTCCCTACTATGAACCCGTACTATTATGTGAACCCACAGTGATTTAACACCCTCAATGTCCAATTATTGTGCAACTACAGGTGCAAGTTTCTGCCCATTGCAGGTAGCTGCCATGATTCAATCCTTCAGCAGTCAACTGTTCCTCCACTCTTTCAGAATTAAGGGCATGGGTTAGCTCCTTGGAAATAAGGAATATCCAATACTACCGTGACTTCCAACACCAATGATAAAGGCCATCCGGATACACCAATATCGTTGAGTCAGCTGTACTGATGGAATACTTTTCTTTAGATGCTAGCAATTTTTAATTCGTAGCTTTTCTTGAAATAATTTTGAGGAACAAGAGAACAAATTTTTAAAGCTTTTCTGAAGTGAAATATATATTAAGGGCTGGATTTTGAATGACCCATGGATTCGGGTTTGGAGGCGTGTGGGGGGTTAAATTTGCAGGGTCGGGGTTTCCGACCTCATCCTGACTCCATCCCGCCTCCACGCAATTTTGACAAAATCAGTCGCAGGGTTCCCGACTCCGTCCCGCCTCTTGGAGGCGGGAGAGGCCATTAAAGCACTTAACAAGCCCTAAATTGGGTCTGTAATGCTATTTTGAAACGTTTTAGCTAGTTTAACCCTTTTCTGACATGAAGCACGCCTGGTGTGAAACACTCCAGTGAAACCTGGCGGAAGCACAAATGGATAGCTGACTATCGGCTGCAAGTCCACTATTACAACGGAGATGTGATGAAGGTAGTAGTAGTATTAGGTCTGAAAGTCGCCTCTGATCCTGCTGTATTGAATGTTGTGGCATTTGGTGCAAGAGGACTTGGATGCAAAATCTCTCTCTCTCTCTCTCTCTCTCTCACTCGCTCTCATATTTGCATCCAGGTCCACTCACAAAGGTCCTCTCTCACCAGCAGCCAGACAATCTCTGAGAGCAGGCAGTCAGCAATGATGACATCATCAGAGGCGGGTTTCAGACTGAAACCACTAATTAGGCCATGGGTTCCCACATGCTGCAACTCAATTGCCCAATTAAGTGAAAATTGCGTCAGGCATCCACATTAATCTGGAGTCGGGGGGGGGGAGAACACGAAATGTGGATTACACGACCCCAACCCGACCCCAAGACAAAATCCAGCCCTAAGTGTTTTTAAAAACCAAGGCATTCGTGTTTCTGTATGGCGCATGTACATGTGAATGCATGAGAAAGAAAGAAACAAATAATTGCTTTGTGTTCCATAAAATTTAGAAAGTGCATTAAGCTGAGGGAGAAAGAATGAGGCACTGTGGTAAGAGATGGGGAAAGACTGAGGTCAGAAAAGAGAGAGGTGATCTTTCTTCATTTAACATTTCAATTTTCAAAACAAAATACCAGTTGAAAGTTGAAATCAACTAATTACCTCACCTATGTTTATTGAACATTACAAAAGGTTAATGCCAATCAATTACACATTCTATGTTTTAATACCTATGAGACAGAGGGAGAGAAAGTGAGTGAGAAATGACAGTGTTTTGATTACACACTTACTGTAGTTCTTGTTTTGTGTTCTATAAACTTCAGAAAGTGTACTAAGCTGAGGTGGGTAAAAGATAAAGATTGGATTAAAGAGAAGAGTGAGAGGAAGAAAGAGTAGCACAGGGCTGGGGTGTAAATTGAGTAGGGTAAGAGTGAGAGAGAGGCTGAAGTCAGAGAGGGATGAGAGAGAATGAATGAGGAGAGAAGAGAGTCAGGGAGAATGAAAGGGGGTGAGAGAGAGAGAGATAAATAGGGAAAGGGTGAGAGAGACCATGTTAGTGTTAGTTCAATTTATGAAAAAATTGAATTTTGATGCTAACTAATTGGTCCTTAATTTGCTGTCAGCGTTGAAGCGATGGCAGTCGCCGCTGACCTCAAAGAAAGCTGCCCGTAGCGTTCTCGCAATCTTTGTGGTGAAAACTTTAGCTTTGACGTCAAATTGATTGCAGCGCTGCCAAAAGGATATCCCTGGCGAGATGCAGCATTAATGTCATCAAGCTGTCTAAGCAGCCAATCACATTGAAGAATTCTCACAGACAGCAAACCAAGAAATAAAAAGCATTGGTTATCTGCACTTTTTAAAAATGTTAGAGAGCAAAATAAAGATTGGGACATACACATAAGGTTATATCATGACCAAACTTAAAAAAAATATTATTCTTTTTTAAAAATCTAGTAATTTTTATCATAATGGAGAAATTTGACATTCCACAATAATAAAATTAGCTTTTCATGGCCAGAATAGTTGTTTAGCAGTCAATATGCTGTTAAAACCCCAGTTACACCTATTCCCACAAGGCTTAACATTTAATGGGTTACTTAACAGCGATATTAGCGTGGAAAAGCTTAAGTTTTCATCAGTTCCACTGATTTCACTGATTGCCGGCTATGGCGGGGGGGGGGGACGGAGTTGGGAGGAAGGGGTGGTCCACAGTGCAGTCAGTGTGAGGAAATGAATGACTGACTGCAACTTCAGGATTTCCACTTTTAGCTGCGCATGCGCTAAATCCTGAAGTTATGGTCTGTTTCAGAGGGGTAATGATGGAAGAACACTGACAGTTTGCCATCATTGCCACTGCAAAATCTGGGCCATCATCTCACCTTTGTATGATTGACAGCTAATTGCTTACCTCTGTGAGAGACAGGATCTGTGTGTGAGAGAGAAGCAGAACATGAAAGAGTAATAGCAAAATGGAGATATCAGAGGCAGGTATCAGAGACCATATTCTCTGACTTACCGTGTGTAATGCCAGGAGACATTGACTAGTCATAGCATAGTTTCTGACAACAGGAATCATATACCAGCCGGGAACTTCATAACCATCACTTTGACTCGCCTCTCCTTGTGACTTTTTTGATTTTTCCTTATTCTTATTCTAACACTTCTTCTAAGGGCCACCTGAGTGCCTGGGGTTAGAGATGTGGAACGATAAGGGAGTCAAGGGTTATAGGGAGTGGGCAGGGAAATGGAGTTCAGGCCAAGATCAGATTAGCCATGATCTTACTGAATGGCAGAGCAGGCTCAAGGGCCAAATGACCTACTCCTGCTTCAACGTCTCATGTTCTTAGTCCCACTCCAGAAACTAGAGCACAAAAATCTAAGCTGACACTCTAGTGCAGTACTGAGGGAGTGCGGTACTGTCGGAGGTGCCGCCTTTTGGATGAGACGTTAAACCGAGGCCCCATCTGCTCTCTCAGGTGAACGTAAAAGATCGCATGGCAATATTTTGAAGAAGAGCAGGGGAGTTCTCCCCGGTGTCCTGGCCAATATTTATCCCTCAATCAACATCATTAAAACAGATTATCTGGTCATTATCACATTGCTGTTTGTGGGAGCTTGCTGTGCGCCAAATTGGCTGCCACGTTTCCTACATACAACAGCGACTACACTTCAAAAAGTACTTCATTGGCTGTAAAGCACTTTGGGACGTCCGGTGCAAGTCTTTCTTTCTTCCTTTCCTTACTTAATCCCTGGGAGAGTATATACAGAATATCCTGGTACCACAGAGATCTCAGAATTGAGTATATTATGTTTGAATATTCGCTTCATTCCATCACTGAAGGCTTGAATGCCACCAGTCAAAACTCCCACACTGGAGGTCATGACTTACCTCAGGCCTCTGATTTGTGGGACATAAGCAAAGATTCCTGCTCCAGGCTGTTTTACAAATGGAACCCCTCTCTGATGTTGCTGCAAAGCAGAGCATTGGACTCTACCACCAGCCCTGCCACCTACTGCGGATTTTTGGTGAGGCTTAGTAGCAACTTGATATTTTGATGCTCTGCTCGCATCCTTGATGTCATGGTACGATTAGTTAGATTATTTTCTAAATGTTCTTCAGCCAGTGGCTCACGGTTCCTTTGGCTCTTGTAATTCCAAAATTTGCAGATCCCCAAAACCTAAGGAAAAAGGACTTTGGAACTACCCCAGAGTGATAAAATGCATTTGGGCCTAACATAAGGAATTTAAGACCAAAAACCAAGTTTTGGCATTTTAAAAGACATGTCTGGACCTGTAAGGGAGAAAAGGCTGCACAGGAGGTGGGTTCGACCTCTGTAAAAGCAGTTTTGGGTATTGCAGTTAAATTGCATTGTCTGGGGGAATCGGGATGACCTCATTCAAGCCCCAGCAAGCATTAACATTTGGACAATAGACCCTGGGAGAAGGCAGCCCCACCCAAAACACAGGCCCCATTAAAACCTATCACAGACCCATCAAAATCATGCATAATTCAAATCGCTCAGGACCATTCTATAGAAAAACCCGAGTCCAGCCTAGAAACCCAAAACACGAAACCAATCACCTGTAATCAACCGAAGAGATCGACAGGACGCAAGCCATTTGACACTTAGTAAAGTTGTTACTGTTAACGAGGTCTTACAATGACCGGGATTTGATTTGGTTTTGATAAGGCCACTTCAATTTAGTATAATTGAAGGCCCATCAAGCAGTTACAACAGTTCAAGTTCTCCAGTAAAACAGTTAAAGATCAACAGAATTGAAAGCCTGCATTGAACAGAAGTCAGGGCTGCAGTTACAGAAGCAGGCAGAAGGCAGTTTCCACAGTTCTGCAAGAAGGCAGTTCCACAGCTCGGAAGAAGACAGTTTAAACAGAGGCAGAGTTACAGCAAGAAGTTAAACAAAGAAGGCCAACAGCTTCACAAGCAGACCGACATGCAAGAAGAAACCAGAGCGACTGCCTCAGTGACCATCGGACACCTCGCGGCAACAAGGGCCTTATGAAACCTTTTACTCAAAAGACTCTAAACCCTAACTCTAAACTGTCAAGGATTCGTTTGGTGAGCATTATCCCTGATCCTCCACAGCCCAACCTAGCTAGTGAAGTGGGATTGGGAGGGGCGAAGTATTCTTCTAATGTTATTTCCCTCGCCTGTACCGCGTGTTCCCCAACCTGTGTTTAAGTGTTAAGTGTGTTTTAAGTTTGTTACCTTTTTCTTTTTAATAAAGTCAAAATTCTTTCATCAAAACCTGTTATCTACTGCATCTGTGTTCACAACCCCTAAATAAATCCAAGGTCTAGAACCAGGGGCGTGGGAGCGATTCGAACCGCTCACTGAGTCAGAGGTGAAGCTGACCCTACCACACCACCCCCTACACTCTGCTCAGGAACATTTTTCTTCACTTTCACTACCCCTTCCTCTGGTTTCCTTGAGTGTTGTGTATCACCTTGTGTTCATTTCTCATATAAACTTTCTATCTATCCCCGAGTGACTCTCTCTGGGCAGGTGAGTGGGAAAGGATGAATGATGGTGTGGGTGAATTTCTGATGGGAATCCCTGCTGCGGCAGGTCCTGCCTTTAAGGTCACTTTCTCTCTCTCTGCTTTTTCTTTCTTGCTTTAGCGCTCATGGAGAGAAGAACACAGAGAAGTGCAATGAGTTTCCTGCTGTTTAATTTTCCTCAGTGTTTTGCTCATATAAGGAGCTCCTCGGCATATTACATAGGATTACATAGGATATACGGCACAGAAACAGGCCATTCGGCCCAACCAGTCCATGCCGGTGTTTATGCTCCACTCGAGCCTCCTCCCATCTTTCCTCATCTAAATCTATCAGCATAACCCTCTATTCCCTTCTCCCTCATATGCTTGTCCAGCCTCCCCTTAAATGCATTGATACTATTCACTTCAACCACTCCCTGTGGTAGCGAGTTCCACATTCTCACCACTCTTTGGGTAAAGAAGTTTCTTCTGAATTCCCTTTTGGATTTCTTGGTGACGATCTTATATTAATGGCCTCTAGTTATGACCTTCCCACAAGTGGAAACATTGGGCCGGATATTCCGATCCCTACGGGTGGGTATGCGCTGTGTACGCACCCGTAGGGACAGCGGAAATGCCGGTTTCAGGCATGCACAGCGCATGGGCTGAAAACCGGCATTTCCGATCTGTCAAGAAAGAGGCATCGCTGCGACAGCCTCAGTACTCAACACCAACAACAGCCAATCTCCAGACGCCATCCTACAACTCATCCGCTTCATCCTTGACCACAATGTCTTCACCTTCGACAACCAGTTTTTTACCCAAACACACGGAACAGCCATGGGGACCAAATTCGCACCCCAATACGCCAACATCTTCATGCACAAGTTCGAGCAAGACTTCTTCGCTGCACAGGACCTCCAGCCAACGCTGTACACCAGATACATCGACGACATTTTCTTCCTTTGGACCCACGGCGAAGGATCACTGAAAAGACTATACGATAACATCAACAAGTTCCATCCCACCATCAAACTCACCATGGACTATTCCTCAGAATCAGTTTCATTCCTGGACACACGAATCTCCATCAAAGATGGACACCTCAGCACTTCACTCTACCGCAAGCCCACGGACAACCTCACGATGCTCCACTTCTCCAGCTTCCACCCTAACCATGTTAAAGAAGCCATCCCCTATGGACAAGCCCTGCGAATACTCAGGATATGCTCAGATGAGGAGGAACGCGATGGACACCTACGGACGCTGAAAGACGCCCTCGTAAGAACGGGATATGATGCTCGACTCATCGATCGACAGTTCCGACGGACCACAGCAAAAAATCGCATAGACCTCCTCAGAAGGCGAACACGGGACACAACCAACAGGGTACCCTACATCGTCCAATACTTCCCCGGAGCGGAGAAACTACGCCATGTTCTTCGCAGCCTTCAACATGTCATCGATGATGACGAACACCTCACTAAGGCCATCCCCACACCTCCACTACTCGCCTTCAAACAGCCGCCTAACCTCAGAAGTACCATCGTTCACAGCAAATTACCCAGCTTTCAGGATAACAGCGACCACGACACCACACAACCCTGCCACGGCAACCTCTGCAAGACATGCCAGATCATCAACACAGATACCATCATCACACGTGAGGACACTACCCACCAGGTACATGGTACATACTCATGTGACTCGGCCAACGTTGTCTACCTCATACGTTGCAGGAAAGGATGCACCAGAGCATGGTACATCGGCGAGACCATGCAGACACTGAGACAACGTATGAACGGACACCGCGCAAAAATCGCCAGGCAGGATTGTTACCTCCCAATCGGGGAACACTTCAGCAGTCAAGGACATTCAGCCTCGGATCTGCGGGTAAGCGTTCTCCAAGGCGGCCTTCGAGACACACGACAACGCAAAATCATCGAGCAGAAACTGATAGCCAAGTTGCGCACCCATGAGGATGGCCTCAACCGGGATCTTGGGTTCATCTCACGCTACATGACGTAGAGTCATCCAGACTCGAGTCGTCGTTGGCTTGTTCACAGATGTGATTTCCAGTAAAAAAAAGTAAAAATTTTAAAGTTTATGGTTTTCCATACAGACTGCATTTGACACATTAGACCCCCTGTGACCCCACCTCATTGTCTCAGTTGTATCTTGCTATGTCTTTGATGTGGTGCCTTCCTGGCTGACCTGATTGTTTGTCTGCCGAGGTGTGATGAAAGGCGGTCAGAAAGATAAAATGTAGTCGTCTGACATTGTACGCTACACAGGCATTGTTCTCTGACTATATATGCTTTGTCGATTCGTATTCCTTCACTTCACCTGACGAAGGGGCAGCAACTCCGAAAGCTTGTGATTTCAAATAAAACTGTTGGACTATAACCTGGTGTTGTGCGACTTCTCACTTTTGTCCACCCCAGTCCAACACCGGCATCTCCGCATCAAGAATGCTCTTGACAGATCCTCCGCCTGCCCTGGAGAAGGGCCTCTGCGGGCAGATAGTTCCGTTTTCTGGAGACCCTCCGCCCGCAGAAAACCCTTACAATTTTTACGCCTGGATAAGAGTTGAAAAAGTTTTTTTTCTTAATTTCACTCATTTATCATTTAAAATACTTTAAAAAAAGGTAAGTTTATTTTTAGCCCCATAAAAAACTTTAATTACTTTTCTCAAAAAGTTAAATTTTTGTTTAAAATACTTAATTTATTGTAATTTCAACTAATTTTAAAATGTGATGTTTTTAAAAAAATTTAATGTTTCACTTTGTTTTTGGGGTGATCTCCATTCATATATTTGACAGGTCTATCTGTCAAGTGTATGAAAGGAGATTCCCTTCTTTGATTGGCTCCCCATGGCCCACGTGATCCCAGGGACGCTTGTGAACCGCATGCGCCTCTGGGATACGTAGGCCCTGCGCACTTGGAGTTGGAGAGGCCCAGGATCGGAACTATACGCAGCTCGGGAGCCCTCAGGTAAGTGCGTAGAATTTTTCCAGATCAGAGGCCTCCGCACGCGGGAAGCCTCCGATCGGAAAATGCGGCCCATTCTCTCTGTATCCACTCTATCAAAACCTCTCAAGTTTAAAGACCTTTATTAGGTCACCCCTCAGCCTTCTTTTTTCAAAAGAAAAGAGACCCAGCCTGTTCATCCTTTCCTGATATATATACCCTCGCATTTCTGATATCATCCTTGTAAATCTTCTCTGCACCCTCTCCAGTGCCTCTATATCCTTTTTATAATATGGCGACCAGAACTGCACGCAGTACTCTAAGTGTGGTCTAACCAAGGTTGGATACAGGTTTACCATAACTTCACTACTGTTCAATTCTATCCCTCTAGAAATAAACCCTAGTGCTTGGTTTGCTTTTTTTATGGCCTTGCTAACCTGTGGCGCAACTTTTAGTGATTTGTGTATTTGTACTCTGAGATCCCTTTGTTCCTCTACCCCACCTAGACTCGCACTCTCCAAGTGATAAGTGACATCCCTATTCTTCCTACCAAAATGTAATACCTCACATTTATCTGTGTTGAACTTAATTTGCCAATTATTTGCCCATTCTGCAAGTTTATTAATATCCTCCTGTAATTTGTTGCAGTCCTCCTCAGTATTGACTATCCCCCCCAATTTGGTATCATCCACAAATTTAGAAATTGTGTTTGATCCCAAAGTCTAAATCTTTAATGTAAATTGTGAACAGCAGTGGTCCCAACACTAATCCTTGTGGAACACCACTACCCACCTTCTGCCACTGTGAATAGCTACCCTTTACTCCCACTCTCTGCTTTTTGTCTTGAAGCCGGTTAGCAATCCATTCTGCTACTTGTCCCCTGACTCCGCATACTCTGACCTTATTCATTAGTCTATTATGGGGTACCTTATTGAAGACCTTTTGAAAATCTAGATAAATTACATCTACTGCATTACCATTGTCTGCTCTCTCTGTTACCTCTTCAAAAAATTCAATAAGGTTGGTCAAGCAAGACTTTCTCTTTTGAAATCCATGCTGACTATTCATTATTATACTTTTCATTTCTAGATGTTCTTCTATTCTCTCCTTTAGTAGGGATTCCATTATTTTTCCTACCACCGATGTTAAGCTGACTGGTCTATAATTCCCTGGACATTTTCTATCCCCCTTCTTAAATATCGGTATTACATTAGCTATCCGCCAGTCCTCTGGCACTATACCTTTTTCTAACGAATTATTAACTATGTGTAGTAATGCCTCTGCTATCTCTTCCCTAGATTCTTTTAAAATGCATGGATGCAATCCATCTGGACCAGGGGTTTTATCCTCTTTGAGTTTGATTAGTTTATTTAATATATCCTCTTTTTTTATTTTAAATGCACTTATCTCATTACTCATCTCATCATCCAATATCATGTCCACCTGTTCTATCTCCCTGGTAAATACTGAAGCAAAATAATGATTTAATATTTCTGCCATCTCCCTATCGTTACCTGTGGTATTGTCCTGTCAATCCCTTAATGGCCCTATTCCCATCCCAACCTTCCTTTTTTATTGATGGGCCTGTGAAATATTTTACTATTTTGTTTTATGTTCCTTGATAATTTAATTTCATAGTTCCTCTTTGCCTTCCTAATTGTTTTTTGACTTCTCTCCTAATCCCATTGTATTCTCTCTTATCATGCACTCCTCTGCTGTCAATGTACTTAAAGTGTGCCTATTAGGGTCAGAATCCTGAAGTATATTATCTCTCAACATTCGCATTCTTCTGCACAAAGCAGCTATGGGTGCTGGACCTCCCATGTCTCCTTCCCCATCACCTCAGCTAAGTGGGATCCCAGTGCTGCACTTTAGGGTTAACTAGTCACCCTCCCATTGTGGGTGCTAAGTGACCTGCCAACACAGCAGCCGGAACCAAGGCCTTACCGGCCAAGGGCCTTCTTTCCTTCACAAACAGTAATCCTTGATCAATCCAAGCTCCAAAAACCTTCTTTTAATGCACATACCACAAAGCAAGATAACACAAAACATCTTTTAGCTCTTCAACTCCCATTCTTTCTCTGGGGCCTCTCTCCTAGGCCCTTGGCTACAGGCCTCTCTATAACTCAGTCTCCCCACATGCTGAGCTCAAGCTCCCCACACACTGAACTCAGTCTCCCCACACACTGACCCACACACTGAGCTCAGTCTCCCCACACACTGAGCTCAGTCTCCCCCCACACTGAACTCAGTCTCCCCACATGCTGTGCTCAGTCTCCCCACACACTGACCCACACACTGAGCTCAGTCTCCCCACACACTGTGCTCAGTCTCCCCACACACTGAGCTCAGTCTCCCCACACACTGACCCACACACTGAGCTCAGTCTCCCCACACACTGAGCTCAGTCTCCCCACACACTGCGCTCAGTCTCCCCACACACTTAGCTCAGTCTCCCCGCACACTGCGCTCAGTCTCCCCACACACTGACCCACACACTGAGCTCAGTCTCCCCACACACTGAGCTCAGTCTCCCGACACACTGCGCTCAGTCTCCCCACACACTGAGCTCAGTCTCCCCACACACTGAGCTCAGTCTCCCCACACACTGACCCACACACTGAGCTCAGTCTCCCCACACACTGCGCTCAGTCTCCCCACACACTTAGCTCAGTCTCCCCACACACTGAGCTCAGTCTCCCCACACACTGACCCACACACTGAGCTCAGTCTCCCCACACACTGAGCTCAGTCTCCCCACACACTGCGCTCAGTCTCCCCACACACTGAGCTCAGTCTCCCCACACACTGAGCTCAGTCTCCCCACACACTGACCCACACACTGCGCTCAGTCTCCCCACACACTGAGCTCAGTCTCCCCACACACTGAGCTCAGTCTCCCCACACACTGACCCACACACTGAGCTCAGTCTCCCCACACACTGAGCTCAGTCTCCCCACACACTGCGCTCAGTCTCCCCACACACTGACCCACACACTGAGCTCAGTCTCCCCACACACTGAGCTCAGTCTCCCCACACACTGCGCTCAGTCTCCCCACACACTGAGCTCAGTCTCCCCACACACTGAGCTCAGTCTCCCGACACACTGAGCTCAGTCTCCCCACACACTGAGCTCAGTCTCCCCACACACTGAGCTCAGTCTCCCCACACACTGAGCTCAGTCTCCCCACACACTGAGCTCAGTCTCCCCACATACTGACCCACACACTGAGCTCAGTCTCCCCACACACTGAGCTCAGTCTCCCCACACACTGAGCTCAGTCTCCCCACACACTGAGCTCAGTCTCCCCACACACTGAGCTCAGTCTCCCCACACATTGAGCTCAGTCTCCCCACACACTGAGCTCAGTCTCCCCACACACTGAGCTCAGTCTCCCCACATACTGACCCACACACTGAGCTCAGTCTCCCCACACACTGAGCTCAGTCTCCCCACACACTGAGCTCAGTCTCCCCACACACTGACCCACACACTGAGCTCAGTCTCCCCACACACTGCGCTCAGTCTCCCCACACACTGAGCTCAGTCTCCCCACACACTGAGCTCAGTCTCCCCACACACTGAGCTCAGTCTCCCGACACACTGAGCTCAGTCTCCCCACACACTGCGCTCAGTCTCCCCACACACTGACCCACACACTGAGCTCAGTCTCCCCACACACTGCGCTCAGTCTCCCCACACACTGACCCACACACTGAGCTCAGTCTCCCCACACACTGCGCTCAGTCTCCCCACACACTGACCCACACACTGCGCTCAGTCTCCCCACACACTGCGCTCAGTCTCCCCACACACTGACCCACACACTGCGCTCAGTCTCCCCACACACTGAGCTCAGTCTCCCCACACACTGCGCTCAGTCTCCCCACACACTGACCCACACACTGAGCTCAGTCTCCCCACACACTGTGCTCAGTCTCCCCACACGCTGAGCTCAGTCTCCCCACACACTGAGCTCAGTCTCCCCACACACTGAGCTCAGTCTCCCCACACACTGACCCACACACTGCGCTCAGTCTCCCCACACACTGACCCACACACTGACCTCAGTCTCTCCACACGCTGAGCTCAGTCTCTCTCTACTCTGACTGAACCCCCCCCCCATCCCTTACTCTCCCCTTTTATGTTCACCTGGCTGGGGAAAATTTCCCCCACTCCAGGTACAATTATCTTTAAAAGGTGGGGTTCTTAAAGGGGCCATACCCTTACTTTGGGATCAGAGTCCTCATTCACCCTGCTACAGTAGTCAAGACCAAATGTTGTCTTCAAGTCAAGCAAGGTTAGAGGATGGGGAGTAATTGGACCAAGGTAGATGAAGGGGGAGAAGGAAGGAAAAGGGGCCAGGAGGGAAGGGAAGACAGAGAATATGGTAGAGGAAAGGGGGCGGTGGGCAAGAGGAGAGGAAAGAAGGTGAAAGGGCAGAGTTAGGAAGTGGGGAAACAACTTCTAACATTAGAGTGGTTCTGATACTTTTAAAACTGCTCTGGTCCTAATTTTATTACTTTTCATAGACACTGATGTTTTTTTTAAATTAGGCCACAGTCTTTCAAACAGTGAAGATATTTCAAGTTTGAAAAGCCTTTTGTTTAAAGAATAAACAGAGATGCCTACCTGTACTGGTAAAATGTATTCATTTCTGAACAGACGGTGAGTTCTCCAGATTTGTTCCTGAGATAACGTGTATGGTGTCACTAATGTTAGCAAAACATAACACTGGAAACCCCAACACAGCCCATAACAAGTATTACAGGTAATTGTGGGCACTTTTATAATGAGCTTTTCCATCGGACCAGGTTGATATAGGAGTTTTCAATGCATTTTGAAATTAAATGTTGTGACCCACCCATCATTTTTAATACATAATATATAATGGTTTGCAGTCTGTAAAGTTTAAAATATAGATGGATGGCAGCTTTCTTCCTGCACTAGAGAGGGGTCCTGCCTATGCCACCTCCTTCCACGTGGTTCCGGCTGCTGTGTTGGCAGGTCACTTATCACCCACAAACCACGATTGTATCCCTCCTGTGCCTAATTCCAGTTAGAAAAATCTATCACGCTCTTGAGAAGATTACTGCTCTTCTTTTAGTCCTTGCTGCTGGAGTTATTTCTTCACTTGTCTGCCTGATGGTTCTGCTTCGAGGGCAGTCAACTTCAAATCCTGCAGTGGAGCCCTCAACTTCCCCATCGAATTGCACGGGCATCCTAAGGCACGAATCGCTGGCAGGACTTCGACCCACCAAGCAATATTCAAATTAGCGGATCCTGTTTTCTGGCAGGGTCGGTCGGTGACAGGGCCATTGGCCAGGAAGAGGTCCCATTCTACCACACTTTCAGCGGTGGATCATGAAACTTCGAATTTTGGGGCCAAAGTGTTTAGTTTGTAAGATCAATATTAAAGGTAAAGATTCTTTTGTTCTTCCAGCATGAATCCTCTACTGCATCCAGCATCCTACCACTGCTCAACAGCAGAGTTAGGACTGGAGGCTCTATGTTCTTTGTCTTGAGGCTGTGATGTGTTCCCTTTGGTCAGATGGTCTTTATCTTCAGTAAATGCATCCTCCTCATAAAAACTGCAGCAACTCAGTGGTGAATACAGTACACTCCTCTGTATAGACATGAGTGATTGTGTTGTATTTTGCATGAACTGCAGATGTTTTTATAATAATAATGTTGCAGAATATGTACAATCGTTCGTTAGTTAATTTACTGCAATCGCAGCAAATGATTATGCAGACAGGACACTATACCCAAATGCCATATAACTAAACTAAAATGCTGTTGTGGTTTGCAGATCAGAGAAGATTTTTAAGGGCATTGCTATGCTAATATTTTATCCCATCTAAAACAGACAGCAGATATTATTTATATCATTTACCAGACTCAGCAGTAGACTCTGATGTTGAAGTGCTGTCAGTGTTGCTTTGGAGCTTGAGCAATTGGGCTAGCGTCTTCTCAGGCTGTGAGAGACACTTCCCTGGTGGTTTGCTGTCCAGTGCAGATGATTTGCATTACACAATGTGCTGTATTTGAGCTCTTACATCCATTTTTATAATATTAATTCATTTATCTTGGGTGTCAGCTTTGGCTCAGCGGTAGCTCAGCTGCTTCTGAGGTCCTGGCTTGAAACCCCACTCCAGAGACTTAAGCACACAATGTCGGCTAACATTCAGTGCAGAACTGTGGGAGTACGACACTGTCAGAGGCGAGACATTAAACTGCGACCCCCATCTTTCCTCTCGAGCGGATGTAAAAGGTCCCATGGCACTAGTCAAAGAAGAATAGGGGAGTTCTCCTGGTGTCTTAGAGAACACTTATCCCTCAACCAACACCACTAAAATAGATTATCTGATCATTTATGTTATTGCTGTTTATGGGACCCTGCTGTGCGCACAGTGGCTGCCATGTTTCACTACATTACAATAGTGACTACATTTTATTGGCTGTGACGTGCTTTGGGATGTCCTGAGGTCATGAAAGGCACTGTATAAATGCAGGTTCTTTCTATCTGCTGCCCTCTGCAGTTACTGGCACTTTTGCAAATGAACTTTTTCTTGATATTGTTGGCTCACCCCTCTCAATGGCCCTCTGTTGTCAATAACATTGTTTCAGTGGCCAAGCATATATGCTTTCTTTTCTATCATGTAATCAATGCACAGAGTTCCAACGCATTCTTCTGTGTTGTCACTTTCAGCCGCCCTTTACCATCATTGGTGTATGAAATAATCTTATTCGCATTAGTCAGCTGGTATCTTGCTGCTCAGTAATACAATATATCTGAATAAAACCTCTGATGTCTCAACCTACAAGCAGAGTCAATGCACTCAAATTTCAGTGGAACGGCTCGACAGTAATTGAAAACTGCTATCACCCACAAAGCTTTACACTTAATAGTCCAAACCTAGAGCCCGTAATTGCCACCTGTTTTGTCGAAATTGAATTGAACTTTCTTGTTGGGTTACCTTTAAGTTTTGAGGTTAACCTTTAAAAGCATACCTGACCTGAGTAGAGCAAACTTACAGTTCAGCAAAGAGATGGATTGCTTTGACACATTTGGCATTTCTCAAGAAAAAAAACCCCAAATCCTTGAGAATGAAAAGATTCTATTCCACGCTTGACTTCCCCCACATTCTAGAGCTGACTGTGTTCAGCAGACTGTGCTGCAATGTGTCTTGGCAGATGTTGCTGAACATAATAAACTGCACTGCTTTTTATCAAGTCACACATTCTGAGCACAAAAAAAATGACAAGGCTTCAGGTTAAAAATGATCAAATTCCTTTGCTAATCAAAACTGTGTAGGAAGTGCAATTATTTAAACAGATGGAAACAAACTGTTTGATACTTGAGCATTTATTTTGTCCTTTTGCACTTGCCCACAGATTGGCATTTCGAAGAACGTACAAACGAGAAAGGCTGTTCCGCCCTCCCAAGCCCACTACTTGAGCCACATACAATTTATATCATTATGGATTTTTCTGATGGAGGTGAATATAAGTACATATAAAATCCCAGGAAGGTAAAGCTCAATGTAGTTTCTCCCAGGTGACAACACTAGGATGTCAGTCTATTATAATCTACAATTTACATTAATTTGGTGATATTTCCATGGTCCCAAGTAAACTGCAAAGCATTTAATCAGTAGTGTTTATATTGTCCCTATAGTATTTCAATTCTCTCCATAATCAGATATTCATATTAAGGCAGAATTTATGCGTTCACATTCCTGACACCGAGCTGGCAGCACATATTGAGAATTCAGGCACGGAGGTCAGTCTGGCCTGTAGGATTTAACTTCTCTTGTATGTGCGCTTTCCTTCTATCTACTCTAGCTCATGGCACATATTGTTGTAATCACATGCACAGTGGGCTGCGAATTAACACGTCCTCTTTGCAATTTCAGTTTCTCACCCCTTCTGTTTGCAGGACTGCACATAACGAGAGAGAAAGAACCCACATGGGAGAAGGCCCAACAACTTTTGTCCCCTTACCCTCTTTGGGAAGATGGCCCAATAGATCCTGCGCACAGAGGCTATTGGGGGAATAGGGGAAGGGGAAGCAGGAAGACTAGCCTCCATTCAGTGTTTGCACTAAACATCTGCTCTTTTTTCTTATCTTATTCACCCAGATGCACAGAGCACGAATGAGCAGGAGCAGGTGGTGGTGGCAGGAGCCTACTATGAGGAAGGTCAGAACATGGATCCAGACCTTAGGGACCTACTTTTCAAAGAAGTATGATTTATAAGCATTAAAGATTGCTACGGTCATTGGAGATAAAGCCATGTAACCGTCAACAGATGATAGCTAGTGTTCAGCTCCATTTGCCTTCATTGAAGGATGGGAGCTGAGCTGAGAATTTAACCGATTGTTTCTAAAACCATGCTGATTATCCCTTATGGCCTCTATGCTGTTTTGAAGAACCACGATATGAACCTGTAAAATGCTTAAGCATTTTCCACTACTGACGTTAGACCAATTTATCTTTGGTTCCCAGATTCTAGTGCATCTCCAGTTTTGAATAGTAGGATTATTTGAGTCATTCTCCAGTCCTCACCTGTAGCCCCTGTACTTAAAGAACACCAAAAATATTAACCAGAATATCAGCAATTTCTTGTCTCATTTCCCTTCAAATTCAAGGGTGCATTCCACTGAGGTTCAGGTGCCCTATATACATTTATATTTTGTATTTCTTCAGGTTACATGCTTTGCTAACACCTGCTGTATTAAACATTTCCAAATGAGTTTCATTGGCCAAGATTTTCTGGGGTGTCAGCGGGTGGGATCAGTGGCGGGTCAGGTGGGAAAGTGTTGTTTTTGACAGCGGGTTGGGAACCTGCCACAACGTGCCTTTCCCAATGTCGGGTTTGTCAGCGCTGAGCAGACCAGACTGGCAGCGGCGGGCGACTCAATTAAACTCATTAGCATCTAGCTGACAGATGATTAACAGGCTTTTTTAACTTACCTTTTGACTTTAACTTCATGGCCAAGGGAACCACACTGTTCAGGGACCACGGTTGTCAACTTGAGGCGTGAGTTCCGTGGCCATTGCTCCAGCTGATTACTTGACAGCTTCAAATGTACAGTAAAAGCTCCCACCTGACAGATCATCACTTTCCTCAGCCACAAGCTGTTTCTCAGTCCATTTCCAGCACAGATTCCGCAGGCTTTCCACTCTCCATCCAGTCTCACCTTATTGGAAGAACTCTCTCACCATTGACAGAATGCTTCTGTCATCTCTACTTCACCTGCCATCTATTACATCAGCATTGGTGCCCTTTATACTGTCTCACCTTGGTCCTCAGAATCCGACCATGATCAGTCCCAACACCAGCAGCACCAGGCACACCAGCAGCACCAACAACAACACCAACCTTCTCCGCAATCAGCTGGTTCTGCACAGGACACAGGGCATCAGCACTCGACCACATTGCTGCCTGGTATGCCAGGGATGGCCTCACCATGGCCACATTTACTTCACTTGATGCTGTACACCCTGGCTGCCACATGATGGCCACCCCACACCAACACCATAAAGCATCCCTACAATGCCCAAGCCATTCCTTTCACACTCATGACCATTGCGGGGGGTACCGTTATGTCTCACCATTCTCTGCAACTCACTAAGCCACTTCCAAAGGTGCACACAAATCTGTCCAAGAATGCAAAGTGTTGAAATGTTTGACAGCACATTAATAGAAACTTTACATAAACATTGGATAAAACATCCAAGCAGCTACCCTTGTGTGTTGTTAGTTGATATGATTGGACTAGGATGAGGGTGAGTGTGAGGGGTGGCTAGTGAGATGGGGATATGATAATGTATATAGAGAAGGATGGGTGTTGGTGCAAGGTAAGTTAGTGTGAGTAAGGATGTGCAGAGATAGGGTAGGGAAGGCAGAGTGATGGGGATGTGATGAGTGGCACAGCAGGATGAGGTTGAGTGTGGCTTTGCAGTAACGTTTCATGATCTAATGAGATAATTGAAACATTTGCGTCACTGCACCGAGGTCCTCCTGACCACATCCCTGCTTGTGCCCTCCTGTGCAATGTGCAACCAGGCTGTTTTGGTCTCCTGGGGAGGTGTCTTCCGCCCATCGGAAGGGAAGAGAACCTCCCTGTGTGCTGTGACTCCCTCCATAAGCATATGGAGGGAGTCATGGGAGAACCTGGGTGTAGCCCTGCACCTCTGTGCAGTGCTAGTCAGTGTTTGCAGCACCTCAATGCTGTAGAACACTGACAGCACAAACGTCAAAAGAAATGTGGCCATGGTCCCTTTAAAGAAATCGGCTGATGACACGTCATGAATGACATCATCAGACCCGCTTCCTCTAATTGGCCCGGGAAACGCGCTGGGCGGGCTTAACAAGCCCCATCAACGTAAATTCATTTTCCAGAGCGGGATGGAGCCAGCAGCGGGGTCAGGACCTGCCACTGATGTTGCCCACCCCGGACCCACCGATGTAAGCAAAATCTCGGCCATTATCTCTGGAATTTGTTCAAATATTTCATTCATGATAACTGGTGTGAAAAATTAATGCAACACACAAGCTAATTTCTCATCCCTCACATTTCTGTAAGAAACAACTATGGAAGAGTTGTTCAAAGCAAGGACCACTAACTTGCAATATAGTGTCACCCACATTGCTTCCTTAAATCTACTTGTTAGAATTAATTGGTTATGTAGTTGTCAGGTACAACACTGTCACCTTTCTTGAATATGAAATTCCATTTGCTTGTTTCCAATCCGTTGCAACCTCCACAGTATTCATTGACTAACGCCCATCAGTGCTTCACAAATCTCCCCCCTCATCTCGCTAAGTACCCTGGGGTATAGTTCATCCATCCCAAGCATAGATACAACCAAATATGTACACTTGAGAGATATCAGGGGCAATTCAGGAATTTGGAAGAGGAGGGAGAAGAAATGGGGAATTTAACCCATGTCAAAAATTTGGGGAAAGGGGAACATGTCCCCTATATCCCACTGTAGCAGTTGTCCCTGTGGTTCCAAGTGAATTATTGCTTCTCAGCCTATCCAGAACTTCTGCTTCAGTAATGCCAAAATTCCAAAGCATACATGACATGTATTGATGTTGAATGGTATATTGTTAATGTGTCCTCTCTGGTAAAAATCTCCAAGTAGTAGTCATTTAGCATGTTAATCACCTCCTGTTCACCCTTATGTTGTTTTTATGACAAATATAGTTTACAGAAACACCCAGGAGGCATCTAAGGGGCAACAGATGACCATTAATATAAAATAAAAAGGCTGCAATGAATTTCTAGCTGTTCCCATGGACTCTGTTGGTTTCTTCTTTGTTTTTTCATCCATAGCTATCGTTTTCAGCATAAAGAGGGCTTGTAGAAACGTGATGGGTTGCAGCTAAATAAGGCAAGCAGGAGGTATGAAAGGAACAAAGAAATAGCTAGTGGGCACTATTTAAACTTGATTGGAGCAGGGATTGATCTGGACAGTATACAAGAACAGGGTAATGAAAATGATCATGACATGGGCAAGAATGCAGCATTACCCAGACAGTAAGACCAGAAAACTAGATAGGCAGGTTGAGGACCTAAAGCCAAAATTAGATATACCGACACGAACATTACAACCGGGTAGGTAAGGTAGTTGAGGTAGCACCACAGGAAAAACTATGGTATTACATTTTCTAGCAAATGTGTTCCAACAAGAAAAGGGGCAGGTGAATATTTGGCATTTGCTGCATACCACCAAGCTAACATAAGGAGAACTATCAGTCACTTTATGATGATTTTAGAAAGAAGAGTGAAAAAAGGAAGGTAGTGCTAACAGGAGCCTTCAACCAGTCCAACAAAACTTGGCAATACTCAAGTAAAAAGGATTTTGAGCTGGTCAGTGTAGTGATTGACTGTGTCTTGTGTGTCAGGGAGCTCACAAGAGATGGCTCTCTTCCAGGCTTGGCTGTTGTGGTGATCAAGACACTACTCAGGGAATAGAATTAGCTAAACCACTGCATAATAGTGACCATGGCATGATAACATTCAAACTATATAGGCAATTAAAAACTCCAGCATACTTTTAGGCAAACTTTTCTGAGAGCCAAGCTTAGTAACATAGGTCAGAGAAGCATTACTCATGGAAGTATTTGAGGATAAATGGGCATCCTACATAACATTATGCAGACATGCAGGACAATTACATACCTTTTTTTAATTTATTCTTGGGTTATGGGTGACGCTGGCAAGGCTGCTTTTACTGCCCAAAACTAGTTGCCCTGAGAAGGGGTTGGTGAGCCTTTTCCTTAAATAAATCTGTCGAGCACCAATGGAAAAGTAAATAAAAATTCTCCAAAATGGATCAATGGGAAAATTAACAGGAGGATTAGGATTTTTTTTTTTTTTACAAAGCTTGTAGGAAGAAGGGAGATGGTGATTATTGGGCTGTGTACAAAATTATAGAGAAACAGGACACAAAAAGAAATTTAGGGTGTCACGAGAATACTGGGAAAAAAATACATAGCAGCAGATACAAACATAACGGCAAAAAATCTTCCAATACTCCAACAGCAAGAGAGCGGTGAAGAAGAAAGTTAAAGCCTTAAGGGACCCATATGTTGTTGAACATGAGGCTGAACAGGAGATATCAAATGAGTTGGTCTTCAAAAAATATGGATTTGTTAACCTTTAGCCCAACTGAAAATACATTTGAACAGACAACATAAATATAGAGGTTAAAGGTTAAAAATGGCATTTGGCACAATGATGTTGATAATTAGGAGAAAAGATGTGGTGTCACTAAATTAAATTAAATTTTAACACCATTTGACTACAAGATGGTGTGAGTTTTTTTGTGCTAATGATTCAAGAGTGCAAACAAAATCATACGACGCAGCTTATTTAACTTTCTAAAGGCAAAGTATCCTTGAGAATCTTCAGTAATTATTGTACATTTGGAAAAGCAGTGTTTTGAAACTGTAAAAAGACGCTTGTTGATAAATCTTTGCATATCTGGCTCATGAACAGCATAGCCTAATGAACACAGCAAGGATCCCTATTTCAATAAGATTCATTTAATATGATAATGAAACCAGATGATGCTCAGTTATAGCAGATCTGCCAGGAATTCAAAAGATCCATAACCCAGGAACCCGACTGATGCAACTGTTACAATGGACTTCTACTTGAGTAAAGAACGCCTGTCACAGGTGAGATCACCCATTTATTGAGTAGGGCAACTTCTGTTATTCGAATCTTACACACAACGTCAAGTGAATAATGAAACACTTTCATTTTTAATTGGGCTTGATTTTTACATGTGTGCAATATCAAATCTGTGAGAAATGAAATGACAGTGGGCCAGAATTTGCTGTCAAAATAATGGCAAGGCTAATGGCGCTTTCCGGTATTTATAGATAAACTTTACAGCAACTTCCACCGAGAAGCAGATGCGCGATTAAATGTGACTATCCAAAAGTTGCTGTCCAACTTGCTCTGCTCCACCGTTAACTTCCCGAAAACAGCATCTCATCCTTAACATTCCCTTTTTTTTAGGATCTTGCTGTATTTGCTCATAATTGCCCAATAAAAGCACCACTGAAAGTTAAGTCTTGTCATTACAAGTGTAAGTACCCTTTCAACGACCTAAGTGTTAAAGACTGACAGTCAACCTCTCTGGCACTGAAAATTAACTATTACAAGTGTGGAGTCTCATTCCTTCAGGTTTTGACATTTTTGGGGAGATTTTAAAAATGTTAAATTTTTTATTTTAATTTTTTTTCTTACTTTTTCTTTCTGTCTCTTTTTCTTTCTCTCTCTTAACCCAATCTTTCTTTCTCTCTCTTTATTTCTCTTTCTGATTTGACATTGAATTCACCCCCTTTAATTCACCTTCCTTCACAGTCCTTCCTGTGTTTATTTCCCAATCCTTAAACCTCATTCGTTAAGTTGATACCCTGTTGGGTGCCCTGTTCACTCAGGTCCCAGATGCCCTGTTTCCCTCGCTGCGCTGTTATCAGCACGCACTTTCAGCAACTTTGAGCTGAAGGGTGAAGGGGCAAGTCTAACTAATGGCAGATGCTGGTAGATGCCCTGCTACAGCAATTTCTGGCCCAAATATTGCCAAATTGAATGTTAACGGTTTGGGAATGACCAAGAACCTGGATCTAGGCACTCATACCACTAATATACTTCATTCAGTAGATTTCTGCTTTGATATTAGGCTAAGAAAATGGGTGCTGGTTGGGAAGTGTAGCCTTAATAAACTTCATGTAAGATTTACAGGTCCATCTTTTTTATTTTATTACAAAATGAAATAATATGGATTTTCTTCCTAAAGGAATGCCTGCATCCAGTGCAGTACTGAGGGAGCGCTGCACTGTCGAAGGTGCCGTCTTTCAGATGAGACGTTAAACCGAGGCCCTGTCTGCTCTCTCATGTGGATGTAAAAGATCCCATGGCACTATTTTGAAGATGAGCAGGGGAGTTATCCCCAGTGTCCTGGCCAATATTTATCCCTCAATCAACATAACAAACAGATTATCTGGTCATTATCACATTGCTGTTTGTGGGACCTTGCTGTGCGCAAATTGGCTGCCGCGTTTCCTACATTACAACAGTGACTACACTTGAAAAGTACTTCATTGACTGTAAAGCGCTTTGGGACATCTGGTGGTTGTGAAAGGCGCTATATAAATGCAAGTCTTTCTTCATTTATCATCCACACTGCTATTAAGATCTTTTTACCGATCTCCATATTTGTGTATACTGTATGTACTGATCATGCTAATAAATCAAGACTCACCTAGAAAACTAAAGCTTTGTCCTGGTTGTCTTGTTTACCAAATATTTACTAGTATGAGAGCATTTTCTGAATATTTGTCCCAAATGTTTCCTACAGCTATAGCCCCTTATTAGAACACTCTACTACAGGGATGTCCAACCTATGGCCCATGACCCACAGCAATCTGTCCCTCGAAGCCCAGGGAACTACACTTATATTTCTTATCTGTTGGATTGTCCTCTTTGAATTGTGAGTCTGGGAGGTTGGAAAGGGCTGTTTATAGCACTGTTGCCTCAGTGAATAAATCCTAAACCAGAACACTAGCATCTGTTAATGTTAGCAACTTGAGATATGTGCATATTAATGTACATGAATTTAAAACTTTATATCCAGTCATGACAACAAAAGCTTGGGCACCCCTGCTTTAATGTACCATCACTTCTGATATAACTCACAATGTCATGCAAAGATATTTTAAAAATCTCCTTTATAATATGCATATTGTATAGTTCCCAGACAGTTTTATAGAGAACAAGAAGGGATTACTGCTTCTGACAAATGAGTGCGTACCCATAGCTTTTTTCAATTTTCCACAGAAAATATACAACATGTAAGCACAAAAGCAGCAGAAAATACACAGCAGTAACCAGCACAACGTGATTTGGCTATCTTGCACAGTCTGCACATGGGTTCCAATTCCAAGAAAGGAAATTAGGATCGTAGAATACTGAATAATGTTTACTTTAATTATAGGCCAGAGTTCGCCCTATGGCTCGGTCGGTTTATCCAATGAACAGCTCAGTTCAATCCCCAGCCTATGCTGAGTTAGCTAAACTCATCCCGGATGGCAATAGGGTTGCTTTAATGAGCCACTGTGCCTCTGGAACTAGGCAGGAAACAAATGGCTGGTATTCCTACTCATGATCACCATGTGGTGAGCCCTGCTGGAAATAATCATGTATGACAGGATTGGGCTCAGCTGTAACACCCTCCTCGTCAGATAAGCTGCAATCACTGCCTTGGCTCACACATGAATAATGACCATTTGGGAAGCTACCAGATGATGATTGGCACCAGTAGAACTGTACCTCTGCTAAGGTACTTGCAGTCGAGGGGAAAGGTTTGGAAGAGAAAACTGAACATTAAAAAATATGGGGGAAAAATTCGGTTGCTTTGTGCCTCCCGTTAGTGCCCTAAGAGGGCACTAACGGGATGCAAAGCAACTAGCACCTGGGCACGGTGCCGCCAACGCCTCCCGCGAAATTCAGCGCCCCATGGTGCTGCGCCGCCGGCGATGATGTCATCGCCATCCGCAGCACTCCGCTTGCGCCCCGGCCGTGATCTTCGGTAGCGCCCCCTGACTTACCGCCAGACGCTGTGTCCGACAGGGTCAGGGGGGCCTACCTGCGGCCGGGGTGGCGCTAATTAAAGGTGAGGTGCCGGGCGGCCATTTTTGTTGCTGGCCGCCTGCCAGCACCTGCCCCCGTTGCCGTCCCCGGCCTCCTGAGCAGCCCCCCCCCCGAGGAGTGCCGGCTGCACACCGTGAGCCCGGCACTTCTCTTGACTGTCGGGCTCTTTTGCCAGCACTCCGATCCCTGATGGCCCAGCTGGGCCCCGGGTCATGCTGCGCAAGGCTCCTCCCCTTTAAGAAGGGGAGGAAGGCCTGCAGTACCGTGGCCCAACGTGCTGCAGCACGTAGCGCCGCGATATTCCCTCGCAGCGCCCCAAGAGGGAGGCGGGGTGCTTGCAGTAGTGCCCCGCTTCCCTCTTGAGGTGCTACCGATGAATTTTGGCCGCGGAGGTGCTACTTTTTTCAGGGCGTTAAAAGTAGCGCCCCGGCGAAGTTAGCGCCCCAATGGGGGCACGACTCAATTTTTCCCCCATATATTTTAGGAAATATGTAAAACATGAAAAGCTGAAAATGCACAGCAGGTGCACCAGCATCTGAAGAGAACAGGCAGGCAAGGCCAATGGTTATGTGGAAAAATAAATGGATTACACAATGCAATTCTGAAAACACCAATAGAAATCTCGGAATCCCATGTATTGAAAAAGGATTTCAAGTTATTCAGTCACTAGAAACCAATGGCCCCGAAGACGGGTTAAAATAGACCCTTTATCAGGACTGATCTGACAAAGGGTTTATGCCCAAAACATCGCCCACCCGTTGAAAATTGGGCAGGCTCTATAATGGAGGGGGGTATGATCTGCTCTGCCACTTCCCAGGTGGTGAAGGTGGAAATTACCCCCAGTGTCTCTACAGGGCATAATCACCTTTTAAGGAAAGTGTGTTCTTGAGTGCATATAGGAAGGAAAATGGCAAAAGCACAGAAAAAATGGGTTCCAGCAGGAGGCAGACCATGTATGGTTTTAGTCAGAAAAAAATAAGGGCCCATTTCAATTTATGCAAATTATTACTCAATACTCAGAGAGGATAGTGCACTGCTGAATAGGGATGGCATTGTTACGTTTGATCAACATATGAAAAGATGAGGCAGCAATACAGATTCTTTGTTTTTGGGGATCAAAGTGATTAGTTTGGGTAAAGGGCTCTACCATCAGCACAAGCAAGAATGTGAAGAGATGATGGGGTAGATTTTAAATATTGGGTGACTAACCTGTGGAGCGAGGAGATCTGGTCTGGTCCATTTCGAAGGCTCGGCCTCATTTACATATATGTGGTGGGATACGGACACCAAACGAGCATCCTAATGCAGCTCGCCTGCTCTAGTTCACCACAATATCGGGTGGCCCGGTGACCGAGACAACTGCGTAAAAGATACAGGAGGGGGGGGGGGGGGTACAATTGTGGGGGGCGGGGGGAGGGTAAAATCTGGGGCAACAGTGGCCCACATTACTCTTGCAGGGCTCAGAGGAGCCCGCCTGCTCCTCCTGGCCCCACAAAAATAGTTTTAGCACTTCCCCATTTAGGCCTCTTCTACTGTATCGCCAGGTTTTGCTGAGTGGGTTGTCCATTGCGGATGCTCTGTCCAATAGGCAGTTAAAATGGCATTGGGGTCCTATGTAAGTTATAGGCCCCCTATTTGCATAAATTAATGAAGCTCCCACCTGATTAGGCAGGTGTCTCGGCTGCCCAGTGGAAGGTGCCTGCAAAGATGGCGGCAGAGCTGGTACAGGGCAGTGCACATCCCCTCCATTTTAACTCCGCTATTGCCCCTTTTCTAACAGGTGGAGGGATTTAAAATCTCCCCTAATTTCACGTCCCATTAGCTCGTTAATTAGCTTCTTGATTCCATAGGAAACAGTTATTCTCTAAATTGATCATGACCAGTTGGGTCTTGGCACGTTCTCATACACAAACAACCAGGCTGGGAAAAGCAGAAAGTCATGGGAAGTGGGAAGAAGAGCACTTAACTGCTTTTATACAACAACTGAGCGCAAGGGATTTGCATACATTATGAAGGAATGATCCAAATTCGATTGCAGCAGATGCTTAATGTAGGAAATTGCATTGATCTTGCTGAAGTTAGCTATTTATATTGTAAAAGCAATAAAGGATAAATTCTTGGGGAAAAAAATGACCCAACTGTCCTGACTGGCAAAGAACAAGTAAATATCCCAAGCATTTATGTGATACAAATCAATACAAAAATCAGTAGGCTATTATAAATATGCAAGCCAATTTGTCCTGTGACTGTAAAATAAATTTATTTCCTGTTTATCGTTTTTGCTGCTTCCAAATTATTTGCCTTATCATCCTTCACCCTTCAATTTCCAGCAGGCTGCCTTGTCGTAGACAGACCTCACCATCCCTTGTTCCTCCTGTTCACTGGAAGTTACATGTTCAGAACATAAGAACATAAGAATTAGGAGCAGGAGTAGGCCATTCAGCCCCTCGAGCCTGCTCCGCCATTCAATAAGATCATGGCTGATCTGATCTTGGCCTCAACTCCACTTTCCCGCCTGTTCCCCATAACCCTTGACTCCCCTGTAGTTCAAAATGTTGTTTCCTCCACTCAAAATAAAACAACTTTGAGTAAGACCTCCACACAGCCCAGCTCTCACTAAATACCTCCAAGAAGACTGTGAACTTTATCAAGACTGGGAAAATGTGCAATTGAAATACGTGACTTCAAAGAATCTGTTTAAAAACAAAGCATTTGAAGCACTGTATTTATACAACATATTTAAAAGCAAAAATTGAAACAATGAACCAATGGACGAGGATGAAGAGCAGAGGCAAGAATATATAACTTTCCTACTGAAACCCAACCAAACTGGCTCAAAGTCAAGCTACTGTGTATTGGGGAAGGTATTCAGCCATATTGTTTTTATTGTGTAATCATAAGTGACCTTTGAGACTTTTAGTCATTGAAAATGGCAGCAAAATCAATCTGTTAATGGGACATGTGCTCCCATTAATCAAGTCTTGAGATTCTAAAATTAAGGTTTAATAACTGCTGAAAAACTACCAAGAATAAAATTTAGTGTCCAGATTAGGAATCATCAGTGCTTTCAAAGTTATTTAAAGCTGTAAACTTTTGGAAAAGATATGGCATCGAAAAGATCTGGTTGTAATTTTTCTGACAGACCAGCTGAGGTCTAGCACTGCGTGTGCCCCAATTAAATCAAACACAGAGGGATTGTGTTGGAGCAAAGACAGAAATATCAAGAAAGATGTTGTTGCAGGGACATGTGACTGGCAGTCATACCCACTGGGATAAGTAGTCAGTGCCAGTGGCGGATAACGATTACACTGCCAGAGTTAGAATGGTAATTTTACTTCTGTGAGGGACACGGGCTTGACAATCTCAATAATTGTTCAGCTATTAACTCGTTATTTTACATGTGCTGGGCAACACAACTGTGAAGCAGGCTGAAAAAGCATGACCCTCATGCTTACAGGAGACTTGCTAAGCTTGGAACTGCATGTGATCTTGGCACATTCAATGGTAGTAATTGTTATCTGTCGCAGTGTTGTCTCCTACCAATTGAATTAAATAGGAATATTGAAATAAACAGTCAACAAAAGGTGGCTGGGTTTTGTTTTTAAATCAGACTTAATAAAAACAATATTTAGTAGCAACAAAATAAAAGAGATGGGCATCTTGCAAAAGAAGAAAGTAGCTGATGGAAACAGTTTTTTAAATTTAGGAATTATGGTTCAAGATTCATCATGCACGACACCACCAAGGTTGCAAAGAGTAAAAAAAAAAATAGGTAAATCAAGAAGCAGTGACTAGATGATACCAAGCTTGGCCATTAATATTCTATGGATTGTAGGAAGAAGTGAAGACTGGGGAGGGAAGGAGTTCAATAATTTGGAGTTTTTGGGAAAGACTGAGTTACAGTAAAAGACTGCAATGAGTTTTGATTCAATGGGATGAGGAGGTAGAGGGGGAAGTACATGTAAGACTGACTTTTGTAGCTTAGAAAAACAAGAAAAAAAATTCAGAAGAGCAATGGCCATAGTAATATTAATAAAACAGAGAGACAATATAATTGTGACTTGGCACTCCAATATTTCTATGTGGTCTAATAACTGTGTGATATCAATCTATAAAGAGAAGAAACTGTCTGCGACTCCTTCAAAACAGTTATGGTTAATAATTCTTCCATGTGCTTACATTTATCCCATGGGGAAAAGTCATGCACACTCTGTGACTTTGCCCATGCGTTTAAATGTAACCCACAGAGGAATTTCTAGCTATTAATAGATAACGTAAGGTAAGTGGAAACCATTCACTTTAGAAATTGATGTTAATCTGTGGATGAAATGATAATGAGATGGAAACTAGGGCTAATCTTTAGATTATACTAATTGTACAGGTGCAATAATTATGCTAATGAAGATTTATATCCTTGCGGCATTAGAACCCTTGGAGGTAATTTTTGTCGTCACCGCCCGACCGTTACAGAACTCAGGCCAATTTTGTTTTCCATTGTGGAAATGTGAAATCGGGTTGGTTCTGTAAAGGGCGGATGATCCGCACCACTAGTATAGTGCCCAAGTGGTAAAAGTGAAAAAAAATGTGCTTAGTGGTGTTATAAAGAGCAGGCGATCGACACTGGCAGGTTACCGCCCACGTGATGAAAGCGAAAATCCCCTTATTTGTTAAGTAGCATGATGCAGAATTATATGGTGGAACACACAGGGAGTCAAGTGCAAGTATAACCATCATCTCAAGCAGAGTTACAGGCTGGGGAAATAACTGGACCAAGGTGGGGAAGAGGGGAGGGTCCGGGAGAGCAGGGGTGATGAGGGAGGAAGCGAGGGGGAGGGGTGAGGGGATTCAGGGTGGGGAGAGAAGGAAGAAGGGAATGGGAAGAAGGAAGGGAGAAGCAGCAAAAAGGGGAAAAAGGAGTAGGGAGGGGCCAAAGGAGGAGGGAGGGAAAGAAAAGTAAATGGGTGTGGAGGGAAGGGGTAATGAGGGGAGGGGTAACGAGGGGAGGGGTAATGAGGGGAGGGGTAATGAGGGGAGGGGAGAAAGGACCCAGGTGAGGGGTCCACACTTTCTTAGGGGTGGGAGACCTGAAGGTTGGTTTACAGTCTAGCAGCTGACTCTTTTCTCCATTTGAGGACAAATGTAGGTTTTCAGAGGGTCCATTCCAAAAGCCTAGAAGGAAGACATTTCTATATAACCATTTATTCTGCAGTGCCACCCACTGGAATTTTATTAGAGGTACATGCTTACACACATACTGACTTTAAGAATTAAAATATTGTGGCAGTGCTGTGTTTGGAACTAACGTTACGTGATTTTACCATTATAAATGCCAAAGAGAAGTGCCATCTACAGACATAACAGGCAATGCTGCTCTATGTTGACTCTTTTAAAATGGGTTTTCCAATTGACAAAGCTTGACTTAGGAGTTTTCAGTGTATCTCCAGATAGAATGTTGAGACCCACTCAGCATTTTTAATATATAATGAATGTCATGAATATTTAAATTAGGATTTAAATATTCATCCCATGGTACAGAATTACAGTAGTCTTATTGTCCTCATTATAATGAGAACTGTTAGTGCTGGGAATACAACACCAAATGTCAATGCCAAACATTCTCAGGTCAGGTACGGCACAGATACCTCCAAAGTAAATTTACCATTGCTCTACCCAACAACGTGCCTTACCATAATTCCAGAAGAGTACCTCCATTATTTTGATCTCACTCCACCTTTTTTTGAGGCCTTGTAGATTACTAATTTACTGTCAAGATAAGGTAGTTTTGTGTTGTGGGCCCATGCTCAATAGGAACTGAGGTGAGACTGCCCAAATTTGTTTCAGGGAAGAGTTTCATCTCAATAGTCTGGGGATGATTCAGATCCAGGTTCCAAAGATAAAAGGGCATTGTGCTGAACCGGTGCAACTTCCAGATCCCACAAAATAGGTTTCTAATAGGTTGTGGTGCCACAGACTGCTATGATCATCACATAAGCAAAACATAAGAACATAAGAATTAGGAGCAGGAGTAGGCCATACAGGCCCCTCGAGCCTGCTCCGCCATTCAATAAGATCATGGATGATCTTTGACCTCAACTCCACTTTCCTGCCCTATCCCCATATCCCTTGATTCCTCTAGAGTCCAACAATCTATCTATCTCGGCCTTGAATATACTCAATGACTGAGCATCCACAGCCCTCTGGAGTAGAGAATTCCAAAGATTCACAACCCTCTGAGTGAAGAAATTCCTCCTCATCTCAGTCTTAAAAAGCTGACCCCTTATCCTGAGACTATGCCCCCTAGTTCTAGAATTTCCAGCCAGGGGAAACAATCTCTCAGCATCTATCCTGAGGATCAAACCTTCCTCGCAAACAGTGGACAACCATCAACAGCCTCAGAACCGGCCATGGTAGATGCTGCCACCTTCTCCAAAGATGGAAGATTAAAGCATCCCCATCATGCGACTGTGGAGCTCCTAATCAGACCCTGGAGCACATCATTGAGCACTGCCCTCAGAGGAAATTCGCAGGCAGCCTACAAGATATCCACGCTGTTACACCAGAAGCTTTGGCCTGGAGATCCAACTTAGATATTGACATTTGATTTGCTTTGCTACTACAATAGGAAAGAAGAAGCATCTATCCTGTCAGTCCCCTTCAGAATCTTATATGTTTCAATGAGATCACCTCTCATTCTGCTAAACTCCAAACAGTGAATGCAGGGATCATAATGTTTAAGTGGTTATTATTTGCACCTTGCTGTCATGCAAGGTGGAGTAACAAAATTGAAAAGAAAGGCAAATTGGCTGTAGTTAACTACTGGTCCAGTCAGTGTGAAGGTTGATACATTTTTGTTTTGATGCACATTAAGGGGGAAAAATTGGCTCATGCCCCCTTTGGGGCGCTAACTTCGCCGGGGCGCTAAAAGTTAGCAACCCGTGCCTGAAATTGAATGGTAGCGCCCTAAGCAGGAGGCGGGGCACTACGGAAGCGCTCCCCCTGCCTCTTGAGGCACTCCCATTGAATATTGCGGTGCTACGTGCAGCAGCGCCGCGCGCATCGGCACGTAGCGCTGCGGTACTGCAGGCCTCCCTCCCTGATTAAAGGGGAGGGGCCTAGCGCAGCACGCACCGGGGCCCTGCTGGACCACCGGGGAGCAGGGTGCCAGCAAAAGAGCCTGGCCGGCACCCCGCAGGATGAGGCAAGAGGGGGCAGGTGCTGGCAGGCAGCCCAAAAAAAAATGGCCGCCCAGCACCTGCCCTTTAATTTGCGCCGTCCCGGCCTCAAAAACGCCCCCTGACCCTGTCGGACGTAGCGTCTAGCGGTAGGTCAGAGGGCGCGAGCGAAGTTTGCGGCCGGGGCGCGAGGGGGGCGCTGCGCATGATGATGTCGTAACGGGAGGTACCTCTGCACCATCTTCAAGGTAGAATTATCATCATATTCAGGGTTAGACTGTGCGTTGGTAGCAAAATGCAAAAATATGGCAGCACTAAACAGCATTTTCCTGTCCTTGCTACGTTAAATAAAGTTGTGGTACTCAAGGTGAATAAAATCTCACTCTACTGGAGGAGTGTTCTATATAATGGATGTAAATTGTTTAGAACTTGGAACATCTCTTTAAATGAGGTAGTGCAAGAACTGGAATGACAGGTTGCTGACAATGTTATTGTGCAGTGGATAACTATCCTTTGCATCACAACCTACAGTATCAGAGTTGTCAGTGCATTACTAGGCAGGAGAACAGTCAGGACTTGATTACCCATTAAAATGAGGGGAGTTGTAGCCTAGGGATTGATTGATTGCTATGAGCAAATTAGTAAGGAACAACTTGAGGAAAATAAGATTACTGTGGGAATAAGTCTGTTTCAGTCATGCGCTCTAGCCATGCCTTCACATTTACTAATCATCTTCGTGACTGAGATTACTGTAATATCGTGCTAGTTTTAAGTAAGGTCTAATCCGATCCTGTCTGTTTATTTGGTTTCATGCCCCTGAAATAACTTAAAATAACTTGTATATAAAGTAAAAAAGAATTATTCAGCCTATGAGATTTTACTCAGTTACAGATGAATATTAGAGAACTAACTGAAACCCTCATCCATGCCTTTATTACCTCGAGACTTGACTATTCCAACGCACTCCTGGCTGGCCTCCCACATTCTACCCTACGTAAACTTGAGGTCCTCATAAACTCGGCTGCCCGTGTCCTAACTCACACTTCACCCATCACCCCTGTGCTCGCTGACCTACATTGGCTCTCGGTTAAGCAATGCCTCAATTTCAAAATTCTCATCCTTGTTTTCAAATCCCTCCATGGCCTCGCTCCTCCCTATCTCTGTAATCTCCTCCAGCCCCACAACCCCCCGAGATATCTGTGCTCCTCTAATTCTGGCCTCTTGAGCATCCCTGATTATAATCGCTCAACCATTGGTGGCCGTGCCTTGGTTGCCTAGGCCCTAAGCTCTGGAATTCCCTGCCTAAATTTCTCCACCTCTTTCCTCCTTTAAGATGCTCCTTAAAACATACCTCTTTCATCAAGCTTTTGGTCACCTGCCCTAATTTCTCCTTATGTGGCTCAGTATCAAATTTTTTGTCTTATAATACTCCTGTGAAGCACCTTGGGATGTTTTACAACGTTAACGGTGCTATATAAATACAAGTTGTTGTTGTAACTGAATTTATTATAGTGATGTACTTTCATTGCTTTCAGATAGCCACGAGGTTTTTATCCAGATCATAAAAGAACTCTCAGAAACATTGAGGCATAAATACATGACAAAGATTGGAAGGGGCACAGTCCAGTCTTGACTGAGAGTAAACCCAATAACAAATTAACTGGACCAGCCACATAAATACTGTGGCAACAAGAGCAGGTCAGAGGCTAGGAATTCTGCGGCAAGTGTCTCCCCTCCTGACTCCCCAAAGCCTTTCCACCATCTACAAGTCACAAGTAAGGAGTGTGATGGAATACTCTCCACTTGCCTGGGTGAGTGCAACTCCAACAACACTCAAGAAGCTCGATACCATCCAGGACAAAGCAGCCCGCTTGATTGGCAACCCATCCACCACCTTAAACATTCACTCCCTCCACCACCGGCGCACCGTGGCTGCAGTGTGTACCATCTACAAGATGTACTGCAGCAACTCGCCAAGGCTTCTTCAGCAACACCTCCCAAACCCGCGACCTCTTCCACCTAGAAGGACAAGGGCAGCAGGCACATGGGAACACCACCACCTCCAAGTTCCCCTCCAAGTCACACACCATCCTGACTTAGAAGTAGATCGCCGATCCTTCATCGTCGCTGGGTCAAAATCCTGGAACTCCCTCCCTAACAGCACTGTGGGAGTACCTTCACCACACGGACTGCAGCGGTTCAAGAAGGCGGCTCACCACCACCTTCTCAAGGGCAATTAGGGATGGGCACTAAATGCTGGCCTTGCCAGCGACACCCACATCCCATAAACGAATTTAAAAAAATAGATGGAAAGAATACTGCAAGAATCTGTACATGTATACTAATTCCCCCATCCTTCATCCCAGGAAAATCTGTTAGTTTGCACAGTAGAGATGGATCCTCCACCTACCAAAGTCGAAATTGAAGCTGAAATCAAGCACATAAAACCCCAGGTGTCTGATACCCCAAGTGAACTGATAAAAAGAGGAGGAAATGAAACAATTAGAGAGTTGACCAAGATCTGTAAAAGCATAAGGGGAATGGGAACGGCCAGATCAATGCAGACGGTTACTGTTTGTGCTAATAGCCAGAAAGGAAGATAAAGGAGCAGGCACAAAGTACAGAACCAGAACATTCATCCCAGATGGCAGAAAGATGCTGCTAGAAGATATCAGAAACAGAATGGTGTACAAAATAGAAAAATACATTTCCAGCAAACGACCCAGCTTTAGAGCAGGACTCAGAACTCATCACCTGAGACTGACAGGAGCTTGACCCTTGAGAATGATGCCCAAGTCAGTGAAAACTCTAATAGATAGGACATAGAGCAAGAAAAGAAAGGAGAGCATTAAGGCAAAACAATCATCTTAAAGAAAAGGCCAATTGAAAAAATGATTAGAAAATTGCTTGAGAGGCCAGAAGGATTAGAGTTAATGGGTGTTGCTTGGGTTGGGGAAGGGTTGGAAGTGGTGTACCACATGGGTCAGTGCCGAGTCCAAATTTGTTTATAGTAGATATGGATTATTTGGACTTGGACATCGGGAGCACGATATCAAAATTTGCTGATGAAACAAAAGTAACAGATTTGGCAAATAGTGAGGAGAACTGTGAAAGACTTCAGGAGGAGATGGATAGTTTAGTGTAATGGGCAGACAGGTGGTAGATGCAATTTAATGTGCAGAAGTGTAAAGTAATACATTTTGAAAGGAATATCAATGAATAGTGGGGGAATTTTAACCTAAAAAAACGGGTAGGTTGGGGGCCTGGGGGTAGTTAAAGTGTTAAAAATCGGAACCTCCAACCCGCCCACTTCTGGTTTTAATGGAGACGGGACGGGAGACGGAACGGGGGGCGGACAACCAACCCGCTGCCAGGAAGCGGGCCATCTATTTAAATATTACAATGAGGCGGATGTCTCTTCTTTAACCTCCATTTTGTCTTTAACTGTAGCTGGTTGGGTTTTGCACACCTTAGCTACAGCAAGGCGAGGACTGCTGGATCCAGGAGGTAAGTGCCTTTACACCACCTACTGGATCTAGGGGCCCTGCCTAACCCACCTCCCACAATCGGAGACCCCCCCCCGCCGCAACGAGGCCTCCGATTACTGCCCAGGCCTCGATTTCCGCTCCCAGGCCTCCAATCCCACCATGAGGCCTTCCCCCACCCAGGCCTCTGATCCACACCACGAGGCCTCCCCCACCACCCAACCCCCCGTGCTGTCTCCCCCTGCTCCTCCGGCTGCACACCGGCCCCCACTCGATCCCTCCCTCCCTCCTCTCTGTGGCCTGGTGTGGCAGGCCTACCCACCCGGAGCCAGCCAGCCTCTCAATCTGGCTGGCTATGGGTGGGAAACAGAGGCTTCCCATTCAAATCAGGCCCTGCCGTTAAAGTCTTCGAGCCCCCCCTTACCTCCCCACCCCGCCCCAACCCGCCTTCCTCATTAAAATTCAGCCCTAGGAGTATAAATGGAAAGATAGTGAAGAGTGTGGGGAACAGTGATCTCGGGATGCAAATGCATAATGTCTTCAAAGTGCGCTAAAAAAAAAACAAAGCATTCCAGTCTTGAAGGTAATGATAATTTGTACAAGGTGATGATAAGGCCATAGTTAGAGTACTGTGTCCAGTTCTGGGCTAACCATTATAGAAAGGAAATTTTAGCTATTGAGAGCCTGCAGCATAGATTCACCAGGATGATCCCAGGAATGACAAACTATTATTAAGAGGAGAGAATGGAGCAGAGAAGGCTAAGAGAATTAATACAGGTTTTTAAAATTATGATAGAACGAGTAGGGAGAGACATTTTTTCCTGGTTGGGAAGTCAATGTCAAGAAATCATCAATTTAAAAATTGTTACTAAGAGAACTTAGAAGAAATTAGAGCATGGAATGTTTTCCCACAGGGAGTAGCTGAAGCAGAGGTTGTTGTAGCTTCTAAGGGAACAGTAGATAAATTGAAGATAAGGAAGATAAAGGCTACGGGGAGAAAGCAGGGCAGTGGAGTTAATTTTAGATTGCTCAAGGAAGGAACTGGCAGAGACTGCTATAAGTGTCTTTAGTTGCACAATATAAGGAACTGGACAGGGATGCCAATCAAACTGGCAGTAGCAACAGCACATGACAGGCAATATTTGTGCAGGATTATGCATCTAGTCACCCAAGATCAGGCATGAGGATGACACTGAAAGAAGAATTATAAACATAACAGAACATCTAAGAAAGATCTATCACCCACTAGGAATGATTATGGTGAACTGCTAACACAAAAAGACAGATGTGAGTCCTTCTTTTAAATGCAGTTATTTAAGAAAAATAATGGCCTGGAATTTGCGGTCCTGATGATGGCGAACTGGCAGCATTCGCCGTCATTTCGCCTTTGAAACTGACCACAACTTCAGGATGTAGCGCATGCACAGCCTAACGTGGAAATCCTGAAGTTGGTGTCAGTCATTCACTGCTCCTCCACAGACTGCGCTGTGGACCCCCACCCCCGGCCCCCCACCCGAGAGCCAATATAATCTGTCGAATCAAGGAAGCTGATGAATACTTCGGCTCTTGCCTGGTTAACTACCCCATTAATAGTTAGACTCTTTTGGATTAGGTGTAACTGGGGGTTTGACTGCTAAATAAAGGTTATGGCCCTGAAAAACTAATTTTAATTTTGTGGAGTGTCAAATTTATCCATTTTAATAAAAAATAATTTTTTTTAAGAAACTTTAAAAAAGACTTTTTTTTAAAGTTTGTTCATCTTTATTTCAGGTTTGCCTTTCCCCCATGTGAGAGCCTCAATCTTTGTTTTGCTCACTCTAACACTTTTAAAAATTTTGAATCAAAGAACCACTTCCTGGTTCGCTGTCAGTAAGAATTCTGCATTGTGATTGGCTGCTTCGACAGCTTGCTGACGTCACAGCAGCTCGCGTTAGGGATTCCCCATTAACTTGCGCTGAGTTCAATTACGCATCGGAAAAGCCAAACCTTTCACCACAGAGATCGCAAGATCTTTGTGAGAAACGTATTTCGGTGCCAGTGGCGAATGCCTTTGCTTCACCGCTGACCGCAAATTACGAGCCATTGTCATATGGAGAACACAAAAGAACTGGCATGCACATAGTGCTTTGCAACAATCTCTCATCTATGACGTAAACACAAACTATAACCCTCATCTGTGGCAAATCCACTTCACTTTTTACTTTTATTTTTGACCTTTAGGAATCCTCTAAATTTCTTATTTTTCGTTGATTCTACTGATACGCATACTTCAGAGATTGAATATTCTAGCCTAGAATGTCCTACATTGCTGGCCTAGAATGTACTGCACTGCCAGCCAGCATGTATGGTACTCCAGAGAGAGTATTTACAGTGTTCCTGTGCTGGATGTACTGTATAGCACAGATTCACAGATCCCACTCTCCCACTGGGTAACGGCACTCAAAGGGACTGTTGCTCGAAGATAGGGTTACATCATTGATTCCCTGCCCCACGCTCCTTTCAAGTGTGGGTGCCTGCTGGGAGCACAGGATTAGTCAACGCATCCTTATGCCTTTTTTTCTAGAAATCTAAACACACGATATGAGTGCAATCCTGTCATTTATTTGAATTTCTTGTACATTCACTGGGGCCGAATCTGAGTCCAGCTGGTGTAAGTGGGGCAGTAGCGGCCTGAAAATGGCGTAGTGTCATTCACCGCCCCCAATGCTGATACTCCAACCGCCAACGTCTTGGGTAGGGGCCTGAGAGTGCCTGCCGGTTTCAGGCAGGAGGCCACTTTGCAATATGCAAATTGGGGTTCTGCCGCATAAGCAGGACCCCAACTTACAACTGTGGGCGGAGCGTGCGCTGCCAACAATTCACCCATTTGTACTGACGTTGAGCGATCCAACCAGCAGATCTTAAGGGGACCACTGGAGGCCAGTCAAAAAAAACAGAGCAAAGACATTTTTAACTTTTATTTCTGTGAGGAGCTGGAATGATGTCGGCCCTGTGCTCAGCACCGCTCCCCCCACCCCGGATCACCTCCCCGCCTCTAGGCGCTATCTCTGATTTCTGGCCCACCCGGACCGGCGAGCTGCCTCAGAGCACCGATTTGGTGTGCGTAGCCTGTAGATGAGGCTCAGGCCTCAAAATTGCTTGGGGATCTCAGCAGCAACAACAGGTAAGCTACATGCGCGCACTGCCCCCGTGATGTGCCTAAACTTAAAAAGGGCCTCCCGGGTACTTTACTGCAATCTTGTGATCATTCTGGCCGTACTCTGTAAAATAATAATCTTCTTGGCACAAATTAAAATTGCACCTTCGAGTTCTTGATAAATGAAACACTCGATGCCCAATGTCATGCATTTATTTTAGTTATCCATGTAATGTATATTATATATACAGCATTTTATGTATCCATGTAATTTAACACTTACTTTCAATCGCTATCATTTAATGCAAATATTGTAACTGTTATTTTATACAGCACTCTGACTTCAAAACATAATATTAATATTTTACAAATTTATTTCTGTTGCTCATTGTCATTTTTCTCGAGGAGTTAGCAATTGCAGTGAAAATGCATTTTCCAAAGTAATTACTGCAGCTATTTAGAAGCCACTGCATTTGTCATTGTGGCAGGGTTTCCAGCTCCTCACTAGCTTCTAGAAATCTGTTCCAGTGCAGCTTGTTGGCACATTTTCTGTTGTAAAAGTGGTCCTGGGGAAGCAGTGCCCAAGCAGAGACTTCTTGGCGAAGTTTTTCGCCGAACACGTTGGCCGCTAAAGAGGCGGCCAAGGTGGGGTCTTAAGCTGAAACGCCGGTTTAGCCCGCGTTTAGCGCAAGACGCCATCTTGGTAAAGGAATTGAAGCCAGCACTAGGAACGGCCGCCTTGTTAAGAAGCTGATTGCCACTTAAAATGCCTGCTGGCAGTCATTAAAGAGTCATTTTGCTGGCTAGTGCATCAACTAACGCCCTTGCATAACTGCAACCAGCTGTTGGGGAGTAAACGTGGCATTGATGTCGATTTCAATTGCTACATAAAGGGATACTCACCACTTAAAGGGATACTCACCATTTCATGCTCATTGCTGCTGGAGCTGTGAAGAGCACCTCTGAAACACATCGGGAGACTTTCTGGGACACTTTGTCAAGACTTCACCAACATTCGAGTAACATTTATTCCGGAAATTCTCTGGGGACTTCACCTAAAAAGAGCAAGCGCTGGGCTACCCCACCTTATAGGAGTCACCAGGAGAAAGAGAGTGCTTGATCATGGGCATCTTGCTAGGGGCTCCCCCTTGGTCTGCAGGAGGAATGGGAGGAGGACATGAGGCCAGGCAGAACAGCTCCAGCTGCTGAAGAAGAGAGGGACAGGAGGGCAAGGTGGTGTCCTTCCCACTCCCCCTTGCGGGTACAGGACATCCCTCCCCCTCTGGACCTTCTCCACCAGGACTTCCAGTGCCGCGTCTGAGAACCTGTGCGCCCTTTCTCTCGGTCCCTGAGCCATCCTGCAACGTGCCTCTATGTGCCAGCCAGAACACTCCACACCTTCAGTGGAAGTGGGTGCGAGGAGCCCACATATACTGCTCCAGGAAAATTGTGTCTAATCGGCACTTGAGTGCTAAACCTGCAGGTGTCTGGTTAGCGCCTCCAGGGAAGTTCAAGCTATGGTAATCAGCAACTAGGACCAAAATTGTGTGCTAAATCCACACTTTCAAACGGGCGTGTCTTATTAGCACAGCACCCATTTAGCGCTTGTTTTTACCCTTTGGCCAAAATAACCTATAATCTCCATGCAGCACCCTTGTCCGTTTACTTTTCTTCTGCCAATGCTCCAAATAAATGTAGAAATGTCGCTATGTGGTGCTATTTTAATAAATAATAAATAGTGATTGTCCACAGTTAATTTACACTGAAGAAATACCATTCTTCCGGACCAGGCACCATCTGTTGAGCACTAATTCAGACTACTGGGGTGTGGAGAAGAAATTGTCCCTGACCAAAGCAAATTTAAAGTGGGCCTTTCCCATGTTTGCACCAATCCCTGTATGGGAGCCTTATTTTAGGTAATATTTGCACTAACGGATGGCTGTTTCTTATAGGTGTCTATGGCTCCTGAACTAGTCGTGCTGGAAAGACTGTTGGATGGCTTGGTGGAGCAGGAAGATGACAATTGACTCCACTTGTAGGGAAAAGGGGTTTTCTCCCAATCTTCGCCCCTGCTCTGTTCAGATTACACAAACTAGGGTTGTAGTCCCTAGAATTTAGAAGGTTAAGGGGTAATTTGATCAAAGTTTTCAAGATATTAAGGGGAACTGATAGGGTGGATAGAGAGAAACTATTTCTGCTGGTTGGGGATTCTAGGACTAGGGGCCAGAGTCTAAAAATTAGAGCCAGACTTTTCAGGAGTGAAATTAGGAAACACTTCTACACACAAAGGCTGGTAGAAGTTTGGAACTCTCCTCCACAAACAGCAATTGTTGCTAGATCAATTGTTAATTTTAAATCTGAGATTGGTAGCTTTCTGTTAACCAAAGGTATTAAGGGATATGGGGCAAGGGCAGATATATGGAGTTAGGTTGCAGATCAGCCATGATCTCTTTAAATGGTGGCATAGGCTCGAGGCTAAATGACCTACTCCTCTTCCTATGTTCCTATGCTCTCCTGAAGATAGTAGACGATGCTGACGCATAGCTCCATGGGTGCTGGCAGGTTTCTGGTACCTCATCCAAGTTGTAATTGTTCATGTGCAAGCCTAGACTGTGAATACAGGCAGGCTATTGAGCCGTGGCAGCAGTCAAAAATGAATGCTATCCTGTCCTCACCAGGCATTCACACGTACACTTTCTAGCAAGGGTCACTGGATAGCAGGCAGAAGCGCTGGCTGATATCTCCCTTGATCAACTGCCCCATTACTGCTCCAGCTGAGATCAGCTAACTCAGCACAGACATGGGATCAAACCTAGGGGGTAATTTTAACCTCACCCCCACAGACTCCCATTTTACACTCTGCCCAATTTTACTTTCCAATGACTTCAGAAAAATGACAACCCAGTACAAAGGAACAGATCACACCTCACTCCACAATGCCACCAGATCCTGCAACTGCAGGCAGATTGAAAGCACTTTTTTCTAACCATATTACAATATGTCTCTCACTATAAAGAAAAGGCGGTCACATAAGGTTAGTGCACAAGCAGAGTACGTAATTGCATTGGAAACCCCTATCACTGGTGTAACTGATACTGCAAGTATATAGAGACACTTTTAAAATGGATTTTCCCATAGATATTGTCTGGCATAGGGTTTTAAATGCATTTTGAGATGAAATATTGTGCTCCATTCAGGAAATTTTATATATATGCTATATATATTGGAGGGAATAAATGCTCTGCACTTGACTTGGACATTGTTCTGAACATTTCATTGTTATTGCTTACAATGTCACAGGACCGTAGCATAAGATGGCAATAGATGGTATTTGAAGAAATGAATATAAAAGTGTAGGACAAGGTGGGTTGGGCATGATTACTTGGTAGAAGTAGATTGGGCAGTTGTGTCACTCCTTGGAAGACATGTGGTATACCAGTCTTCCTTGCTGCATTCTTGGTGCTGCTGCGAATCTTTCATGAGTATTTTCAGCCTCTTACTCTGTCATGGCTTTTTTGTAACAAAATTATGATGCATACAAACATACAAAAACGAAGGACAGGAAAAGACCAGTTGTCTATCAAGCCATTCCCAGATTGTCATGGTATAACTTTTACATACCATGAACTCCATACTCCCCCTCTCCACTTCACCCACCAGCCACGCAATTTTATGGGAGTCAAAAAGAGAGAATAAAACCTTAAACCAACATAGGAAAAAGCTCTGGAAAATTCTTCTCTGACCCCAGAGGCAATCGGACCAGTTTCAGGAGACCACAGTGACTGGGAAACAGTCCAATACCCACTTAGCTTCTGTATGCTGTTACATTGACCACACTCAGCAACTCATCCAGCTCCCTTCTGAGTGCTTGTCGTGATTCCGCAGGAGAGGAGTAACAACAGATAAAACTTCAAACTCTACAAAAATTTCTGTCAAGCAATTGCCGTGTCAGCTGTGGCTCAGTTGGTAGCACCCTTGCCTCAGGGTCAGTATGGTTGTGGGTTCAAGTCCCACAAAAATCTAGGCTGACACTCCAGTGTAGTAGTGAGGGAGTGCTGCACTGTTGGAGGTGCTGTCTTTTGGATGAGACGTTAAACCTCAGGTTGATGTAAAAGATCCCATGGTACTATTTCAAAGAAGAGCAGGGGAGTTATCCCTGGTGTCCTGGCCAATATTTATCCCTCAATCAACATCACTAAAAAACATTATCTGGTCATTATCACATTGCTGTTTGTGGGAGCTTGCTGAGCGCAAATTGACTGCCGTGTTTCCTACATTACAACAGTGACTACACATCAAAAAGTACTTCATTGGCTGTAAAGTGCTTTGGGATGTCCAGTGGTCGTGAAAGGCGCTATAGAAATGTAAGTCTTTTCTTTCCTCAAAGATAATCAGGTGAAAATTTCAGGATATCAGTCTAATATTATAAGCTATATTATTCAATTTGTACCAATGATATTCAACAAATGACATACCCATAGCCCTAACAGGACTGTGACAATATTGCTCCACAAAGTGTTTGATCATCTATATCTACACTTATCCTTATAACCTTTAATAACCTATAACCTATTCTTAACTAAAATTGATCTAGATGAATAATGAAGGTTAATCAACAGATTAAATTGTTGTTGATGGGGGTCTATTACTCAAAATTACTTCTCTATGGGAAGAAAATTATTTTAATCTCTATCTTGCTTGAAGCTATCACAGTTTGTGTTAAATAACTTGTTTTGCACACATTTTTAAAATAGAACCGCAGATGTTTACAGAACAGAAGGAGGCCATTTGGCACATTGCGTCTGTGTCGGCTCTTTACTAGAGCAATCCTAAACTAATCCATAAATCCAAGTTGTTATTGTTTTGTACAAATTTATCATTACTTCTTTACTCTTGTACTCTATGGGAGGAATTTTAACCCCTCCTCCCCCACCCCATGACGGGCGGGAGAGAGTCAGGGGTTAAATTAGTAAAAACGTGAAACCCGACCCCAACCTGTCGTGAACGCTCCTTCTTCCAGTTTAACCGCGGCAGGTTTGGGAACGTCTAAGTAACCCCTTCAGGAGAGGTGAGTCAGTGGGTACATGGCATCGGCACTGCAGTCAACCATGGAGCATGTGGCTACCTTAATGGACACTGCAGCTGGGCGCTACATGCTGTAGTCTGTGGCACCAGTAGTAGCATCCCTCAGGGATGCTCACACGGGGGACATGCAGGTTCTGGGCACCAACATCACCTCTCCTTTGACAGGCTGGGAGATCAAATGGATAGGAGCTTTGATCGGATCACGGATGTCTCACAGTCTGCTTTCCCACTGATCAGCGGGAGCACTAAGGCGCAGCCTATAGCCGGGGCAGTTGTGCGATGGGAGTGGAACATGTTGCCGTCATTTAGGAAGGCAGCATATCTGCACCCTTGCCGCTCCCTCAGTCAACAGCTGAAGTGCTGCAGTCTGCAGGCAGGTCTCCTCAGGCCCGAGCTCCTGGAGGTCACTCTGACCATAAGCATCTCAAGCGCCCTCATCTGACGCGCAGCAGCCTTCCACTTTGCATGCTGCAGACACTGGGGAATGCCTTGTATGAGTAGTAGAGAAGGTAAGAGAGCATAGAAGAAATGTACTATAGGCCCACTCCTGGGTGATAATTAGTGTGTGGACAGATGGGTAAGCCAGAGAAATGATAAACCTTTTTTGAAATCTTTGTAGGTCGAGTGCTCCTGTAGTAGCTGGGAGCTACACAAAGTCAAATGACATGAATATCAATCATAGAATCATAGGATCATAGAAATTTATGGCACAGAAGGAGGCCATTCGGCCTTTCGTGTCTGTGCTGGCCGAAAAAGAGCTATTCAGCCTAATCTCACTTTCTAGCTCTTGGTCTGTAGCCCTGTAGGTCACGGCACCTCAAGTGCACATCTAAACATTTTTTAAATGTTGGTCTTTGGGTGGATATAGTTTATTGGAGGGGGGATGCACTGGAACAGATGCTAGGCATGACTGTAAATACAGAGGGATGTGGACTGGTCAGCTGAAGCACTCTTCAATGAGCTGCTGCCAAAGGGCTCTGGCTGCAGTCTGGTGTTGGAGCCCTCCCGTCTTTTTCCCCATCCTCTATGTTATCAGTGTCGTCTCCCTCACCTTGCTGAAGTTCCTCATTCGATGGTGGCTCCATGTGTTGTCCCTATTGCAGAGCAGTTTACAGCAAAACCACTATCATGTAGGACACTCTTTCTGGGCTGTATTGAAGGAAGCCCTAGATCTGTCCATGCAGCAAAGTCATTGCTTGACGACTTCGGTGGTCTGCTTGCTGAGGCCTCTAGTTGACCCATGGATCTCATCGTAGCCCACTTCGGCTGCTGTGTGTGGGCTCCTGAGAGGAGTCATGAGACAAGTGTGCAGGTGATCGCCCTTGTCCCCAGGCAGCCAGACTCTCACTTGATGTGCAGAGTGGGGGGAATGGAAGATTGCCACAATATAAATGCATCATGGCAGCTGGCAGAATAATGGGCACAGACCTGCATGATGCACTGCTGGTGATCACATTAAGCCCTTGTGATTCATGAAAACAGTGGGCTCATCTCTGAAGAAGCCCACGGGGTGGCAGTGGTGCAGTCAATGAGGACCTGGGGGAAGTCTGCACTCTACATGAACTCCAGAGCCCTATTCTGCTGCTTCTGGTTGTCCATAAGAAACGCGATGAAAGTTTTTTCTTTAGCAAACACAGTATCAGTCACCTGCTTACTGCAAGAATGAACTGCAGATTGACTGATGTTGCTGATATCCCCTCGCAGCTTGGAAACGAGCTGGAAACGAGGCAAAGAAGCATTGCAAGATTGCAACAGACAATGCAGTGGTGGCTGTGGCAGTGGGTTGCAGGTCTTGTTGCAGAAGGTGTCACAACTCTGTGACAGCCTCTCTGAAGAAGCACAGCCTCCTTATGCACTGCTTCTCTGAGAACTGCAGGTATGTTATCCTGGGTCTTTAGACTCTTTTGGGAGGGTAAAAACTCCAGCGAGTTCACCTCCTCTTAGCTGGACTCCCCGCAGCTGTAACTCCATGTGCTCCTTTCATCTTTTGCTGCTGCTGCTGCTCTTCCGCTAGCCAGAATGGAATTGCTGGAAGAAAGTGTGTTTCCAGTATAACCCCGTAAGATTTCAGAAGGTTGTCCAGCCATTACAAGCACTTTAAAACTAAGTAACTTGCCGAAAACCATAATAAACTGCCATCAAAGTGCCTCCCAAAGCTTTGAACCATTTTAAATGAGAGCAGGTGAGGATTCCTTTAAGTAGCATTGGAAGTGGCCACCTCCCAACCTGTACAGCCCACGATTTGAGGGTGGGTTGAGGAAGCAGCAATAACAGCACTGATTGACATGAAAACATAGTTGGGGTCATCTGATCCCTATTTAACTATATGTTTCCTATGGGAGCAGTGGCCAAATAAATTGAGACCCGCCCAATAAATTGGAACGGATGGACCTGAAATGTTTTTTTCTTGAAATGTCCGTCCCACTGTTGCCCTGCTTACAGGTATCAATGAGCGGTAGCACGACAAAGATCGACCCCGCCGTTTCAAGGGAGGCACTTGACCATGTATCTACATGGTGTCATGCTCTATCAAATCCTACAATCCGCTGGCCAATTGCAAAATAGTTCCCATCGATGTGTACCCACATTTTATGTTTGCTGAGCTAATGTGCACCACCTTACACTTATCAACACTAAAATCCATCTGTCATTTCTTAGCCCATCTGCTCACTTGATCCAGAAAATTAAAAGGTTATGTTTATCCACATTCAATTCCATCTGGCATTCTTTTCCCTGTCTACTTAATTATCTAGATCCCTTTTGAATGCTATCAGTCCACCCTATAAAGGCAGCTTGGGTCATCAACATTTTATTATACTATTACCAGAAATGCCCTTCACCATATTATTCATGGACACTATAAAGAGTAGAAAGCACAGAACAGACCTCCTTGAAACTTTTCCATTTATCATCGCCTTTCTATTTTCAATAATTAAGCAGATGAGGAAGAAAAATAGCAGATGGAATTAAACATGGGAAAACATCATCAAACGGTATGTAGTGAACAGTAGCGTAGTGGTAATGTCACTGGGCTAGCAATCGTGGACTAATGATCCAGAGTTCAAATCCCACCACGGCAGCTGGGGAATTTAAATTCAGTTAATTAAATAAATCTGGAATAATTACTAGTACCAGTATGAAAACCCATCTAGTTCACTAATGTCCTTTAGGGAAAGAAATCTACTGTCCTTACCTGGTCTGGCCTATATGTGACTCCAGACCCACAGCAATGTGGTTGACTCTTAACTGCCCTCTGAAATGGCCTAGCAAGTCACTCAGTTAACCACTATCAAAACATAATAAGAATGAAACCAGATCGACCTCGGCACTGGCTACAGACATGGCAATGTCACACCCAACCCAGTCGACCCTGCAAAGTCCTCTGCACCAACAGCTGGGGACTTGTGCCAAAATTGGGAGAGCTGTCCCACAGAGTAGTCAAGCCTGACATAATCATACCTTTAAGCCAATGTCCCAAACTCCTCCATCACCATCCCTGGGTATGTCCTGTCCCACCGGCACAATAGTATACAGTCGAGAAGGAGTGGTCCCTGGGAGTCCTCAACATTGACTCTGGGTCTCATGACTTCAGATCAAGCATGGGCAAGGAAACCTCCTGCTGATTACCACCTACCGCCCTCGCTCAGCTGAAGAATCAGTACTCCTCCATGTTGAACACCACTTGGAAGAAGCACCAAGAATAGCAAGGGCACAGAATGCACTCTGGGTGGGGGACTTCAATGTACCTGTACTGGCTGAGTCTGGGCCTGCGACAGGTGGTGAGGGAAAAAACATACTTGACCTCGTCTCACCAATCTACATGTCGCAGATGCATCTGTCCATGACAGTATTGGTAGCATTGACAACTGCACAGTCATTGTGGAGATGAAGTCCAGTCTTCACACTGAGGACACCCTCCATCGTGTTGTGTGGCACTACCACCGTGCTAAATGGGATAGATTCAGAACTGATCCAGCAGCTCAAAAATGGGCAGCCATGAGGCGCTGCGGGTCATCAGCAGAATTGTATTCCACCACAATCTGTAACCTCATGGCCTGGCTCTTCCATTACAATCAAGCCAGGGGACCAACACTGGTTCAACGTGAGTGTAGAAGAGCATACCAGGCGTACCTAAAAATGAGGTGGGAAGCTGCAACAAAGGACTACATGCATGCTAAAAAGCGGAAGCAGCATGCTATAGACAGAGCTAAGTGATCCCACAATCAACGGATCAGATCAAAGCTCTGCAGTCGTGAATGGTGGTGGACCATTAAATAACTAACAGGAGGAGGCTCCATGAATATTCCCATCCTCAATTATGGTGGAGCCCAGCACGTGAGTGCAAAAGACAAGGCTGAAGCATTTTCAGCCAGAAGTGCTGAGTGGATGATCCATATCGGCCTAACTCCTGAGGTCCCCACCATCACAGAAGCCAGTCTTCAGCCAATTCGATTCACTCCACGTGATATCAAGAAACGACTGAGCACACTGGATACAGCAAAGGCTATGGGCCCCGACAACATCTCGGCTGTCATGCTGAAGACTTGTGCTCCAGAACTAGCCGTGCCTCTAGCCAAGCTGTTCTAGTACAGCTACAACACTGGCATCTATCCGACAATGTGGAAAAATGCCCAGGTATGTCCTGTCCACAAAAAGCAGGACAAATCCAATCCGGCCAATTACCGCCCCACCAGTCTACTCTCAATCATCAGCAAAGTGATGGAAGGTGCTATCGACAGTGCTATCAAGCGGTACCTGCTCACTGATACCCAGTTTGGGCTCCGTCAAGACCACTCAGCTCCCGACTTCATTACAGCCTTGGTCCAAACATGGACAAAGGAGCTGAATTCTAGAGGTGAGGTGAGAGTGACTGCACTTGCCATCAAGGCAGCATTTGACCGAGTGTGGCATCAAGGAGCCCTAATAAAACTGAAGTCAATGGGAATCAGGGGGAAACGCTCCACTGGCTGGAGTCATACCTAGCACAAAGGAAGATGGTTGTGGTGGTTGAAGGTCAATCATCACAGCCCCAAGACATCGCTGCAGGTGTTCCTCAGGACAGTGTCCTAGGCCCAACCATCTTCAGCTGCTTCATCAGTGACCTTCCCTCCAACATAAGGTCAGAAATGGGGATGTTCGCTGATGACTGCACAGTGTTCAGCGCCATTCACAACTCCTCAGATAATGAAGCAGTCCATGCCCGCATGCAACAAGACCTGGACGACGTTCAGGTTTGGGCTGATAAGTGGCAGGTAACATTCGCGCCACAGAAGTGCCAGGCAATGACTATCTCCAACAAGCGAGTGTCTAACCACCTCCCCTTGACATTCAACGGCATGACCATCGCCGAATCCCCCACCATCAACATCCTGGGGGTCACCATTGACCAGAAACTTAACTGGACCAGCCACATAAATACTGTGGCAACAAGAGCAGGTCAGAGGCTAGATATTCTGCGGCGAGTGTCTCACCTCCTGACTCCCCAAAGCCTTTCCACCATCTACAAGGCACAAGTAAGGAGTGTGATGGAATACTCTCCACTTGCCTGGATGATTGCAGCTCCAACAACACTCAAGAAGCTCGACACCATCCAGGACAAAGCAGTCCGCTTGATTGGCACCCCATCCACCACCTTAAACATCACCCCACCGGCGTACCGTGGCTGCAGTGTGTACCATCTACAAGATGCACTGCAGCAACTCGCCAAGGCTTCTTCGGCAGCACCTCCCAAACCCGCGACCTCTTCCACCTAGAAGGACAAGGGCAGCAGGCGCATGGGAACACCACCACCTCCAAGATCCCCTCCAAGTCACATATCATCCTGACTTAGAGGTATATCGTCACTGGGTCAAAATCCTGGCGCTCCCTACCTAACAGCACTGTGGGAGTACCTTCACCACATGGACTGCAGCGGTTCAAGAAGGTGGCTCACCATCACCTTTTCAAGGGCAATTAGGGATGGGCAATAAATGCTGGCCTTGCCAGCGATGCCCACATCCCACAAACGAATAAAAAAAAAAAAAATTATGTTTGGCATAACAAGAGGCTCCAGCCCAAAAAACAACTGTAACTTGGAGAAAATGCACAAGAATATCCGTGGCACTTCACAGATTTCTCGTATCTGAACTTTTGCACATGTATGCAGATTACTTAAACCACAATGATGCTTCCAAGAATTAGTTGAGTAACTTCCATATATCTCAAATACAAAGAGCAATAAAATGCTAAATCTGGTGATTGAAGCATTTAATTAAAGCACAGGAAATGTTTCGTCAAATATGGCCAGGAATAGTGAATATTATCAGTATTATGCCAATGAAATAGTTGTACTGAATAATGAATATCAATTATGGGGATACTAATAATGAGAAAGTTCAATTAAAGAGGATCTAAATTCCAGTGCTGAAGTAAATCAATCCATTTCTTTCATCGCACGATGTACTTACGTACATATAAAAATGGCAGGCAGGAAAAAACAGCTGTTCCATCGAGCCTTCCCTACACGCATGATCCATGAAGAATCATGACTAGACCCTTCCTACCCCCTCCACCCCACCCCCTGTAGGCATGTGATCTCCTGGGAGAGGCAAAAAAGCAACAACAAAAACTCCAGGGCAATAAGGGAAAAGAAATCTGCAAAAATATTCTGTCTCGCTCTTTCTGCTCGAAGGGCCGAATGGCCTACTCCTGCTCCTATTTCTTGTGTTCTTTAGTTACTGTGAATGCTCCTTAATAGAATGATACAGCACAGAAGGAGGCCCTTCTGCCCATCATGCCTGTGCCGGCTCTTTGGTAGAGCCATCCAACTAGTCTCACTGCCGCTCTTATTCCTCGTCACTTAGCTTAGCTACTTGGATTGTCATTGAGTATTAATTACTACTAGTGGTTGAGTGATATATTTCTAGGACCAAGTAATGAAGGGGCTGCCAAGAGATTATGCACTACATAGCGCTTCGAGCATTTAATTATATTTGTAACAAGCAAACAAGTGTCATGCGTCATGAGAACTCAGGTTGCCTAGATAAGTGACCACAAAATGCTCTGACAAAAGGAACAAGAAAATGCGGTTTTGGAGATAAAGAGGAGAAGAAGTGAATACTGAAAGAAAACCTTGAAAAGTAATGACGGGGAAGAAATTGGATAGCGCCGGCCTGCTGGCACGAGCTGCAAGCAGGGAACGGTCCCTGCGCCAGAACAGGTAGGCCAATGCCTGAGCGAAATTTGACCCTGGTCCTCCTTTAAATTATACCGACAAGCTGCGGACACCTGCTTCAAATGCCCAGGCAGCTCACTGGCGAAGCAGACATCAAGTTCAAACAGTTGCAATGCCGATAGTGGGCCTCAGGTCAGTCCTGCAAAAGGGGGGAGGAGATCGGGAGCTGGCTGAGTGGAGGACCGGCAACGGTCTTCAGGACTGCTGTGGAACCAGGAGGACTACCCCTGCTCCTCTCAGCTCCACATTCAGGTAAGTATTTTTTACAAAACTGACTTTTTTTGATGGCGGCCTCCAGCATTCCCTTTAAGGACTGCTGGTTAGGCCACATGGAGACCTAGTTATCCGAATGCAGCAGGCCCGGCGCCGGCTGTGTTCAGTGTAGCCCTATTTTGGGAAGGAGTTCTAAAACAGGTGTCAGGCCTCCTATTTGCATATGTTTAGGTGTGGGCCCTAGATGCTTATACTGGGGCCATTACCAATATGGCGGGCGGTCCACTTCCAGAGCGGAATGTCCACCTGCCATATTGGATGCTTAGGCGCCTGAATTATGCCTGTAAAATGAGCGCAGTGCCAACAAATTTCTATGCCGGTGCAAGTAATGTACTGTAAGGAAAGCCATTACTACTATAGTGTTAATGAATGCCTTAGTAAGCTTATAACAGTAATACAGAACTGAGAACTCACTGATCAGTTTTAGATCCACTGTTTTAGCATGTGATATAATGTAATATGCATTGCTATTAGTTAAAAAATTATTTTTGGACCACATGTATTCATGCCTATTTTTTTGAAATAAACCAGTAATTTGTGTGCTCATCAAGATGAACATTGTTAGGATTAGAACATATTTCTACTTCTGGTACCTCATCTCATCATCAAGGACTCCTAGGTCAAGTATAGCAAGAGTTAGGTGTAGAATAAGGCTCCATCCACCTCTGCCCAATGATGTGTCTTCACTTCAAGTACTCTGTATTGCACCAGTGTGAATTTGTTGATTTCCTTTATATGCCATCTTTATAGCCCCTCTGAGTGAGATTGGCGATTGTACTGTAGCCATTTGCCAAGTAGGAACTAAATGAGATTGCTCAAATATACTTTCACTGGAATCATTACAACTGCCAGATAAGAGATAATTCTGTTCCATCATTCTAGGCTGGATTCAATCACTGGATAAAAAGATAAAATGTAATCAAGTATCTCCGAATGATTCAAAAGGCAAAAATACTGCAGATGCTGGAAATCTGAAATATGAACAGAAAATGCTGGAAATACTCAGCAGACAGGCAGCATCTGCGGAGAGAGAAACAGAGAGAAACATTTCAGGTCTGTGACCTTTCATCAGAAATGATGATTTCTTCTAAAAGTACCATTTTCTAAGGACCGAGTGAATTATCGATACATTCTTCAATACTGAATTAAAGGGGCACTTTGCAAGGAAAATTTTTCAACAAATCTTTTGTTTGCTAACAAGCACATAATTGAATGCCATAAATTGCATTAAAACCTATCATTGCATCACTCATGTTCAAGTGTGAGTATTCATAACAAAAATAACACTCAAGTTTGAGCAATCTGAATCCAGTATAGCAGAACAAAGCTGCCTATTACTGGAAATCTCATTCAGAGAGCCACTAAATGACTGGTGTGGAAAATGGAAAGAGGTCACACTAATAATTAGGGTTGTTCTTCTAAGGTTTGGGTTGAGTCCTATTGTTGTTAGTCCTTAATGTCTAATAATGCTACACCTAATCTTAGAGTGCTTGATGGTGACACTGGGTGCCTGGAATCTAAAGTGTTCCATTCTCTAGCACTATCTCTCACTTTGATTCACACAAAATGCGCACACAAATAATAAACATCTCTCTTCGCTCTTCATCCTCTCTGTACAAAAAACATTTAGTTCCTTTAATGATGACTGGGCAAGCGGTACAAAATGGTATGTTTCCTTGTAATGGAATAGCTATATTTCAGAAAAATACACCATCCTATGAACAGAATTCAGACTTTATTAAAATATGACAAACTGGGGTTAAAAATCTAAAAGCCTCAACGTCACAAAGCTGTAAACACCATATAGGCTTTTGAGATAAAGATTGGTTATTGACACTGAGACAATGGCCTATTGAAGAAGCAAAGAGTTGGTTCCAAGGAGTCTGCAGTTTGGAACCAACACAATAGCTATACCCAGTTTCAAGTGTTAAAAATTAACACGTCGAACAGAAACACAGAACATTACATTGAAGAAGCAAAGAGTTGGTTCCAAGGAGTCTGTAGTTTGGAACCAACACAATAGCAATGCCCAAGTAAAGTGTTAAAAAATAACACTTCAAACAAGAAACACAGAACATTAAAAAACCATGTGCCTTTGTAAAAGTTACATCAAATGAAACAGGAAACACGATTATATATACAACCAATTGAAGTAGCTAAGAAATGCAAAGAACACCCTAGATGAAGTGTTTTTAATTTACATGTTGTAAAAGATACCTGCAGAAGACTTTGAAAATATTACATCAATAGATGTACCAAGCAATCACATTGTTTATGTGTTGAACTTGGAACACAAGGAGACGAGAAGTCTGTAATACAAGCAGTTAAGCCAATATTAAGAATTGAATTGAAGACCTTCGAAAGAATGGCATCAAAGAGATAAATCTGTAATAACTATTTTATATGATAAGTTTTTGAAACACCTATACAGCAGACAGAATTCTGCAAGCTAACAGCTGAATTAACAGTAAGAATAGAAAGAAGTCAACAGAGGTATGGCTAGAGATAATTAGCTTACATCAGCAGAAAACTTCAAAGGATAAACCACTAAAAAAAGGTATAAAATAGAGCTTTTCAGATAGAAAGTCAGAAGTCGCTGGAAAGGCAAGCGATTCTCGCCTTCAGAACCACTCTGTAGGCCTACAACTCTTTGAGTCTTGGGTAATCAAGGTATTTGATTTTGGTGGATATTCTGGATTAAGAATAAGTAGAAGTATGGAAATGTAACGAAGTTAAGATTTGAGAATAAGGATCTCTGATAAGAAATGTAAGCTATTTGTATTTTGAACTGTTAAAGTTGCAATTGAATCAACAGCTGGTAACTACATGTCGGCTCTTTAATAAATCTATATATTTTTTAAATTGTCTCACAGAGTATTTCTGTATCAAACTCGCGAACTTAATTTCTGTACACTATTCTGTAAGGAGTTGCAGAATTCTGGGGGGTTTTCCGGACCCTCATAATATCCGGAAGGTTACAGTCTAGTTAAACTTGTTAAAAGTGCTATCCGGAGGATGGTAACATCTTCAGGTCATTTCTTTCCTTTAGGGAGAGGTAGTCTGACCTTTAGACCCAATTAAGCGTCTCTAGGATTCGGCTACCGCTAACTTTAGTTGAAGGTGAACATCTGGGGAATACGCCTGATCTGGGGTAGCCCAAGAAGGGCTAGGACTTGTAATTATCCCTTTATCCTCTCACATGACTATTTCTGTTCATAAGGTTTCAACTGCGATAGGACTTGATATAACCATTCCAAGGGCATGAGGTCACTGGGCAAGGATTTTAAGCTGGTTATAAATGCTGTGAAGATTGATTTTTTTGTTTTGAGGATGTTCTTTGATTTGATCATCTTTCTTTTCTTTTCAAGTATCTTTCATTAAGAAGTGTTAAACATTTTGCTAGTCTTGAGACAGTGCAGCAGATGGTGCTTCTGTTTATGGGTAGCATCTGGTTATATGTTGCAATTTACATGTAGTAACTATTTGCTGACATGTACCACTGATCGCCAGTAGCCCACGCAGCCCGTTACAGTTAATTGATTGAACTGCAATGACATTATACAACATGACAGAAGATAATTTGATAGAATTTTGTGATAGTAGTATAATCACACGAAGACTTTTGCAGCTGTAATAACAGCTCGCTACTGAAAATGAGACATTTGAATATTGAAAGAAGTTGACCTTGTTAATAGTTCCCTCTCCTCAGGCACTATCCCCCTTACTTTCAAAGCTCCATTCATCACCCCACCCCTTCAAAATAAAACATCCTTGATAACTCTGTCCTTGCAAACTACCATCCCATCTCCAGCCTCCCTTTCCTCCCCAAAGTCTTTGGACATGCTGTTCCCCGAACTCCTGCAGCTCCCTGTTTCATGCTCTGCAATTAGGTTTCTACCCTTCTGAAGCATCGAACTGGCCCTAACCAAAGTCATGAATGACATTTTCTGTGACTGTGATTGAGGTGCATTATCCCTCCTCGACCTCTTTACAGCCTAGACCACATCATCTTTCTCCAACGCCTCTCTTCCACTGCCCAGCTCAGTGGGACTACCTTTGCTTGGTTCCACTCTTACCTATCATAACGTAACCAGGGCATCTCAGCCAATGTATCATCCTTCCACTCCCTTACCATCACCGTGGGAGTCCCCCAAAGATCCAGATTTGGCCCACTCTTCTTCTGTATCTATATACTGCCTTTTGTTGACATCATCCACACACATGGGATACGCTTTCACATGTACACTGAAATATTCAGCTCTACCTTTTCACCACCTCTTGTGACCACTCCAGTGCCTCTGTGCTATCAGACTGCTTGTCTCATATCCAGTCTTGGATGAGCTGCAAATTTCTCTAACTAAAGATTGGGAAGACTAAAACCATCGTCTTCTGTCCCTACTCTCAACTCCCTCAATGGCCTCACCCCTTGCTATAATTGTAAGCTCCTCCAGCACTACAAGCCCTGCCCCACACTCGCCGTTCCTCTAACTTCGGCCTCTTATGCATTCCCCTCCTTTCACCCCACCATTAGCGGCCATGCCTTCAGTCACATAGGCCCCATGATCTGGAATTCCCTGCCTATATCCCTTCACCTCCTCCTCCTCCTCCTTTAAGACCCTGCTTAAAACCCACCTTTATGACAAAGCTTCCTTACACCTCTGTGAAGTGCATTAGGATGTTTTTCTATGTTAAAGACATGATATAAATGCATAGAAATTAAGCATTATAGCTCAACAATGTGCATGTCTCCCAAACATGTGTTTGCTCTGTGCTAATGAGACATGAAAATTCTGGCAAAATCTTCAGTGCGCAATTGAAGACACAGACATAATTGATGCATTGTTTTGATTAATTGAAATTTGAATGACTCAATCCTTGGACTTGACTCAATCATTTAGTCTCTATTTAACGTGGCAATGCCGTAGTGTAGAAGCTCATACCCATCACTCAGTCAGTACATTATTGCTTAAATAATTACTTGGTTAAAAAGGACCCACTCAAATGTCTTACTGCACAGATTGCATCTTTCATCTCCATGCCCACAAGGAGCTGTTGTGTATCTTGTCATTACAGCATTAATGAACAGTGTTCAGAATGTTGCTGGTTTTCCTTTACCAGTTTTACATAAAGAATAACAATCTGGGAGTTTTTTTAATGAGAATGTGACAGGTTCAAAGAGTTTGGATGATGTTATAAACCACAAGACTGAAGCTTGAGAAGTTTGCATAATTACGCAAACCTTGAGGGTATGAAACAGTCTTAAAAGACACTCTCAAGCTGTTTTTTAAATTATTTTGCAAAATACAGTTTTATGCTTATTCATTTTCCACCACCATTTCTTCTGCCATTAACCACTGACATGACAATCAAGTTTCACTATCAAGTTCCATGTGATTGGAAGATAGGGGCCTAGAAATTTGGGGGTTTAGCGTCGGCCGTTAAGGACCGTTTTGAAGAAAAAATGGCGGCCGCCTCGCTTCTGGCAAGTCTCGCGACGGCCACCATTTTGGGCAGGTCAGCAGCGCTGCCATTGCCTGCGCTCGCTGCAAAAATGGAAATGAGGTAGATAGTGAAGTCAATGACTGTGCAATGCTCATTTGACGCGCGATCTGCCATTTTCGCCGTTGCTGCTCCACTTACCGCCCTTTCTCATAAGAACATAATAAATAGGAGCAGGAGTAGGCCATTTGGCCCTTCGAGCCTACCCCATCATTCAACAAGATCATGGCTGATCTTCTACCTCAACTCCACCTTCCCGCACTATCCCCATATCCCTTAATTCCCTTAGTTCCCAAAAATCTATCGACCCCTGTTTTGAATATACTCAACGACTGAGCATCCACAGCTCTCTGGGGTAGAGAATTCCAAAGATTCACAACCCTTTGAGTGAAGAAATTTCTCCTCATCTCAGTCCTAAATTGCCGACCCCTTATTCTGAGAGTGTGACCCCGTGTTCTAGATTCCCTAGCCAGGGGAAACATTTTCTCAGCATTAACCCTGTCAAGCCCATTAAGAATTTTATATGTTTCAATTAGATCACCTCTCATTCTTCTAAACTCTAGGGAATGTAGGCCAAGTCTACTCAATCTCTCCTCATAGGGCAATCCCCTCATCCCAGGAACCAGTCTAGTGAACCTTCGTTGCACTCCCTCTATGGCAAGTATGTCTTTCCTTAGATAAAGAGACCAGAACTGTACACAATACTCCAGGTGTGGCCCCACCAATGCCCTGGATAATTGTAGTAAGACTTCTTTACTCTTATACTCTAAACCCTTTGTAACAAAAGCTAACATACCATTTGCTTTCCTAATTGCTTGCTGTACAAGCATGTTAACTTTCTGCGATTCATGTACAAAGACACCCAGGTCCCTCTGAATGCAAACTTTCCCAGTCTCTCACCATTCAAAAAATATTCTTCTCTTTTGTTTTTCCTACCAAAGTGGATAACTTCACACTTCCCCACATTGTATTCCATTTGCCATGTCCTTGCCCACTCAGTCAACCTGTCTATATCTCTCTGCAGCCTCTTTGCGTCCTCCAAACAGCTTACTTTCCCACCTAACTTTGTATCATCAGCAAACTTGGATACGTTACACTCAGTCCTTTCATCGAAGTCATTAATATAGATTGTAAATAGCTGAGGCCCAAGCACTGATCCTTGCGGTACTCCACTAGCTGCAGCCTGCCAACCCGAAAAAGTTCAGTTTATTCCTTATCTCTGTTTTCTGTCCATTAACCAATCCTCAATCCATGCTCATATATTACCCCCAATCCCATGAGTCTTAATTTTGTGTAATAACCCCTTGTGTGGCACCTTTTCGAATGCTTTTTGAAAATCCAAATATACTACATCCATTGGTTCCCCCTTATCCATCCTATTAGTTACATCTTCAAAAAACTAACAGATTTGTCAAACACAATTTCTCTTTCATAAAACCATGTTGACTCTGCCTAATCATTTTACGATTTTCTAAGTACCCTGTTATCACATCCCTAATAATCGATTCTAGCATTTTGCCTATTACTGATGTCAGGCTACCTGACCTATAGTTCCCCATTTTTTCTCTTCCTCCTTTCTTAAATAGCAGGGTTATGTTTGCTACCTTCCAATCCTTGGGAACTGTATTAGAATATAGGGAATTCTGGAAGATTAATACAAGTGCATCCACTATCTCTGCAGCTACCTCTTTTAAAACCCTAGGATGCAGGTCATTAGGTCCAAGGGATTTGTCGCCAGTACTGTGTCTTTAATAATACTGATTTCTTTAAGTTCCTCATTCTCTCGAGACCCTTGGTTCTCCATTATTTCCGGAAAGTTTTTTGTGTCTTCTACCATGAAGACAGATATTTGTTTAATGTCTCTGCCATTTCCTTATTGCCCATTATAATTTCTCCTGTCTCTGCCTCTAATGGGCCCACATATACTTTCACTAATCTCTTCCTATTTACATACCTATAGAAGTGTTTACAATCTGTTTTTATGTCTCATGCTAATTTATTCTCATATTCTTTTTTCTCTTTCCTTATCAATTTCTTGGTCCTCCTTTGCAGAATTCTAAAATCCTCCCAATCCTCAGGCTTTTGGCAACATTATAAGCCTCTCTCAATCACGACCAGCGTTCAGCAGCCGGAAGGAGTCTCCAGCAGCGATATTTAAAGGGATCATCAACAATTTGCAGCTGACATGGTTTCTCAGTTTGACTGGCTCTGTGTAAGTTTCTGCAACTCTTGCAACTTTCTAAACTTGTTTAAAGTTCCTGAGGTGACAGAGAATGTTGGTGCAAGTGGAGAATGCCTTCATTCTTATTTAAAGGCTTCTGCTCACAACACTTGTTCACAGTCATGAGGCAGTCCCTCTCATGCTCGAGTATCTTTGGGAGATGGAGTGGAGGCAGCGAAGAAGTGGAGAAGATGCACGCAGAGGGAGGAGGAGGAGGGCTCTCAACAGGAGGCCTTACCCACCTAGGGTCTTCCGAGAGCACTTCTCTTATCTCCACTTAAGCGAGGAGCAGTGTATTAGGAGGCACCACTTCACCAAGGAGGTGGTCACAGAACTCTGCCACCTCCTGCAACCAGACCTGCAGCCTCAGAGCAGGGCAACAATGGCTCTCCCAGTGACCCTCATCGTCACCGTGGCTCTCAGTTTCTTCACCAGTGGATCCTTCCAGTCTGCAGCAGGAGACATAGCTAACATCTCCCAGTTCACCATCCATCGCTGCATCCGGGAGGTCAAAGAGGCTCTGTACTCCAGGAGAAGGGACTACGTTGTCTTCTCTCTGAACAGAGAGAAACAGGAGGAATGCGCATGTGGCTTTGCCAGGATATCGGGCTTCTCCATGGTGCAGGGTGCCATTGACTGCACACATGTAGCTTTGCGGGCACCATCTAACAATTCTGAGATGTTCCATAACCATAAAGGCTACCACTCACTTAATGTGCAGTTGTTGTGTGACCACAGCCAGCGCATCATGATGGTGAATGCCCACTATCCTGCAGCAGTCATGATGCCTTCATTCTCCGCCAGTCCGGTGTGCCAGCAATCTTCCCAGCCACCACGTCAAACCCGAGGGTGGCTGCTCGGAGACAAGGGCTATTTGCTCTGCACATGGCTGATGACTCCCCTCCGCAACCCCAACACTCGTGCCCAGCACTCATATAATGAGAGCCATGCTTCCACCAGGAACATCATTGAACAGACCATCGAGCTACGGAAGCAATGGTTTCGCTGCCTTGACTGCTTGGGAGGAGCCCTCCAGTACTCGGCGGAGTGGGTGTCCCATTTTGTGGTGATCTGCTGCATGCTTCACAACTTCACCATCATGAGGGTACAACCCTTGCCACGAGGGATTGCGGGACCACCTCAGAAGGAGGAAGAGGACGAGGACGAGGATGAGGAGGAGGAGCAGGAAGAGGAAGAGGAGGGGGAGGAGGAAGAGGAAGAGGAGGGAGGGAGGAGGCAGGTAGCCGTGAATGCCTCAACAGACTCCGATTCCAGTGAATGAAACCCCAGATCGATGTTGCTCACCACTTCCCCATCATACCACCCCTCTGTCACAGAATATCACAGCTCCCTCCTGGGCACAAAGCTGAAACGAGAGCCACCACAAAACACACATTCCAAACAAAAATCATAAATTAATCCAATTCCAATCAACATTACAATATCAACATTTCCATCCTGGGAATCCTGGGCTCCAAGCTGTGCGCAAAGCCCCGTGCAATGTTGGAGCCGAACTCCTCCATGCTCCTTGACACTGACAAGAGGCTCTCTGGCAGGCTTGCCATTGCACCAAGCATTTCTGTGTGCATGCCCATCACCCTTCTTCTGAAGGCCGCCCCATCGAGGTCCTCATCTGAGTCGTGTACAGCAGAATTTGTGCGCGAACTCAAACTCCGGGGAGCTGGCCCCCGAGCGACACTTTCCCCCTGGCCTTGCTGCAACCCACTCATGCCCAGTGCCTCACCATGTGCAGATTCCTATAATACCCTCTAAATTCCGCGCAGTGGCATTTTCTGAGCTGGAGTCTCCGAGTGTCAGATGCAGTGCCCCTGTGTCTTCTTCTTCTCCTCCATCACTCTCCTCCACAAGTTCAGGGACAGGCTGGCCTGCTGGCAGTTCTTGGGTATCTGATAGCAGACAGGCACAAGGGTTGGGTTGTGGTGAGGGGCGTAGGGGGAAAGCAAGATATCATGCATACACCATCAGCAACTTGTCAGTGAGAAGAGATTGTGGGATGAGGGGGAAGTGGGATATGAGAAGAAGGATTAGGTATGACCATACCATCATTATCAGCAACGGCTTCAACTTTTCCTATTGCCACGGACTCCGTCACTGTCCCTCCAATTATGTCAAGGACGAATTCCTCCAGGTCAGTGAGGTTCTGTATTGCGGTTTGGCCGCCTCTTGTCTTGCGCTGCTCTCTCCCGTTATGTGCCACCTTTGCCTACAAGAGAAAGGGAAGTGTGTCAGTGAGTGTGGTGCAATGTGTTTGGGTGATGTGCTTGCCTTAGTTGAATAGCTGTCAGTGTGTGCAAGGTATGAGATGTGGGTGTGAGTGTTGCAGCAGTGGTAAGGTTGTGAGGGTGAAGTGAAGCCATGATTGTGAGGTATCAGTGGTGATAGCTCGAGATTGTTGGTAGGTGAGTGATGGGGGTGTGGTGCATTGAGCAGTGTGTGAGGCTTGTGGTGCAGATGGTGGGATATGGCATTTGCTGAAGCCTTCACTCACCTTGACCTGCCTTGTGAGGTCATTAAACATTTTCCGGCCCTGGATCCAGATCCTTGGGACCACACTGGTGGCCATGACGGAATTAGCCATCTCCTCCCATAGCCTTCTACAAGTGGCCTTGGATGGCTTCCTGCCACACTACGGGTACAGGACAACCTGCCTTCATTGTTCGGCCATGACCAAGGCCTCCAGTGCAACATACGAGAACCTTTGTGCTCGTCAGTTGCTGAGCCATGTCTTAATCCACAAGGAAAATTAGGTGCTTCTGCAACAAAGCACCTCCCCTTTAAGTAATGGAGAGAGCCTCGGCCAAACATACAGGCCATTAGCCTGCACCTGATATTGCCCCCGCCCCCCCACCCCCCCATTGAGCACTAAGCCAATTAGCAGTGCGTTTAGCGCTGAGATCAGTGCTCCAATCATTACAATGAGCAGGCAGCACGAATTTTGCATGCTGCCTGCACCACTTTGAATGGGTGCAGGCAAATAGCGCTGGCCTGTGACACCGCCCATTTTCGGGCCTAATCCAATTTCTAGGCCAAAGTGTTTTACAAAATGATGAAACACTCATTTATATACCCTATTTTACAGACATAGTGCTCCTTGTAAATGCTGCGTAAAAATACATTAGGCAAAACTTTCAACTTTTGGCGGGGGCGTAAATTTGACTTCAATGGAACGTAAAATCAGGCGGGGTGTATAACAGATGACCGATCTGTTACCGCCCGTCTACGTCCCCGCTGAAGTTGAAAGTTTTGCCCATTTTTTGGGGGGCACTTTTCTCTTCTAAAGGCATGAACTTCCTCTGAGGTATGGTTCCATGGCCCCAGTCACCCACCAATACATCGCTCAACTGGCCATTCCTCATGTCGGAGCCTAGACAGTGAATGTCGGCAAGCTTGTTAACCATAAGGAGGCATCACAGCCAAGCCTAATCCTGACCTCATCTGATGTTGAGATACTTCCACTTTGTAGCAGGGATAACTGAACAGCTCTCAGGACTAAGGTCCCTGACTGATTTATCCCTCTCTAACCCAAAGCACTGCGGCCAATTGTAGTGCCTCTACTAACCATTTCATTTCAGGTCAGTGAATTAAACCTTTTGGTCTTTATAGCTAAGTTATATGTTGTAGCAATACCGTCTTTAAAGCTTTGATGCTCCTCACTATATATTATAGAATAACAAGCTCTATTTTACTGACTTGAGGATTTGAATTGTGTGCAATTATAAGGCTGCATAATTATTTACACAAATGAATTTTCCTTTTCAAGTCTTCCACCTTTCTAATGAATGTAGTGTATTCTATTTCATGCACTGGGACCAAACTGTATTCTAAGTTACTGAATATTATTCCACTTGAAATGCAAATGTCTGACCACTATAAAAGTAAAGAAAAAATCAGCAATACAATGAGTGAAATGTCACGTCAATGTTTCAGTCACAAAGTAAAGATCATCACAAAATAATTTTTAACACAAAACCATTGCAAACAATAGACTTCTGGATATCTGCAGCTGCTTTGTATGTCTGCAATAAACCCTTTATTTCAGATTCTAGAGTGAACAATGAACCAATTACCAGTGGTTGTTTATCATTGGAATGTTAAAGTGAACATCAAAAACAAAGTACAGACATTTCAATTTCCCCGAGCAGCTGCACACTCTCTCAAACAGCAACAACACCAATCAATATATGCAAATTGAATGTACATAATGTGACAGATAGTAAATAGCTACTTTGTGCATTAGCACTGAACAAAAGCACTTAGGTGGATCCAAATCTACCTGCAGTCTCTGCTTCCTAACCACACTTACAATTCATAAGGCAAACAGAGACGTAACATGCCAGTATTGTCTCAAGATAAGGTGCATGAACAGAGACCTGGGGGGTATATGTGCACAAATTGTTGAAGGTGGCAGGGCAGGTTGTGAAGGTGGTTAAAAAAGCTTACAGGATCCTGGGCTTCATAAATAGAGAGGTCGCACAACACCAGGTTATAGTCCAACAGTTTTATTTGAAATCACAAGCTTTCGGAGCTATCGATTGCTCCTTCCTCAGGTGAAGTAAATTAGATACAGAATCGCCAAAGCATATATAGATAGAAAACAAAGCATGTGTACCTTACAATTGCAGACCACTAAATTAAATCATCCTGACTATCTGCCGAGGTGTGATAAAGTTAATTAAGTCAGCCAGGAAGGTACCACATCAAAGACATAGCAAGATACAACTGAGACAATGAGGTGTAGTCGCAGGGGTTCTAACGTGTCAAAAGCTGCCGTCTGTATGTAAAACGAAAAGCTTTAAAATTTTTACTTTTTTACTGGGAAAATTTTTACTTTTTTACTGGGAATCACATCTGTGAACAAGCTAACGACGACTCGAGTCCGGATCACGTCATGTATCGTGACATAAACCCAAGATCCCGATTGAGACCGTCTTCATTCATAAATAGAGGCATAGAGTACAAAAGCAAGGAAGTTATGATGAGCCTTTATAAAACACTGGTCCGACCTCAACTGGAGTATTGTGTCCAATTCAGGGAACCGCACTTTAGGAAGGATGTGAAGGCCTTAGTGAGGGTGCAGAAAAGATTTTACAAGAATGGTTCCAGGGATGAGGGACTTCAGTTACGTGGATAGACTGGAGAAGCTGGGGTTGTTCTCTTTGGAGCAGAGAAGGTTGAGAGGAGATTTGATAGAGGTGTTCAAAATCATGAGAGGTCTAGACAGAGGAGGTAGAGAGAAACTGTTCCTATTGGCGGAAGGGTTGAGAACCAGAGGACACAGATTTAAGGTGATTGGCCGAAGAACCGAAGGCGACATGAGGAAAAACTTTTTTACGCAGCGAGTGGTTAGGATCTGGAATGCACTGCCTGATAGGGTGGTGGAGGCAGACTCAATCATGGCTTTCAAAAGAGAATTGGATAGGTACCTGAAGGAAAGAAATTTGCAGGGCTACAGGGAAAGGGCGGGGGCATGTGACTAGCTGAAGTGTTCTTGCAGAGAGCCGGCACAGGCTCGATGGGCCGAATGGCCTCCTTCTGTGCTGTAACCATTCTATGATTCTATGTGTACGTTTTAGCATTAATAGTGAGAAATCCTGTAATGCTGCTCCAAGTTGTGCAGGATAGCGGCAGGAAATAAGCAATGCCCAACCCTGCCTCTTCACACCAACCTTAGCTTTCCTCCCCCCCCCCCATCCCTGTGGGGACTGGTGCTGGCCAACCCCTGCCCCACCTTCTGCATCCAGATGTCAACAGCGCCTGGATTCCCCGCCCATTTTCTTCCCATCCACTCCCGTTGTATTGCTGCTCCCTGGAACTGCCAGACGAAGCCCAGCAATAGTCGCTGGGGTAGTGACCATAAGTAATACTTGGATTTATATCGCAGCTTTCACAACCTCAGGATGTCCCAAAGTGCTTTATGTCCAATGAAGTACTTTTGAAGTGTAGTCATTGTTGTAACGTAGGCAGTATGGCAGCCAATTAATGCACAGCAAGGCCCCACAAACGGCAATGAGATAGCGACCCGCTAATCTGTATTAGTGATGTTGCTTGCGGGAAAAATACTGGCATGGGGAGCACTCCCCTGCTGTAAGTGACTGTAAGGCCCTGAAGTTCCAGGATGGAGGGAGGGGGGTCTAGTAGTGGCATCCTCTCCCTCCAAATAGGCAGCAAATATTTACCTTTGTAGGTTTTGGTCTTGGTTGAGGCCTACAAAATCTTTTCCTGAAATCTTCTGGGCTCTTCTGCCCCTTTCAGTGGCCTCTCTGGCTCTGATAGTGCTGCACTGGCAGTCTCACGTCAGCAGTGCCAAGAGTTTCCTCCCGGCAGTGGTGGGCTCCCTCTTGGTGGCATGAATCTCACCAGAAGATTGCCCTGCATTTAAAGTGACACCCCTGTCTCAGTATAATGGTCACTGCAGGGTGGGTAGAAGTCACCACCCTGCTGGAAGGAGGAAAATCCAACCCAGAACAGATTACGATAGATGCTGGGGCTTGTATAATGTATTTTAGTGTTTATAGGAATTTTTAGTTAGGCCAAGTCCAATTTAGCAATTGGTTTTCTGTGAGCAACATGTCTTTGTGTGCAAGAGATGAGAAATGTATAATCCCTGTCTTAATGTAAATATGCTCACTTCAAAGGGAGATGACTTACCTCTATTTACATTGATTGCTAGTAGGTAGTCTTCCATAAGAACAAAGTGGTTTCTTCCCTCAGACAATGTATGTATAAAGTAGTCAGAGCCATTATTTGTAATGGTCATCTCACTGGAGGTTCTGACTCTAATTAAGAAAGAAGAAAGGTTCTGGCTCCAGTTAAATCAAACCCTGTTTGGCTGGGGTGCATTTATATGAAGCGGTTTAGATCTGAAGTTCCTTTTGTCTCTGGTCTATTACTAACATGAGGTAGATCAAAATGGGGCAGAGTGGATTAACTATGAAGGATATCTTTTTATCTTCCATTGTGCGAGCTCGAACATTAAAGAAAAGAGACTATTATAACCAGGCTGATGTTCTATGTTCCACAGTTTTCCTTTTGTCCTGTGCCATTATATGAGTTGAGGACTAATACGGTCCGTGAACTTTTCTAACGTTTTTCATCATCGACTCATGATCAAAAGTTATTGAAGAGAACTGCTAGACTTTGGAGCTTTCATTCTTTTTGGAAAAAATGTGTGAAGTTAAGCATTTTGTAGGGTAAATTCACTGATCCCATACTCCCAGTGGGAAGCTGTGCTTCATCCTCGCATGAGTCAGAAATAGGGCTACAATCCTGTTACTGTTCCATTCAAGTGTGGCTCCCTGCTGGAACTCTAGGATCCGTGAATTTATCCTTATGTCATGTTTATCTGCTGATTTGTTCTTGGTTTTTATAATTTTCCTTTTTAATAAATATGAACTAGTAGCTTTTAGCCTGAGCTATGTGGTTTGTCAATGTGTTATTTTATGTCAATTCGTAAAGATCAGCAGAATATAAAAGAGGCAGCTGGTATCATTTCCAATGCATAGCCCAAAGGTAGAAGGATATGTTATTCACCCTGCAGCAGCATGATATTTTGCATATAACATGTGTTTCTGTTTAATGGAAGAACAGACTTGCCTCTGCAATCTGCATAGGGTATACGGCGCAGAAACAGGCCATTCGGCCCAACCAGTCCATGCCGGCGTTTATGCTCCACTCGAGCCTCCTCCTGTCTTTCCTCATCTAAATCTATCAGCATAACTCTCTATTCCCTTCTCCCTCCATATGCTTATCTAGCCTCCCCTTAAATGCATCTGTACTATTTGCTTCAACCACTCCCTGTGGTAGCGAGTTCCACATTCTCACCACTCTTTGAGTAAAGAAGTTTCTTCTGAATTCCCTATTGGATTTCTTGGTGACTATCCTATATTGATGGCCTCTAGTTTTGCTCTTCCCCACAAGTGGAAACACTCTCTCTGTATCCACTCTATCAAAACCTTTCATAATTTTCAAGACCTCTGTTAGGTCGCCCTTCAGCCTTCTCTTTTCAAGAGAAAAGTGACCCTGCTTGTTCATCCTTTCCTGATAGGTATACCCTCGCATTTCTGGTATCATCCTTGTAAATCTTCTCTGCACCCTCTCCAGTGCCTCTACATCCTTTTTATAATATGGCGACCAGAAGATGACTTTTGTGGCGAGCATGTGTAAAGAGTGTTGGGAAATAGTTCAAATATAAAAAATGTGAAAACATTTATTTGTAAAGATACGATTACAAATTGACAGCCACCATTATTTGATAGATCCTTGTGTAGTCTGTGGATCATAAAACAGAGGGGGTTTAATTGGTCATGGGCAGTAGCGTAGAATAGATGATGATGAATCGGGCGAGGTGTAAAACGGGCTGCCGATTAGCTATCGCCTGTTTTACACAACCTCCCAAGGCCAATTTCACCTCCAGTGATTTAAAACATTTAACAAGTTTGTTATATAATCTGTCCTGTACAAATTCTCTGTCGATAATGCAACATCCTTACCAGTGGGCTCCTCTTCGGCTGAACTGCTAATAGATACTAGGCAGAAGGTGCGTAGCACACACTACACCCAGTACTGTTCTAACATTGCAAACGGGGTCCTATGTATGTCATACAACCCCGAATTTCATATTAAAAGGGTCTACCATTTCACTCAAGTGGGCTTTACACCCACCCAGCCGCACTCGCAGGGGAGGATGACAGCGGCCACAGCCACGGCGGGAACGGGCTGGTAAGTCATTCACGACCATTTTTTGGGGTGCTACTGCTCCATTTCAGCCAGGCGGGAAGGCTCAAAATCTCTCCCTTAGTGTTGGGAGAAAGGTTATGAGTAGTGGTCTTCACCATCGGTAAATGTTAAAGGGGTGGGTTTTCGTGCGACCACTTCCGTCAGGCAGGTGGTGAGCAGAACGCGCCTGCCACCACCCGAGGGAAGCCGTCTGAGACTAGACCAATTTTCATGGCCGTACCTCATTACCATTCCGTCTGCGAGCTGCGGGTACATTTGGTGCAGCTCGCCAATCGGAGGGCGCCAAAAATCTGCCAGCTTCACCGCAGAGCCCAGCTGATCCAGGCAAGTTGTGGGGGAGCGGGTAGAGGCGATCCTGAGGGAGGGTGAAGGGTGGAGGTCAGTTTTTAAACCTTTTCTGAACGACCTGCTGCAGTCTCCTTGACGTTCGTTAATTTGGCCGCTCAATGCCAAGTACTAATGGGCGGAGCATAGATGGTGCACACGCCACCCATTGGTACTTAAAAATTGCATTGGGGTCCTGCTGATGTCATAGGTTCCTCAGTTGCGTTGACTATTGAGGCTCCCACTTGTTCCCAGTGGCACCTGTTCCTAGGCCCCAACCAAAATGGCGGAGACTGGATGTCGGTGGGAACAGAGGGTGGGGGAGGGGGGCAGGCGCTGCACTGCCATTTTAATTACGTTACTGGGCCGTCCCCACCCGGCGGAGGGGATGCAAATTGACCCCGAAAGTTTACTGCAGCTAGTGTGAAGGCAAAGCAGGCTAAGTCTATGGCAACCTCACACCACTTGCAGAATTCAATGCTGAGTAAATTCACTTCAGTGCTATGCTTCAATGGAAAGATGACAATTCACAACACATACAGGCATCAGTCCCTGCATGGCTGACGTCAGTGATGAGCTGAGTCAGGGAGTGCCTGCTAGGAAAAGAAGTACATTGGCTTTCTTTTCCATCATGGAGCAGCTTTCTTCTCATTTAGAGAATGCTTTATTTTTATAACTGCTACACTTTAAAGTACTACTTCCCCTTACCCCAACCTCATTTGTTTCCGAGCATAATAATGCCTGCACTACTGTTTCGCTTTCATTAAATCTGTACCCCCACAGTTACAAAGTAACCTGCATCCAACATTACAAGTACAGTAAACTATAATTGTAGTGACCTAAATATTTTGAAAATCTGTTTCAGAAAATTGGTGACTTTAGTAATAAGTCAAGCAAAGACAATAATCAATCACAAAAGCAAAATACTGCAGATGCTGGAAATCTGAACTAAAAACAGAAAATGCTGGAAATACTCAGCAGGTCAGGCAGCATCTGTGGAGAGAGAAACAGAGTTAACGTTTCAGGTCGATGACCTTTCGTCAGTTCTGAAACGTTAACTCTGTTTCTCTCTCCGCAATAATCAATCGCTGTTTGAAGAGTTAGCATTTACGTACATCGTATAGTTAATAGATACTCCATACACTTTCAAATATAATTACTGAAGGAAGCTCCTTTTACTCATCGACGCATGTAATATTCTGAGATAGAGGACAGTCAATATATCACCTATTGTAACTTTAACCATTTTATTTAATGGCTCACAAGCTGGCACTTCTCCTAACAGCACCTTTTTAATATTCTATTTTCCTACAGCACCGGAACTGCGCCAAGGAAGTGGATTTTGCAGCCGAATGATCTAATAACTGAAGCATCACACAATAGTGATGCCAAGACTGTTGGAATATTCAAACGCCAGACTCAGTTATTATTTCATTCATCCACGCATGCATTTCACATCCACAGTTAGGGACAACTGAAAGCCTCTGTAATCCTAGGAGATTGCACTGCTAAGGTTGTTGAGATGGTTGAAATCCTTCTGTATGACACAGCTCCAGTGCAACAGTGTAGAAAACTGGAAAACTGCAGGTACTATAGCCACAATAGAGTGGCAGTTGGAAATAAAATATATATTAGTTACTAAATGCCCGCATCCTAACTCACACCACATCCCATTCGCCCATCACCCCTGTGCGTGCTGACCTACATTGGCTCCCAGTCCACCAACTACTCAAATTTAAAATTCTTATCCTCATGTTCAAAATCCCTCCATGGCCTCGTCCATCCCTATCTCTGTAACCTCCTCCAGCCCTACAACCCTCCGAAAACCCTGCGTTCCTCCAACTCTGGCCTCTTGTGCATCCCCTACTTCCTTCGCTCCACCATTGATGGCCATGCCTTCAGCCGTCTAGGCCCGAAGCTCTGGAATTCTCTTCCCAAACCTCGTCACCTCTCTCCTTTAAGATGGTCCTTAAAACCTACCTTTTTGGCCAAGCAGTTGGTCACCTGTCTCAATGTCTTTTTCTTTGGGTTGGTGCCAATTTTTGTCTGATTACGCTCCTGTGAAGCACCTTGGGACGTTTTACTATGTTGAAGGTGCTATATAAATGCAAGTTGTTGTTGTAAATAACCTGCTATCTCACTGCAAATGCTCAAAGGGTTTGTTTTTCACCTTCGATGGTATCAGTTCTAATCATGACACAAATTGGCAGTGCTACCATCAGGTCTTTGGTTTGATGAACTGTTGTTCTCAAGTAACTTCCAATCACCCAATGGCCCCTTTGATAAAAGCACTCGTCTCTAATTTCTGTGGGGGTTCTCCTGACCTCCCACCGTAAGATTAGTGAAAACCCCAGAGAAATGGTTTAAACAGTTGTTTATGCCACTTCTGCGGGGTTTCTGCCGATCGTCCGTCAAAGATACAGATCAGCCATCATCTAACTGAATGGCAGAACAGGCCTGAGGGGCTGAATGGCCTACTCCTGTTCCTATTTTCCTAAGTTAAGGCACAAGATTGAGAGAATCTCACCCGCCCCCACCCCACATCTGATTCCCGTGGAAATTCTACCCTACTATGGAACTGAATCACACATGCAGAGGAGTAGGTTCCAGGTTCAATTGCTGGTCTGTGCTGTGATGATAGGAGCACAACAATTAGCTCCAATATCCCTGAGCTTGATAGGGATAAAAAAAAAAAAATCTGCTTGTGTTCCCGCTCCTAATTGTTTTTCAATGATTCTAGGTGGAAAGTTTGCTTGTGTGGCCATTGGGTGAGAACACAATGGGGGTAATTTGGACTTTGGGTGATAGTGTAAAATGGGCGATAGTGATTCACAATGGGGGTAATTTGGACTTTGGGTGATAGTGTAAAATGGGCGATAGTGATTCACAATGGGGGTAATTTGGACTTTGGGTGATAGTGTAAAATGGGCGATAGTGATTTAGCTGTATTTTATACAACTCTAGAAATGAAACTCGGGAGAGATGTATAATGGGCGGCTGAATCAATATCCCCTGGTCAATACCATAACCCAAAGTCAAAATTCCCCCCCTTGCGGCTTAACTCTGATGTCCCCCAGGGTAAAGTCACAAATTAAAATTTAGCATTTGAAGAGTCAGCAATCATACAACTGCACCTTCGAAAGAGAAGGAAGACAGGGAGAACATAGGAACAGGTGTAGGCCATTCGATGCCTCGAACCAGTTCGACAATTTTTTTACCTATGACAGTTCTTTATCTTTTTAATCTCAAATCCTGGTCCATTCTCCTTAGCTCTTAATACACTTACTCCTCCAGTAAGTGTCTCTTCCTTATAAACACTTCAATTGATTCCACATTCTTAAAACCTCTTCCATGAAGAAGCTTTTCCTGGATTTGTTTTTAACTCCTTAGTTCTAATTTTAAGATTATGTTCACTTATTCTAGATTCCCCTACTCATGAGAAAATCCATCCCTATATACCTCGTTGGATCCATACATGATTTTCAGCTTCTCAACCAGATCGCCCCTTAACCTTCTTGCCCTTAGGAAGCATTAACCAAAATTATCCAGTCTCTAATCTCAACTAAATCCCTTCATTTCAGGTATTATCCCAGTGAATCATCACTGGACTCCCTCCAAGGGTAGTATATTCTTCCCCCAAAGGTGGAGTACCTAAAACTGAACACAGTACGGCAAATGAAGTCTGATCATCAGCCTGTATAACTGTAGTAGTATTTCCTTGCTTTTATGTTCTGTACTTCTTGTGATGAAGACCAGCATCTTATTAGCCTAGCTGTTCTTTTTGATTGAATTTTGCTTCTGCAAGCTAGCTTTTAAAGACATGCACCCAGACCCGCAAATCCTTTTGTTTACCTAACAGCCCAGTGCATCTGGATTTAGACTGTATTCTGATCTGCTATTCTTAAATCCAAACTGTACTACCTCACACTTTATGCATCTGCCATTGATCAGTCCGTTCACAATCCATTCATGTCCACTTACCTCCCCACCACCTCTCTCGATGCCTCCACTGTCTCTGATTTGTCACTCTGCTTGTCCGACATGCAGTATTGGATGAGCAGAAATTTCGTCAAATTGGGATGACCGAAGCCATTGTCTTTGGTCCCCGCCACAAATTCCGTTCCATAGCCACTGACTCCATCCCTCTCCCTGGCCACTGACTGAGGCTGAACCAGACTGTTCACAAACCTGGTGTCGTATTTGATCCTGAGATGAGCTTCTGACCACACATCCGCTCCATCACCAAGACCACCGACTTCCACCTCTGTAACATTGCCCGTCTCTGCCCCTGCCTCAGCTCATCAGTTGCTAAAACCCTCATCCATGCCTTTGTTACCTTTAGACTTGACAATTCTAATGCTCTCCTGGCCGGCCTCCCACCTTGCACCCTCCGTAAACTTCGGCTCATCTAAAACCCTGATGCCCATATCCTAACTCGCACCAAGTCCTGTTCACCCATCACCCCTGTGCTCACTGACTTACATTGGCTCTTGGTCCGGCAATGCCTCGATTTTAAAATTCTCATCCTCTTTTACAAGTCCCTCATTGGCCTCGCTCCTCCCTATCTCTTTAACCTCCTCCAGCCCTACAATCCTCCGAAATCTCTGTGTTCCTCCAATTCAGGCCTCTTGCCCATCCCCGATTTTAATCGCTCCACCATTGGCGGCCATGCCTTCAGCTGCCTAGTCCTTAAACTCTGGAATTCCCACCCTAAACCTCTCTGCCTCTCTACCTCTCTACCTCTCTCTCCTCCTTTAAGATGCTCCCTAAAACCTGCCTCTTACCTGACCTAATATCTCCTTATATGGCTCGGTGTCAAATTTTGTTTGATAATCGCTCCTGTGAAGCACTTTGGGATGTTTACCTACGTTAAAGGCACTAAATAAATACAAGTTGTTGTTATTATTTGTCATTTTCAGCTCATTTCTTCACAATTCACTACATTTCCCCAGCTGACTGAAAACTGAGATTTGCTCCCCTTCGAAATCCAGGTCATCTTATATGTAAAAACTGTGGCCTCAGCAGCTATTCCTGGCGGAGAATCACTTGTTCCTTCATGCTGATCTGAAAATATACTGTTTAACCCAAATTTATGCCTCTTGTTTCCCAACCAGTTTCCTATTGGTGCCATGAGGCTATCTCCAAATCAATGGCTTTAATTTTAGCTAGCAATCACAACTGAATGCCATTATGAAATTCTTTCTGAAAATCAATGTATGTGACATCCATTGATCCTCTAACACCTAAGTGACTCTATCCCACTCCAGGCACTTGAGCACATAAAACCAGGCTGACACTCCAGTGCAGTGCTGAGGGAGTGTTGCACTGTCGGAGGTGCCGTCTTTTGGATGAGACATTAAACCGAGGCCCCATCTGCTCTCTCAGGTGGATGTAAAAGATCCCAAGGCACTATTTCGAAGAAGAGCAGGGGAGTTATCCCCGGTGTCCTGGACAATATTTATCCCTCAATCAACATCACTGAAACAGATTATCTGGTCATTATCACATTGCCGTTTGCGGGAGCTTGCTGTGCGCAAATTGGCTGCCGCATTTCCCACATTACAACAGTGACTACACTCCAAAAGCAGCGGCAGCGGCGAGAGGATAAAGAGCGGCCCGAGAGCGGAGCTGAATTAAAGCAGTGGCAGCGGCGAGAGGATAAAGAGCGGCCCGAGAGCGGAGCTGAATTAAAGCAGCGGCAGCGGTGAGAGGATAAAGAGTGGCCCGAGAGTGGAGCTGAATTAAAGCAGCGGCAGCGGTGAGAGGATAAAGAGCGGCCCGAGAGCGGAGCTGAATTAAAGCAGCGGCAGCGGCGAGAGGATAAAGAGCGGCCCGAGAGTGGAGCTGAATTAAAGCAGTGGCAGCGGCGAGAGGATAAAGAGCGGCCCGAGAGCGGAGCTGAATTAAAGCAGCGGCAGCGGCGAGAGGATAAAGAGCGGCCCGAGAGTGGAGCTGAATTAAAGCAGTGGCAGCAATGAGTCTCTGATTCAAAAACAACATCAAAGAGTGACATCACAGGAGAGCAAGTAGGTGATTGGTTGGTGAGTATTACAGCTCTTTTTTGCTCTCTAAGTTAGGGTAGGGATTTAAATTAAGAGCTGAGAAACTGTAACTTGCTAGTAGTTATTAAATTAATAACTTAAACTAAATAAAATAATCAAACAATAAACCTAAAATATTGATTGAATCAAATCTTTAACTAATTAATTAATAAATAAAAGAAGGTTAGAGATGGCAGGGTCAGTGGGCAGGGACAGGAGGGTGTTACTGCGAGTCAGGAAGGTACGCAGACCCAGGATGTAATGATGGAGGAGCCTCAGCCCTGGACCTTGTCCAACAGGTACAAGGTATTTCTACCTGTATGGATGAGGAAAAGGACTGCATGGGCAAACTGACCACGGCACTGTGGTACAGGGGGCCATCCAAGTGGGGGGAGAAGGAAGGAATGTGATAGTAGTAGGGGACAGTATAGTCAGGGGGATAGATACTGTTCTCTGCAGTCGCGAAAGAGAGTCCCGAAGGCTGTGTTGCCTGCCCAGTGCCAGGGTTAAGGATATCTCCTCGCGGCTGGAGAAGAACTTGGTGCTGGATTTTGTCAGTGTGGGCGGGCTGGGGCGTGTCAGGTGGAAATCGTGTCAGGACCCCGACTCCTAAGTGATGTGTTGAAAAAGTGGGATTTTCCCCTAATTGGGCAATTGATGTCCTGCGTGTGGGAACCACTGGCCCAATGAGTCTTTTCATACAGAAAGTCGCCTCCGATGACGTCATCAAAGCTGTTGGATTTAAGGCCTGCAAGCAGCCTTGCTTCTTCTGGAGACTGCAAAGGCTCTGCAATTTATATGAAGGAGTTGAATTGTGGAAAATGTCATCGATCAAGCAAAAGTGTGCTCCTCGATTTGATGAGCCATCCCTCCAAGCTCTGGTGCACGGAGCCAGATGTAATAAGGAGGTGCTGTTCCCTTCCTCAGGGAGAAAAAAGCCACCCCAGCAGACAAAAGCTGTGTGGCTACAAGTGGCCCAGGTGGTCAACTCCATTTCGCTGAGCCGCAGAACCTGGCTGCAATGCAGGAAGCGGTTTCATGACCTTCTCCGCACAGGAAAAGTGAGTATGTTTTTACCATCACCCTCAATCTGATCCCCATCACCTCTCCTCACCAGCATTCTGCTTTGCCAACCTCTTCCTCCACATGCTACTTGACACTTACATCCCTGTACCCTTACCCATTCCCTCTCTCTCTATGGTCACATTCACTTAACTATTCGACCATGCAGCCCTCACACTCCCTATCACTGTGATGCCATGACAACAACAACTTTCAACACACAGGGAGGGTCCTTTGTATCCTTCTAAGCATCTATGCTATGGATTCTCTACACTCACTCCTTCATTTTCACTCAAACTCCACTTGTGTCCCTCATTGCAGGAAAAGTGCGCCCACAATAAGAGGGAAAGAGCCATGACAGGAAGAGGGCCACCCTCAGTAGCCCAGCTCACCCCCTGGGAGGAGGTGGCCCTGGAAATTGCTGGGATCGAGGAGGATACTCAAGTGGTGGACGGACAGACGGGCGTATCACAGCAAGCTGGTGACAGAATACTTTGGAATCTCTCTCATTGACATAGCATGAGTCACTGATAATGATTCTGATGCTCTAACAGATTGACTTATGATCATCTGCAATATTCAATGTGCATGTAACCTTGGCCTCACATCTCTAACTCTTTCCTTTACTCCCCCACAGGACCATCGAAAGCCCCGTCCCCACTATCCAGGCGGAACAGCCTGAGCCTCCAGGCTCCTCAGAGGAAGCTGCAACCTCTGAGGGCGCAGTGTCAGCAGAATTCAGCGCACTCACACCTCGGTGGGACCTTCGCGAGATAGAGTAGTGTTGGCACCTGGTGTATCACAGCTCACAAGTGAGCATCAGCAGATGGTGGAGACAGGTACAGCTGTGGAGAGTCCTCGTCAGAGGGTGCAGGACTCTGCCAGCTCGGCTCCACTGCATGTCGACCCTGTGCCTCCGGGTCCATTCAGAAGGAGAGCGGTGCTGGAACTCCAGGAACAGGTGCAGGAGCCTCTGGCAGGTTTTGTCTCCAGGGTCGCTGCGAGTGTAGAGCAAATGGAGGAATACATCGCTAACATGTGCAGAGCCTTTGTGGAGGCATTGGCGCATGAACGCATCACCGCGGAAAGGATGGCAACCTCCGTGGAAAGGATGGCTAACTCCATGGTAAGGCTGGCTACCGTAGAGGGGAGGATGGCTACGGTAGAGGAGAGGATGGCTACATCCATGGAGGAGCTTAGTTGCCAGGGTATTGAAAACATGGTCATTGTTCAGAATAGAATGACATCTCTTGGGGAGTGATGGTCAGCTATTGAGCAAACAAACCAGACCTTCATGCAAGTCCTCGGGAGTAGGACTTCCAGTGCAGAAATGGGTCCTCATGACCCCCCTGAGGTGCAGCAAGATGCTGTCAAGCCACTTGCTAGCTCTGAAGTGGGGCTGACCCATGAGTGGGATGTGGGTGGCAGACAACAAGGAAGTGGAGGCTCCTCTCCAAGCGCTCACACGACCATCCCACAGCAAAGCCCTCGATCAGAGCTCCACCAGAGTCCTCACCCAACTGAGATGGGCGTCTCAGCCCCTGCACAGCCGCAGGAGCAGCAGACTGTTAGCGAGCCCGCACAGGTTCACCACCCCAGAGGACGCCCACCAAAGGCGTTGAGACAGGAGCAGCAAGAGAGTGAGCAAGGGGCCTCCACATCTGCTGAAGCCACAGGTGAAGCACCACGTACGAGCATGCGTAAGAGGAAGACAAAGCACAAGTAGTCACAAGGGTAGTCACTTGGGTGCTGTGTTGTTTTGTTTCTGGACCAGCCATCATTGTGATTGTATTATAAAGTGTTTTGATGGTAAACTGTTGAAGTTGTGGCCTGTGTCATTTCGCAAATGGGACTTCCACATTGAGGGCTTAGGGCGCCTTGCAATTGTCAGAATGGTGGTCAGAGTGATAGGATTCCGTAGGTTCTTGTCCATTGTCGATGCTCTGGTAAGAAGGAGTGAGACTAAAGTGTTTGATTGTGCAGGCTAAGCAAATCTGGCCAGGATGAGTGCTTCCCTTGCATCCCGGGCAGCAATGTTGTTGCGCGCTGGCGCCTTCTGGCCTGTGCATCTTGGCGCTCCTGTTGATGCTCCTGCTGTTAGTGCTGCTGTTGCTCATGGTTCTGCTGCTGCCGCGGCTGGTCTGCGTCCAAATCTGATGTCCAGGAGGAAAGGAATTAAATGGTCGGCATGCTTCTGGTATATGTCTCAGTTGAGGAAGCGCTTAGTCAAGGTGGGGAGAGGGGTTTCCCAGGAGGTCACACTGGAGATGGGTGTCAGGCTCCAAACTTCCACAACACTGAGTATGCCTGCTAAAAGTTCCCCCAGACCTGAGACAACAAAGTTCTGCCACCTGCAAATGATCATTGGTGAAAACTCCTTTGTAATGGTGGAGCTGCAGCTGTGAGTAAGCAATCCACTTGTGAGGCCACCAGCATTACCTGGCGTGTTCCAGAGGAGGCGTGTAGAATGGGGGGAGTGTCTAAAAATCGGAAAGGCCTCTCAAAATGGGATAATAGAGGCAATTGAGTGGTTGTTAAGGGCCTTAAGGGCCTATCCCGCCTCTTGGAGGCGGGATGGAAAGGGGGTCAGAAAACACGTATTTGGGAAAAGTGCTCAGAGGCGGAATGGAGGTGCGATCAGACCCACCCGCCTCACACACCTCCAATCCCGCCTCCTCGGGCCTGGCAAAATCGAGCCCTTGGAGTGGGAGGGGGAGGATCCAGTTGTCGTGGTCCATGTAGGAACCAACGACATAGGTAGAACTAAGAATGAGGTTCTGCTGAGGGAGGTTGAGGGGCTAGGGTCTAAATTAATAAGCAGAACCACAAGGGTAATAATCTCTGGATTACTACCTGAGCCAAGCGCAAATTGGCATAGAGTCAAGCAGATCAGAGAGTTAAATGCATGGCTCAAAGAGTGGTGTGGGAAAAAGGGGTTTCAATTCATGGGCGCTAGCACCAGTACTGGGGAAAGAGGGAGCTGCTCCATTGGGACGAACTCCACTTAAACCGGGTTGGGAGCAGCGTCCTGGCGAACCGAATAACTAGGGTTGCAGATAGGTCTTTAAACTAAAAAAGGGGGGGAGGGGTCAGGTCAGGGGAAATTTAGAAATTTAAAGCAAAAGGTCAAGGCAATAGAGCAGTGTAGCGATTTGGGTAAAAATAAGAAGAGTGTGACAGGAAGGGACAGGGGAAGAAAAATTGAGTCGCGCCCAGGCGCTAGTTGCTTTGCGCCCTGTTAGCGCCCTAAGAGGGCGTTAATGGGAGGTGCAAAGCAACCGAATTTTTCCCCCAGAGAGTTTAATGGTAGCAGTGCAGCTGAGAATAAGGTCAAAGCAGGGAATAATGTTAAAAAAAATAAATTAAAGGCTCTTTATCTGAATGCATGAAGCATTTGTAACAAGATAGATGAACTAGTGGCACAAATAGAGATAAATGGGTTTGATCTAATAGCCATTACAGAGACATGGTTGCAAGGTGGCCAAGGTTGGGAACTAAATGTTCCAGGGTACTTGACATTTCAAAAAGACAGGCAGAATGGAAAAGGAGGGGGAGTAGCCCTGATAATAAAGGATAACACAAGGACAGTAGCGAGAAAGGATCTCAGCTCAGAAGATCAGGAAGTAGAATCAGTATGGGTGGAGATAAGGAATAACAAGGGGCAGAAAACATTGGTAGGAGTAGTATACAGGCCCCCTAACAGTAGCTATACCGTTGGACAGAATATTAATCAAGAAATAGTAGGAGCTTGCAACAAAGGTAATGCAATAATCTTGGGGGACTTTAATCTTCATATAGACTGGACAAATCAAATTGGCAAAGGTAGTCTCGTAGAACAATATGTCATGGAACCAAACAGGGAACAGGCTATATTAGATCTTGTATTGTATAATGAGATAGGGTTAATTAGTAATCTCATAGTGAAGGATCCTCTGAGGCAGAGTGATCATAATATGATAGAATTTCACATTAATTTTGAGAGTGACTTGCCTAAGTCCAAAACTAGAGTCTTAAACTTAAATAAAGCCAATTACATAGGTATGAGGGGCGAGTTGGCTGAGATAGATTGGAAAAATAGATTCAAAGGTATGGCGGTCAATAAGCAGTGGCTAGCATTTAAAGAAATATTTCATTATTCGCAACAAAAATACACTCCATTGAGAAACAAAAACTCCATGGGAAAAGTGATTGAACCGTGGCTAACTAAAAAAGTTTAGGATAGCATTAGATTGAAAGAATAAGCTTATAATGTTGCAAAGAATAATAGTAAGCCTGAGGATTGGGAGAGTTTCAGAAACCAACAAAGATTGACCAAAACATTGATAAAAAGGGAAATAATAGAATATGAGAGAAAACTAGCAAGAAATATAAAAGCAGAGTGTAAGAGTTTCTGCAAGTATGTAAAAAGGAAAAGAGTAGCAAAAGTAAACATTGGTCCCTTAGAGGCTGAGACAGGAGAAATTATTATGGGGAATAAGGAAATGGCAGAAACGTTAAACAAATATTTTGTATCTGTCTTCACAATAGAAGACACAAAAAACATACCAAAAATAGTGGGGAACCAAGGGTCTAATGAGGGTGAGGAACTTAACGTAATTAATATAAGTAGAGAAAAAGTACTAGAGAAACTAATGGGACTAAAAGCCGACAAATCCCCTGGACCTGACGGCCTACATCCTAGGGGTCTAAAAGAGATGGCTGAAGAGATAGTGGATGCATTGGTTTTGATCTTCCAAAATTCCCTAGATTCTAGAATGGTCCCAGCGGATTGGACGGTCGTAAATGTAACACCGCTATTCAAGAAAGGAGGGAGAGAAAAAACAGGGAACTACAGGCCAGTTAGCCTGACATCAGTCATCGGGAAAATGCTGGAATCTATTGTTAAGGAAGTGGTATCAAGTCACTTAGAAAATCATAACATGATTAGGCAGAGTCAACATGGTTTTATGAAAGGGAAATCGTGTTTGACAAATTTATTAGAGTTTTTTGAGGATGTAACTAGCAGGGTAGATAAAGGGGAACCAGTGGATGTAATATATTTGGATTTCTAAAAGGCATTCGATAAGGTGCCACATAAAAGGTTATTACACAAGATTAGGGCTCATGGGGTTGGGGGTAATATAGTAGCATGGATAGAGGATTGGTTAACGGACAGAAAACAGAGAGTAGGGATAAACAGATCTTTTTCAGGTTGGCAGGCTGTAACTAGTGGGGTGCAGCAAAGATCAGTGTTGGGGCCTCAGATATTTACAATCTATATTAATGACCTAGATGAAGGGACTGAGTGCAATGTATCCAAGTTTGCTGATGATACAAAGCTAGGTGGGACAGTAAGCTGTGAGGAGAACACAAAGAGTCTGCAAAGGGATATAGATAGACTAAGTGAGTGGGCAGTAAGGTGGCAGATGGAGTATAATGTAGGGAAATGTGAGGTTATTCACTTTGGTAGGAAGAATAGAAAAACAGAATTTTTTTAAATGGTGAGAAACTTTCAAATGTTGGTGTTCAGAGAGATTGTGTAGAATGGGCCTATACTCTCTGGAGTTTAGAAGAATGAGAGGTGATCTCATTGAAACATACAAGAGTCTGCAAGGGATTGACAGGGTAGATGCTGAGAGGTTGTTTCCCCTGGCTGGAGTGTCTAGAACTAGGTGGCATAGTCTCAGGATAATGGGTAGGCTATTTAAGACTGAGATGAGGAGGAATTTCTTCACTCAGAGGGTTGTGAATCTTTGGAATTCTCTGCCCTAGAGGGCTGTGAATGCTGAGTCTTTGAGGATATTCAAGGCTGAGATAGATGGATTTTTGGACTCTAGGGGAATCAAGGGATATGGAGATCGGGCGGGAAAGTGGAGTTGAGGTCGCTGATCAGCCATGATCTTATTGAATGGTGGAGCAGGCTCGAGGGGTCATATGGCCTACTCCTGCTCTTATTTCTTATGTTCTTATGTACTTCATTGACTGTAAAGCGCTTTGGTCATGAAAGGTGCTATATAAATGCAAGTCTTTCTTTCTTTCAAAGAACTCTGTCAAGTTACAGTAGTTAGAAATGGCATAGCTTTCACCAAACCATTCTGACTCACCTAAACAGCTTATATTTTTCCAAGTGCTCAATCATTCAGTTATTAATAATCGATTCCAGTAATTTTCTCACTACTGATGCTAAACCCAAAATTCCTGGGCCGGGAAGCGGGGTGGTGGGTATCAGTGCAAGCTCAATAGTCAGGACCGGGTTATGATGGGACTTCACCCAAAATTCCGCTGGAAGTGGAGGAGGTGCCCGACCCACCTATGCAAATGACCCAGACCCCAGGATTTGGGATGGAGTCAGGACACAGCAGACTGCTAGATAGAAGACCGGCTCCATTGCACCGCTAGTGGCAGAGCAGGGCCCCAGGGGTTTCCTGCCCATTGCCTGTAGTTACTGGGTTTGTCCATTTCCCTCTGTTTGAATAAAGTTGGAATATTTTTTACCTTCTAATCATCTAGCATTAGCCACTAATACAGTCATGATTGGAAGATTAATGCCCCAAAATTGCAAGACTCCACCCCCATTCATGTTAGTGGCCAGAAAAGTAAGAGCACTACAAATTGTGCAAATTGATTCTCTGATCTGTGTTCCAGCTGAGCGATACAATGTGTTAGAAGTGACGTCTCACCATTTTGGGGCTTATATGTAATGCATCCCCAATCATTTTTTCATACCCTTGGATAGAAATCATCTGAGCCTGGAAACTTGGCTTCAATCTCCTTAGTTTATCCACTATAATCTTTCTGTTTATACTCGATAGGGTAGATTTTATAAATTTGCAATTCCATGCAACAGAAAGGTTATCGGCAATCAAGGTGCAAACCTCAGTAGGCCCTGCAGGATTTGCCTTTTATCACTTGTGTTTGAAGGGCTCATTAGCTTCCGCATCTGAATTTCAGATGTGCGCTTCCCGTGTAAGGGTGCAAATTTGTCAAATTTCTCCTTATAATACCTGTGAGTTTCTCCTCTTCATTAATCTCTAGTCTTCCCTGAAACTTTCCTTTCATAGCCTGTTTTTCCATTGCAAAGACTGAGCAAAATAGTGGCCTGGATTTTCCGGGGCCTCTGACCGTGTACGCACAGCTTACGCGGCCGTAAGTGCCCCGCAAGTTCCGGGTTTCTGCGTGCGCTGCGCATGTGCATGCGCAAAAACCTGGAACTTGCGATCTGTCAAGTTTCAGCTCAACAGATCATCCGCATCCCCGGGAAACGGACATTCGCTGGCGGAGAGTGGGGCTGTTTGCCCAACTACTGCCCAGCGAACGCCCACGAAACTCTTACACCTCGTAAAAGCAGGGTAGGGCCTTTTACCAGCGTACGGGTATAAATAAATGTTAAAATAACATTTTTAAAATCATTTAAACATTCTAAAACATTTAAACATTCTAAAACATTTAAAATGAGTTTAGGTTATTTTTGGTCCCTTTAAAAAAGTTAAAAAATTATTTTTCAAAAAATTCAATTTTTATTTGAAATGTTTAATTAAATTGTATTTTAACTAATTTTAAACATGTGGTGATTTGTTTTTATTTAGGTTGTGTGAAAGTGTGTTTTCTATGTTATTCCTATTCTGCTTATGGGGATTCCGTACAGATTCCCGCCTCCACGCGACTTTCCAAAGTGTCGGGTCTGCGACTTCCGATCAGACCCGACACCAAGCGGCAGGAGAGGCAGTTAAGGCAGTTAACAGCTTGTTAACTACCTGCTTAATCCTATTTTTACAGGGTTTTTCAATTTTGCCACATTTTCAGCATGTTCCATGTCGTTCAACAAACACGCCAGCTGATTGTGCCGGGTGTTCCAACAAGCTGAATAGTTCACAGCTGCAACTGCAGCATAAAAGCTAACCTATCACATCAGTTCAATTTCAGATGCCAGAACTTTCTGTTTTCAGGATTTGGAAGACATTTTTCATGTGTATTGAGGCTGTAAGTGTTTGTTCTGAGATCTAGATGCACTGTGACCTCCTTGGAATATCCTCTCTCCCCATTGACTGATTGCTTCTACCATCTCATCCTCAACTGCCATATATAAGAGCAGAATGGGAACCATTTATACTCTCTCACCCTGGACCTCAGATTCGGAAGATGATCATCCGCAGCAGCAGCAGAACCAGGCACACCAGCAGCACCAACAACAGGAGCGCCAACCTTCTCCTCAACCACCTGATGCTGCACAGGGCAGAGGCCATCAGCGCAGGGCTGCACCGTGGCGCAGGAGATACCCCCAACACAGGGTTTACAGGCAGAGGATCAGCTTCCTCAACATGACTGAGCAGCAGTGCCAAAGGAGGCTGAGACTTTCGCGAGAGGTAGTCGCTGACATCTGCACAATGCTGCACCAAGACCTGGAGCCCAGAGCAGCGGGTGGACACGCCTTACCAGTGGCTGTCAAAGTCACCACCGCACTCAACTTCTTTGCTTCAGCGTCCTTCCAGGGATCAGCAGCAGACATCAGCAGCATCTCCCAAGGCCGCACACAGTTGCATTACGCAGGTTACCAATGCCCTGTTTGCCAAGTCGCACAATTACATCCACTTCTCCATGGATGAAGCAATTGTTACCACACGTGCGGCTGGCTTTGCCAATCTGGCAGGCTTCCCAAGGGTGCAGGGCGTCGTAGGCTGCACACATGTGGCTATCAGGGCACCCCATCACAACCCAGCTGTATTTGTGAACCGCAAGGGCTTCCACTCCCTTAACGTCCAGCTGGTGTGTAACCACAGGAAGAACATTATGCATGTGTGCACAAAGTTCCCTGGCAGCTGCCATGACTCGTTGATCCTGCGCCTGTCCACTGTGCCTCAGCTCTTCAATCCACCAACCCAACTTTCCGGATGGCTCCTTGGAGACAAGGGCTATCCCCTGAAGACGTGGCTATGACACCAATGAGGAGGCCAGCAAACGAAGCTGAGGAGCGCTACAATGTGAGCCATATTTCCACCAGAAGCATCATAGAGCAAACCATCGGCTTGCTCAAAATGTGCTTCAGATGCCTGGACAGATCTGGTGGAGCCCTACAGTACTCACCAGCCAGGGTATCCAGAATCATCGTGGTCTGCTGTGCACTGCACAACATCGCACAGCAGCGTGGCTTACCGCTGCCTGAGGAACAAGTGGCTCAGCGCACAGCCTCAGAGGAGGAGGAGGAGGAGGAAGAGGAGGAGGAGGAGGAGGAAGAGCCAATTGAGGCTGCAGATGAGGAAGACCTGGCGGAGGCGGCTGTCCCAGTGCCACCAGCACACGAGCACATTGCTGGCCGTGAGGCAAGTGATGGACTAATCCCTGCCAGATTTGCGTACCTTGACACAGCAAAGACATGTGGCTGGTACATGGATATGAGTGTTGGCAGGACTTCCATTCCACACAATACAGCATCTGAACAATGAACTATGCATTCCTATCACTCTCCCCACCATCACTGCAGATGAAAGGCGCCCTCACCCCACACTGTGCCATTTCCAATTCTGAGCACACATAGGGCAACTCTTTGAATCTTTGACATCGCATTTGTTTAATACAATATAAATAAGGATTATATCAAAACACCCAAGTGACTACCCTTGTGACTATTTGTGTGTTAGCTTTCTCTTACGCGTGCTTCTACGTGGTGCTTCCCCTGTGGCTTCAGCAAATGTAGAAGCAGCTTGCTCATTTCCCTGCTGCGCCTGCTTAAACGCCTTTGGTGGGCGTCCTCTGGGTTTGGGAGCCTGGGAGGGCTCCGCAAAAGTCTGCTCCTCCTGCGGCTGTGCAGCGGCAGAGACAGCCATCGCAGTTGGTTGAGGCATCTGGGGCTCTGACCAAGGGCTCCGCAGTGGCATGGGAGTGTGAGCGCTTGGAGAAGAGCCCCCACTTCCTTGTTGTTAACCACCAACATCCCTCTCATGGGTCACCCGCACTTCATTGCTAACAAGTAGCTGGAGAGCACCTTGCTGCACATCAGTGGGGCCATGGGGACCCATTTCTGTGCTGATATTCCTCATAACTAGGACATCCATGAATCTCTGGTTTCTCTCCTCAATAGATGCCCATCTATTTAGAAGTGTTACTATGTTCTCCTGAGTCTGGCGATTTATGTCCTCCATGGAGGTTGCCATCCTTTCCATGGTGGCACCTACATTCGCCATTGCGTGCACCATGGCATTGCTCATGTTTGACATGGACTCCTCCATTCTCTGCATACTCGCAGTTACCATGGTTGCAAACCCTGTCAGAGACTCCTGCACTTGTTCCTGAAGCTCCAGCACTGCTCTTTCTGGATGGCCCCAGAGGCACAGTGTCTACATGCAGCTGAGCAGAGCTAGGAGCGTCCAGCGCCCTCCGACAAGGACTCTCCACTGCTGTCCCTGTCTCCACCATCTGCTGATGCTCACTTGTGAGCTGTGATACACCAGGTGACAACACTACTCTATCTCGCAAAGGACCCACCGAGGTGTGCGTCTCTGTGCTGGTGCTGGGTGTGCTCATTTCTGCTGATGCTGCTCCCTCAGAGGCTCCAAGTTCCTCTGAGGAGTCGTCCGGCTCTTCCTCCTGGACAGTGGGGAGGGGGGCTCTCGATGGTCCTGTGGAGGAATAAAGGCATGAGTTAGACATGTGATATTTAGGTAGCACTCACATCCCATTGTGCAGATGATCAGAACTCAATCTGTATGAACATCAGATGCCATATCAGTCACTCATGAAATCTAACTGAGAGGGTTGCAAATCTATTCTGTCACCAGCTTGCTGTACTGCACCCATCTCTCCGTCCCCCACTTCCAGCTCTTCTGCACCTCTGACGATCTCGATAGCAGCCTCCTCAGAGTTGGTTAAATGCGCCATAGATGATGGGTCTCCTCCTGTCCTCCCCCTCTCCCTCTTATTGTGGGCTCTCTTTTCCTTCAATGAGGGACACAAGTCGAGTTTCAGCGAGATTGATGGAGTGTGTGTAAAGAATCCATAACATAGATGTTTAGAGGGAAACAAAGATGGAGTGAGGTGTCAATACCAAGGTCCCTCCCTGTGCCTTGTTAGTTGTTGTCATTGCATAACAGTGAGAGCGAGTGTGAGGGGTGCATAGTAGGATGGTGGAGTGATTCTGTAATTAGAGAAAGAGGGATGGTTAAGGGTGCAAGGGATGTAAGGGTAAGTTGGGATGTGCAGGACTAGGTTGACAATGCAGAATGCTGGTGATGAGAAGTGATGGGAAGCAGATTGAAGGTAAGTGTGATGTTATACTCACTTTTGCTAAGCATAGCAGATCATTAAACCTTTATCGGCACTGAACCCAGGTGCGTGCACACAACGACCTAGCACTTACCTCCTCAGCAATTTGCAGCCAGGCTGCCTTTTTGTGCTGAGGAGGCTTCCTCCGGCCATCGGGAGGGAACAAAACCTCCTTGCACCCTCTCACTCCCTTTACAAGAGCATGGAGGGAGTCATCATCAAAGCGGGGAGCAGCCTTTGTTCTTGGAGCAGTCATCTCACAAACACCAGCACTCAGGAGCATCAGAAAGTAAATGAAACCCAAAGGGTACATGGGCCCCTTAAATGCAGCTGAGTCAAAGACGTCAGCAAAGGTGAGCAGCAGACCCGCACCCACTGATTGGGCCGGGTAACGCACGCAGCAGGCTTAATAAGCTCAATCTAATGAAAATCATTATCTCAGTGCTGTTGGAACCAGCAGCGGGACCGGAACCCGACAATACCGAACCCGACGCCAACCTGCCTATGGACGGAAAATCCAGCCCAAAGATACAGGCAGTCAGTCAGGTCCAGCAAAGGTTCCTTAGTCAGTCACATCTTCAAGCAGAAAGGTGCAAGGACATGCTTTGGCCAAACACAGAAATAGCAGACAGGAGAGGAGTTATTTTGTTTAAATTAAAGTAAGACGCTCCACTGATATGGGGAAGCATAGCATGTTCATTATTTTGTATGATTATACAAAGAGAAGTTGTACTATTTGAAATAAACTCTGCTGCCTGTATCCTAACTCACACCAAGTTCCATTCAGCCATCTACATTGGCTCTTGGTTCCCCCAATGCCTCATATTTAAACTTCTCATTCTCATGCATAAATTGCTTCATGACCTCACCCCTCTCAATCTCTATAATCTCCACCAGCCATGCAACCCTCCAAAAAACTTTGTGTTCCTCCAACTCAGGGCTCTTGTACATTCCCCATTCCTTTTGCCCCACCATTGGTGACCGTGCCTTCAATCATCTAGGCCTTACACTCTGGAATCCCTTCCCTAACCCTCTGTGCCTTATAATCTCTATCCTCCCTTAAAACCCTCCTTCAAACCCACCTCCCAGCCCTCAAAGTATCTCCTTGGGCTCGGTGACCATTTTTGTCTGATTGCCCTTCTGTAAAGTGCCTTGATAATTTTCTATGTTAAAAGCGTTCTATCAATGCAGGTTGTTGTTGTTTCACTGTATCTGTAACATAATAGCTATTAATAAATATATTTATTTACAGTGAGAAACAATATGTGGACTCATTCCAAATTCTAATTTCTATTTGTTGCTATAAAATTACCTGAATGATAAGCTGCAAATTAGCGGCAGTGCTGATTTGAAAGTACGTTGAGACATTGCCAATACAAACTGGTCTCAGATTCAGCAAATGAAAATCCTGGTTAATTAAAATGGATACCCAACCTTTCATGCACTGGGTCATAGCAAGGAGCTTCAAAGCAGTTCTAATATCGAGAACTAAGTGACACTCCGACTATTCTAATAAGATTGCATTGAAATTCCTTCATATTATGCTGGTTTGCCGGCAATTTTACCAGTTTTTAAATATTACACCCCAACAACCCATATGATATCTTCCTCTGTAAAACTGAAGTGCAATTTGTATCCCATATTTTGAGTTGGTATGTTGTTTGAGTTACTGATACAGTCTGCTATATTCACAAAACACTGCGTAAGCACCAACATTATCTTCAGCCACATGTACTATTAAAATAAAACTGTTACTCCTGTCGGTTTACTGTGAGACTGTTGGCACTTTGTAATTCAGTAAAATTTACACATGCCACATGTCAAATAATGCTGGGAGTTAAAAGGCGTGTAGATACGTGTACACATGCTGTTCCACTCATTTACTTCCAATAAACTCTTGTGGTTTGCAACCGTATTTGAATTACCTCATTAAAATCATTGATTGTGGTCACTCCATCACTCTCAAAATGATAATCATGTATAATGGATACAGAATTTCCAAACTGTCGACTCAATGGCCGCGATTTTGCCGGCGCTCAGAGAGCGGATTCGGAGGCGGGTCCACTGTCAAAATTGCAATGATTGACAGCGGGTTCGGAACCCGCTGCGAACCCGCCTCCATGTAAATTTCCAAAGTGTCGGGTCTGCGATTTCAGAACAGACCCGACACCAAGTGGCGGGGGAGGCATTTAGGATAGTTAACTGCTTATTAACTACTTGTTAAAGACTATTTTGCCAGCCTTTTTGTATTTTCCCACATTTTCAACAGGGTTCACGTTGTTCGGAGATCACGTCAGGTAAGTATGTCGGGAGTTCAATCGAGCTGAATAGTTCCCAGCTGCAACTATAGTATAAAATCGAACCTTTCACATCTGTTCAGTTTCCAATGTCAGAAGTTGATGATTTCAGGATTGGGAAGACTCATTTGATCTGTATTGAGGCTGTAAGTGTGTGGTGTAAACTCTATATGCACTGTCACCTCCTTGGAATATCCTCTCTCCCTATTGACTGATTGCTTCTACCATCTCATCCTCAACTGCCATATATAAGAGCAGAATGGGAATGATTTATACTCTCTCACCCTGGTCCTCAGAATCGGAAGATGATCATCCGCAGCAGCAGCAGAACCAGGAACACCAGCAGCACCAACAACAAGAGCATCAACCTTCTCCTCAACCACCTGAAGCTGCACAGGGCAGAGGCCTTCAGCGCAGGGCTGTACCGCACCGCAGGAGATATCCCCAACACAGGGTTTACAGGCAGAGGATGAGCTTCCTCAACATGACTGAGCAGCAGTGCCAAAGGAGGCTGAGACTTTCGTGACAGGTTGTCGCAGACATTTGCACAATGCTCGACCAAGACCTGCAGCCCAGAGGAGCAGGTGGGCACGCCTTATCAGTGGCTGTCAAAGTCACCACCGCACTCAACTTCTTTGTGTCAGGCTCCTTCCAGGGATTAGCAGCAGACATTAGCGGCATCTCCCAGTCGGCCGCCCACAGATGCATCTCGCAGGTCACCGATGCCCTCTTTGACAATTACATCCACTTTTCCACTGATGAAGCCAGTGTTACCGAGTGGGTGCACGGCTTTGTCAATCTGGCTGGCTTCCCACAGGTGTAGGGCGTCATCGACTGCACACATGTGGCCATCAGGGCACCCCATCAGAACTCAGCGGCATTTGTCAACCGCAAGGCCTTCCACTCCCTTAACGTGCAGCTGGTGTGTAACCATAGGAAGAGCATCATGCATGTGTGCGCCAAGTTCCCTGGCAGCTGCCATGACTCTTACATCCTGCGCCAGTCCACCATCCCTCAGCTCTTCGCACCGCCAAACGAACTTTCCAGCTGGCTCCTTGGAGACAAGGGCTGTCCCCTGAAGACGTGGCTGCTGACACCATTGAGGATGCCACCAAACAAGTCAGAGGAGCGTTACAATCAAAGCCACATTTCCACCAGAGGTCTCATAGAGCAAACAATAGGGTTGCTCAAAATGCGCTTCAGATGCCTGGACAGATCTGCTGGAGCCGTTCAGTACGCAACAGCCAGGGTCTCGAGAATCGTTGTTGTCTGCTGCACCCTGCACAATATCGCATAATAAGAACATAAGACGTAGGAGCAGGAGTAGGTCATTTGGCCCCTCGAGCCTGCTCCGTCATTCAATAAGATCATGGCTGATCTGATCTTGGCCTCACCTCCACTTCCCTGCTCGCTCTCCATAACCCTTGCCTCCCTTACCATTCAAAAATCTGTCTATCTCCACCTTAAATATATTCAATGACCCAGCCTCCACAGCTCTCTGGGGAAGAGAATTCCAAAGATTCATGACCCTCTGAGGCTGCAGCGATGATTAGCGTTGCATGAGGAAGAAGGCCCAGAGCGCACAGCCTCTTCAGAGGAGGAGGAGGAGGATGAGCAGAATGAGGTTCAGCAAGAGGAAGACCTGGAGGAGGCGGCTGACCCAGTGCGACCAGGAGGCGAGCACATTGCTGCCCGTGATGCCAGGGATGGCCTAATCAATGCCAGATTCACGTAACATTATGCAGCACAGACATGTGGCTGCCACATGGAATGAAGGTTGGCATGACCACACTGCAACACCATAGAGCATCTCTACAATGGACTGTTCAATCCTTGCACTGTCAGCACCATTGCTGGATAATAAAGGTGCCCTTACCCTTGTCTGTGCCACCTCAATTTGTTACCACACATATGGCAACAATATCAATCATTCACAAAACATTACTTTATTACAACAAAATTAAAGAACAGAAACTTAACATTCATTTATAGCAAATCACCCAAGTGACTACCCTTGTGACTATTTCTGTGGGAGCTTTCTTTAACGCGTGCATCTATGTGGTGCTACCCCTCTGCCTTCACCAGATGTAGAGGCAGCCTACTCAGTTCCCTGCTGCGCCTGCTTAGATGTCTTTGGTGGCCGTCCTCTGGGTCGTGGAACCTTTGAGGGCCCCGCCAAAGTCGGCTCCTCCTGCCGCTGTGCAGGGGCAGACTCAGCCATCACTGTTCGGGGAGGCATCTGGGGCTCTGACCGAGGGGTTGGCAAGGGGGGTGGGGGGGAAGTTTGAGCACTTGGAGAGAAGCCCCCACTTCCATGTCCCCTCCCACCATCATCCCTCTCATGGGCCACCTGCACTTCTCTACTAGCAAGTAGCTGGAAAGCACCTTGCTGCACATCAGTGGGGCCATGAGGACCCATGTCTGTGCTGACATTCCTCATAACAAGGACGTCCATGAATCTCTGGTTTCTCTCCTCAATAGATGCCCATCTATCCTCCATAGATGACCATCTATTTAGTAGTGTTACCATGTTCTCCTGAGTCTGGCGAATTATGTCCTCCATGGAGGTTGCCATCCTTTCCATGGCAGAACCTACATTTGCCAATGCGTGCACCACGGCATTGCTCATGTTTGACATGGACTCCTCTATTCTCTGCACACTCACAGATGCCATGGTTGCAAACCCTGTCAGAGCCTCCTGCACTTGTTCCTGAAGCTGCAGGATCGCCCTCTTCCTGGATGGCCCCCGAGGCTGGGAGTGTCCTGCGGCCTCCAGCGAGGAGTCTCCACTGCTGTCCCTGTCTCCACCATCTGATCTTGCTCACTTGTGACTTGTGATACACCAGGTGACAACACTACTTTATCTCGCATAGGACCCACCGAGGTGCACTCACTTCTGCTGACGCTGCTCCCTCAGAGGCTGGAGCATGCTCTGAGGAGTCCTCCTGCTCTTCTTCCTGGACATGGGAGGGGGGGGGGGCTCTTGATGGTCCTGTGGGAGAGTAAAGACATGAGTTAGACATGTGATATGTAGATTGCAGACACATCCCATTATGCACATGATGAGCATTCAATTTCTATTGACATCAGATCCCAATTGAGTCACTCATGAATGCAAAATAAGATGTCTGGAAAATAATTCTGTCACCAGGTTGTTCTAATGAGCCCCTCTCTCCATCACCCACTTCAGGCTGGTCAACTACTCCTGCGATGTCCAGAACTGCCTCCTCAGCGCTGGTGAGCTTAGCCAGCGATGGTGCTCCTTCTCCTGTTCTCCCCCTCTCCCTCTTATTGTGGGCTCTCCTTTCCTGCAATGAGCAAAAGATGTGCAGTTTTAGTGAGAGTGATGGAATGAGTATAAAGAATGGATAGCATAGATGTTCAGAGGGAGACTATGATGGAGTGGGGTGCCAATACCAAGTTGCCTCCTTTTGAGTTGTTAGTTGTTGTCATTGCATAATGTTGAGGGTGAGTGTGAGTCGTGCATAGTAAGATGGGGATGTGATTCTGTAGATAGGGAGACAGGGATGGGTGATGGTGCAAGGGATATTGGGGTGAGTTAGGATGTGCAGGAGTAGGGATGGCAATGCAGAGTGATGGGGATGTGATGACAGGCACAGCAGAATGAAGGTAAGTTTGCTTTTATACTCACTTTTCCTGAATGCAGGAGATCATTGAACCTCTTCCTACACTGGACCCAGGTGCGAGCAACAACAGACCTTGCATTCACCTCCTCAGCTATTTGCAGCCAGGCTGCCTTTGTCTGGTGAGGAGGTCTCCTCCTTCCATCACCAGGGAATACAACCTCCCCCTGCGTCCTCTTACTCCCTCCACAAGTACATGGAGGGAGTCATCTTTGAAGCGTGGCACAGCCCTCTGTCTCTCTGCAGTCATTTTGCTATCAAGCAGCACTCAGGAGGATGGAAGCAGAAGTGAGAGCAAATGTGGACATGGCCCCCTTAAATACACCGGCAACAAACGCGTCATCGGAGGAGCTCAACAGACCCGCACCTAGTGATTGGGCCGGGTAACGCACACGGCGGGCTTAACAAGCTCAATCAACAGTAAATTGTTTGCACAGAGCGGCTGCAGCCGGGAGCAGGACCGGAACCCGCCAACTACCTCTCCCGCTGCGAACCCGCCTCCGCTGGCGAAATCCAGCTCAATGTCCCTGGGAAAATGAGGAGGAAAATATAAAATCTGCCAGAGCTCCAGATTGTTATGCAGCAGCCCCTCCTGGAAGTGCCTGTGTGGGGGTGTCGATTAAGGATAGGACAGGGCTTCTCTGTGCAGTTGAAAAGCCTGCTGCAACTTGCTGTCCTGGCTGAGCTAGGAAAAAAAAACCCACGTGCAACGTATCAGAAGGCTGCTAACCCAACTAGAGTCATTGCCTTCAGGAAAAGAGAATTTAGGAGAGCAAAAGTGAATTGAAAACTTAAAAGGGGGAAACTGTGCCACAATTACATCCTGCCATTAATCATGTTGTATGACTGTCAATGTGCATTAACTTGGAGTATAATGTCTATTAGCATTCACACTGACAGCTGCTTCAAACCCCAAATCTAAAGAAAACTATCTAAAATGTTAAATATTATATAAAAATACCCCTCAGCAATCGGATCCTGGGATTTCTATAACACACTGCTTAAAATTCACCTTCACTGTTTACAATGTCATCTGAACCCCTCAATTAGACTAATGCCTTGTGCCCACTCTCAAGAATCCTTCCTTCTCTGTATAACAATCATGTGTAATAATAACACACTCAGAATAGCCAATAGATCAAGTCATTAAAATCATATTGTAAAACAGAACCATTTTAAGAGTTTCTTTTAAGGATTACACGAGTGTAATCAAACCACATTAATATAAAGTGAAACGGTAAAAGGCTTTGGGTGCACTCGTGAAATTGCGCCCAAAATGCGCTCGAAATTGCACTGGTTAGGTTACAGTTCAAGTTTCCGCTAAAATTAATTTGTATTTAAGAGTGGTTACCTGGTGTAGTTTTATGAATACAACTGAAAATGGGTTTATCACTGAAAACAAGCATTTCTAATAAAAGTGCCCAGTCCTCCACCTGTGAGTGACCTGATTTAAGATCACGGAAAATGACTTGGGAAAAAAAACTACACTGAACCATTTAACAACAACAACTACTTGTATTTATTTAGCGCCTTTAACGTAGTACAACGTCCCAAGGCGCTTCACAGGAGCGATTATCAAACAAACTTTGACACCGAGCCAGATAAGGAGATATTAGGGTAGGTGACCAAAAGCTTGGTCAAAGAGTTAGTTTTAAGGAGCCTCTTAAAGGAGGAGAGAGAGGTAGAGAGGCGGAGAGGTTTAGGCAGAGAATTCCAGAGCTTGGAGCCCAGGCAGCTGAAAGCACAACCGCCAATGGTGGAGCGATTATAATCAGGGATGCGCAAGAGGCCAGAATTAGAGGAGCGCAGAGATCTCGGAGGGTTGTGGGGCTGGAGGAGATTACAGAGATAGGAAGGGGCGAGGCCATGGAGGGATTTGAAAACAGGGGTGAGAATTTTAAAATCAAGGCGTTGCTCAACTGGGAGCCAATATAGGTCAGCGAGCACAGGGGCGATGGGTGAATGGCAATGTTCCCTGTAATATTTTGGGGCCATGTGGCCCCTTTAACGGGCTGCGCGGCGCATTCAAAATAGCGCGCATGCGCGGTTTTTCTATTTAAAAGCCGGCAAGCCGGCTGCGCGGGACCCCTGGAATGCTGCATGGCCACGCAGCTTAAAGGGAACACTGGTGACTGTGCACCTAAGAAAATGAGCGCAATTTGAAGAGCCTTCGCGAAGCAGCACAATCGGGGGGAATCTCGCAATTTTGACCTGGGGGGCGTGGCTTGTTTTATGGGCGGGGCTTGATCTGGGCAGATTGAACCATGAACCAGAGTAAAGATGGCGGAAAACACGAGCGTAAGCGGTTTTGGGCGTAACTCACTTGCGTTTAAAACTCCCCGATCTTTTGCGCTGGTTCAGTCGATTCCGCCCGCATTATACTGATATTACTAACGGAAGCTTGACCCCAACCTTCCTGAATTGTTTATTGTTTATGTGCTGATGATGTTGAAAACCAAACGGCCCTACAGTACCAGACTTCACTTTGTTTTAGGGATAGTCCGAATTGCAATGCAAGTTAATAAGGTCTCTGTGGAACTGGATATCTTTTTTCCATCATTTTGGAAGGAAGCAGTATAATTCATTGTGACCGACACCAGTTATTTCGCTGAAAGTAGGTCAGCAGGCAAAAATATTGCTTCGTTGTATCATCCTTTGCTGCAGCCTCTGGAACACGCAATGCTAATCAAAGGGCTTGCGGAGAACGGTTCCTACAAAAAGTCTGCAATTAACAAGATGGACCCACTCTCCATGCACCCCTCCAAGAATTATTATTTGACAGCTACATTAGTACATATAACTCATAATTATGATAAATAGACATCTTTAAATAACTGTAAATAAATGTTACGCATCAGCTGTGCTTTAATAAAATCATCTCATTAGATCAATGAGCTTGAATTAACTTTTGGCAATGTAAGCATTTTTATAAACTGCGTGCTGCGTTGTAATTGGCAGCTTGTGACATTGATAGAATCAAACCAAGTTATAACTAACTGAATGATAAATCAGCCATCAGTTCATTAACCATCTTGGTGCTGAAATAAATTAACTACAGATTTTTTTTTAAAGTTGTTAAGCAGACAATATGGTGTTTCAAATGGAAAAAAACGCAATAGCTGCCCTACTAATCTGAAGAGCTTTGTTCAAATACAGCCCCGGAATCCCCTTTGCTGGGAAAAGCCATTTATGCCATTTCTTCAGAGTTTCCACAGATCTTCTGCCAAAATTATGGTGGGAGATGGGAGAATCCACAGGGAAATTCTACCCTATTTTGTGTCGTGAATGCACAATATTTACATACAGTGAAGATGCATGGACATTTATATGGACATAACGTGATAAACAAATATATTTCTATCTATTGCAAATGTCACTCCATTATTTAAGAAGGGAGGGAGGGAGAAGTCAGGTAACGACTGACCTGTCAGTTTTAACATCAGTTGTGGGGAAGTTAATGGAATTCATCATCCAAGAGAGCAGCGGGTACCCCGTGGGGGAGCACATAAAATTAGAAGGTAGGCTCAAAATAGCATTAAATTGGCTGTTAACAAGCCATTGAATGAGTTCAATTGTTTCCCCCGCCACTTGGTGTCGGGTCAGTTCTGCGCAGACAGACCCGACACCTGGGAGACTCGCGTGGAGGCGGGTTCTACCCGCTGTCAGTCTTTGCTATTTTGACAGCTGACCTGCCTCCGATCCCGCACTCTGACCGCCGGCAAAATCAAGCCTTTGGTTTTCTGGCTTTCTATTAACAGAAGGGGTTGAAATAATACTGTGCACTATTTTTAGTACAGATTAACCACATTCATGTTCAGTGCCTATATGCACTATTTTAACAAAGCCATTAGTCCATTTACTTTAAAATAAAAGGTATGACTGGAATTTGACGCAAACGAGCCAAGAATTTCCCCCAGATGTCAGAAAATTCTAGAATCAGTCATTAGAAGCCCACTGAAGGGCAACTAGGGATGGGCAATAAATGGGACCTTGCCAGCATTGCCCACATAACAGAAAACAAATATAAAATGACATTATTTTGAGGCATACCAAGACGACCATCCACTCGAAACTAGTCACCAAGACATTAGCTGCATGTACACCCTCTGAAACAATGGGGTCAATTGTCTGATTCCGGGCTGGAAAGCAGGTACCTCACCTGCCATCATAGACTCAGAAGATTTAGGCTAGTGATTCATTATAATATTTTGTCACATTGAATAAAAATTAAAATCTTATAAATAGGGCCACTGTGTCAAATAAGTCTTATAATTGTTATCTGATGATAGATTTGAAACCATTCGCTTACCTCTTTTTTAAATGTACTATCTACACTATGGAGACAATGATATTTCAGTTTTGCTCCATTTGCATTGTCAATGGATATCACAGCAGATCTCAACAGTTTTGAGATTCTATACAGTTGGTGAGTGACGGGCCTAGAAATCCGATGGCGTTTTTGAGGCAAAAAACGGGCACAGAAGCTTCCAATGTGATGGGCAGGAAGTGTGCACTCATTACGAGCAGGAAGTGAGCCACCTGCCATATTGGTATAGGCAAAAGAATAGAGGTCCAGGGCCCGTGGCTGAAACAGATGTTAGACCCTTTGCATATGCAAATACATGGCCTGTTTCAAACCCCCTGTGCAAAGTTGAGTAGCCCTGAACTAAGCCGGCGCCAGCGTTCAGGAAAACAAGGTCTACGGGCAGCCTAACCAGTGGTCCTTAAAGGGACCGCTGCAAGCCGCCACCAAAATCGAACCTTGGGTAAACCACACTTGGAGTACCCGGCATAGTTCTGGTCTCCATGTTATAAATAAAGGATATAGAGGCACTGGAGAAGGTGCAAAATAGATTTACAAGACTAATACCCGAGCTGAGAGGTTATACCCATCAGGAAAGGCTGAACCGGCTGGGGGTCTTTTCTCTCGACAGGAGAAGGCTGTGTGGTTACCTAATAGAGGTCTTTAAAATTATGAAGAGGTTTGATCGGGTAGAGGTAGAGAAGATTTTTCCACTTGTGGGGGAAACCAAAACTAGGGGCCATAAATATAAGATAGTTACCCAATAAATCCAATAGGGAATTCAGGAGAAACTTCATTACCCAAAGAGTGTTAAGGAGCGCTCACAAGGAGTAGTTGAAGTGACTAGTATAGATGCATTTAAGGGAGAGCTGGATAAGCAAATGAGGGAGAACGGAATAGAAGGATATGTTGATAGGGTTAGATGAAGATGGGTGGGAGGAGGCTCGTGTGGAGCATAAACACCAGCATAGACCAGTTGGGCCGAATGGCCTGTTTCTGTGCTGTAAATTCTATGTAATTCTATGTAAAAAAGACAAATTTGTTAAAAAATACTTACCTGAATATTAAAACCACGGGCTACTGCCGGCCACCGCTCACCACCACCGCCCCCCCCCCGCCCCCCCCCCTACCCCCCCATATTAACCCGATGTCCGGATCCCCCCGTCCCGATGTCCGGATCCCACCTTTCCGATCGTCCTCCATCCCCATGTCCCAATCGAGCCCCCCCTCCCAGTCACCCAATCAAACCCCCTCCTGGTTCGCCCCCTCCCTCCTGAGCTCCCACCCCCTTTAAGACTGCTGCCACGGCCAAAACTCCAGAGGTCTTCACCGGCGGCAGCGAGTTGCCTGGGGAGGCTCAGCAAAGTGTCTGCAGCTTGCCACTTTGATGCTAATGAAGTCCGTTCTAAGCTCGGTTTCAAATTTCTAGGCTGTGATGTCCTCATAAAGAATGAATGACTGTAATAATCAGTGCAAGATTATTGAGCAATAACCGACAGTTCATATGCAGGAATCACAATAGGTGCATATTAGCTCACATTAGAAAGCAGAATGATAAGAGAATTAAAAGCCTAACTTACATTACGTGCCTGTAATTTTAGTTTTTCGTACAATTTCAAGACACCTAATAGCGCTGAAATGGGTGTGGAGTCGAACAATGCACTTACGTGGCTTTTGTCAAAGCAACAATTAATAATTTCTTGCCTGCGTTCTCTGAATCTAGAAGTGCTTCTTTGGTAAGTGAACAAATTAAATCTTCTTGGTATTTTGAATGTTTAGAAATAGCAACAATAGCGGTGCTGCTCCATGAGTCAATTTCAAGCCCTCATTTCCAGATTTATCTGAATGACGTTTCTAAGTGAAAAGGTGGTCAGCATGTTCACCATGAAACATTTCAACCTTTAGTTACACAAGAACTGAGCTGTGATGAACAATGTCAGATGTTTAACCCGCCTCCAATGGCACAAGGTTGTTCTTATCTTTTATTTTGCAGCTTGAAAGCTTTACTTTTTCCATCTTCAAACAATGCAGATTCTACTTCCACTTCTTGCCACCCACTTTGATTTAATACTTGTTGACAGACAGAAAATTCCAAGAAAGTAGAACTTCAATGCTGGTTTACACAATTAGTCACACGGGTGGAAAACAAAGTAAAAAGAAAGCTTCGACTTTGCTAGCTAACTAAATAGGTGCTGATAACCTAACTGGAGTCTGACATGTGGGCGCGAAATTCGGTTACGCCCCCATTTTGGGGGCGGTAACCAGATTAAGGCCGGACATTTAGCGCCCGGCCCAGAAGTCCCGCCCTGGCCGCTAAATTCGGCTTACCACCCCGCCCAGAAAGTGGAGCGCAATGTCGGGTGGTAACCGAGGCGATGTCGGGGCGCGATCGGCAGTGGAGGTTCCGCATTGCAATGCCCCGCCCCTTCAGTTAAAGGGGAGGGCCGCTGCGCACTCTGCAGGGCCTCCGATGGCTATCAGAGCAGTGTGGTGCCGCGGCCAAGCAGGGCTGCGCGATGGTGGTCAGGACCACGCCACGGTCCATCTCGGAGGGCCGACCTGGAGGTCGGCCAAAAAAAAATTAAATGGCGGCGTGGATCGCAACTGCACCTCCCCTTTAAATACCGCCCCACGAGCGTATGTGGGCATGGTTCGCAACCCTCGAGACTGGTGCTGACATCACCCGCGGCAACCTCACAGGGCACAGGGCACAGGCGAATTTCTGCCACGGGGCGGTAAGGGGACACGGCACTACCAGGTAGCACCTCAGCAACGCCCTGTCAAATTTCTCGGGAGGCGCTTTTTTCGCCCCCCCACCCAGGTGATAAGCCCTTTGCTCCTTGTTAGCGCCCCCCAGAGGCGCTAACGGCAGGTGCAAAGGAGCCAAATTTCTTGCCCGGCCTTTATTGATATATAGACTAAAGGATACAAATATCACAATGATTCCAAAGCTATAGTCACTTTTTTATGCCCAAAGTGATGGATGTCACTGCTGGAGAGTGGAACATGTTTCTGTTCATGGTACCCAGTGTAAGCATCAAACATTCCCAGGACGAACACAGCAGGGGTCATTTTGACTTTGTGCGATTGTGTAAAACGGGTGATAGTGAATCGGCAGCCCATATTACATCTCTCTCAATGTAGATTTTGACTTTGTGAAGTCAATGGAAATAAAAATTGAGTAGATTTGGCCTATACTCTCTGGAGTTTAGAAGAATGAGAGGTGATCTCATTGAAACATATAAGATTCTGAGGGGGATTGACAGGGTAGATGCTGAGAGTTTGTTTCCCCTGGCTGGAGTGTCTGAATTAGGGGGCTGAGTCTCAGGATAAGGGGTCGGCCATTTAAGACCGAGATGAGGAGGAATTTCTTCACTCAGAGGGTTGTGAATCTTTGTAATTCTCTATTAGAAAGGGCTGTGGATGCTGAATCGTTGGGTATATTCAAAGCTGAGATCGATAGATTTTTGGACTCTGGGGGAATCAAGGGATATGGGGATCGGGCGGGAAAGTGGTGTTGAGGTTGAAGATTGAATGACGGAACAGGCTCAAGGAGCCATATGGCCTACTCCTGCTCCTAATTCTTACGTTCTTATGTTCTTAAAGTCAAAATGACCCTCAGCAGGCTGAGTAAAGCTGCTTGTCCTCTGCCCCAATAACATGCCTTAATCGCAACTTCAGCAGAGCACCCCTGCCCTAACAAGTTTAGTGCAAAATTTCCATAGCAGCCATCTTAAAGGTTGCTCTGAGTGAGACTATGAATTTAGTTCTAATTAGCATTAACCTTATGGAATGTTTGTGCTGTGAACTTGTACCCACTGGGAATTGGATTAAGGCTGTCCATATTCATTTCAGATCTTCTTCCTTCATTTTGAAGTTTACTTTCTCTCCTTTTCAAAAGGGCCTCCTCCCACACCATGCCCCATTCACTCATCACTGCCTCTCTGAAGTGTCACCAGGGGCTGTTCACGAGAAATGGAGTTCACTGTTTGTCCTATAATATTCCCCTCCCTCAATGGCATGTACCCAGCAGCACTTCCTCAGACCGAGATCAGGAACTCATGGTGAAGGAAGATGGAGTGGCAGATCCACCACTGCATGGCACAGGATCTAATCACTTGTGTGTAAAATACATAAGGTCGGTCGGTCAGTAAGTATTTTCTGTCATTTAGGACATCTATATGGTCTATAGCACAAAGATTTGCCAATTTATTTTCATTTAAATTTTATAAAAACCCTAATACAAGCATAATCTTTCCGAACAAATGTTCATCTGCATCAGTGGTTAAGGGTTATTGTAATTCCAGCTCGCAGGCTTAGTCAGAACAGCAGTTGTTTCACGGTACGTTGCCTGCAGGTTTACCAGAATCTTCTGGTATGCAATATCCTCGCTTTCATATACCCTTGTACATCTCACTGTCACCTTTTCCAAAAGCACATTGACAACTTTCACAACACATCCTTATTTCACCGGGGCAGTACTGGGTGGGGACGGGGTCACGCAATTATATCAGTATTGTACGCCCATGGTAATGTGTTCTGAAACGTTACATCATTACTTGAAACAGCATTGAAACTCTACATAGAAAAGTACATTAGTCAATGGCAGAATCCATTGCTGCTGTTTACGGTCTACTGATTGAAATGGATTAATTTCAAAGACTATTATAATACAGGGGTGGAGACAGGATCATAGTTAGAACAAAAACAGATGATATCATTTACAATGCCCAGAGCCTATGGCCTAGAAATGCGTTTACGCTGTTCCCATTTTGCAGGCATTAATGAGGCGCATGAGGGTCCAATATGGAGGGCGGTGCACCGTACTGGATCGGGTGGCTCCTTAAGTGTCCATGGCGTGCATCGGAAGAATTTACAATCCCCATTATAATATTAAAATAAAGGTCCTACGCTTGTTGTAGGACCCTTTTGGAAAATTAGTCTACCTCAGCACCTGACTTGCCACGTGATAAACTGGCCCAGCACATTATGGCGCTAACAGTCAGCAAGGACCCTGCAGGAGCACTAATTGAAAAGCTCATCCACTCTATACAGATTAGTTGCTGGTTTGTTTTCTTCGGCTGCTAGTTAAATTCTGTGCCTATTTTTTGGCTATTTTCTCTGTTCCACTAGTGATTCTGACTTCTGGGAACTACTTTGTACTGGTGATATGCAAGTCTTCCAGATTTATGCCATGATCGCTCTAATGCCATGAACACAATTGGATGCAATTCAAAATATCAGCCAGCAACACTTTATTTCTTTTGACGTTATCATTCTGCAACCTTTCAGCCAAACACAAAGGGATCTGAGATCGCACAATTTGTGATGGGGAAACGCAGTATCGTCCTGGTGCAGGGAGTCGGAATTTGGGTCACCAGTCAGATACACCAGAGTTGCACCTATTCTAAAATACACACTAAATTCCAGTACACTGGGTGGCTGACAGAAGATGTGCCTGTCCCAAAGTGGTGCATGTGTGCGAATGGCCGGGTGAGGGCAAAAGCTGCTGTCTCATAGAAATGTCGCCATTTACTCCAGAATTCAGTTGAGTCTGAGTTAAGCTTGTGGAAGCGGGAGGGGTAGGTTACCTGTGTGACTTGGCAAAACATGAAGTGATTCAGTTCACTGGCTTTGATTGTGTACAATTTTTATCTGAAATAACAGCTTTGAGTGAAGCAATTAGAATTATATTTTCCCTAAACTGCGCTGTTAAGAAAGGATTCTGTAAGCTACCAGTATCAGATAGAGATATCTTTTACATCCCATTCTTTTGTCATGGAGTCCATACCATGGGGTTGACTATGGGCATTCCCATATAAGTCCTTATAATGCAGGCAGTCAGGAAGAGGGAATGATAGAGGCACGCTGGACAAGGCTATATCAAAGGAAAAGATGATAATTTTGGAGGTACCCTTCCATCAGAGTTTATAGACCACACTGCTCCCTTAAGCATGTATCAGAAGAAATCTGCTTCAGATTTGGGTGTCCTCGTGCAAGAAACACAGAAAGCTAGCATGCAGGTACAGCAAGCAATAAGGAAGGCAAATGGCATGTTGGCCTTTATTGTAAGGGGGTTGGAGTATAACAGTAAGGAAGTCTTACTACAATTGTACAGGGCCTTGGTGAGACCACACCTGGAGTACTGTGAACAGTTTTGGTCTCCTTATCTAAGGAAGGATATACTTGCCTTGGAGGTGGTGCAATGAAGGTTCTCTAGATTGATTCCTGGGATGAGAGTGCTGTCCTATGATGAGAGATTGTGTAGAATGGGCCTATACTCTCTGGAGTTTAGAAGAATGAGAGGTGATCTCATTGAAACATAACAAGATTCTGAAGGGGATTGACAGGGTAGATGCTGAGAGGTTGTCTCCCCTGGCTGGTGTGTCTAGAACTAGCGGGCATAGTCTCAGGATAAGGGGTTGGCCATTTAAGACTGAGATGAGGAGGAATTTCTTCACTCAGAGGGTTGTGAATCTTCCAGAGGGATGTGGATGCTGAGTCTTTGAATATATTCAAGACTGAGATAGATAGATTTTTGGACTCTAGGGGAATCAAGGAATACGGAGATCGGGTGGGAAAGTGGAGTTGAGGTGGATGATCATCCATGATCTTATTGAATGGTGGAGCAGGCTCAAGGGGCCGTATGGCCTACTCCTGCTCTTATTTCTTATGTTCTTATGAAAGCAATGGCTCAGTAAGGAGACATAGAAGGAACTGTGGGGGAAAAATTCAGTTGGTTGCGCCACCCATTAGCGCCTTAAGAGGGCGCTAATGGGGCGCAAATCATCTAGCGCCCAGGCGCGGCGATGTTTGCGCCGCTCGCAAAATTAACTAGACATTTTGCGGCGGCGCTAAACACTACCGCCACGATCTCTTGCGCCGGCAGATCGTGACGTCAGTCGAGTGCGCAACGCCCCGGTAGCGCCCCGGAGCGGATATTGAATGGCGCCCCCTGCCTTACCGCCTGACGCTAGCAACGACAGGTTGAGGGGAGCGTTTTGCAGTCATGAAGGGACTGGGGGAGCGCTATTTAAAGGCGACCGCTTCCTGCCTTTTATTGTTGGTGCCATTTTTGAACCACGCATTCTGAGAGAGAGGGAGAGAGACTTCTGGAGAGATTCAACGCTGTGTGAAGGAGTTTTGGGTACTGAGCAGCACTTTGCAGGTTCATTTTGATTTGCCCTTCCTTGTATCGATTTAGAAGAGACTGTGGGGGCTGCACTCCAAGCTCTTTCCCTGGTACTCTCCATTGTTCTTTCCAGCAGATTTGATGTGCAGGTCGGGATTCAAGGCTGCAATGAGTAGGATGTGGATGGAAAGCAAGATCAACCATCCACTTTAAGAACTGGCCGGTGCCATTGTGTGTGTGTTCCATTGCTGACTGACATCACATGAGCTTCGCCAGCGCTCTGAGGTAGCGCCTCGCTCCTCGGCCTTTGCGCCTTAAGACAGGTGTGAAGCGCCTGATTTAGCGCTCCAATCACCTCCAGGGGCGATAAAAGTCAAGTTTGCAGTCGGTGGCGATAATTAGCGCCAAGCGCTAATCTTTGCGCCCGGCCGATAATTGCGCCCCAAATGGGGCGATACTGAATTTCTCCCCCTGTGTGTCTCATTGCAAACTGAGCTCCAAACATCCTCCCAAACACATAAACCAAAGAGCAGACATACTACGGAACACTAGACTTCATATCACAAAATGGTTTTATGTGCACAGGTATATTTATAGCAGGTGCTTACCTACCCTGATGCCCTTCTGCACTGTTCTTAAACCTATCCCGGTGATACCTGAGGTTCCAGGGACATCAGCGGTGCTTGGCTGCACCGTGGTATCATAAGACTCTCGAGACCGAGGCGGCTCTTATCTCGATGATTATGAGTCCTGAGAGAACTCTTCAGCAGGTTGTGTCAGTGCTATGTGTGGACAGCCATGTCCTGTACCCTGCCACCAACATGAGCTAGCATCTAAGGGGGGGCTGGCAAGAAAAGTCACATGAGCTGTCATCAGGTGAGAGGACAGCACCATGAAGGCCGGCTCAAGCTATGCTATGTGTCCTGGGTCCTGGATCTGTGTGCTCACTGATCAGTAGGAGGACAGACCCCAGTTGCTTGGCAGGTTTCCATCCCCCCGAACCCAAACCCAAACCCAATCACTCTTGCTCCATATCTCCATTAGGAGAACATCCATGTCAGAGTCCATGTTGTCGGCTGCTTTCCTTTTGGCCCTTATTACCATCCTGCTTGCTGAGTTGTCGACTTTCCTCTAGTGCTGCTAAAGGTCTTTTAAGCAGTAGCAGCAGCAGGTTTTATATCCTGCTGCTGCAGCACGTCTCTGCCTCTCTTATAGCTGCTTTCTGCCCTTCCTCATCTGTTAAACATTCAGAGCTCCATTTGGGGCCTGCGGCTAGGTTTAGACAGCCTGCATGTCTCTCCATATGCTAAATAACTGACGGCAATTTATGTGTGCCTTGCTTATAAATGTTAGATGGTGACCATGAGAACTATTATTTTCCTGCATGTTGGTATGGTGAAGGCTTAGTGATCCTGTGAAACATCATCTAGTTTAATATTAACTCGTCATAAAATTAGGGTAAAAAATTCTATTTCTGAGACTATACTCGGCATTGCGAGAGCAGCACGCACCCGATCCAAGAGAACTGAGGATTGATGAAAATTGGTCCTTGGGCCGTATCAACATATGCCGGTCCTGGCCGTGCCTCCACAGGCAGCTCAATGTCGGGCTGCCTACCTCACGGACAGCAGCCCTCAGGTAAGTCCAGGGAGGAGGGTTGGAGCAGGTTACAGGGTGGGGGCGATCGCAACGCCTGTGGAGTCATGGGCGCACTCCTACAAGTTGCCCTTAAACAGGTGTTAAGCCCCTAATTAACAAACTGAAGGGGCCAAATGATTGTTTTAGGCGTGCACCAGGACACCTAAAATACGGCCCCCACGAATTTAGTAGTGAGACCAACACCTGTGCCGTTTGGGTGGAGGCCATCTCACTGCTAAATGGCATGCTTTGCGCCCATTTTACGCCCGAACAACAGGGCGCTACGCATCCCAATTTCTACCCCTTATATCTTCAGCAGCATAAGAATCAAGAGGATCTGTTTTGCAAAGTCATTTTATATTATAATTGTGTATGCAACAACTTGGTCAGTTTACAAATCTGCAGCTTTCAGTTTAATTACGAGTAAAAGTAAGAAGAATATTTATTTTTAATGCGAATGTTTCGCCTAATGATTTAAAATGAACTGAACTCTAGGCATGAGTGCCGTGTTTGGTGAGTACTCAGCCCCAGACACATCCTGGCATTAGAGTCTTCTGCATTTTGGCTTCAGTGTATTCTGTCTGCAGGCTGTATATTTTCTTGTCCTCAGTCTTCATTAAGTTTTTGCCTTACCATTTAACTGAGGAAACTGGAGATGTACAATTTCAAAATACTTTAAAAATAAATAACTGCTTGGGATATGTACAGGGGTAAGTATTTACTATTCATCATTGTCATGCCGAAAGTTTACTTCGCCTTCAAACTGGAAAAGAGAGATACAGCTAGGCCAGTCCCAGGAAGAGCAGCTGGACACCTTCCAATGGCTACAGTCAGAACCTTGGAGAGCACACAGTAACGGTTTGCAGAACAGGCTCATGAACAAAGTATTACAAAGTATTTACAGCACAGAAACAGGCCATTCGGCCCAACAAGTCCATGCCCAAACAGGTTTATGCTTCACACGAGCCTCCTCCCACCCCTTCTTCATCTAAACCCATCAACATATCTTTCTATTCCTTTCTCCCTAAAGGGCATCTGACAGGAATAAGTAAGGATGCCTTTGATAAAACTTATCACATCATAGCTCAACCACTTTGATTGTCTCTCAGGCAAAACTTTAAAGCCGCAGGGCCCCACACTTATTAAACATTTTTTTCTGACAAAGGGAAAAGAGCCAAGAAAGGAATCCAGTTGCGCGCAGAACTAAAGTGCTTGTATATGTGTGCGTGTGTAAATAGTGCACTATTTAACATAGGTGTAATACAGCCATATACATTATATAACAACATGCTCTTTTGTACAAATTTAGCACTTCTGTTTGCTATTCTACAAAATGTCCTTTAGGGAAGGAAATCTGTCCTCCTTACCCGGTCTGGCCTATATGCGACTCCAGACCCACAGCAATGTGGTTGACTCTTAACTGCCCTCTGAAATGGCCTAGCAAGCCACTCAGTCAAGGGCAATTAGGAATGGGCAATAAATGCTGGCCTTGCCAGCGACGCCCACATCCCATGAATGAATAAAAGAAAAGAAGTACAAGTCTTCTCTATCTGTCTGGATGTGTGTCCCATGGAGGCAGGTAAATGTATCATATTTTAATCAAAGGTAGATAAACTGAAGATGGGAATATTGTACATTGGCAGCCACAGCCATTGTACTATATTATCAGTTTAATATAAATGAAATATCTGGGCCCTGTATGAAGTCTGTTCCTCCCTTCCACGTGGCATATCATAAGAGTGAGGACATGACTTAAATCAGGTGCAGAACAAATTTTAGAAAATTATTTGTTTTGTAGAATTATGTATTAAACTTTTATTAGTACAGCAGGACATCAACCAAGTGCAGGAAATAAGGTGAGGAATGAGCCCACACTGTAAGGATTCAACTATAGTATAGTATAGTATAGGAGATGGAACCATAACAAAGTCAACTATTGAGTTAGGATCAACCTCAAAGAGAAGCATCTGTGTATGGCAGCAGGGAAGGAGTCACATAGGCAGAGAACACCAGTCATGTTGCGTAAAACAGATGAGCGTTAGGGTTGGAGTAAAACTTGGTATGCTGTGTTCAGATTTTTGGAGATCTGAATTCTTGTTTCTGGAGTTAGCACTGGGATTACTGTGTTCAATTTGAACCCTTGTCCTACTTTTTTATGTAAGAAACTAAAGCTTGGTTCCTTCAATGATCACTGGGTGAATGCACTGATACAACATGTGGTGTGATACTGAGCCACATAGATGGGGAACAACCTAGCTTGTTCAGGGCTAAGTTAGCCAATCGCAGCTGAGGCAGCAATAATTAGCCTCAACAGGAAAGGGGGGAAAAAATCAGGTAGGTTCTTACTCCTGATAGCTTCCTAGTAATGTCTCCTACAATATGCAAATGCAGATTTTTATTTTATTCATTCTTGGGATGTGGGCATCGCTGGCAAGGTCAGCATTTATTGCTCATCAGAAGGTGGTGGTGAGCTGCCTTCTTGAACCACTGCAGTCCACATGGATTACAGCTTTTTGTAAAAACTGAGTGGCTTACTAGGCCATTTCAGAAGGCAGTTAAGAGTCAACCACATTGCTATAAGTCTAGAGTTACATATAGGCCAGACCAAGTAACAACAGCAGATTTTCTACCCTAAAGGACATTAGTGAACCAGATGAGTTTTTACAACAATCTGGTAGTTTCATGGTCACCATTACTGATACTAGTATTTTACTCCAGATTTATTTAATTAACTGAATTTTGAATTCCTCAACTGCCATGGTGGGATTATGAACTCCTGTCTCTAGATCATTAGTCCTGGCCTCTGGATTACAAACTAGTAACATAACCACTAAGCTACCATACTGAGCTACGTTGGGTGAGGACAGGTTTGCATTTAGCTATAATGCTCCCCCAGTGGAAAGCTTGGCACTGGATAAAATATCGGCTTGCTGCTGGTGACCCAACAGAAGCTGCCATCATCAGAAGGGGTAAGAGGAGAAAATTGGCGAAACAATTATCTCATTGTTGCCATTTTTCAAAATGGTGTTGATTAATGCATCATGAAACATCGGTATTTAAAACTCCAAGTAAAATTCGCTATTTCAAAGCTTTAATTGCACAAACTTTTTTTTTGCTGCCCTCAACCAACTCATCTGACATGAGAGAGCTCTGGAAGCTGCGACTGACTTACAAGATGGCGGCTACTTCACTGGTGTCAAGATGGTGACAGTATAGGGCCAATTTTACAAAAGTGCAGTCCTATGGGAGCCTCGCCTGCGAGGAGCACATATCACAAAATTGGGCAGCTGCTTCCAATATTTCCTTTCATTAAATCACTGGGACTGTGATTCATAAAATTGGCCCTTATGAGTGCTCTGTCATGTTTCAAATAGGATATTTTAACAATGGTAGAGTGAATTCTGCTGCCGTGAAATGAATTTGTAGCAAACGTGCAATCAACCTCGCCCCCACTGACATTTAGAAATGTAAAATGAAAGACAGACTTTCTAGAATAGCTCTCTAACTAAAGGCTCTTTTTATTTGACAGCTGCATGGGTTTATTCTCCCCCAGAAAGTTCACGATTGTACAGGTGGTAGCAACTGCCATCAACTGAAAATCTGAGTTGCTCACAAATTACAGTAAGAAATGTTTTAGTGTAGTTAGAATTAGAGGCCGAGATTTTCCTCTATGACTGCGCCGAAATCGGAGAGGATCTCGGTGGCAATTGACGGAAAATGTGGGCAGGGAGGACGACTGCCGCCACACTGCCCCGACCAGCATTTCCTTCTCCCTTCTCCCGTTGGTGCTTCTGTTGGCTGCTCCTTCCCTGCCCATCACAGGGAAGTGGCAGAGGGGACGTGGGGCAGAGCCTGGGTGTCTGGAAGATTTCCCTCCTGCCTCACTTACCATGATTTCTCAGGGTTGCCATGGAGAAGGTGGCAGAATGCCCTGGATGGTGGTAGCCATGACCTAGGGTTCCCCCAAAGGAGGAAGAGGGCCTACACTCCCTCCATTGCAGCCCCTATTTACCTTCTGGTGCAGGCTTCGGTCTATGCTGATGTATACCATGATGCCAATGTGCCAATCTTCCGGGACATTCTGCCTCTTGAACTTCCTGGTCGCCTCTTGCAGTGCTACGGCAGAAGTCCCGCTGCAGTACTGCCAGGATTTTGCGGTCAGGCAATGCCAGGATTTTGCAACCCAGCAAACTGGGTCAGGGCTCCCGAGGCATCAGAGTGGCAGCGCATGTCCTGCCCTCCCGGAACACCTCTACAGGGACGATAATCCCAGCAACAGTATCTCTATGAAGAAACTGGGCATTTTGAACAGAACCTCTCTGATTTTCTAAATGCAAGAAGAACAGCTGGGCTCGGCATAAGCAGCAGTGTTTCTGGAGCCAGCTAATCTACCTCAGAAATTGAGTCTTTCCATAAGATCCTTAAAACAGTGTCCCTTGCCCTTTTAACCAGCTACAGATTTTGATATTTATGTTGTACTCAGTACCATGCATGTGTGACTGAAATACACTGGCCATATTATTTATCAATAATCAACTATTGATAATCACTTGATAAGCAGAGAGTGAATACATTGCAATCATTAACCCTTCAGTGTGGATCTCATCATACAACAACAAATAAACTGCTCTGTCTGTAGCACCTATCATGAAAGCTACTGATGTCAAGAAGCCCTCTCAAAACTGGATAGAAATGATGGAACTTCATCTTCTATCTATATGGCAAAAATTATAGATGTCACAGAGTAATTGAAAGAATTTAATCTCAACTGAAAATTCAGATGATGGTTATAAACTCTGACAGTGGAGACCGTCAGAAACCCTCACTGCGATTAGTGTCTTTTTAATCACTCCCACCTGTCCGTTAGATAATTTTGCAAAGTGAAATATTTACTCTGTTTGACACATCTTCCCTCCCTGAAGAAATGCAGAGTTTGAAGATTACCAGATACGCTGCAATCTCATAATAGCATCATCCTTGCAGAGACAAGCATTCTGTGCATCATAACGAGGTGGAGGCTACAGCGATCATTCCCAACGTAGCATAAAAAAAACAGGAGCAAGCCAACAGCCAGGCTCCAGCAGCCCTGTGACAAAGACTACTTTATGTTGAAGAGCCTGATAAGGAATGAGGTTTGGTGGAGTGGTCGTTTGCAGATGTAGAATGGACCACAAAATGTCACAATTGCCCAGCGCGACAACTAAAAAAAAAAACCACAATTCCATCGCATTTTGTTTATGAGTTAATAGATCTTGCTGGTAAATTGCGTTGCAGGTACAATCATAAAGCATTGCAAAATACAGAAGGGACACCTTTTGTACCCTCTACAATTTATGAGTGAAAGATTCACTCCAAACAGTCACTATATTTCACAGTTAATTTGTAAACTAGTTATTAGCAAACATAAAACATGGAGCTGCTTATTTATGCCACTGACACCTAGCTAGTGACATGACACTTGGAAACACAAGCAGCTGCAATACTGATTCAGACCTGATTTATTGGGAGCATCAGTTTTAAAGTAGAATAAATACTTCAGAGAAATGAATACAGCTTGACCTTGTTGAGAGAAGTGAATGCAGTAACTTCGCTTTCGGCAAAACTCCCACAAGGGTATCGGTAATGCATTTATGGTTTATGTAACCTTATCCAATTGAAAAGTCGTTTGGGGCAATTTCTGTCCCTTGTTGTGGGATCTAACCGTGTGGAAGATGTAGTGCGTGTTATGAAGTATTAAAAAAGGACATTAAGATAGATCATCATGTCAAAATCAATGTTAACAACAGACTTGCTTTCAGAACATAAACTTCAGGAGCGCTTTGACAGGCATGGCGTCGAGCATGCAGCAGCTTTATATCTCTGAAGATTTTACACAACTCAGCGCGTGTAATGGGGGAGAAATTGGTTAAGGCCTGTTTTTTGGCGTGAGCTCGTCGACACGTTCGATATGTCAAATTTTTTGTCTTACAATACTCCTGTGCAGCGCCTTGGGACGATTTACCACGTTAAAGGCGCTATTTAAATACAAGTTGTTGTTGTTGTTGATATGCACAGCAGAAGTCCGAGGCTCATCTCAAATTGAGCCTCGGGCCGTGTCGCCATTATTCTGGCGAGCTACAGACGCTAATTGCGTATCCAGAGGCAGCTGGACGGTTAGCTCCACGCCAATTTGGGCTGGATAAGATGCCAGCAGCGGCCATCAGTTAGGTCCGAGGTGGCGGGGGCCGTGGTGGGGGGGGGGGCGGGCGAAGGCGAAGGGGCAGGGGGCAAGTGCGGGCTGTCAGCTGCTCCTCCTAGCTCCACATTAAGGCAAGTTAAAAAGAAAAAAAACTTACCGTTTTGTTGGTGTCCTCCAGCGGTCCCTTTACGGGCCGCTGGTTAGGCTGCATAAGAGCCTGAAAAACTGAAAGCAGCATGCCCATGTGCGTGCTCCATTCAGTTCAGCCGAACTTTGGGTGGGGACAAAAAACATTAGTATATGTAAAAGGAAAAAGTCCTGTTTCAGGCAGCTGCCAGGGACACTTCAATAACGCCTGAACCAATATGGCATCAGACGTAATACCGACACAGTTCGGGAGAGGATCTTGGCATGGCAAAATTGGTGATTTTTGGCCCCATTTCGCGCCCGGAAAAACAGGTGCGACGGTTCAATTTTGCCCTCATGGAACACAAAACAACAAGGCTTTTAGCAAATTATAGTTCTCATTTAAAAGTCGAACGAAGCTAATATTAGTTTTAAATTATTTCCCCTCTTTTATTCTCTTTTTTGATTTCTCCTCATGTTTGTATCTATAATTTTACTTCTGAGTTTCGTCGTTTGCCAACGGGAGGTTGAATAATAATACCGAAGAACAGATTTCAACTTTACTGCAGAGTGACAACATCCAGCTCTTCTCTGGCAAGATGTAGCATGGAGATCCCTCTACAATGACAACATGTCTAACCACCAGCCACACAAGAGCGCCAGCATGACATTTCCATTTCACACACTGTGCTTCTTTATGGCTTTCGGGCTCTCTCAGCAGAAAATCTCAATTTAGTAGCAGCTGTGCTAAATTGGAGTGTAATTTGCTACTGTGAACTCTTGCCCACTGGGGACTGGCCTATGACTATAAACTGGCAGTGACATGTCCAGTGGAGAGTTGTGGGAAGAAGGAGAAACCAGTTCATGTCACCTTCACTCACTAGTTGTAGGATCAAGAAAGAGCCCTCAGTTGCCGTCACTCACAGCACTTCCACATTCTGCAGAGACTAAAAAAACTAATCTTCTCAGAGCCAATTTGCGTCAGCAGGTTTCAGCTGTGAGTCTGAGCAAGGTGCATCACCGAAGCTGAGCGATTGCCACTGAAACCAGCCTCCTGGGAAGGGGGCTATCATGATGCAATGCTTATGCCCCCTGCGAGGGAAATCGTAAAAGAAGTTACTAAATTTCATCTAGGTTTTCATTTTCACCTGTGAATATTTTATTCATAAATTACTGTTTTCTCCCCTTACCCCTCCATTTCTGAAGGTGCTACATTAGGATGAGGTGTTTCACAGGCGCTGACTACCTCACAGTGCCTCAGCCAAACGGCCACACAAATGGGAGGCAAGGCAGTGAGTGTTGACAAGCTATTCAACCAGCCTCATCCTGACCTCATTCAAAGTCCATGCACACTGACTTCCAGCAGAGATCCATAGATGAGAATGAGGGCAATTTTATTCCTCCACGGGCCAATTGTAGCATCTTTACCGGTTGGGTCGGATGGCTTGTTTGTGTGCTGTAAATTCTATGCAATTCCTTGCAATAATACTATACTTCGGCTATATCTGAACCACAATGCTCAGTTGATCATGCATCTGAATTTGTTTCCTGTGTATTGAAACAATGACATGGTGTGTGTGTGTGTGTGTGTGTGCGTGCGTGGGTCTGTGTGTGGGTGTGTGTGTAGACATGAGCACACACACGCATCTGTGCATCACAAGTAGCTTTAATTCAGTCCCTCTACTAAATGAGATTCCTTTCACCATGAGATAGCATTAAATAAAAAAGACAACACGCATCAGTGAGTTACATCTATGGACAGCTGTGAATCAAACATATACACAGCACCATTTTCTGAAATATAAATCTATTTTATTCAAAGCTTTTTTTACAGTAAGATTGGCTCAGCAAGGTGACGAATGTCGGTGTGGGGGGGAATTGAACATTTTACAAGTTTTTTTTTCCCCCCAACATCAGGATAAACACTTCCAAGTCAGGTATAACATAGGTTGGATGTAAAGTTCCTTCTACTTTGCCCTAATAATCCACCTTGTCAGAAGGGTACCCTACTGGACTAATGTGACATTTCCCATTATTGGGCATTCTTATGGATTCTCTAAGAAAGACTTTAGTGCCAATTCATGTCACATCATCAGTAGCTTTGCACTGTGGACTGAGACCCACTAGAAATTGGGTTAGTCTGCTCAAACCCACTTCATGTAGGGACATTACAAGCAACAGAGAGAGGAGACTTTCACCCCATGAGCCTGTGCTAGGTTCAAAGCCTGAGTGGTGAAAGGTCAGAGTGCTAATCCATAGCACCACACAGGCCGACCCACAATGCTATTCTGTGTGTTAATAAATGCACTCATCTGTTTCAAAGTGGGAGAACATGCATTTAGACTACGAGGCAGAGATGACCATTCTGCAAATGAAGCAGAAAGAAAACAATGAAAGATCAGCAATTCTTCTTAAATGTGTTCTTCCCACAGATTAGGATGCATTGTTTGTATATTGAAATTAGTCTGTATTCAGATAAGATGTGGAGTTGCTGATTGTTGATAAAAGCATGATGCTATTACCTTATTGTAATTTCGTGTTCCACAATGATTTTTTCAGCATAGTGCCTCAGTTTGAATTCATCTAGAACATTGATCCATTTAAATTGAAGAATTGGTTCTCCCGTGCTGATTCCCAGTCCTGCTGCTATGGAAACAATCCTGTGTTTATTGCAGGACAGTTGCTACAGCAGCTCGATTGCCATTAAAAAAACTGGGCATTAAAATTTTAAAAGGCACTGGTTGTCATGACATACTTTAGTATATGCTAGCCACGATCTAGAGCAAGTGGTGCTTCAGCCACAGAGTCACCAACAGCCATGTTTTTTGGCCACTTGCCATTTTGGTGTTTTCATTGGAGGCTGAAGCACGAGTAGAAATGACCAACTTTGGTGCTGCTCCCTATGCCCGATTTTAATCCTGCCCACTCAGCATGAACAGGACGGGCAAGTGTTAAAATGGCAGCCGGACACTTCCCACTGCGTTCTCGATGCGTTCGCACCTGCCGCCATTTTAACAGCTCTGCTTTTGGTTTCTGGATGGAAAAGTTCCAGGTGAAATACTTCAGTCTAAAGTTCTGTGTTGCAAAATATCTGATGTGGGGTAGAGCTTGGGGGGGCCAGGGGGGGGGGGGGTGGGTAGTGGGGGAGCGAAGCAGCCCAGCTCCTCCTAGCCCACAAGCAGTGCTGTAAAGGCATTTACCTTCTCCCCGAGGCTGTCCTCGCCTCACTTCAGCTGCCGGGTTTCCTGAGGTCTGGGAAACCCGCCCGCCCACAGTAAAACCTGAAGAGCAGGTGAAATCAAAGGCTTCCAGACAACCCACCTCCTGCGAGCGGGTTGGCTGCCCCGTCCCTTGACCTGCCTCCATAAAACCCAGAAGTCAGTGGGTTGGAGTCGGCTTCCTGACGCATTCGTAATTTTTCCCGATTTAAGCCCCCACCCGCACCCAATCCCACGCACTCACCCACGTTAAAATTCCCCCTATGGTTCAGTACATTTACCTCCTACGCTGAAAGCGAAGCCCACATTTTGCCTTTTATTAAACAAAGGAGAAATTGGACAAGGTCCCATAGGCATATATTCTTTTGGAATTAGTAATGCTTTACAAAGCTACGTAATACTATGCAAAAAGATGATGGATCCTAGATTGCTGGTGTTGTATGCAACCAACCCTTCCTTCCTGTTATACGGGCTAAAAATGATCCCAGCACGATGCACCAGAAACCGCATTAATGCCTAGTTTTAATTTACATTATATTACAGCAAAATGTTGATCATACCATTTACCACTACTGCAAAGTCAGCAATACAAAATATAAAATGTAACCTTTTGTATCTCGCCTATGAATTTTGCACATCTATTAACTCACAGGCGCTGTCGAAAGAAATTGTCATCTCCCTCGTGGTGAAAAAATTGGAGTGTTCAATTTATCCTGAAGTAAAAAGCCACCTTGCAGTGTTGTGAGCAGGGCGCCTGTGGATTGGTGAGTAACCTGCTGAATTACATCAACTTTTCAACAGGGTTACAATTTCCCTTAAACCAATCAGGAACAGGATATTAACAAAAGGTACTGAGTCATGCACTCCCATAAGGAAATGTGTTTTCAGCTCCTTGTTGCCGAATCTGATAATGCATTTTCATTCCTATCCTTTTGATATTCTTCTGAGAACCCAAGTACTTGGGTAGGCCATAGAGAATTACAGAATACAGCAGTTAAATACTGTAAGCATAAGCAATCATATAAAGCAGCGCTTCATGTTCAGTCTAAATAGAAACATCTTTTTTCAGCAGTGCATTTTTTAACTGTTCAAATATTCATCTGCTGGACATATTACTAAACTAAAACCTACCATGAAGGAATGATGCCACAGGGATACAACACAATAGAGAACAGGTCACACTCAGCCACGTGAGATGATAAATATCTCCACAAGCAAGGCTGGCCATTTTGACTGCCACCAATGGGTTAAGGTTACATCCCAAGTAGAGATATTTATCACAGCGTGCTGGAAGACATGGTGGGCGCGATCTTTCCAGCCCTGGGGAGGTGGGTATGGAGGCGGGACTGCCGGGAAAATGGCAGAATTTGGAGGCGGGTGGCAAACCCGCCCCCAACCCGCCTCCATGCCATCTTCCCAGGAAGCAGGTAGCCGTCCCGCGCCAGGTCCCGTCTCCTTGGATTAAAGCCTATTAACTGCCTGTTAACAGCTAGTTATCAACAGTTTCCTAGAAGTAAAGGGAATTAGGGGTTACGGGGAGCGGGCAGGAAATTGGACATGAGGCTGAGTTCGGATCGGTCGAGGCCCTGTAGGTGGCGTTGCGGGCCCAGGGGCTGAGTGGCCGGGTCCTGCTCCTACTTCTTGTGTTCTTTAGATTTCAGGTGAGGATCAGATCAGCCATGATCTTATTGAATGGCGGAACAGGCTCGAAGGGCCGATTGGCCTACTCCTGCTCCTATTTCTTATGTTCTTATTATGTTCTTATGAAACGTCACACGTTGACGTTCTCTGCAACCGGCTTTCCCTTAATTGGCCTGCTAAGCCCACTGGGCGGGCTTAACAAGGTCAATCAAGGGAAAATAGCATGGGTTGGCCAGAAGTTGTTGGAGGCGGGACTGAAACCCGACAAGTGGGAGTCCCGCCTCCAAAAGCTCCCCATTGGCAAAATCACCCCTGGTGTGTTTAAATTTAGAATACTTGTAGGGTAGTAGCGACTGAAAAAAAAGTAATTAATGTATTTTTAAAAGGCAACACAATCATTAGGAGCTCCTCTGTAATGTCGCTATGATATTGTATTATAATTTTACTTCCATTCCTACTTCCCCATATATATGATATGAAATTATCTTTCTCATTCACAATAACCTTTGACCATTTGAAATCCTTTCACAACATTCCATCATCGCGTCCACGAATAATTCAAGAGTAGAATCTACTGTACCCTGCCTGTCTAGAATTTGTTCTCTACAACAGTCAGCACTCTGGCTCTATTTTTCATTCTCAAAAAAGCAAAAAAGTGACACCTGCTTACTCCCAAACTTCAAAAAAATTCTTCAGTCCTCAAAAGGATGAACTCGTTCACTATTGAGATGTCGCTCACTACAGTTGGAATAACAAAATGATGTGGTAAATTTGTGAGATGGGGGGGTGCCTAAAACAGAGCCCCACTAAATGCAAGTGCAGGTCGAAGAATCGGGCATGGATGCCAGACATCCGGGCCATGCCACTCCCAATATTCTGGTCATTAATTTGGGAGCACCGCATTCGGTAAGACTCTGCTCCAAGCCTCACCCCAGAGAGTTAAAAGTACCGTATGATGTGGCGTTCCTGAGTTGTATAAAATGTGTCCGTTGGGAGCCAAACTTATTTTCCGTTTATGCTTCGACATCCTAGTAAACTAAACAAGATTTTCTTCTACTATCTGTTAATGCATCAATCACTAAAGTTTGAACTGAAATCAAATCATAGACTCCTTAAATAAAGCAGTAACCCTCCTCATCATGTACAATGGTTTTGGCCATGTGAGATAAATATTAAAGTATGCTGTAAGATAAAGTTTTTCTTAACATCTCACAGTGAAATGACCGAGATCAGTAGCTCAATGGTGTGGGATTGTGGGTACAATTTACATCATACAAGGGAACTTGGGAGATAACAGATAAAAATATTAATACTTAAAAAATATTTCCTGAGACCCTCTTCGTGACTGTGTGTGGGGGATGCTATTTAATTTCCTATCTCACTGTGGGGAAACGGCGAGCAGGCTTTCACTGCAGGAAGAACACGATAAAACAGAGGGGTTGTCTCCTATGCACCTTACTCTGAGTGGTTTAGACTGAGTCTTGAGGCAGGTTGTGTACCTGCCCTCTTCTGGTTGGGGCACAGCCCAGGTAACTAGAGACAAAAATTTAGTGAAAAAGGCCTGTGACTCTCTTGTCCTTTCTTTGCACATGTCTTAATGATGTCATCCAACAAGTTTAGTGATGAAACTCATAATTTATTTGAACCTTTTCTTCGCCCCCCACCTCACGGAAGTAATGGATCTAATGACACGGAGTGGCTGAGGCTCAGTCCCCTTTCCTTTGCTTCCTCTTGATGTCTTACCTGGTCTGCAAGTGATCGAACTGCACTTGAAGGTTGTCATTCATTTCTGTCTGTTCATCTAAGGAACGCTGCAGTTTCCTGATCTGGTTCAGCGAGTCATCCAGCTGCATTAATAGAAATAAAAAGCAGAAGACCAGAACATTGGTGTGTTTGAAACAGAAACTGAGGTACAAGGAAGCAGTACCTTAAAGCAAATGTGTCACTGAGGCAAATACTATACACAGCAGAGTGTTCAATACACCATCTGCTGGGACTCTAAAAAATTATATTCCAATCTTGACTTTTAATAATGAGATCAAAATATAAAAATGACATTAATTAAACTTGTGCTTCAACAGATCAAGTGCACTTGTTCCAGCAGCCAATAATATGACAGTAGAGGACCTTCCCAGGGCCTGAACGTGCCAAAAAACTGCTTAATACAGCCAGACTAACCCTTCAAGAGAATTCGGATTAAAGTATACAAAGAAGCAAACTGAACATGTACATAAGAACGCATTAAATACAATCATAATTCCTCTCATAACGAGAAAGCTTCAACTGAAGATCTCAACAATACTGATTACAATATAAACTGTACAGATTTTCAGAACTATTTTTTCCTCAGAGTTTGTATTTTCAAACACAGAAGGTGATACATTGATGAACTGCATTGGCATCCCAATGTGTTGTGCCACAAAATGGCAAATGGAGGTTCTTATCCTCATCCTCTTTTTCAATTCCCTCCAATATCTCAGTGAGCAACCTCCTCTAGCCTTATGTCACAGTCTACACTTTTCTCTTCAGACTGAATTACTGCTTGCTCCTCACTCTTTCCACTCCACCATCAGCAGGTACTCTTTCATTACGTAGACTTTGATTCTTTGGAGCTCTATTCCAAAATCACTTAACCTTTCTTTCCTTCAAAAATGTTCTGAAAACTCATTTATTTGGCTACAAACTGCCCCAACCCTGCCTGGTGCCTGCTTGGCTCGTTTTTCCTCTTGTGAAACACTCAGTTTTTCTTCCACATGAAGGTTACTATAAAGATACAAGTCCTTGTTGTTGCTGATGACAACATTCTTCCCTTGGCCATGTGCAAAAAGCATCATGCACACTTCATAATGATTAGTTATAGAGCAGCACTGCCAAAGGCTAAGGGAGTAGATTGCATACCTACTGCCTTGGCCAGGTGTGGTGAATGGTCCTGTGAGACCAAGAATGGGAAGAAAATAATAAAAATACTTTACTGCAAAAAAAAAATACGATGAGAATAAATAAATGCAATGTTAATGGGAATATTGTAACGGTCCATTTGCTTAGCAACATTTATTCTCCAGCCATTCTACATCATTTGCCTAAAAGGGACAAACAGGTAACGGAAACTCATGATTGAGGTAAGGTGTTCCTGTTGAGAATGTTGTGCTTTTATATATTAACTCCCAGTATATCGATAACTAGCAGATAGTTGGTTCACATAGAAAAATAATGGCAGCCTTCTTATACAGGAATCAAAATTTAACAGATGCTGGAAATCTGAAGCAAAAATTGCTGCAAACACTCTTCAAGTCAGGCAGCATCTGTGAAGAAAGAAAGAATGTTAACGCTTCGGGCATAGTCCTTCGTCAGAAGGTTCCGAGGAAGAGCTATGCCTGAAACATTAACATTCTTCCTTTCTTTACAGATGTTGCCATTCCTATACAGGTGCAGTACAAAACAAAATAACTGCACTTCACCTTTGTGCAGTTTTCATCAGTATTTCCATAGCTAGTGCCGGCACAAATGGATGTCTCGCTTTAGTACATCAAAAGTGATAGTTTTATCTCGCTGGTGAAATGGAAGACCAGTCAGAGCCTTAGTTTCACTTTAACAACCACTGCAAATTACTTGTACCAGGTAGCATAAACTAATAAAACACTAAATACTGACTAAGTGTCATCCGTGACTCAGCTGGTAGCACTCGCACCTCTGAGTCAGAAGATTGCTGGTTCAAGTCCCACTCCAGATACTTGAGCAAAAAATCTAGGCTGTATTGAGGGAGTACTGCACTGGCAGAGGGGCTGTCTTTCGAATGAGACATTAAACTGATGCCTCTGCTCCCTCGGGTGGACGTGAATGATCCTATGGCACTATTTTTGGAGAAGAGCATGGGAGTTAACCTGGTGTCCTGGCCAATATTTATCCTTCAGCTAAAAAAAACAGATTATCTGGTCATTATTGCATTGCTGTTTGTGGGAGCTTGATGTACGCAAATTGGCTGCCGCCTTTCCTACAACTGTGATTACAGTTCAAAAGTACTTCATTGACTGTAAAGCACTTTGGGACGTCCTGAGGTCATGAGAGGTGGGTGCTATATAAATACAAGTCTTTCTTTATTTTTCACTTGAAATAGTAAAAATGGAGTTGGATTAATTCCTGGTTGAGTAGAGATTTCCGACACGGTCATGGTACCCCATGGGCACAGCTGGCCTGTGACTGGTCATGGCTCTGGCAAGAGGCCCTACAGCTGAGGTGGGAGATGGCCTGAGTGGATCAAATGAAAAGGGGTCAAGGAAAGAATCGTTGCAGCCTTCTCTTGCTGTCCCCAAGTGCTCTGATGAACAATGCAGCCGTTACAGTGAAATGAAATGAAATGAAATTTCCTGGGGCCTACACTGCTCACAGTGCCTTTGCAATGTCATTACGACACAACTAGCTAACGCCACTTCATATGCAATGAACTTAACCAAGAGAATTTCCATGATATTCCCCCTGCTGGTGAATGGTGTTATTTTCTAGCCCCCATATATGGATATCAAGTAAATTCAGGGTCAAATGACAATTTTTATTGCAAGTCACAGGGTCATAGAGTCATAACGGCACAGAAGGAGGCCATTCGGCCCATCGAGTCCGTGCCGGCTCTCTGTAGAGCAATCCAGTCAGTCCCATTCCCCCGCTCTATCCCCGTAGCCCTGTAAGTTTATTTCCCTCAAGTGCCTATCCAGTCTCCCCTTGAAAACATTCAGTGTTTCCGCTTCCACCACTTCCGTCGGCAGCGAGTTCCAGGTCTTCACCACTCGCTGCGTAAAAAAGTTTTTCCTCACGTCTCCCCTGTATCTCTTGCCCAAAACCTTAAATCTGTGTCCCCTAGTCCTTGTACCATCAATTAGTGGGAACAGCCTTTCCCCGTCTAGCCTATCCAAACCCGTCATAATCTTGTACACTTCTATCAAATCACCCCTCAACCTCCTTTGCTCTAATGAAAACAAATCCAGCTTCTCCAACCTGTCCTTGTAGCTAAGATCCCTCATCCCCAGAACCATTCTGGTAAATCTCCTCTGCACCCTCTCAAGGGCGTTCACATCCTTCCTAAAGTGTGGTGACCAGAACTGGATGCAATACTCCAGTTGTGGCCTAACCAGCGCTTTATAAAAGTTCAGCATAACTTCTCTACTTTTGTACTCAATACCTCTATTTATGAAGCCCAAGATCCTATATGCTTTGCTAACCACTCTCTCAACATGTCCCGCCACCTTCAGGGACCTATGCACATTAACTCCCAGGTCCCTCTGTCCCTGCACACTCTTTAAAACTGTGCCATTAAGTGTGTATTGTCTCTCCCTGTTCCTTCTGCCAAAATGCATCACCTCACACTTACATAAGAACATAAGACGTAGGAGCAGGAGGAGGTCATTTGGCCCCTCGAGCCTGCTCCGCCATTCAATAAGATCATGGCTGATCTGATATTGGCCTCATCTCCACTTTCCTGCCCGCTCCTCATAACCCTTGACTCCCTTATCGTTCAAAAATCTGTCTTTCTCCACCTTAAATATATTCAATGACCCAGCCTCCACAGCTCTCTGGGGAAGAGAATTCCAAAGATTCACGACCCTCTGAGAGAAGAAACTTCTCCTCATTTCCAATTTAAAGGGGTTTCCCCTTATTCTGAAATTATGCCCCCTAGTTCTAGATTCCCCCACGAGGGGAAACATCCTCTCTACATCTACCCTGTCAAGCCCCTTCAGAATCTTGTAAGTTTCAATAAGATCCCCTCTCATTCTTCTAAACTCCAATGAGTATAGGCCCAACCTGCTCAATCTTTCTTCATAAGACAACCCCTTCATCTCCAGAATCAATCTCTCTGTATTAAATTCCATCTGCCACTTGTCTGCCCATTCTGCTAGCCTTTATATGTCCTGTTGCAGTCGATTGGTATCATCCTCACTGTTTGCCACACCCCCAAGTTTGGTGTCATCGGCAAATTTAGAAATTCTACTCTGTATTCCAATATCTAAGTCATTTATATATATCAAAAAAAGCAGTGGCCCCAGCACTGACCCTTGGGGAATGCCACTGTCTACCATCCTCCAGTCTGAAAAACAGCCATTTACCACAAGTCGCTGTTTTCTATCCTTAAGCCAATTCCTTATTCAAGCTGCTACTGACCCACCTATTCCGTGAGCCTCAATTTTGTTAACCAGCCTTCTATGTGGTACTTTGTCAAACACCTTCGTAAAATCCATGTAGACAACATCCATTGCATTCCCTTCATCGATTCTCTCTGTTATTTCATCAAAGAATTCAATTAGATTTGTCAAACATGATCTGCCTTTTACAAATCCATGTTGGCGCTCCTTAATTAGCTTAAACCTCTCCAAGTGCCTGTTAATATTTTCCTTGCTTTTCCCACCACTGATGTTAAACTGACCCTTGTGTTGTGTTTTCCTTTCCCTGGCATCATTGGAGTTGCTTTACCATTCACTCTGACCCCAATATCAAACTGTGATAATTGTCTTATTTACACAACCTTTCCTACACTGAACAAAATGTGTACTCTTATATGTTTCATTCGCGATGTTGTATTTACACACTAATTACACTCTTTGTTCCACACACTTACATGCTGGTTTAATTTCCCTTAAAATTAATCAATCGCCACAAATGCGCATTTTGCAATTCATCCCTGGACTTCAGCCTTTCTTCGCTAGAGATGCTTTTAGTTTGATGGTAGGGTGCTGGGAGAGTGATGCTTCAGTAAGGAACTATAAGCACTGGTCTCCTCATTGCTTCTGGCTGTACGTCATTGACCCCGATTGAGCCAATAAGACAGAGACCTGCATTTTGCAATGTCTCCAATGGGCAGTTCTCAGGATCTGGGTGATGTCAAGCCAAGGATGATGTTGCAGGAGTGATGCTTGGGTCATTTATATTGGCAGCTACCATTGGCGAGAGTACCTTCTGGATGCCTCGACCGACATATTGCCCAGAATTGGCTGGAGCTGGGCCTCTCGCAGTGTGCTCCAGTTGTTAGATTTCTCTCCTCACCCACCAGCTGGAAAAACTTTTGCGCCACAAATTGTGGCAGGTGCGAGCTAATAATGTACGAGGTCAACGGAGCATCTCGGACCTTGGTGAACGACGGGACCAACAGTCTATCTCCTTAACCAATGGATTTAAGGATTGAGAAAGAAACAGAGGAACAACAGAGAAGGAAATAGGGTGTAGTAGAGTCAAATAGATACAGCAAGAGAAATAAAGGCCGCGAATTTAATGGAGGAGGCGGGATGCTGGGGGTGGGGGGGGGGGGGGGAACAGCTGGTTTCCGGGTTCTGGTCCCGCTCCCAGCTGCATCTGCTCTGCAGACATGATTTTCCCTTGATTGGCCTTGTTAAGCCGGCCTGCGGGCTTCCCGGCCAATTAACAGGAAGCGGGTCTGATGACGTCATTTGATGACGCCTCATCAGCCGGTTTCCTTAAAGGGACCACGTCCACGTGGAGTTTGACAGTTGTTCTGTCAGTGTTTGACAGCATTGAGGTGCTGCAAACATTGACAATCACGACACAAAGGTGCACGGCTGCACCCAGGCTCTCCAATGACTCCCTCCATATGCTTATGGAGGGAGTCGCAGCTCACAGGGAGGTTCTCTTCCCTTCCAACGGCGGAAGAGACCTCCCCAGGATACCAACTTACCTTGCACCTCCACCCAACCCTCTCTATCTACTTTATCACTTCCCCATCTCACTAGCCACCCCTCATGCTCACCCTCATCCTACTGCAAGCATACCAACTAACAACACACAAGGGTAGGCACTTGAGAGGTTTAGCCAATGTCCATGTGAAGTTTCTGGTAATGTGTTGTCATACAGTGAAATCTCTTTCAAAAAGTGCTCCATATTGGACAGATCTGAGCGCACCTTGAGAAGTGTCCTACTGAGTTCCAGTGATTGTTCAGTCATAACTTCCCCCCACTTCCTCCCCCGCTATAGTGATGAGTGTGCATGGAATGGCTTGGACATTAAAGGGATGCTTCACGGTGCTGGTGTGGGATGGTGTCAACCTGGCGCATTATGTGGCAGCCAGGGTTACCAGCGGCAAGTGAAGTAAATCTGGCCATGGTGATGCCATCGCTGGCCTCCCGGGCAGCAAATTTATCAGGGGCTGATGCCCTGTGTCCTGTGCAGCATCAGGTGATGGCGGAGAAGGTTGGTGATGTTGTTGGTGATGTTGGTGTACCTGGTGATGTTGGCATTGGGGATGATTGTGGAAGGATTCAGAGGACCAAGGTCTGATTGTTTCATTGGCTCCAATGTTGCTGCAATAGATGGCAGCTGCAGATGAGATGACAGAAGCGATCTGTCAATGGTGAGAGAGGTTCTCCCAATGAGGTGGCACTGGACATACAGTTGGATCTAAAAACTTGTAAGCTAAAGAAATTTCTATCTGTATTAAAAATGTAGTAACCAACATTTTCTGAGCTCTGAAACTCACCATCTGCAACATGGCATACTTTACACCACTTCTGCAGCTGTCAGCTTTTCACAAACATCAGAGCAGGCTCAAAACACGGCAGGTTGAGCTGGCATGTTCCCCGAACAGCGGGTAACCCGTGGGGGAGAGGTAAAATTAGAAGTAAGCCTCAAAATGCTCTTAAATTGGCTCTCAACAAGCCATTTAAGTAGCTGAATTGTCTCCCCTACTGCTTGGTGTCGGGTCAGTTCTCCGCTGACAGACCCGACACCTGGGAGACTCGCGTGGAGGCGGGTTGACAGCGGGTTTTTCTACCCACTGTCAATCTTTGCTATTTTGACAGTGGACCCGCCTCCAAACCCGCCCCCTCAGCGCTATTAAATTCGCGGCCTCAGAGAGGGCAAAAAAGATTGGATTAAGAGAGTGAGAGAAAAAGAGGCAGAAAGGAAAAGTAAGAAAATAATTTAAAAAATTAAATTCTACATTTTAGAAACCTCTAGGAACAATTTACTGCCTGCAGGAAGGAGACACCATAGTTTCAATTGTTCCCTTTCTGGGCCGGTGTGGTTGAGTAGCATTGCTGGAACACAAATCTCATCATTTAAAGGGTTCTTATGTTGTTAAGTACCAGACCTAACTTTCTGCAGCGAGTTTAATTCATGTTAGCAGCGCAAATGTAGCAATTTCTTGAAACTCATGGGGAGGTTGACGGTGAGTTGGCGGCGAGCTCCCGTTTTTGTGAGGCTAACGGCGGAGTGGCACAAGTCATCCAGAAATTTGTGGCAATTCACAACTCGCGGCGCATCGCTTCCTCACCTCAAATTGCTGGGCTATTTACACAGCAACGACGGCGTGCGCATTATACTCGCCGTTATTTTCCCTGCAAATTCTGGCCCATTATCAATGTATAAAAAACAGTTACAGGAGCTACCTTTATGTACAGTCCAGAGTAATATCACGAGGAGGTCTCAATCGGGTGCAACTGATCAACAGATGAGCACGCCTAATGATCCGATCCGATTTCAGTATTCATATGAAGTATGACTGAACTAAAAGAGCAGTACCTTCATGAGCAAGTGTTTACAGACCGTGCTTTTAGTTAGAAACACGCAATGCAATGAGATGAATCACATCAAGGCTCATCACTGAGGTCGATCATACAATGGTGAGCACCTGCTCTCTGTAATATTAGGTACAGAGGCCTAACGCTTACAACACATCCAGTGGGTATAAAGGAAACTGCGAGCCAGTACGCATGCTATTAATCTCCTGAGCTCAATTTAAACAAGATGCCTGCCCCATAATGGTTACATTGTGCTCCAGCTGCACAGTGGCCAATTGGAATGAACGCTGAAGGGGAGGTCATCAGAGAAAAAAATTCAATTCAGGCCCCGGAGACCCCTAGACATCCCTCCTCTCTGGGAAAGTGTGTGCTCAACATGCAGCCAGCAGCCCTTGACTGGATGCTACCCGCTGACAATACAGCCCTGGGGCCACATCCTCAACAGTGTGCCTGGAGCACCAGTAAATTATGTAAAGAGGGTGACCTCGCTTTATCTGGTGAAGCCAGACCACGTGTACGCATGGCACTCGGGAAGAGATAATTACAGTGGGAGCAGGCTCGTGTGGAGTATAAACACCGGCATAGACCAGTTGGGTTGAATGGCATGTTCCTTTGCTGTGGATCCTATGTAATTGTATGTATCAGACCCCTTGTGTCACTGGAGTGTGAGCAGGCCTCCCAACTTTCCTGTATTTGACAGTTACCTCACAATGTCTCACCTGGAGACTGAGATCTCAAACCTCCACCGGGCCAATGAATTCTGGCTTTACCATTTTACTTTGCCTTTCCATAAGTGCAACAAGGCAGTGATACAACCTACTGTGGCTCTGCTGCACTATGTTCTCCTGTGCCACTCTCTCTACAGTTACTTCGCTCAGATCCCTTGAGCTTTGTGGCATTATCACCATGGGCAGATGGTGCTAGACTTTCTCTTCCTGGTCTCAGGAGAAGTTAGTGACTGCATCATGGGAAGCCCATCCTTCTTTTATTTTCCACTCCATTTCCTGCCTTGCCTTTCACCTGGATAATAGCCTTGCTTTTGCCATCATGCCTGCAGAGGCTATGCCATTCCCAGTGTTTTCTGCCAAATTTAGGGGACAAAATTGGGAGAGCTGCCCCACAGACTAGTCAAGCAACAGCCTGATATAGTCATACTCACAGAATCATACCTTTCAGCCAATGTCCCAAACTCCTCCATCACCATCCCTGGGTATGTCCTGTCCCACCAGCAGGACAGAACCACCAGGGGTGGCGGCACAGTGGTATACAGTCGGGAAAGAGTGGCCCTGGGAGTCCTCAACATTGACTCCGGACCCCATGAAGTCTCATGGCTTCAGGTCAAGCATAAGAACATAAGAACATAAGAAATAGGAGCAGGAGTAGGCCAATCGGCCCCTCGAGCCTGCTCCGCCATTCAATAAGATCATGGCTGATCTGATCCTAACCGCCAATCTACTATCTACTATCACAGAACCATCTCCTGCATCTAACAGAATTGCACACACGAAATAGGAGCAGAATCAGGCTACACGGTCCCTGGGCCCGCTCCACTACCCACAGGGCCATGACCGATCCGAACCTAGACTCATGTCCAAATTCCTGCCCGCTCCCCGTAACCCTTAATGCCCTTTACTTCTAGGAAACTGTCTATTTCTGTTTTAAATTTATTTAATGATGTAGCTTCTACAGCTTTTTGGGGCAGCATATTCCATGGACCTACCACCCTCTGAGTGAAGTAGTTCCTCCTCATCTCAGTTTTGAAAGAGCAGCCCCTTATTCTAAGACTATGTCCCCTAGTTCTAGTCTTACCCGTCATCGGGAACATCCTCCCCGCATCCACCCGATCCAACCCCTTCACAATCTTATATGTTTCAATAAGATCGCCTCTCATTCTTCTGAACTCCAATGAGTAGAGTCCCAATCTACCCAACCTCTCCTCATATGACCACCCCCTCATCCCCGGGATGAACCGAGTGAACCTTTTTTGCACTGCCTCGAGAGCAAGGATGTCATTCCTTAAGTAAGGACACCAAAACTGTATGCAGTATTCCAGGTGCGGTCTCACCAATACCTTGTACAACTGAAGCAATACCTCCCTATTTTTATATTCTATCCCCCTAGCAATGAAAGCCAACATTCCATTTGCCTTCTTAATCACTTGCTGCACCTGCATACTAACCTTTTGAGAAATGGGAAAGGAAACCTCCTGCTGATTACCACCTACCACCCTCCCTCAGCTGATGAATCAGTACTCTTCCATGTTGAACACCAATTGGAATAAGCACTGCGAGTAGCAAGGGCACAGAATGTACTCTAGGTGGGGGACTTCAATGTCCATCACCAAGAGTGGCTCGGTAGCACCACTACTGACCGAGCTGGCCGAGTCCTGAAGGACATAACTGCCAGTCTGAGCAATACCGTCCCATCAGTCTGCTCTCAATCATCAGAAAAGTGATGGAAGGTGACATCGACAGTGCTATCAAGTGGCATTTACTCACCAATAACCTGCTCACTGATGCCCAGTTTGGGTTCCGTCAAGACCACTCGGCTCCCAAACTCATTACAGCCTTGGTCCAAACATGGACAAAGGAGCTGAATTCCAAAGGTGAGGTGAGAGTGTCTGCCCTTGAAATCAAGGCAGCATTTGACCTAGTGTGGCATCAAGGAGCCCTAGTAAAACTGAAGTCAATGGGAATCGGGAGGAAAACTCTTCACTGGCTGGAGTCATACCTAGCACAAAGGAAGATGGTTGTAGTGGTTGAAGGTCAATCATCACAGCCCCAGGACATCGCTGCAGGAGTTCCTCAGGGCAGTGTCCTAGGCCCAACCATCTTCAGCTGCTTCATCAATGACCTTCCCTCCAACATAAGGTCAGAAATGGGGATGTTCGCTGATGACTGCACAGTGTTCAGTGCCATTCGCAACTCCTCAGATAATGAAGCAGTTCATGCCCGCATGCAACAAGACCTGGACGACGTTCAGGCTTGAGCTGATAAGTGGCAGGTAACATTTGCGCCACAGAAGTGCCAGGCAATGACTATCTCCAACAAGCGAGAGTCTAACCACCTCCCCTTGACATTCAACGGCATTACCATCGCCGAATCCCCCACCATCAACATCCTGGGGGTCACCATTGACCAGAATCTTAACTGGACCAGCCACATAAATACTGTGGCAACAAGAGCAGGTCAGAGGCTAGGTAGTCTGCGGCGAGTGTCTCACCTCCTGACTCCCCAAAGACTTTCCACCATCTACAAGGCACAAGTAAGGAGTGTGATGGAATACTCTCCACTTGCCTGGATGAGTGCAGCTCCAACAACACTCAAGAATCTCGACACCATCCAGGACAAAGCAGCCCGCTTGATTAGCACCCCATCCACCAGCTTATACATTCACTCCCTCCACCACCGGCGTACCATGGCTGCAGTGTGTACCATCTACAAGATACACTGCAGCAACTTGCCAAGGCTTCTTCGGCAGCACCTCCCAAACCCGCGACCTCTTCCACCTAGAAGGACAAGATCAGCAGGCACATGGGAACACCACCACCTCCAAGTTCCCCTCCAAGTCACACACCATCCTGACTTGGAAGTATATCGCTGATCCTTCATCGTCGCTGAGGTCAAAATCCTGGAACTCCCTCCCTAACAGCACTGTGGGAGTACCTTCACCACATGGACTGCAGCAGTTCAAGAAGACGGCTCACCACCACCTTCTAAAGGGCAATTAGGGATGGGCAATAATTGCTGGCCTTGCCAGCGACGCCCACATCCCATAAACGAATAAAAAAAATGTTCTGCAATGGCCATCTCAAACCAGTTACTCAGCAGTTCCTCCACTGCAGGGTCATAACTAGATGCCTCAGTATAAGATTGTGCTGCAGGTCCCTTCTTGTGGCTTCTCTTTCATCTCAGATTCTACTTCAGTATCCAAAGGGTCAGATTCAGACTCTGCCCCAGCAGTCGATGAAAGGTGTGAGATCCAGTTTTGTGTCCTCCCTTGCCAGGTGCTCCATTGTGGTATTTACTCTGTTTTCGCAACAACAACTTGTATTTATATAGTGCCTTTAATGAAGCGAAACGTCCCAAGGCGCCTCACAGGAGCGATATCAATAAAAACATTTTTGACACCAAGCCACAGAAGGAGACAGCAGGACAGATGTCCAAAAGCTTGGTCAAAGAGGTAGGTTTTAAGGAGCGTCTTAAAGGAGGAGAGAGAGGTAGAGAGGCCGAGAGGTTTAGGGAGGGAATTCCAGAGCTTAGAGCCAAGCAATACAACAAGAAGGCATGTTTTTTCACCATTAACATCTTTCTATGTTAAGTCGGGAAAGGCAGGTTGTCACGTAAGGCATTCAAATGCATGCAAGGAGCACCACTCACTGGCTTCTCACCACCAATGATTTTTAATGATCGGAAATACCTGATCATAGAATCATAGATTTTTACAGCACGGAAGAAGGCCATTCGGTCCATCGTGTCTGTGCCTGATAGGACAGCAGAGGATTTTTTGAACTTTGGGACCAGCCAAATGGACTGTAATTGTCTTTTTCTGCTCCACTCCTATATTATTCTCAATCATTAACATGCGAATAATGGTACAGCAGGCACTAGAGTTTCTTTGGGAACAGATACTTTCATACTATAGTCAGCATCTAACTTTCCCAGTGTGAGACCACTCCTTCCAAGGAATTTCCATGCTACGAAGAAAGTCTGCCCCTTTTTACCGTGTTTATTAGCGCAAGGCAACACCTGGGGTATGCTGCTAACTTGCAGATAAAGATCTGAAACATATTGGGGGGCTAAATTGGATCGTCGCCGAAAATGGGCACGGGGATCGCGATGTGCGATTACTCCACGCCCGTTCAGTGTAATGAAGGCAGCATGCCATCTTTATGCTACCTACTCGTTATCATGATTTCTGCATGCAGCCAGCGCTAACTGCGCTGTTCATTGGCTGCACGCATCAGCAGGGGGGGCCAATATCGTTACTTGCTAGCACTACTTAAAGTGAGCCTGCACTGTTTAAAACTAGCCTGCACCTCTTAAAGGGAAGGTGCATTGTGGCTGCTGGAGGTGCTGACATCATTGAGAATAGTGTGCTGTGCAACAAACAACAATGGCTGAACATGGGAGAGAGCGTGCACCAAGGGTTTCGGACGCTGCATGGGAGGGCTTGGTAGAGGAGGTGGAAAGGAGGAGAGATGTCCTGTATCCGCAGGGGGACAGGAGGCCCTCCAGACACACGGTGAGAAGGCAGTGGGAGCAGATAGTTAGGGAGGTCAATACCAGGAGTTTAGCCCCGAGGACCTGGATGCAGTTCCGCAAGAAGTTTAATGACCTCACACGAGTGGTCAAGGTCAGTGAATGCAGTTTCAAATCACACCCTACCAACTGCACCACTAGCCTCACCCACTGCTCAATTCACGACATCCCCATGACTCACCTACCAACAATCTCTATCAATCAGGATTCATATCTAACATTCATATGCTTCACCTCACCCTGACACACTTGGCACTGTTGCAAGCCTCACAGCTTGCACACACTGGCAGCTATTCAACCATGACAGCCACATCACCCAAACAGATTGCCCGACACTCACTGGCACTCTTCCTTCTCTCTTGCAGGAGAAGGTGGCTCACAACCAGAGGCAGCAGGAACTAACTGGAGGGGGAGAGGTGCGCCTGCATGTTCTAACCCCCATGGAGGAGACAATGTTCGAGGTCATCCTCCAAGGCCATGTGCAGTCTCCTCTATTGAAAGTCACCAGCCTTCCACCAGCCATGCTGCAGCCACTGGGGTAGCACTTCATACGAGTACTAGGACAGGCAAAGGCACATGGAAGACAGGCACTAAGGGAATGCACAAGGGTGATTAGTTTAAGTTTGTATGCAATATGGCATGATTTAATTTAATTTATAAATTTGGTTTGCAATGTTTATTTGTGTTTTATTTTTGCATTGTGCCAAGAGGACGATGTGATGGTCAGTGACAGAGGGAAGGTAAGGAGTGTGGGACTGTTGGTGAATGGGGAATTGGGGTTGAGGTTACTGATATCGCACTTGAATTAGTTCTTCATGTACAGCCCAGGCAGAAAGGGGCTGTCTAGGTTGCAGCCTCCCTTCCTCTTCCTCATTCTCCTCTTCCTCCTCCTGCTCCTGCTCCTTAGCTTCTCACCTGATAGGTGGTGGCAAGGGCTGCTCCCTCACGATGGCAATGTTGTGCAGCACACAGCATACTACCACAAATCTTGAGACCCGCTCAACCGAGTACTGCAGGGCTCCTCCAGAGTGGTCCAGACAGCGGAATCATTGCTTCAGCATGTCAATGGTCTACTCTGTCACATTTCTCGTGGCAGCACGGCTCTCATTGTATGCATGAGCCATGTCATCAGCGGATAGCCCTTGTCACCCAGTAGCCACCCTTTGGTTTGCCATGGTGACTGAAATACAGCTGGCACAGCGGACTGCCGCAGAATGAAGGTATCATGACTGCTGCCAGGATACCGGGCATTGACCTGCATGGTGCGCTGCCTATGGTCGTACACCAGCTGCACATTGAGAGAGTGGAATCCCTTTCAGTTCTGGTACATGGCAGAGTTGACATGCGGCCCCCGCAAAGCAATGTGCGTGCAGTGAATGACACCCTGCACCATGGGGAAGCCTGCATACCTTGCAAACCCTTGTGCTCGCTCCGCCTGCTTCTCTCTGGCAAGAGGGAATGAAATGAAGTAATCTCTCTCTCTGAACAGAAAATCTCAGTGACCTCCGTTATGCAACAGTGGACTGCAAACTGCGAGATGATGCTAATATCTCCCACACCAGCCTGGAAGGAGCCAGACGCATATAAGTTATCCTAATAAAAATAAACTGCATGGGATAGCAAGTTAACTGAGGGTGGGAAGGAAGGAAGGGTGGCCAGCAGTGGTCATTTTTTTTTTTGCTTCCCTGCTGGTTGAAGAAAACACTCCACATTACATCACAGAAGGGGTTGTGAACCAGCAAGAGAAACAATATCAGATTATATGTAAATTCAGACAAAATTAAAGTCTATTTTGTACATTTAGATTGAGAACAAGTCAGATACTGAAAGGCAAGAGATGTGCGGTTATTAAGTTTTATAAATGATAAAGATAATCTTACAGGCAAGAAAGGGGTTAATTGAATGAGCAGATAAAATTGGCCAGTGGTCTTCTCCTGTCCAAAATAAGATTCCTTTTGATTCCAATCAACACTTTTTTTTTAAACAGTAAGAACTTTTGATTGGCATGCAGGTTAGCAATATCTGCACACTCTTAATATTGATTTATTTGTTAATTATAAAGTCTATTGACTTTGGCAGCATGGAACTCTAGTTTCTGTGCTGCTGAAGGCAGTACCTGGAGAAACACTCCTGTTTTAAGCTTTAAAGAAGCGTGCTGAACACATCAGGAATACTTAACAGACAGGCCCCATGCTGATGCACCCCCGCAAACTGAATTATTGGTCTTCATTCCGTATTATCTTTGTTTACTGCATACTTAGGCACAACTCCTATTGATCAATCATACTAAAAGAATGTCAACCTGCATTGGAAAAAGCACTAAGTCCCATTGTAAACTAGAGGTTAAACCAGAATACCAATCCTACCAGCACCTGTTTCTTAAATGAATTCAAGCATCTTCCCTGGCAACCATTTCAGCTGCTGATCACCCTCTTTATGAACAAACTCTTCCTGAGGCCTGTCCTAAATTGGTCCTTCATAACCCTGAACCCGAACCATCTTCCCCTGCTTCCCTAGCATATCTGAAAGTATACTTTATCTATCCCATTAAGTATTTCATATACCTCCATAGGTCCTCCTAAAAACATCCCTCTTTAAGAGCACTAGCCTATCAAGTCATTCTCCTCTGACACCAGGGAGCATCTCAGCACTGCCTCTAGGGCACTTTGTTGTGAAGATAGACCTGAGCTTGGATTATCTGAAACTACATTAGTTTTTGCAAACTTTTAAAATGAATTCTTATATAGCTTTAGTGGAGAGGAATCATGTTACAGAAAGTCTAGTGGAAGGAGTATCCAGTTGCTGATCTTATATTAGGGGTTTATTTGTAGGAAACAGCGCATGAATTGGAGAGAGGATATGCAGCTAGATTGTGGTGTCTATTCAGTGCTTGTACTCCCATGGGGAGAAGGGACAGGTAACCTTGTGGTGGTAATGCATCAATGAAAGTCAAAATAAAGGGACAGATATTACTCATGCATTTCAGTGCAGTTGAAAACATGGATCCCTCACCATGATATGTTAAACAGAATCAGGCTTCCACCAACCCAGATGGTAAACATGAAATTCAGAAATTACCTTGTCGGGTATCACATCTTCAGACCCTTGTATCACCACTGTGCAATCATTTATATATTATATTCCACCATTTAAACACGGTGCACATTCTAAAATAATGAAAGTTCACTGTAGGTTGAAGAGCAGGCATTAGGGCCTGTGCTAATAACCACAGATGCCAGTTGCACTCCAGTGCCTACCCAAGTGACCATTCTGCATGCGTAACCTTAGAGAATGAGTATTAGTACATTATTTGACTGCGATGGACATCACAACTGAGCCTGCTCTGTCCTCACCAGATAGCCACACATGCATACTTTCCAGCAGGGGCCACTGAATAGTGGTTAGCAGAGAAAACCCAGGCTATTTTTCTCCTCCACAGCTCCAGGGCACTGAGGGCAATTGTAGCATCCCTACTGCCACCCTGACAGAGACTAGGGATTGAACCTCAGATCTGCTTGATCAGTGTGGCTTAGTTACATCCTGCCTTTAACAGCAGAGCCATTGAGGAACCCTGCACACTGTAATTCTGTACAAATCTGCATATTTACTGAAAAAAGTGCCGCAAGCAAAGAAAAAGATGAAATTCATGAGCACTGTGGATGACTGAACCTGGTTTTAATGTATCTTTGAGTTTTATTCGGTGATAATTCAGTATTCTAGTCATTAACGACATTCATTTTTTACTGTGACCTTATTCTAAAGAGTGTGATTCTCCTATAACTACATGAAACTTGGTTATAATGTGATAATTTTCCTCTTGTAGGAATTTTCCTCTGTGGCTTGATCCTCAATAATGAATTATGACAAGGCTCTCAGATATACCCTTGTAAAGATTATTGTAGAATTACTTCTTAATTGAGTAGTCCAAAACATTGTAAAAAAAATTGACTGCATAATAATAAATGCATTTTCTCATAAGGAAGTCTCAACTACTTACATGAACATCTTTTTGAAACGAATTTCCTCATGAGGAGGAAAACAGCTGATAAAATCTAAGAATGACTTGTTACATTAAGATAGTTTTGTGATTTATTTTGGAAGGTACGCTGATAGTGGAAGCACCCAGAGTTTGTAGGCCTACTGCCCCGTTTACACGGGCAAAATTTGAAAAATAAATTCCTGCCCATTTTGATATTTGAGTGGGCCTCGAAATGGGCAGCCAGCGCTCCCACAGGCAGGAACCTTCTTTAAATATTTAAATCAGAGTCCCACGCCTACTGTAGGATAATGAGTAATGCTGAAATGTAGACATCTATCAGCACAAATCAAGTGGACATCATCACAATCATTACCTAAAAATCATCATTCGAAGAAGAGCAGGCGAGTTCTCCCCGATGCCCTAGCCAATATGTATCCCTCAACCAACATCATTAAAACAGATTGGCCCATATTTTCTGACCCCCACGGGTGTGTACGAGGTGTGTACGCGCCCATAGGGGCTGCGCAAGTTCCGGGTTTAGGCATGCGCTAAAACCCGGAACTTGTGATCTGTCAAGAATTCTCTTGACAGATCATCCGCATCCCCAGGAAAAGTGCCTCTGCGGGTGGAGAGTTGCGCTATTTGCTCAACTGCCGCCCACTGAAAGGCCATAGAATTCCCGGTAAAAGCATAAGAGCTTAAAAAAATAGAAAAGTAAAATTTTATCACTCACTTATAAATTAAAGACCCTGTCCAATAAGGTAAGTTTAATTTAAGCCCCGTTAAAACATATAAAAAAAAATTCAAAAAATTAAATTTTTGTTTAACATTAAATGCCATTTTAATTAATGTTATATATGTAATGGTTTTTCTTTATTTATTTCAGTGTGTTGGTGCATTTTTGCAGTCATCCCCATTCATACTTTTGACAGTTCTGTGCGTACGGAACTGTTAAAAGTATGAAGGGGGATTCCCTTCTTCCATTGGTTGAGCTGGCCCACGTGATCCCAGGGGTGCTTGCGAACCGCATGCACCCCTGGGATACGTGGGCCTCTGCGCATTTCCAAGAGGAGAGGCCCCAGGATCGGAAGCCTCTGTATCTCCGGGACCAGCAGGTAGGTTCGTAGATTTTTCGCTGATCGGAGGCATCCAACCGCAGGAAGCCTCCGATCAGAAATTCAGGGCCATCATCTGGTCAATTATCACGTTGCTGTTTGCGGAAGCTTGCTGTGTGCAAATTGGCTGCCATGTTTCCGACATTACAACAGTGACTACACTTCAAAAGCACTTCATTAGCTGTAAAGCACTTTGGGACGTCCTGAGGTCATGAAAGGCGCTATAGAAATGCAAGTCTTTCTTTCTTAAAAACCGATAGAGCTGATGCCTTATTTTCCTCCAGGCTGCTGTCAGATGATAGCTATTAACGTACAAGATTCTGACATTCATTGCATGTACACAATGTAATTCCATGAATATTTCATTGAAGCCATATGACAACGATACATTCAGTACATTATGAAAAGTTCACAGGGTCAAACGTTGACTCGTTTTACAAGTGTAATTTAATAAGTAAGCTTATAGCTTAGTTAGTAGTGATAAGTACAGAAAAGTGCAAGGCTCTGCATATTGGAAAGGAAAAAATCAGAAGGTAATCTCTGAATGCTGAAGAAATAGTTAACAGTAGAGAGCCACCAGGCTAATCCCTGTATCAGAGGACTAAGCTACAAGGTTAGATTAGAGAAAGTGAGGCTCCTCAGCTTTGAAAAATGGTAACTCAGGGAGGACCTTATGAAAGATATTAAATGGTATAGGACAAGGGAGCATAGGCTCAAACTGGTAAATAGCAAACTTAGAACTGATGGCGTGGAGAATTTCTTCTCACAAAAATTAATTAACATTTAGAATGGACTTCTGGGCAGGTTAGTCTAGGCAAAAACCTTAAGAGCCATTCAAGAGCCAGTTGAATGGCGGAGACTATTAATATTTCTTCCCGGAAAAGATCTTCCTCATCTATATTTATCTTGTAATCTTGTGAGAATTTACTAGTTTCCAAAGTTAAAAGGAGCTGTATTACCATCATATCTAAAAATGCTGCAATTTTTTTTAAAAGTGCTGCATTAAAAAAATCTTTTTATTAAAATAATTAGAGACAATCTCTCATTTTACATGAGTTGGACCAATGTTGTGGCCTCAGCTTGCATCTAGGTACCTTGTGGCTCCCTAAACTTCCATAAAAGCTTGTATTGGATAAATTCCTTTTCATGTGCCCTCCTTTTTTATCTGTTCCTATCCTGCTGAAACCTTGTAAATGCTTTACTTACACTTTGTTTTCTGGTGACTGAGCAGATAATAGTTCATGACACCATCCTCTTCCAACACCTTTCAATCGCCCTGCAGCTCCATTGTACTGCCTTTGTATGGTTCCAATTCTACTTAGCCAAATGAAGCCAGTGCACATCCAGGAGCGTCTTCTCTTCCCTTCCTCGCAAGGTCACCTCAGGAGTCCCACAAGGCTCTATCCCTGATCCTGTCTCTTCAGTCTTTACATGCTGCCCCTCAGCGACATCATCTACAGGCACGGGAGCAGCTTCAACATGTGTGATAATGATACCAAGCTCTAACCACCCACTGCCTCCATTCTGTCAGATTGCCTAGCCAACATCAAATCCTAGATGAGTCACAATTTCCTGTAGCTCAACATCAAGAAAACCAAAACCATTCTCTTCAGCCCCTGCCATAAATTCTGCTCCCTTGTCGCCAACTCTATTCTGATCCCCAGCCACAAAGTCTGGTTGGCCCCACATCCTATTCATCACCAAGACTACTTAGTTCCATCTTCTCACACCATTGCTGCTCAAAATCTTATACATGGCATTTGTCACCTCCAGCCTTGATTATTCCAATATTATTCTTGCTGGCTTCATATTCTTCCACCTGCTATATATTCAAACTTGTCTCTAATTCTGGCACTCATATCCTGTCCCGCTCCAAGTTCCAATTGGTCAGCATTTCAGTCTTTGCTGATCTACATTTGCAAGAGCATTAAATTTTAAATCATCATCCTCATCTACAAATCTTTCCAAAGCCTCGCTCCTCCCTTTCCCTGCAATCTACTCCAGCCCTGTAACCCCTCCCAAGTGCTCCGTTCCTCTGACTCCCGTCTCTTGTGCAACCCCTTCTTCCACCCCAAACATCAAACACCTAGGGCTGGATTTTACCAACCACGGCGGGTCCGTGGCGGGCGACGTCGGTGGCGAGTCCCAGCCTCGCTGCCAGCCCAAGCCCGCTGTCCAAAATGATTTTCCCCTGATTGGGCTTGTTAAGCCTGCCCAGTGCGTTTCCCGGGCCAATTGAAGGAAGCAGGTCTGATGATGTCATTCGATGATGCGTCATCAGCCAGTTTCCTTAAAGGGACCATGCGTAAATTAATTTTGACATTTGCGCTGTCAGTGTTCTGCAGCATTGAGGTGCTGCAAACACTGACAAGCACTGCACCAGACATGCAGCACTGCACCCAGGCTCTCCTATGACTGGAGGGCGTCACAGCACGCAGGGAGGTTCTCTTCCCTTCCAATGGGCGGAAGAGACCTCCCCAGGAGACCAATGCAGCCTGGTTGCACATTGCACAGGAGGGCACAAGCAGGGATGTCCTAAGGAGGACCAGGCTGCAGTGGCACAAACCTTTCAATGATCTCAGTAGATCACGAACGTTACTGCCAAGCCACACTCAACCTCATCCTGCTGTGCCACTCATCACATCTCCGCCACTCTGCCTTCCCTACCCTACTCCTGCACATCCTTACTCACACAAACTTACCTTGAACCTCCACCCATCCCTCTCTATCTACATTATCACTTTTCCATCTCACTAGCCACCCCTCACACTCACCCTCATCCTAGTCCAGTCATACCAACTAACAACACACAAGGGTAAGCACTTTTGTGTTTTAGCCAATGTTCATGTGAAGTTTCTGTTTATGTGCTGTCAAACATTGAAATCATTATTTTCAACAGTTGGACAGATTTGTGTGAACCTTTGGAAATGGCTTAGTGAGTTGCAGTGAATGGTGAGACATAACGGCACCCCCCGCAATGGTGATGAGTGTGAAAGGAATGGCTTGGCCATTGTAGGGATGCTTTATGGTGTTGGTGTGGGGTGATGCCAACCTGGTGCATCATGTGGCAGCCAGGGTGTACAGCGTCAAGTGAAGAAAATCTGGCCATGGTGAGGCCATCCCTGGCCTCCCGGGCAGCAATGTGGTCAAGTGCTGATGCCCTCTGTCCTGTGCAGCATCAGTTGATTGCGGAGAAGGTTGGTGCCGTTGTTGGTGCTGCTGGTGTGCCTGGTGCTGAGGTTGATCGTGGTGGGATTCTGAGGACCAAGGTGAGAGACTATAAACTGTACCAATGCTGATGGAATAGATGGCAGGTGAGGTTGAGATGACAGAAGCGATCTGTTAATGGTGAGAGAGGTTGTTCCAATGAGGTGACACTGGATAGAGAGTTTGCTCTAAACACTTGTAACCTGCATAAAGCTCAATCTGTCTTCCAAATGCAGCTTCTGAGCTTAGAAAGTAAACAGCTGTGAGGTGGGAGCTTTTATAGCACATTTGTAGCTGTCAAGTAATGTGATGATTCCATGGGCATTCAACTCCCACCCTGCTTACCTGACGTGATCCCCGAGCAGCGTAGACCCCGTGGGTGACCTGGTAAATTCTAAAGGTGAGCTCAAAATAGTTCTTAATCCTCTGTTAACAAGGTCATAATGACCTGAATTGCCTCCCCCGCCTCTGCGTGTTGGGTCTGCTCAGCGCTGACACACCCGACATTTGGGAAAGGCGCGTGGCGGCGGGTTGACAGTGGGGTCCCGACCCACTGTCAAAAAATTTTTTTCCCACCTGACCCACCACCGAACGTGCCCGCTGACTCCGCCACAAAATTCACCGCCTAGGTTCTAGTCTCTAGAATGCCATCGTCCTCTCCACCTCTAAAAACTTTCTTAAAACCTATTCCTTTGCCCAATCTTACAGTCATCCCTCCTAATCCCTGCATTATCGCTTTGGTACCTGTTTGCTTATATCTATTTGTGACGGGTCTTGGGACATTTCATTTCATTAAAGGATCTATAAAAATGCAAGTTGTTGTAGTTGTACTCTTTGGGACGTTTTAAAACAAAATAATTTCAAAAATATATATATTATTAATTTAAAAATTCAAAAATATTGATAAAACTCTAATAAAAACAGCGCATGGCTAAAACGTACTGTAAGCATTGCAACAATCAGAAAAATCATACAAAATGTATTCCTTTTTTAAAGTTCCTTGACAAATGGAGCTTCCCTTGCACCCATCCAAAATGGACTTTGAAAGCAAACCCAGTGTCAAAGACTGGAAATTGGACTAGCTATTCATTTAACTATTTCTGAATGCACTCTGCGGTTTTAGTGAGGCTAAGGTACAAAATGCATGCTGGTACTCTGACGCAGAAAATGCAGTCGGATGGAAAACCACGGGCAGAAGGAATGGGGTGCAAAACATGCCTACTTACCAATTTTTTAATTGCTGCACCCGTGTAACTGGCACAGCGGAATGGAATATTTATTTTTTGGTTAGCGTCAAGAAACTCATGGCCTTTTATCATAAGTTAATAAATGCAATTATTTAATTATTTTTTAAGTTTTAGAAAAACACAGAATTTATTTACAATAAATATTGAATAATATTCAATGTATTGGCTCCTACTGTTCCATGTCCTTGCCTGTTTTAGCCAACAGATGTGCTAACTCATTCGGCAAAAACATAACTCTATCTGATGCAAGACAGTCACAGCGAAGGTTGACGTGGTGTAGCAATTTTAATGTGGCCTCGTCCACCTTCAATATTCTGGCCCATGAATGGGTGCAAACACTTCCAAAATGGATGATGAAGAGAGCCCAGAGCACAAGAATACGGGGGGAGGAAAGCATTTTAAATTTACACTTCAAAAATAAACTGGAATTGAATATATTTTGATAGAACTAAAGCTAAAGCAAAGCCTGCCGCAACTCCCACAACCTGCACATGCGCCCAAGTTAAAATCGGGGCTCAAGTGTAAACATCAAGAACTCCCAGATTAGTAGATAACAGGCTAGTTGTATTGAGAAGAAATTGCTTCACTTTGTTTCCACAATGTGGCTTAATTAAAATCGGTGTAGAGCAATCCCTACTCTTCTGTAATTTTTTTTCCCCCACTTCTCACACCAGCCCTGAGAAAGATTGCCAGGTTTTGCCAAACTGCGGGCAGTTTTGTACTGTAGACCTAAGCCCACTAGGAGCTCAGTTGAGGCTGTCTAAAAACATCTCACCTTCCAGAGAGAAGGGACTCTCATCCCTTCAGTTTTTAATGAAATTCAAACCCACATCCCAAAAATGCAAGGAGAGTGCGCCAACCCAGAGCACCACTCAATCCCTTGTGACAATGAATCCTATTCTCAAACATTTGCATTTCACTGAAATCTCTACCTCGAGATCAATTTCTGTCCTAATGTTTGCAGCAAAACACAAGTCTTGTTCTCAGACACCTGGGGCTTTGTTACAATGCTGGTAAGTAATGCATCAATTAGAGTTAAGTGATGTGACTGTGCCATTTGTGTCCATCTTATTAATTGTTCACCCACTGGCAACAATCAAAATTTGAGCTGCTAAATGGAAGCAGGTACTTGACTTTAAAAAAAAAATCAACTTTCAACAATAAAATATGGAAAATGCAGAGAGTGAGCCATGCACCAGAAGCATTTAAACTGGCGGCCTGAATATGTCTGGAACAAACACAGGTAGTTTATAATGGGAGCGGGCTGGGTCTGTCATTTACTAGCATAAAAAAAACACCTTCATAACTGGAACACCACACGTTTCAGAGTTCTCCATTACAGGGGTTACGTTCCCTCTGTTCACATTGCGGCAGGAAAATTAACTAATCTTAAGGGAAAGCACAAAGCAAAAAAAACTGTTAACATTTTGAGGATTGCCTCCCGCATTGAATAACTGCTTAATCTGAACGACATAACACGAAAGTCAAATTCCAACCAGTCATGTTGCCATCACTCACTTGCTAACAATAGTGTCTTGCAGTGAGAGGTGACATTGGAAATCAGTAGTTAAAAAGGCTGTAGCGAGTGATCCAGCAGGAATCGTGCTAGGCTATGGTATAGACGCACAAAAGCGGGAGGCGAAGTGTATAATTTTAGCAATTTAACTATGAGAAGGCAGGCTGACAAAAAAATCTGGCTGAGATAAATGGCCAGTTTAGAAGTTTCTATCATTCAAGAGTCACAATTCAAGCTAACTGAATTTGTTCAACTTCCACATAAAATAGAATCCCCTCAGTGAGAGGTGAATCACCCAAGGCTAGTGTTTCTTTAAGATCTTTGCAGCATAAACAGCTATCTTGAACAGGTGATCTTCATCCACACTGGCGTACACTCTCGCTCAGTTTATCAAATCAATAATGGTTGACACCCCCCCTATTGAGCATCAGAGTTGTATACAGTTTCCTGCTTTCGACAACAACTTGCATTTATATAGCACCTTTAAGAGATTAAGAGCTGTGACCAAAAGCTTGGTCAAAGAGGTGAGTTTTAAGGGGGGTTTGAAAGGAGGAGAGGGAGGCGGTGAGGCAGTGGAGTTTAGGAAGGGAGTTCCAGAGAGTGTGACCTTGGCGGCTGAAGTCACGGCCGTCAATAATAGGATGAAGGGAAGGGGAAAGGAATGCACAAGAGGCCAGAGTCAGAGGAACACAGAGTATGGTGGGGGGCGGGGGGGGAGGGGTGGTAGTAGGGCTGGAGGAAGTTACAGAAATTGGGAGGAGGGAGGCAATGGAGAGATTTAAAGACAAAGACAAAAACTTTAAATTTGAAGTGTTGGGGGACAGGATGCTCACATAGGTCAGTGAGAACGGGAGTGATGGGCGGTAGACACGTGGAAGCTGACCTCATGTCTGCGGATGATAGTGCCAAGGTGCGGGATAGGATGTGAGCAGATGGGCAGAGATGGGGCAGAAGCAGGTGATGTTACGGAGGTGGAAGTAGGCGATATTTGTGTGGAGGGGATATGGTGTCAGAAACTCAGCTTGGAGTCAAATAAGATGCTCAGGTTGTGAACAGCGGTTCAGCCTGAGACAGTGGCGGGTGAGGGGGCTGGAAGAACGTGGTGAGGGTATGGAGTTTGTGGTGGGAGCAGAAGATGATGGCTTCAGCCTTCTAAATGTTTGGTTGTAGGAAGTTAAGACTCAACTAAGGTGAACAAGAAGTCTGACAATACAGAAAGAGTAGAGCGGTCGAGAGAGGTGCTGGAAGGTAGAGCTGGGTGTTGTGGGTTGTTGTAAGGTAGAGCTGGGTGTTGTAAGGTAGAGCTGGGTGTTGTAAGGTAGAGCTGGGTGTTGTGGGTGTTGGAAGGTAGAGCTGGGTGTTGTGGGTTGTTGGAAGGTAGAGCTGGGTGTTGTAAGGTAGAGCTGGGTGTTGTGGGTTGTTGGAAGGTAGAGCTGGGTGTTGTGGGTGTTGGAAGGTAGAGCTGGGTGTTGTGGGTGTTGGAAGGTAGGGCTGGGTGTTGTAAGGTAGAGCTGGGTGTTGTAAGGTAGAGCTGGGTGTTGTGGGTGTTGGAAGGTAGAGCTGGGTGTTGTGGGTTGTTGGAAGGTAGAGCTGGGTGTTGTAAGGTAGAGCTGGGTGTTGTGGGTTGTTGGAAGGTAGAGCTGGGTGTTGTGGGTGTTGGAAGGTAGAGCTGGGTGTTGTGGGTGTTGGAAGGTAGGGCTGGGTGTTGTAAGGTAGAGCTGGGTGTTGTAAGGTAGAGCTGGGTGTTGTGGGTTGTTGTGGGTGTTGTAAGGTAGAGCTGGGTGTTGTGGGTTGTTGGAAGGTAGAGCTGGGTGTTGTGGGTTGTTGTAAGGTAGAGCTGGGTGTTGTAAGGTAGAGCTGGGTGTTGTGGGTGTTGTAAGGTAGAGCTGGGTGTTGTGGGTTGTTGGAAGGTAGAGCTGGGTGTTGTGGGTTGTTGTAAGGTAGAGCTGGGTGTTGTGGGTTGTTGTAAGGTAGAGCTGGGTGTTGTGGGTGTTGTAAGGTAGAGCTGGGTGTTGGAAGGTAGAGCTGGGTGTTGTAAGGTAGAGCTGGGTGTTGTGGGTGTTGTAAGGTAGAGCTGGGTGTTGTGGGTTGTTGGAAGGTAGAGCTGGGTGTTGTGGGTGTTGGAAGGTAGAGCTGGGTGTTGTGGGTGTTGGAAGGTAGGGCTGGGTGTTGTGGGTTGTTGAAAGGTAGAGCTGGGTGTTGTAAGGTAGAGCTGGGTGTTGTAAGGTAGAGCTGGGTGTTGTGAAGGTAGAGCTGGGTGTTGTAAGGTAGAGCTGGGTGTTGTAAGGTAGAGCTGGGTGTTGTGGGTTGTTGGAAGGTAGAGCTGGGTGTTGTAAGGTAGAGCTGGGTGTTGTAAGGTAGAGCTGGGTGTTGTAAGGTAGAGCTGGGTGTTGTGGGTTGTTGGAAGGTAGAGCTGGGTGTTGTGGGTTGTTGGAAGGTAGAGCTGGGTGTTGTGGGTTGTTGGAAGGTAGAGCTGGGTGTTGTGCGTTGTTGGAAGGTAGAGCTGGGTGTTGTGCGTTGTTGGAAGGTAGAGCTGGGTGTTGTGGGTTGTTGGAAGGTAGAGCTGGGTGTTGTGGGTTGTTGGAAGGTAGAGCTGGGTGTTGTGCGTTGTTGGAAGGTAGAGCTGGGTGTTGTGGGTTGTTGGAAGGTAGAGCTGGGTGTTGTGGGTTGTTGGAAGGTAGAGCTGGGTGTTGTGCGTTGTTGGAAGGTAGAGCTGGGTGTTGTGGGTTGTTGGAAGGTAGAGCTGGGTGTTGTGGGTGTTGTAAGGTAGAGCTGGGTGTTGTGCGTTGTTGGAAGGTAGAGCTGGGTGTTGTGGGTTGTTGGAAGGTAGAGCTGGGTGTTGTGGGTGTACATGTGGATGAGGCAAGGGTGCTACCAACTGAGCCACAGCTGCCACGGTCTCTAAACTGGTCTCAACCAGATTGTTGCACTTCTGAATCTTGCAGTTAATTCCTTCCTCTCTTATATTTTAACAATATATGTCAGTAATTTGCAAGTTTATTCCTATTTTTGTTTTATTTGTTTATGGGATGTGGGCGTCGCTGGTAAGGCCAGTATTTATTGCCCATCCCTAATTGCCCTTGAGAAGGTGATGGTGAGCTGCCTTCTTGAACCACTGCAGTCCGTGTGATAAAGGTACTCCCACAGTGCTGTTAGGTATGGAGTTTCAGGATTTTGACTCAGCGACGATGAAGGATCGGCGATATACTTCTAAGTCAGGATGGTGTGTGACTTGGAGGGGAACTTGGAGGTGGTGGTGTTCCCATGCGCCTGCTGCCCTTGTCCTTCTAGGTGGTAGCGGTCACGGGTTTGGGCGGTGCTGCCGAAGAAGCCTTGGCGAGTTGCTGCAGTGCATCTTGTAGATGGTACATACTGCAGTCACAGTACGCCAGTGGTGGAGGGAATGAATGTTTAAGGTGGTGGATGGGTTGCCAATCAAGTGGGCTGCTTTGTCCTGGATGGTGTCGAGCTTCGTGAGTGTTGTTGGAGCTGCACTCATCCAGGCAAGTGGAGAGTATTCCATCACACTCCTGACTTGTGCCTTGTAGATGGTGGAAAGTCTTTGGGGAGTCAGGAGGTGAGACACTCGCTGCAGAATACCCAGCCTCTGACCTGCTCTTGTTGCCACAGTATTTATGTGGCTGGTCCAATTAAGTTTCTGGTCAATGGTGACCCCCAGGATGTCGATGGTGGGGGATTTGGCGATGGTAATGCTATTGAATGTCAAGGGGAGGTGGTTAGACTCTCGCTTATTGGAGATAGTCATTGCCTGGCACTTCTGTGATACATGATCTTTATCATCCAGAATACAAAAACCATCTTATCACTGACAACTGACTTTAAACTTTTCTTTAGACACTTTTATTGTGTCATAACTATTTGGTGGGAGCTCTCTTGTACTGTGGAATTTTTCTTTCATGCCTCCCCAGTTCCTCCCACTGTTGTTCATTCTTATAAGAAATATATGTAGGACTTTAGCATTCCTCACTGTGCTGTCCTATTTGCATTCCATATTGTGTCATCCTTCATCTCTGTCAAATCATCAAGCAGTTCTCAGTACCTCCTTGGAGAGCGAAAGGTTTCTTTTAGAATTAGTGGGATGTGACAATTGGTGTTCTGCGGGGATCTGTACTGGGGCCTCAGCTTTTCACCGTATATATCAATGACTTGGATGAAGGAATAGAGAGTTGTACATCCAAGTTTACAGATGACACTCAGTTAGGAGGCACGGTAAGTTGTGTAGATGGGAGCAGGAAGTTACAAAGGGACGTGGACAGATTAAATGAGTGGGCAGCTCTGCTCATCCCAAAGCAATTTCTGCCAGGTGTCCTAAGTCCCTCATTTACAGGGATGCCTGAAAAATGGCCCATCCCAATTTTGGGTCATATATTTTTCAGGCATCCTTGGGGCGCAGGACATTGGTCCCTGAAATTGGGCCTCACATTTTTATGCCTGTAAAACGGATCCAACGAGGTCCAGTTTCTGCCCCATTGAGTATAATCTGATCGATCCAGAACTGTGTTCTAGTTTTCCCCTGAGCTTCAGCATCCAGCCCTTTCTCCCACTAGGGTCTAGTGCTTGGAACTGCACATTAGGTGCCTGGTCAAACTGACCTTCAATCTGAATTTTGCTATTTATCTGGTGACCATTCCAATAACTCTGAGAAACTAAAACTTCAATTGGGGCACTTTTCCAAAACAAAACTCTCAGCTCTTAAAATTAGCAGAGTGGGGACTTTCACCCATCCTTCCTTCTCAAGCTTTGTTTGGTAAAAGAGGTCTCTTGAAAGAAGAGTTCTTAGTTTGGTTCTTAGGATCCTACTTTAGTCAGACCCTTTACCCTGATAATAGGAGCTACAACTCTGGCCTTGGGGTCGATTTTAATTCCAAGCAAGTTTCCAGTGGGAAACTGCAGGAGTTTGTTACTTTCCTGCATTCCCGTGGTAGCACGATGCCACAGCAACTTTAACCAGCAGGCCTCGTTACCTTGCCCCCGCTCCACTTCCTGGCCTCACGAATATTGGGCGGCCTACGGTGTGGGGAAGGGATTCCAGGAGAGTCTCTCAGGAGGGAATAAGTGGAGTCCAGGGCCGGGGAGGCCTAAATTTTCCTTGTGTGGTACTTGAATTAAACTGCCATTGGGGTCCGATTGGCATCATCGGACCTCGATTAGCATATTTAAAGATTGACCCCGGCAGCTTCCGGCGGTTGCCTTTGCTGTCTGCTTTTCAGAAAAGCCCCTTTAAAATCAGACGAGATGGGTTTGAGGCAGCTTCAGTTTCCATCCGGTGGGTGTGGTTAAAATCCCTGTCTCTTTTTGTTTTAAAATTTGAATTTTCACTTCTCGAGCTCTGAACAAGCTGTGGGCACATCTGCTGTCATTGCTACTACAATAACAACAACCTTTAACATTGAAAAACATCCCAAGGCACGTATCAGATCTAAGATTACCATGTCCCAGTATTACTTTGCATCACCCCAACTCAGCCCTGAACACAATCAGTTCTTACTATGAGGAAGATGTAGAACCCTAGAACACCATTCTGTTCCCTTCAAATTAATTTTCCATGGTAACAAATGGGGAGAAAGGCATCCCTAATACAAGTGCAAAACTTCACTGTCTTGGGTGCGATCATGGGGGGGTGGGGGGCGATATGGACTTTCCACAAATAATTTTGAATTTAAAACAAATCTAATTATTTATTTCTTAATTAAAAAGCCTGAAGATCCTGCAGCTAACAATTAGAAAAACTGCAGGTAGCAATTACATTTCATTATTTGGAAAAAAAAGCTAATTAGTCAGAATAATTCCTTTAATCTTACTTTATTTTTAGAGGAAGTAAAAGGCAGATTTTAAACGTCACTTTAAGTGCTGTCTCTTTGCTTCCTCATCTGTGATGTGGAGATGCCGGTGTTGGACTGGGGTGGACAAATGTGAGAAGTCGCACAACACCAGGTTATAGTCCAACAGTTTTATTTGAAATCACAAGCTTTCGGAGCGCTGCTCCTTCGTCAGGTGAAGTGAAGAGATACATATAGGCACAGCATATATAGTCAGAGAACACAGCCAGATGATTACAGTTAATCTTTCCAACTGCCCTTTATCACACCTCGGCAGAGAGATAATCACGGCAATCAAAGGTGTGGATGGTGTCCAAAGAGGTCAGTCACCAAAACATTACATCAAAGACAATGTGGCAGATGTTGGGGTCTGTATGGAAAACAAAAAACTTTTTTTGCTGGTAATCACAGCAGGTCCAGCCGCATCTGTGTAGAGAGAACAAGCCAACGACGACTCGAGTCTGGATGACTCTACGTCAGGTGGGGTTACATGTAGCGTGACATGAACCCAAGATCCCGGTTGAGGCCGTCCTCATGGTGTTGTGCGACTTCTCACATTTGTCCACCCCAGTCCAACACCGGCATCTCCACTTCATGGCTACTATCGACACCACAAACTGCTGGCTCAAAGTGGAGAGGATCTCCAAGAAGATCGCGCATATCGACACAGACATCAAGTTTCTACAGAGATGCAAGAAAGCAGACAAGATCCTGAAAGGACTACAGATCACGAACCCACTCAAGTCGACATACAACACAGACTACGCTGAGAGACTCTGCCGTCGTACCTCTCGCACACTCCTCAAGCATCTCGTACACCAGCTCTACAGCAGACGCCGCAACCTCGAAACCAAGATAGAGTCCATGTTCTCAGCCTGTGCTCAGGACATAGCAGACCAGCTACGAGACACTGCCAAACAGACGAGGCAACGGAACTATGCTACCTACATGCACACCAAGAACAGGAAGCTTGAGAAACTCGGCATCACCACCAGCAGCAACCAAGCCTCCCCCGGTACCACGGTTGCAACCACAGGGAAGTCCATCGTCAACTTGTCCGACCACACCCTTCAACCAGACGAAATCGAAGTTCTCAGCCGAGGGCTCAATTTCTGCCCCACCACCAAAATGGACCCCATCGGTCTCGCAGCAGACACAGAGGAATTCATCAGGAGAATGAGGCTCCGGGAATTCCTCCACGAATCCCAAGATGTCAGCAGCGAACCCAATGAGACAATCAATGATCCGGAACAGCAGACAGAGGGACTCGCAGTGCAGCAACTGAAGAAGAAAGAGTCAAATTGGACCCCTCCGGAGGGTCGCTGCCCTAAGTTTGACATGTATGCTCAAGCTGTCAGGAGATGCATCAACGCCAGATTCATCAGCCGCACTCACAAGACAGTACAGAATGTCACCCGAGCACAACACAACGCCATCCACGCTCTCAAGACCAACCGCAACATCGTCATCAAACCAGCGGACAAAGGAGGAGCCATCGTCATACAGAACAGAATGGACTATTGCAAAGAAGCATACCGACAACTGGACAACCAGGAACACTACAGACAGTTACCCGCAGATCCGACCAAAGAACACACCCGCCAACTCAATAGACTGATCAAGACCTTCGATCCAGACCTTCATAGCATCCTACGCGCTCTCATCCCATGTACTCCCCGCGTGGGAGACTCCTACTGCCTCCCAAAGATACACAAAGCCAACACACCCGGACGTCCTATCGTATCAGGCAACGAAACCCGGTGTGAGAACTTCTCTGGATACGTCGAGGGCATCCTGAAACCCATCGTACAGGGAACCCCCAGCTTCTGTCGCGACACTACAGACTTCTTACAGAAACTCAGCACCCACGGACCAGTTGAACAGGAACACTCCTCGCCACGATGGACGTCTCGGCACTCTACACCAGTATCCCCCACGATGACGGCATCGCTGCGACAGCCTCAGTACTCAACACCAACAACAGCCAATCTCCAGACGCCATCCTACAACTCATCCGCTTCATCCTTGACCACAATGTCTTCACCTTCGACAACCAGTTTTTTACCCAAACACACGGAACAGCCATGGGGGCCAAATTCGCACCCCAATATGCCAACATCTTCATGCATAAGTTCGAGCAAGACTTCTTCGCTGCACAGGACCTCCAACCAACGCTATACACCAGATACATCGACGACATTTTCTTCCTATGGACCCACGGCGAAGAATCACTGAAATGACTACACGATAACATCAACAAGTTCTATCCCACCATCAGACTCACCATGGACTACTCCTCAGAATCGGTTTCATTCTTGGACACGCGAATCTCCATCAAAGACGGACACCTCAGCACTTCACTCTACCGCAAGCCCACGGACAACCTCACGATGCTCCACTTCTCCAGCTTCCACCCTAACCACGTTAAAGAAGCCATCCCCTATGGACAAGCCCTGCGAATACACAGGATCTGCTCAGATGAGGAGGAACGCGATGGACACCTACGGACACTGAAAGACGCCCTCGTAAGAACGGGATATGACGCTCGACTTGTCGATCGACAGTTCCGACGGGCCACAGCGAAAAATCGCATAGACCTCCTCAGAAGATGAACACGGGACACAACCAACAGAGTACCCTACATCGTCCAGTACTTCCCCGGAGCGGAGAAACTACGCCATGTTCTTCGCAGCCTTCAACATGTCATCGATAACGACGAACACCTCACTAAGGCCATCCCCACACCTCCACTACTCGCTTTCAAACAGCCGCCTAACCTCAAACAGACCATCGTTCACAGCAAATTACCCAGCTTTCAGGAGAGCAGCGACCATGACACCACACAACCCTGCCACGGCAACCTCTGCAAGACATGCCAGATCATCAACACAGACACCATCATCACACGTGAGGACACCACCCACCAGGTACATGGTACATACTCATGTGACTCGGCCAACATTGTCTACCTCATACGTTGCAGGAAAGGATGCCCCGGAGCATGGTACATCGGCGAGACCATGCAGACACTGCGACAACGTATGAACGGACACCGCGCAACAATCACCAGGCAGGAGTGTTCCCTCCTAGTCGGGGAACACTTCAGCAGTCAAGGGCATTCAGCCTCCGATCTTCGGGTTAGCGTTCTCCAAGGCCGCCTTCGAGACACACGACAACGCAAAATCGTCGAGCAGAAACTGATAGCCAAGTTCCGCACCCATGAGGACGGCCTCAACTGGGATCTTGGGTTCATGTCACGCTACATGTAACCCCACCTGACGTAGAGTCATCCAGACTCGAGTCGTCATTGGCTTGTTCTCTCTACACAGCTGCGGCCGGACCTGCTGTGATTTCCAGCAAAAAAAGTTTTTTGTTTTCCATACAGACCCCAGCATCTGCCACATTGTCTTTGATGTAATGTTTTCCTGACTGACCTGTTTGGACACCATCCACACCTTTGATGGCCGTGATTATCTCTCTGCCGAGGTGTGATAAAGGGCAGTTGGAAAGATTAACTGTAATCATCTGGCTGTGTTCTCTGACTATATATGCTGTGCCTATATGTATCTCTTCACTTCGCCTGACGAAGGAGCAGCGCTCCGAAAGCTTGTGATTTCAAATAAAACTGTTGGACTATAACCTGGTGTTGTGCGACTTCTCACACTTCCTCATCTGGACCTATCTGCCAATGAAGGAAGTCTACGAACTGGAGCTATTGAACTGGGTTGTTAGCAATATATAAAGATAGAAAAGAATGAGCTGAAAACGCTAATTACTTCTCCTCATATTTAAAACTGCAGCAATTAGTCTATATTTCCACTTCCACATACTTCTAATCTTTTGATGCAACAATTTGCAACATTAACTTCTATCATCTCTATAATCTCGTATTTAATATCTCTGACCCGGCGGTATGAATGTCTTTGAATGGTATAATTTTGTTCTTGTCACAAATATTAACTGCACTACAAGTTTCCCTTTCATCACCAATCACTAATTTCAAATGTAAATTATTTCATCAAAGGCGGCTTGTATCATTAATAAAGATTCCCCCAAAGGTCCTCGACAACCATCCGTATGTTGCTCTTCATTAACACTGGCAGCTCTTTCATCTGGGCTTCCGGAGGATGTAGGCAGTCAGTAGCTTCTTGAGTGATTACCAGAGCTGTTATCAAGCAGTTTCATTACTGAATAAGGTCAAGAAGTCACCTTTATATTTAATCTCCGAACAAATTCAGGGAAACATTATATAGGGGGATTATAAATTATCACAGCAATTCTAACCAAGCAGAAGGACCATTGCCCAACCTCAAATAACATGCTCAATGAGCAGAGACTTGTCAATAGATGATTGGGGAATGCATGCCTTAAACTCAAGTCTGTACTACTCCCATGGTGATGCTACTTTAAATTTAGCACTTGAGAATATTTCATTTTTTATAACTCAATTTTTAATTGTTCAAATAATTCAATTGATAGATCAAAAAAAACTTCTCTCTGGATTGACAGTGCCTTCTCTCGGCTTGCTGGAACTCTTTGGCTTTTACCTTGTTATGCTGGAATGCAGAGGATCGCTGAAGAAGGATGCGTTAAGGGTATTGGCAAGTGCCGCCACGTGATGTCGGAAAATATCATACCTGGTTCCCCAATAGTTCAGAGGCATACAAAGCAGAAGGTTCAGAGTTCAATTCCCAGTCTGTACTGCTAACTGATTTCAGCCAGGGTAATAGTCGAGTCACCATGACTCGTGTCAGCAACCCTGACTTAGGGTCAATGGTGAGGACATGATTTGGCTTGGCTGTAATGCACCTATGGATGAACAGCCTGAAGATATTCACTATCTCGGCCTCAATCATGAAGTATGGCTGCTTGGGTGAGGTGCTGAAGGGGAACCGCTACCCAAGGAACTATAATACAACCGAAGTGAATAGCTTCAGGAGAGGAAGGTAGAAATGGGAAGAAGATTGGCAAAAGAAAATGTAAAAATCGGGGATGGTGGGGGGGGGGGGGGCGTGGTTAGAGTTTCCACTGTGGGCGCAAGCGGCGTTCTGGGCGCAAATTGCGGCCAAAATTGCGCTAGTTTTGAGAGATTTTTTCTCTCGAGTTTCCGCTCAAACTCATTTGCTTAGTTTCTCAGTAAATTTTAAAAATATATACTCGAAAGGTTTTAAAACGTGCCTGTTAGTGTCCTTGCGCCTAAAAGAAAGCTTAATTTTTGGAGCCTCCTCGAAGGCTCGCAAACAGGCGCAATTAGCGGAAACTCCCAATGGTGATTAATTTGATCGGGGTGGCCAGTTTTGTGGGCGGGGCCAGCTTCTAGCGTGATTTTTTTTTTAAACTAGCGGTAAAAATTGCAGAAACTCGATTTGCACTGAACGTAATTCGGACTGAAAATTCTTTCGCGCTGGTTTCGCCGATTTCGGGCGAATTCCGCTGAAAAACCAGCACAACCGAGCGGAAACTCCAGGCTCGTACCTCAGCCAGTATCACTGAATGCTAATCAATTGATCTGAGTTGCCCCTGAACTGTAACACTAACTTGTCAAATGTCAATTCCAGCCATTTCACAGCACAATAAGAGTGACTTCTGCTTTTGCAAAATAGCATTGTTGATTAGTGAAGAGTGCTACACTGATTGATAATAAGTATGAAAGCCCAAGCACCAGAGCAGATCTACAAACAGTGCGATATGTTGCATATGTTATGGCCATTATTATGGTCGAGTCTAAACTGTTTCGAGAAAACAAAATGCAGCACAGATTTTATAATTAACAGCTAAGTTGTAAAATATTACCTTCAGGGATCTGTGAAAATACCAGCAATACAAAAAAGATAATATTTGGAACATGCGAATATGATCTTGGAGTGGGCAACCCATTTACCACCCAAATTTCAGTCTTAGCGTTGGCTGGTACCTGAAACTGCCAAACAGAACCAGTCAGAAAAGAATGCAGCACCTCACTTCAGGGCCAGAGAAAAATCAATACAATGTCTTCAGCTTAGCACTGAGCAGTACAGCCCCATCAAGCCTCACAGTGATGTATGTGACTCAACCACTCAATAAAACAAGTGCGTCAAGAAAAAAAATCTAGGAAGTAAATGCACAGTCTGAAGGCTATTTTGATGTTAGAAATTATTTACTGGAGGATTCTTCACACTTCTTTCTTGGGCAAAGCCCTTCCTGGAGCTGGTGTCTGAATAGATATTCAAATATAACGCGGTTTATCCCTTTTGGAGGAAGGGCAGAAGTGGGAGCAATTTCTTTTTCTCTCAAATAAACAATATTGATGTTAATTATTGATTAAAATGCTATCTTTTCCAACCTCATTGGGGAAGCAATCAAGCAAATAAAACACATTTCTCCGCAGGGAAGACAGAGTTAGAGGTTACATCAGCTAAGGATTATTCTCTCAGTTACAAGCATTGGCAGAAGCTAAGCAGCAGGTCACCTGCCCTGCAAGTCCCCTGTCCCAACTTCTTCGTTGAAGAATGTTATATGACCTAGGTATCCAGAGATGTAAATGATTAAAATGGTATATTCATCTTATGTCAGCATCCATAAAAAGCAAAGGAACGTGCTTTATACTCATAATAACTTTCTGTTAACATTAGTGAATAGGGGAAAATATATTTTTTTTATTCGTTTCTGGGATGTGGGCGTCGCTGGCAAAACCAGCATTTATTGCCCATCCCTAATTGCCCTTGAAAAGGTGGTGGTGAGCCGCCTTCTAGAACCGCTGCAGTCCGTGTGGTTACTCCCACAGTGCTGTTAGGTAGGGAGTTCCAGGATTTTGACCCAGCGACGATGAAGGATCGGCGATATACTTCTAAGTCAGGATAGTGTGTGATTTGGAGGGGAACTTGGAGGTGCTGGTGTTCCCATGCGCCTGCTGCCCTTGTCCTTCGAGGTGAAAGAGGTCGTGGGTTTGGGAGGTGCTGCCAAAGAAGCCTTGGCGAGTTGCTGCAGTGAATCTTGTAGATGGTACACACTGCAGCCACAGTAGAGGGAGTGAATGTTTAAGGTGGTGGATAGATGGGGTGCCAATCAAGCGGGCTGCTTTGTCCTGGATGGTGTCGAGCTTCTTGAGTGTTGTTGGAGCTGCACTCATCCAGGCAAGTGGAGAGTATTCCATCACACTCCTTACTTGTGCCTTGTAGATGGTAGAAAGGCTTTGGAGAGTCAGGAGGTGAGACACTCGCCGCAGAATACCTAGCCTCTGACCTGCTCTTGTTACCACAGTATTTATGTGGCTGGTCCAGTTAAGTTTCTGGTCAAAGGTGACCCCCAGGATGCTGATGGTGGGGGATTCGGCGATGGTAATGCCGTTGAATGTCATGGGGAGGTGGTTAGACTCTTGCTTGTTAGAGATAGTCATTGCCTGGCACTTCTGTGGCGCGAATGTTACCTTTCACTTATCAGCCCAAGCATGAACGTCGTCCAGGTCTTGTTGCATGCGGGCATATTCTTATCAGTTTCAATTTGTACTGATTCAGGCTGCATTGAAGAGACAGTTTACTTAGTCTTATCTGTTACACCGACCTGTACGTTCTAAACCTTCTTTATAATGCTCAGAATAAATAAGTAGTCTATTAAAACATAACTTAGCTGGTGAGGAAGTATTAACTCATAGCAATAGCCTTTTGTATTTTAAGCAATTACTTAATAATAAATTCATAAGTGGTACTTTGAAGTATGGCTGTAGTGAAAGGATATTTGGGGTTAGGGGATCGAGGACATAATGATTTTTGCTCCATTGTTTGTTTTTATTATTCGTTCTTGGGCTGCGGGCACTGCTGGTGAGCCCGCATTTATTGCCCATCCCTAGTTGTCCTGAGACACTGAGGGTGGGCCTTCTCCATGTACTGCCGCAGTGCTTGCGCTCATGGTACTCCCATGATGGTGTTTGATTGGGAAATTCCAGAATATTGGCCCAGCGATGTTAAAGGAACAGTGATATATATCCAAATCAGGATGGTTTATGACTTGGAGAGGAACTTGGAGGTGATGCTATCTCCACAACATTGCTGCTGTTGTTCTTCTGGGTGGTAGATGTCACAGGGAGGTGGGTGTCGTCCAAGTAACCATGGTGACTTGCTGCGGTGCAGCCTGTAGACCATGCATACTGCAGCTACAGTGTACGGGTGGTGGATAGTGAGCCCAGTGGCAGGGCTGCCGATCAAGTGAACGGCTCTGTCCTGGATGGCATTAAGCTTCTTGAGTGTTGTCATGGCTCCCCTATCCAGGCAAGAGGTGAGTATTCCATCACACTCCTGAATTGAGTTATGCATATGGTGGAGAAGCTTTGAGAGGTTAGATGGTGAGCAACTCATTGCAGAGTACCCAGCCCCTACCTTCCTCTTGTAGCCACGGTGCTGATAAGGCTAGTCCAGTTAAGCTGCTGGTCAATGGTGACTCCCAAGATGTTGATGGTGAGGGACTCAACCATGGTGGGGATATTGAAGGTCAGAAGGAGATGGCTGAGCTTTCTAGCCTGGGTCTTCCTGTTCTTACCAAAGCCATATTAGAATCATTTTAGCAAGCGTTACGTGATAAATCTGTATATTCTTAAAGCTGCAAAAATATTTTATAGTTCAAAATTGATATTATTGGTAATATATGTACCAATAACTGAATGTCTTAGTACTGAGAGAACCCAATTATTATCTGATAAAATTGCTGGGTGGGTCGCAACATTCCATTTCCGAATACACTGAAATTTCCTATGTCAACGGCAAAATCTGTTGTGAGAGTCTACATTTACCTGCAGTACCATTCCCACCTGTAGGTGGCAGTATAATAGATGCTTCCAATTGTAAGTCTTCTGCCTGCGCTCTTCTTGTGACGTAATGTTTTATGACTGTCTCCCTTAATGTTCAGCTAACCCAAAGCTATTACTTAAGAGGAACAGGCCCAGTTTTTTGACCTGGGGGGAGGGGATAATAAAAATATATTTTTTGTTAAATATAAAATTTTCACCTGACGAGCCAGCCTCCTGCATTTCCCCGGCATCCACTGTGGAACCCCCAACAGAACTAACGCTGATATTTACCGAGGCCAAGAGATTCGCTCATATTTTCACCGGTTTCCTTCCATTATTTCTACAGTGCGCCTGCCATTCGAATGCACTAACCTACACGATGCCACTAATACACGTCCCTCACTGATGATCCTTCACCCATCACAACAGCTTGCATTACCGTTGAAGATGCACCTGAGAAGTGCACTAAAAAAAGTTCCCGAGCATCCGGAGTGCATCTAGCGAGCCCTCCCTCCACTAGAAATCGAGGATTGTTGTCTTTTTGGGGATGTTGGGGGGTGGGGGGGGGGGGGAACACCCATCCCCCACTTGGCAGAAATCTGCTGATCTTTTCTGTGACTAAACCGCCTGCCAGGCATGACCCCACCTCCCACCCCCTTGAGAGCACTGACCTTTCTCCTGGGGCGACTCCATGCCCTCTCCTCCCTGCTGATAAACTTAAGCCACTTTCCCAGTGCAATGTTGTTCCCCTCCTCACGCTGAAAGGATTTTCCAGGTTGGACACAGATGCACCTCTCCCCCATTAAGAACATTTTGCATGTCCAGTAGAGACTTCCCCCCACCCCCCACCATGTGGGAACTTTACTGTGACCATCAGACATCCAGCTATATACCCTCCCCCTACTGATAGTATTTTTCAGATATTCCAGATACTCAGTCCAATGCCAGTGCCCCTCCTCCCAAGACACAATTATCTGACCAGCACCTCCCTGTCTATCCTCATCTCATGTCAGCCTTCTTCTGTCCCCCATCACATGTTCCCTTTGTCCATTCCTCCCTCCCTTTCTTCCACACCAACCTTCCCTGCTCTCCACCTACTTCCTTTCCACTCCTCTCTCACTCCCTACCCATCTCTTCTCCCCTTCCCATCCCATGTCACCCTCCCCCTTGCTCCTCCTTCTCTTTTCCCCCTCCTCTCTCCAATCCCCTCTTCCTCTCCCCTCCTTTCTGCCATTCTCCACTCTCCTCCTTTCTTCTCCCCCTCCACCCATATGCCTCCTTCCTGTCTCGCCCCTCCCTTCTTCTTCTCCCCATTCCAGTCCCTTCCCCTCTACCTCCTCCCCCTACCCCTCAGTCCAATTATTCCCACCCTCTAACACTGCTTGATCTGAATATTGCACTTGGTCTTGACTCCCTGGGGGAGAAATTGGTTAAGGCCCGTAGTTGGTTGGGAAATTAGTGAAGTACCTAATGGCAGGGTGGGAATCGGGTGTCACCTCTTAAAGGGGAGGTGCACGTTGCCTGCATTCAACTGAATTGCAATTGAACAGTAATATAGCAGACAGAGATCATGCTGGAAAGCTTCTCAATTTTCTGATGATGATGGAGGGGTTCAGCAGGAGGAGGGAAGCCCTATTTCAACTCAGCGGCAAAAGGTTCTCTGGGCAAGCTTCTCGGCACCAGTGAGGCAGAGGTGGCAGAGCAGGTCAAGAAGCATTGCATCTAGGACCAGGCTGCAATGCAGAAAGAAGTTAAATGATCTGACAAGGGCTGCTAAGGTAAGACTCCTAATTCATATCTCTCATTACTCTCTATTTAGCCCCAAACCTCGTGTAGCCCCAGAACTCACGACCCTCCCCTCCCCTCCCCACTTCCCATCATTCACCTCGAATCACTGCCGCACACTTCACTACACCTCCTTCTGCTGTTACTGCCATCTGCATCTGCTACTGTCTTCACAATTACTGACCCCATTTCCTCACACCTGCACCATCATTCACACACCATCCACACTAGCCTGATGTGCACATCCTCCAAACATCTCACTTCTTGCAGGACAAGCTGGCGCACAATACAAGGGAGCAGGCGAGGACGGCCACCGCCAATCCACGTACTATTCCCACTAAAAGAGGAGGTTTTGCACATTGTGTGCAGAAGAATCATCAGAAGCAGAGTGACTGGCGAGACAAGAGAACACATGCCGCTGGGTTTTTGATCATCCTACCCTCTTTCCCATTCTAACCTTTTGTGCGTTGGAAGGGGAGGGATTCTTTAAGTGAACCACTCAGAAATGATTTGTCGCCTCAGAGCTCTGGCAGCTGGCGGCACTGCTGGGCCTTCCTTTTCCTCTGGACCCTCTGCTTCCTGGTCTCCTTTTTGCTGATCATCCTCCAGTCCTTCCTCCTCTGGCAGTTCCAAGGCTTGCCCTCTTTGCGTAGCAAGATTATGTAGCTTGCAACACATGACGATGAATCTTGAGATTCACTCGAGGCTGTATTGAAGGGCGCCTCCAAACTTGACCAGACAGCGGAATCTTTTTCTTAAAGTCCCAAGTCTGCTCTATCAGAGCTCTAGCGAAGGCATGGCTCTGACTGCAGTGCTCCTCACAGTATCTGTGCTCGGGTTCCCCTTGTCCCCAAGCAGTCAGCCTGACACCCGATGGTCTGAGTGGAAGAGAGGGGGCGATTCAGGACTGGCACAGGGTGAAAGCATCTTGACTACTGCCTGGAAACCAGGCACAGACTTACATAATTCTCTGCCTGTGGTCAGACACAACTTGCATGTTCAAAGAAAGGAAGCATTGCTGATTGTTCATAGGGAGCACGCAGGGCTGCGTGGGTACCGTTGAAGATCCCCTGCACCTGAAACTATCCATCAATTCAGGCAATCCCACATTTCTTTTCTCTTACTTGGCAGCCTCCATGGGGAAGTTGATGAAATCTTGCCGCTTAGCAAAGCCCTGCCTCATGGAACTGTGCCCAGCAAACTGGCTGATATTGCTTATGTCGCCAGTTGCCTCTGGAATGACCCAGAGGCAGAAGAGCTGACAGCAGCAGTGACCTTAACAGTCACGGGCAGTGCTGTGCATGTCCTGGTGCTGGGCTGCAGTTGGTAGTGCACCAGGTGACGTAACTCAGTCACTGCCTCCCCGGTGAAGCAGAACCACCTGAAACACAGCTCCTCTGTCAGGTTCAGCTAAGATATGCAATTCCTGATGACACGCATCGCGTAATATCTCCTACGCCCTCCCCTCCGCCCCTTTCTAGCAGCCTCTCCTGGTCTGTGCTGGCTTCCTTGCTGCTCCTCCTCCTCCCCATGTTGCAGCTCCAAAGGCAGATCAAGCGGCACACCTACCTTCTAAGATTATGCTGAAGCCAATCTTCGCAAAGACTGAAGCACCAACCGAGCTCACTCTCCAAGACTTGTCAACAGCAGAAAAGCAGCCAAAATAGCCATAAAATTGCCCAAAAGCACATCAGCAGACGAACCAGAGACATAACTAAATGGAGGTGGGGATCCCTTTAAGTATCACTAAAGCAACTTGTTTCCTGACTGTTCCCGCCATGATTTGCTGAGAAGACCCAAGAATGAACCAATCAGGTGCTGCCACACACTAAGATCTCAGAAAGGTCCTTAAGCGGGCGCAGGATCCTTATTTAAATTTTATAATTTGGCCTTCGCTCCTGTCAGGTGGCAGCCACGTCTAAAAGTTGCCCGATCCAATATGTTGCCTGCTGAACTTTTGGGTGCAGGTTGGATGCGGGAGATCGGGGCCTGATTTTGGTAAGCTTTTCCATCGTTTTATGCCTGATAAACTGCTGAAACGAGGTTGAATTCCACCAGCAGAAACAGTTTCGCTCTCGCTACCCTATTAGTTCCTTTCAAAATCCTAAAAACCTCAATCAAATCACCCCTTAATCTTCTATATTCCAGGATGTGGGGACTGGGGTGGACAAATGTGAGAAGTCGCACAACACCAGGTTATAGTCCAACAGGTTTATTTGAAGGTGACCTGACGAAGGAGCAGCGCTCCGAAAGCTTGTGATTTCAAATAAACCTGTTGGACTATAACCTGGTGTTGTGCGACTTCTCACATTTCTATATTCCAGGGAATACAAGCCTAGTTTATGTAATCTCGCCTCATAATTTAACCCTTGGAGCCCTGGTAACATTCTGGTGAATCTGCGCTGCACTCCTTCCAAGGCCAATATATCCTTTCTAAGGTGCTCAGAACTGTACACAGTCCTCTAGATGTGGTCTAACCAGGGCTTTGTATGGCTGTAGCAAAACTTCCTCACCTTTATATTCTAGCCCTCTAGTTATAAAGGCTAACTTTCCATTAACATTTTCATTTTATTTGTACCTGACTACCACATTTTAGTGAACTGTGCACATGGACCATAAATCTCTTCGGACCGCCACAGTTCGTAGCTTTTCACCATCTAAAAAATACTCAGCTCGATCTTTTTTGGTCCAAAATTAATGACCTCACATTTACCTGCACTGAAATCCATCTACCACAGTTTTGCCCACTCACTTAATCTATCAATGTCTCTTTGTAATTTTATGCTCCCATCTACACTACTTACTATATCACCAATCTTTGTGTCATCGGCAAACTTGGATATATGGCTCTCTATTGTGTTATCTAAGGCATTAATAAATATAGTGAATAGTGAGGCCCCAGCACAGATCATTGTGGACACCCTTCCAATTCAAGTACATACCCATTATCCCTACTCTCTGTCCTGTACCGCCTAACCAATCTCCTAACCAGGTCAATAATTTGCCTTCAATTCCATGAGCTTTAATTTTAGCTAACAGTCTCTTATGTGTAACCTTATCGAATGCCTTCTGTAAATCCATATAAACTACCTTCACAGACAGTCCCCTGTCCACTACTTTAGTTACTTCCTCAAAAAATTCAATTGGGCTTGTTAGACATGACCTACCCTTTACAAATCCATGTTGACTCTCTCTAATCAGCTCAAATTTCTCTAAGTGCTCAGTCACTCTGTCCTTAATTATAAATTCCAATAACTTCCTAACAGATGTTAGACTAACAGCTCTATAATTTCCTGGTTTCTCTCTCACCTTTCTTCAATAATGGAGTTACATTTGCAATTTTCCAAGCTAAAGGGACAATTCCTGAATCAAGAGCGCTTTGGAAGATTATGTCTAAAGCATCTGCAATTTCCTTACCTACTTCTTTTAAAACCCTCGGGTGGAAACCATCAGGCCCTGGGGATTTGTCTTTCTTTAGTGCCATTATTTTTTCTAACACTGTTTTTTTACTGACGTTAACTTTAGTGAGTTCCAGTCCTTGATTCATTATTAGTTTCCCTGGAATGTCAGATATATTATCCTCTTCCTCTACTGTGAAGACTGACACAAAGTAATTATTTAACAAGTCTGCCATTTCCTTATTTTCATTTGTAATATTACCCACATCTGTTTTTGAAGGGCCCACATTACCCTTGCCTACCCTTTATCTTCTAATATAATTGTAAAAACTTATCCCTCGCAAGTTTCTTTCCATATTCCTTTTTAGTAGCTCTTACTATCTTTTTTTTATCTTCCCCTACTGTTCTTTATATCTCCCAGTCCCCAGGATCTACACTATTCTTTGCACTTTTCCATAAGATTTCTGCTATGACCACACAATAGACTTAGTCCTATGTGACATAACGGCCCAGTTTCACATCCTTCCTCAGCTAAAGCTGATCAACAGTAAGTTAAAATAAGTTATTGCAATTCTGGATCGGTAACCACAGTAAAAACAGTGCTTGCTTATTTTTTTGTTCATGGGATGTGGGAGTTGCTGGCAAGGCCAACATTTATTACCCATCTCTAATTGCCCTATGAGAAGGTGGTGGTGAGCTGCCTTCTTGAATTGCAGTTAACAGTCAACCACATTGTTGTGGGTCTGGAGTCACATATAGGCCAGACAAGAGCAGCAGATTTCCTTCCCTAAAGGATATTAGTGAACCAGATAGGTTTTTACAACAATCTGGTAGTTTCATGGTCACTATTACTGATAATAGCATTTTATTCCAGATTTATTTAATGAACTGAATTTAAATTCCACAGCTGCTAGTAGGGGGATTTGAACTCACATTGCTGAGAGGAGTAGGACAGACCTACTGGATTGCTAATCCAGTAACATAACCACTATGCTATCGTACTCCCTGGGAAACATTAACTGTCACAAGACTGTTCTTAGCCAGAGCCTCCTCAGAATGAGGGCTGAAGATGCATCCATCAGAAAAATTAACGAATCACAACAGGAACTGTTTAGTTGAATGGAGCATGCCACACACTGGGCCTGATTTTAACACTGCCTGCCCGGTGGGTGATTAAAATGGCAGTCGGGTGCTACCTGCTGTGTTCTCGAGACGATCACGCCTGCTCCCATTACTGTTGCCAGGTTTTCAACAACGTCAGAGCCACCCATCAAAGGCAGGTGGGAGCCTCATAACTATTAAATGTCAGGGACCGAAGACGTCATCCGGACCCCGACGCAATCTTAACTGCCGATTGCGGACAGTGACGCTCAGTGCCTAGCCCGCAAGTGCAACCCGGTGGCAGGCATCATTGTGGCCGGAAGAGACCCATGTAAGTATTAATGTTTCATTTTATGAATGCTTCCTTGTGGACCAGGAGGAACCGGACAGCTCCTCCGGGCCCCACAAAGAAACCCTGGGCCCGACTGCCCCAAGCTTCCCTCCCTCTCCCTCGACTGCAATTGCCTCAGGACCCCTCCCCTGAACACATACCGTATGTCAGGAACCACTTCCTCGGCTCCCCCAGCAGCAGCCTCCTGACGCCCAGAACCCTGCTCCTGCACGCTGGCCAGGTATTGATTCCCAATTTCAATCATTTAAACGAAGCCCAGGAGATTTGCCACCTGCCTCGATCCCCGCATGTCGCATTAATGCCCCGAGTTAAAATAGGGGCTATTACCTTTTATCATCTCAACTTTAGCCTTTTAAAACTAAAATCTCACTTTAAAAGAGACTTCAAATTGCCAGCTTTATGGTCACAGGATTACATTAGTGACACGGTTTCAACGGTGTCATTATCTTGCAGTTAAAAATGTCAGGCAGTGCAGATGGAAGGGAAAGTTTTGTGGTGCTGGTCTTTTGAAAAGCAAACTCTATCAGTATATGGAATTTACCAGGGGGTGGGTTATCTACAAGGACATCCAGGTGAAGAAGGCGGTATGTGGATATGTCATCATAGTTCAAATTTGTATTTGTATTTGTATCCTTTTGACATCTCAATTTGAACCTTCACTGTGTTAGAGTTAGGTGGAGAAATGATAAGTAGTTAGGACAAGTACATTCAGGTAAAGGGTCATGTCAGAGTATATCACAGGAACTTTAAAGGATGTCATGTATTTTTAATTGTATTTCTGATGAGAAATAAGGCTGTTAAGTCCTAGTTCTGGCTCCAAATTGACTCGATTCAATTCTTCTTTTCTTTGTATTTTATTGATTTTCCAGTTTTAAAACCTAAGGCCCCGATATTTACGGAGAGGGTGCGGGGGACAGCGAAAATGGCCAGGGAACACGTCGAGGCAGGAGACGCAGTAGTCCTGCCGAATTTAACGGCAGGTCCTCATTATCATTTCTTTCTTCCGTTTCCCGCCTGGCAGACAGCTAAATTAATTGCACTATGAGAGCCTGATTCAAATATGTTAATGAAGTGTCCCGCCTCACCATAGCTGGGACACGCACACTCCACGAAACCCGCCAGCATAAAACCGGCAACAGGCGCGTGCATGGCGAGTTGGGGACACCTTCCCCGAATTTTAATTTTTAAACCTACCCCTCTCCGACACCTCTCCCACCCGTCGTGGAGGGGATTAATATCAATGCCTAAATGTCCACAAATTGGTAACACTGTAAAACTGATACACATTTTACACGTACTTACAGAGGTGTTTATAAGCAGTAATAAATACCTGAGAGCGATTACAAGGAATTCGTCTGATAGATTTGAAAGTCATTACCGAGGAACAAATTATCCGAATACATGACAAGATTACACCTTTAACTTGTACCTAAATATATATTTTTTAATACCTGTAGAGTTTTGATAGATTGTTTTATTGCATTTTGAGTTCTTTTTGGCTCCAAGGGGGGAATTTTAACCCCCAAAATGGGTGGGTTTGGGTCGAGTGGGAAGTAAAAATATAGGGCTAGATTTTGAATGACCCATGGAGTCGGGTTTGGAGGCGTGTGGGGGGTTAAATTTGCGGGGTCGGGGGTCCCGACCCCATCCCGACTCCATCCTGCCTCCACGCAATTTTGACAAAATCAGTCGCGGGGTTCCCGACTCCGTCCCGCCTCCAAGAGGCGGGAGAGGCCATTAAAGCCCTTAACAAGCCCTAAATTGGCTCTGTAATGCCATTTTGAAACGTTTTAGCTAGTTTAACCCTTTTCTGACGTGAAGTACGCCTGATGTGAAACACTCCAGTGAAACCTGGCGGGAGCACAAGTGGATAGCTGATTGTCAGCTGCAGGTGCACTATTACAACGGAGATGTGATGAAGGTAGTAGTAGTATTAGGTCTGAAAGTCGCCTCTGATGCTGCTGCATTGAATGTCTTCAGAGACTGCATGGCCTTTGCTGTGAGAGGACTTGGATGCAAAAAAATTCTAATTCTCTCTCTCTCTCTCTATCTCTTCGCCCCCCCCCACCCCCCATCCATTTTGCATCTAGGTCCACTCACATCAAAAGCCAGGCAGGTCCTCTCTCAGCAACAACCAGACAGTCTCTGAGACCAGGCACACAGTCTCTGACCTGCAATGCAGCAGGAATGATGACGTCATCAGAGGCAACTTTCAGACTGAAACCACTAATTAGTTCATGGGTTCCCACATGCTGGAACTCAATTGCCCAATTAAGTGAAAATTGCATCATTCATCCACATTAATCTGGAGTCGGGGGGGGACCACAAAATGCGGATGACACGACCCCAACCCGACCCCAAGACAAAATCCAGCCCATAAAACATCTCAAACCCAAATCCAACCCGCCACGAACCTGCCCACTTCCAGTTTAACGGAGCCGGGACTGGGGGAGGGGGGACGACTAGGGGCGGGAAACCAACCCGCTCGCAGGAGACAGGTCACTCATTTAAATATTTAAATGAGGGTGCATGCCTCAGGTTTTTTTCTCTGTTCCAGCTTTAACGCTGGCCGGCCGGGAAACCCGGCAGCTATAGAGAGGCAAGGACTGCTACATGGAGCAAGTAAGATCTTTTCCAGCACTGCTTATGGGCCAGGAGGAACGGAGTGTTTCCCCCCCGGCCCCCAAAGCAAACCTGTTAACCTCCCCAGTGATTGGACACCACCCTCCCCGCCCCACCCACCCCCCGCGACTCAATGCCTTCCTGATGTCTTCCATGGCCTCCAATCTCCTCCCGTCCCCCCCCCCCTTCCATGTCCTTCACGGACCCCGCCCCCCCATGATCTTCTCCCCTCCTCCCCTGACCTCTACAGCCTCTTCCACAATCTCCCCTCCTCCTCATCCGCTCTCTCCCGGCCTCTTCCACAATCTCCCCTCCTACTCCGATCTCTCCGGTCCCTCATCAATGTCCCTCCCGACTTCTCCCAGCCCCTCATCGATGTCTACTAAATTCGAGGAAGGCACTGTAATTGTATTCAGTAATAATACACCATGCATTACTGGGAAACAATGGACATTAGACATGTATTAGTGTATAGCACTATAGTTTTTGAACTGTGAATTTGCTCCATCAAATGTGCATTTCTGCACAATAGTTAACTACCTCAAGGTAAAGAAACTTGCTCAGTTAATTAAATATAGAATGACAGTAAGGAATGAGCAGGAAAGCCACATAGATTAACAACTTCCCAGGTTCAATCCCTGGTTCATGCTGAGCTTGATGATCTCCATTTGGGTGTTAGTAGAGATGCCACAATTGGCCTCAGCAGACTTGGGCTAGAGAGGGGAAAATTAGATGGAGTTCCTACTCCTGTTGACTATCCAGCAACACCTGCTGGAGGTGTGCCTGTGTGGGTGCCAAATGAGGATGTGACAGTCTCACCTTGACTGTAATGGCTCCTGTGCTAAAATAGCCTAGCAACATTCACACATGAAGAATGGCTACTTAGTCAGCATATCAAAGGACAGCCAGTACCTCTGAACTGTATCCAGCAAGTAATTAAAAACCTCAGGAAAGGAGCAGAAATACCTGGTACTAAGAAAAGCACAGGGTACAGCAATGACTTATAGAAAAGGAAGGGAAGACAAAATAATATCTGTGTCAAATGTCTTTTTTGTCTATGTTGAATTTTGTAACTGATATTTTGTACCTCTAGAAATGTAAGGGGTTAACATCCAAAGTCACACAAATATTCGTCAATAGCAAAGTTCAAACTGGGTAAGTGGCTGGTGAGGACTTCACAAGGTGCAGGATTCTGGGGCCATCACATTCATCACAAACATCTTGACCATTGCCAAATATTGGCTATCTATGTATTATTGACAAATGGCTGTTTGATCCTAATGTAATTAAAGCAGGAAAAATGTACACTCTGAACTACAAGGGATGTGAGGTCCGCTTATGGGAGTAGCCGGTGACACTGAACCCAAGAAAATCTGGCATGCAAGCTCAAAAATGTGACACTGTCTCATGCTTTACTGTCCTTGATATACTGAGACTGGCAAAAAAACTTTCAAAAGGGAATTAGATATAAACTTGAAAAGGAAAAATTGGCAGGGCTATGGGGAAAGAGCAGGTGAATGGGACTAATTGCATAGCTCTTTCAAAGAGCCAGCACAGGCACGATGGGCCAAATGGCCTCCTTCTGTGCTATATGAATATATGAAGTCAAGACGTTTGTGTAGCTCAATTTTCAGTTTTAGCCATGTTTGCACATAAAAACTGAAATACAGTGACAGGCACATTTGAAATTCATCTTTGATCAACCATCATAATATAAATAAATTACTTTTATTATTTCCCTCCAATCCAGAAAGATGGCTAAAACCCTGAGGATGAAATTGTTGCACACGCACGGTGGAGATTCAATAAGTTAACGTTAACTGTGCATCCTGTTGCATCAGATTAATTACACAAAAATATGATAATTTTGAATCTCCAATACTATGGGTTATCACATACCTCATCTTCTGCTTGTGCCAGTTCCTTCTTCAGTTCTTCAACCCGCATTCTTAACTTCTTCACCTCCGATTCATGTTGTTCAACTCTTCTACCGGAGTGAGTAAGCTCTGCCATCTTATCTTGGTATTGCTTCTTCAGTTTATTGTGGGCATGTCGAAGGTCAGATAGTTCCTGGAGTTACAAAAAAAAATCAAGCGATTAACTTAAGTGTATTTGCAGTTTCTTTTTGTTCATAAACCTAAGCAAAGGCCAAGACCCATGATTCAGGTCATCGCCAAGGTTTACAAGAGAAGACTAGAGAAATGAAGAAGCAGTGTTTAAGTAATGCCAAACCTGAGTTGTAAAAATCTGTAGATTGTAAGAGCAAGTGCTGACTGATGGAAGTAAGTCATTCTACAGTCTTGAGGTTCTTGAAGGAATGAATCTAGCTCAATCTGATCAGGGCCTTATCTGGTACAGTAGTGTAGTAGTTATGGTACTGGACTAGCAACCCAGTCAACGTTACTTTAAATCCCACCATGGTAAACTGCAAAATTGAATTCAATTCATCTGGTAATTTATGTAACCACAAAAGCAGAGGTATTGCCATAAAAATCCACCGGCTCACTATAGTCTTTCAGGGAGGGAAACCTGCCACCCCTTCCTGACCTGACCTAATTGCAACTTTTAACGCTCTCTGAGGTCAACTAGCAAGCCAGTCAGTTGTCAGGTCAACGAGGAATGGGCAATAAATGAGGCTATACCAGCATTGCCCGTATCACAAGTTCAAAGAATAAACAACAACAAAAAAACAAAAAAATACTGCAGATGCTGGAAATCTGAAATAAAAACAGAAAATGCTGGAAATACTCAGCAGGTCAGGCAGCATCTGTGGAGAGAGAAACAGAGTTAACATTTCAGGTCAATGACCTTTCGTCAGAACTGGAAAAAAGCAGGAAATGGAACAGATTTTTCAGCAAGTTTAGGGGCTGGGAAATGGGGGAGGGGATAAAAGAACAAAAGGGAAGGCCTGTGTTAGGATAGAAGGCAGGAAAGGTTAAGAGACATTAAGAGATATTCAAGGCAAAAGGAGATGGTAATGGGACAGGTTAAGAAACCAAGGATGGCTCTAGATGAAGTGTAAATTGCGCTGGCAGAATGGAAGACAGCTGCCATGTGGGAGAGAAGAACAGAACAAAAGTGTGGATAAAAAAAAAATATATATATGTTATGATCTGAAATTGTTGAATTCTATGTTGAGTCCAGAGGGCTGTAAAGTGCCTAATCGAAAGATGAGGTGCTGTTCCTCAAGCTTACGCTGAGCTTCCGTGGAACAATGCGAGAGGCGGAGGACGGTGAGGTCTGAGTGGGAGTGGAGCAGTGAATTAAAGTGACAGGCGACTGGAAGCTCGGGGTCCCCCTTACGGACTGAAAGAATAAACAAAGTTCAGTACCCAGACTGATCATTTTCAGTCTCCCTTTCTCTACTACCTTGATCAGGAATTCATCCATTTCCTTTTGATCACTTCATCTGAGTGTGGCTCAGTTGGTAGCATTATTACATCTGAGTGTGAATGTTGTGGGTTCTTGTCCGATTTCAGGGCTTGAGTACATAATCTAAATTTATACTTCAGTGCTGTACTGAGGAACTGCTGCATTGTCAGAGCTTTTTTTGGGGGGGATGAGAAATTCAACTAGGCCCCATCTCCCTGTTGAGGTGGATGCAAAAGATGCCATGATACCATGCAAAGAAACAAGGGCCGAGATTTTCCAGGGTGTCAGCGGAGGGATCAGTGGCAGGTCGGGTGGGAAAATGTTTTTTTTGACAGCGGGTCGAGAACTCGCTGTCAACCCGCCTTTTCCAGTGTCGGGTCAACACTGAGCAGACTGGACTGGCAGTGGCAGGCGACCCAATTAAACTCATTAGCATCTAGTTGACAGATGCTTAACAGGCTTTTTTAACTTACCTTTTGACTTTAACTGCATGACCACGGGAACCACACTGTTCGGGACCACGGCTGTCAACCAGAGGCGTGAGTTCCGTGGCCATTGCTCCAGCTGATTACTTGACAGTTTAAATGTACAGTAAAAGCTCCCACCTGACAGATCATCACTTTCCTCAGCCACAAGCTGTTTCTCAGTCCATTTCCAGCACAGATTCTGCAGACTTTCCACTTTCCACTCTCCATCCAGTCTCACCTCATTGGTAGAACTCTCTCGCCATTGACAGAATGTGTCTGTCATCTTTATTTTACCTGCCATCTATTCCATCAACATGGGTGCCTTTTATACTGTCTCACCTTGGTCCTCAGAATCCCACCACGATCAGCCCCAACACTAGCAGCATCAGGCACACCAGCAGTACCAACAACAACACCAATCTTCTCCGCAATCAACTGATGCTGCACAGGACACAGGGCATCAGCACCCGAGCACATTGCTGCCCAGGAGGCCAGGGATGGCCTCATCATGGCCAGATTTACTTCACTTGACGCTGTACACCCGGGCTGCCACATGATGCGCCAGGTTGGCACCACACCACACCAACACCATAAAGCATCTCTACAATGCCCAAGCCATTCCTTTCACACTCATGACCATTGCGGGGGGTACCGTTACATCTCACCATTCACTGCAACTCACTAAGCCACTTCCAAAGGTGCACACAAATCTGTCCAAGAACGCAAAGTGTTGAAAATAAAGGTTTCAATGTTTGACAGCCCATTAACAGAAGCTACACATGAACATTGGCTAAAACACACAAGTGCCGACCCTTGTGTGTTGTTAGTTGCTATGATTGCACTAGGATGAGGGTGAGTGTGAGGGGTGGCTAGTGAGATGGGGATGTGATAATGTAAATAGAGAGAGAGGGATGGATGGAGGTGCAAGGTAAGTTGGTATGAGTAAGGATGTGTAGGAGTAAGGTAGGGAAGGCAGAGTAATGGGGATGTGATGAGAGGCACAGGAGGATGAAGGCAAGTGTGGCTTTGTACTAATGTTTCGTGATCTAATGAGATCATTGAAACGTTTGCGCCACTGCAGCCTGGTCCTCCTGACGACATCCCTGCTTGTGACCTCCTCTGCAATGTGCAACCAGGCTGCGTTGGTCTCCTGGGGAGGTCTCTTCCGCCCATGGGAAGGGAAGAGAACCTCCCTGCGTGCTGTGACTCCCTCCATAAGCATATGGTGGGAGTCATGGGAGAGCCTGGGTGCAGCCGTGCACCTCTGTGCAGTGCTCGTCAGTGTTTGCAGCACCTCAATGCTGTAGAACACTGACAGCACAAATGTCAAAAGTAAAGTTGGCCATGGCCTCTTTAAGGAAACCGGCTCAAGACGCGTCATGAATGACGTCAGCAGATTCGCTCCTTCTAATTGGGCCAGGAAATGCGCTGAGCAGGTTTAACAAGCCCAATCAACGTATTTTCATTTTCCAGAGCGGGATGGTGCCAGCAGTAAGGCCGTGACCCGTCACCGACATCGCCCGCCCCGGCTGAGGTAAGGAAAATCTCGGCCAAGCAATTCTACTGGTGTGCTGGCCAACATTGCTCTCTCAATCAATACTATGGAAAACCAAATTAACTAGAGTACATATTGATCGCATTTGCTGTTTATAAGATCTTGCTGTGTTCAAATTGACTGTAATGTTCACCTGTATAACAATACTGACTGCACTTAGGCAAAAGTAAAGCACTTTGGGATATTCTGAGGATGCGATTAACTGCTGTATAAATGCAGGCCCTTTCATTTCTTTTATATTTGTTGCATTAAGTTAGTCAGACTGAAGTCTTTAAGAAGGTATTTCCAGTTATAACAAGCAAGCAAGTAGGTCAACATTCTTTCATGTCTGATAATCATCAGAGAAATGTTAGCTCTTATAAAACTTTGCCTGTATTTTTAGAGAACAGTGCCAAAACAACCTTCTGAAAATGTATACTATCCCACAAGCTATCACACAGAAGACAGCTGAACTATATGTAATAGATTACTAGGAGGAATAGGAGACGGGCTGCCATTGTTTATGGGTCACATGGAAGTCTACACAGCTGCACACTATTTTTACGTTATTTTGGTCATCTGATGATAAATTATGATAAATCGGTTTTGATGGATCTTCTGAAACCAAGGTAATGATATAAACTGTCGCACCTCATAGTTCAGAAATTAGGCTTCAGCATTCAAAGCAAATTAGAGTGAAGAGTACAACTGTTTCATTGCCCCATCCCACTGAGTTACCAATTACACCTGTGTCTTCCTTAGGAACAGGGAGGAGAGGAAATCTGAGGAAGATTTTTTCCAGACCAATCTCATATACCTCCTGGTGTCTAACCAAAGAGTGAGATTGGTGGAGGCTTGGCAGCAAGTCACCCGTCACCTGCCTTTTAATCTGAGTTGGTGCATGAGATATTGAAATCAGAGCGAGGGGAAAAGAAAATGAGTGTTAAGGAATAAAAGGACAGGTATGTTTACCAAAAATACAAATAAGACTGTAGCTCAGCTAGCCATGCTTGTCACCCAAATCACAATAAAATTAATCTGGATTTACAAATGACTTTAAAGACACGTCCTAATAAAACATCTACTGGTGATTACTATCCAGCATGTTTCACACTTTTATACAGCACACATTGCTCATCCAGTGTTCCCTGATCAAGAAGTACATACAGTTACACCTTGTTCATATTGAAGTTCTCATTTGGTTCTTGCATGTTATATAAATCTCTTTGCATGACACTTCTTGTATGGCTCCCAAACACAGGGTATTTATTTTATAGTCCACATTTTAGCAGAAGAAAAGGCAACATGTTTCCCCCCGCTTTGATCATTTTTCCACTCCTGTTTAAGTGCCCTCCAGTGTGGCTTTAACCTATTCCTTGACTAAGATTACCTACTTTCAGCCAGCTGCCAATGCTCATCTATAATTAATTGCTTGGAAATATACAAAAGCAAAATGGGTTGCTTTGCTCTCCCTCAGCTATACAAGAATAACCTGCTGTTTAGGAATTGCATTTTTACCCTAAATGCAGCGTAGCATGCTGGTACTCCAACACATTGCACCATTGTGATAAGCATGCACTGGATAACCATCAGAAGCGGGAATCCTGGCTGATTTTCCCCAGCCTACCTCAGCAGCATTGCAGCCTCTTGGTCGTGCTGCTATATTTTAAGCAGTGCTTAATCACTACTTAATGAATTATATATTATTGGTCCGTCCTCCTAACCCCACAACACAGAAGATCCTTCAATTAGCCAGTTCAGATTTCTGATGGATCTGGATGTTTGAAGAATGATGTTCATCAACTGATGTAGCACCACATGCTCTTCTAAGATCTTGCGGGGTTGTATCTGGTATTCCATCTGCCTAACTCAAAATTGCAACATGGATGGAAACTAATAATAGCAGAAACAACAATTTCCTGGATACCCTAAGGATACATTTTGTAATGTTCTGTAGCCATATTCAGACTGAGTCAAAGAGAATTACACTCAGGACTAATTCTTTGTTCAATGATAATATATATGACTTACAATAATAAATGTTTTGCCAAAAATAAATTCTGGTAAAAGTTTTGTTTGCTGTAATAAAATGTAATTATATTAGCAGTTTCAATATTTCAGGGCTTGGGTGATTGACAGTTTGATGAAATGGAGAAAGCTGTAAGTTCCAAGTTCAGTTACACTAAACGTCTCAGCTTGAAATTGGTGCCGTTGATATTGATTCAAAGGCTGGAATGCAAACAAGATTGGACATTCCCCGCTTCTTCTTCTTCTGGTGAATTGACCTCAAATTAACTACATAGTTTACAACACTAACTGAGTCCCTTAGACTGTGGTTCCTGCATCTGCATTGGAAGGAATGCTTTTAAAAAGGCCAATAAAGACAGAGATTAGGTAAGTACAGATGCTTTTGACAGGAGACATCAATTTTCATTGACCTGTGAAATATTTTCACGGACTGATCAAAGGACGTTATAGCACTCGGAACTTTTGATATAAACAGGCTGCAAATTCACCCAAACAACTCATTCCATCTAGTTAGAGAATTAATTGAAGAAATTGGTACTTTTTTCATTATAAGTGAGATTTCACAGTAAGCTTATTTACTGTATCCTGCTTTAAATGTAATCCTGCTGAATAAATAGAGCCTCCAAGTGATTAACAACAACTGCAATGACTACTGCTTTAAGCGTTAAAGGAAAAAATAAAGTTTGAATGCGTATTCTAGGCTGACACAAACAATAGCTGCCTATAGTAAAACAAAATTTGATAGTCAGGGGGTTAACCTCACTTCCATGAGATAACCTTCAGCTAAATGTGCTTTCCATTCTGCTGAATAAAAATCAAAGTTTCAATCTAAATCTTGACACATACATAATATGTTCACAAAATTGCTGACTTGCAATCGATTTGGGTCATCTTGTTGAGAAGCAAATGTTGAATTTGACTATTATGCTGCAGCCCTTCCAGGCAGATATTAAGAAGACTCAATTCAGAGGTGGTTAATGATCAGCCTCAGGCATTGTTTGGCAATATGCGCAATTCTTGTAATTCACATCTCTCCACACAATAGAATAATGGATGAGGCTTGTGAACAGAAGAAATGTCATACGCTTTATACTATAATATCATTTTAGTAACGCACGGATTTCAATTTTGATGCACCTGACCTAAAAAAAAGCCAGTTGCACTATTTATTGAATTGGAGCCTTTGCTTTTTAAACATTTGCAACAGACAATAGATTATTGATGAGGGTAATGTTTGGGACAGATGTATAGTAACAAAGCTTTTAATGAAGGTGAATTTTGTCAAAATCACTTCATTGCTTATATTATTTTCATTTATTGGTCTGCTGTGCTCCCATATTCCTCTGATAGGAGCCTCTGTGCAGATATGATTAATCTTCCCTTGTCCCTCAACAGGATACCTATTTGCTTTGACCTTCGACTCCCAGGTATTCAGCCACATAAAGTGAGAGGAAGCAAAACTGACATGTGGAAATGGACCTGACAACACACGCTCTTCTCAGTTCCGCACAGTTGTACCAATGCTTGAAAAGTCAACCTTACAGCTCCACAACCAAACTGCCAGCTCCATTTCCACAGCATCAATTAACAATGACCAACCTTGGTACAATTAACAAAAACTATTCAAATACAATAACGCTAAGCCATCACAAATGAACAAATACAATTAGAAGCTTGTCATCGGTTCAAAATAGGGCACAGTTTAGTGGCTAACATTATACCCATGGGTTGATTTGCATGGACCTCTTTCAACTGTTTTAACTCTCTGTAACTAATTACTGTTGGCGCTTTTTGTTTAATTGAAAGCCACACATTGATTTTTAAAGCCTGCACATACTCCAGTGACAATATTATAAAAAGAAAACAACAAATCTGGATTACAAATAACAACAGAAAATGCTGGAAATACTCAGCAGGCCAGGCAGCATCCGTGGAGAGAGCTCTCTCCACAGATGCTGCCTGGCCTGCTGAGTATTTCCAGCATTTTCTGTTGTTATTTCAGATTTCCAGCATCCGCAGTATTTTGCTATTGTAAATCTGGATTACATCTCTTTTCACAAAAAACTGAATGCAATAAAGAGTAGCAAAGCTAAATCCCCACAGATGTAACCCAGGTCTCTTGTACTGCGTTTATTAAGGTGTGGGTTATTGGATGTCAAATTTTATATTACTGTTGATGACCCTCTTGATAAAGGTAACTTGGGCCAGACAGACAATGTTCAAAATTCTAGATATCGGGCCAGAGTTATAAAGTTTGACTATATAGATGTGATTCCTCCACTTGTGTGTGCCATTTTATAGTTTTTTTTTACCCCTGAATAACATTATTTGCCAGGAGGAGAGAAGAATATATAAATTTTTTCAAGTTGCATTTGAATAATCCAGTCCAAATAATTAAAATTTTTACACATAGATATTTTCAAAAGGTGAACTCGGTCAAAGGAGCAGTAAGAGCACTATATCTGCACAATCTGTCCTCACGCTAAAGAGGAAGGGGGTAATAAAAATAAAATACCTGCAGCTCCTGTGCCCGATCGCTATCCAGAAATCCCTCTGGAAGTAGACATGTGTGGGTGTTGGATGAGGAGCTAGGGTCAGGTTTGTTTGTGATGCCCCTTGCTCTATCTTAAAACAGCTGATAACCACTGTCAAGGTTAATGCATGAGTCTGTTTACTTGGGAGAGGTGCGGGAGGTCTACTACCATTCCAACATGAGTCACAGCTTTCACGACAAGAAAGAATATAGCAGAAGGGAAATAAGTTTTACATAAACAAGGTATTTTGTGAACAGAAGCCACACTAGAAGAAGGTAAAATCCTGTATCGCTCCCACCTATAATTAATTCCTCTTACTTAAGAGAAAAGATTACATTTCCCTCAAGAAGAATCTATCTCATCTGAACACGACAGTCTGACTTTAACAGAGAAGTGTTATCTATTGAAAACATAGTTTGATCAATTACCAGATCTCTAGGATGGGTTCAAGCCATTCATGAATCAAATGGGAACCAACCACTCACGGTTTGACAGAGAGACACCATCTATTCATTCAGCGCAATTGAACTGATACATATTTCTGCAGAACTGGCATCTCTTAATGATGAACTATAGAGCGCAGACAAATGAGTACCTGCAAATCATGGAACATATTTTAGAGACAATCAGCAACATATTAACTGCCAGGCTTTTCAGGAATCTTCAGCAACATCTCTGGAGTTGATCTTGAAAACCAACACAAACTGGGGCGGGAGCATAGTCCATTCTTGGATATAATCACCCCAGATGGGGCATTGGTGCATGTGACAGGGTAATCCTTCAGCCTTCTTTATGACAGATGTAAGGTCAAGGTCACCAATGAATAGCAGCACGTGGATCTTTAACAGTACACAGCCACACTCTTACATTTATTTTTCAGCTATATATGTTGGCAGGTACTTTTACACAAAGCCAAAACTAAAATCCATGTGAACACTTCATAACTGATCTCATGATGATTAATAATTCCTACATTTTCAAATGCAGAAACAAAAATAGTAATAGTAGGAGAAATATTTTTAAGCTATTGCCAGATGCATCAGGCCTCATGAGACACTGGAAACCATCTGTGAAGATGTTTTCTCAGTATTCACCTTCTAACAGCAAGCTTTATCAACGGGTTTCTGTGTATAACAACCTGTTATATTATCCACAAAGCAATTTAAGATATGGATATATATGATTCATAAAACTGGGTTTCCGTTGACCAGCTGTTCCTCTCCCTGGGTGTTTGCTTTGACTGCGAGCAATGTTACACTCAAGATTGGTAAGCAGACAGCCATTTTATCATCATGATCCAATAGTTAACTGTAAAATTCCTGCAATTTGATTCTCTGCAGAGAAATTTTTTGCAGATCAGTGAACTTCAGCAATGCCATCCTGGTGTAGTCATTTACAGGTCCATTCATCCATTTAAATACAAAGCTTTATGGGTCCCAAACAGCTTCAGGAGTGAAACACTTCCTGTTGATAGTTTTACCCCCCAAAAATTGTAAGTACAAATCCTATTTCCATTCACACCAATTGTTGTGTTAAAATTGTTGACAGCAGGAATTTTCCCTCCCTCATTATGAATACAGTCCCCTGGTTTTGCACTTCTATGGATGCTGAGAAGTAAGATTTAATTTGGTTTCCTTTTTTATTTCAACAATCGCTTTATACCGTTGCGGTTAAGGATAATTTAGATGGGCACCCAGATGGCTCAGTGGGTAAATACATCGGTATTGAGCCATACGGGTCAGGAAGGTGCCAGCACTGATCCATGGTCTGCACTGAGTTGATGACATCAGCTGTGGGGAGGTGCCTGGGCATAAATGGGCTGGAGTGGATCACCTGCCTGTTATGGATTGTCACCCCATTGACCGGGATGGAAATCGGACAACTTCTATAATGGGCAGGCTAGCCGCTCCATGACTGTCCAGGTGGCGAAGTTGAAAATGACCACACTTACCACTGTCCTTGGAGCCCTCACTAGTGAAGGGCAGCTTAATTGTTTAAGAAAATACATTGGTCAGTTGACCTGCTCCTGATCTCTATCCAGTTATTCCTGCGTGGCTATTTGGTGAGGATAGGGGTAGGGCTCTGCTGTGATGCCACCATATAGAGAAAATAATGTGCCCAATACTCACTATGTGTTTGCCAGAAGAACTGTGTGTCTATTAATAGTTGTACAAGCATACGCCCACATGAGTCAAAGGAGGGGAGATGGGATAAAAATTAGATTTTTTTTCCCCAAAGATTTTTTCCAGAAAAATAACAAGACCGAGAATGACAGCTGAACTTTGTAGGTAACATGCATAGAGCACCCTTCAAAACTCTCTCCCAGGCAATGTAATTCCATGGAGCTTGTACGCAGTTCAACAGGGCTTTAACCAGAGTTGTTGCGGCATGTATTAGGCTATGAGAAATCAGTGACTTGTGCACTGATACCTTAGTACAACTTTCTTTCTGAACTTGTAGCAATGACCAGGGTCACGTTTTCAACATACCTGTTCTTGCTGCAAATGTCTCTTTCTGTACTTTACATTGTTTGAAAAATAAAAGATTTAAAACATAAAGCCAAAACAGCAGTTAAATGAGATTTCTTTTAGAAAGACGATTGTGTGTTAATAGAGAGAACTTCAGATTTGAATCCTCAACATTTAAGTCATAGGTTTCAAGGCCTACCTTCCTATCCTACATTCAGTGGGAGGCTCACACAGGAGATTGCAATCTCCCATCTTCTTTGGCTGTGAGAGTAAATACCGGCATAAGAACATAAGACATAGGAGCAGGAGTAGGTCATTTGGCCCCTCGAGCCTGCTCCGCCATTCAATAAGATCATGGCTGATCTGATCTTGGCCTCAACTCCTCTTCCCTGCCCGCTCCCCATAATCCTTGACTCCCTTACCATTCAAAAATCTGTCTATCTCCACCTTAAATATATTCAATGACCCAGCCTCCACAGCTCTCTGGGGAAGAGAATTCCAAAGATTCACGACCTTCTGAGAGAAGAAATTCTTCCTCATTTCCATTTTAAATGGGTGCCCCCTTATTCTGAAATTATGCCCCCTAGTTCTAGATTCCCCCACGAGGGGAAACATCCTCTCTGCATCTACCCTGTCAAGCCCCTTCAGAATCTTATATGTTTCAGAAAGATCCCCTCTCATTCTTCTAAACTCCAATGAGTATAGGCCCAACCTGCTCAACCTTTCTTCATAAGACAACCCCTTCATCTCCGGAATCAACCTCGTGAACCTTCCTGTCCTTTTCCTCAACGGATAGTCAGAGAAAACAGAAGAACACTATGCAACATTAGTAGCAGGATATCAAAGCAATTGGAAAGGTGCAGTGTAGATTTACTACAATGTTACCAGAGATAAAAGGTTACAGAAACAAAGAAATACTTTGAAAGTTAGAACCTTTTTCTGAGAAGGTTAAGTGGTGACCTGATAGAAATCTTAAAAATTAAAGAAAAAGAAAGACTTACATTTATATGGTGCCTTTCACAACCTCAGTATGTCTCAAAGCACTTTACAGTCAATTAAGCCCTTCTGAAGTGAAGTCACTATTGTAACTTAGGAAATGTGGCAGCCAATTTGCACACAGTAAGGTCCCGCAAACAGCAATGCGATAATGACCAGATAATCTGTTTTAGTGATGTTGGTTGAGGGAATAAATATTGGCGAGTACAAATATTAAGTAAATTAGGTAAATATTGATAGATTGTTTTCACTAGGCATGAGATTGCAACATGAGAAAACAAATTTAAGATCGTCACAAAAAGAATTAAAAGAACAGTAAAAATAAATCTTTATACAATAGTTAGAATGTGGAATTCTCTGCCGCAAACCATTGCAGATGCCAAGTCCATAAATCTTTTTTAAAAGGGAATTGTCCCTTGAAAAAGCATGATATTAAAGGTATGGGGAATGAGCAGGACATTGGATTAGGTGACTCATGGAGAAAAGCATCACATAAATCTGATGAGCCAAATAGCCTGTTTCTGTTCTGTAATGTTCTAGGAAGCATCCTGTGTACAGTCTGTAAGACCTGTAGGGGTGGATTTCTCAATGAGTGGAATTTAGGTGGATGGACAGCGGAACATGTAGACTGGCCAACCATTTTCAGGGCCCGGCCTCAACAGCATCAGGATGCGAGCTGCGGCCTGAGACCAAGCACTGTGGGAAAGCCCGCCAGCTGCTGGGCCATCACAACATCGGGGAGTCATTGGCAAGGCTGGCATTTATTGCCCTTCCCCAGTTGCCCTTCTCTTTGAACTGCTGCAGCAGTTTGATACAACTGTGAGGCTTGCTAGACCATGTCAGAGGGCAGTTAAGAGTCAACCACGTTTGGTATGGGACTGAAGTCACATGTGGGCCAGACTGAGTAAGGACCACAGGTTTCTTTCCCTAAAGCAACCAATTAGGTTTTTACAACAATCCGACCCAGCTTCATGGTCATTTTTACACTGATACCAGCTTTTTAGTTCAAATTTTTTTAACTGAATTCAATTCTCAAACTGGCAAAGGTGGGATTTGAATTCACATTCTCTGCATTATTAGTCCAAGCCTCTGAATTACTAGTCCAGTTACATAACCCCTAAATACATAAGACAAGTAGCCAGGTATATCACTTTAAAAGGACTAATTCAATGGAATGAGGCAAAAACTGAAACAAACAGACTGGGGGAGTTTGCGCACGTCAATAGAGGGCAAGTGAAACACTGTTAAAGGCAAAATGCCGAGCATGCAGGATAAATATATATCAAAAATCAACACGCTCAGGCTGAACAAATGTGACCCAGAATGGATTAACAAAAAGTTAAAGTGAGATAAAAGGAAAAATAACTGTTACAAATCCCGCAGAGAGAAAAGAAGAAGGGTTCGTTGGAATGAATATAATAAAATGCAGAAACACGTTAAAGCTTAATCAGAGGGGCAAAGAGACACTGAAAAAGCATAGCAGCAGAGGATAAACATAAGAGTTGAGAATACTATAACAGTAAGAGAGCAGTCAGAGAAGGGTAAAAGCCATAAAAAGGCAAATGGCATCAAAACTAATAACAAGCACAAGACAGTCAATATTCTGAATGAGGGTAGGTAGGAGATTTGTGAGGAACTGAGAATTCTTCTGAGGGAATCACTGGACCCTTACGAGGTATCAGGCCCTACACCTCTCCCATTACAACCCCCAATTGTGCTAAAATAATAAAAGGGTTCTTGCCTCTATTACTCTCTCAGGGAACCTGTTCCATGTGTTGATCACTCTGAAAACAAAAGTTTCTTGTAATGTCGTAAGTATCCCTTTTACTGGTTTGAGCCTGTGTCTCCTTATAGTATGCTTATAATTTATTTTAAAGTGATATTCTAGATTTAACTTTTTCGTACCTTCAGCTATCTTAATACCTCTATAAGATCATCGCTCAGATTTCTAAGCTGAAAAGCCTAGCTTTCTCCAGTCTTTCCTCAACTCAAACTTTTAACACTGGAGATCAGCCTCATGGCTGTTCTCTGTATTGCCTTCAGCATATCTCTCTTTTGTCTTGTGACCTGAACTGGACAGAATAATCAAGATGAGGTCTGACCACAGCATTTTATATTTTGGTTATGTAATTCAACATTCCTTTGGCATTGGTCCTCTGCAGTTAAAATGAAATGGCTCCATTCCCGTCAATCTGCGACTTTAACGCCATTGGTTTTAGCGGTGGATAAGGCTCCCCCTCATGATGTACACAGGACCCCAATGGAATTTTTAACCTGCTCCTGAGCAGGGTGCCTGCCCTGGTCAGGAAGCCAGGTAGGCTACTGAAGGCTAGTTTTAAAAAAACTTTCCTTAGTGAGGCCCAGAGAAGCAGGAGGGCTATTATGGGCCCCACAAGATAAATCTGGGCCTCTGCTGCCCTGAGCTCCACCACTCGCCCCCCCCCCCCCCACCCCCCATCAATGAGATCCTCGCAACAACCCCCTCTCAGACTTATCCGAGTGCCAGAAGCCTTCTTCCCAAGCCGGTGGGAAGCCGCCAACCCACCCGATCTTTGTCCTCTCCCACCGGCTAGCTTTTCTTTGGAAATGGCCGAGCAGCTGACAGCAGGCATTCAAATGAGGCCTGACAGTTCAACTCTGACAGGCCTCCAACTCCAGCCACTGTGCAGGATTGCTGTCCACTCCCGCTGGCTTGCGCCAGGAGTTAAGACCAGCCCTCTAGGTCTTGTCCAGTGTTTAAACTCAATTTGTTCTAAATGATTTGAATTGACCCAATACCCATCTTGAAGTTCCTTGTGATGTCACCCATATCCTTAGAATGCACAGTTTTGATGAGTGGCTTTATTATAAGTAGCCATGAATTGCTTACAGCCCTTTGACATCCTTTCCTATATGTTGGCACTGCAAAGTAGAAAATGGTCAGTTCCGCTACATTATCATTTTTTTCCCTGATATGCAAACGCAGACACCAGAAATAAAACCTTTCCTTTCAATAGCTATTTTTCTGGTGAGATGGCTGGGAGAGAGATTAAGAGATATTTCCCTGGTCTGCTTAGTATCATACTTGGAAAATTAAATATTCAAAGTAATCAAAGAAAACGTATGCAACTTAGTCATGGATTTTAAACAGACTTGACTTCAACTAGTAATGCCTGATAAAAAAAATCACCCATATGAGCAAAGTGCAGTCAATAGGTGAAAGTGGATCGGCATTATAGAAAGTTGTATTTATTATTCATTTGACAACATAATATATAGAACAGCTGGTCAGCTCACTAACGCGATTATGAAATACTCATGACTCAGATATTACTGGAAAATTTATTATGACATTTTAGAAAATGTAATTACCTCCACGGCAATGATTATAAAGCCGTAATAACTGTGCAGCTTGTACATTCCCAATGACTTCTCAAAGTCATATTAGATTTTAATGCTTTATTTGTAATTATATATTTTTTAACAAGATAGTTTTCAATCATTACAAATAATTTGGTTAAAGTTAACTTTACTTGTTCTGTTTTCAGGGTAAATCCTCAAAAATATTCAAGATTTTAAATTCTTTTATGATACTTCTGCAAAATTGCATGAAGGAGTCAAAAAATGCATAAGGCTGATCAGGCCATACTGGCGCATTAACAACTTAGTTGTGCCCTATTAACATAAAACCTTGGGCTTGTAAATAGCAATCTTGCGTCACATGCTTGTCACTGTCCGATCAGCAAGGAATAGTGAGCTCAGATTAGGCAAAGCTTTGAGCGTGGGTTTTTTGCTGATAAGCATCACACTTAGGATACCTGCTTTGCAGAGATCATGAGAAGGCACATGTTGGGAAAATGATAGAGCGGGGAGGTAGCTGGAAAGGCTTAAGTTTGGGGAATTTGAAGATGGGGTAGTTGTCTGGTTGAGGAAGCAGAGAAAGGAGAATTACATGATTATATTACACTCTCATGTGAGGATGATACAGATCCAACATTTGGATTAGCAATCAAGATTCTCCACAAAGCAAGCTTCCAGCCTCAGCCATGCTATTAAGAGGCAATGTGGAAGGAAGGCCCGGTGTTTCCCCATAGGCAATGGGGACAAGGAAATCAAAGGCTCAGTCACCCTGGGGTGCTCTCTCACATAATGTTCGTGGGAAGATCTATTGAAGCTTTGACAGTGGCCTCAAAATCCACCCTTTCAGCTGGGCAAAGGGTATTGAATGGAGAGACTTGACAGGGAAAGGAAGGCGAGAAAACAAGAAAATAATTTAACTGAAAAAAAAAGGCCAAAATGGAAGTTTAAACTGAGCCTTGGTGAAGCGAACATTATTTGAGCAATCCTTTGAAAATAATTTTCTTAATATGATTAATTTGTGCAGCAGTCTGTTTCAAAATAACACTGAATGATTGCATGAGCTGTATTGTACACAATATTTTGAGGTGATTGTTTTTCATTTTGCAGTTTTTTTCTTTTGACAGAGGTGTTTAAGATCATGAAGGGTTTCGATAGAGTAAATAAAGAGAAACTGCATCTAATGGCTGAGGGGTCAATAACCAGAGGGCACAGATTTAAGGTGACATGAGGAAAAACTTTTTTACTCAACGAGTGGTTAGGATTTGGAATGCACTGCCTGATAGGGTGGTGGATACAGAATCAATAGTAGCCTTCAAAAGGGAATTGGATAAATACTTGAAGGAGAAAAAATTGCAGGGATATGGGGAAAGAGCAGGGGAGTGGGACTGACTGGATTGCTTCATTGAAAGAGCCGGCGCAGGCTCGATGGGCTGAATGGCCTCCTTCTGTGCTGCACTATTCTATGATTCTATGATCTGTCAGCTGATTTCTTTACAATAGGAAGCATGGTGACAGTTCAATGATCAATAATTTCACTTAGTATTTAATGCAAACACTTTGCTGAATCTGCAAAAGGGAAAAGAAAGCAAATATATGTTATAAATAACTGAAGAGTTAATTCTGCAATCGGATGCTGCTGGCGGGAGCACAGGAAGCACATGATAGAGAACTGGGGCTCCAGTTACCTCACTGCTGGGAGCATGGCGTGACTGAGTGAAGAAACTGTGTACCACATGAAAATGAATGGCAAATCTAACACAAGTAGACAAAAGGACATTATTTTTTATTCCCTCATTCTTTCACCATAGACAATTATTCAGCTGCAAGGGCGGGCAGTTAACAAGCACACAACCTGCTCTCTGAAGTCAGTGATCAAGAGGAGCATCGCCTTCATGACTCTACCAAGTTCCCTGTGGAGAAACACTCTTCTTCTTCTTAGGCAGTCCCTCAGAACCGAGGATGACTTGCTTCCACATTAAAAATAAGTTCTCAGGTGACTGAAGAGTCCAATGCGGGACCGACAGTCTCTGTCACAGGTGGGGCAGACGGTGGTTGAAGGGGCGGGTGGGTGGGGTGCTTGGGTTGACGTGCGCTCCTTGCGCTGCTTGCGCTTGGCTTCTGCTTGCTCCCGGTGAAGAGAAACACTAAGCAACAGCACAAAGCCTCCCTCTGATGTTCCTGCCAGGATCAGGCACTCATTGTGAAAGGGAATCAGGAAGAGTTTTGTTATGCAAAATAAATGGCAACAAGCGAGCTCAATGCATTGGAACATAGGAACAGGAGTAGGCCCTCCGGCCCCTCGAACCTATTCTGCCATTCAATTAGATCATGGCTGATCTGAACCTGAACTCCATTTACCCACCTTTGATGCGGTTACAAATATTTTGGAACTTTTGGTGGCATTGTGAAAATCTGTCCACTGAACCTTTAACTGGAAGGGTAATTGCTTTACTACTGTTGTAACGGTTTCAGTTATTTACCCAAACAGGCAAATATTTTTGTTTCAAAGCTTATGGGCTAGAAATTGGGTTCCTTTGTGCCTCCCGTTAGCGCCTCCAGGGGGTGGCATTTGCGACCGGGCGCGGAGGTATCAACGCCTCCCTCTAAATTCGGCGGGAGGTTTGCAGCGGCGGTAAGACATGGTGCCCTGATCTCCTGCGCCCGGAGATCGTGATGTCATTGCCGTGCACAGCGCCCCAGTAGCGCCCCGGATGAAAAATTCCCTCTCGCCCCCTGCTTGTGCGCCTGCTGTTAACGACAGGTAGAAGAGGCGGCTTCCAGTCGGATGTACCCTGGAGGAGCGCTATTTAAAGGCGTCCACTTCCGGTGCAGTTTTCGTCGGCCAACAATGCTACGTTGTCAATTTCACTTTGGCAAAGAGGCCTTTTGACCGATTTGAGCATTTCGCGTATTAACGAGTGTTGTGGCACATGAAGATTGTTGAGTTTCATTGAGGGGAGATTTGAGAGTGCAATATTTGTTTCCTTTCATGGGGGCTGTACTGGCACTGGACCTCGCCCTCCAGCGTCAACGTCGGAGGCAACTGAGGCACAGAGAAAGAGTGCAACATGTGGCCAGAGGTAGGAGGGTCAACAGGGCTCTCAACAGGAGGCCTTACTGACCCAGGGTATTCCAACAACAGTTCTCTTACATGAATCTCACTGAGGATCAGTGTGCTAGAAGGCTCCGCTTCATCAAGGATGTGGTCACAGAGCTCTGCCACCTCCTGCAGATAGATCTCGAGCCTCAGATCAGGACCACCACGGCTCTCTCAGTGGCAGTCAAGGTCACCGTCGCCCTCAATTTCTACGCCAGCGGATCATTCCAATGTGCGGCAGGCGACACCTCCAACATCTCCCAGTTTGCCGTCCATTGCTACATCCGCCAGGTCACCGATGCTCTGTACAGAAGGAGAAGGGACTACATTTCCTTCCACATGACCAGAGAGAAGCAGCGTGAGCGTGTATGCGGCTTTGCCAGGATAGCAGGCTTCCCCATGGTGCAGGGCGCCATTGGCTGCGCCCTCGTCGCTTTGTGGGCACCTCATAAAAATCCTGAGGTATTCCGTAACCGCAAAGGCTACCGACACTTAATGTGCAGTTGGTGTGTGACCACACATGACAAATCCTGACCATCAATGCCCACTATCCTGGCAGCAGCCACGATGCCTTCATCCTGTGCCAGACCGGTGTGCCAGATCTATTCCAGCCGCCACATCAAGCTCGTGGCTGGCTGGTTGGAGACAAGTGCTATCCGCTCTCCACCTGGCTGATGACTCCCCTCCGCACCCCCAACACTCGTGCCCAGCACTCATACAATGAGAGCCATGCTGCCACCAGGAACATCATTGAGCAGACCATCAGAGTGCTGAAGCAATGGTTCTGCTGCCTTGACCACTCAGGAGGAGGCCTCCAGTACTCGGCTGAGTGGGTATCACTTTTCGTCGTCGTCTGCTGCATGCTGCACAACTTGGCCATTATGAGGGCGCAGGAGGAGGAGAATGAGGATGAGGACGAGGATGAAGAGGAGGAGGAGGAGGAGGAGTTTTCAATGACTCTCCATTGCTCTGAATAGGTGACAGCTGCAAAAGTGGTATAAAAGCTACCATTTCACAGCTGTTCACTTTTCAATGTTAGAAGCTGGAGCCTTCAGGATTTGGAATACACTTTTCAGCTTTATGCAAGTTGGAAGTGCTTGGAGTAAACTCTCTATCCACTGTCACCTCCTTGGAGCAACCTCTCTCACCACTGACAGATTGCTTCTGTCATTTCAACCTCACCTGCCATCTATTCCAGCAACATCGGTACCCTCGGAAAAAATCTCACCTTGGTCCTCAGAATCCCACCACGATCAGCCCCAACACCAACATCACCGGGCACACCAGTATCACCAACAACAACACCAACCTGCTCCGAAATCAACTGATGCTGCACAGGACAGAGGGCATTAGCACCCGACCACATTGCTGCCCGGGACCCAGGGATGGTCTCACCATGGCCAGATTTACTTCACTTGATGCTGTACACCCTGGCTGCCACATGATGCGTCAGGGTGGCACCATTCCAGACCAACACCATAAAGCATCCTTACAATGCCCAAGCCATTCCTTTCAAACACATTACCATTGGGTGGTGGGGGGGGGGGACGTTATGTCTCACCATTCACTGCAACTCACTAAGCCACTTCCAAAGGTGCACACAGATCTGTCCAAGAACGCAAAGTGATAATGTAGATATAGAGGGATGGGTGGAGGTGCAAGGTAAGTTGGTGTGAGTAAGGATGTAAAGGGGTAGGGTAGGGAAGGCAGAGTGATGGGGATGTGATGAGTGGCACAGCAGGATGAGGTTGAGTGTGGCTTTGCAGTAACGTTTCATGATCTAATGAGATCATTGAAAGGTTTGCGCCACTGCAGCCTGGTCTTCCTAACGACATCCCTGCTTTGCCCTCCTGTGCAATGTGCAACCAGGCTGCGTTGGTGTCCTGGGTAGGTCTCTTCCGCCCATTGGAAGGGAAGAGAACCTCCCTGCATGCTGTGACTCCCTCCATAAGCATATGGAGGGAGTCATCATGGGAGAGCCTGGGTACAGCCGTGCACTTCTGTGCAGTGATTGTCAGTGTTTGCAGCACCTCAAAGGTCCCTTTGTACATCAGCATTTCCCAATCTATCACCATTTAAATAATACTCTGCCTTTCTGTTTTTCCTACCAAAGTGGATAACTTCACATTTATCCACATTATACTGCATCTGCCATGTATTTGCCCACTCACTCAACTTGTCTTTGTCTTTGCATCCTCCTCACAACTCACAATCCCACCTAGTTTCGTGTCATCAGCAAACTTGGAAATATTACATTTGGTTCCCTCATCCAAATCATTGATATATATATTGTGACTAGCTGGGGCCCAAGCACTGATCCCTGCGGTACCCCACTAGTCACCGCCTGCCACCCCGAAAAAGACCCATTTATTCCTACTCTGTTAACCAATTTTCAATCCATGCCAGTATATTACCCCCATCCCATGTGCTTTAATTTTGCACATTAACCTCTTATGTGGGACTTTATCAAAGGCCTTCTGAAAATCCAAATACACCACATCCACTGGTTCTCCCTTATCTATTCTACCAGTTACATCCTCAAAAAACTCCAGTAGATTTGTCAAACACGATTTCCCTTTCATAAATCCATGTTGACTTTGTCTAATCCCGTTGATATTAAGTGTCCTGTTATCACATCCTTTATAATAGACTCTAGCATTTTCCCTGCTACTGATGTTAGGCTAACCGGTCTGTAGTTCCCTGTTTTCTCTCTCCCTCCTTTTTTAAATAGTGGGGTTACATTTGCCACCCTCCAATCTGCAGGAACTGTTCAATAATCTATAGAATTTTGGAAGATGACAACCAATGCATCCACTATTTCCATGGCTACCTCTTTTAGTACTCTGGGATGCAGATTATCAGGCCCTGGGGATTTATCAACTTTCATGTGTGAGATTCATTCAGCCATAGCTGCAATGGTTTGGAAATGCCAGCTTGGTCACTTCTGTTTAGGGAATGGAGCATTTATTACAGCAATAAAATAATTATAACAGTTAAGTGCATGTTTGTTGGGTTTATGCTGTTATTCTGTTGGCATTTGTATGTATCTTTGATGTACTATGATTTATTGGTAGATCAAAAATAAAGAATGTTGTAAGATTGCGAGTGAGTCTGAGTGAACCTGATGGGTTTTTACAACAATCCGATAGTTTCATGGTCACCATTACTAATACTAGTTTTTTTATTCCAGATTTATTTAATCACCTGAATTTAAATTCCCCCAGCTGCTGGGGTGGGATTTAAACTCATGTCTTTGGATCATTAGGGCAGTGCCTTCTGGATTACTCATCCAGTAACATTACCACTATGCTGCCGCTCCTGCGTAGCTTGTATTTTAAACTGGGGCTAGGTTTTATTTTAAACTGGGGCTCGGTTTTTGTCTTTGGCACTCCTAGCACAAATTTTTGTGTGCTGGGAGCACATAACCAGCAGTTTGGGTGCACCCTCATGATCTTCCATCCATTCATTTTAATGGATGGTTTATCATGGAGGGGTGGGGGGCGGGGGGGGGGGGGCAGGTGCCTAAAATTCTCAGTATGCACCCCCCACTCACAAAGCTCCTCACTGGGAGTGCGAAAGACGAAACCTTCCCCCGGTATATTTAAACTAATTTCTTGCTTTGTTCGAGCATCCTTTTGTACGTGTGATGATTGCAGCATCCAAACTTTGAGATTTTTGATTTCTCATGAGGGAAAATGAAATGTGGAGCTGAGCAGACCATCAGAGATTTTTCAACTGCTTATTGCTCTAGTACCTCCGTCCCAGTGCCGCTTAGTTGATTGAATTGTTGGTGAATGCAATGCAGCAGACAGGTTAAATTGTAACTGAGGGGATGTGTGTTTCGACTCAGGTGCAGCTTCTGCTCCCTGGCAGCTAATGGAACAATTGTAATAAACTCCAGGTTGACGCCGAGAAAGAATTTAATTACCCCATTGTTCAGCGGGTGGGCTATTACCCTACCTGCTTATTTTAATTTCTCCCAGCAGCAACTGCCAGATCTGTCTCTGAAAACTCATTAACAATGCTTTAAGAGGCTTTAGCAAATAACAGCAGATTTTTTCAAAACAATTTAGTTACTAACTTCACCTGCTTTGTTGCGCAGAAAACATGGAATTGTGCAGAAAGGGTAAAAAAAAAACCTGGTGATTTCAGCTTATTTCCTAGTTTCCACACCCATCTCTGCCATCATCGTTACTACACAATAATGGATCACTGAAATGAAGCTTTTTTCCAGGGTGTTAATACTGATGGACAACCAGGAAATAAGCTGAAATCACCAGTTTGACTGCTGGAATAATATTATCGACATTACCCTGGACATACTGGTTTTGACCTTCCAGAATTCCCTAGATTCTAGAACGGTCCCCGCGGATTGGAAGGTAGCAAATGTAACCCTGCTATTACAGAAAGGAGGGAGAGAGAAAACAGAGAACTACAGACCAGTTAGCCTGACATCAGTAGAATCTCTTATTAGGGATGTGGTAACAAGGCACTTAGAAAATAATAATAGGATTGGGCACAGTCATCACGGATTTATGAAAGGGAAGTCATGTTTGACAAATCTGTTAAAGTTTTTTGAGGTTGTAACTAGCAGGGTAGATAAGGGCGGAACCAATAGATGTAGGGCATTTAGATTTTCAGAAAGCATTCAATAAGGTTCCACACAAGAGGTTATTACACAAAATTAGAGCTCATGGGATTGGGAGTAATATATCAGCTTGGATTGAGGATTGGTTAACGGACAGAAAACAGAGAGTAGGAATAAACGGGTTGGCAGCCTGTGGGGTACTGCAAGGATCAGTGCTTGGGCCTCAGCTATTTACAATCTATATCAATGACTTAGATATGGGGGCCGAGTGTAATGTATCCATGTTTGCTAACGATACAAAGCTAGGTGGGAAAGTAAGTTGTGAGGAGGATGCAAAGGGGTATAGACAGGTTAAGTGAATGGGCAAGAACATGGCAGATGGAATATCATGTGGAGAAGTGTGAAGTTATCTACCTTGGTAGGAAAATAGAAAAACAGAACATTTTTTAAAGGGTGAGAGATTGGGAAATGTTGGAATTCAGAGGGACCTGAGTGTCCTTGTACATGAATCACTGAAAGTTAACATGCAGGTACAGCAAGCAATTAGGAAAGCAAATGGTATGTTAGCCTTTATTACATAAGGATTGGAGTATAAGGGTAAAGAAGTTTTAATGCAATTATATAGGGCCCTGGTAAGACCACACCTGGAGTACAGTGTACAGTGTTGGTCTCTTTACCTAAGGAAGGATATATTTGCCTTAGAGGGAGTACAACAAAGGTTCACCAGACTGATTCCTAGGATGGGGGGATTGTCCTATGAGGAGTGATTGAGGAGACTAGGCCTATATTTTCTAGAATTTAGAAGAATGAGAGGTGATCTTATTGAAACATATAAAATTCTTACAGGGCTTGACAGGGTAGATGCTGGGAGGATGTTTCCCCTGGCTGGGGAGTCTAGAACTGGAGTCACTGTCTCAGAATAAGGAGTCGGCCATTTAGGACAGAGATGAGGAGAAATGTCTTCACTCAGAGGGTGGTGAATCTTTGGAATTCTCTACCCCAGAGGGGTGTGGATGCTCAATCATTGAGTATATTCAAGACAGAGATCGATAGATTTTTGGAAATTAAGGGAATCAAGGGATATGGGGATAGTGCGAGAAGGTGGAGATGAGGTAAAAGATCAGCCATGATCTTATTGAATGGGTGAGCTGGCTTGAAGGGCTGTATGACCTACTCCTGCTCCTATTTCTTATGTTCTTATCTTCTTATATACTAATCTTTAGTCACCTCAGAGTTTCTGAGTCTTAGTCACATTTATCAAAGTTGTTTATTTCCATTTGATTTGGTGGTATTCTTATTTGTATTGTATTTTAGGAGAGCAGTCCTTTGCCCTGAAACTCCACTGCTGGAAGTGCAGTGGGACAGAGTTTCCACCCGCCTATCTGTCCCAGCTTTGATCCCATCTCAAATCCCAGGGATGTCATTTGCATAAAGTGGAGGGTGCCCGTGCCATTCATGATGCCACCTGCCACACAGAGGTACAAGGATTTTGGAAAAGCAGCTTCTGCTACATCGGGGTAGTGGAGGTGGTGGAGGAATGGGCAAGTCTGGCCTAAGTGTTACAATTTGAAAATCTGTCTCATCTATAGTTTTTGTACTATTTCTCCAATGGCAATCTATCTCTCTGAGAGTGATGGCTGTTGGCATATGCCATGTGGGCCCCAATTACAGTCGTTGTACGACAAGTATGTCTGGTTGATGGCCATACACTGGACAGAAGTAGTGGGACTTCCAGGGAAACCTAACATCCTGCAGTCCCATCTACAAATATGGCATCAGCATGGAGGGTAGGTAGGTCAAAGAAGCCCATCTCTCCGGTCAAAATTCAGCACCCAGGACAGAAAGGGATGAAAACACAGCAACAGAGGCTCCCTCCCATCCAGGTCACACTAATACAATGCCCTAAACAGGTCAGAATGTCTAGACCCCAATCTTTTAGAACACTTTCTGGAAGTAGAGAAGCCGTTGCCTAGTGATTTCCCGTATTTTGTTAAGTATTCTTCAAAACACACAGCTGGGTTTCGCACATCATTCTTTATTGTCCTCCCAGTTGACATTGGGGAGAAAGCCAACTCATGGCCACCCGCTTCTCCAGTGTAAAATCTGCGTTAACACCTTTGAATTTCACGTCGCAACGTGCCACGCTCGAACTACGCCGTAAATGCGTCGCATGCCATATTGACTCAGGGGACTGTTAGCTGTCCAGGATACCCACCTGAAAGAAGCGTTAGGCTCCTTAAATATGCAAGTTGGTGCCCTACGCCGGATGTGGGACTCTGAATGCAGGATTCAGGTACAAATAAGCAGATCTTGCACCACACCTGCTCCACCTAGCTGTACCAGGTATTGAGCCCCTTGACTAGTGATACTGAAAGGAACCACCGGTGGCCACTCAAAACATGGCCCAGGAAAATTTCAGTTTTTACTTTTGTGGACCCAGGAGAAGCAGGGGTGTTCCTCCTGCACTCGCAAAAAACTTTCGGCCCACTGCCAGCATGTTCAAGGCCCCCCCCCCCAGCTCCCGTCTCCACCACCACTGCTAGGGATTGCCTCCCCACCCAGACCCAACCTGCAGTGAGCCGGCCGATTTTCCGCCCACCCCAAACAATGAGCTTCAGTGGGGCACCCGTTTGGCCACTGCAGCTTGCTGCTGGCATTTAAATGATGTCCGAAGCTGAATTTAGCTTGGGCCTCCGGCTGGCACGGAGCCATCGCTCCACAGATCTTACGCCCGTTTTGAGCACAAGTCGAGTTTCTCAGCCAGAGTGTGAATATTTATAGACATTCCATTATTTCAGCAAGTGTTTAGTTTTTGTACAGGCCAATACGTAGTGGCACTGGGGCCCAATGGTCCCACTAAAAGGAGGGCACTCGTGCCAATGTGCCCCCTATTTTTTTTAACGGGCTGCACGGTCCATTCACTGTTAACATTGGAAAAGCCGGTCCCAGGCTGCGCGGGACCGGCAGACAGCTGCGCGACCGCACAGCTTCGAGGGGACATTGGGCACTGCTAATAAATAGCAAGCAGTCTGTCCAGAGTGTAATTAACATTAGTTAGTTCAGATAATAATTGTTAAATTTGCATATAATACGTTCAATTCCCCTGCAGTGATGACTGGGCAGGGATAGCTTCTAGCCACCATGTGGTCATATTCAATAGTACCCCTGGCATGTACTAAAGATTCACATATGCATTCTGGATTTGCGTATTCCATATCTTGCCAAGCCCGGGTTCTTGGTGTGGGCCTAGAGTCACATATCGGCCAGATTGGGTAAGGATGGCAGGTTTCCTTCCCTCGTGGACATTAGGGAAGCAGTTGGGTTTTTGCAACAATCCGACAGCTTCATGGTCATCCTGAGTTCTTGTGAGACGCAGCCTGAAATTTACAAGAAATGTATTGACTTATATTTGACGTCATCAATTTATATGCAACAATTACCTGGACTTCCACAGGTAATACTTTAGAGGGGGCCTTAAAGGGGCAGGCAAGGTTAGCAGCAAAACATCACAACCATGCTGCTGACCTCAGAATGTAAGTGGCACTGCAGGAGATCTGCCACTGTATGGAAGAAAATATCTTCCCTGGAAAATAATGATCAAATTTCTTATCTTTGAAACTAGCTTTTTCTCAGGCCATTAAAATTGAAGATAAAGAATGGTACTACATCAAAGATGAGTCAAACTGGTCTGAAGCCCAATGATGCTGCAGAACCAGTCACGTGCATCTCAGCAAGTATCAGTAATGGTCACCATGAAACTATGGGATTGTCGTAAAAGCCCATCTGGTTCACTAATGTCCTTTAGGGAAGGAAATCTTCTGTCCGTACCCAGTCAGGCCTTTATGTGACTCCAGACCCACAGCAATGTGGTTGACTCTTAGCTGCCCTCTGAAATGGCGGCTCACCTCCACCTTCTCAAGGGCAATTGGGGATGGGCAATAAATGCTGGCCTTGCCAGTAACGCCTATATCCCGCGAATGAATTAAAAAAAAATCAGTATCCTTAGTTCATAAGATCAGAATATTATTGTTTCTCCGACTACCACGTCATGTACTAAAGACTCTTGGTTCATGAATGGAACTCAATTAATGGCCAACATAGCAATGATCGATCATATACGATGGATGGAATAGGCATGCAATTTATTTGACCATCACCTCACGAGTCGCAGACCCTCCCATTTATAAGGAGGTTCTATATGCTCCGTTGAGTATTAACTGCTCAAATTTATTTTTGGGAGCTAGATATCACAGTTTCTGAAATAGCATTGTAAAAATGGGCAGCTATATTTGTAAAACAACATTATTCTATCCTATTTTCCCAGATTACTATCCCTGCTAAAAAGGCCTGCAATGTAGTTTCCAGGATTTACTATTCCACTTGATGGTCACCATGGGCTAGATTAGTACACAGTAAGGTCTGTCTCGATCCGACCTAATAATTCTATCTCTCCATGTTAGTCCCATTTAAGCTCCCTCCCTTTTTCTCCCTGTCTCTCTTTCGCTCTTCAAAAAACATTTTTTAAATAATTTACACTGTCTTTCTTGGTCTCACCTTACCTCATTTTTTAATTCTTTTTCCCAATTGTCCTGCATTTTATTTCAATGTCTCTATTTATTTCTCCATAGTATTTGGTTCCTCTTTTCATATTACTATTCCTGTGCTCTATCTTCCTGATGTCTTCCAGCTCTTTTCCAGTAATCCCCAGGCTATGACCTTACTTCTCTCAGTCTGTGATTTCCTGACTGGCTCCATCACCAAAATCTCCTGGCTCTGCTCACGACACAGATGTGGGCGCTTTTGTGCCACAAGAGCTGCTGCTCCCACTGTTGCGTTTTACTACTTTGCATGGATTTCAAGCTTTATTTTCACCATCATTTGTTAATAATGACTAAAGACTGTGAAAATCAGTAATAACATTTCATTACTCTGACTGCAGGAAGTTAACAAACCAATTTTTCACTTAATCCTCTCTTTCATGGGCTCTACCCAATTCATTTAAATTCCTAAGGAGAGATTCTGCAAAGTTTCTCCCTGTTTCAAAACAGATATCAAGCAAAACTCCAGAATTCCTATTTTAGCAGCTCAGGAATCATCATGTTCCACACAGCATTCAATTGTCCCTGTCTCTACTTACCATGATGGTTGCTTCAAACAGTTCATACACAGGGATAGCTTTTAATAGTGAATCTGCGCAGTCCTCAATAAAGTAATCATGCTACTTCAAAAATGGACCAACGTAAAAATATTCACGCCAAAAATTCATGTCGCTAAAGAAAAAATCTTGCATTAATATAGTGCCTTATCACATCCTCAGGATATCCCAAAGCGCTTCACAACCAATCAATTATTTCAGATTTCCAGCATCTGCAGTATTTTGCTTTTGAATTACTTCTGAAATGCAGTTACTTTTGTTATATAGGCAAATGGGGCAGCCAAATTCTGCACGGCAAGATGCCCCAAACAGCAAATGAGGTGAATGACCAGTTAATCTGGTTTGGTGATATGGGTTGAGGGAGGAATATTGAGCAGGACCCTAGAAGAACTTTCTGTTCTTCTTCGAAAGGTACCACACATTATTTCACATCCACCTGAATCACAGGCAGACAGGACTTTAAGTCTCTTCCAAAAGAGTGCACGCTTTCAACAATGTAGTAATGCATTGAAATGTCAAGCCTCGACTATGTACTCAGGGTCTGGAATAAGGCTTCAATCCACAACATTCTGACTCAGAGATGATAGGGCGACTAGCTGAACCAAGCTGAAGTTTCGCATTCATACTCACAAAACAATTATGTCAATTTCTTTCTTAAACTCAAAGTGTGACAATTTTTCTTAAATAAAGTGATGTTATGCAAGGCCACTGGGATATATCTTTCTGATCTATCCATTCTACATGCAAAGCAACATTTTGTAGGTCACACTAAATGATTGCTACCATGTGTAGTAAGTGTGACTGGTTGGAGGAGATTATAAACAGTGGTATGATTTCTTTGATTTTACTTTGATTTTTAGTATATTTATTTCAGTGAGAAAGTTAATTCTATAAGACTGAACATGTCAAATGGCAGGAGTCATCAGTTTAAATAAGGCATGGTTTCATGTGGGTTCAAATCCCACTCCAGGGACTTGAGCACAAAAATCTCGGCTGACACTCCAGTGCAGTACTGAGGGTGCGCTGCACTGTCGGAGGTGCCATCTTTTGGATGAGACATTAATCCGAGGCCCCCATCTGCTCTCTCAGGTGGGTGTAAAAGATCACATGGCACTATTTCAAAGAAGAGCAGGGGAGTTCTCCCCGGTGTCCTGGCCAATATTTATCCCTCAATCAACATCACTAAAACAGATTATCTGGTCATTATCACATTGTTGTTTGTGGGAGCTTGCTGTGCGCAAATTGGCTGCCGCGTTTCCTGCATTACAACAGTGATCACCGCCAAATCTGGCTTGACCACATAAAGCATTATCGGGTCCTGCTCGCGTCTGCCAAAATTGCTCACTATTCCAGAATCATTCTGGAATGCAAAGATAAACCCCAGCTCCTATTCTCTACTGCTAACCGTCTTCATAAACCCCTCTCCCCTGTCTCCTCCACCCTCAACTCCAATAACAAGTGTGAGGAGCTCACGGACTTCTTTGTATCTAAGGTTTAGACCATCCATTCAGCTGCCTCTGCCACTTCCTTTCCTTCCCCTAGCCCACTGGACCAAACTTCCTCTAAGGTTCCCCCCTGCCCTAGCCCTGAACTCACATCTTTCTCCAGTTTCTCTCCGATCTCCCCTCATGACCTCTCTGTGCTCATCTTGTCCATGAGACCCACCTCCTGCTCCCTCGAATCTATTCCCACCAAACTGCTGACCACCCAACTTCCTATTGTTAACGGTTCTCTCTCCTCAGGTACTGTCCCCCTCTCCCTAAAATCTGCCGTCATCACCCCTCTCCTTAAAAAAAACCCTTGATCCCTCCGTCCTTGCAAACTACCGCCCCATCTCTAACCTCCCTTTCCTCTCCAAAGTCCTTGAACGTGTTGTCACCTTCCAAATCCATGCCCATCTTTCCCGTAATTCCATGTTTGAATCCCTCCAATCAGGTTTCCGCCCTTGCCACAGTACCAAAACGGCTCTCATCAAAGTCACAAATGACATCCTTTGTGACTGTGACAAAGGTAAACTGTCTTTCCTCGTCCTTCTTGACTTGTCTGCAGCCTTCAACATGGTTAACCACTCCATCCTCCTCCAACGCCTCTCCACCGTCGTCCAGCTGGGTGGGACTGCACTCGCCTGGTTACATTGTTATCTATCTAATCGTAGGCAGAGAATCACCTGCAACGGCTTCTCTTCCCGCTCCCGCATCGTTACCTCTGGTGTCCCCCAAGGATCTATCCTTGGCCCCCTCCTATCTCTCATCTACATGTTGCCCCTTGGCGACATCATCCGAAAACACAGCGTCAGTTTCCACATGTACGCTGACGACACCCAGCTCTACCTCACTACCTCTTCTCTCGACCCCTCCACAGTCTCTAAATTGTGAGACTGCTTGTCCGACATACAGTTCTGGATGAGCAAAAATTTTCTCCAATTAAACATTGGGAAGACCGAAGCCATTGTTTTTGGTCCCTGCCACAAACTCCATTCCCTAGCCATTGACTCCATTCTTCTCCCTAACATCTGTCTGAGGCTGAACCACACTGTTCGCAACCTTGGTGTCATATTTGACCCTGAAATAAGCTTCTGACCACATATCTGCAGCATAACAAAGACTGCCTACTTCCACCTCCGTAACATCGCCCGTCTCCACCCTTGCCTCAGCTCATCTGCTGCTGAAACTCTCATCCATGCCTTTGTTACCTCTAGACTTGACTATTCCAACGCACTCCTGGCTGGCCTCCCACATTCCACCCTACATAAACTTGAGGTCATCCAAAACTCGGCTGCCCGTGTCCTAACTCGCACCAAGTCCCATTCGCCCATCTCCCCTGTGCTCGCTGACCTACATTGGCTCCCATTTAAGCTGCACCTCGATTTAAAAATTCTCATCCTTGTTTTCAAATCCCTCCATGGCCTCGCCCCTTCCTATCTCTGTGATCTCCTTCAGCCCCACAACCCCTCGAGATATCTGCGCTCCTCTAATTCTGCCCTCTTGAGCATTCCTGATTATAATTGCTCAACAATTGGTGGCCGTGCCTTCTGTTGCCTAGGCCCTAAGCTCTGGAATTCCCTGCCTAAACCTCTCCGCCTCACTACCTCTCTTTCCTCCTTTAAGACGCTCCTTAAAACCTACCTCTTTGACCAAGCTTTTGGTCATCTGCCCTAATTTCTCCTTATGTGGCTCGGTGTCAAATTTTTTGTCTTAAAATACTCCTGTGCAGCACATTGGGACGTTTTACTACGTTAAAGGCGCTATATAAATACAAGTTGTTGTTGTTGTGATTACACTTCAAAAGTACTTCATTGGCTGTAAAGCGCTTTGGGACGTCCAGTGGTCGTGAAAGGTGCTATAGAAATGCAAGTCTTTCTTTTCTTTATGTTTTAGAATCAATCATTTTATTCCTAATTCCACATCAATTGATGTCACAGAATCTTGTTGACCTATTTGAACACATAGCATAAACACAAAATAATATTTCGGCAAGGCTACCAAATGTTTATGCCACTTATGACTACCCTACGACAAGGCACTTATGTTTTAATGATTCAGAAGTTATCAGGTTGGGTCATTAATGGAATAAGTACTGCAAACGTCTGCTGCTACGACACATCCTTCACTTTTCTTATTACTAACAGTCCTGGTAATGCTCGGATAATTATATAGTACAGAGACTGGAGGAAGGCAGGATATAATTAAAGTAATTAACTTCCATGGAACATTTATAAATCAATTATAATATTCTGATATTCATATTGGTTTATTTCTTGTAATTTAAAAAATCTGTCCATTAACGTATGTGAGGTAAACACTGAACTACACTGAAACCTCAGATGGATATTTTAAAGGGGAAGTGTATTTTTCTGATTTGCCATATAATCCGAAATGTTGTCTCTGTGTTGACTCAGTCCCCTGTTCCTGTGTTTTAGGTGACAAAACTGGTGGTGAGGTGTAATCTGGCAACAGACATTTTGTATGAAAAAAAATTGGCCTAAATTTTAATGAGGATGCGAGTTGGGAGCGGGGATGGGGGAGCTCTGAAGCATTCTCCCAGGTTTATGAAAATAAATTAGCAAAAAATATAAAAACAGATAGCAAGAGTTTCTATAGTTATATAAAAAGAAAAAGGGTGGCTAAGGCAAACGTAGGTCCCTTAGAAGATGAGACCTGGAAATTAATGGTGGGAAACATGGAGATGGCAAAAATGCTGAACAAATATTTTGTTTCAGTCTTTACGGTAGAGGACACTAAGAATATCCCAACACTGGACAAACAGGGGGCTCTAGGGGGGGAGGAGCTAAATACGATTAAAATCACTAAGGAATTGGTACTCAGTAAAATAATGGGACTCAAGGCAGATAAATCCCCTGGACCTGATGGCTTACATCCTAGGGTCTTGAGAGAAGTGGCAGTAGGGATTGTGGATGCTTTGGTAATAATTTTCCAAAATTCCCTGGACTCAGCAAAGGTCCCGGCAGATTGGAAAACTGCTAATGTAACACCCTTATTTAAAAAGGGTAGTAGGCAGAAGGCTGGAAATTATAGACCAGTTAGCCTAACATCTGTGGTGGGTAAAATTTTGGAGTCTATTATTAAGGAAACAGTAACGGAACATTTAGATAAACATAATTTAATAGGACAAAGTCAGCATGGCTTTATGAAGGGGAAGTCATGTCTGACAAATTTGCTTGAGTTCTTTGAGGATATAACGTACAGGGTGGATAAAGGGGAACCAGTGGACGTAGTGTATTTAGACTTCCAGAAGGCATTCGACAAGGTGCCACATAAAAGATTATTGCTCAAGATAAAAAATCACTGGATTGGGGGTAATATTCTGGCATGGGTGGAGGATTGGTTATCTAACAGGAAGTTGGGATAAATGGTTCATTCTCGGACTGGCAACCAGTAGCCAGTGGTGTTCCGCAGGGGTCGGTGCTGGGTCCCCAACTCTTTACAATCTATATTAATGATTTGGAGGAGGGGACTGAGTGTAACATATCAAAGTTTGCAGATGATACAAAGATGGGAGGGAAAGTAGAAAGTGAGGAGGACATAAAAACCTACAAGGGTATATAGACAGGCTGGGTGAGTGGGCGGAGATTTGGCAGATGCAATACAATATTGGAAAATGTGAGGTTATGCACTTTGGCAGGAAAAATCAGAGAGCAAGTTATTATCTTAATGGCGAGAAACTGGAAAGTACTGCAGTACAAAGGGATCTGGGGGTCCTAGTGCAAGAAAATCAAAAAGTTAGTATGCAGGTGCAGCAGGTGATCAAGAAGGCCAACGGAATGTTGGCTTTTATTGCTAGGGGGATAGATTATAAAAACAGGGAGGTATTGCTGCAGTTATATAAGGTATTGGTGAGACCGCACCTGGAATACTGCATACAGTTTTGGTGTCCATACTTAAGAAAAGACATACTTGCTGTCGAGGCAGTACAAAGAAGGTTCACTCGGTTAATCCCGTGGATGAGGGGGTGGACATATGAGGAGAGGTTGAGTAGATTGGGACTCTACTCATTGGAGTTCAGAAGAATGAGAGGCGATCTTATTGAAACATATAAGATTGTGAAGGGGCTTGATCGGGTGGATGCGGTAAGGATGTTCCCAAGGATGGGTGAAACTAGAACTAGGGGGCATAATCTTAGAATAAGGGGCTGCTCTTTCAAAACTGAGATGAGGAGAAACTTCTTCACTCAGAGGGTAGTAGGTCTGTGGAATTTGCTGCCCCAGGAAGCTGTGGAAGCTACATCATTAAATAAATTTAAAACAGAAATAGACAGTTTCCTAGAAGTAAAGGGAATTAGGGGTTACGGTGAGCGGGCAGGAAATTGGACATGAGGCTGAGTTCGGATCGGTCAAAGGCCCTGTGGGTGGCAGAGCGGGCCCAGGGGCTGAGTGGTCGGGTCCTGCTCCTACTTCTTGTGTTCTTTAGATTTGAGGTTAGGATCAGATCAGCCATGATCTTATTGAATGGCGGAGCAGGATCGAGGGGCCGATTGGCCTACTCCTGCTCCTATTTCTTATGTTCTTATGTTCTTATGTTTCCTGCAGGGCCTGCCCCCACATTTAGCGGCAGAGCCTGATTTGCACGGGAAACCTCTGTTTCTCACCCGCAGCCAGCCAGATTGAGAGGCTGGCTGGCTCCAGGCGGGTAGGCCTGCGGCACTAGGCCGCAGAGAGGAGGGAGGGAGGGATCGCGGGGGGCCGGGGAGCGGCCAGAGGAGCACGGGGAGCGGTGGAGGGGTGTCGGGAACAATCAGGGGCCGGAAGCAGCACGGGGGGGGAGGGGGGGAGTCGGAGGAGCGGAGGAGGGGCTAAAGGAGCAGGGGGTGGTCAGAGGAGCTGGAGGGGGTGTCGGAAACAATTGGGGGCCAGAGCGCCAGATCGGGAGCCGGTGCAACAGTTCAGGGCCGGAGGAGCACGGAGGAGCATGGGGGGATGAGGAGCGAGGGTGGGGGGGGGCGCAGAAGGAACAGGGGAGGGGAGGAGGAGCAGGGATGGGGAAGAGGAGTGAAGGAGAGGAGGTGGAGCGAGGGGGGAGGAGCAGCAGGGGGGTCAGAGAAGTGGGGGGAGGAATCAGAGGTCTGGAGGGGAACCGGAGGACCCGTGGGGTGAGGTTCTCCGATCGCGGGGGGTAGGCTAGGTAAGGACGCTGGATCCAGGAGGTGAGTGTAAAGGCATTTACCATCCGGATCCAGCAATCTTCGCCTTACTTTAGCTGGCAGGTTTCACGAGGCCTGCAAAACCCGACCAGCTAAAGTTAAATTCAAAATAGCTTAAATCAGAGCCTTCCAGTCTCATTATAATATTTAAATAGATGGCCCACCTCCTGGGAACAGGTTGGCTGCCCGCCCCCCTGTCCTGCCTCTGTTAAAACCGGAAGTGGGCGGGTTGGAGGCGTGTTCTGGCTGGGATTCAGATTTTTAACACTTTAACTTCCCACGCGACCCCAACCCACCCGTTTTTTTAGGTTAAAATTTCCCCCCATTGAATTTAGAGAGCAAAGGGTGTGGTGAAAAACTAAATGGCTAAATTTAATGAGCTGGCACTTCTGGTGGGAATCTTGCTTAACAGGAGGAGTGATTGGACAATCACGCACATAAATCAATGTGTCTGATTCGCTGCTCTCCAATTTCCTATCTGCTCTCTACAGTTGACTGAGACTGGAAGCACCAGCTGGTAAAATTTACTCCAGAGAGTGAAACTTGGGTGCTAACTAGAAAAAGCTACATCATGGAGTTTCATATGGGGCTTGTGCTGATACTGATGTTTATGATATTCTTAAATGATATGGAGGAGAGCATTTCCAGTAATATTGTAAAATTGTCAAGCTGTGTGACTAGTGTGTGGGAAACTGATAGCATTTTATGGAATTTGGACAAAGTCATTGGCAGGCGGGCTTTTCTGGATGTATGTAGGGTACCACACATTGAAGCAGGAAATAAATGTTAGTAGATCTCTTATGGCATGAGGCATGGATATACCGGGACCTGGAGAGCAGTTTTTGATGTTTATGATTACCACAGCCCCACTGCAACCTAAATGTGCTATAATACAGAAAATGTTGTAAATCAATACAGTATATACTGTACCAGTCAATGGAACTGAAGGTCGGACAGTTTCTATAACCTTGAAATGCAGTTTTATGCCCAGGAGTCAAGTTGAAAATTTACCCCATGTCTCTGCCTATATAACCTGCAATCCCTCTATTCTCCATCCCACTCCCACTCTGACCTCTCTGTCCTTGGCGTCCCACACTGTTCCAAAGAAACTCAACAGCAGCTCGAGTAACAGCATCTCATCTTTCGATTAGGCACATTACAGCCTTTCGGACTCAACACTGAGTTCAACAATTTCAGACCACAACCACAGCTCCCACTTTTTCAGACAGCAGTTGCTGGTAATGATTCTACTGTCGCCATTTATGGCTCCTCTAGACCCACCTTTTGTTCCTTTACTTGTTCCATTAGCATCCGCTTATGCCTTGCATCATCATCCCTTTTGTCATTTAATCACTCCTGCCTTTCGCCCTATCACAGACCTTCCCTTCTGTTCTTTCCTCCCCTCCTCCTCCTCTCCCCACCCCCACTTTTCCCTGCCTTGCTTAAAACCTGTTACATCACGAACTTTTTTCAGTTCTGACTAAAGGTCATCGACCTGAAACATTAACTCTGTTTCTCTCTCCACAGATGCTGCCTGACCTGCTGAGTATTTCCAGCATTTTCTGTTTTTATTTCAGATTTCCAGCATCCGCAGTATTTTGCTTTTGTTCCCTCTACTTTTGTTTTTTGTTGCTTTATTTCCCATGTGGGATTTTCAGTACTGGCTTAAAATTCAGGGACTTTATTCTTCCTTCTCCCTCGTCAAAAAATCCTTTTTTCAGCTGATCTAAAACTGCCCCTTCCCGCTGAAGGTATCATTCAAGCAGCGCTGCCCACAGAGATTGCACCCACTGAGTCTCCAGTGACCAGACCTCGCTAACTGACTGATTCCAGGAGCTATGCCCAAGGTTAGCATCAAGGAGCTTCCTAAGTATTTCCCTCTTGACCTTGTACAAACACCAGTCCTTCCTCAACAACACAAAAAAATAACTTATCTCAAACAACATCGATCGAAACTCAGAAGCCTCAATTTTAACTCCGGGTCAGTTTTCTGTGGGTAAGCAGCTGTGAGAGTTACAAACTCACCCACTTCTACAGAAAGGAGGCCCGGCATATTTTAACAGCCAGGCCTCATTTAAATTCCATTGGCAGGAAGTGGAGGAAAATCGCGCAGCCCAGAGGCGCCCGCTAGTGGCGGGATCAGCTGCCGTGCCATCGGGCGGGTCGAGGTTAGGGCAGGGGAGACCTATGATTTACTCGGGGCCCCACCAGCTTTGGGCAGGTATCCTTGCTGCCTGTTCAAGAGAACAGTTGCAAATCTGATCCGGTCAGATTCTGGTGCCTCCAGGCTCCAGTAAGTACCTTGGGTGATTTGAACTGCCCACCTGCTTGGTTTCCGCCCAGTGGGTAGGATTAAAATAGCCCCAAAATGTTAATTTAATGTCTTAAACTATATTAAAATGCGGAAACAATATCTTTGGGGTTTTTTTCCCTGTCAGTCTCACCACACAGTTTTTATTTGTAAATCTTTTGCATGGTTTGTCACAGTACTCCCCGGGTAATGTAGTTCTACAGAAGCAGGGTGAAAATCAAAAGTCCCTTGATTCTTCACTCTTGTCACACACAGGATTTCTCCACATGAGCTGTAACTCGGGGTTAATGATCTTCTTCACATTGGACAGGCTGGGAGATTGAATGGATAAGGGCTTCAATCGTATCACGGAGCTCCAAAAGTCTGCTCTCTTGCAGATCAGAAGGAGTACTGAGCCTGGCAACAGGGGCAGTCATGCAATGTGACTGTAGCATGTTGCTATTTCTCATGATGACAACACATCTGGACCCTTGCAATCCCCTCATCTAATGTCTGCCCTGCTGCCAGAAAGCCAGCTGAGTCAGATTGCCCTGGCAGAAGCTGAGTTGCTGCAGTCGGGCCCCTCATGCCCAAACTATGAATCATGAGTATGTCATGACCCCTTGACAGAACTACACCAGCCTTCCACCTCCCATGCTGCAGCCACTGAAGGAGCACTTCACTGAAGCACTAGACTAGGTAAAATCGTATTTATGACAGCCACCAGGGTGGCAATTAGTGTATAGATTTTTCTGTAAGCCAATAAAATGATAATCCTTTGTGAAGTCTTTGTGTGTAGAGGCTGGTCCTGTAGTAGCTGCTGATCCTGCAATGTCAGTTGACATGAACATCAATGTTGGTCTTTGGACAGATGCAGTTATTGGAGGGTGGAAGAGCTAGGAGAGACGTTGGACATACAGCAACTTTATTAAGGAGAACAAGGATTGTTCAAGCGAAGTGCTCTTCAATGAGCTGCTGCCAAAGAGCTCTGGCTGCAGGCAACTGTTAGAACCCCCATTACCTCACGATGCTCTATGTCATCAGTATCTTCTCCCTCATGATGCTGAAGGTCCCTGTCTAATGGTGGTTTCATGTTGCAGTGCATAGCACACAACGAAACGCGATCATACAGATAAACTTTGTGGGCTGTATTGCGAGACTCCACCAGATCTGTCCGGGCATCAGAATCGCTGCTTGAGGACTCCATGGCTTGCTGGATGATAGCTCTAGATGAGCCAGAGATCTGATTGCAGCGCAGTTCAGCCACTGAGTGTGGGATCCTGAGAGGACTCATGTGCAGGGATTGGCCTTTGTCCCCAAGCAGCCAAGTTCCCACTTGCTGTACAGGGGCAAAGAGTGGGGGGCGCGGGGCGGGGGGTGGGGTGGTGGGGAGAATGGAGGACTGCTGAGTTATAAAACCATCATGGCAACTTCTGGGAGAACGGGTAGCTCTGCATGATGCGTTGCTGGTCATCACATACTGGTTGCACATTAATACAGTGAAAGCCCTTGCAATTCATGAATGTAGTGGGGTAGTGTGAAGGAGCCTGCAGGTTGATATGAGTGCAGTCAATGACACACTGGACTTGGAAGAACCTGCAATCTGTAAGAACTCTGCTGCTTCCAGATGTCCATGGGGAACGCTTTTGCAAACAGAGCATCAGTCACTTGTTTAATGCAAGCATGGACTGCAGACTGACTGGTGATGTACTGGACTTGTATTGAACACAAACTTTGAGTTATATAGATGGGCACAATCAATGGATGTATATTAGCAAAGTGGAAAGGAAAATTAATTTTGGTGTGATTACTAACCCTTCATGCACCCAGTTGCTCTGAAGATTGCATCAAGATAGATAATCAATTACTGAGATGTATCTGGAAAGCATCTGCTAACACGTCAAAGCAGCTACTCATCGGTGAGGCCTCATTTACAATATTTTGTGCAAATTTGGGCAAACAACCTTTAAAGGGACATCAGTGCTTTGGACAGGAGAATAACTCCGATAAATAAAGTAAAGAAATATAACTTATTTCCATTGGCTAAATACTGAGAAGAGACATAATCCAGGTTTATTTAACAAATGGGAGATGTGCATATGGAGAAATAAACAAGTTCCTTAGTTATGACTGTGACCATAAAAATAGAGAGGCCAAGCACCAATTTAATGTAAGCGATTCTAATGGATCAAATAATCCTACTTCACCTCTTCCCCCAGAGTAAAAGTTACGTGTAATAGATTTCTGTCAAAATATATTTTTTTTAAATCTGGATAAATGACTGGTCAAGACAATAAGAAAAAGTACAGGCATAGAGTCTCAAATACTCCGTGGCTGGAATTTGCAAGTTTCTGACCTGCCCAGAGCGGGGGTGCCGGTGGACCACAGGAAACATGGAGGTCTGGGTTTCCCCGCACACTGTTGAGTTTTAACTCCACAACCTGTGTGTGAGACGTCATGGGCAGGTCCCCCAGCCGGGCGGGAACCCTGGACAGGAGGCCCAAACAAACAGGTAGGTGCAAAATCTGATCCTGGGGGGGGGGGGGTTCCAAGCCCAGGGAGGGGCGGGGGGTCCGATCCCCTGGGGGTGGCGGGGTGGTCCAGTACCCAACCCCGGGGGTGAGTTTCGATCCCCGACCCCATGGGGGAGTTCTGATCCCCGTGGGAGGTCCAATCCCCGACCCCATGGCGGGGGGATGGGGGAGGATGGGTTTGTGTGGGGGGGTGGGGATGATGGTGGGTGAGCTTTGGGGGCCGGGAGTATGGTCTCCTGCACCTCTCGGCCTACAAGATTGCTCCCCGAGGCTGAGGCCGGCTTGTTGCAGCCATCGTGAATCCCGAGACCCGGGATCCCCGGCCGCCTGCAGTAAAACCTGCACAGCAGGTTAAAGCAGAGGCTTCAGGGCCTTATTATAATATTTAAAATGCCAACTCGCCTCCTGGCAGCGGGTTGGCTGCCCCCCCCCCACCCTCCGTCCCGCCTGAGTAAAAGCCGAAAGTGGGCGGGTTGGGGTCGGGATTTAATTTTTAATACTTTAACTTCCCCCCACCGCCCCCAACCCACTTGTTATTTTCATGTTAAGATTCCCCTCCATGAATCAGGATGTCTTCTGTGCTAATGGGGGCCATAAAACTGTAATTTGTAAAATACAATTAGTCGAGGTTGAATACTGTAGACTGTAATATTAGTTAGTTGTCCTGAAGTTTTGCTAGGTTACTTTAGGGAGCCAGGGAGGACAGAGTTTTATCTTCTGACAGGTTTACCTGGGCCTGGTCATTTCCTTCCAAGATTAAATAAGTTGGTTACTTGGCAAAATCAGGCTAATTGTAGGTTGTCTGTGGAAAGAACAAAGTTGGTGCACACCCAAATGCCTTATCTATCTTGTTATGTACATGTGTCACTGAAGAATTATGTACATACAAAATGCCTGCTGCCTAATTACTTCTGATCAGTTTTAAACTATGAAGCTGTATAACAAGGGAGGATTGAGCTGCCATTAACTGTATGGATAATTTCCCCCATTCCTGTTCACACTGGGCTATAATCCCATAGGCACCAGCAGAGAGTTGGTAACTCGCCCAAATGGCCATTCTTTATGTGCATGGCTAGACAGTATGTCAGCAGACTCTTTGACCATGGAGGGAAACACAGCAAAACCCAGTCTATTGCTGCCTGATGTCCACACACATGCACACGTACTTCATTCGACAGAAGGGAGCATGCGATATTCACTGGGAGTGGGATATTCATTGGGAGTGGGAACCCGGCTGGATTTTTTTTCCCTTTCCTACTCCCGGAAGGAAGGCCAATTATATCGCACGCACTGCTGCACTAGAGCAAATCAACTAACTCAGCACACACAAAGGATTGAATCGGGATCGTATCCAGTGTGGTTCACTCTCGCAGTGCACAGTGAATTTCGCCAATGAGCTATTATGGCATCCCACTACAACATGTTTAACTTTAATAAACAAATGTTAAAAATTTGTAAGAATTTGCACTACAAGATATACATAAGTATTACTACAAGATGAGTTTTCCCCATGGTTGAGTGTTCAGGGCAAGCTGTTACTAATTGCTGTAATAATTTGGCCTGCTCAAAAGCCAAATGGTAGAAGAAGCTATTTAGATAAATCTATACTGTTGTTTCTTAAATGCGCTTCATTTTTTTGTTGATGTAGTTAGAGATTTGTAAAGATATCAACAGTTAAGCAACCCATGACCAAACTTTGGGATTATCTTTTGATTTAGGAAATGGATATTCTGAATGCATCTACGTTTCACTGACAGATGGGCCTTCTGCAGGGTTAGACAGCATGTCAACTTTCTTCTCCTGAGCTACTCTCCTAACGTGAGGCCTCCACTTAGCAGCACAAACAAGAGCTGATAAGACACACGCCTTCCTACACTGAAGCCGCTCTGTCCCACCACAGACATTGGGTAAGGCATCAATGGTCATATATCAGTTGCAGAGACTAATAGGCCTGGATTTTTACTGCCAGCTGGATTCTGGCGGTAAAACCACCCTGGTGAGTTAATTTCCCGTCTGTCTGCGGCAGAAGGAGACCCGGGCTATTTTAACAGTTGGGCCTCATTTAAATCCCATCCGGGCACCGAGACCAGGCGAGCGGCAGGATTGGCTGCTGGAAACATCCCATGGGAGTTTCGCAGCAGGGAGGGGGGAGTGCGAGTCCACGACAGGGGAGGGCTAAGCTTTCCATGAGGAGCATTGCTCCTCCTGGCACCACGAGGAAAGTCATTTACCTTTTAGGGACTTTTCTGACCAGACATGCATATGTAAAGAAGGACCCCCGCCAGCTTTGGGCCGGTGTCCTTGTCGCCTGCTCAGTTGAGAAGGTTAAAATCCAGAATGGTCAGCTCCCTTCTCCGTTTCCGCTGGGTGGGTACGGTTAAAGTCACCCCTTAATGTTCAATCTCTGCCTACACTGGAAATATAAAACACAGTCTCGAACCCCCTCCTGGATCTCCCTCACAACCACACAGCCTACCCCCATAGAAAAATGACAGGATGAGAAGAAAGTTGGAAGTAATTAAAGAACTTGGATTTTTATAGTGCTTTTTCACATCAACACGATGACTCAAAACACTTAATTAACCAATTAATTACTTTTTGGAAGTGCAGTCACTGTTGAAATGCATAAAGACGTGCTGGCAAATTTGCACTAAAAGCGAATGAGATGAACGATCAGTTAATTTGTTTTTCTGGGGTTGTTTGAGAATTGAACATTAGCCATGGCACTGGGAGAACTCTGTAACCCTTCTTCAAATAGTGGCGTGAGATTTTTTTTTATGTCCACCTGAACAGGCCGATGGAGCCTCACCTCATCCAAAAGACAGCACCCCTGACTACACTGAAGTGTCAGGTTAGATTGTGCTCAAGTCCTCCAATGAGACTTGAACCCACGAACATTCTGACTCAGAGGCATGAGTGCTACCAACTGAGCACAAACTGACGCTTGAGTATACTGCCAGGCACCAGAGAAGGCAGGGTGGCCCCTGCATTCCCTGCATTTACATCTGTCCCTTGTACCAAAACCCACAACAAGAGTTTCCTCAGGAGTTCTCCTGATCGGCTGCCGTAACTTCAGCAGAAGATCGGCCGACTTGGTTCCATGGTCACTTCTTCGTATAATCCTTATGACTGCGTATGGCAGATTCTAGCATCAGATAGCCCTAAGAACTATGCCTTCACTAATTGAATCCATATCCTTCTGTTCATTTTAAAGTATTTAACTCATTTTGGAGCAGGTTTTAGAGACAAACATGGAAGCTCAGTACTTGGGAACACATTATCAATGTTGTGCATCCTTTTGATGAAATGCTGTTCTTCTGAAGATTTGCTCACTAAAGCCTTTCTCTTAAAATTTTACTTGGCAACAAAAACAATTAATAACATTTACAGGCATTAAAATACAAAGAAAAATATCAAAATGAAAATGATTGAAATACCTTAAAGTGTTGAAGAGTTGAATATATAATTCTGGCTATCATCCATGAAAACAGGCATGGATAATTTCAATTCAAGCTGTTGTACTAGACTGTTTCCACAATGGTTATGGCAAATACATTAATGTCATATTGTACTTTAATGCTCGACTGAACATGACTACATCAGCACTTCAATCAAATATCTGGTAGAATCAGTGTCTGGAAACACTACTCTTATGTAAAATATGGATAATCATAATTCCACTATTATCACCTTCATCAGCCCACCAAGCCAACTTCCTCTAAGGTTCCCCCCTGCCCTAGCCCTGAACTCACATCTTTCTCCAGTTTCTCTCCGATCTCCCCTCATGAACTCTCCGCACTCATCTTGTCCATGAGACCCACTTCCTGCTCCCTCGACCCTATTCCCACCAAACCGCTGACCACCCAACTTCCCTTCCTGGCCCACATGTTAGTCGATATTGTTAATGGTTCCCTCTCCTCAGGTACTGATCCCCTCCTCTTCAAATCTGTCATTATCACCCACCTCGTCAAAAAATCCACCCTTGACCAATGTTCCCCCTAAGGTGCGCGCGTGGCCGCGCAGTAATCTGAAAGGTCCCGCACAGGCCTCTCACCAAATACCGCACATGCACAGAAATTTAAAGGGACCGCGCATTAAAAGAAACAGGCTGCGCAGAACAAAACGCAGCTTACAGGGAACATTGCCCTTGACCCCTCTGTCATTACAAACTATCACCCCATCTCCATCCTCCCTTTCCTCTCCAAAATCCTTGCACTTGTTCTCGCCTCCCAAATCCATGTCTGTCTTTCCCGCAACATCCATGTCTGAACCTCTCCAATCAGATTTCCGCCCCTGCCACAGCACTGGAACAGCCCTTATCAAATTCACAAATGACATCCTATGTGTCTGTAACTGTGGTAAACTATCCCTGCTCATCCTTCTCGCCCTGTCTGCAGCCTTTGACACGGTTGACCACACCATCCTCCTCCAACACCTCTCCTCCGTTATCCAACTGGCTGGGACTGCCCTCACTTAGTTCCATTCCTATCTATCCAGTCCTAGCCAGAGAATCACCTGCAATGGCTTCTCTTCTCGCTCCCACACCATTATATTTGGAGTCTCCCAAGGATCTATCCTTGCCGCCCCCCCCCCCTCCTATTTCTCATCTACATGCTGCCCCTCGGCGACATCATCCGAAAACACAACAGTGGGTTCCATATGTACACTGACGACACCCAGCTCTACCTCACCACCATCTCTCTCGACCCCTCCATTGCCTTTGATTTGTCAGACTGCTTGTCCAACATCCAATATTAGATGAGCAGAAATTTCCTCCAATTAAATATTGGGAAGACAGAAGCCATTGTCTTCAATCCCTGCTACAAACTCCGTTCCCTAGCCACCGACTCGATCCCTTTTCCTGGTTACTGTCTGAGGCTGAACCAGACCGTTCACAACCTTTGATTTCATATTTGACCCTGAGCTGAGCTTCCCAATCCCATATACTCGCTATCACCAAGACCACCTACTTACACCTCCGTAACATCGCCCGTCTCTGCCTCTGCCTCTGATCAGCTGCTGCTGAAACCCTCACCCATGCATTTGTTACCACTAGACTTGACTATTCCAATGCTCTCCCGGCCGGACTCCCACCTTGCACCTTCCGTAAACTTGAGCTCATCCAAAACTCGGCCTCCCATATCCTAACTCGCACCAAGTCCCGTCACCCATCACCCCTGTGCTAACTGACTGATATTGGCTCCTAATCCTGCAACGCCTCGACTTTAAAATTCTCACCCCTGTCTTTAAATCCCTCCACAGCCTCGCCCCTCTCTATTTTTGTCACCCGTCCAGCCCTCCAACCCCCAAGATCACTGTAGTCCTCCAATTCTGGCCTCTAGCACATAACCGATTTTCATTGCTCCACCATTGGTGGCCGTGCTTTCAGCTGCCAAGGCCCTAAGCTCTGGAAATCCCTCCCTAAACCTCTCTGCCTCTCTCTCTTCCTTGAAGATGCTCCTTAAAATCTACCTCTTTGACCAAGCTTCTGGTCACCTGTCCTAATTTCTCCTTATGTGGCTCGGTGGCAAATTTTGTTTGATAATCGCTCCTGTGAAGCACCTTGGGAAGTTTTACTACATTAAAGGTGCTATATAAATGCAAGTTGTTGTTGTGATACCTTATATAGGCTCTACAACAGAGAATACCCACCAGGTAAAAGGTGAAGATTCATTCATGTCTGTTACTTTATGTAAGATGTATGTTTCAGTGTCCATTCCTATAAGCATTTGCTGTGAAATTGGCAAGTTACGTGCCAAGATCCAGCCATATTGATATGTCCAACTAACCAATGGGCATCTTGCATTCCCATTGACACCATAGAAATATTTAAAACGTCCCGTTTCATAAAAATGGTTACGACTTTTTTGATTCGGTAAAGAAAGGTCAGGTTTTCCTCCTTGTTGCATCTGGAGAAAGTTCAGTTCCTAGGCACAGCCAAGAGGAAATGGAGGAGGTGACCCTATTGTGTCAGATTTCCTGACCACCTGCTCCCCTTGGGCCTTCTGCTCTCCAACCGGGACTACAGCTGTTCTGCTGTTCACCCCCCAAGCAGCACCCACCCCCTACCATTCCCAGCACATGGCCCTTCCAGGGGCAGGCCTGCACCAGGAATGTAGCGAGGCCATTTCCCTCGGCTTACCCTGCCCCAAGACTGAACCCTTGTTGCTCACTAGCTTCTTTCCTCTGATGTCCTGTTCAAGTGCATCTTGCCCAAGAGAACCAATTCCTGCTCCCTTGTCCCCATTCTCACTAAACTGTTGAGCACCTAACTTCCCTCCCTGGCCCCCATGCTAGTGTAAGTGGATCCCTCTCCTCAGGTACTGTCCCCTCCCTTTCAAAATCACTGTCATCAATTCGACCCCCCTCCTTGAAAAACTCACCCTCAACCGCTCTGTCCTTGAAAATGACTGCCACATCTCCAACCTCCCTTTCTTCTGTAAAGTCGCTGAATGTGTTGTTGCTTCCCATCCAATCAGTTCCCATCTCTCCTGCAGTTCACTGTTTGATTCTTTCTAATCAGGTTTCTACCCCTGCTACGGCAGCAAAATTACCTGAACTAAACTCAGGAATATCGCTCTCTGTAAATGTGACCATGGTGTATTTTTCCCCCCACCTTGACCTCTTTGCAGCCTTTGACACGATCGACCACACTATGCTTCTCCAACGCCTCTCCTCCATTGTCCAGTTCTCGCCTGGTTTACTCTTACCTATCTGATCATAGCCGGAGTATCTCTAGCAAAGACTTCTCTTCCTACCTCTTCACAGGAGTTCCCCAAAGGTTCTATCCTTGACCCCCTGCTCTTCCTCATCTACGCCCCTGCAACAAAACCATACCTTTCCCACCAACTTTAACCCCCTCCCCAGTCCCTGTTACAGTCTGAACCAAACTGTTCACAAACTCAGCATCCTATTTAACTCCAAGTTGAGACTCCAACTCCATTTCCTCTCAATCACAAAGACCACCTACTTCCATCTCTGTAATATAGCCCAACTCTACCCCTATCTCAGCCAAACCACTTTGTTACCTCCAGACCCGATTACTGCAATGCCCTCCTTAAACCCCTCCGCTTCTCCACATCCTTCTCCTCCTTTAAGACTCTCCTTATATCCAACCTCTTTGGCCATCTTCCTAATATCTCCTTCATTGTCTCAGCATCCATTTGTTGATTACGCCTCTGAGGCACTTTGGGACATTTTTTCCATGTTAAAGGTGTTCTATGTACCACTTTGTTGCTGTATCAACTTTTCCTCTAATTTCACTCATTCAATTTAATTCTGATCTCCTGAATATTAGACATTTGCACCTAAAATGGCTCTTATCAAAGTCACAAATGACATCCTTTGTGACTGTGACAAAGGTAAACTATCCCTCCTCGTCCTTCTCGACCTGTCTGCAGCCTTTGGCACAGTTGACCACTCCAACCTCCTCCAACGCCTCTTCACCATTGTCCAGCTGGGTGGGTCTGCACTAGCCTGGTTCCATTCTTATCTATTGAGTCGTAGCCAGAGAATCACCTGCAATGGCTTCTCTTCCCGCTCCCGCACCGTTACCTCCAGAGTCCCCCAAGGATCTATCATTTGCCCCCTCCTATTTCCTCATCTACATGCTGCCCCTCAGCGACATCATCTGAAAACACAGCGTCAGTTTCCATATGAATGCTGACAACACCCAGCTCTACCTCACCACCACCTCTCTCGACCACTCCACTGTCTCTAAATTGTCAGACTGCTTGTCTGACATCCAGTACTGGGTGAGCAGAAATGACCTCCAACTAAATATTGGGAAGACCGAAGCCATTGTCTTCAATCCCTGCTACAAACTCCATTCCCTAGCTACTGACTCCATCCCTTTTCCTGGTCACTATCTGAGGCTGAACCAGACCGTTCACAACCTTGGCCTCCTATTTGACCCTGAGCTGAGCTTCCCATATACTCTCTATCACCAAGACCACCTACTTTCACCTCTGTAACATCGCCCGCCTCAGATCATCTGCTGCTGAAACCCTCATCCATGCATTTGTGACTGCTAGGCTCAACCATTCCAATGTTCTCCCAGTCGGACACCCACCTTGCACCCTCCATAAACTTGAGCTCATCCATCTGCTGCCCGTATTCTAACTTGCACCAAGTCCCATCACCCATCACCCCTGTGCTAACTGACTCACCTTGGCTCCTAATTCTGCAACGCCTCGATTTATAATTCTCATCCTTGTTTTCAAATCCACCCATGGCCTCGCCCCTCCCTATCTCTGTCACCTCCTCCAGCCCTACAACCCCCCGAGATCTCTGCACTCCTCCAATTCTGGCCTCTTGTACATCACCGATTTTAATCACTCCACCATTGATAGCCGTGCCTTTAGCTGCCTAGGTCCTAAGGAAATCCCTCCCTAAACTTCTCTGAAGAACTAACTCTCCTGTGAAGTGCATTGGGAGATTTTACTTGGTTAAAGGCGCTATATAAATACAAGTTGTTGTTGTTGTATAAATAGTTTTAATATCCTAGCTATAGCGCTGGAGCAAAGGGGCCAATATTAGAGAGAGTGCAAGCTATATCGGTGATGGAAAAACTGCTCTTCATTTTTTTACATAACACAGAAGTGTATGGAATTTACAAAAGCTATTGTGCATCAAGTCTACTTCTTTCAACAAACCATGGACTTTCTGCCCAGCCATGGAATCTCATCAGTTGTGAAATGTCCTGAGGGAGGTGCATAGCTAGAGGTAGAACTTCCAAGGCAAAAATCTGTAAATTCTCTCCCTGATGCCCAAAGATAATTGAAGAAAGCTCCAAAGTATCGATCAACCATCACAAATAACATTCTTAACTATGACTGGCTCCATTACATACAAGACATTCCCACAAGCATAGGAATCATTGGGCTCCATAAAGTATTTTATCTTCTATGTCAATTTTCCCCATCTAACTGCAATTCCATTCTTAACCAGACATTTATCCAGCCCCCTTGCCCTCCCCAGTAATAATCTAGCATGATTCCTTGTGGGGAAAAAGATAAATTCTTCTTTAACACTGAAGCTAAACAAATAGCATCTGCCTCCTTGACAAGTGGTATGAGCAATGTAAGAAATTATGACGTAGGAATTGGTCCTCATTGCGCCTGTTCTACAAGTGTAAAAACACCCGAAATTGGGTTGGGTGATTTTTTTCAGGCACTTCTCGCAGCTGCCTAAAACGAGCATTAGGGTCCTTGCACACGCTAATCAGTGGCTTAATGCGTGTTTAAGGACCCATACAAAAAATTGGGTCGCCCCAATTTCAGGACGTGGATGCGGCCTAGCCAGCAGCCACTACTAAAAAGTACGGCTCCACAGTACTTCTGATGGCCCCTAATGGCCACGATCATCCCCTATCCCGCTGTCCTTTCCCCTGACCCCCCGCCCAGGACTTACCTGAGACTGAATGTTTCTGTTGACCAAACCGCCTGTGGAGGCGCATCAGGCGCCGGCAGCTCACCCTGAATATTTAGATGAGGCCCGAGGACCCACTTCTCGCGATCCTTGGGCCTCCATCTACGAGCCCAGGGATCGTTCCCTGCGGCCATTTACTGCATTAAAAACAGGCGAAAGGAATATCCAGGCCGATAGTTGCAAACTCAATGAGATATGAGTCACGCTGAATTCGACAAAATTGAGAGCAATGAAGGCCTGCAAGAAAAGGCACTGTTACAGAAAATTGCCAGGCAACCCCTGAGCCAGTTGCACAACCGTAGCGATCAGTTATTTTGTGCTGAATAAGTGAGAGTGGCACAGCAAGAATTGGGTGTTGGAAATGAGTTGTTACGAGGAATCAAAACATGGTGTCAAAATACAGCAACAAACAAGAGTGCTGCAAGAAATTGTGGAACCAAAAATCTAATGACAAATGGACATCCTGAACGCCCTTTCCTACTGTCCAGGTAATGCAGGATGTCATTTCAAAAGGACACCCATCTGAAACAGACATCTAAGCATTTTTGGGGGAATCGGCCGTGGCGGTGGTGGATGTAAAGTAAGGACATTGAATCTGTGATATTTCAACCATTCTTGGACCATATTTTGCTAAAAGAAAAGTAAAATCAGCGGGACTTTGTGCAAATGGTTCAATTGTTTTCCCCCGGCACCAATAGAAAACCCTCTATATCGGGCCTTTGTAAGAAGAGGAGGATCTATGAGAGAATACGAGGCATATCAGGCTCCGGGGCCACGAAAAATTGGCAGAACATTCGTGCATGCGCAGACTCCTCTTCCCAAAAGAAACTGGGACAACAAACCTAATATCAGCACTAAGATATGTGAATGCCTGCCTAACCATAACATTGAATGATCACAACTTCTTTCAGATGAACATCAGCAGGATTGAAGCCATCATCCTTGGCACCCATCATAAATTCTGCTCCCTTTCCAATGATTCCATCCCCCTATTTGGTCACTCACTCAAGATCAGTAAGACTGTGAAGTCCTGGCATCTCGTTCAACCTGGAATTGTGCTTCTAACTCTGCATCCTCTCCATCACCAAATTATTCCCCCCTCCACAACATTGCTCAAATTTGTACCTACCTCAGTCCCTCCACTGCTGAAGCCTTACAGAATTAATTATTCCAGTGCTCTCTTGAATGGCCTTCCTTTGTACATAGTTACACAAACTCCAAAACGGAGCTGCCCACATCCTGTCCCCCATTCGCCCATCATTCCCGTCTTCACAGATCTACATTGGCTCCCTGTTCCCCAACACATTACATTTAAAATCCTGATCCTCATCTTCAAATACCTCTATAGCCTTTTGCCATACTACCTCTTCCAGAGGAACTTTCATACCATTCCATCTTCACACTCTGGCCTCCCTTGCATTCTCTACTCTTTACACCGCCAACTGTGTCAGAGCTTTCAGCTGGCTCGGTCTTGGTCTCTGGAGCGCCCTCCCGAAACCTTCCACCTCTCTACATCGCTGTCACTCTTTAAAAACCTCTCAAAGTCTAGCTTTTCACCTATGTATCAACCACACTTCCAAAACTCAGCATTTCCAATCCTCTTACTATTACTCTGTGAAGTGTCTTGAGACATTTTGTACGCTAAAGCGGCTATACATATACAAGTTGTTGTTGATGCTGTACATAATGCTACTCACTTGAGGTTCGGAGTGCTTTGTTGCCAAATAGACGTTTCAGATATCAGTATAAAAATACAAGATAGGAAAACACAGAACTTTGATTGAAGTGGATTGATACACCAAAGGGACAATGAATGCCAAAAAACCGACCCATGAATAACGGCATCAAAGCTACGAGAGGTTTTAAATCTTCCTCAGTGTTTCAATATGTAATTTTATTTTTCTCCAAGAGCTATTTGAACATGTGGATTAACAAAGAAGTGCAGTTTTGTTGGAATTTGTTCACTCTTCCTCTGTCAAAATAAACTCTGCTTTAAATTTCATTTTGGTGGTATGGGGTGAAAATCCATTTCGGCATGTTTTTGGGCCTGAAATAGGGGGTGCTGTGAGCACACGTGAGAAACCCGAGACTGGAGGCTCACCTGAAAGTGGGTCTCGGGCCTCATCAGCATATTGCTGGTGAGCTGCAGATACCAATCGAGTGTCCAGAGGCAGCTTGCCGGTTCCACAAGGACATGTTCAGTTGGCCTCCTCCCCGGCAGTGAACCTCAGATGGGTCGTGGGGTGGGGGAAGGGAGGTGGTGATCGGAAAGGAGGTGGGTGGGTACGATCGGGAGTGGGGTGTGACAACAGTCTGCCAGGCTGCTATGGAGCCGGGAGGAGCACTGCTGCAAATATATATTTTTTTAAAGTTACATTTTTGTTGGCGGCCTCCAGCGGTCCCTTTAAGGACTACTGATCAGGCCACGTGTAGAGAAGGTTATCCTGAACACCGCAGGAGGTTGACAGAAACCCCAGTGTAAATATTTGTTGTAAATATTTCCATGCAAGTTCCGTTAGTCTCCTGCTGAATTTATGAAGGAAGGACCCCCTGTGGGATTTTCAGGCCAACATCACAATACAAAGCTCATCCTGACCCAAACACCAAGAAGTGAAGTGATTTTTCTTTTTCAAAACCAATTGTCTTCCTGAACTATTTCTTCTTCTAACAGGTCAGGCTTTAACTCAGCATGTTGTATCGTCAACTCTGTGCACAGCAATGGCCCCAACCCCTGCCAAGGTCAGCCTCTATATTTGAAGGATTTGTTAATCCAGTTTATATTGATTAGATTATTTATGAAGTGTTTTGAGTGACACAAATTTTCACCTACGTGTCATTCATTCACCATTTTCAAAGCAGAGCACTGAGATCCTAAAGATATACTGCTAATAAGTGACAAGCTTTGACTTTACATAGTGGGCTTGAGTCAACCACCATTCCCCTAGCACTAGTGTTTTTTTGTGTGGTATGATCATTCATAAGTAATGGGAACAAAGACCCGTAGTTCAAGTTTGAACCAGCCAGGACTTTACACTTTAGAGAAACGTAGACAAAGGTGTAATTTGATTGAGGTTCAGAAGATGATGAAGGGAATGTGTAGACAGTTTGTTAGGGAGGACCTGGGGGGCCACAATCTTATGTAGGCCAGAACTAGTTTAGATGTTAGGAGGTGGTTCTTTTCCCAGAGAACAGCGGACGTGTGGAACAGGTTTCTGGCTCGTGTTGTGAAAGCTGATTAGCTGATTAGCTGAATTCCTTCAAGTGAGAGCTGGACCTGTTCCTGACTGGGGCGGAGTTCTACCCGTAACATTAATCAAGGCCAGAGTGATCTCCTGGACTAGTTTTGATCATCTAAAGGGGTCGGAGAAGAATTTTCCAGAATTTTCCCGCCTAATTGGCCTGGGTTTTCTTCTGGTTTTTCATCTCTCCCAGGATATTACATTTTTATTGCCGTTTTTCCTCAATAATTTAAATTTCTAATGTCCAAAATAAGAGTTTAAACAAAATAAAAGAATACATATTTCACGAAAATATCATTAAATTTTCCAGTGAATTGTTTTTTGTGTCTTTTAATGGTTTCATTGAAGTTTTTACTTGAAGAATGTCTCAGCCTTTCCCAAAAACCTGGGCTTGGACTTTTGATACTTTTGACCAGAACAGTGACCCTGTGAGGTGAATTGAGAATTTGCCGGCTAAACTTGTGCAGTATGCCCAATCTCACAGGATAAATCAGTGTCATTCCGTCAGATGTACTAATGGAATATGCTAGCAGTGCAAAGAATATATATACATAAAATTAAAAAGGTCACTTAATTACAGTTTTCACATAAAATTTTAGACAGAGCTATGAAACTTAGTCCCAAAAGTATTAATAAAAATCCCAGAATACTTTTTTTTTAATGGAATTTAATTTATTTGATCAGTTCAAATCAATGTCCCTGATATTATCCCCTAACATGGCATAAACACTACCTATTATATAAGCACAAATCCTCTGAGGCAGTGTGAGCAATGCCATGGGAGATCTACTCATCGTATAAATAAAAAATCAATCACAAATTAGAAAAAGTGCCACTTGTACACTGCAAGTAACGTACAAATATACAAGGAGAAGCATCTGAAACACTCAGGTCAGACTTAGCTGATTCTCAAAATGAATGTCTTGGACCCCACAAAATTTCAATGGTGAGCAATTGATTCACACCCACTCTATTCATAAATATTATTTTCTCATGAATTATTATGCATTATATTATAGTGATCTTTTTTATTATCTGCTAAATTAAAGTTCTCATTTGTTGTCATTGGTTATGTGTTCTGCTGTCAGAGATTTCTCATTGTTTCTCTTAGCTATTTTAATAACAATGGATTGCAGCTTATTTCCTGATGTGTGTGCTACTCTAAGAGCAACCAGAGATGTGCTCTGTGTAAGGACATCAGATTGGATGGAGGCTGTGAGCAATCTCAATTTGCAATATCTTTGCACAAAAAAGTGGTCATCTGCTAGTAGTTAAGAGCCCAGAGCTAGGACCTGTCAGGTCAGGAGGAAGACATTTATACTGGTTATGGCAAACAGTTGAAAGCGCTAAATCACTTTCACAAACAGCTCGCACTCATCCTCCATTCATGAGAATTGAAATATCATCTGTTTGAGGCTGTTTGAGGCTGTGTGACAAGCTGTGAATATCCCAACTCTAATGTTCCATTAAAGACAGGCAAAGAGCATAGCTTCCTGAATTGTGATGATGCGTCTCAGCCCTTTCGGATGCCGATTGACACATAGAATCATAGAAAGTTACAGCACGGAAGGAGACCATTTCAGCCCATCGTGTCCACGCCGGCCAACAAAGAGCTATCCAGCCTACTCCCACTTCCCAGCAGGTTAGAGCATCCCAAGTGCACATCCAAGTACTTTTTAAATGTGGTTAGGGTTCAGGCAGTGAGTTCCAGACCCCCACAACCCTCTGGGTGAAGAAATTTCCCCTCAAATCCCCTCTAAACCTTCCCCCAATTACTTTAAATCTGTGCCCCCTGGTTTGTGACCCCTCTGCTAAGGGAAATAGGTCCTTTCTATCCATTTTATCTATGCCCCTCATAATTTTATGCACCTCAATAAGGTCTCCCCTCAGCCTCCTCTGTTCCAAGGAAAACAGACCCAGCCTATCCAATCTTTCCTCATAGCTAAGATTCTCTACTCCCGGCAACATCCTTGTAAATCTCCTCTGTACCCTCTCTAGTGCAATCACATCTTTCCTGTAATGTGGTGACCAGAACTGCACGCAGTACTCTAGCTGAGGCCTAACTAGTGTTTTATACAGTTGAAGCATAACCCCCCTGCTCTTGTATTCTATGCCATGGCTAATAAAGGCAAGCATTCCATATGCCTTCTTAACCACCTTTTCTACTTGGCCTGCTACCTTCAGGGATCTGTGGACAGGCACGCCAAGGTCCCTTTGTTCCTCTACACTACTCAGTGTCCTACCATTTAATGTGTATTCCCTTTCCTTGCCCTCCCCAAATGCATTACCTCACACTTCTCCGGATTGAATTCCATTTGCCACGGTTCTGCCCACCTGACCAATTTATTGATATCTTCCTGCAATCTACAGCTTCCTTCTTCAGTATCAACCACACAGCCGATTTTAGTATCATCTGCAAACTTCTTAATCATACCCCCTATATTCAAGTCAAGATCGTTGATATATACCACAAAAAGCAAGGGACCTAGTACTGAGCCCTGCGGAACCCCACTGGAAACAGCCTTCCAGTCACAAAAACACCCATCAACCATTACCCTCTGCTCCCTGTCTCCGAGCCAGTTTTGAATCCAACTTGACACTTTGCCCTGGATCTCATGGGCTTTTAACTTCATGACCAGTCTGCCATGTGGAACCTTATCAAAAGCCTTACTAAAGTCCATATACACTACATCAAATACACTACCCTCATCTACCCTCTTTGTTACCTCCTCAAAAAATTCAGTCAAGTTTGTCAGACACGACCTTCCCTTAACAAATCCGTGCTGACTATCCTTGATTAATCCATGTCTTTCTAAATGAAGATTTATCCTGTCCTTCAGAATTCTTTCCAATAATTTTCCCACCACCGAGGTTAGGCTGACTGGCCTGTAATTACTCGGTCTATCCTTTTCTCCCTTTTTAAACAAGGGTACCACATTAGCAGTCCTCCAATCCTCCGGTACCACACCTGAAGCCTGAGAGGATTGAAAAATGATGGTCAGGGCCTCTACTATTTCCTCTTTTGCTTTGCTTAACAGCCTGGGATACATTTCATCCGGGCCTGGGGATGTATCCACTTTTAAAGCTGCTAAACCCCTTAATACTTCCTCTCTCACTATGTTTATTTCATCTAATATTTCACACTCCTCCCCCCCGATAGCAATGTCTGCTTCGCCCCTCTCCTTTGTGAAAACAGACGCAAAGTATTCATTAAGAACCCTACCGACGTCTCCCGCCTCCATACACAGATTACCCTCATTATCTCTAATAGGCCCTACCCTTTCTTTAGTTATCCTATTACTCTTAATATATTTATAAAACATCTTTGGGTTTTCCTTGATTTTACTTGCCAAGAATTTTTCATGCTCTCTCTTTGCTTTCCTAATATCATTTTTAATTGCACCCCTGCACTTTCTGTACTCCTCTAAAGATTCTGGAGTATTTAGCCCTCGGTATCTGTCATACGCCTCCCTTTTTTTCTTTATCCTACTCTGCATGTCTCTAGACACCCAGGGGGCTCAAGATTTGTTAGTCCCACCTTTTTTCTTTAAGGGCACATGTTTGGTCTGAACCCTCTGTATTTGCAGCACTTTCTGTTACTGCTAATGATAATAGCCTATTGCCTAATCCTACAAACACTCCAGGAAGGAAGGAGCCTTCCAAACATGGAAAGACCAACTGAAGAAAGTTTCTAACATCTGGAGTATATTTGGCAGATATAACAGGATGCTGCTCAAGTCAAAGAATCCTCCAAGCAGATTACCCAATAAATTATTAGGTTTCATTTTTAATTCACCCCAGGAGAGCAAGGACAGATTGTAAAAGGTTCAGTTCTCCCCTTCCAGTTTCTCCTCTCTTGAAGGTACAGGCTCATAAGCTATGATCCACAGACACTAGGTGGCCTTCAATACCTTGGCCAAGTGGCCATTCTCCATGTGTGAGCCCACACAGTGAATGTTCGCAGACTATTCGATGTGGGGTGGGAACCCTATAGCTAAATTTGAAATTGTCCTCACTCACCAAACACACATACACATACTTTCAAATCACATATAGAAAACACAGCCCCAGCAGGGGGAAGTGAATTGCAAGTCAAGCAATGACACAGCAGTAGGCCTAACATGCCAGAATGTTCTCTCATTCTCTGTCAGGAATGCAGAGAGGAATCCAGCCCATCATATCCAGGTTGTCCTTGTATTGGAGTTTCTCAGTTTGTAAGCGTATACAGAACATTGTCTAGTATTTTTCACAATCAATGATACAATTGGCCACCCAAACCCTCCCTCTGAAAATCCAAATTGCCCTATAGCCCTTGATTTAACACAAACACAAACTTTCTTGTGCATCAGAGTTTCTGCCTTTTGATTGATAGTGTATCCCTTCAGTGTGACAGTAAGGTACAAGGTCATTGACTGCATTTTGTACAACACAGCGGAAACTAGTCTCTACAAATAGATAATTCTATCAGACGCAGCCTCAGCCATTTCTGTAGAGGTGAATGATGAACAGCGATAAGAAAAATTACACGATTGGAAGCCATTTCATATTTCAGTACAAGGAACAACATGTCAATCTACACAGTAAGTTGATTTTATTGTTTCTCAAAGTTGCAAGTCCTTACAAATGTTTTTCAGGCGGAGCTGATTGGTGCGGCAGGTTATAACACAGCTCTTTCTGCTCTGCAACCTGGGACTTGCATTCAGCCCAGATTGATGGGATGAAGACTTTTCTTTCTGTTGGCTGTAAAGGTCCTCAATGAAATGAGTTTGGTCAGTCTCAATTCTGTTCCTTCTGGGCATGGACCCATAGTACAAAACGGACTGCAAATTGGCATGGAACTAGCAATCAGAGATACCATTAGGTTGGTTGCTGTATGAAATGGAAATGTCACACACTGATGCAGTAGAAGGTGCTCTTCTGGAATTATGTCTGAGGCACATTTTGGAGATTGATTAAAAGAAGTCTGATCTTCATCTATCACATACTATACCAGCCTGGAGAGCAATTGGTGTTTGACACTTAGTGCAAACAAAATTGATAAAAATGTTCCATTATCCACCACTGACCTATACACATACACACACAAACACAAACTATAACCATGCCATCTGGTCTACTCAGCAGCCTGTACGGACCTCAAAATAAGATTAAAGAATAGAAGTATATCACATTGTTAGAAAATAAATCCCTTCTTTCCAAATAATATGTGGAAAAAACAGCATAAATGCTGAACCTGGGAGATGCCATTGAAAGTTAGCATTTTCTCATTTTCCAACCTTCCTACCCTCCTCTCTTCCAATTTGACCCTCTTCCCCTGGAGATTTATCTTTGAACATGATAACTCTGTTATCTTTATCAAGTGATTATTCAATGTTTGCAAGGTTTAGCAGTGGAATTGGCCATGAGCAGCAACATACCTAGCCTGAAGTGTGGAACTCTCTCTCAGAAGAAGCAGTAGATGCTAGCTCAAATAATAATATTAAAGCTGATACTGATAGACTTTTGCTAGCCAAGGGTATTAAGGGATATGGAGCCAAGGCGGGTGGATGGAGTTAGGATGCAGATCAGCCATGATCTCATTGAATGGCGGGACAGGCTCGAAGGGCTGAATGGCCTCCACCTGTTCCTATGATCCTGCCCTCTCCAAACACCTTGGTCCTTTTTAATAAATTCACGATTATTATTAATTGATAATGTCTGTTAAAATACATGCTTACTATCACTTGATTACACAAGAGTTTTATACAAATATATCTCATTGCAATTTGCTTGTCACACTGGTCAGATTTGGCAACTCCTAAAAGGGCAGTATAGTCAAAAAAACTACAGAAATGCAGTGACTTGTTTTTCAATAGTTATTTTGTTTCAATAAAAAATGACCTTGAATCATAATCAAGCTTGTTGAATCTAAAAAAATGAACTGATACTTTTATAGGATGACACAATGGGTGGATTTTTCCAACCTTGGCGACGTCTAGGGCATGTGGGGACCTCGCATCTGTCTCGATCCCGGCCTCCAACAAGATTTTCTGTTGATGGGGCTTGTTAAGCCCGCCCTGAGAGGTTCCCGGCCAATTAATAGGAAGCAGGTCTGATGATGTCATTTGATGACATGTCATCAGCCAGTTTCCTTAAAGGGACCATGTCCAAAATGATTTTGACAGTTGTGCTGCAAACACTGACTAGCACTGCACAAAGGTGCACGGCTGCACCCAGGCTCTCCCATGACTCCCTCCATATGCTTATGGAGGGAGTCACAGCACACAGGGAGGTTCTCTTCCCTTCCCATGGGTGGAAGACACCTCCCCAGGACACCAACCCATCCTGGTTGCATATTGCACAGGAGGACACAAGCAGGGATGTCATCAGGAGGACCAGGGTGCAGTGGCGCAAACCTTACAATGATCTCAGTAGATCACGAAACGTTACTGCAAAGCCACACTCAACCTCTTCCTCCTGTGCCACTCATCACATCCCCATCACTCTGCCTTCCCTATCCTACTCCTGCACATCCTTACTCCCACCAACTTACCTTGCACCTCCACCCATCCCTCTCTATCTACATTATCACTTCTCCATCTCACTAGCCACCCCTCACACTCATCCTCATCCTAGTCCAATCATACCAACTAACAACACACAAGGGTAGACACTTGAGTGTTTTATGCAATGTTCATGTAAACTTTCTGTTAATCTGTTGTCAAGCATTGAAATCCTTATTATCACCACTTTGCCTTCTTGGACAGATCTGTGTGCACCTTTGAAAGTGTCTTAGTGAGTTCCAGTGAATGGTGAGACATAAAGTCCACCCCCAACAATGGTGAAGAGTGTGAAAGGAATGGCTTGGACATTGTAGGGATGCTTTATGGTGCTGGTGTGGGGTGGTGCCAACCTGGTTCATCATGTGGCAGCCAGGGTGTTCAGTGTTAAGTGAATAAATCTGGACATGGTGAGGCCATCGCTAACGTCCCAGGCAGCAATGTGCACAGGTGATGATACCCGGTGTCCAGTGCAGCATCAGTTGATTGCGGAGAAGGTTGGTGTGGATGTTGGTGCTGCTGGTGTGCCCGGTGATGCTGGTGTTGAGGCTGATCGTGTTGGGATTCTGAGGGCCAAGGTGAGATTTTTTTCAAGGGCACCGATGCTGATGGAATAGTTGGCAGGTGAGGTTGAGATGACAGAAGTGATCTGTCAATGTTAAGATAGGTTGTTCCAAGGAGGTGACAGTGGATAGAGAGATTACTGCAAACACTTCAAAAGTGTATAAAGCTCAAAAGTAGGTTCCAAATCCTGAAGGCTCCAGCTTCTAAGATTGGGAAGTGAACAGCTGTGAAATGGTAGGTTTTATACCAGTTTTGCAGCTTGCACCTATTCACAGCATGTAAGATTTCCAAAATTTGCAGATCCCCAAAAATATATCGAAAGGGTAAAAATAAAGGACTTTGGAACTTTAAAGGAAACGTGCCTGGACATGTACGGCTCGTGGATGGTCTGGGAATTCAAAGCCCAGCAAACATTAACATTTGGACAATAGGCCCTGGGGAAAGGCCGCCCCACCCAAAACACAGAGCCCATAGGAATGCTAGGACCAGCAAGGAACCCAAAGCAGGAGAACAATGCAAGCTTCCATGGAACAACAGCGCAACAGGATGTAAGCCATTTGATTTGGTTTAGCATAGTTGAAAGCCCATCAAAATTTTAACAAGACAATGAACAGGCCTCACCTGAAAACTCACTGCATTATGAAACCAGTTTTTCGTGAGGAGTTTTGTGGGGCGGTGGGGGGGGGGGGCGAAAAAGGACTATATCTATAGCAGGACCCAAGAGCTCTCTCTTTTGACTCGCCGACTACACTGGTCCAAGGCTCTCTCGCAGCACTGCCCAGAAGCCACATGGTAAAGGAAGACGTTCGATGACCAGAATCACCATCGACTTATCTGGCTGGATTTCGTACTGTTAATACCCCTGTCTGGTGAGCATTATCCCTGATCTCCTGAAACCGAAACCTAGCTAGAAGTGGGATTTTTGGGAGGGATAAAGTTTTTGTTTTTTTCTTGTATACTGTCAATTTTCCTCACCTGTAACCGTGTGTTCCCCAAACCTGTTTAAGTGTGAAGTGTGTTTAAGTTTGTTACCTTTTAATTTTAATAAAAGTTATAGTTCTTTTATTGGAACCTGTGATCTACTGCATCTTTATTCACAACCCCTAAATAAGTCCAAGTTTTGAACCTGGGGCATGGGAGCGATTCGAACCGCTCACTGAGTCAGGGGAAAGGCTGACTCCTACCACAACCACACCCTACAAGCAATCCACAGTCATTGAGAACCCGACATACTTACCTGACGCGATAGCCACTCTCCAGGAACCTCGTTGAAAACCTGGTAAAATGGTAACTACTTGGGAAAATGGTTCTTAACTATCTTTTCATAAGCTTCTAACAATCTAAGTTGGCTGACCCGTCGCTTGGTGTCGGATCTGTTCAGGGATAACAGACCAGACACTTGGGAAACTGACAAGGAGGTGGGTTTACAGCGGGATACTAACCCGCTGTCAATCTTTGTAATTTTGACAGCGGACCCGCCTCCAAACCCGCACTCTGAGCGCCGGCAAAATTCAGCCCAATGCTGCCACACAGTAAAAGGACTTTTTGGGACTAAAAATGGGACAGCAAGTGTTGGTGATTGTGGCTGAGATGACAGCATGGCTACAGAATAGCTGTGAATGGACTTAAAAGTGTGATCATGTGTTGCTTTCGTCAGAGGTAGGTACTTGGCCAGTAGCAGTGAGAGAAGAACATGAAATGTGATCAGCTTAGTCTGTGTGCTTTACTGGCAAGTTATAAAACGTGTGATTGAGGGTCAAAAACCTGGTGGTAAAATCAAGTAACTGTAATAGACTGAACTGAACTCTTAACAAAGAACCAATAACCATGGATTAAAGGTAGGTGCCTGTTAAGGTTAGCATTAAATAGGGATAATTTATTATTAAAGACCTGTTTAAAATAGCCAGTAGTGTATTTTATTTCTTTGCATGATCTGATTTCAAGTGTTGTGTGGGCTGTATATGCTGTGGCATGGTTTACTCTAATGTTGGACTACATTGCCCCATGCTACGCTGGTTGTGTTGCAAAAAGACACTTTAGTCCTTCCTGATTTTTAAATTCTAGTCTGAGTGTAGGAAGTTTTGGTCCCACTTTTAATGAGCTTGGGTTGGTTCAAATTGCACTAAACCTCCAAAACTAAGACTGCATTCTCATCCCCGATAAAGACACCTGTCACCAGTGTCATTTAAATTGGAATCATCATATGTCAAAATAGTTTGAATGCAGCAGTCATAATAAGATCTAGTTTAATCAGAATCTATTTCCAAGTCGAACTCTGGTACAAGTTCCCAGCAATCTTGGCTGTACTGAGGCAGAATTTTGAGGCGTCACAAATTATTTACGGCATCACACTCCACCAATACACAATTTCCATTTGGGATAAGTGATAAACATTAACTTCATTAAAAAAATGAATAATTCCTTATACTTATTCTTCTAGGAAATAATGATTTGATAAAATAAAACTGTTAGATTTAAAGCAAAAGCAACTCTTTGCTGCTGGCATTTTCTTCAAGTGATATTTCGTGGTTTGACAGGGCTGACACAGAAATTTCAGTATCTAAAATATGGTAAATTTTTAAAAACCTTTCCACATCATTACCTCGTGCAAATGAATAACTGATCTCCTGCTAGCTGTAAATGCAAGCAGCGGTGCAGTGAAGGCTAATAAAATATTTAAAACACACGCTTATCGATTAAGATCAACTTGCAGGTTGACAGCCTGTCACGGTAAATTCAGTGCCTAAAACATCTAATGATTTGGAAGCAGTCTGAATAAAAATCCCACTGACAGAACTCCTTACTGACAGAATATATTTTTAAGTGCCTTGACCATTCCATAACCCAGAAATTCAGTGATTAGGAAATTCTAACTCACAGTCCCAGGGTGTAGAGAATTGCTCTTTTTGGATCTGTATATCCAAGCCTGCCTACCAAATATCATTCATTGTGGTACAAGCACAGTATGCAGACAGAGTAATAAGAACCAAAGAATTAGGAGCAGGAATAAGCCATTTGGCCCCTCAAGCCTGCTCCGCCATTCAATAAGATCATGGTTGATCTTCGACCTCAACTCCACTTTCCTGCCCGATCTCCATATCCCTTGATTCCCCTAGAGTCCAAAAATCTATCTATCTCAGCCTTGAATATACTCAGTGACTCAGCATCCATAGCCCTTTGGGTAGAGAATTCCAGAGATTCACAACCTTCTGAGTGAAGAAAGTCCTCATCATCTCAGTCTTAAGTGGCCGACTCCTCATCCTGAGACTATGCTCCCTAGTTCTAGACTCTCCAGCCAGGGGAAACAATCTCTCAGCATCTACTCTGTTAATCCCCCTCAAAATCTTACATGTTGCAATGAGATCACCTCTCATTCTTCTAAACTCCAGAGAATGTGATACAAGCCAATGGCTCCAGGTAAAGTGTAGTGATGACAATCCTGTGCGACCAGCAGTGAAAGAGTGAGAATGAGTTTGAACACTTCCAGTCTAGTCGATCTTTCTAGCAGTCTGATAAGTAGTAAACCAAACCGGGATAAATTAGGGACTTTACAATGGAAGTGAAGTTTAAAAGTCCTTGGGGGGAAAATTCGTTTGCTTTGCACCTCCCGTTAGCGCCCTAATTCAGCGGGAGGTTAGCGGTGGCGGTAACCGTTAGCGCCCTGCGTGCTGCGCCGCCGGCAATTACATCATCACCGTGCGCAGCGCCCCACTCACGATCTTTGGTAGCGCCCCCTGATTAATCACCGGACGCTATGTCCGACGGGGTCAGGGGAGCCTACCTGCGGCCGGGGCGGCACTAGTTAAAGGGGAGGTGGCGGGCGGCCATTTTTGTTGCTGGCCGCCTGCCAGCACCTGCCCCCGTTGCTGTCCCCGGCCCCCGTGAAGCCCCCGGGGTGCCGGTTGCTCTCCATGAGCCTGGCACTCCTCTTGAGTGCCGGGCTCGTTTGCCTGCACTCCCGATCCCTGGTGGCCCAGCTGGGCGCCGGGACGCGCTGCGCCAGGCCCCTCCCCTTTAATAAGGGGAGGAAGGCCTGCAGTACCGCGGCGCGACATGCCGCAGCGCCACGCCTCAAAAGGGACGCGGGCGCTTCCAGTAGTGCCCCTCCTCCCTCTCGGGGCGCTACCTGGGAAAAGCGGCCACAGGGGTGCTTTAGCGCCCTGGCGAAGTTAGCGCCCCAAAGGGGGCGCGACTCAATTATTCTCCCCTTTACTTTAGATTTAAAATAAATCATTAAATAAGTCATGCAATGCTAAACCCACAGGGAAAAAACCTCCCAGATAATTTCTGCTCTCCCTTTCCTCAGTTTTAGCCACCTATCAATTAATTTCCTTCCTCAACTAGTGAAGCAGGTTTGGGACATGAGCATCTCCCACAACACACTACTTCACGCTGTAGTAGAATGGTGCCAGTCTTGTCGGCTTTTCTCCCCTCCGAGATGGAGTACTTTCAAATCATAAAATGCTCCATCTAGTCACCCAGCCAGTGAGAAAAAGAGAGTTCCTGGGATAACTACGGAATCTGAACGTGGCTGAATTGGCAGCATTCTCACCTGCGAGTCACAAGGTTGCGGGTTCAAACCCCATTCCAAGACTTCAGCACATAATCTAGGCTGACACTTCAGCGCAGTGCTGAGAGAATAGTGCATTGTTAGAAGTGCTGCCTTTCAGATGAGATGATAAACTGGCACCCTGACAGTTCAAGTAGACATGAAAAATCCCATGGCAGCATTCGAAGAAAAGCAGGGAGGTGTGTTCGCCAACATTCCTTCCAATAACACTGCCACTAAAACCAAATTAACTGGCCATTCATCTCATTTGCTGCTGCTTGTAGGAGCACTGTGGGGCTATGTATTTGCTGACATAACAACACTTGACTACACTTCAAAAGTGATTTATTGGCTATTAAGTGCTTTGGGACATCCCAACGACATGAAAGGTGCTATGTTATTGCAGATTCTTTCTAACCAAGTTGGAAATTTGAACCTCTGATTTGGAGTCCCATATTTATGGCTATCAGGCCACTTCAGTTCATGGGGTACCCTGAAATTCCATGATTCAATTTTATTCCATCGGTGATAATACAAACATGGGATTTTCTTTCCAATGTTATAGCAACTTCATCATGACATTCTGGGCATGATTCCATTTCTGGTTCTACTTTGGCATAACCTTGGCATTAGCTGTTGCATGATTTCATTTATATTAGAAAGGAGTGCTCATGTTTTGTTGTGCTATGGTACAGAATGTTGCAAGTACCCTATATCTAATTTTAACAAGTGAGGTTGTAGTATTCTTGTCCTTTGCAGTTATTAGGTAGCTAGAAAAGTTTTGCCACTGTTTAGTTGACAGCACAATAAAAGTCCTCCAGTATGACATTGAAAAGCATAGACCAGCTCCTGACAGACAGTAATGAAATGTAACGTGTCCATGGGGGACAGCTCCATGCTGAGCCCTCTCCACAATGTTATCATTTCATCCACAGAAATAAACCACATGTGTACAAGGCTGTGGAGTAGCTGTTTATTAAACAAATTCTGCAAAGCTAACAGCAGAAATTTTAAAGAGGCACTCATTTCATGAAAGATTGTTTAACAGATCTGTTTCTGTGTGGAGGAAAGCAGGAAGAAGAGCCAGAGGAATCCTGGGTCACTGCCCCCCAGGAGAACATCGAAAGCAACTGACACAATGGGGGTCATTTTAACCCCCAAACATGGGTGGGTTTGGGTCGGGTGGGGAGTTAAAAAAAATTTAAATGTCAAACCAGAACCGACCCCGCCATGAAACCGCCCACTTGCGGTTTTAATGGAGGCGGTACGGGGGCGCAGGCAGCCAATCCGTTTGGGGAAACCCGTTCTTCCGGGTTTCCGGTCCATAACTCTTCCCGCTCCACATCCCACCCCCCTTCAACCCCACCCCCCGCCCGCTCCGAACACGTGTCCCAGTAAATATCAGAGCCAATGACAGTTTGTGTGTTTGCATGCAAACGGGACCAAGTTTTCCAAATACTTTTCAATGAAGGCAGGTCAGGCCCAATTTCCTCACGGGTTATGTTGGGGAGAAACATTGCATGAGGAGCTGTTCAGCCAGCTCCCCACCCCCTTCCAACAATAATTCAGGCATCGTATAGCATATTTCCTGTCATTTCTGCCTTAGCCATGCTGGATGCCAGGGACATCTGTGCATCCCTGACATCCACTGGTGCTAATGGTCTCGGGGGCAGGGTGTTAAAGTTTACATTACCAGCTTTCCAATAATACAATCAATCACAGAGCCATTTCCATCCTCCCAATCGGCAGACGGCACCCAGCAGAGCCAGGGACGCAGTCAGGGGGCAGATCTGCTGCCATTGTGACAGATAGGAAATCTGGAACCGTCCCTCTTTAAAAATCAAACACAAGAGCTGAGTGTCTACGTTGTCGGTAATTATCCCTACACTAACACACTGCTGTGAGGTAAAGAAAAAGAAATATATTGAAAACATTTCTAGGGAAATATCATAGTGAGTTGCCAATCCTGCCATTTGATTCATGAAATCAGATCATCTGTCACTTAAAGTAGGATGGGCCACAGTCATGGAGAACTAACATTTGATAAGCAACGAGAATGATATTCAATGAAAACATAAAGATAGAGCAAACAAATTGAACACAACAAATAATTATTTCTATTTGAATTATCCTTTAGGTTTAGATTCAAGTGTGCTTGAAGGTGCGCTTGAGGACTTCATGTATGTTTGTTTCCCTTTCAAAGCGTCATTCTCATGTGTCTCAATTCACTTATTATGAAAGTAAGTAAGTGAATTACACCACAGCAAAAATACATTAAAATCAATAAATATTTAGCGATATATGAAATGTTAAATATATTCCTAGAATCAGGTCATTAGTGCTTGTACTCTTCATTCTTGCTTTAGTTTTACATTTTGAATGATGGTTTCTGCTCATCTAGGTTAAGAGATTCCAAGAGTAGAAAATGGCACACTTTTCAAGCTATACTAGTATCCATTCACTAATTTTAGCAAGAGAATAAACTTGAATATAAAGTGGAGAACACCAAGTGATGGTTTGCTAAGCATTTAAATCTCATAGAAGGGAGAGCGTTTATAAGAACATGAGAACTAGGAGCAGGAGTAGGCCATATGGCCCCTCGAGTCTGCTCTGCCAGCCAGTAAGATCATGGCTGATCTTCAACCTCAACTCCACTTTCCTGCACTATTCCCAAGGTTTCAGGTGATAAAACTGATAGAGAGTTCCTCAAGAAAGAGTAGTGGAGTGCAAAGGTTTTCCATTGATGTTCCTTTAATAAAGGTATCGTAGCTAGCGTGTCACTCCGTAAACATGGAGGTTTGCCTTCAATCGTTCAACTCCTGTGGTGCTGCTGACATGATCTCGTTGAGGATAGATAGCTCAGTTATATCTCATTTATGTTTGCAGAGGCTAAATTGGCACAGAATAGTCCACCCTTATCAGATCCCTTGGTACTTGAGCTGTTTTAAGAAGTAAGAAATGATTTTTTTCTCTGCTGCCCGATAAACAGAGCAACATTAATCCCTCACTGGGAAGGTACAGCCTTTGTAGAACACTAAAGTTTGTTCAGGTAAAAGCAAGCTTTCTTTGGCATTCCCACTCAAGCATTTCCAGACACTTGTGTTATTTGTGTGCTTGAATTTCGATTTCATGATTACCAAGAAGTTGAATGCTTGTAACCCCAGAGAGATCAGAGCCCATATATAGATTTCAGATAGGTGGACAGCCTCACAGTTGCAGCCTTTTAATAAGGCTGACAAATAGCGTTGAATTAGTTTTGTGTTGTTGACTTGTACATCCCATATTGAGACTTTTGAGACTTATTTCACTTCGGAGTCTTACAGCCAGCTGAAAGAGGAGAAAATACTTGAGCCTAGGTCTTGAGCAGGGCTACTACCACTGCACTACAAGAGCCTGCGAGGGACCTTAAAGGAGCAGAAGCACCTCAAAGGTCACAATTGCAGTCTTACTGAAGGCTTACATTGAGAATTTGGAGACCACTACAAGGCCCTCTTGCACCATGGTGGGACACCAAGGCATTTACAGATGCTTCCTAGAGCCTACCACCACCATAGCCATGGCAGCCCCCGGAAGGGCCAGTAAGTGGTGAAGATGGCACCAAGGGCCCGACGGAGGGTAACTGTAGAGAAATCCTGATCAAAACGGTGAGGCGGATCACCACTTTCCTCATTCTCCATTGCAATTCTTCCCAGTTTCAGCTGAGATTGTGGAGCGGAATCCCAGCCACTATCTTAGATTCCTCTACAAAATCATCGGTCAGCCGCATCCTTTCAAGGCTGCAATGCCTAAGTTTCTTCAGTCTTACTTCATAAATCTGGGTATTGACAGGGCTCCTTTGTGCCTTAGTAACCAGAGCTCAACGCAGTAGTCAAGGTGTGTTCCGATTAGAGCACTAGATTTAGAGTGCTAAATGAGTACTTCGCATCTGTTTTCACTAAAGAAGAGGATGCTGCCAATGTAGCAGTAAAGGAGGAGGTAGTAGAGAAACTGGATAGGATAAGAATAGATAAGCAAGAGTTACTTAAAAGGTTGGCAGTGCTCAAAGTAGAAAAGTCACCCAGTCCGGATGGGATGCATCCTAGGTTGCTGAGAGAAGGGTGGAAATTGCGGAGGCTCTGGCCACAATCTTGCAATCCTCCTTAGATATGGGAGTGGTGCCAGAGGACTGGAGGATTGCAAATGTTACACCCCTGTTCAAAAAAGGGGAGAGGGATAAACCCAGAAATTACAAGCCAGTCAGCCTAACGTCAGTGGTGGGGGAACTTTTAGAGACATTAATCCGGGGCAAAATTAATTGGCACTTGGAAAAATATGGGTTAATAACTGAAAGCCAGCATGGATTTGTTGACGGCAAATCATGTTTGACTAACTTGATTTGAGTTCTTTGATAAGTAACGGAGAAAGTGAATGAAGGTAGCGCGATTGATGTTGTGTATATGAACTTTCAATAAAAGCAAATTCCACATTCCAACCACTCTCTGGGTGAAGAGGTTTCTCCTGAATTCCCTATTGGATTTATTAGTGACTCTATATGAAATCATTAAAACCATAATGGTAGGCTTTCTTAATGACTCAGCATGCAAATACATCGTGTATTGTTATATAGAGCCATAAAAGTTCCAGGTTTATTCTCTATATCTGTGCTGATTTTGTTGCTCTCAGCTTTGGGCTGCAACGATTAGTCTCAGTGTCCCCAGGTTGGAGACAAGAGAAAAGAAAACTATCAGCCAGGCTTCTGTTCCTAATTATTGTTCCAAGACACTGCTGGAAAATGCATATTGTATAGATGTGAAGGGAGAACAGCGTTAACCTTGTTTGTGAAATTCCCCATGGTCAGATAGCCTGCTGACGTTCATTGTCTAGGACCACACATACAGAATGAACATTTGGATAAGGTATGAGAGAGTTACTGGCACCCAGAAAAAAACTTGTCAGCTTAGGGGAGAAATGCTGAAGTGGTAACTGGGTTGTGATTTCACAGAATCCCCACAGTGCAGATAGAGGCCATTTCGGCCCATCGAGCCTGCACCGACACATATCCCACCCTATCCCCGTCACCCCACGTATTTAATCCCCCTAACACTAAGGGTCAATTTATCATAGCCAAATCAACCTAACCCGCACATCTTTGGACTGTGGGAGGAAACCGGAGCATCCGGAGGAAACCCACGCAGACACGGGGAGAATGTGCAAACTCCACACAGACAGTCACCCGAGGCCGGACTCGAACCCGGGTCCCTGGCGCTGTGAGGTAACAGTCCGAACCACTATGCCACCGTGTTTCTGATATGAAAAATAACCAAAATCAGCTGTGCCATAATGGGAAAATGTCACTCATTGTTCAGGAAGGGGATGGGGATTCAGAAGGATCAATGCTCTCACTTACCTCATACATGATAACAGTGAATGTTACACATTAAGTCAGCATTTTGGGGGCTGGATCAGCACATGCTGATAAAATTCAATATGAACCGGGGCATCTTTGCTCTTTTTCTCTGCCGTTCCTCTCTTTACCTCTCATACCCGAGTCTCCATTACCCATTGGCTTCCCTGCTCCTACCAAACTTTGGCTGCTAATAGACTGTCTCGTCAACATTGCTAATGGCAGTCGTCCCTGCTGCAATAATCTGTAGGCAGGAATTCTCTTGAGAACAGAAGTTCCAGCCTACAATATACAGTGGTCAGCGTCAGTGTCTTTAGTGCTATGAGTAGCGCTGAGGAGAGAGAGGGGGCCTGCTCTGGTCCATTACTAGTCGGATTCAATTGGAGTGGGGCTGGGGGGGCAGATGTCAATGAGGGTTGTAATGCATGGCATTGAAGGGGCAATGGGTGGAAATGAAGGAGAGAGCAGGGAGCAATGAAGGTGAGAGGAAAATACATGAGAATGAAGGGGGCAAGGGAATGAGAAAATGAAGAGGGCAGAGAAAGGGGAGAAGCACCTTGAACTGAGAGAAGAAGAATGCCAGACTGAATAGGGGGTGATGATGGAATACCGGTTTGAACAGGGTTGAAGGGGAAAGAGCGCCTGGTTGAATTAAGGAGAGAGGGAGAAGAGTTCCAATGTGAACTATAAGATTTGGAAGAGCAGAGGGTGTCTCTGTGAAAGGGTGGGGAATTGAACGGGGTATAAGTGCCTCTGTGAACTAGGGTAATGGGTTTTTTTGTGGAAATATGACTGGAAGTACTTTAGGGGAAGTGATGCTCTGGATGGTCAGTTGTAAATCCAAAGGTTACTTTTGCTTTTCATCTTTTAGATTAAAACTACTAATTGTGAAATATAGAAGTGCTCAAAATTGATCAGAATGCTTCATTTTTAATGTAAAAATTCGAAAATTTCCTGGGAAAACAGGCCCCTGACTTAACCACCTCCCCCTCCCCCCACCCCACAAGAACTCCACCACCAATTTTGTGCCTTCAACATTTGGAGTCCCCCTTCAGGCTTTCATGTACTTTAGGTTTTCTTTTCCTCTAATATAATGAAGGAACATTTTAATATTGTCTGGACCTGCAGCTTCAGTTACAAAACCCATGTAATTACTTGTTTTCATATGTCAAAGGTTTATAATTAGGACCATCAGTTATTTTGAAGCATGCGGTCAGTTTTTGCTAGTTTTCCAGGTTAGCATGTAGAATCATAGGACCATTGCCAGGACCTATGAACCGATTGCTTGACCAGGGGTGGACTGTGTCTCCTGGGGAGACCAAACAAGGAGAAAAAAAGACAATTAATACCAAATCAACTTTAAAGGAGCATTTTCATAGCGGTTGAAGGATGAATAATTCCAAACCCTCTCGGTCCCATTAGGGGGCAAGTGTGAAAAGCATTTTGGACCGTATAATATATGAGACAAGGACTCGCTTTATTGCCTGTAGGGAGATTATAGTGATTTAAATTGGAGAACAAAAATGAATAGCCAAAGAAATGTTAATAGTCATTGGTTTACACATGAATGCAAACGCTGGCAGTTTTCTCACAGAATTTGAAAGGGAAAATATTTTGTGGCACATTCATTTAAATAATTCATTCCACTTGCATTGATCAGCCAGTAATTAATGTTATCCATACACAACGTTCTAGAGTCAGCAACAAGAGTCGACAGGGTGTTTAGCAGGCAATTTTCTGCCCAGTTATTATTGATCAGCTACTACCTTTCCCATGTCTGAGAAAAGGGTCATGGCACAATCAGCATTTAACCAGCACCGTTTTATGTGGAGCTGTCATCAAGAACACACCGACTAATACAGTCTACTGAATTGGCTTTCAAAGGTGGCGTAATCGCTCTGTTCCCAATTATTCATTCACAGTTTTGAGCCACTCACATCCTGGCTTGGATAATTTGGAGTTATGGGAAGAAAATGGAGAACTGTACTTGATACCAGAATTTAAAAAAAATCTTTTAAATGGGTTGCGTGAGCGAGAGGATTCGAGTACAGGAGCAAGGATGTCTTGCTGCAGTTGTACAGGGCCTTGGTGAGACCACACCTTGAGTATTGTGTGCAGTTTTGGTCGCCTTATCTGAGAAAGGATGTTCTTGCCATGGAGGGAGTGCAGCGAAGATTCACCAGACTGATACCTGGGATGGCAGGAATGACGTATGAAGAGAGATTGGGTCGATTAGGCTTATAGTCGCTAGAGTTTAGAAGAATGAGAGGGGATCTCATTGAAACTTATAAAATTCTAACAGGACTAGACAGACTAGATGCAGGAAGGATGTTCCCGATGGCGGGGGAGTCCAGAACCAGAGGTCACAGTCTAAGGATAAGGGGTAAGCCATTTAGGACTGAGATGAGGAGGAATTTCTTCACCCAGAGAGTGGTGAACCTGTGGAATTCTCTACCACAGAAGGCAGTTGAGGCCAATTCATTAAATATATTCAAGAAGGAGTTAGATATATTTCTTAAGGCTAAAGGGATCAAGGGATATGGGGAGAAAGCAGGGACAGGGTACTGAGTTTGGATGATCAGCCATGATCGCATTGAATGACAGAGCAGGCTCGAAGGGCCGAATGGCCTACTCCTGCTCCTATCTTCTATGTTTCTATGTAACAAGCAGTCCTGTAGTTGGCTCTCCCTCTTGTGCAATGGTCTCCCCTCCTACTTACCTACCTTGATTGCGAAGCAGGGACTGGTGGATAAAGCATAATTAAAACATTTTTTTTTAAACTCTGTGTAGGCACAAGAGCAGATTTTGCTTAAACAGTGCAAGATTTTTATTTTCTTCTACTATGCAGCACACAGGGATAATATTTCATCTTCAGTACTCCCAGCCCACAAATCTTTGCCACAAGGGCACTGAAAGTGAAATTATAGCTACAATATTGGCCCAGTTTTTGCTGTCAAAATAATGGTGAGGCTAATGGCGTGCGCTCTAGTTATACATAAATGGTACAGCAACTTCAGGCAAGGGGCCGATACGTGGTAAAATGCTAATATCCAAAGGTTGCTGTCCAAGTTGATCCGATGTTTGGTTCGCAGAAACGGCGTTGTGCCTCAGCTCACCATTGACATGCACAGAATGGCATGAAGTTGCTGCATGTGCATGATAGATGTGAACTAAACTCACCGCAAAAAGTTTAGGTTTTGGCATTTTAAGAGCAAGTACCCTTTTAACGATGTGATAATTGTTAATTACTGCCAATCAACTTCTCTGGGATTGAAAATTAACTAGTAATAGTATGGAGTCTCATTCTTTCAAGTGTTAATTGTTGGAGATTTTAAAAATGTCAAATTTTAAACATTTTATTTTTAATTTTCCTCTCTTTTTTTTCTCTCTTAATCCAATCTTCTTTCCCTCTATTTCTCTTTCCGCACCTGATTTGACATTGAATTCACCCACTCTAATTTACATTTCCTTCTCAGTCTTTGCGATGTTAATTTCACAATCCTTCAATCTGATTGGTTAAGGAGATACCCAATTGCATGCCCCGTTCATTCAGGTCCCAGATGCCGGTTTCCCTCGCTGCAATGTTATCAGCTCGCACTTTCAGCAGCTGGTACGAACACTGGCATAACATTTAACTAATGAAAACAATATGCAACACAGCTGTAAACAACATACTGCACAATTTACACCACATTCAGATCGTCCTCTCAGACCTTATCTGTGGCAGGAGAACAGTTCCTAGAGCTACAGTGAATGAGGAAGGTCAAGGAATAAAGCTCCTGACTGCACAAGGAATAGTAAAGGCTGCAAGAGATGCATACCATATCTACAGACGATGGCAATGGCTGTTGTTTTGTGAGACCTACAAAAGAATGTTTAGTACACCGTGAGACAATGTGCATGTCCCCCCCGCCCCCAACTGTATTTTCCCTCAGATACTGCAGTTGCAACTTAGAATTTGTTTTATATGTTTCAACGGTAGGAATGTTGTTCTGTATGGTTTATATGCACAAGTAATTTGCAGCGCGAGTTCAGCTGATTAAACGCTAGGAGTACCCCTAAACACAACTGAGGATCTTTGAGCCTTGGCTCTTGCCAACCTGCACTTCAGCTCTTTGGGCTTAGGAAAGCGATGCATGTCCCTACAGCAAAGAGCATGCACTCATATAGTGGGCAGACAGAAACTTCAATCTCCATGCATTGCTCAGTAGCTTGGTTGTGGAGATTCTTTTGCATGATGATAAGTTTTTGTGTGTGTATCAACAACTAGCAAAACAAAATAAATATTTAAAATAGAACATAATTTTGCATTTAATCATTTTATTTTCAGTTTCAGTATTCGTGATAGGATTTTATTTTTCATAGCAGTAGGTCTAGGATCACTTCTGGTGCATTCAACACCTTAATTTGATGAATGCAAGACCAGGATATGAGCTGTGTAACATTGGAGCATGAGAGGGGAAAATTGAGCAAACTGATTTGGGTGAAGTCACTAACTACAGAACACACTGCATAAACTAAAAGGCAACACTTCACCTAGTGTACATCCATAGGAAATGCTACCCCATTTGCACAGGAGATACCTTCCACTTTTACAGGAAACACCTTATTTTTATTGCTGCTCTACCTGTATTAGATGCTGGAAACAAAGGGGGTGTTTGTTTGACTGGGGGCGCGTTGGAGGCGGGACTGCTGCTTGTCAGGTCGATGTCCCACCTCCATCGATTTGTGGCCAACCCACGCTATTTTCCCTTGATTGACCTTGTTAAGCCCGCCCAGCGGGCTTAGCAGGCCAATCAAGGGGAAGCCAGTTGCAGAGTACGTCAACGTATGACGTTTCATCGGTCAAAAATTTTTGACAGATGAATTGTCATCGTTTGACAGCTCTGTGAAGCTGTCAAATAGTGACATTCTCTGTAGTTTGATGAGGTCTTGAATACAAGACCCCATCAAACTTCTTTCTTTAACAGAATTGAGATGGTTATTGCATCTGTGAATGCAACGGCCACCTGTCAATCCCAACATGGAGGTCCGAGAGTCTTCGCATACACACCGACTGAAGCCTGCAGGAAGAAACAAAGGTAAGTACACTTATAAAAGCACTTTGCACTTACCTCAGATACTCACCTCTACACTCTTGAACCCATCACTTACCTTCACACCACACTTTTGCACTCCCCCTGACCCCCGCAGATCCACTACTCGCCTCGGTGACCCTGGCGGGTTTTGGAGCCTTCGGGAAGCCCGCACTTGAGGGCAAAAAGGGGATAATCCTATTTTCTGCCTGTTAACTAGCTGTTAACAGGCAGTTAATAGGCTTTAATTCCTTCCCGCCTCCAAGGAGACGGGACCTGGCGCGGGACGGCTACCCGCTTCCTGGGAAGATGGCATGGAGGCGGGTTGGAGGCGGGTTTGCCACCCGCCCCCAAGTTCTGCCATTTTCCCGGCAGTCCCGCCTCCATACCCGCCTCCCCAGGGCTGGCAAAATCACCCCCATAGTAGGAAATGCAAGTCAATTATTAGCTTCTGCCTGGTATGAACTGTCTTTCAATGCACTGGCGGAAAGTATTACAGCAGGTCCTCAGAGAAATAACCTGAGTTGTGATGTTGTTCAACAGATGCGCAGATTGCTAGAAATGTAGACATTATTTAAGCAGACATTGAGCTCCATTCTGGTTTTGTTCCTTTGTTCTTTATGTGGTTCCCTGTGCGACTTATCTTTCACAACAGGGGCATTTTAAATTTCCATAAAATGAACATAATAGTCTTCTTGCTGAATGTGCTGTATTGACACTACAAGCCCATTCATAACATCTTGCCTTTCGATGCAGTATTTTAGTAAACCATGCTAATTCACCAGGCTGGCTTGATGAATAGAATTTTTCCCCTCCAGTTACTCAGCCATGTATTACAAATGCTGCTATTCTAATGTAATCATCTCAAGTCTACAATCCACAAGACCCATGCCATCCTTACCTTATTTTTCTCAAATAGCTCGCATTGCATCGCCTTGAAGTCTGAATCGATTATGTTTGTGGTGTGTTGACTCCTCTTTGCCAGCAGCTTCTCCAGCTCTTCAATCTGAGCTTTTAACTTTTTGTTGTCCCTCTCCAGCCCCAGCTTCTCTGTTTCTAACCGTTCTCTTTTCCCCCATTCAGCGGTGTTCTCGGCCTGAAGTCTCTCCAGCTGCAAATAGGAAGAATCCAACAGTCGGTCACTAAGCAGAACAATAAGAAAGCTAAGAAGTTCAGTTTTCAACAGACACAGTTCTTATTCCTCAACTATAATAATTTGGCTTTTACTTGCTTTCTTATGAGCAAGTGCAATGAACGGCTGGCGCCGTTTGTTCGCCGCTGACTGCAAAATCTGGCCCATGCATGTAAATTGGGGTCTTGTGACATCTGCCGTGGACGCTCCATGCAATAAAACCTGTCGGGCAAGAAGCAGGGGACTTTACAGGTGAGTGTAGAAATATCACTGTGAGCCCCACAAAGAAAGTTTGGACTACTGGCACCCCATGCTGCCACCTCTTCTCTGTTTGCGAAACCTTCCCAAACGATTTACCTGAGCTCCAATCGACGGCCTCTGGACCGCTCGATATTCATTGCCCGGAACCCAGCAAACTGCCTCTCGCTGCATGTTTCAGGCGGGCCGCTCGGCACAGCTACGTTAATGAGGCCCAGCCGACCGCCTGGGAGCTAAAATTCCACCCATGTTGTTCAGTCTATTTAAAGATGCAATCACACCAAAATACAAAATATATTCTTGTTGTTTACATTTTATGGATTTTCTTTGTGCTTGGAAGTTTTACCTGTGGTTATTCATCTCTCTCACAGATTAAAAGGGCTGGATTTTGATACTGGGGCGGGTTGGGGTCGTGTCATCCGCATTTCGTGTTATCCACCCGACTGCAATTTGATGTGGGAGATTGATGCAATTTTCACCTAATTGGGCAATTGAGTTCCAGCATGTGGAAACCCAGAAACCAATTAGTGGTTTCAGTCTGAAAGTCACCTCTGATGATGTCATCATTGCTGCTGCATTGCAGGTCAGACACTGCCTGGTCTCAGAGACTGCCTGGCCTTTGCTGTGAGAGGACTTGGATGCAAAATGAGCAGCATCAGAGAGAGAGAGAGAGAGAGAGACCAGGTCCTCTCACAGCAAAGGCCAGGCAGTCTCTGAAGACATTCAAAGCAGCAGCATCAGAGGCGACTTTCAGACCTAATACTACTACTACCTTCATCACATCTCCGTTGTAATAGTGGACCTGCAGCTGATAGTCAGCTATCCACTCGTGCTCCAGCCAGGTTTCACTGGCATGTTTCACATCAGGCGTGCTTCACATCAGAAAAGGATTAAACTAGCTAAAACATTTCAAAATGGCATTACAGAGCCAATTTAGGGCTTGTTAAGGGCTTTAATGGCCTCTCCCGCCTCTTGGAGGCAGGACGGAGTCGGGAACACCACACACGATTTTATCAAAACTGCGTGGAGGCGGAATGGAGGTGGGATCAGGTCCGCCCACCACTTTTCGCAATTTTAACCCCCCACACGCCTCCAAACCCGCCTCCACGGCCCTATGAAAATCCAGCCCAATAAGTTTATGGAGAGTCAATCCCCGGTTAAGCAATGCCTCAATTTTAAAATTCTCATCCTTGTTTTCAAATCCCTCCATGGCTCCATCCTCCCGATCTCTGTAATCTCCTCCAGCCCCACAACCCCCCCAAGATATCTGCGCTCCTCTAATTCTAGCCTCTTGAACATCCCCGATTTTAATCATTAACCATTGGTGGCCGTGCCTTCTGTTGCCTAGGCCCTAAGCTCTGGAATTCCCTGCCTAAACCTCGCCGCCTCTCTACCAATCTTTCCTCCTTAAAGACGCTCCTTAAATCCTACCTCTCTGACCAAGCTTTTGGTCACCTACCATAATTTCTCCTTATGTGTCTCGGTGTCAAATTTTTTTTTGTCTTATACCACTCCTGTGATGCGTCATGGGACATTTTACTGCATTAAAGGCGCTATGTAAATACAAGGTGGTGTTGTTGCTGTATATTGTCAAGGCTTATTGGAAGAAGTGAACTAATTGCAGTTGATTTTTATTCCCGGGTGGGGGACGCAGCAAACTGAGCCGCATCTCCGTCTGGAAGTAGCAGCAGGGAGGGAGGGTCGGCCAGTTTCAATGGCCGGGCCTCATTAGCAGGCCTCTTCTCAAGTCCTTGGGAAGCGGCTGTTCGGCTGTTAAAAATGTGCGGCTCAGCGACCACTGCTGTGGACCCGCGGGAACGGTCCCTGGCTCAATGTCAGTGGTGTGGAGGGCTGTGGGAGGGGAATGCCATTGGGGGAACGGGAGTACCCCAGGATCGGGGTCCAGAGACCTCTTCTGGCTTCTTCTACCTTACTGGGCCGCTTCTCGTCCAGGCTGCTGTTCCCAGAAGGTTTAGCCTGGTGTCTCCCCCTGCTCAGGCCTCAGGTTCAAATCATTGGATCCTGATCTGCATATTTAAAAAGGACTCTGCTGACATGGGGCGGGTGTCACTGCCATCTGCAATTTAAAATTGCAGTCAGTCAGATCGGGGCAGGAAGCGAGTGGGTAAGTCCCTCTTTCCATTTTGGAGAGTCAGCCGTGGCTCAGTGGGTAGCACTCTCACCTTCTGAGTCAGAAAGTTGTGGCTTCAAAGTCCCACACCAAGAGACTTGAGTGCAAAAATCTAGGCTGACACCCCAGTGCAGTGCTGAGGGAGCGCTGCATTGTCAGAGGTGCCGTGTTTCAGATGAAACGCTAAACCGAGGCCCCGTCTGCTCTCTAAGATGGATGTAAAAGATCCCATGGCACTAATTTGAAGAAGGGCAGGGGAGTTATCCCCGGTGTCCTGTTCAATATTTATCCCTCAATCAACATCACTAAAAAAGCAGATTATCTGGTCATTATCACATTGCTGTTTGTGGGAGCTTGCTGTGCGCAATTTGGCTGCCGCGTTTCCTACATTACAACAGTGACTACACTCCAAAAGTACTTCATTGGCTGTAGAGCACTTTGGGACGTCCAGAGGTCGTGAAAGGCGCTATAGAAAAGCAAGTCTTTCTATCTTTCATTTTAACTGCCTGCCAAGCGGGGGAGTTAAAATTCCCCCCATTGTCTTTTCTTGCTGCCGCAGACAAAAGAAATGTGCACTTTGGGGAATTTATTTTTACTTATGGAATTTAATTAAACTATTTATGATGTACAAAACAGTTTTCTACAAATAACATTGTTGAAAGAAAACTGGCAGCTAACAAAAAAAGAAAATGTGAAAAAGGCCACCATTGTGAAATATTGTACATTACCCTCATGTGAACCTTTCTCCTTCTCTGAATAGTGAATAGATTCATTTGGGTGATTTTAATCTGAACTAGTTGGTCCTGAATCCCACAGAGTAAACAATTGTTTTAAATCAATTCCAGTTAAATCAACGTGTAGAATCTCCACTATTCTGTCTCGTGGATCTAGACACTGACTTGATTTATGTTGTACTAACAAGCCTCATCAGCTAGTCCTCTGTGACCCCTGAATTTATTAATTAAATGTTTCTAATTTATTATGATAATTAGAAAACCTCCAAAAGTAAGAAAATTCTCAAGTTTAAAAAATGTGCCGGTGCTTATTTTAATTCTGATCTTGCCAACACCGTCTGGCCCGACACGATATCATGCTGAGATATTTATAAATTAGATTGGCAGCAAAAGTTCTTGCTGAGGCCCTTGGCTCTCATTCCATTCCACCATTCATAACTGTCAGGATCATCTTCTTCACAGTCAATGGAAAGACAAGCAACACAAGCTCCTAAATTATAGCACTATATTTAACTTGGTTCTCTCACACAGATTTTTACATTCCTTTTCCTTCTTCCCATTCTAGAGTTCAAAGAGTAGAAGGATGCACTGGTACATCTGGCCCTTGCACTGGAGAGGCAGGATGGGGAAGGCCATGGAAGCGCCTCAAGACAAAGATAAGGGACTGGATTTTGCCATTGGTGGCGGGTTGGGGGCGGATCAGGTGGTCGGCGGGTCACGCTCCCGCCTCCGCTGTCAGGTGGGATAATTTAGCGATTTTGCCCCAATTGGGCAATTGATTCCCAGCGTGTGCGCACCCCTGGCCCAATTAGTTTTTTGGGCCTGAAACTCGCCTCTGATGACATCACTTCTCCAGCTGCATTTAAGGGCTCCAAGCAGCCTTGGTTCATTTTCAGCCTCTACGCTTGTCCTTGCTTCTCTTCAAAGTGTTTGGAGCTCGTGGGATGTCTACTTCAAGGCCCAAGGCTTCAAAAACCTCCCCAACAGACCAAAGCTGTGTGGCTGCAACTTTCTCAGGAGGTCAGTTCCACATCAATGTGCAGCAGAACCTGGCTGCAGTGCCGAAAGAGGTTCAATGACCTTGTCCGCACAGGAAAAGTGAGTATAGCATCAACTTTACCCTCATTCTGCTCCCCATCTCCTCTCAGCACCAGCACTCTGCATTGTCAAACTACTCCTACACATCCCACTTTACCCTTACATCCCTTGCACCCTTAACCATTCCCTCTCTGCCTATGTACACAATCACTTAACTATTCGACTATGCTGACCTCACACTCCCTATCACTGTTATGCTATGACAACAACTAACAACACACAGGGAGGGCCCTTAGTATTGGGACCTCACTCCATCTTTGTGTCCTTCTAAGCATCTATGCTATGGATTATCTACACTGACTCATCATTCTCACTCAAACTCCACTTGTGTCCATCATTGCAAGAAAAGAGAGCCCACAATAAGAGGGAAAGGGTGAAGACAGGAGGAGGAGGCAGCCCTAGAGATCGTTGGCGCCGAGGAGGATGTGGAAGTGGGGGACAGACAGACAGGCGCATCAGAGCAAGCTGATGACAGAATAATTTGGCATCTCTCTCATTTAGATTGCATGAGTGACTGATATGGCTTCTGGTGCTCAAACAGATTGACTTATGATCATCTGCACAAATCTATGTGCATACTATGTTTATATCACATGTCTAACTCATGCCTTTACTCCCCCACAGGACCATCGAGAGCCCCACTCCCCACTGTCCAGGAGGAAGAGCCTGAGCCTGAAGACTCTTCAGAGGAACCTGCAACCTCTGAGGGTGCAGCGTCAGCAGAAGTAAGCGCACCCAGCACCAGCACAGAAACGCACACCTCGTGGAACCTTCGGGAGATAGAGTAGAGTTGTCACCTGGTGTATCACAGCTCACAAGTGAGCATCAGCAGATGGTGGAGACAGGGACAGCAGTGGAGAGTCCTCGTCGGAGACTGCAGGGTGCTCCCAGCTCTGCTCAGCTGCATGTGGACCCTGTGCCTCTGGGGCCATCCAGAAAGAGAGCGGTGCTGGAACTCCAGGAACAGGTGCAGGAGTCTCTAGCAGGTTTTGTCTCCAGGGTCACTGCGAGTGTGGAGAGGATGGAGGAGTCCATCGCTAACATGAGCAGAGCCTTTGTGGAGGCATTGGCACATGAACGCATCACCACGGAAAGGATGGCAACCTCCGTGGAAAGGATGGCTACGGTAGAGGAGAGGATGGCTACGGCCATGAAGGAGCTAAGTCACCAGAGTGTTGAAAACATGGTGAATGTTCAGACTAGACTGACATCTCTGGAGGAGCAATGGGCAGCTATTGAGCAGAGAAACCAGAGCTTCATTGAAGTCCTCTGGAGTAGGACTGCCTGTGCAGATACGGGTCCTCATGGCCCCCCTGATGTGCAGCAAGGTGCTTTCAAGCCACTTGCTAGCACTGAAGTAGGGCTGACCCATGAGAGGGATGTTGATGGCAGACAACAAGGAAGTGGGGGCTCCTCTCTAAGTGCTCACACTCCCATGCCACTGTGGAGCCCTCAGTCAGAGCCCCACCAGAGTCCTCGCCCAACTGAGATAGACGTCTCAGCCCCTGCACAGCCGCAGGAGGAGCAGACTGTTGCCGAGCCCTCACAGGCTCGCAACCCCAGAGGACGTCCGCCAAAGGTGTTGAGGCAGGAGCAGCATCAAAGTGAGCCTCCACATCTGCTGAAGCCACAGGGGAAGCACCACGTAGAAGCATGCATAAGAGGAAGATAAAGCACAATTAGTCACAAGGGTAGTCACTTGGGTGTTCTGTTGTGTTTAATAGTTAAATGCCATCCTTTCGTCAATGTATTAAAATTAAGTGATGGCAAACTGTTGAAGATCTGGCCTCTGTCATTTTGGAAATGAAAGTTCCACATTGAGGGCTCAGGAGCAATTGGATTTGTCATGATGGTGGTCAGAGTGATAGGAAGCCACAGGTTCTTGTCCATTGTCTATGGTGTGGTAAGAAGGTGCCAGGCACATGTGTTTGATTGGGCAACCTAAGCAAATCTGGCCAAGATGAGTGCATCCCTTGCATCCCGAGCAGCAATGTGCTCGCGTGCTGCTGCAGCTGGTTGATGCGCATCCGCAAGGTCTTCGTTCTCGTTCTCCTCATCCTCCTCCTCATCTGAGGAGGCTATGCACTGAGCCATTTGTTCCTCAGGCAGCTGCAAGCCACGATGTTGTGCGATGCTGTGCAGTGCACAGCAGACCACGATGATTCTGAAGACCCTGACTGCTGAGTACTGCAGGGCTCCACCTGATCTGGCAAGGCATCTGAATCACATCTTCAGCAAGCCAATGGTTTGCTCGATGATGGATCTGGTCGAAATGTGACTGGAGTTGTAGCGCTCCTCAGCTTTGTTTGATGGCCTCCTGAACGGTGTAATTAACCACGTCTTCAGGGGATAGCCCTTGTCTCCAAGTAGCCATCCCGAAAGTTGGTTTGGCGGATTGAAGAGCGGAGGCACACTAGACTGCCGCAGGATGAACGAGTCATGCCAACTGCCAGGGTACTTGGCGCAATCATGCAAAATGTCCTTCTTGTGGTTACACAGCTGCACATTGAGGGAGTGGAAGCCCTTGCGGTTGACAAAAAGAGCTGGGTTGTGATGGGGTGCCTTAAGGGCCACATGTGTGCAGTCTATGACGATCTGCACCCTTGGGAAGCCTGCCATTTTTGCAAAGCCAACCGCACGTGCGGTTATACTTGCTTGATCCGTGGCGAAGTGGATGTAATTGTGCGCCTTTGCAAAGAGGGCATCAGTAACCTGTGTGATGCAAGTGTGTGCAGACGACTGGGAGATGCCGCTGATGTCTGCTGATGATCCCTGGAATGAGCCTGAAGCAAAGAAGTTGAGGGCGGTGGTGACTTTGACAGCCACTGGTAAGGGTTGTCCACCCGATCCTCTGGGCTCCAGGTGTTGGTGCAGCATTGCGCAGATATCAGCGACTACCTCTCGCGCAAGCCTCAGCCTCCTTTGGCAGTGCTGCTCACTCATGTTGAGGAAGCTCATCCTCAGCCTGTAAACTCTGCTTTGGGGGTGTCTCCTGGGGTGACGTGCTTCCCTGCGCTGGCGCCTTCTGCCCTATGCACCATCAGGTGGGTGAGCAGTAGGTTGGCGCTCCTGTTGTTGCTGCTACTGTTGCTACTGTTGTTCCTGGTTCTGCTGCTGCTGCTGCTGATCTTCGTCCGAATCTGCACTCCAGGATGAAAAGAAATAAATGATTCCCATAATGCTGGTAGATACCTCAGTTGAGGAAACACTCACTCAATGTGGGGAGAGGGTTTTCCCAGGAGGTCACAGTGGAGATGGATCTCAGCTTCACCACTTCCAAAATCAGTGGACCTGCAAAAAGTTCTCCAAGGCCTGAAAAAACAAAGTTCTCCCACCTGCAACTGATCCTTGTTGAAAGCTCCGTTTTTATGGTGGAGCTGCAGCTGTTTGGAAGCCAGCCACTTGTGAACCCAACAGGATTAGCTGGCGTGTTTCAAGAGAGACATGCAGCACGCTGGAAATGTGGGAAAATTTGAAAGGCCTCTCAAAATGGCATTAATAGAGGTCCTTAAGTAGTAGTTAAGTACCTTAAGGGCCTATCCCGCCGCTTGGAGGCACGACCGAAATGGACTCTGCAAGCCCGCCTCTGGCAAAGTTGCGCGGAGGCGGGTTGATGGCGGGATCGGAACCCGCCATCATTTTTTCAAACTTTCCCACCTGACCCGCCTTCAAACCCGTCTCCTCAGGGCTGGTAAAATCCAGCCCAAGGATTTTGAAGCCAATACACTGGTGAACAGAGATCCAGTGGAGGTCAGCAGGGACAGGTACATGAGATACCGTGCGGGATAGGATAACATCCACAGACTTCTGATTGAGTTGGGAGTTTGTAGAGGTGGAAACAGTGGAGGCCCAGCAAAGAGTCTGTTAGAGAAATCGAGTCTCAAATAGGACACTAAAGTTGACCGCCCGAGGATTCAGCCCAAGCGAACAATCAGCAAGGAAGATGGAGTTGGTTCCGTTTGCACGCTGCCAAGGTCGGGGTGGTTTGTCGTCTGCCTCCAGCCCCAAGTTAAAATCAGAGCTTTTGTGTCCATATAAGAATTTTAGGGTAGAAAGCTGCTGTGGTCTCCTTGTGTAGCAACATCGCAACCACATACTTTTGGTGTCAGCCGTGGCTCAGTTGGTAGCAACCTTGCCTCTGAACCTAGAAGGTTGTGGGCTCAAGTGAGCACAAAAATCTAGGCTGGCATTCCAGTGCAGTGCTGAGGGAGTGCTGCACTGTTGGAGGTGCCGTCTTGTGGATGAGATGTTAAACCGAGGCCCCGTCTGCTCTCTCAGATGGACGTAACAGATGCCATGGCACTATTTCGAAGAAGAGCAGTGGAGCTCTCCCCGGTGCCCTGGCCAATATTTATCCCTCAATCAACATCATTAAAACAGATTATCTGGTCATTATCACATTACTGTTTGTGAGAGCTTGCTGTGCGCAAATTGACTGCCGCGTTTCCTACATTACAACAGTGGCTACACTTCAAAAAAGTACTTCATCGGCTGTAAAGCGCTTTGGGACGCCCGGTGGTCGTGAAAGGCGCTACAGAAATGCAAGTCTTTCTTTTTTTTCTTTGAATACATTTTCAATGGCGCTACACATTGCAACCAGAGCAATTCTTCTCCCACTAAGGAGAACACCAAGAAAATGTCATTTGGTTCATTATGCTACCTGTGATAATCTCTATTTACTGAACCTTTACAATCAGGCTATAATTCTAAACATTGATGATGCTTGGCATCCTATCAGCAAGCACAAAACATAGTTGTTGGCCAGAGTATACAAATAAAAGCAAAATTCATTAGATTAAATAGATTCAATTAGTCATTTTTCTCATCATACCAAAGCATTTAGTGCAGTCCAAACTTTTTTTGACCTACTTTAGTATTTCCTGAACTCAAACAGGGCGATATCTGTTTCACAGAGCTTTCAAAGGGAAATTGGATAAATTCTTGAAGTGGAATAATTAGCAGGGCTGTGGGGAAAGAGCAGGGGAGTGGGACTAAATGGATAGCTTTTTCAAAGAGCCGACACAGGCACGATGGGCCGAATGACCTCCTTCTGTGCTGTATTATTCTCTGATTCGAAGAAGGCCAGTTTTAAAACCAGTCTCTGTGCCTATACAGTATAATTATTTTTCACTTCAAAAGTGTTTAAAACTTGACCTGTAAAATTACAGACTTATTTATAACTTTTAGTCTACGCTGAGTTGTGGTAGGAGTTCTTTATTTTGCAATCCTATTGATTTTTGACATCGGAGAAATATGTGCAAATAGCATTAGTTTACACGTTTACAATATGAAACAATATGGAAGAACCTTATTAAAAATGTATTCTGCTACTGACTGAAGTTTTATTAATGTTTCTAATATATCAGTTGAGCTACAGGAACACTAGAACTAGATATATTTCTCTTCATCGTGTCTAAAAACAAGCTTAATTTAAACTTTATTAGAAGAACTTGCTGAATATATTCTCTTGGGATGTTTTTACTACGTTAAAGGTGCTATTACTTGTTATTGTTGTGAACTTCAGGCAGAGGCAGGTGTGCACAGTACAGCAGGAAGCTGGGAAGATTCCTGTATCATGAATTCTCAGTCTGCACTGCACTATCTATTGCCAGTGCTGGGATCGATCAAGAAAGCAGCAGAGTGAAAGATGCTACCCAATATTAATAGCAAGAAATAAAAACAGAAAATGCTGGAAACACTCAGCAGGTCAGGCAGCATCTGTGGAGAGAGAAACAGAGTTAATGTTTCAGGGCGATGAATTGGAAGAAGTTAAAGATTTAACAGTTTATAAGCAGGTACTGTTAAATCTCTAACTTCTTCCAGTTCTGATGAAAGGTCATCGACCTGAAACATTGGGCTGGATTTTAACCCCCAAAAATGGTTGGATTATTGTGGGGTCAGATGTTAAAATTAAAAAATCTGAAACCTCGACCCCAACCCGCCTCCAACACTCCTGCTTCCGGGTTTAACGGAGACGGGACAAGGGCGCGTTTGCAGTTTAAATATTTTAATGAGGCTGGCAGCCTCTGATTTAACCTACTGTGCAGGTTTTCCAGTGGCCGGCCTGGGTTCCTGACCCCGACAGCTGAAGGGAGGCGAAGACTGCTTTTGGGGAGAAGATAACTGCCTTTACAGCACTGCTTCTGGGCCAGGAAGAGCAGGAGTGCTTCCCCCCTGCACCCCAACCTCCCCCACCACCCAATCAGACCCTCCCCATATAAAGACCCCTGGGGTCGGGGATCGGACCCCCCCCCTGCCCCAGGACCAGATCCCCTTCCAGGGTTGGTGATCGGAACCCCCCGGTATCGGGTAACGGGCACCCCTCCCCACCCTGGGGTCGGGGATCGGTGTGTCCCCTCCCCCACCCCCCAGGATTGGGGCACGGACCCACCCCGGTGTCGGGGATCAGACCTACCTGCCCCTGCTGCCTGCTCCGGAGTCCTCCCGCTCGACTGCAAACCAAGCCCGTCAATCAGGCTGACATCTGGGTGGAGAACCTGTCAAGAACAAAAGATGCAGCATGCGGGGAAACCCGTACCTCCGGGCTTCCTTTCCGAAACTCCGCTCGCCCCGCCTACGTAGTCCGCCCCTGATAATATCCAGGCCGTTAACTATGTTTCTCTCTCCACAGATTCCGCCTGGCCTGCTGAGCGTTGCCAGTATTTTGCTATTATTTCAGATTTCCAGCATCCACAGTATTTCACTTTTGATTAATTGTAAGAAGATACAAGCAACTGACAGCATTTATAATTTTTTTTTTTAAATTGGCAAACGTCTTAAATGAATTTTCAAATGGGTTCCTTCTCAGTGATTATTTTCAGAGAAAATGACTTAAGTGCTTTAGAAGCCTGAAAAATATATACAGGGATTTGAAAAGCATGTTTATACGATGATAAGGGAATCAGGTTCTAGCAGCAAAGCCATTAACTGCTTTGTTTGGTGACTGTGCTAAACAAAGGGCCAAATTTCATGCAGAAAGATGGTTGTGAATGACAAGCAGACTCACTGGAAATGAGATCAGCCTAAGTTCATTTGCTGAGGCAAATGAGCTCAGCTGAAAGGATTCCTGAAAAAAATTAACGCATTTTAAAATTTGCTGTTTCTATGACTTAGGGCATAAGCAACATGTGTCTTTATTGCACATTAAAGTGTTCAGCACACATTTCCAATTCTCAAATTAGCTTAAAAGCAACCTAATATTCTCCAGAACAGCCCCAAACTGTCTTTAGCAAATTCCTGGGATATTATCCTAAAAAGTGTTGCTATCAACTGTGCTAAATTGTTAAAATGTTAGTACTGATGTTATTTCCACATTTTAATCATGGTTATACGTTAGTCATTAATATGGTTTTATTCATGGTGCTGCATTTTACAATTCCTAGATTGCTACAAATTCATTCCTATTCAGGGGAGGTGCTATATGACTACATTTTTATTTAGAAAAAGTATTATTTGATCTTCTAACTGAATTTGCAATATTTTCACAGTAACTTAAAAAAGACCTTTCTGTCCTCTTCTCTTTGAAATGCCATGTCGGTGTTTATCCCCCACCATAAGTAGCATTCCTTATTTTATGCATCTGCCCTGTTCCCATATCCTTTTATGCTCCTTTCCCTCAACCACTTATCTAACTTGGGATACAATACACCGGCACTGGTAGCCCTCTGATACCTCGTAGAAACTGCCCAGTGGCTTTTGGAAAGCCATCTGATCTTATGAAAGATCACAACTGAGTTGGATCCTGCCCACACACTTTTTCACTTTGCACCTGACTAGCAATCAGGTGTGAAAAGAAAAAGACTTGCATTTATATAGCACCCTTCACGACCACCGGACGTCCCATAGCGCTTTAAAGCCAATGAAGTAGATTTTTTTTTAAGTGGAGTCACTGTTGTAATGTAGGAAACCAATTTGCACACAGCAAGCTCCCACAAACAGCAATGTGATAATGACCAGATAATCTGCTTTTTTTAGTGCTGTTGATTGAGGGATAAATATTGGGCAGCACACCAGGGATGGCTCCCCTGCTCTTCTTCAAAATAGTGCCATGGGATCTTTTACGTCCATCTGAGAGAGCAGACAGGGCCTCGGTTTAACGTCTCATCTGAAAGACGGCACCTCTGACAGTGCAGCACTCCCTCAGCACTGCCCTGGAGTGTCAGCCTAGAGTTTTGTGCTCAAGTCTCTGGAGTGGAACTTGAAACCACCACAACCTTCTGACTCAGAGGCGAGGGTGCTACCCACTGAGTCGCAGCTGACACTGTAGATTGGCATTCCTTGTAGATGTTTCCCCTCCCTAGCCCAGGGAAACCGATGTCAATTGTAGTTCCTCTCCCCCCATTGCCATCCTGGATAAAATCTATACTGAACCAAAGATTGAACATGGGGCCAACCTGGTCTGTGTGGCTCAGCAGCTTGGTTTTAATTTGTGTAAAGACTCTGCAGACAAAACTCCCTGAATGCACAGTTTCAGTCTCTAAGCAATCTGTGCACTAGCACTCCAAGAATGCAGGTGCCTCCATGCGGAGTCTAATAAATATGACCACATTTTAGAGCTGAGAGGGTACACAACACACTAGAATTTCCTTTTTAAAGGTTCACAATAAGATTAATCATTTGCAAAGCATGCCAGAACCTGCTCCGCTCCGGACCTCCTCACCCCCCCACCTGCTCCTTTGGCCCTCCGATTGGACCTTGACCCGCCACCCCCCGCTCATCCACGCCCCTCCCCCCCCACCCCCACTCGAACACCTTCCTCGACCCCCACATGATCCCTCCCTCCTCTCTGCGGCCTAGTGCCACAGGCCTACCTGTCCGGAGCCAGCCAGCCTCTCCACCTGGCTGGCTGCGGGTGGGAAACAGAGGTTTTCAATGCAAATCCGGCCCTGCCGTTAAATTCGGCAGGGCCTTGGAAAACCCGCTCTCCCGGGTTTTCCGACCACTTCCAAGCACCCCCACCCCCCACCCTCACCGCTCCCAACCTGCCAAACTATTAAAATTCATGCCTATACCTCTATCTATAAAGCCTAGGATCCCATATGCTTTATTAACTGCTTTGTTAACCTGTCACCATCAAATATTTGTGCACAAACACCTCCAGGTCTCTCTTTTCTTGCATCCCCTTTAAAATTGTACCATTTAGCTTGTATTGTCCCTCCTCATTCTTCCTACCAAAATGAATACCTCATACTTTTCTGCATTGAATTTCATCTGCCATGTGTACGCCCATTCCACCAGCCTGTCTATGTCCACTTGAAGTCTACTGCTCTCTATTTTTCTCTATCTTACTTGCACAGATTTGTTAATGTAAGTAACTGTGATATATGAGGGAGGGGTGAAAAATTTATGGGGGAATTTTAACTCTCCCCTTGGGCGGGGACAGAGCGGGCGAGTCGTTTAAATGGAACGGCTCATTTCCTGTCAATCTCCGATTTTAAAGCCATTGGTTTTGCGGGCGGTTGAGGTGCCTGTCGACTCAGGTGGAACCTCATGCATTAATGCTAATCGGCATCCTATAATATCAATAGGGCCCTGATGGCATTTAACTGGGGCCTGAGCGGGGAAGCACCTGATCGTCCCCTGCCAGTAACCGCTCTGCAATTTCTTCCTGCCCGTTCTGGGTGGGAAGTAGACAGGCGCAATTAATTGTGGCCCAGGAGTTAAATTACCCCAAGATTAAATCTTAGGCTAGCAAGTGCATTTCACACTCCCCTGTCTGAAACCAGCTCCCGGCTAAAATCGACCCATATTTCTTTATTTATCTGCCTACAGTAGGTAGAGAAAACATGACGTATTCATTTATTTGATCCAATTAAAAATACATTTACTTCACTGTCCCTCAGCACATCTTTCAGAAAAAAAAATTTCAAAATCTTTCCAAAAAACCCATGCCCATTTGTAAGGCCGCGATTTCCCCGAATTCTGCGGGTCCGTTGCGGCCGGGGTCGGTGGCAGGCCCCTCATAATTTTATACACCTCAATAAGGTCTCCCCTCAGCCTCCTGCTCCAAAGAAAACAAACCCAGCCTTTCCAATCTTTCCTCATAGCTAAAATTCTCCAGTCCAGGCAACATCCTCGTAAATCTCCTCTGTACCCTCTCTAGTGCAATCACATCTTTCCTGTAATGTGGTGACCAGAACTGCACGCAGTACTCTAGCTGTGGCCTAACTAGAGTTTGATACAGTTTAAGCATAACCTCCCTGCTCTTGTATTCTATGCCTCGGCTAATAAAGGCAAGTATTCCGTATGCCTTCTTAACCACCTTATCTACTTGGCCTGCTACCTTCAGGGATCTGTGGACCTGCACTCCAACGTCCCTTCGTTCCTCTACACTTCTCAGTGTCCGACCATTTAATGTGTATTCCTTTGCCTTGTTAGCCCTCCCCAAATGCATTACCTCACACTTCTCCGGATTGAATTCCATTTGCCACTGTTCTGCCCACCTGACCAGTTCATTGATATCTTCCTGCAGTCTACAGCTTCCTTCTTCATTATCAACCACACAGACAATTGATATGGGGTATATGGAGTTAGGTCGCAGATCAGCCATGATCTCATTGAATGGCGGAACAGGCTCAAGGGGCTAAATGGCCCACTCCTGTTCCTAGGTCCAACATTCCTATGTTCCTCTTATCTCACTCCAAGATTAGGCCCATTTTAAAGACATTCCATTACCCTGGCTGAAGAGCAGTTAATTCAAAGGCCCACGCCATTAAGTTTTGTAAAATCCTTATTTATGCAGCTCAACCATTAAACATGTTTTCTCCCAATGGGTAATCCTGCTTGACACAAAAAATGGATTGGTGATAGTGCCTGGCATTAAGTCGTTATTTCATTTAAATCCTTCAGCAACACACCATTTTCTACCCTCTCAAGTGGCAACCTCTCAATCAGAGCAGGAATACCACTGACAGCCCACCTCAGTTATCCAAAATGAAGTTCACTGGAAACTGATATGTTGAGCCCGGGCGGGCAGAGCTGCCCCCCACCACAATGCCAGCAGCCATACTACAGCAGACAAAAAGTCAGGGTACAATTAAGGCAGATGAGATAAAAAGGACATTGAAGAAGTAAAGGTCTGCACTAATGTTGAACCCTGGGTAAAGTTATTGGGGTGAAATTCAACTTTGGCCGGGGTGGGGGCAAAACAGACGGTAGCGGATCAGCTACCCGTTGAACACCCTGGCTGATTTTCGTTTCCATTGACTTCAGTTGAATTCTCCCCGTTATAATTCATATTCCCTAATACATGCTGCGCTGCATGGTCACTGCACCACTCAGTCCGCATATTCACAGGTACATAGATGCATTCTTCAGCTAGTTCTCTGCAGTGAAGGGAAATATTTCCTTAGTTAAGGTCTGAGATAGTCACCTTCATGCAAAGAAGCAGCGTTTGAACAGTGACGAAAAGTGAGTTCTTTGGTTTAAGTGTCATTTCACCATCTCCTTTCCCGTTAGCACACAAGAAATGTTAGATAGGCAAAAGTGTTTTGAGCCCACAGACATCTTGTTGGCTTAGCATTAATCTGTATAAAGTTGAAAATTACAGCACATTTGAAACCAGTATGGTTGCATGATTCCTTGTGGCATAAGTTTGAAGCTTAATGGTTTATACAATCATCATTAACAAATGAAAAATGAGCTCGTTTTAGCTCTTGTTTTGGCAACCCACTACCAATCAAAGGTTAGTGTTAGAACTGTTATTTTATTGCATGTATTTACTGCAGAAGACTTTGAAAGAAAGAAAGACTTGCATTTATATAGCGCCTTTCACAACCATCGAACATCTCAAAGCACTTTACAGCCAATGAAGTACTTTTTGGAGTGTAGTCACTGTTGTAATGTGGGAAATGCGGCAGCCAATTTGCACACAGCAAGCTCCCACAAACAGCAATGTGATAATGACCAGATAATCTGTTTTTATGTTGTTGATTGAGGGATAAATATTGGCCAGGACACCGGGGATAACTCCCCTGCTCTTCTTCGAAATAGTGCCATGGGATCTTTTACGTCCACTTGCGAGAGCAGATGGGGCCTCGGTTTAACGTCTCATCGGAAAGACGGCACCTCCGACAGTGCAGCACTCCCTCAGCACTGCACTGGAGTGTCAGCCTAGATTTTTGTGCTCACAACCCACAACCTTCTGACTCAGAGGCGAGTGTCCTAGCCATTGAGCCACAGCTGACACTAGGGTGATTTTAACATTCCATGATCAGCAGGAAGAGAGTGGTGGAGCATTAAAATGGAGCCGCTCCATTTCCTGCTTCGTTATCCTGCTCCGTTCCCTCCAATCTGTGATTTTAACACTGCTAATTTTGGCAGCGAATGAGGCTCGCACCGGAGTCTGGCAGGAGCCTCACTAATAAATGTAAATCAGGTACCCATGACATATATGGGACCCTGATGGCATTTTAACCCCTAGCTCCTGAGCCAGGTGAACCTTTTGAGAGAGGCCCACTAAGGTAAGTTAAAAATCTTTCCTTAATGGGGCCTGGAAGAGCAGGAATGCTCCTCCGTCCAGGCCCACAAGGAAGCCCCAGAAGTTTGCTGCCCTGGGCTTTCCCACCCCTCCCTCTCCCTTTCCACCAGCCCCGCCCCTCACCAGCCACAAGCTCCTCAGAACACCACGCCCACCACCACCCTCCCACGGGCTCACCTTGCTGCTGGCTGACTTCTTCTGGTGCATTTTCGGCCTTTCCCGCTAGCCAGTTGCTGCTTTCTGCCAGAAACAGCCAAACTGCTGGCCGGCGGGATTCGAATAAGGCCTGCCAGTTAAAACCTGCTGGAGCTCCGACTCACAAACCCACGCAGGATTGCCATCTGCTGTCACCGACTTTCTGCCGGGAGTTCAAATCAGCCCTTTTGTCATAAACATCGCAACACAGGTATCAAGCTACAATTATGTCATAATATTTCATGAGATGCAGGGTCGTAATCCAAACAATTTCTATTTTTTGATCAATACGAGCCCCACTAAATGGATTATATTGGGTAAGAGAAACAAATTACGGCAGTGTCAATAGCATTCCTTTATCCTTGCTGTCAAGAAAGTCCTTATTTATAAAGAGTCAAGCAAATTTCAATTTTGCTGTTCTCAAGGGCCAACAGATGCTTTCCAAGCTAGAAAAAGACGTAAGTTGTGAAATTGGTCACCACCAGTAGCATGCAATGGGCTGATAGCGAATCGGCAGCACGTCTTATACTGCGCCCGGTTTTCTTCCCTGAAATTACTTCAATAAAATGGAAAGTTGTCCATGGTGTAAAAGGTGCTGCCAATTCACTACCAGCCAGTCTTGAGCTGCTGGCTTTGACCAATTTCACCCCCATAAACATAGTTCTTGAAACATACAGTAAAACTCATTCAGGAACTAGATGCAGTAATTTATAACTAAGTGCTTATTTTTGTGTACGAGAGTAAGCATAGATGTTTATTCACAAAGGAGCAATTTGGTCTAATCTGTAACAAACAGGATCTGATGGCCCCGATATTTATGGGGAGGTGGGGGCGACTATTAGCGGCCGGGAAACAGGGGGAATGCAGAGGTCCTGTCGTTACCGCATTTGAATTTTTTTCCTCCATTTCCCGCCCGACAGCCTGCCAGTTTGAGAGGCTGGCTAGCTGTCGAGCGAGATGGCCTGCGGTAGAGAGGAGGAAGGGAGGGAGAGATTGCCAGGGGCAGGGTGGGTGGGAGATAGCGTATCGGATCGCATGGGAGGCTGAAGATTGGATCGCGGGGCAGGGGGTAAAGAGAAGGGGAAGCAGATCGCAGCAGGTTAGCTTGGGGGGGGGGGCCAGGGTGAAGCACTCCTGCTCCTCCTGGTCCACAAGCAGTGCTGGAAAAGTCCTTACTTGTTGGATCCGGCCGTTCATGCCTCCCTTTGGCTGCCGGGTTTCCCGAGGCCTGGGAAACCCAGTCCACAGTTGTTAAATCCACATGGCTGCTAAAATCTGAGGCATGCAGCCTCATTTAAATATCATAATTCCTGACCCGCCTCTCGAGAGCAGGTTACCCGCCCAAACCCCAACCCACCCTGGTTAAAACGGAAGTAGGCACATTCACGGCGGGGTTCCCATTTTAAAGAATTTAACCAACCCCTGCCGCCCCTCCTGGGGGGTTTCAAATTCCCCCCAATGGGTTGCACGGCTGAAATTTTAAATAATGGTTTACAACTCCAACTATCCCCACAAAGGAAAATTGCCCAATCAATTTCCTAATCATTTTATCTTTTTCTACATTAGTTTGGGATTTTTACCTCTACTTTCTCCCCCTCTACTCGGGTTGGCAACTCCTCCAATGCATTAATCCAAATATTCACATCGTTGGGCCAAATCTTGTTGAAGCAGGGCATCTCGTGGCCTAAACTGTTAGTTAGACTTTCTCCTGCACCCTTCAGCTCGAACAAATTTGCGCCGTAACTTGCAGGTAGGGCAAGCTGATAATGGTGTGGTGAGGTCATCGGGGCATCTGGGATCTTGTTGAACGATGGGACCAACAGTCTATCTCCTTAACCAATGAGATTTAAGGATTGAGAAAGAAACAGAGGAACGGCGAGAAGGAAATAGGGTGAATTAGAGTCAAATCAGGTACAGGAAGAGAAACAAAGATGGGAAAGAAAGATTGGATTAAGAGAGAGCGAGAGATGAAAGAGACAGAAAGAAAAAAATGTTTAAAATTTGAAATTTTAAAATCTCTAAAAAGAATTTAGTACACGCAGGAACAGTTTAAATTGTTCCTTTTCTGGGCCAGAGAAGTTGATGGGCATTGAATTAACAATGATCACATCGTTAAAAGGGTAGGTACCAGCCCTTACTTTCTGTGGCGAGTTTAGTGGGCAATTAATGTGCAAATCCAGCAAATTCTTAAAAATAACAGGGAGGCTGAGGGCGAGATGGCATTTGTGTGAAACAAACAGTGGAGAGGCGTAAATCGACCAGCAAGTTCTGGAGATTCGTAAATCATGGTGTATCTCCTCATCCCCTGAATTTGCTGGCCGATTTGCACATTACTAACAGCGTGTTAGCGGCGCATGCTGTTATTTTTCCAGCAAGATTTGACCCAATATCCTTGGTGAGGAGCTCGGAATGTTCTCCTCAAGCATTGTGGGCAAAGGATCCTTTCCAAAGTCAGTTTTACTTAGACTGAAAAGCACAGGAAAGGCCTAAGGACAAGCCTGGAATTTGAACTGAGATGTCCAAGATGGGACGCCAAAACTCTACTGCTGTCACTACTAAGTCATCCTTCCATACTTATATTAAATTAAAAAAGACACATCTCAAAATTTTTATGTACAAAGATTGGTAGGAAAATAAGAACACTCAGTGTGGGAAGTGAACAAACTGTAGTTGCAGCTACAAATTCCCAATGACTATTTTTCTAATCTGAACAGAAATGTAACATTCATATGGAAGTGTGAGTACACTCATTACTAATATCCCACAGTACCAAAGTGTTCTGAAGTACAGAAAGACTTTTACAGCTATGGTTTTAAAATAGGAGTGGTCTTCATACATCACATTTATGGAAATACATACTGCCGAATTGTAATACTGAATAGTATAAAGTATTGCGTAATATCTAGCCTATTTGGAAAGATATTACCATGCATAAGTCTTTTTTAGATGACAATAGCTTGCACTCTCAAAAAATATCATTCACAAGGCATTCCAATTGACAGTATAGATGAATCCACTCATTGGGATTAATTGTTCCCTTACCCAACACTGGCAAAATTCAGGCACAAAGTCTTGTGCAAGGCCTGTAGCCCAGATCTAATATATAGTTTTCCGTACTGAACAAAAGCTCATTTGTAATGGTTTAGCTTATATAAGTAGGTAAGTGGCTACATTACTCAAAGGCCCGTTGAAAGAGCACATAGGATGCAAGGCTGGGCAGTCCAGGCAGTTACACAGGAGGTACAGCCCACAGCTGAAAGTAGATATCAATTACACAGATATCCCAGGATCCTGCAGTCTGAGTGCAGGGAATGTGGAGAATTTCCCAGGATACATCCGTATGATTCTCTCAGTGCAAGTGGAAGTGCACCCACCTTTCCTCATACTGTAACTGGGTTTCTGAGTTTCTTTGTTTTTCCAGATGATTGAAAATAAAATGGAGAATGAATTTTATAAGTTTTTTCAGGTAAAATTTCAGATTTGCAGTATCAGCAGCTTATTACCTCAGCCGCGAATTTGCTGGATTTTTGATTATTCCGATGGGCCTCCCTGCCTTTTACCCCTCACCGGAGAGGTGTCTCATGCAAACTGAGCATTGCATAGTCCACACATACACGACATTTTCTTTCGAATTTCTTGAGCTCAGGGTATCTAACCTCTGCCAGTTGGAAATCTCTCTTATGCGTGAGAAGGGATTTGAAGTGGCTTACTTTCTGCCTTAACTCCTGTCTGATCCCAGCCTCTAATAGTGAAAACAATTTTCACTGTATTCTTGGAGCTTCCATTATTCACCTTGGGCTTTGCCCCCGACACTGCTCAACATTCTGTGCATCAGGCCTCTACCGTGCCCTTCAATAACCTGAACGTGTCTCAGTTTCCTGCACTTCCCCGGCCCGTGTGTAAACTGTCAGCCGTCCACGCACGTACTGGAACTCATTGCTAGTATAACCGAGCAGACAAAAGCCCACTAACTGATAAAAAATCTCATCTTTTCAATTCATAGTATTTTAATAGCAAAAGGACGTTTACATCTAAAGTTTTGGGGACGTTGCTACCGTTATATATTTTTTTTAAATTGCAACTTCATTCAGAATTTTTATCAATAATTCCAATAATTGGCCGAAGTCCTGTGGAAGCTTGGCCATCATGTTCTATTCCTGGTGGATTGGCAGGCATGGCGACTCTCTACCAGCTCTCCTCCCCCAAAATTGCTGCCAGCCCCAACCCCAATTATTCCCAATGTGCTCCCAATTCCAAACCCCCTGAAGTGATCCCAGCTTCAAACCCACACCTACATACTCCCAGGGCCCCAATTTTAACCCAACCAGCCCAGTGGGAATGGGACAAATGACGAGTGCGCATTGGGGAACACCATCACCTCCAAGTTCCTCTCCAAGTCATACACCATCCTGACTTAGAAATATATCGCCGTTCCTTCATCGTCGCTGGCAAGCCACTCAGTTGTCAAGAAGGCGGCTCACCACCACCCTCAAGGGAAATTAGGGATGGGCAATAAATGCTGGCCTTGCCAACGACGCCCACATCCCGTGAATGAATAAATTTATTAAAAAATACAAATCGTGAAAATCAACTTAATGCCACATTCCTGTCAAAATCCCGCCAACCACTATTTTAACTCTGACTTGGATCTTAACGCACTTGCCAGAAACAGGCGGGTGCCTCGTGAATAAATTTAAATAGGGATCCAATTACATCGCTTGGATCCTGACATGACTTTAACTGGCCGGGTCAGATGTCCTGCCCAGCAACAAACCCGCTATAGTATAACTTAGTGGCATCGGCTTAACAAACTGACTGACATCATTGAAGCTTAATTTAAACGGGCGCACCTGCAAAGCCATTACGGTCTGTGTGCCAAACCGAGCTTCCAGTTTGCTTCTTTCTGATTGTTTTCCCCTGACCTACCCTCATTAAGCACTTACTGCTTAGCATGGGTGCAGTTTTTGTTTCAATCCTTTGGATGAACAAATGGTTAGAGAAAGAAGAGCAGCAGCCTGAAGAACCAGGACAAGCTGCAGTGGGGCCTGTTGGAAGACAGGTGAGGTGGGCCTTACTCTCTTGGATAATTCTGAGGATCAGTGCAGAAGGAGGCTGCATTTCACCAGGCAGGCTGTCGCTAACTTATGCAGCCTGTTGCGGGAGGACCTGCTGCCCACTGGACCAGGGCCATGCTTTGCCAGTGACTATCTAGGTCACCTTTTCATCATCGGCCCCTTATAGGCTGGCACAAGGGGATATTACCCACATCTCCTAGTCTGCAGTGCACAGCTGCATCAAACAGGTCAGCAATGACCTCCGTGCCAGAGCAAATCAGTGCATTACCTTCACGATCAGTGCCAGCAGCCAGGATGAGAGAGCTCTAGGATACGCAGCAGTGGCCACCTTCCCTCATGCCCAGGGTATAATAGACTGCACTAATGTAGCTATCAGAGCACCAGAAGACAAGCCAGGAACAGGAAGGGCTTCCACTCTATCAATGTTCAACTAATGTTGATAATGCAAGTCTGCGCCAGTTCCGCTGGCAACTGCCACAATGCTTTCATTCTGCGACATTCATTTATCACCCCCTGCCCCCACTTTTCCACCTATCCAGGAATGTCAGAAGATGGCTGCTGGGACACAAGGGATACCACCTCCACACCTGGCTGATGACACCCCTTGCAATCCCACTATGCCTGAGCAACACAGGTACAATGTGAGCCATAGGACCGCCAGGAACATCACAGAGCATATCAGTGGCATTTTGCAGCAAAGAGTCAGGTGCCTTGATCACTCTGAGGACTCCCTACAATATGGGTCACTTCATTGTAATTTGCTGCATTCTGCAAAACTTGGACTGGAGTTGGAGGAGACACAGCAACAGGAAGACACATCATCAGACGAGGAAGAATTGGATTATTTGTGAGCGAGAACCACAAAAATGAGGGTCAGCAGAATACATTGCAGCTGAAGAGTCCAGGGGAGCAGCTGATAGAGGAGCTCTTTGGTGACCACCTCAAATTCAGGAAAAGCCCCTCAGCATTAACAATCCTTGTTACCCCTTCACCACTCCCTTGATTCTGCATTGAACAACATTGACATCATTCAGCGAACCACTATGTTAATGACTTTCTGACAATACAGACTGAGAAGCTATAAGGAGAAGAAACTACAGACCAAAGTTGCAAATGTAATAAAGGTGTTGATTTTAATTCCAAATACAATGTTGTAGTTAATTATTGTGTTCCCCCAAGTGATCAACCCAAAGTGCTTTTCTTAAAAGAAGGTTTACTAACTCTACTACTCCTATGAGGTGCACCCCCAGTGGCTTCAGCAGAGATGGTGGAAGGCTGCTGTTGCTCACGTGGGGACCCTTGAGATGCCTGTGGTTGGCGGCTTCTAGAGTCCCGAGACTCGAAGGGCCCAGCTACAGACTGCAGCACTCCGCCTGCTGCCAGGGAAGTCTGGCCCAGCTGGCTTTCTGGCACAGTGGTTGGCATTGGTTGATGGGGTGGTGAGGAAGCAGACATGCTGACATCCTGAGAGAGGGCAACACGTGCTACTTCCATTGCACCACTGCCACTCCCATGGGGTTGAGGCTCAGCACTTCCACTCATCTGCGGAAAAACAGACTGCAGAAGATGAGTGAAGCCTTGAAAGTCCTTATCAATTTGCTCCATCAGTCTGTCCAAGGTAAACAACTGCCTCTCCAAAGCAAAGCACAAGTTTGAGCTTAGAGTCTGCATGGTGGCCACACTCTCCCAGGTAAACTGCAGAGTGCTGATACGCTGGGAGATGACACCCCACAGACTGGATGTGGACTCCTCCACACTTTCAGCCATGATGGTGAAACTCCTTGGCAGGCCTTCTGTGAAACAAGCCGTTTTCTTCTCATTGCTGGGCCCCTGAAGTCCACATCTATGTCCTCCTTACAGAGCTGGGAGAGAACCTCTCCTTCTGGTTGCTGTTTCCTGGGCTGTCCTTGCCACCAGTACCAGCTGCTGCTCACTAGTGCTGAGTGTTTCATCAACATGTAAACCCCTCTTCCTCACTATCTAACCCATGTGGAGTGCCAACGTCTGAGCTGGTGCCTCGGAGAGATGGAACACGTGATGGTGCATCCTCAGGATTGTCCTCTTCCGTGGTGTTTTCCCCAGAAAAGGAGGAGGAGGACCTTCACCACTGACCGCAAAATCTGAGCCAATTGTCTTAAGTCCAAAAGGCCTTTTTTCCAACTTTTCATAGCATGTTTACTACCTCTTTTTGAAGGATAGGAATGATTGGTGGTTAATCTGTTGACACTTTCTCCATTATTTTGCCATTCTTTATACATAACTTTTTCAGAAAGCTTCACAAACAACCCTTAGTATATTATTGTTGTAATTCTCTGGATTTTTTTTTATAAATATGTCATTGGATTCTGGTTAGGTGAGCATGAAAGATGGGTCATCATAAGTGAGAAAGTAAAGTCCCTGTGAACTTTAACATCCTGCAAAGGTTAAAACACTTCACTAATTGCTGAGTCCAATTGGCACCACACTAAATATCAAGGGGAAAAATAAATTATGCGGAAAATGTCTGAGTAATAGATCATCTATGATTCACATCTAGAATGTAATTCCCACTAATTCCAAAGTAGAATGAATTAATTCCTCATATACTTGTACATTGCAGTCTGTTTTTAATAGACATTTTAAAGATGAACGACAGAAAATTAATTTGCTGTGTGTAAACTTTTAATGGCCATGCCTATTATTTGAGAAAGGTTGATTACACAAGTATGTGAACGGATTTCTTCATTCTTTGAATGATGTTATCCTTCATGTACTGTGAGTAATTCATATCATCCCACGGAACATTAACAGGAATTTAATTGGCACATGGAAAAATACAGGGGGGGGGGGGGAATTTTAACCCCAAAAAACGAGTGGGTTGAGGTCGGGCGGAAGGTTAAAGCGTTAAAAAACTGAATCCCGACCCCCAACCCGCCTCCAACTCGCCCACTTCCAGTTTTAGCATAGGCGGGACGGGGCAGATGACCAACCCGCTCCCAGGAGGTGGGTTGACCATTTAAATATTATAATGAGGCTGCCGTACCTCATGGTGATCTACCATTTTAAATTTAACTCTGGCTGGTCGGGTTTCTGAGGTCTCGGGGAACCCGCCAGCTAAAGTAAGGCGAGGACTGCTGGATCCAGGAGGTAAGTTCCTTTACACTTACCTGCTAGATCTAGCGTCCCTATGAGATGAAGAGAGGGGGACATCTCAGCAAACTGGTGACAGAATTACATATCAAACAGCTACAAGGCGTAAATCAGTCACTCATGTGGGCACTGATGTCATCAACCACTGAATGGTCATCATGTGCATAATAGTATCTGTATGTATTCTTCATATGACATATCTAACTCATCTCTTTACTCTCCCACAGCTCCATCAAGAGCCCTCCCCACTGTCCAGGAGGAAGAGGAAGACGACTCCTCAGAGGAGCCTCCAGCCTCTGAGGGTGCCCCACCACCAGCGCAGATACGCACACCTCGGTGGGTCCCATGCGAGATACAGCAGTGTTGTCACCTGGTGTCTCACAACTCACAAGTGAGCAAGAGGAGATGGTGGAGACAGGGACAGCAGTGGAGACTCCTCGTCGGAAGGCGCAGGATGCCCCCAGCTCTGCTCAGCTGCATGCAGACGCTGAGCCTCAGGGGCCATCCAGAAAGAGGGCAGTCCTGGAGGTGCAGGAAGAAGTGCAGGAGGCTCTGACAGGTTCTGCAAATGTTCAGAGAATGGAGGAGTCCATCTCCAACATGAGCACCACCGTGTCGCAGGCAATGGCGACAGTAGGCTCTTCCATGGAAAGGATGGCCACCTGCATGGAGCAGCTGATGTGCCACTCACACGAGCACATGGTATCTATGGCGAACAGATGGCAGAGGCTCATAGACCTCCTTTCTAGAAGGGATGTCAGCATAGACATGGGTCTTCATGGCCCCACTGATGTGCAGCAAGGTGCTCTCTTGCTCCTTGCTAGCAAGGAAGTGCAGGTGCCCCATGAGAGGGATGATGGTGAGTGGGCACATGGAAGTGGGGGCTCCTCTCAAAGCGCTCACACTTCTCCCCAATTCCCACCCCCTCAGTCAGAGCTCCAGATGCCTCCTGGGATTGCGATGGCCGAGTCTGCCCCTGCACAGTTGCAGGAGGAGCAGACTTTGGCGGGGCCATCACAGGCTCTAAAACCCAGAGGACGTCTGCCAAGAGTGTCTAAGTAGTTGCAGCAGGGAAGTGAGCAGGCTGCCACTACCTCTGCTGAAGTCACAGGGGTAGCACCTCGTAGAAGCACACGTAAGAGAAAGATGACACACAAGTAGATTCACAAGGGTAGCCACTTGAGTGTTTTATTCAATGTTAATGTCAAGTTTCCGTTAATGTGATGTCAACCATAAAAATCTTTATTTTCACCACTTTCCGGTCTTGATGAAATTTATGTGCACCTTTGGAAGTGGCTTAGTGAGTTGCAGTGAATGGTGAGACATAATGGTACCTCCACCAATGGTGAATGGCTTGGTCATTGTGGGGATGGTTTATGGTGTTGCTGTGGGGTGGTGCCAACCTGGCACAGCATGTGGCAGCCATATGGGTATACAGCATAAAGTTAAGTAAATCTGGCCATGATGAGGCCATCCCAGGCCTCCCGGGCAGCAATGTGCTCGGGTGCTGATGCCCTCTGTCCTGTGCAGCATCAGATGGCTGTGGAAAAGGTTTGTGGTGTTCTTGTTGTTGCTGCTGGTGTGCCTGGTACTGTTGGTGTTGGGGCTCATCCTGGTCAGATTCTGAGGTGAGACAGTATAAACGGCACCCATGCTGATGGAATAGATGGCAGGTCAAGTAAAGTTGACGAAGCGATCTGTCAATGGTGAGAGAGGTTCTTCCAATGAGGTGACACTGGATGGAGACTTTGCTGGAAACACTTGCAGCCTGCAGAAAGTTAAATCTGTGCTGGCAATGTAGTCAGCAATAGCTTCTGCCTGAGGAAAGTGATCAGCTGTGAGGTCGGAGCTTTTACAGTATATTTGACGCTGTCAAGTAATCAGCTGGAGCAATGGCCACTCAACTCCCACCTCAGGTTGACAGACGTGGTTCCCGAGCTGCTTGAATCCCGTGGACATGCAAAGAAATTGGAAATCTAGGGGGGAGAAAGGCTCTTAAGTGGCTGACAACAAGCTTATAATAATGTCAATTAGGTCGCCCGCCTCTTTTGGTCAGGTCGCTGATGTACCGGCAAACGCACCCGAGGGAAAGGCGCATGGGGGCGGGATGATGGAGGGTTCCCGACCCGCTCCGACTTTTTTCAAATTTCCCACCCGACCCGCCTCCAATCGCGCCCGCACAGACCCCAGAAAATTCCGGCCCATGTTTTTCTTTCAAACTCTATCCAAGCAATAATATTTGGTGAGACTTACACCATTGAGTCCTTTACTGAAACCTGTTTCCAGTCCACTTTTGCTAAATCACATCTCAGCTTAGTAAAATTAACCTTACCCCCAACCGAGAATTTTTACTCCTGCTCTATCTTTGTCCTTTTCCATAACTACGTTAAATCTAACTGAATTATGGTCACAACCACCAAAATGTTCTCCCACTGATACCCCTTCCACCTGCCCAGCTTCATTCCCTAAAACTAAGTCCAGAATCGCCCCCTCTCTTGTTGGGCTTGCTACGTACTGGCAAAAAGATTCCCCTAAATGCATTTTAAGAATTCTGTGCCCTCTATACCTTTTACATTGATTCTATCCCAGTTAATATTAGGGTAGTTGAAATCCCCTACTATTACTGCCCTATTGTTTTTGCACTTCTCAGAAATGTGAATACATATTTGCTCTTCTATCTCCCTCTGACTATTTGGGGGTCTATAGTACACTCCCAGCAGTGTTATGGCCCCTTTTCTGTTCTTCAGTTCAACCCATATGGCCTCATGTGATGATCCTTCTAACATATCCCTCCTTACAGGTGTAATTGTTCCTTGAATCAATATTGCAACACCCCTCCTTTTTTATCCCACTTTCTATCTCATCTGAAAATCTCGTAATCAGGAATGTTGAGCTGCCATTTCTGCCCTTCTTTCAGCCATGTTTCAGTAATAGCTATGATATTATACTTCCACGTGTCTATCTGTGCCCTCGGCTCATCTGCCTTATTCACTGGACTCCTTACATTGAAGTATGTACCATTAAGAACTGCCAAACCCCTTTGTTAACTATTTTCCAGCCTTTGTTTCCTCTGCCTTCCAAACTCACTTACTAATTTACTGCCTTCCATTTCCAGCTTTGCTTCTCTCCCTTCTGAATGTATACAGAACCATTTACTCATTTCATTGGTGTACAGTAGTCAGGTTCTTAGTAAATTAAATATTTTTTTAATATTTAAAGCTTTTGAAAGGAGTTTATTAGTGCCCATGCGCCTAAAAACAGCTTAATGTTAAGAGCCTCCTCGAAGGCTGGCAAACAGGTGCAAGTAGCGGAAACTCGCCATGGTGATTAATTCGATCGGGGGCGTGGCCAGTTTTGTGGGCGGGGCCGGCTTCCAGCGCCCTGTTTTTTTAAACCAGCGCAAAAGATCGCGGAAACTCCATTTGCGCCGGACGTAACTTGCGATTGAAATTCCTCGATCTTTTGCGCTGGTTTGGCCGATTTCGGGCGAACCTCGCGAAAGCTCTACCCCAGCATGAGCACTTCTCTGTAGTTGGTGGATGGAAGAAGGGTCGTCAGATCGGATGTGTCTCCCGCTCCTGAGCCTCTCACCACCTGTGTTGGCTGGCACTGAGAGCTGTGAAGAAGCTCATGGGCCAGACCACCCACTCAAATGAATGATAACATTTCAGCAGCAGGAAGCCGGCCAATGAGATTCAACCAAGCTGAGGAGTGGAATTGCAAATGTAAGTAAGACCTTCAAAATGTCCTTGCAGTGCGAGTTTAATTTCCGTACCTCCCACATTAGCACGTTAATAGCAATGCTTTACTTGTGAGGTGAGACGTGCCAGGCGTCATGACCAGGAATTTTCTGCATATTTGTGCCCAGAGGCATGCGCAATTGGGGAGCAAAGCAAATGTGCAGCCGAAAAGATGGCGGGATTCTGGGCCTAAGTGAGTCCCGCGCGCAAGTACAATACGCCCAAATCTCCTCGGTCTTTTACGATCGTCTGTCTGTCCAAAAATGTGTGGGTTAGGTTGATTTGGCTATGATAAATTGACCCTTAGTGTTAGGGGGGATTAAATATGTGGGGTTATGGGGATAGGATGGGATATGTTAGGGGGAATTAAATACGTGGGGTTACAGGGGTAGGGTGGGATATGTGTACTGTGGGGATTAAAGCAGGGACAGGGTACTGGATTTGGATGATCAGCCATGATCGTATTGAATGGCGGAGCAGGCTCGACGGGCCGAATGGCCTACTCCTGCTCCTAGATTCTATGTTTCTATGTTTCTATGATCTCTCCGCCCGAGCGCATCGCCACCTGTAATAATGGCTCCACCCCCAAGTTACAGAGACTTCCACACGTGTGTCCTGCGATTGTGCTTGCTCAGAGGCTCTCCTCAAATTACCACCAGATTTTCGGGCGCAGCAGGAAACAAAGTAATTTTTCTGATGCTTGATTACAATTTTTTGAGCCTTTTTTTTAAAAATTGATCCTCACTCAGTCCTGCATTGTATTTTCTGTTCCATTAAATGCGTTGTTATGGCATCAGTATAAATCACATTAAAAACTGAAAACATTGCACAATTGCAGGTTCTTAAACGTGTCTAAAGCGCATCAATAATGGTTAAATCAGTTGAAACTTTAATTTTCATACTTAAAGAAGGAATATATGGTGTGACCGTGTGAGTTCAGCATCTTCTGTGGGCCTCGATTGTTTATGCTGATATACGGCTATTTTTACATTCAGGCATATGCTGATGAGATTGGCAAGAAATGTGACACTGGCAGAATGGGCACAGGAATGGGCGTCATTTCGGGCGCTACTTCCGGGTTGCACCCCCGCAGGAAACTCCAGGCTCATAATCCTTTCAATCTTCCAGCCTTGATAATGCACATTATTTTTTCCCCTATTTTCTCCCTTCCTTTCCTGAAGGAAATGTCTGATGCTGGGGTACAATTCCGCAGGTGCTGGCAGCTCCCCTGCACCTCATCAGAGGTGCCCATTCTTCACGGGAATGTCGGTAGGCTACTCGGCAAAAGGGAGCGCATCACAGTTGAGCCTCATTCCTGTCCTCATCTGATATACACACATGCAGACTTTGCAGCAGGAATCACTGACGAGGAACCACGACAGTTTTCTCTGCTGCCCCAAGCCCAGGGACATTAAGGTCAATTAAGGTGAATTGCATTACAACTGAGCTGCTTTCTGCTGCTCAGTAGCGCACAACAACAACAACAACAACAACTTGTATTTATATTGCGCCTTTAACGTAGTAAAACGTCCCAAGGCGCTTCACAGGAGCGTCATAAAAAAATATTTGACAACGAGCCACATAAGGATAAATTAGGGCAGGTGACCAAAAGCTTGGTCAAAGAGGTTGGTTTTAAGGAGCGTCTTAAAGGAGGAAAGAGAGGTAGCGAGGGGGAGAGGTTTAGGCAGGGAATTCCAGAGCTTAGGGCCTAGGCAACAGAAGGCACGGCCAACAATGGTTGAGCGATTATAATCAGGGATGCTCAAGAGGGCAGAATTAGAGGAGCGCAGATATCTCAGAGGGTTGTGGGGCTGGAGGAGATTACAGAGATAGGGACGAGGCCTTGGAGGGATTTGAAAACAAGGATGAGAATTTTAAAATCGAGGCATTGCTTAATCGGGAGCCAATGTAGGTCAGCGAGCACAGGGGTGCTGGGTGAACGGGACTTGGTGCGAGTTAGGACAGGGGCAGCCGAGTTTTGGATGACCTCAAGTTTACGTGGGAGGCCAGCCAGGAGTGCGTTGGAATAGTCAAGTCTAGAAGTAACAAAGGCATGGATGAGGGTTTCAACAGCAGATGAGCTGAGGCAAGGGCGGAGAAGGAGCGATGTTACGGAGGTGGAAATAGGCGGTCTTAGTTATGGTGAGGATATGTGGTTGGAAGCTCATTTCAGGGTCAAATATGAGACCAAGGTTAAGAACAGTGTGGTTCAGCCTCAGACAGATGCTAGGGAGATGGATGGAGTCGCTGTCTAGGAAACGGAGTTTGTGGCGGGGACCGAAGACAATGACTTCAGTCTTCCCTATATTTCGTTGGAGGAAATTTCTGCTCATCCAGTACTGAATGATGGACAAGCAGTGTGACAAATTAGAGACCGTGGAGGGGTTGAGAGAAGAGGTAGTGAGGTAGAGCTGGGTGTCGTCAGCGTACATGTGGAAACTGATGCTGTGTTTTCAGATGATGTCACCAAGGGACAGCATGTAGATGAGAAATAGGAGAGGGCCAAGGATAGATCCTTGGAGGACACCAGAGGTAACGATACGGGAGCGGGAAGAGAAGCCGTCGCAGGTGATTATCTGCCTACGATTAGATAGTTAAGTCTGGAACCAGGCGAGTGAAGTTCCTCACAGCTGGAGGATGGTGGAGAGGCGTTGGAGAAGGATGGTGTGATCAACCGTGTTAAGGGCTGCAGATAGGTTGAGAAAGACCAAATTAGAAACCAAAAAGGTAACCTGTGTGTTGAGGAGGAAGACGTGGGTATGGTTCTTAATGAATACCTTGCGTCTGTCTTCACAAAAGAGAGGGACGATGCAGACATTGTATTTAAGGAGGAGGAGTGCGAAATATTAGATGAGATAAACATAGTGAGAGAGAAAATATTAAGGGGGAGAAATTGGGTGCCTTTGCGCCTCCCGTTAACGCCCCGGGGACCGCTAACGGGGCACAAATGGCTTTGCGACCGGGCGCAGCGCTGACATCGACTCCCGCCATATTCGGCGGGAGTTTTGCGGCGGTGCTACGGTGTTGCGCCCCGATCTCCTTCGCCTGGAGATCGTGACATCATCGCCATGCGCATCGCCCCAGTAGCGCCGCGGACCTGAATTTGACTTCCGCCCCCTGCAGTAGCACTGGTTGAAAACACTGACAGCTGCAGGAGGCATGGATCGGGCAGCCGGCCACTTCGGGGGCGATGATTGAAGGTGAGGTGGCCGAAATAGTAAAAAAATATTTACCTCTGTTGTTCCTGTTTTTTTCGTGGGTTCCTGCCTGCAATCGATCAGCCCGGCACTCTGCTTGAGTGCCGGGCTGATCACACGGGATTGCAGCTGCCTTGGTGGTCCAGGTAGGTACTTTTTATATTGCAGAGCCTGCAGCGATGGCCCTTCCCTTTAAGGGAGGGAAGGAACCTTTGAACGCGGCAGCGCTGCACGGTCCAGTGTACAGCGCTGCTGAAGTCTCCACCCCGCCTGCTGCCGATTGCGCTCCAAGAAGGAAGTGGAGCGTTTGATTTAGCCCTCCACTTCCTTCTTGGAGCGCAAAGGGCGAATTTTTCAAAAGATTGAAATCGTTAGCACCTGGCGCTAACTTTTCAAACGTTTAAAAATTAGCGCCCCAAACGGGGCAATAGTGAATTTCTCCCCCTAAGGGTTTAGCATCTTTGAAAGTAGATAAATCGCCAGGCCCGGATGAAATGTATCCCAGGCTGTTAAGAGAAGCAAGGGAGGAGATAGCGGAGGCTCTGACCATCATTTTCCAATCCTCTCTGTTTAAAAAGGGAGAAAGGGATAGACCGAGTAATTACAGGCCAGTCAGCCTAACTTCAGTGGTGGGCAAATTAGTGGAAAAAATTCTGAGGGACAGTATTAATCATCATTTGGAACGGCACGGATTAATCAAGGACAGTCAGCATGGATTGGTTAAGGGAAGGTCACGTCTAACGAACTTGATTGAATTTTTGGGGAAGTAGCAAGGAGGGTCGATGAGGGTAGTGCGTTTGATGTAGTCTACATGGATTTTAGCAAGGCTTTTGACAAGGTTCCACATGGCAGACTGCTCAGAAAAGTAAAAGCCCATGGGATCCAAGGGAAAGTAGCAAGTTGGATCCAAAATTGGCTCAGTGGCAGGAAGCAAAGGGTAACGGTCGATGGGTGTTTTTGTGACTGGAAGGCTGTTTCCAGTGGGGTTCTGCAGGGCTACATCCCTTGCTTTTTATGGTATATATCAATGATTTAGACTTCATTGTAGGGGGCACGATTAAGAAGTTTGCAGATGATACAAAAATTGGTCGTGTGCTTGATAGTGAGGAAGAAAGCTGTAGACTGCAGGAAGATATCAATGGACTGGTCAGGTGGGTAGAAAAGTGGCAAATGGAATTCAATCTGGAGAAGTGTGAGGAAATGCATTTGGGGAGGGCTAACAAGACAAGGGAATACACAATAAATGGTAGGACACTGAGAAGTGTAGAGGAACAGAGGGACCTTGGCGTGCATGTCCACAAATCCCTGAAGGTAGCAGGACAGATAGATAAGGTGGTTAAGAAGGCATACGGGATATTTTGCTTTATTAGCCGAGGCATAGAAGAGCAGGGAGGTTATGCTTAAACTGTATCAAACACTAGTTAGGCCACAGCTAGAGTACTGTGTACAGTTCTGATCACCACATTACAGAAAAGATGTGATTGCACTAGAGAAGGTACAGAGGAGATTTATGAGGATGTTATCAGGACTGGAGAATTTTAGCTATGAGGAAAGATTGGATAGGCTGGGGTTGTTTTCTTTGGAACAGAGGAGGCTGAGGGGAGATTTAATTGAGGTGTATAAAATTATGAGGGGCCTAGATAGAATGGATAGGAAGATCCTATTTCCCTTAGCAGAGAGGTCAATAACCAGGGGGGCGGAGATTTAAAGTAATTGGTAGAAGGATTAGAAGAGAGTTGAACATTTTTCACCCAGAGGGTGTTGGGGGTCTGGAACTCGCTGCCTGAAAGGGTGGTAGAGGCAAAAACCTTCATCACATTTAAAAAGTACTTGGATATGCACTTGAAGTGCTACGGACATAGAGCTGGAAAGTGGGATTGACTGGCTAGCTCTTTTTCGGCCGGCACAGACATGATTGGCCGAATGTCCTCCTTCTGTGCTGTAAATTTCTATGATTCTATGATTGTACGATGAGGAGAGATAGATTACCTTTATCACAGTCACAAAGGATGTCATTTGTAACTTTGATAAGAGCAGTTTCGGTTCTTTGGCAGGGCGGAAACATGATTGAAGGGATTCAAGCATGGAGTTGCGGGAAGATGGGCACGGATTTGGGAGGCACGTTCAAGGACTTTGGAGAGGAAAGGGAGGTTGGAGATGGGGTAGTAGTTTATAAGGACGAAGGGGTCAAGGGTTGTTTTTTTGAGGAGAAGAGTGATGTCGGCAGATTTGAAGGAGAGAGAGACAGTACCTGAGGAGAGAGAACCGTTAACAATGTCAGCTAACATGGGAGCCAGAAAAGGAAGTTGGGTGGTCAGCAGTTTGGTGGGAATAGGATTGAGGGAGCAGGAAGTGGGTCTCATCAACAAGGTGTGCGCGGAGAGGTCATGAGGGGAGATCGGAGAGAAACTGGAGAAAGATGCGAGTTCAGGGGTAGGGCAGGGGGGATCCTTAGAGGAAGTTTGGCCCAGTGGGCTAGGGGAAGGAAGGGAAGTGGCAGAGGCAGCTGATCAGATGGTCTCAATCTTAGAGACAAAGAAGTCCATGAGCTCCTCGCACTTGTTGTCGGAGGTGAGGGTGGAGGAGACAGGGGAGTGGGGTTTAAGAAGACGGTTTGCAGTAGAGAAAAGAAGTTGGTGGTTATCTTTGCATTCCAGAATGATCCTAGAATAGTGAGCAGTTTTGGCAGACGAGAGCAATGCTCAGTAGTGCTTTATGTGGTCCAGCCAGATCTGGCGGTGAATGGCTAAACCAGTTGTCTGCCATATCCATTCAAATCTGCATCCCTTGGACTTAAGGGAGCGGAGATAAGGGCCGTACCAGGGGGAACGGCCAGGGTGAGAGAGAGTAATGGTTTTAATGGGGACTAGGGCATCAAAGGTGGTGGTGAGGGTGTAGTTGAGCAGATCAGTAGCTGCAGAAATGTCATGGTGAATGGAGGGCCAAAGGCTACACAGTTGGGATTTTGAAAGTGCAGTTGTAAGAGAGTTGGGAGAGAGTTTTTTCCAGGGGCGGACACAGAAGGAAGTAGGGTTGGGAGGGGGGAGGGGGATGTGGGTGGAGAGTGATATAAGGAAGTGGACAGAGATGGCCTTATCTGTGATTGGCACCAAATAGTATTTTGACCCCTGAGTCATTAAGGGAGCTAAAAATCATGAGCACTGAACTGTACGGAGAGGAATCAGGGTTTCATTATGGAGCAGCCACATTGCTTCACCAAACTGCAGTATTAATGTTCCAAATTACACATTACTGCATTTGCTCACATTCATCTCAACACCGGAATGACAATTCTTTTGCAACTAGTAAAAGTCTATTGAAGGTAATTGGGCGCATCCACACAGCACATTTCCATGAAATGCTTTTTAAAGCAATCTGCATTTTTGTGTTTTGTTTTGTTTTGTTTTGAGAGAACAAAGAAAGGTCAAATTCGAATGCCAGAAGGTTCCAGTCTGCACTAGAAAATTGAAGAGGCATACAGAATTACAATCAGAGCAGCATCACTAGGAACAGCACCAAAGAAAGGGCCCGTTCAAGTTAGTTTGTAACATCCTCTCAGGTATGGTTATTTAACAATGGCATTGACATGACTATGATGTTAGCATGCAAAGATTTACTGCATTTATACGACATTCCACTTATTGCTTTTGCCTCCTCCAAGACTTCCTCACTGCTCACTCCATCTCCAGGCACCCACTTTCCCTTACTCTATCAACTTTCATTTTTGCCGCCCCCCCCGACCGCCCCAAACCATCACTAAACATGTCTATGAATTCCACCATCTGCATCCTTGCCCCTCCTGTCTCAGTTTTCACAATCTAACCTATCGATTGCAGTTCTATTATTATCAACATCATCAACATATCGGCTGGCTCTGTCACTACAGCCTTAAAAAATGTCATAGAATCATAGGGGTAAAAATTCAGTTGGTTGCGCCTCCCATTAGCGCCTTAAGAGGGCGCTAATGGGGCGCAAAGCCGCTAACGCCCGGGCGCAGCGATGTTTGCGCCGCTCGGGAACTTAACTAGACATTGTGCGGCGGCGCTAAACTTTACCGCTGCGACCACCTGCGCGCGCAGATTGTGACGTCATTCCATGGTGCAACGCCCTTGTGGCGCCCCGGAACGGAAATTGAGTGGCGCCCCCTGCCTTACTGCCTGGCGCATCCAACGACCGGAAGACTGGAACGCTATCAATCGCTGTGGGGCTGGGGGGGGCGCTATTTAAAGGGGGCCTCTTCCTGTCTTTTTCTGTGGTTGACATTTTTGCACCACTCGTTCTGAGAGAGAGAGAGAGATTCGGAGAGAGAGAAAGAGAGACTTCTGCATTGAGTCAAAGCTTTGTAAGGTCGTTTTGCCTACTGATCCTAACAGTTGGCCCCCCCCCCGCTTTAAGAACTGGCCGGCGCCAGTGTGTCTGTGTTCCCTCGCTAACTGGCAGCACCTGCGCTGCACTCGCGCGCTGAGTTAGCGCCTCACTGCTCGGCCTTTGCGCCTTAAGACAGGTGTGCAGCGCCTGATTTAGCGCTCCACTCACCTCCCGGGGCGGTAAAAGTGAAGTTTCCAGTCAGTGGCGATAATTAGCGCCAGGCACTAATATTTGCGTCCAGACGATATTTGCGCCCCAAACGGGGCGCGACCTAATCTTTCCCCCATAGAGTCATAACAGCACAGAAGGAAGCTATTCATCCCATCGAATCCGTGCCGGCTCTCTGTAGAGCAATCCAGTCAGTCCCATTCCCCCCACTCTATCCCCGTAGTCCTGCAAATTTATTTCCCTCAAGTGCCTATCCAGTCTCCCCTTGAAAACATTGAGTGTCTCCGAATCCACCACTTCCGTCGGCAGCGAATTCCAGGTCCTCACCACTCGCTGCGTAAAAAAGTTTTCCCTCACACCCCCCCGAATCTCTTGCCCAAAACATTAAGGGGGAAAAATTCAGTTGGTTGCACCTCCCGTTAGCGCCTTAAGAGGGCGCTAATGGGGCGCAAAGCAACTAGCGCCTGGGCGCGGCGATGTTTCCGCTGCTCGCGCAATTAACTCGACATTTTGTGGTGGCGCTAAACACTACCGCCACGATCTCCTGCGCCGGCAGATCGTGACGTCAGTCGAGTGCGCAACGCCTCGGTAGCGCCCCGGAGCGGATATTGAGTGGCGCCCCCTGCCTTACCGCCTGCCGCTAGCAATGACAGGTTGAGGGGAGCGTTTTGCAGTCAGGAAGGGACTGGGGGAGCGCTATTTAAAGGCGACCGCTTCCTGCCTTTTTTGTTGGTGACATTTTTAAACCACGCATTCTGAGAGAGAGAGAGAGAGACTTCTGGAGAGATTCAATGCTGTGTGAAGGAATTTTGGGTACTGAGCAGCACTTTGCAGGTTCATTTTGATTTGCCCTTCCTTGTATCGATTTAGAAGAGACTGTGGGTTTTGCACTCTGAGCTCTTTCCCTGGTACTCTCCATTGTTCTTTCCAGCAGATTTGATGTACAGGTCTCTCCAGGCCGAGATTCAAGGCTGCAATGAGCAGGATGTGGATGGAAAGCAAGATCAACCCTCCCCTTTAAGAGCTGGCCGGCACCATTGTGTCTGTGTTCCATTGCTGACTGACATCACGTGAGCTTCGCCAGCGCTTTGAGTTAGCGCCTCGCTCCTCGGCCTTTGCGCCTTAAGACAGATGTGTAGCGCCTGATTTAGCGCTCCAATCACTTCCAGGGGAGATAAAAGTCAAGTTTGCAGTCGGTGGCGATAATTAGCGCCAGGCGCTAATCTTTGCGCCCGGACGATAATTGCGCCCCAAAAGGGTCGATACTGAATTTCTCCCCCTAAATCTGTGTCCCCTAGTCCTTGTACCATCAACTGGTGGGAACAGCCTTTCCCCGTCTAGCCTATCCAAATCTGTCATAATCTTGTACACCTCTATCAAATCACCCCTCAACCTCCTTTGCTCTAATGAAAACAAATCCAGCTTCTCCAACCTGTCCTTGTAATTAAGATCTCCCAGCCCCGGAACCATTCTGGTAAATCTCCTCTGCACCCTCTCAAGGGCCTTCACATCCTTCCTAAAGTGTGGTGACCAGAACTGGACGTAATACTCCAGTTGCGGCCTAACCAGCGCTTTATAAATGTTCAGCAAAACTTATCTACTTTTGTACTCAATACCTCTATTTATGAAGTGGAGATGCCGGCGTTGGACTGGGGTGGACAAAAATGAGAAGTCGCACAACACCAGGTTATAGTCCAACAGATTTATTTAATTTTACAAGCTTTCGAAGCAGTTCGCTCCTTCGTCAGGTAAGTTAGCAATGAGAGAATCTCCCAGAATCCAAAATTCTGGGTTTAAATTGTGAATTCTGGGAGATTCTCTCATTGCTAACTTACCTGACGAAGGAGCGAACTGCTTCGAAAGCTTGTAAAATTAAATAAATCTGTTGGACTATAACCTGGTGTTGTGCGACTTCTCTATTTATGAAACCCAAGATCCCATATGCTTTGTTAAACACTCTCTCAATATGTCCTGCCACCTTCAGGGACCTATGCACATTAACTCCGAGGTCCCTCTGTCCCGGCACACTCTTTAAAACGATGCCATTAAATGTATATTGCCACTCGCTGTTCCTTCTGCCAAAATGCATCGCCACACATTTCTCTGTATTAAATTCCGTTGGCCACTTGTTTGCCCATATAGCCTTTCTATGTCCTGTTGCAGTCGATTGGTATCATTCTCACTGCTTCCACACTCCCAAGTTTGGTGTCATCGGCAAATTTAGAATTTCTACTTTGTATTCCAATATCCAGGTCATTTATATATATCAAGAAATCAGTGGCCCCAGCACTGACCCTTGGGGAACACCACTGTCTACCATCCCCTCGTCTGAAAAACTCGCTATTTTCTGTCCTTAAGCCAATTCCGATCCAAGCTGCCACTGACCCACCTATTCCATGAGCCTCAATTTTGTTAACCAGCCTTCTATATGATACTTTGTCAAACGCCTTCCTAAAATCCATGTAGACAACATCCATTGCATTCCCTTCATCAATCCTCCCTGTTACTTCATCAAAAAATTCAATTAGATTAGTCAAACATGATCTGTCTTTTACAAATCCGTGTTGGCTCTCCTTAATTAGCTTAAACATCTCCAAGTGCCCGTTAATTTTTTCCTTGATTATTGTTTCTAAAACTTTACCCACCACTGATGTTAAACTAACGGGCCTGTAGTTACTAGGATTGTCCTTACACCCTTTCTTGAACAATGGTGTCACATTTGCCACTTTCCAATTCTCAGGCACTTCCCCCGCATCTAGGGAAGATTGGAAAATTATGGCAAGCCCTTCCACTATCTCCTCCCCCAATTCCCTTAGCAATCTGGGATGCAAGCCATCTGGACCAGGCAACTTATCCACTCTAAGCATACCCAGCCTTTCTAGTACATCCTGTCTATCAATTTTCACCCCTTCCATTGCTTCTACCTTTTCCACTGCTACCAATATTTTGTCAGCATCCACCTCCTTAGTAAACACCAATACAAAGTACTCATTGAGTATTCTAGCTTTGCCCTGCGCCTCTAACCATATATGACCTTCTTTGTCTCTAATAGGCCCCACCCCACCTCTTACTACCTACTTACTGTTTACATGCCGGTCGAAGATTTTTGTGTTCCCTTTTATGTTAACTGCCATTCTACTCTCATATTCTCTCTTTGACAATCTTATTTTCATCTTCACTTCCCCTCTCAACTTAATTGTATTTGGTCTGGTTCTCCCTTGAAGAATTCACCTGACATGCATCATACATCTCGTTTTTTGTTTCATCATCTTCTCTATCTCCCTCCTCATCCAAGGAGCCCTTGCTTTGGTTCCCTTGTCCTTCCCTCTTGTTGGAATGTACCTAGCCTGTACTTGGAACATCTCCTCCTTAAAGATCACCCATTGTTCCCTTACAGTTTTTCCTGTCAGTCTTTGGTTCCATTTTAACCTGGCTAGATCCTTTTACATCCCATTGAAGTTAGCCCTATTCCAGTTTAGAAGTTCCACTCTAGATTGTTCCTTGCTCCTCTCCATTGCTAATCTAAATCTTATGATACGATGATCACTCGTACCCAAGTGTTCTCCCACAGACACTTGGTCGACCTGGCCCACCTCATTCCCCAGCAGCAGATCCAGCAATGCCTCCTTCCTAGTTGGGCCAAGAACATACTGGTCATGGAAATTCTCCTGAACACGTTTCAGAAATTCCTCCCCCTCCTTTCCCTTTACCCTAGCATTATCCCAATCGATATTTGGGTAATTAAAGTCCCCCAATAGCAAAACTCTAAAACTCTTGCATATCTCTGCGATTTCCCTACAGATTTGCTCCTCTACCTCCCTCTCACTATTTGGAGGCCTGTAGAATACCCCCAATAGCGTGATCATACCCTTTTTGCTCCTCAACTCTAACCAAATGGATTCTGTCCTTGTCCCCTCAAGAACATCCTCCCTTTCCAACACTACAGTGTCTTCCTTAATCAGCACTGCCACCCCGCCTCCCTTTTTTCCTTCCCTATCTTTTCTGAACACCTTGTACCCTTGAATATTAAGTGCCCAGTCCTCACCATTTTTAAGCCACATTTCCGTTATTGCCACATCATATTGCCACACGGCTAATTGTGCTTGTAGCTCACCAACCTTATTCACCACACTTTGTGCGTTTACGTACATGCATTCTAAACCCATTTTTGAATTTTTCGTAGTCTTTCTTAGTCTGCTCCTATCTAATATGGTACTACTACCACCTCTAGTACTATCTTCTCTAGTACTATCCAACACACTCACTCTTTTATGCACCTTATTCCACTTTTCTACTCCTATATGCTGGTGCCCTCTGCCAAGCTAGTTTAAACCCTCCCCAACAGCACTAGCAAACCTCCCCGCGAGAATATTGGTCCCGGCTCTATTGAGGTGTAACCCGTCCAGCTTGTACAGGTCCCACCTTCCCCAGAAATGGTCCCAATGCCTCAGGAATCTAAAGCCCTCCCTCCCGCACCATCTCTCCAGCCACGCATTCATCTGTTCTATCCTCCTATTCCTGTACTCACTAGCACGTGGCACCGGGAGTAATCCGGAGATTACTACCTTTGAGGTCCTGCTTTTTAATCTCTCTCCTAGCTCCCTAAACTCTGGCTGCAGGGCCTCATCCCTCTTTCTGCCTATGTCATTGGTCCCGATATGGACAATGACCTCTGGCTATTCACCCTCCCCACTCAGAGTGTCCTGCAGCCACTCAGTGACATCCTTGACCCTGGCACCAGTCAGGCAACATACCATCCTGGAGTCACGTCTGTGGCTGCAGAAATGCCTGTCTGCTCCCCTAACTATTGAATCCCCTAGCACTGTTGCTCTTCCACTCTTTTTCCTCCCCCCCTGTGCAGCTGAGCCACCCGTGTTGCCATGGACTTGACTCTGGCTGCACTCCCCAGAGGAACCATCGCCCCCACAAGTACTCAGAACAGAATACTGGTTGGAGAGCGCGATGCACTCCGGGGACTCCTGCACTACCTGCCTGGACCTCCTCTTCTGTCTGGCGGTCATCCATTCCCTCTCTGCCTGCATACTCTTAAGCTGCGGGGTGACCACCTCCAGAAACGTGCTATCCACGTAACTCTCAGCCTTGCGGATGCAGTGACTCCAGCTGCAGCTCAAGCTCTGAAACACGGATCTCGAGCTGCCGTAGCTGGCGACACTTCCTGCACATGTGGTCATCCAGGCTACGCGAAGCGTCCAGGACTTCGCACATGGCACAGAATGTGCATTCCACGGGACTGAGCTGCCCTTCCGTGCCTCTATTTAATAGACTAAGAACTAACTTAGCAGAAATAAACTTAAAACTTAACAAAAAACACTCACCAGCTACTCACCAATCAGCTCCTTCCCTTGTGCCGACGTCACTTTTTCTACTCTGACGTCACTCTATCGGATTCTGCCTCTGTTGAGTTGCTGCCTCTCTCGCTCTGCTCCCGCTCAGGTCCACTGCCTCCTCTTCCTCTCGCGCTCTTTATAGCGCCTCTGCTCTCGCCGCTCCTCTCGCCATTGCTCTCACGATCTTTACAGCGCCGCTGCTCCCGCTCCTCTCACCGCTCCTCTCGCCATTGCTCTCGCGCTCTTTAAAGCGCCGCTGCTCCCGCTCCTCTCACCGCTCCTCTCACCGCTCCTCTCACCGCTCCTCTCGCCATTGCTCTCACGCTCTTTAAAGCGCCGCTGCTCCCGCTCCTCTCACCGCTCCTCTCACCGCTCCTCTCGCCATTGCTCTCACGCTCTTTAAAGCGCCGCTGCTCCCGCTCCTCTCACCGCTCCTCTCACCGCTCCTCTCGCCATTGCTCTCGCGCTCTTTAAAGCGCCGCTGCTCCCGCTCCTCTCACCGCTCCTCTCACCGCTCCTCTCACCGCTCCTCTCGCCATTGCTCTCACGCTCTTTAAAGCGCCGCTGCTCCCGCTCCTCTCACCGCTCCTCTCACCGCTCCTCTCGCCATTGCTCTCGCGCTCTTTAAAGCGCCGCTGCTCCCGCTCCTCTCACCGCTCCTCTCGTGCTCTTTATAGCGCCACTGCTCCCACTCCTCTCGCTGGCCTCTCGCCGCTCCTCTCGCTGGCCTCTCGCCGCTTTCTCAAAAAAACTGCTCTCAACCCTTCCATTCTCTCCAACTATTGCCCCATCTCAATCCTTCCTTTTCTTTCCGAAGCCTTGCAACACTGCTCCACTTCTTCCACATTCCTTGTTCAAAGCCCTGCAATCACACCACCTGGTCAAAGTCATCAACAGCACTGTACGTGACTTCAGCTCACTGTTCCCTCCTCATCCTCTCCATTGCTGTTGTCACTCCATCCTTCTTGAACATGGCTCCTTTGTAGTCCATCTCCATAATATGACTCTCTCTTGGTTTCACTCCTACCTTTTGCGCTGTAGGCATTATATCACCTCGAGTGGTTTCTCCCCCATGTCTGCCCAGTCACCCCTCGTGTAGCCTACAGCACCCCCTCCTCCTCATTTACACACTATCCCTTGGCAATGTTAAGAGGAAAGATGGGGTCAACTTTCATATGCATGCTGACAGCAGTCACTGTGTTATGTGAGTTGCTAGCTCATATATTTAATACCTCATTGAGGGTGGGAATGTTGCCATGGACTAGGAACAGGCCCATATGGTGCCCTTATTTAGGAAGACTAGTAAGTGAGAACTTTGGAATTATAGGCCAATTAGTTTGAATTCAGTTATATGTCAGGGACGAGAAAGAATTACTGGAGATGCACTGTACAGTCACTTGAAAAGAACAACAGTTTTAGGGGATTGCAATGTGGCTTTTGGAAATTAATGCCCTGCCTCACAAACTTGGTTGAATCTTTTGAAGAGGGAACGAAGTTGGTGGATGATGGTAGTTTGGTAACTATTGTCCATCTCGATTTGCACAAAAGCCTTTATTAAAGTGCTACACAGGAGGCTATTACGTAAGGGAAGGTTGCACCCTGTAGGATTGGCAGGCAGATTTTAAGCTGGATAACAAATTGATTGCATTCGAAAAGGCAGTGTGTAGTTATTAATGGTAGCAGCTCTGCATGGTGTCTGCTTGCCAGTGGAGTCCATTAGGGATCTACGTCAGGACCACTGCTCTTCGCCACCTTTATCAATATTCGGATAAAAGAATCAGATAAACAATTAAATTTTCTTATGACATAAAGATGTAAGTGGGAGTTAGGATTTGAGATAAATAAATAGGCTGCAGTGAGTAAATGGCAAATCAATGGAACAGGCTCCCTAGGGAGATGGTGGAAGCTGAGAGTGTTGATTCATTCAATGCAAATTAGATAGATTTATTTCAGAAAATAATATTTTGTGATCAATATATGAGTAATTTGAGACACAAAATATGGTAAGTGCAGCAGACTTGGGAGGAACAGGTGATTTTGGACCTATGGGGCTAAAAATTCGATAAGGCCCAGAACTGCTCGAGGTCATCCTCCAAGGCCATCTGCAGTCTTGCCCACTGAAAGTTAGCAGCCTTCCACCAGCCATGCTGCAGCCACTGGGGTAGCACTTCATAGGAACACTAGAGTAGGCAAAGGCACACGAAAGACAGGCACTAAGGGAATGCACAAGTTTGATTAGTTGACTTTGTTATGTTGTATTGGAATAAATCATTTATAAATTATGTTTGGAATGTTTGTTTTGTGGTGGCTTTCATTTCAGCTTTGTGCCCAGGAGGACGCTATGATGTTCCGTGACAGAGGTATGGTAAGGTAGGGAAGTGTTAAGCAACAGGGATCTGGGGGTTTCATTCGGGGAAGCGGAGTCTGAAGATGCACTCATGGACAGCCCGTCCGGAACGTGGATTTGCAGGCTGCCTCCTCCCTTCTTCCTCCTCCTCCTCCTCCTCCTCCTCCACGTCCCCTTCCTCTTCCTTCCCCGCTTCCTCCTCCGAAGGTGGTTGTGGAACCCGTGGTGGAAAAGGCAGTGCCCTCATGATGGCCAAGTTGTGGAGGATGCAGCAGACCACCACGAATTGGGACACCCACTCCGGCAAGTACTGGAGGGCTCCTCCCGAGCAGTCAAGGCAATGGAACCATTGCTTTAGTACCCCGATGGTCTGCTCGATGAGGTTCCTCGTGGTAGCATTATATGAGTGTTGGCCACGAGTGGTGGGGTTGCGGAGGGGAGTCATCAGCCAGGTGTAGAACGGATAGCCCTTGTGACCTAGCAGCCACCCTCGGGTTCAACGTGGTGGCTGAAAGATTGCTGGCAAAGCGAATTGGTGCAGGATGAAGGCATCATGACTGCTGCCTGGATACTGGGCATTCACCATCATGATGTGCTAGACGTGATCGCCCACCAACAGCACATGTGTGTGGTACCCTTTGCGGTTACTGAACATCTCACCATTGAGATGTGGCGCCCGCAAACCATGTGTGTGCAGTCGATGGCGCGCTGCACCATGGGGAAGGCCGATATCCTGGCAAAGTTACATGCACGCTCCTCCTACTTCTCTCTGTTTAGAAGACAATAAAGTCCCCTCTCCTAGAGTACAGAGTCTCTGTGACCTCCCGGATGCAGAGATGGATGGCAGACAGCGAGATGTTTGCTATGTCACCTGTTCCAGCCTGTAAGGATCCGCTGATGAAAAGTTTCAGGGCCACCGTCACCTTGAGGACCATTGGCATTGCCATCGTCGCCCTGCTCTGTGGCTGCAGGTCTGTTTCCAAGAGGTGGCAGAGTTCCGTGACCACCTCCTTGGTGAAGCCGAGCCGCTGAATACACTGCTCTTGGCTTAAGTGCAGGGAGGAGAATTGCTCCCTGAAGACCCTAGGTGGGTAAGGCCTCCTGCTGAGAGCCCTCCTCCCCTCCTCCTCCTCCCTCTGCAAGCAGCTTGTCTTCTTTGCTGCCTCTGCTCCATCTCCCTGTCATGCTGCAGCGCGAGGGGGACTGCAAGTAGAGCCCCTCTGACTGGGAGCAAGTGGTGTACTCAGAGGCCTTCCAGTAGCAGCCAACACCTTTCCAATGTCCAGCAGCACTCCCTGCACACTTTAACAACTTTTGAAATGTCTTTCAGCAACTCAGTATTTATACAAACTCTGCAAGAGTCAGTACAAGAGCAATAATCAACTTCCCTGCAAGTTGGATGTTTCCCTTTAAATAGTGCTGGTGAGGGGTCCCTCGTGCAACTGTGCTTGTTTAGGAGACGGCATTGAATGGAGTGGCAACATCCAAAATGGCAGGTTGTGCAGCAAGTCAGCGTTAAACACTGACTGACATCACAATCTGCCTACTCTGCATACTGCCGGTGCACGCACTTACTGCCCGCGCTATCGCCCTCACCAAGATGGCGAACAGCGCGGGTCACGCCGGAAGTGGTTGCAGGCGAGGTGGACGCCATTCTTTTTCAAAACTGGCCCTAACTACCGGCGCTAAGGTGCAGAATTTTGCAGCCATGGTTCCCAAAGTTTTTGGCATTGGGGCTTTTCCTCGCCTCTGGATTTGGGATCTGTTAGACTAATTGAGAGAAATTAATTGCCATGATTAATCCACAACTTCATTATTGTTGCATAATGCAATGACCAGGATAACAGTAGGCAAACTAGATAGACCTTTGTCTTTTTCTGTTTTGCAATTCCTATGTCCCTATGATCTAGATAGATTGAGAGAATGGACCCAGGAGTGGCAGATGTTCTTCAATGTGGATAATGCAGCTTGATATATTTTGGGCCAGGGTGATTGCAGGCGTGTATATGCTATGCAGGTTGCCCACTTAAGGCCACAGAATAGGAGAGGGATCCGGGGATTGTAGTTCACAAAACATTGAAGATCTATGAACAGTGGAAGCCCTAGAGGAGTATAGAAAGTGCAGGGGGGTACTTAAAAAAGAAATTAGGAGAGCGAAGAGGGGGCATGAAAAAACACTGGCGGGCAAAATAAAGGAAAATCCCAAGGTGTTTTATAAGTATATTAAGGGCAAGAGAATAACCAGGGAAAGAGTAGGGCCCATTAGGGACCAAAGTGGCAATCTGTGTGTCGAGCCGGAAGATGTAGGTGAGGTTTTAAATGAATATTTTGCATCTGTGTTCACTATGGAGAAGGACGATGTAGGCATAGAAATCAGGCAGGGGGATTGTGATATACTTGAACAAATTAGTATTGAGAGGGAGGAGGTACTAGCGGTTTTAGCGGGCTTAAAAGTGGATAAATCCCCAGGCCCAGACGAGATGTATCCCAGGCTGCTGTGTGAGGCAAGGGAGGTGATTGCAGGGGCTCTGACACAAATTTTCAGAACCTCTCTGGCCACAGGGGAGGTGCCAGAGGACTGGAGAACAGCTAATGTAGTACCATTATTCAAGAAGGGTAGTAGGGATAAACCAAGGAATTACAGGCCAGTGAGCCTAACATCAGTGGTAGGGAAATTATTGGAAAAAATTCTGAGGGACAGAATTAGTCTCCACTTGGAGAGGCAAGGATTAATCAAGGATAGTCAGCATGGCTTTGTCAGGGGGAGATCATGTCTAACCAATTTGATTGAATTTTTCGAGGGGGTGACTAGGTGTGTGGATGAGGGTAGTGCAGTTGATGTAGTCTACATGGACTTCAGTAAGGCTTTTGACAAAGTCCCACATGGGAGACTGGTCAAGAAGGTAAGAGCCGATGGGATCCAGGGCAATTTGGCACATTGGATCCAAAATTGGCTTAGTGGCAGGAGGCAGAGGGTGATGGTCGAAGGTTGTTTTTATGACTGGAAGCCTGTGTCCAGTGGTGTACCGCAGGGATCGGTGCTGGGTCCTTTGCTGTTTGTAGTGTACATTAATGATTTAGATATGAATGTAGGAGGTATGATCAGTAAGTTCGCAGATGACACAAAAATTGGTGGAGTGGTAAATAGCGAGGAGGGAAGCCTCAGGCTACAGGACGATATTGACGGGTTGGTTAGATGGGCAGAACAGTGGCAAATGGAATTTAACTCTGAAAAGTGTGAGGTGATGCATTTTGGGAGGACTAACAAGGCAAGGGAATACACAATGAATGGTAGGACCCTAGGAAGGACAGAGGATCAGAGGGACCTTGGTGTGCATGTACATAGATCCCTGAAGGCAGCAGGACAGGTAGATAAGGTGGTTAAAAAGGCATATGGGATACTTGCCTTCATTAGCCGAGGCATAGAATATAAGAGCAGGGAGGTTATGATGGAGCTGTACAAAACGCTAGTTAGGCCACAGCTGGAATACTGTGTGCAGTTCTGGTCGTCACACTCTAGGAGGGATGTGATTACATTGGAGAGGATGCAGAGGAGATTCACCAGGATGTTACCTGGGCTAGAGCGCTTCAGCTATGAAGAGAGACTGGACAGGCTGCGGTTGTTTTCCTTAGAGCAAAGAAGGCTGAGGGGGGACCTGATTGAGGTGTACAAAATTATGAGGGGCATAGATAGGGTAGATAGAAAGGAACTTTTCCCCTTAGTAGAGGGGTCAATAACCAGGGGGCATAGTTTCAAGGTAAGGGGCAGGAGGTTTAGAGGGGATTTGAGGAAAAACTTTTTCACCCAGAGGGTGGTTGGAATCTGGAACTCACTACCTGAAAGGGTGGTAGAGGCAGGAACCCTCACAACATTCAAAAAGCATTTAGATGAGCACTTGAAACGCCATAGCATACAAGGCTATGGACCAAGTGCTGGAAAATGGGATTAGAATAGACAGGGCTTGATGGCTGGCGCGGACACGATGGGCCGAAGGGCCTCTTTCTGTGCTGTATAACTCTATGGGGTAAAAATTGAATCGCGCCCCATTTGGGGCGCTAACCTCGCCGGGGCGCGACTTTTAGCGCCCCGAAAAAATTAGCGGCCCCGCGCCGGAACTTCAGTGGTTGCGCCCCAAGAGGGAAGCGGGGCGCCACTGGAAGCACCCCGCATCCCTCTTGGGGCGCTGCGAGTGAATATCCTGGCGCTACGTGCCGCAGCGCCACGCGCTGCGGCACGTCGCGCCGCGGTATTGCAGGCCTTCCTCCCCTTCTTAAAGGGGAGGGACCCTGCGCAGCGCGAACCGGGGCCCAGCTGGGCCCGCAGGGATCGGGAGTGCCGGCAAAAGAGCCCGGCACTCAAGAGAAGTGCCGGGCTCTTGGAGCGCAGCCGGCACTTCACGGTGGGGGGGCTTCACGGGGGCCGGGGGCAGGTGCTGGCAGGCGGCCAGCAACAAAAATGGCCGCCTGCCACCTCCCCTTTAAATATCGCCGCCCCGGCCGCACGTACGCCTCCCTGAACCCGTCGGACATAGCGTCTGGCGGTAAATCAGGGGGCGCGACTGAAGATCACGGCCGGGGCGCGAGCGGGGTGCTGCGCACGGAGATGACGTCATCGCCGGCGGCGCAGCGCCACAGGGCACTACCGGCTGCCGCCGCCGCTAACCTCCCACTAAATTTTTCGGGAGGCGTGGGCGGCGCTGCGCCCGGGCGTTAGCTGCTTTACGCCCCATTAGCGCCCTCTTAAGGCGCTAACGGGAGGCGCAAGCAGCTGAATTTTCCCCCTATGGCTCTATCTAATGTCACAGGCCATAGGGAAAATGAATAAGGTATTATGGTGTATAGCTAGAACAGTTAAATACAGAACTAGAAATACAATATTTACCTTCTACAAACTATTGGTATGGTCACATCTGGAATATTATGCCATTTTTGGTGCCTTAGTAAAGTGGAGAGTATCAAGCTGTTGGGGAAGGACCAGGAAGAAAGAAAAAAAGAAAGAATTTGCATCTTTCAAGTCCCAAAGCGCTTTACAGCCAATGCTGTACTTTTGAAGTGTAGTCACTGTTGTAATGTAGGAAACGCGGCAGCCAATTTACGCACAGCAAGCTCCCACAAACAGCAATGAGGTAATGACCAGATAATCTGTTTTTGATGTTGGTTGAAGGATAAATATTGGCCAGAACACTGGAGATAACTCCCCTGCTCTTCTTCAAAATAGCGCAATGGGATCTTTTACATCCATCTGAGAGAGCAGACGGGGCCTTGGTTTAATGTCTCATCTTAAAAACAATACCTCTGACAGTGCTGTACTGGAGTGCCAACCTAGATTTTTGTGCTCAAGTCTCTGAAGTGGGACTCTGAACCCACAGCCTTCTGACTCAGAGGCAAGAGCGCTACCCACTGAGCTACAGCTGACACTCTGGAGCGCCATTAGAATAATACCGAGTCATAGTTATCACGATAGGCTCAAGGAACTGGGTCTTTTTTTCACTGAAGAAGCATAGACTTTGAGTGGTTATGATTAAGGTTTTAAAATGATGAAAGGAATAGGTTCTGTTTAGGGGGATAGGTTATTTGAGATAGATAGTGAGGGACTACTTCGGGAAATCAGCACAAAATATGAAAACATAGAGTTAGGCTAGATGCCAGGATTATTTTTCCACAAAGTTATCGACCTCTGGATGAGACTTTCAGAATATGCAGTGACTACGGAACATAAGAACATAAGCCTTCAAAAAGGAACTGGACAAGTTCCTGAGAGTCTCAGACATTTCGAATGTAAAAGGTAGGTGAAGGTTAGCTGTAATTAGTGATTGCTGAAGCGTTCTGGAGTTTGCTTGATTACACCTTAAGTGTTGGAGAGGAATGTCCCCAGAATCTTTTATTTTACTGGATAGCAATCAGGACTTGGAACCATAACCGTTTTCTCCTTTTACTCAGCTGACTAACGTCAGATCTCAAATGGATTTCAAATTCTCACTTTTTGTTTATAGTCTCCCTCCATAGTTCTGCGCGATCTTCATTATAGGCCTCCAGCAATCAAAAAACTGTGGGGGTGGGGGTTCAGAGGAATGTTAAACATGGACAAATAATCCATTCGCACTCTCTACCAGTATCAGAATAGTCTATTTTATGATTGTCTATTTTTTTTCCATTAGAATTAGAAAAAAGAAAAATCGCCTTTAATAAGTTTTTAGTTTCCTATGTACAAACACTCGGGTATAGACAGGTTTAACAACTGAATTTAACAAGCAAATAAATTGGTGCAGAGGGCAGCTTATCTTACATGTTAAACTGTTGTTAAAAAAAAGCAACTGAAGAACATGTTTAATTTTTAAGAATACCGGGTCTAGTTCTTCTATTCCAAGTTACTATATCTGAAGCGCCTGCTTGACAAAAACATTTTTAATTTACTGGAAGCATTCATCAAAAATCAAATGCCGCTACAAGGTGATTAAATTAGATTGAAAGTAATCAAGGATGCTGGAGTCTTATTGTAGTGCATACTGCACAATATACTGGCATCCAGTTAGTGCGGGTATTATTCCAACAGCTGTTACATTTAAGGTCCTAAGTACCTCTGAGCTTTTCTAGATTTCTTTATTGTTTATATTTCTTTGGGTGAGAAATTGGGTGCCTTTGCGCCTCCCGTTAGCACCCCTGGGGCACGCTAACGGGGCACAAATGGCTTTGCGACCGGGCGCAGCGCTGACCTCGACTCCCGCCATATTCAGCGGGAGTTTTGCGGCGGTGATCGTGACGTCATCGCCGTGCGCATCACCCCGGTAGCGCCCCAGACCCGAAATTGACTTTCGTCCCCTGCGGCAGCACCGTCGAAAACACCGACAGCTGCAGGAGGCGTGCATTGGACGGCCGGCCGCTTCGGGGGCGATGATTAAAGGTGAGGTGGCCGAGGTAAGTGAAAAAAAAACTTACCTTTGTCGTTCCACATTTTTTCTGCTTGAGTGCCGGGCTGATCGCGCGGGATCGCGGCAGCCTTGGTGATCCAGGTAGGTAATTTTTCCATTGCAGAGCCTGCAGCGCTGGCCCTTCCCTTTAAGGGAGGGAAGGAGACTTTGAACGCGGCAGCGCTGCACGGCCCAGTGTGCAGCGCTGCTGAAGTCTGAGCCCCGCCTGCTGCCGATTGCGCTCCAAGAAGGAAGTGGAGGACTTGATTTAGCACTCCACTTCCTTCCTGGAGCGCAAAAACTAATTTTTTAAAAGCTTAGAAACATTAGCGCCTGAATTTCTCCCCCTTGGTCTCTCTTCATTTAATTTTTTTTCCAAAGTGAATTCAAGACATCTCCTCAGTTATAAAAATCTGTAATCTAATTTTGTCTGACTATTCAGTTACCATTCTTCATAACTCTCTTAACCCTCCAAATGTTACACATGAACACCTTACTTGCAAATCCACAGAGGTCCACAACACAGTACACGCAAACGCAGCTATGAAGCTTTACTGGTACATTGTTGAATTTTGGATGAGGGCTGTGATTTCAAACCTTAGCCTTGATTGTAATTTGCGACTAAGCTCCTTTTACTTGGAAAGTTTTGAGAATTTTTGACCACATCAACAGAGGGGGCACTAAGTGAAAGGAGAGTATTTTATCTTAGGCAAGTTTCACCCTGCAGAAGGAGATTTCCTGTTGGTTCATCACAGCATCTTAGAGCACAGAAGGAGGCCATTCTGCCCATCGTGCCTGTGCCAGCTCTTCGAAAGAGCTGCTCAATTAGTCCCACTCCCCAGCTCTTTCCCTGTAGCTCTGCAAATATTTCCTTTTTAAATATGTATCCACTTCCCTTTTGAAAGTTACTATTGAATCTGCTTCCACCACCGTTTCAGGCAGTGCATTCCAGATCATAACAACTCCCTGAGTAAAATAAAATTTCCTCCTCACCACTGGTGGAACACTATTCATTGGCTGAAGGAAGGCAGGAAACAGGAAAAGTGTCAGCAATGGGATAAAATGTGGTGTGAATGTGAGATTATTTCAAAAAATTAGTAATTTACCAGTCAATCTCCTGTAGCATTGCATACTTTGATATCAATGGAAATGAACATCAGTCGATTTCTATAATAGGCGGGTGATCTGCCCCAAGGAGTCAAGACCAAGTGTAGTCTTCAGGTGAAGTGGGGTTAGACGGTGGGGGGGATAATTGAACCAGGGCACACAGATTTAAGATTATTAATAAGATATATCTCTACAATACAGACTGAGGATCTAGGATGTGCAAAACAGACGCGCTACAGTACCATCACTGGTGGGAGCGCGTGATTACAGCATGACAAATTTACATAAGCAGTTTTCATTACAAATGTGGACATAGGAATTTATAATTGGAAAAGTTAACACAAAAGTGTGACAATAGAAAGTAAGGTTTTGTAGACAGATATTGCATGCAGACATAAGATTTTTAATATAATAGAAATGCTGTTCTGTCACCAGCTTTTCTAATCAAGCCAGGGTGGTATTAAAACAAATCCGTAGCATTACCTCAGTACGTAGATCAGCTAATTTCCTATCCATGTTAGACCTAGCTCCAACTTCATCTTCCAGATCTTCCGAGATCCTTCCAAGCTCATTCTGATGAGCATCACGAAGCAGGGTCAACTAAGTAGCAGAAAGAATAACATACTCTTTAATACAGTCACCAGAGTTTGCCTCAATTAATTACGCTCTGTCGGAGAATGTTCTGAACATTTATCATACAATTCCCCAAAGCAATCACAGATGGCTTCCTGCAATCACATTGATTTTTTTTTCTACCCAATTATGTAAAACATTCAACTTCCTACTTTGGCAAAGTACAGCTTTTTAATTGTTATTGAAATCAGACATTTTGTGAACCCTTTTATAATTTACTTGACATTGGTAAAATACAATAATGCAGTGAGATGACTATGTTTATTGAAACCAGATAACAACATGCAAAAAAAATCACAAGGTAGGAAAGGAATGTAAATTTTGCATGGCAGCCCCATGGCGAAATGCATTAGTGATTACAACAGTTTGGAACAGCAAGATTCAATTTGCAGTCCTGATTAACACTAACGCTCTGGTTTCCTCTAGCCAGCAGATGTTGACTAGATTTGGATTAACCTCAGACGGTCAGACATGACACTGGCCAGAGATGAGGTGCCCAGCCAATGGAGGATGAGACAATGAGCAGGTATTCCAACTCAGATCATACTTCAGGACATGCATTGCCGGGCAACAGAGCACGTCAATGATTTTGAACTGTTTTGATGAAGGAGGTTTAATGAATTCAGTTATAATTTCATTTTTTTAAACTTGTCCATAGAACTATTTGTTGTTTCCTACCTATTCCATCAGCTGAAAGTCACAACACGGAAAAAATGAGAAATGAAAATTTGTTTTAATTAGCCAAGTTATTTTTCCTGCCCATCTAGAAACTTAAATGATAAACCTTGTCAAGGACATTATGAAAATCCTGGAAAATATGAGAATATATAGTAATGTCTCAATAATACAGTAACTCAGCACATGCCAAACTACCATTCATCCTATCTATCCAGTCACCTCTTAGGAGGAAGCGTTTTGGAATGAAGAATGAGGAGAGGCAATATAAACTAAATGGTACAATTTTCAAGTGGGTGCAGGAACAGAGAGATCTGGGGGGTCAGCAGGCGCGATCAGTGGTGGGTCGGGTGAGAAAGTGCTTTTTTTTAACAGCGGGTCGGGACCCCACTGTCAACCTGCCACCACGCACCATTACCAAATGTCAGCGCTGAGCAGACCCGACACGCAGCTGCAGAGGAGGCAATTGAAAGCATTAGTGGCTTGTTTGCAGCCACTTAACAATGCTTTTTTCCCAGCATTTTGATTTTGACAGGTCGCCCACTGGTTTCCCGCTGTGCCTAGACCTCGTCAGTGAAGCTGAGGCGGGAGGTCAATGGCCATTGTTTTAGCTGAAGAGTTGACAGCTTCAAATGTCGTCAAAGCTCCCAGCTGATTCAGATAGCTACCCGTAGCCACTAGCTTCTCTAAACTGCATTTCCACTACAGATTCAGAATGCTGCAAGTCTTTACACAAGTCTCCATCCAGTCTGACTTCATTACCTCTCCCACCATTGGCAGATCGCTTCTGTCATCTCTACTTCACCTGCCATCTATTCCATCAGCATCAGTGCCCTTGAAATTCTCTCACCTTGGTCCTCAGAATCCCACCACGATCAGCCCCAACACCAGCACCACCAGGCACACCAGCATCACCCCCACAACACCAACCTTCTCCGCAATCACCTGATGCTGCACACGACACAGGGCATCAGCACCCGACAACATTGCTGCCTGGGAGGCCAGGGATGGCCTCACCATGGCCAGATTTACTTCACTTGATGCTGTACACCCTGGCTGCCACATGATGCGCCAGGTTGGCACCACCCCACACCAACACCATAAAGCATCCCTACAATGCCCAAGCCATTCCTTTCACACTCATGACCATTGCTGGAGGTACCGCTATGTCTCACCATTCACTGCAACTCACTAAGCCACTTCCAAAGGTGCTCACAAATCTGTCCAAGAACGCAAAGTGTTGAAAATAAAGGTTTCAATGTTTGACAGCATATTAACAGAAACTTTACATGAACATTGGCTAAAACACCTAAGTGCCTATCCTTGTGTGTTGTTAGTTGTTATGATTGCACTAGGATGAGGGTGAGTGTGAGGGGTGGTGAGTGAGATGGGGAAGTGATAATGTAGATAGAGAGGGATGGGTGGAGGTGCAAGGTAAGTTGGTGTGAGTAAGGATGTGCAGGAGTAGGGTAGGGAAGGCAGAGTGATGGGGATGTGATGAGTGGCACAGCAGGATGAGGTTGAGTGTGGCTTTGCAGTAACGTTTCGTGATCTACTGAGATCATTGAAATGTTTGCGCCACTGCAGCCTGATCCTCCTGACGACATCCCTGCTTGTGTCCTCCTGTGCAATGTGCAACCAGGCTGCGTTGATCTCCTGGGGAGGTCTCTTCCGCCCATTGGAAGGGAAGAGAACCTCACTGCGTGCTGTGACTCCCTCATAAGCATACGGAGGGAGTCATGGGAGAGCCTGGGTGCAGCCCTGCACCTTTGTGCAGTGCTCGTCAGTGTTTGCAGCACCTCAATACCGACAGCACAAATGTCAAAATAAATTTGCGCATGATCCCTTTACGGAAACCGGCTGATGACGCATCATCAAATGATGTCATCAGACCCGCTTCCTTCAATTGGCCAGCAAACGCGCTGGGCGGGCTTAACAAGCCCAATCGGGGGAAAATCATTCTACACAGCAGGCTTGGGCTGGCAGCAAGGCCGGGACCCGCCACCAACGTCACCCGCCACGGACCCGCCGAGGTTGATAAAATCCAGCCCCTGGGGGTGTGTTTACATGATCTTTGATGGAGGCACTATGGGCTGAATTTTCTGTGGTGGTAGCGGGCACGATCGGTGGCGGGTCAGATGGGAAAGTTGTTTTTTTTGACAGCGGGTCGGAAACCTGCTGTCATCTCGCTCCCACACACCTTTCCCACAGGAGCGACCCAATTAAAATCATTACGAGGTACTTTACAGGCACTTAAGAGCCTTTTTCCCCCTACTTTTTACATTTCCCTGCATGGCCACGGGATTCACACAGCTCAGGAATCACATCTGTCAACCTGAGGCATGAGTTCCATGGCCATTGCTCCAGCTGATTACATGACAGCATGGAAAACAAACCAAAATAAAAACATGTTGATTACATCAGCCAACAGATTGATGGAGATTCTGTTCTACTTGAAAAGCTACTGATAAATGTTAATTCAGAAATTCCTGATGGTGAGGTAAATACATTTTTCATTGGTCATTCTCGGCTGTTGCCTTCCAACTGAACAATAATTGCAGTGAATTGATCTGCACTATAAAAAATGACATATACCATGTAAATAAATTTTTGTGTTGTTTCTGGTCAGGTTTTTCTCACAGTATACTGTGATTGTCCAGTTACACATTAAATCAAGTCATCAACCGTAACAATTTTATTCTCATCACTCATTCCATTGGTTCAACTTGCTTTCAGTCCTTGAATATGACTAATTTAATTTTTCAGTCTGAGACTTTGGGGTGAATTTCTGTGGAGGTTCTCTCACTTGTCCATTGTTAACTTCAATGGAAGAGCTGCAGAAATCCCAGAAACACATTGTAAGCACCACTTACACTGTTTGTCAGGGATTCCGCAGCTCTTCCACTGAACTTGCATAAGATTGGAAATCCACCCCTTTACAATTACATTTAAAATCTGCTTAATTTTATGTATTACCTATACACATACATCTTTTATTTGTGCCAGTTACTGATACAAAAGTCTATCGTTTTGTGTGACTAAAGCACCAATAACTTGCCAATTAATGTACTTTTTAATTATGTTCTTGAATGTATTTGTAGATGGATTCATGTTACATAATGATAATCTTATTTAAATATTTCTTTGTCACTCATATATAACTTTTATTATATTATTGTACAGTAAAGATTCAACCCCCACGATATTAGATTAAACTTAAAATTTTATGTGGCCAGGGTCCCTTTAAGGATCCAGCTTAAAATGCATCATGAGTGACAGCACCAGACCCACTCCATCTCATTGGGTTGGGTAACGCGCTGGGCAGGCTTAATAGGCCCCATTCAGGTAAGTTCATTTTCTGCAGCAGAATGGAGCCAGCAGCGGGGTCGCGACCTGCCACCGACACAGTTTGCACTGGACCCGCCAAGGTAAGGAAAATTCTGGCTAATAAGTTGAGAAGGCTGTTAATAAAGCATACAGAATCCTTGGCTTTATAAATAGAGGCATAGAGTACAAGAGCAAGGAAGTTATGCTAAACTTTTATAAAACACTGGTTAGGCCTCAGCTGGAGTATTGTGGTCAATTCTGGGCACCACACTTTAGGAAGGATGTCAAGGCCTTGGAGAGGGTGCAGAAGAGATTTACTAGCATGGTACCAGGGATGAGGGACTTCAGTTATGTGGAGAGACTGGAGAAGCTGGGATTGTTCTCCTTAGAGCAGAAAAGTTAAGGGGAGAGTAAGTAGAGTTGTTCAAAATTATGAAGTATTTTGATATAGTAGATAGGGATAAAATTGTTTCCACTGGCAGGCGCATTGATAACCAGAGGACACAGATTTAAAATAATTGGCAAAAGAGCCAGGGGGGAGGTGAGGAGAATTTTTTTTACACAGTGAGTTGTTATGATCTGAAATGCACTGCCTGAAAAGGTGGTGGATGAAGATTCAATAGAAGCTTTCCAAAGGTAATTGAATATATACTTGAAAGGAAAAAAATTGCATGGCTATATGGAAAGAGCGGGGGAGTGGGACAATTGGATAGCTTTTTCAAAGAGCCGGCACAGGCACAATGGGCCGAATGGACTCCTTCTGTGCTGTTTTATTCTATGATCATCGTTTATTGAAAGGACCATCTATGGAGTGGAGTGATAAGAAATGAAAAACAGTGGAAAATAAAATGATCTTGAAGTGGGGAATTAATTATCCAGCAACAAAATCTAACCATAAAAAATTATGTCCTAGATTGTTATGTCTGCAATAATCTTACCATTTGATTGCCACCAACAGTGAAATAATCCTTTTGCCAGTAACCCTACTCTTAGCCTAATTATCCCCAAATCATGGTTTTTACTATAAATTAAATCCTGCAAAAACTAAAATATCAACTAAACTAATAATCAAATGGCAGATATGACTAAAACAATTAAACTGTGCCTAATTTTTGCATACTACATTTTTGTGCACAATAAGGTGATCTTTCAGAATTCCCTAGATTCTAGAACGGTCCCAGCAGATTGGAAGGTAGCGAATGTAACCCCGCTATTCAAGAAAGGAGGGAGAGAGAAAACCAGGAACTACAGGCCAGTTAGCCTGACATCAGTCATCGGGAAAATGCTGGAATCCATTATGAAGGAAGTGGTAACAGGGCACTTAGAAAATCATAACATGGTTTTATGAAAGGGAAATCGTGTTTGACAAATTTATTAGAGTTTTTTGAGGATGTAACTAGCAGGGTAGATAAAGGGGAACCAGTGGATATAGTATATTTGGATTTCCAAAAGGCATTCAATAAGGTGCCACATAAAAGGTTGTTAAGCAAGATAAGGGCACATGAGGTTGGGGGTAATGTATTAGAGGATTGGTTAACAGACAGAAAACAGAGAGTAGGAATAAACGGGTAATTTTCAGATTGGCGTGGTGCAGTCTACAGCCGGGACTTCCAGGCCCAGAGCTGGTCAAGGGTGTCCTGCAAGGCCATCTGAAGTCTCCCGCACGGACACTCAGCAGCCTTCCACCCGCCGTGCTGCAGCCATTGGGCCAACACTTCGTAGGAGCACTAGAGTAGTCAAAGGCACTGTAACGAGGGGCAACAAAGGATTGCACAAGGGTGAATAGCTAATATTGTTCTTGTAAATATGTGTTCACTGATTATTGATAAATTTATTAATTGGCTTTGGATGATTTTGTGGTGTCTCTCATTTCAGCTTTGCGCTGTGATAGGCCTGCGATATGGATGGAATGTTGGGGAATGTGGTGAGCAATGGGGATCTGGGGTTTAATTTATTGGAACCACAGTCTGATGAGGCGGTCACGGACCGCCCTTCCGGAAGGCCAATTGAGTGGCTGCCTCCTCCCTCACTCCTGTTCCTCGTCTTCCTCTTCCTCCTCGTCCTCCTCCTCCTCTCCCTCTTCCTCAACCTGAGGTGGTCCCACAATCCCTGGTAGCAAGGACTGGGCCCTCATAATGGCCAAGTTGTGGAGCATGCAGCAGACCACGACAAAATGGGACACCCGCTCAGCCGAGTACTGGAGGGCTCCTCCCGAGCAGTCAAGACAGCGGAACCATTGCTTGAGTACCCCGATGGTCTGCTCGATTATGTTCCTGGTGGCAGCATAGCTCTCATTATATGAGTGCTGAGCAGGAGTGTTGGGTTTGCAATGGGGAGTCATGAGCCAGGTGGAGAGCGATAGCCCTTGTCTCCGACCAGCCAGCCGCAAGCTTGATGTGGTGGCTGGAAGAGTGCTGGCACACCGGTCTGGCGCAGGATGAAGGCATCGTGGCTGCTGCCAGGAAAGCGGGCATTCACATTGAGGATTCGCTGCGTGTGATCGCACACCAACTGCACATTAAGCGAGTGGTAGCCTTTGCAGTTATGGAAGATCTCAGGATTGTTATGCGGTGCCTGCAAAGCCACGTGGGTGCAGTCAATGGCGCCCTGCACCATGGGGAAGCCCGCTATCCTGGCAAAGCCACATGTACGTTTGTCCTGCTTCTCTCTTGTGATGGGGAAGGAAATGTAATCCCTTCTCCTACTGTAGAGAGCCTCTGTGACCTCCCAAATGCAGCGATGGACGGCGAACTACGAGATGTTAGCTATATCTCCTGTTGCAAACTGGAAGGATCCACTGGTGAAGAAATTGAGGGCGACGGTGACCTTGACTACGACTGAGAGAGTCGTGGTCACCCTGATCTGAGGCTCGAGGTCTGGTTGCAGGAGGTGGCAGAGTTCTGTGACCACCTCCTTGCTGAAGCAGAGCCTTCTAATACACTGCTCATCGCTTAATTGGAGGTAGGAGAAGTGCTGTCGTAAAACCCTCGGAGGGTAAGGCCTCCTGTTGAGAGCCTGATGGCCCTCCTCCGCCCTCTGGCCACATTTTCCAATCTTTCTCGCTGCCTCCGCTCCCTCCGCAGTAGATCCTGGAGGGTGAGGGCGACTGCCAGTACAGCCCCCATTAATGTAACTAAGTGTAACACTTTGATATCTTGTCAGAATACATGTCACTAATTTTGAGTAGCCACAACACTCCTGAAAGTAAAAAACCTTTAAATGACTCAATTAAACTGTTGCACAATCTCAAACTGACAAGGAAGTACTAACCTGAAAGCTGCGACTGATCCCTTTAAATATCGCCCCTGGAGCCACTATCTGCCTACTTGAAGCCTCCTCTCCCTGTCGTTGTTGGGGCGAGGAGCTAAGGCAGGGGGCGATAATCAATTTGGCAGATCGGGCGCTCAGTGAGCATTGCACGCTCACTGACATCACGATCTGCCTGGCGCTAAAGCCCCAGGCGCTAACTGTTAGCAGCAGCGCTAAGGGGCAACTGGATTTGGCGTGCGGCGCTGGATTCGGCTCGCCCCGGCGCTTCTGCATTAGCGCCCCATTAGCGCCCCCACCAAGCGCTAACGGGAGGCGCTATCCAACTAAATTTCTCCCCCAGAGAGTTAGCATGCAGGTACAGCAAGCAATTAGGAAGGCGAATGGCATGTTGGCCTTTATTGCTAAAGGGTTGGAGTACAAGAGTAAGGAAATCTTGCGATAATTGTATAGGGCTCTGGTGAGACCACACCTGGAGTACTGTGCACAGTTTTGGTCTCCTTATTTAAGGAAGGATACACTTACCGTAGAGGCGGTGCAACAAAGGTTCACTAGATTGATCCCTGGGTTGAGTGGGTTGTCCTATGAGGAGAGATTGAGTAGATTGTGCTTATACTCTCTGGAGTTTAGAAGAATGAGAGGTGCTCTCATTGAAACACATAAGATTCTGAAGGGGATTGACAGGGTAGATGCTGAAAGATTGTTTCCCCTGGCTGGAGTGTCTAGAACCAGGGGTCACAGTCTCAGAATAAGGGGTCGGCTGTTTAAGACTGAGATGAGGAGGAATTTCCTCACTCAGAGGGTTGTGAATCTGTGGAATTCTCTACCCCAAAAGTGCTGTGGATGCTCAGTTATTGAGTATATTCAAAGACTTATCTTCTTAAGGCATATTCAAAATAGTATTTAATTCTCCCACTCTGCTAGGCAAATGTCCAGTCACAAAGTGTCACATATATTTTATAATATATGAAACTGTTGTGACTTGGGGAACTATTGGTAGTCGTTAATATTCACCATGCTGCAAGAACTGATAAGTTTTATAATTTTTTTCAGCAATTTGCTTCTTTTAAACAAATTGCAGTGAATATATCACATGTATAGCTAAATTAAAGACATCAGTCCATAAATTCCACAGGGGGTTTTCCTGCCAATCCCCCACTACAGTTACGACTGGAGACGGGTTTCCGCCAGTTTTTGGGAGTTCTGCTCAGCTCCCACCACAGTTACGACAGGGAGAATCCCTGCAGAATTTCAGGGTGATCATTGGCACTCCAATGGCGCTGTGAGTTAGTCCAATAAGCAGCTGAGCTACACAGACCAGGGAAATCTCAGGTTCAATCCCTAGTCTGTGCTGAGTAAACTGGAGCAGCAGTGAAAGAGTACAACTGGCATCAGTGTCCATAGGTTAAGGAGGGGAAATTTTGTTCCTGCTCCTGATCACTAGCTGTGTTGGTATTGTGCTTATGTGGATATTGAGTGACAATAGGATCAGACTCAGGTATCATGCCTCCCAAAAGCAGGTAGCCTGCTGACACTCACATCAATAATTGCTACTGGGTTAGGTACCAGAGGTAGCCAGCAACCATGGAACCGTAGCTTAGCAACTAGAGAAAATTGGTCAGGGTAAAAACAATAAGACATCAAATGCGACAAACCAAAACTTGCTTTATCCAACTACTTTACAAATTATCTGGCATAAAGTAAGCTAGCTATTATGCTCATACAACAATGGCCAGAGGAATGCAGGAATTATGCCAGCAAGTAAAAATATATGAAAAGGGGCCAATCCATACCACCTGCTCCACATTTTTCAAATTTTATTTTGAAATAGTCACCAGTTTTCTGTCGTTGAGGAAAAAAGTGAATCATCACTAAGAAAGATAATGGTCCGGATTTTGCAGTCCGCAGTGAAGTAGCAGCACTCGGGTCTGACCTCAAAGAAAGTTGCCCACAAACTTTTAGCGGTCTCTGTGGCGTGGATTTCACCTTTCCCGATGTTAACTTTATTCTGGCACCATCTATAGGGGATCTCTGGTGTCCAGCAACAGTGATGTCATCAAGCAGGCTAAGCAGCCAATCATATTGAAGAATTCTCACAGACAGCAAACCAGGAAGTAACAAGCAGGTTTTATCAATCACTTTTTATAATTTTACAGAAAGCAAAATAAAGATTGGGACATACACATGAGATTAAGGTAGAAGCTGAAATATAATAAACAAACTTTACAAAAAAAAATTTTTTATTATTTTAAAAATCTATGGAATTTTTAACATGGAATGGAGAAAATTGACATTTCACAACTATAAATTTAGTTTTTCAGGGCTAGAGAGTTTGTTCAGCAGTAATTATGACTTAGTACGCTGTTAAAAACTCAGTTACACCTCATCAACAAGGCTTAACTTTTTATGGGTTTTTACAGTGAGAATAGAGCATAAAAAGTGAAAGTTCACGTCAAATCAAGTGATTTCTAATTGATTCCATCTGCAAGGACTGCAACAGAACACCCTGTGAAGGAGCAGGGTATCACTGACAGCAACGTCAGGGTTTCCGCATTTAAATGCGCATGTACTGATTCCAGAAATTGTTGTCCTTTTGTACAGAGCAATGACGGCGAACGTTGACAGTTTTGCCGTCATTACAACCGCAAATTCCGGGCCAATGAATCTGATTTTTTATTTTACACAGTATTGACTGACAGCTAACTTTACTCCTGATTATTTTCATAGAAAAATTATAAACAGTATTTCAAGTAGAGCTCTGGGATGCGGCATCATAGGAAGGAATAGGGTCAGCCTTTTCAAGAGTACATCAGCCATAGTGGTGTGTGATGTGACGCCAACAATCCTGCCAGGCTGGTCATCCAAGCATTCCAGAAAGGTCTGTTAACACCATCCCTAATCTGTATAGAGATGGTCAGGTGATTAAATACGAATGGCAAAGGCAATCTACTTAGCTAGTCTACTTAGTCAGACTTCAACACAAGGATGTAACATCATTTGCATCTAATAGATATCAGTGTAAACAATATTAAAAGGAATTTTAGTGCCCTAAGCCCTCAGCAGCTCCTGCTATTTCAAAGTACATGTCTGTAAAGGGAGAGGATAAGTCCTGATCCTAGTGGATGATGTGCCCTTCATACTTCTAAATAAATCCAACACAGATCTCGATTTGTCGCGATCTAGCCCTAGGGAGCAGTGCTAACTCTGAATTCTAGCTCCAGGTTTCTCTTCTGCCAGCCGTGTTTTTGTCCTGTGCTAGTGTTGTGTTGTTAAGTTAAATGCTGCTCTCAAAGAGTCAGATTCACAGGACAGCCACAGACTGGGGATCTGGACCAGAAGAAGTCAGGTGAAGTGTCTATCTGCATTGGAACAATGGCAGTTCATTAGAAAGTACCTCAGGAAGCATTCACACATTAAAGTTTGGAATGTCCTTATCTTTTTGGGCTCTTCAAGAGGTAATTTCAAGAAGTTCGCCTCTAGTGGGACAGTAACAAAGTTCATTAGCAGTTCTACTGGCCAACCAGTCAGGGGGATCACACTGCAACCCTCCTGTCCAGGGACAGGACAAAGGAATCAAGCAAACACATGTTTCAGATCAGTTCCAACAAAGGCTGTTGCGTGAGGCAGGGAGTAGGCAAGCTTTCCTTAACAAGCAAACTGCCCTAAGCTCAGAGAGCTGCCCAAGTTTCAGAGATAACTCACAGGGTCCAGGTGGCAGATTATTATTTTTATTTTGGTACAAGGAAGGATATAGAATGAAGTCACATTGTGGTGGGAATTACATCAAATGTTTTCGTATTCACTCAATAACTGCAAAATAAATTATATTGACCCGGATTTTGCAGTCGGTATGGTGGCGTACTCCTATAGAGTCCTCTTTGCTGTTTGCCAAATCTCCTACTTTGCTGTCAGCAGCAAATTTCAATAATGTGCTCCCTATGCCCAAGCCTAAATCATTTATATACACCAAGAACAAAAGTGCACCGAGCACTGCCCCCTGTGGTTCACCACTTCCAATCCTTCACCAATCTGAGCAACCCCCATTAACCCTAACCCTTTGTTCTCTGTATCCATGCTGCTACATTATCTCTTATATCTTTTGCCTCGATTGTTGTAACAAACCTCCCATGAGACCCCTAATCAAACAACATATCTACTATATTTCCTTTATCTAGCCAATCAATCACATCTTCAAAAAACTGTATTAAATACGTCAAACATGACTTTCCTTTAACAAATCCATGCTGACTGGCCTTGATTAATTCAGTCTTCAGTGCTTAGTCCAATTCTAGTTATTTTAGTAGTCTTTGCAATAGAAGGTATAGGAGTTTACATCTATATGTAGAAGGGTGCTTCTGTAAAACCAGAAAGTGTGTCTCCAACAGAGATAGAAAGGTTACAGAAGTTAAGATTGTACTGCTCTACCAGCCAGATATAAGAAGATAAAAGTGTGTCACCTAGATGTACACATTTCCCCAAGATCAAGGAAGGTAAGATTTAAGTCGGCTAGTCCAGATACAGCTATCACAGTGGAAGATGAATTTAACCAGGAGCAGAGTATCCACGATTAATACTGTCCCTCAGAATTTTTTTCAATAATTTGCCCACCATCTAGGTTAGGCTGACTGGCCTGTAATTACTCGATCTATCCATTTCTCCCTTTTTAAACCATGGTACAATGTTAGCAGTCCTCCATCACCACGCCTGTTGCCAGAGAGGATTGGAAAATGATGGTCAGAGCCCCCATTATTTCCTCTCTTGCTTCTCTTAACAGCCTGGGATACATTTCATCCATTTCATCTGGGCCTGGCGAATTATCTACTTTCAAAGATATTAAACCCCTTAATATTTCCTCTCTCACTATCTTTATCTCATCTAATATTTCACACTCCTCCTCTTTAACTACAATGTCTGCATCGTACCTCTCTTTTGTGAAGACAAACGCAGAGTATTCATTAAGAACCATACACACGTCTTCCACCTCCACACACAGGTTACCTCTTTGGTCTCTAATAGTGTAAGATTCTCAAAATTCACAGATCCCCCCAAAACTCGGAGAAAAACCCTAAAGAAAAAGACTTTGGACTCTTTTCTAACCACTTCAGGGTGATAAAAATATTGGGCCTAACAGAGGGAGATTCAGAGCAAAAACCAAGATTTCGTATTTTTAAAAGGCATGTTTGGGCTTGTAAAGGAAAAAGGCTGCAACAGGAGTTGGGTTCAACCTCTGTAAAAGACAGTTTGGGTATTGGAGTTAATCAAACAGTCTGGGGAACCGCATGACCTCACTTGGAGTTAATCGGCACCTATCAGACATTAACATCCTAACAATAGACCCGAGGAAGAGCAGTCCCCACCCAAATTACAGGACCCATCAAAACCATGCATAAAACAGATCACTTTGACCCACTCTATAGAAATCTCAGGCCCAGTCAGGAAACTCGAAACCTGAGCACAATTGACTACAATCAAGAAACAGCTCAACAGCTCATAGAACCATCCCGAAACCACTTCACACTTTCGTGAACAATTGAAGGCCTGTTTTCTTAAGTTCAAGAGTGGAGCAGTTACACAGTTACAACAATCAGGAGTTCATCGAGTTCAGCAGTTACGAAGTTCAGCAGCTCTAGAAGCAGGTCGACACACAAGAAGAGATCAGAGCAACAGTTCCAGTGACCATTAGACACCTCGCGGCGACAAGGGCCTTATGAAACAACCAACCGAATATTACCACCAACCAACCGGGTAATATTGGGCCACCGCAACCAAAGAAAACCAACTCGGGAGAAAACCGAAGATTCGCAAGTTTTCCACTCTGCAATCTATTCCTGACTTACCCCTGGGTAAGATTTTTACTTAAAGACTTTAAACCCTAACTCTAACCGAAGAAAAGTGGGTACGCACCCGATAAATCCAATACGCACCCTACCGCATCAGCGGACTCGCGAAGACTGACCAGATACGCAGTTGAAGTCCTCTATCGCGTCCGGGGTACGGCAGGCACCAACCAACACATCCAGCGAACCCCGAAACCGCGAACCAGCTCAACTGTCAAGGAGTCATTTTGGTGAGCATTATCCCTAGTCCTCTAGAGCCCAACTTAGCTAGTAAAGTGGGATTGGGAGGGGTGAGGTATTTTTCTGCTGTAATTTCCCTCGTGTGTATCGAAGTGTTCCCCATTTTATTAGAGTGTTAAGATTATTGTGTTATATTTTCTCTCTTGAATAAAGATCAAAGTTTCTTGCACCAAAACCAGTTGTCTGCTGCACTTTTTGTCACAACCCCCAAATAAGTCCAAGGTCTAGAACCAAGGGAGTGGGAGCGATTCAAACCGCTCAGAAGTCAGAGGTGAAGCTGACACACACCACCACCCCCTACAATAGGCCCTGCTCTTTCCTTAGGTATCCTTTTGCTCTTTATGTATTTATAAAACATCTTTGGGTTTTCCTTGATTTTACTTGCCAATATTTTTTGAGTCCCTCTCTTTGCTTTCCTAATTTCCTTTTTAATTTCAGACCTGCACTTTCTAAACTCCTCTAGGCTTTCTGCAGTATTGAGCTCTCGGTTTCTGACAAAAGATTCCCTTTTTTTCCTTATCCTACCCTGTATACTCCATGACATCCAGGGGGCTCTAGATTTGGGAGTCCCACCCTTTTTCTTTGTGGGAACATATTTGCTCTGAACCCTCACTATCTCCGCCTTGAATGCCTCCCATTGCTCTGACACTGATTTACCTTCAAGTAGCTGTTTCCAGTCCACTTTTGCTAAATCACATCTCAGCTTAGTAAAATTGGCCTTTCCCCAATTGAGAACTTTTACTCCTGGTCTATCTTTGTCCTTGTCCATAACTACACTAAATCTAACTGAATTATGATCACTACCACCAAAATGCTCTCCCACTGATACCCCTTCCACCTGCCCAGCTTCATTCCCTAAAACTAAGTTCAGAATTTTCCCCTCTCTTGTTGGGCTTGCTATGTACTGGCAAACAAAGTTCTCTTAAATGCATTTTAAGAATTCTGCGTCCTCTATACCTTTTACACTGATTCTATCCCAGTTAATATTAGGGTAGTTGAAATCCCCTATTACTGCCCTATTGTTCTTGCACTTCTCAGAAATTTGCTTACATATTTGCTCTTCTATCTCCCTTTGACTATTTGGGGGTCTATAGTACACTCCCAGCAGTGTGATTGCCCCTTTTCTGTTCTTCATTTCAACCCATGTGGCCTCATTTGATGATCCTTCTAATATATCATCCCTCCTCACAGGTGTAATTGTTCCTTTAACCAATATTGCGACTCCCCTCCTTTTTTATCCTCCTCTCTATCTCATCTGAAAACCCTGCAACCAGAAATGTTGAGCTGCCATTCCTGCCCTACTTTAAGCCATGTTTCAGTAATAGCTATGATATCATACTTCCACGTGTCTATCTGTGCCCTCAGCTCATCTGCTTTATTCACTAGACTCCTTGCATTGAAGTATATACCAATAAGCACTGCCAGACCCCTTTGATAACTGCAAGAAAGAGTTAATTAAATCACTCAGTAGCTTGTATGGATTCTGATGGGAGGTTGGCAGTGTAAATGTTAATTATAATCCAAACTGGTTGAAGTAAGACAGTTTGTCGAGTCAAATTTAGACATCATTAATCCGAGACATCAACTGGGTGGTAAACTCCACATCGTTCCTTAACAAGGAGTACAGGTGAAGGGTTAAAGGTTCGCCTGGTGCCTGTGATGAATAATCTGGTCAGGGTATCGAACCCCGTGTTCTTACACTACCTTTTGCATATCTAAGATGGATTACAAATTATATGGTGGTTACAGCCTCTGCTATTTTCAATTTGATTTCCTTCAGCAGATCCACCATGTAACTTATACACCCTGAGTTCGGCTATTTTTTTTTCAGAGCCAAATCTCTTTCTAAAAATTGTTCCACATTCTTCTTTAGTACATATACATTCTCACTTCCACCATAGTTTTTACAAACTGACAGAATATTTATTTAATATCTCGGCTATAACTTCATCTTCCACAACGAGATTCCCCCCCACCCCCCCTTCATTCCTGAGTGGTGCTACACTCTCCTGAGCTATTCCTTCACTGTTAATACGTTTATAATGTTAGAGATTAAGATCGAGAAATAGTAAGGAAATCTATTTTACATGAAAGAATTGCTTATATTCTTGTATTATATTCCATTTTTAGATCAGTTCTGCAGTTGAAAGGACTAAAGTTGAAATACTGTAAAAATGGCTGACAGTGTATTTGTACGAAGTTTGATGACAGCATTCTTTAAGATCAGCTAGCAGATGTTTACAGTTAGATTCACTTTATCACCCCCAACTCGAGACTCAGTTCTCTGTTTATGCCTTGCCAACCCAAACATCAATGTTTTCTGTGCAACTTTGGGACTATAATATTTAGCAGGCCTCGGACATCTTGATAGGGACTGGTTCCGAAAGTGGGTAAAGGACTATGGATGCAAAAACCTAAAAATTAGTGCCGCTTAGAAACAGTATAAATGAGGTGAAATCATAACAACAAGGGGAAAATATCAGAAGTAGTAAGTAAGTAGTAGTAAGTACTGGCTGTAACGGACTATTCTTCGGCGACGGCATCTTACGTAACCTTGATGTTGGCCATGAGTATATGTAACATTTAACTTTAATAAACTCAAAGCGTTTTTGACTATGTGTTTGAACTCATTATTAATACAGGCACAGGACTGCTGCCTTTGTCTATATACTAAAACAGATACACTTTTCTAACAATAGACCCTTACTATTTCCTTTTATATTATCTGTTAGACATTTTTTGTATTCCACTTTAGCCTTTATAACCTCCTTTTTTCACCTCACCATTACATTTTCTATATTCCTCATGATTTTGTTTAGTATTGCTCGTCCTAGTTTTTCCATATGCCTCCTTTTTAAGTTTTAGTTTAGTTTTAATCTATTTATCCTTGAAATCATCTTTGATAGACCCCCCCCCCACCCCCCCCCCCACATTTGTTTTATAGAAGTATGTCTTATTTTGTGCACTAACCATCTTATAAATTCAGCTCTGCTTATCCAGCATTCTATTCGCTAACTTTTCCACCCAGTTAACTGGGGATAGATCCCTTCTCCTCAAACAAGACAATGACACTTTGGCCATGTTTTTAAATCTGAATAAAGCATTGGTGTAGATATTAAGGTATGGTTTATGAATATATAACTTTAGATTCCCCATCTTCTAAATAGTGGTCGTAGGCCATTGAACTACTTTCTTGCAAAACGTTTTGACATAAAGATAATACAGGGTAAATTGCTTGCTCCTAGCGTAGAATATGTATCAGACAATTGCACACGTGCATCCCATAGTCTTCCGTCCATTAATTGTCGTGGATGGAAAATCACAGGGTGCACTTGCCCATTATGCACTCCTGCCAGGTGAGGCTCCACATTATAAGAAAATTTATCTTTATGACACGTGAAATTTAATATGTCAGTGGAATGTAAATTACACGAACTTAAATTAGATCTGGCGTAAAAATGTTGAATAGTGAATGACATACTATAATGCAAAATGTTAAAAGAAAAACCTTCTTTGTGGTCTCTGGTCATGTTCGATAGCTGAAACCAACTAGCAAGGAAACATGGACCTGACGCCCCAGAATTTCCTGGATCGCACTTAAGCCAAAATTTATGCCGGTTTCCACGCTGAACTTGCCAATGGGAACTTACGACAACATTTTCTGTGGAGGCCGGAACGAAGCAATCAATGTAAAACAAGCACAATGGCCAGTACCACCAATAGGGGGAATAGCGAGTGGTCTGCCTCTTGCCTCTGCTGTTTCTCTTCATTTTAGATTATTATGCAGAACAAGGGTAAGCCCATTGGAATAGCCATCTAGCTGCTTAGTCCTTCTGAACATGTGAAGGGTGGGGGAGGTCCAAAAAATGTCAGATCCACTGAGACTGACACTTTGGTTAAGTATAGTGCAGGTCTCAGTAAGAAAAATCTTTCAAAGACCGCAAAGAAAAATCGCTATCATACTCCAGAAAGCTCAGTTACACCAATATTGTGTGACTTTGGGCTATGCGGCGCCTAAATCTTTGGGCATGAATCTACACTGGTGCATTACTGGCATAAATGCAGGAAATTCACATGAGCTGGTCTTTTGCATGGGAGCGGGGCTATGTAAGTGGGCAGCACAGGCTTTCAGTGGACGTATTTTGGATGAAGCACAGGTGATCGAGGAAATCTGTGCGTACCGATGTTTCGACATAAAACCGGTGTAACTCAGTTATACCTGAATTCCCTCAGATAAATGGCACCACGTCACTTTTATGTTGTAGCTACGCCAAAAGAATGCAGGAAATTCTGGGTCAACGTAACAGAGTATTGTTGCACTGGTTCCTTGTCATTGCATAATTAGCATCCTGACGAAGGTTCCACAAAATCCTTCCCCACTACACCCCGCCCACCAAAGATTTGGCTTCTGGACAATCTTTGGCGCAAGCGTATTGTGTTGCAATAGGACCAGATGCATTGCTTTCTCAAGTGGCATGGTTCTCTGTGCTCTGGTGTACAGTTGAGTCAAAGAACACCACATTTTCTCTCTGACTGCAGCACCAAAAATCTGGATTAAACGACCCCATTTCCGATATACTACGAACACAGAATTCAGAATTGAGTTTTTCCAGATTAAACTAGCGAAGACCAAATTCTTCATTCGCTAGGTCTTGAACACATTCTTAAAAATATGTCATTGTAAAACTCCCTTTCTGGCTTACTGAGTAAATCATTACTTAGCATCATGAGCCATACAAACCAGTCAGTTCCTCGGTTTCACCACTGGTCAATGTTGAGTTCATTGATATGAGTTGGCTCACTTTGAGCTAAGAACGAGAAAAAAAAAGCCATAGTTTCTGCTCTTAAACACTGTCCAGTGATCCATGATGGACAGTCCACACATGTGAATATTGGGAACGGAAAGGATTGAGTTCAACTGTGGTCAAATTGTCAGCCAACAATCACAGTCTCAGCTCATATTTGAGCAAGCTATTGAAAGAACTAAACCTCAGCACTAACCACTGTTTTCCGGATCGGAGGGGCAGTTATGCCATTGTTACGTATAACTTGGTGGAATCAGTGTTGAAAAATATCAAATGTGTCAATGTATTGCCCTGTCTGTACCATGTGACAAAACTGTACAGTGACTACATATATGTATGTTATACCTCACAGAAAGAACATTTTAAAAGTTATAAAAGAAAACCTAACTCCAATCAGTGCTGCTCTCAGCTACCTTATAGATAGCAAGATACTTCAAAGAATGCTTTGTCATCCTCTCTCTGCATGTATCGTAACTGTCAAGGCTTGGGGCTGGATTTTATGAACCTCGACGGGTCCATGGAGGGTGAAGTCGGTGACGGGTCCCGACCCCGCTGCCAGCTCCATCCCAGCCACTGAAATGAATTTCCCCTCATTGGGCTTGTTAAGATCAGCCAGCGCGTTTCCCAGCCAATTAGAGGAAGCGGATCTGGTGACGTCATTCATGACACGTCATCAGCCGGTTTACTTAAAGGGACCATGGCCACCTTTCTTTTGAAATTTGTGCTGTCGGTGTTCTACAGTATTGAGGTGCTGCAAACACTGACAAGCACTGCATAGAGGTGCAGGGCTGCACCCAGGCTCCCCCATGACTCCCTCCATATGGCTTGGGCATTGTAGGGATGCTTTATGGTGTTGGTGTGGGGCGGTGCCAACCTGGCGCATCATGTGGCAGCCAGGGTGTGCAGCGTCAAGTGAAGTAAATCTGGCCATGGTTAGGCCATCCCTGGTCTCCCGGGCAGCAATGTGGTCGGGTGCTGATGCCCTGTGTCCTGTGCAGCATCAGTTGATTGCGGAGAAGATTTGTGTTGTTGTTGGTGCTGCTGGTGTGCCAGGTGATGCTGGTGATGCTGGTGTTGTGGCTGATCATGCTGGGATTCTGGGGACCAAGGTGAGAGGGCTTCAAGGGCACCTTTGCTGATGGAATAGATGGCAGGTGAAGTACAGATGACAGAAGCGATCTGTCAATGGTGGGAGAGGTAATGAGGTCAGATTGGATGGAGACTTGTGTAAAGAGTTGCAACATCCTGAATCTGTAGTGGAAATGCAGTTTAGAGAAGCTTGTGGTTAAGGGAACATTTCTCAATCAGCTCTGAGCTTTGACTTGACATTTGAAGCTGTCAATTCATCAGCTGATTCAACGGCCACTGACCTCCCGCCTCAGCATCACAGACGAGGTCTAGGCACAGCGGGAAACTGGTGGGAGACCTGTCAAATCCAAAAAGCTGGGAAAAAAGCCATTGATAAGTTGGCTGCAAACAAGCCACTAATGATTTTAATTGCCCCCTCCACCGCTGCCTGTCGGGTCTGCTCAGCGCTGACAGACCCGACATTTAGCAAAGGAGTGTGGCGGCGGGTTCACAGCGGGATCCCAACCTGCTGGGGGAAAAAAAAAACTTTCCTACCCGACCCACCACTGATCGCACCCACTGACCGCCCCCCCCCCCCGCCGCAAAATCCAGCCCTTGGTGTCCTCTGTGAGTCTGGCCATTCTACATGGCTTTCTCTGGGCAAAACTTTTCAGTTCACTGAACTACTTTGAAACCTACTCGATTATTTTATTGTGAGAGCTGTTTAACCACTCAGCAACCTCCTCCCTCTTCTTCAAGGTCCTGGGATTGTTGGATTCATAATAGGCTCAAGGAGCTACCACATCCCCTAAGTTTCTCCTCCATCAGGAGCTCTACTTCCTGCTCTGTAAACTTTGGCATCGTAATCTTGTAGCTAAAGATCTAATTTTGCGTAATTTTCTGATTGTAATATACTCAGTGGTAACTTTTGTTCTAAATTGAGAAATCAAAGTGAAGGCAATTTCTGGCAAATTAAACTACTTCAATCAATTGCTGCAAGTATATTTTCTTTGATGGCTTAACTATTTCTCAGCATGCACATACCCCACAGTAATTGGCATTCTCGTTGGGCAGCAATTATGCTTTATTGCCTTGCAGTACACCCAAACAGTGTTAACAGCTGGAGATTTGGGGCTCTGTTCCAAAAATGGTAAGTCTTACATAGTGTTTACAGCACAGAAACAGGCCAGTCGGCCCAACAGGTCCATGCTGGTGTTTATGCTCCACACGAGCCTCTCCCCACCCTTTTTCATCTAACCCCATCAACATATCCTTCTATTCCTTTCTCGCTCATGTGTTTATCTCGCTTCCCTTAAATGCATCTATGCTATTCGCCTCAACTACTCCCTGTGGTAGTGAGTTCCACATTCTAACCGTTCTCTTAGTAAAGAAGCTTCTCCTGAATTCCCTATTGGATTTATTAATGACTATCTTATATTTATGGCCCCTAGTTCTGGTCTCCTCGTAAGTGGAAACATCTTCTCTACGTCTATCCTATCAAACCCTTTCATAAACTTAAAGACCTCTATCAGGTCAGCCCTTAGTCTTCTCCTTTCTAGAGAAAAGAGCCCCAGCCTGTTCAATCTATCCTGATAGATATAACCTCTCAGTTCTAGTATCATTCTAGTAAATCCTTTCTGCAGATTCTCCAGTGCCTCTATATCCTTTTTTATACTATGGAGACCAGAACTGTTCACAGTACTTCAAGTGTGGTCTAACCAAGGTTCGATACAAGTTAAACATAATTTCACTGCTTTTCAATTCTATCCCTCTAGAAATGAACCCCTGTACTTTGTTTGCATTTTTATGGCCTTATTAACCTGTGTTACTACTTTTAATGATTTGTGTTTCTGTACCCCCAGATCTCTCTGCTCCTCTACCCCATTTAGACACCTAGGCCGGAATTTTTCGGGGGCTCAGGGGGCGCGTTTTGTGGTGGGTCGGCTGGGAATTAATTTTTTTTGACTGGGTAGGGACCTCGCTGTCAACCCGCCTCCACGCTAATCTCCCAGATGTCGGGTCTGTCATCGCAGAACAGACCAAACACCAAGCGGCGGGGGAGGCAATTTAGATCATTAGCTGGATTGTTAAGAGGCAATTAAATATTTTAAGCTCACCTTTAGATTTTTAGAGTTCGCCAACAGCTTCCCCGCTGCTCGGGGATCACGTCAGGTAAGGAGGGTGGGTGTTGTGTCAGCATGGGATGATTTCTAAACTTGACAGCTGCAAATGGTCTTTAAAAGCTCCCATTTCATAGGTCTTCACTTTCCAAGGTTAGAAGCTGTTGCTTGCTGCATTTTTTTTATTTGTTTATGGGATAGGGTTGTCGCTGGCAAGGCCAGCATTTATTGCGCATCCCTAATTGCCCTTGAGAAGGTGGTGGTGAGCCGCCTTCTTGAACCGCTGCAGTCCGTGTGGTGATGGTATTCCCACAGTGCTGTTAGGAAGGGAGTTCCAGGATTTTGACCCAGCGACGATGAAGGATCGGCGATATACTTCTAAGTCAGGATGGTGTGTGACTTGGAGGTGGTGGTGTTCCCATGCGCCTGCTGCCCTTGTCCTTCTAGGTGGAAGAGGTCGCGGGTTTGGGAGGTGCTGCCGAAGAAGCCTTGGCGAGTTGCAGCAGTGCATCTTGTAGATGGTACACACTGCAGCCACGGTACACCAGTGGTGGAGGGAGTGAATGTTTAAGGTGGTGATGGGTTGCCAATCAAGTGGGCTGCTTTGTCCTGGATGGTGTCGAGCTTCTTGAGTGTTGTTGGAGCTGCACTCATCCAGGCAAGTGGAGAGTATTCCATCACACTCCTTCCTTGTGCCTTGTAGATGGTGGAAAGGCTTTGGGGAGTCAGGAGGTGTGACACTCGCTGCAGAATACCTAGTCTCTGACCTGCTCTTGTTGCCACAGTATTTATGTGGCTGGTCCAGTTAAGTTTCTGGTCAATGGTGACCCCCCAGGATGTTGATGGTGGGGGATTTGGCGATGGTAATGCCGTTGAATGTCAAGGGGCGGTGGTTAGACTCTAGCTTGTTGGAGATAGTCATTGCTTGGCACTTCTGTGGGGCGAATGTTACCTGCCACATATCAGCCCAAGCCTGAACATCGTCCAGGTCTTGTTGCATGTTGAACACTGTGCAGTCATCAGCGAACATCCCCATTTCTGACCTCATGTTGGAAGGAAGGTCATTGATGAAGCAGCTGAAGATGGTTGGGCCTAGGAAGACAGATTGAGCTTTATGCAGGTCGCAAGTGTTTGGAGCAAACTCTGTATCCAGTGTCACCTCATTGGAACAACCTCTCTCACCATTGACAGATCGCTTCTGTCATCTCAACTTCACCTGCCATCTATTCCATCAGCATCGGTGCCCTTGAAAAATTCTCACCTTGGTCCTCAGAATCCCACCACGATCAGCCCCAACACCAGCAGCATCAGGCACACCAGCAGCTCCAACAGCAACACCAACCTTCTCCGCAATCAGCTGGTGCTGCACAGGACACAGGGCATCAGCACCCGACCACATTGCTGCCCGGGAGGGCAGGGATGGCCTCACCATGGCCAGATTTACTTCACTTGACGCTGTACACCCTGGCTGCCACATGATGCGACAGGTTGGCACCACCCCACACCAACACCATAAAGCATCCCTACAATACCCAAGCTATTCATTGCAGAGGATACCGTTATGACTCACCATTCACTGCAACTCACTAACCCACTTCCAAAGGTGCACACAAATCTGTCCAAGAACACAAAGCGTTGAAAATAAAGATTTCAATGTTTGACGGAACATTAACACAAACTTCACATAAATATTGTCCAAAACATTCAAGTGCCTACCCTTGTGTGTCGTTAGTTGATATGATTGGACTAGGATGAGGGTGAGTGTGAGGGGTGGCTAGTGAGATGGGGAAGTGATAATATAGATAGAGAGGGATGGGTGGAAGTGCAAGGTAAGTTGGTGTGAGTAAGGATGTGCAGGAGAAGGGTAGGGAAGGCAGAGTGATGGGGATGTAATGAGTGGCACAGCAGATGAGGTTGAGTGTGGCTTTGCAGTAACTTTTCATGATCTACTGAGATCATTGAAAGGTTTGCACCACTGCAGCCTGGTCGTCCTGGCGACATCCCTGCTTGTGTCCTCCTGTGCAATGTGTAACCAGGCTGCTTTGATCTCCTGGGGAGGTCTCTTCCGCTCATGGGAATGGAAGAGAACCTCCCTGTGTGCTGTGACTCCCTCCATAAGCATACGGAGGGAGTCATGGGAGAACCTTGGTGCAGCTGTGCACCTCTGTGCAGTGCTCGTCAGTATTTGCAGCACCTCAATGCTGTAGAACACTGACAGCAGAACTGTCAAAAACAATTTGCGCACGGTCCCTTTAAAGAAACCGGCTGATGATGCGTCATCAAGTGACATCATCAGACCCGCTTCCTTCAATTGCCGGAAAACGCACTGGGTGGGCTTAACAAGCCTAATCAGCATAAAATTCTTTTCACAGAGCGGGATGGAGCCAGCAGCGTGGTCGCACCCCGCCACCGACCCTGGCCGCCCCGGACCCACCAAGGTAAGGAAAATCGTGGCCTTATTTTCCAAGAGTATGTTGCCTCCTTATTCTTCCTACCACAATGTACCACCTCACACTTATCTATATTAAAGTTAAATTGCCAATTACACGCCCATGCTGCAAGTTTATTAATGTCTTCCTGTATTTTGTCGCAGTCGACCTCTGTATTAACTGTACCCCCTCAATTTGGTGTCATCCATAAATTTTGAATACATCCACTTCTCGAATCCAAATTGTTTCTGTAAATGGTGAATGAGAGTGGTCCCAGCACCGATCCTTGTGTGATACCACTGACACCACGTCCCTTCTTTTGCCAGTCTGAGAACTACATTTAAGCCCTACTCTCTGTTTTCTGTTTTGCAGCCAGCTTGCTATCCATTCTGCTACTTGTCCCCGGACTCCACATGTTCTGACCTTAGTCATGAGTCTTCTATGCGTTACCTTATCGAAGGCCTTTTGAAAATCCAAATATATTATGTCTATTGTATTACCCTTGTCTACCCTTTTTGTTACTTATTCAAAGAATTCAATAAGGTTGGACAAGCAAGACTTATGAAATCTGTGTTGACTACTCTTTATTATATTTTCAGTTTTTATATGTTTTTCTATTGCATCTTTGAGTAAGGATTCCATTATCTTTCCTACCACCGTCATTAAGCTAATTGGTCTATAGATTAAGCTAATTGGTCTATAGTTCCCTGGACTTGTTCTATCTCCCTTTTTAACTATATATAAATGACCACTCTAATAAAATTATTGTCACAATCAAGCACTCTAACTGGATGATTGCATTCCCTCTTGCATCTTGCATTTACCAGTAATCCTAAAAGTTGGCAGATAGTCAATTAATTCTAAGACCTGGGCTTGTTCAGAGCGACATTCTAGTGGTACGTTGGACTTTCCAGTCAATAGAATTGTCACCAGAGACACGGATTCAATTACAATTTGAAATAACAATAATAAAACTGCCTATGGAGAGTAACTATGTTGTGCAGCCAAATAGAAAAGCACTGATAATCTGAATAAGGTATTACACACATTTTACAAAACTATGAGAGAGAAAAAAAGGGAAATATATTCCTCTGGATAAAATGGTAGATGGACTCTTTAAAAAAAAAAAGTGGCATTATTAGAAAGCTTCTTAGATTAACTTCTGAGTTACTTAGACTTAGCACTGTGGGAGCACCTTCACCACAGGGACTGCAGCGGTTCAAGAAGGCGGCTCACCATCACCTTCTCAACGGCAATTAGGGATGGGCAATAAATGCCGGCCTTGTCAGCAATGCCTGCATCCCATGAACGAATAAATTAAAAAACTTGAGGCTCCAGTAAGGGTAAAGAGGAGCCAAAACCATCTATCAGAAGTCGGATTTCTTATTGGAGGACTGAGTATGATATACCTGGAAAGACCGGGGCCTAGAAATTCTCCGTTGTAACACCGACCGTTAAGGTCAGTTTTTGTTGAAAAAATGGCGTGTGCCTTGCTTCCACCTGCTTCCAGCGCGGGATACGGTGGCCACCATTTTGGTGAGGGCCATAGCGTTGCCCTTGCCAGCGCTGACCTCTCAAGTTTAAATGCGTGCAACGCCTGACTTGATGCCATGACCTGCTATTTTGGACGTCGCCGCACGCCATAACGTCCTCTCCAAACTACGCATGGAAGAACGTGCGTGTAGCAGCCCTGCAGAGATGCTGTTAGTGCTCCTTAAAGGGACACACACATCTTTCAGGTAAGTTTGGATTTCAGCTTTTGGACTGGATTTTAAAATATTTTTTGAAGTAGTGGCTTGGTGCTAGACACTTAAAAAGTTGTTAAAGTGTGCAGGGAGTGCAGGGTGTGCTGCTGGATGCTTGCAAGGCTTAGGATGTTAAAGGTAGGTCTGAGAAGACAGAAAATGTTGGAAATACTCAGCAGTTCAGGCAGCATCTGTGGAGAGAGAAACAGAGTTAATGGGCACGATCTTGCCAGCCTTGGGGAGGCGGGTATGGAGGCGGGACTGCCGGAAAAATGGCAGACTCTGGGGGCGGGTGCCCATCCCGCCCCCAACCCGCCTCTGTGCCATCTTCCCAGGAGGCGGGTAGCCGACCCGCGCCAGGTCCCGTCTCCTCGAGGTGGGAAGGGGATTACAGCCACTTAACTGTCTGTTAACAGGTAGTTAACAGGCAGTTAAGAGGATTATCCCCATTTTTCCAACAGAGGCGCGGGCTTCCCGATGTCGGGAAACCCGGCCAGGGTCACCGAGGCGAGCAGTGGGTCTGCGGGGGTCGGAGGGGTGCAAAAGTGCGCTGTGAAGGTAAGTGATGGGTGCAAATGTGGAGAGGTAAGTACGTGAGGTGAGTGAAAAGTGATAGAAAATGTTTACTTACTTTTGTTTCTTCCTGCAGGCTTCAACAGTTGGGGATGCGGAGAGTCTCGCATCTCACCGGCAGAGATGGCTCCGATGCAACAACCATCTAATTTCTGCTAAAGAAAGAGGTTTGTTGAGTCTTGAATACAAGGACCCATCAAACTACAGAGAATGTCAGTGTTTGACAGCTTCACAGAGCTGTCAAACGATGACAATTCACCTGTCAAAAATTTTTGACAGATGAAATGTCATACGCTGACGTTCTCTATAACCGGCTTACCCTTAATTGGCCTGCTAAGCCCGCTGGGCGGGCTTAACAAGGTCAATCAGGGAAAATAGCATGGGTTGGTCACAAGTCGATGGAGGCGGGACAGCGACCCGACAAGCAGCAGTCCCGCCTCCAACGCGCCCCCATTGACAAAATCGCCCCCAAAGTTTCAGGTTGAGATGCTGCCTGACGTGTTGAGTATTTCCAGCATTTTCTGCTTTTATTTCAGATTTCCAGCATCTGCATATTTGGCCTCTGAGAAGACCACTTGCTCACAGACCTGAGGGCACATGGAGATGAAGCAGAGGCAGCAAAGGGGACAAGCTGCTCGCAGAGGGAGGAGGAGGAAACAGAAGAGGGAGAAGGAAGGAGGCAACCCAGACAGCCCCTTTCTGGCTGGGATATCCAGGATTGAATCATCTGCCTGCGGTACCAGTGACCATAACCCCAATTCTCCTTTCAACATTTGTCCCACACCTTACCTTCCCTCTGTTACTGATCATCACAGCGTCCTCTTGGCCACAATGCTGAAATAAAAGCCACCACAAAACAAACTTTCCAATCTAACTTTATCCATATATGCATCCAATATGACATCAAGAAATCTACTAATCAACCTTATGCATTCTCTTAGTGACTGTCTTGTGTGTGTGCCTTTGTCTATCCTACTTATGACATGCAGTACTACCCCAGTGGCTGCAGCATGGCTGGTGGAAGGCTGCTGACTTTCAGTGGGGGACACTGCAGATGACCTTGAAGGCCGACCTCAAGGGGCTGGTGGCTGGGTGTGTGAAATTGAGTGTTTCTTCTTCTTCTTCTTCACTCTCCTCTCCCTCTTCTTGGTCAAGCATTGGCTGGGCAGGCTGCATTTCTTGGGTGTCTGAAATGAGGAAGGCACAAGGTGGAGTTGAGAGGAGGGTGGGAAAGCAAAAGATGCATGCTTACACCATGCACAGCTTGTACATCAGATGAGATTGTGGGATGAGGAGGAAGTGGGGTGTGAGAAGGAGGATAACGTATGAGGATACCAGCATCTTGTATTCTTTCAGCTCCTTCACTGGCCAAAGGCTCAGCTATGCCCCTGCCAAGAATGGCCAGCACTATCTCCTCCAAGGGGGTAAGGTGAAGCTAGGAATGTTAGGTGTGCCTTGTGTTTGGTAGAGATTGTTGGTAGGTGAGTGATAGAGGCAGTGGGGAGTCGTGCATTGAGCAATGTGTGAGGCTAGTGGTGCAGTTGGTGAGAGACAGCTTTTAAAGATGCATTCACTGACCTTGACCACTGGTCTTTGGGCACTGGAGCCAGGTGGTGGGGGCGACACTGCTGGCAGTGACGGCCTCAGTGATATGGTCCCACATCGTCCTTTCAAGAGGTCCTCCTGGCCCCTGTGGGTAGAGGACCTCTCTTCCAGTGTTGACCCCCTGCACAAAGCTGGAGTGCTGCGTGTGAGACCCTGGGTGCCCTTTTCCTGGCCTGTTGAGCCATTTGTGTTAGTGCTGAAGCACTTTTACCACTTTTTTACGTGCAGAAGGCAGTTCAGCTTTAAAAGCTGAAGACTGTCATTTTGGAATTATTTTTAATGGGTTTTTTTCAGAAGGCAGTTGAGCTCTAAGGACTAAAGACTGCCTACTCTTAAAAAAAAATATATTTTTTATTTTAGAAGGCATTTCCCCTTTAAGGGCTCGAGACTGCTTTCTAAAATGACAGGCTAGCTTTAAGAAAATGCTGTCTTGTTCCAGGGATGCTACAGCCATACTATATTGGGCCTCCTACTGAGCGTGCCACCCGAAACAGCGCGTTGCATGGTAGATTCTGCGCTGCAATCATTTAAATCAGCAGGCAGCACCAAAATAACAGCGCTGCCTGCGCTCTTTTTACAGGTGAGAGTTAACCTCACCCCGCGGTGGCACCGGCCGTTTTCGGGCGTTATCGGATCTCTAGGCCCAAGAGTTTCAGTTTATCCAGAACCATTAGGCACAGGGATAATTGGAAGAATGATTTACATATTTCCACGTGCTCATCCCGGAATTTAACCCAACATTAACTTTGAGCCCATTCCCAACAATGGGCCGGGGGGGGAGCGTGGTGGGGGGGTGGCGGTGGTGCAAGAGGAACTGCCCTGTCACACCTGGATATGAAGCTTTTACCACATAAATGATTTTGTGACCACAAACCCCTACATGGTAAATTCCGGTTCGCAGTAGGTCCTCGGGGAAAATGTACAGGTCAGAGGTCAATCCTTTCCCCACAATGAGTCCTGAAAGACTGCTCTTTTTGCGTATCGTGTTGGTTGATTGCTAAGCAGTACTAGATAAGGCCTAGGAGCAAGCTGCTAACTGTATCAGCTAGAGTATGGTTCTTGCTTCAGAAAGGGCAATGAGAGGAAAATATAAACAATTTTACTAAATTAAAAATTGACAAAAAAGTCTATTTCCTTGTAAAAAAAAAACGTAAAACCGCCATAATCATAGAATCATAGAAATTTACAGCACAGGAGGCCATTCGGCCCATCTTGTCTGTGCCGGCCGACAAAGAGCTAGCCACCCTAATCCACTTTCCAGCACTTGGTCCGTAGCCTTGTAGGTTCCGGCACTTCTAATCTGTAATCTACCTGTCTTGTGCATGTGCCATCTGGTGTCTGGTGCTGCAAGATAGATAGATCAGAAAGCGTAGCCTGCTGGAAAACTAACAGCAACTCATCAAGATTTGCTGATGAATTTTCAGACATTAAAACGCATGGAGACCTATTAAGGGAACATTTTAATTCAGCCAGCAGTCCATCATCATACAGGAAAAGTCTCTGGGAATAAAAGAAGCCGTTACTCTCTACAACTTAAATCTTCGTCCTTTCAGCATGTGCCAGATAGCAGTGCACTATACCCCAGAAGATATTAACTACATTTAGCACTGCATCTGATGATTTTAAATCGATTTTTTTAAACTCATACTACATGAAGTTAATGTTTTAAAAAGTATTTTAAAACTATTCTATTCTAGTGTGATATTGGTGGGCAACTAACATGATACCTTAGCTAGTTTAGTGAGTAAAAATGGTGCAAGAACATTATTGAAAATAAATAACCAATGAATTTGAATGCATGTGTGTTGTACTAGGTTCAGTAATTCAATGGTGTCTGGAAGTCAAAAGTACCTTTTTCTTGTTTTCATTTTTAAACTCCTTCAATGCCTTCTCAGACTGTTGATCAATCCATTCTCTGCATTTCACTCTTTTCACTCACACTAGTGGTTGCAATTAATAGTGAAAGTGCTTGTTTCAACCATTGTGGCACTTCAGGATGTTTGGCCATTTTTCCACAGAAAGGATTTGGAAAGGGATCATAGAATCATACAGCACAGAAGGAGGCCATTAGGTAATTAGTCCCACTCCCCTGCTCTTCCCATAATCCTACAAATTTATATCCAATTCCCTTTTGAAACCCGGGAGAGTTCAAAAGCAGCGTGAGCAGAGCGAGAGCGCCAAAACCCGGGAGAGTTCAAAAACAGCGGGAGCACCAAAACCCGGGAGAGTTCAAAAACAGCGGGAGCAGAGCGAGAGCACCAAAACCCAGGAGAGTTCAAAAACAGCGGGAGCAGAGTGAGAGCGCCAAAACCCGGGAGAGTTCAAAAACAGCGGGAGCAGAGCGAGAGCGCCAAAACCCGGGAGAGTTCAAAAACAGCGGGAGCAGAGCGAGATACAAAGGAGTGTAATGAAGTAAAAAGTAATCGAAGTGTGACATCACCAGAAAGCAGGTAAGTGATTGGTTGGTGAGTATTTCTCTGTTTCTCGCTTTTTTTCCAAACTTGAGTGTCTAAATTTAAGTGCCTTGGTGTAGATTAAAAGATATAAGTGTTCCAAATTTTAAAACTAATTAATTAATTGAGATGGGAGACCAGGCAATGTGTTGTTGTTGTTGCATATGGGAGCTGGTGGACACCATTGAGGTCCAGGGCGACCACATCTGCAGCAAATGTTGGCTGCTCGAGGAACTTCGGCTCAGAGTTGATGAGCTGGAGTCCGAGCTTCAGACACTGCGACACGTTAGGGAGGGGGAGCGTTACCTGGACACAATGTTCCAGGAGGCAGTCACACCCACTAGAATAATTACTTCCGATTTGGCCCATGGTCAGGGACAGGAGGGTGTGACAGCGAGGCAGGTATTGGGATCCAGGAGGCAGTGGTGGAGGAGCCTCAGCCCTTGGCCTTGTCCAACAGGTACGAGATTCTTGCTCCCTGTGTGGATGAGGCCAGGGACTGCAGGGAGGATGAGCAAACTGACCACAGCACCATGGTACAGGGAGCCGTTCAAGTGGGGGGAGCAAAAAGAAATGTTGTAGTGATTGGGGACAGTATAGTGAGGGGGATAGATACTGTTCTCTGTAGCCGAGAGCGTGAGTCCCGAGGCTGTGTTGCCTGCCTGGTGCCAGGGTTAAGGACATCTCCTCTGGGCTGGAGAGAAACTTGGAGTGGGAGGGGGAAGATCCAGTTGTCATGGTCCACGTAGGTACCAATGACATAGGTAGGACAAAGAAAGAGGTTCTGCTGAGAGAGTTATGAGCAGCTAGGGGCTAAATTAAAAAGCAGAACCACAAAGATAATAATCTCTGGATTACTACCTGAGCCACAAGCGAATTTGCTTAGGGTAAATAAGATTAGAGAAATGAACGAGTGGCTCAAAGACTGGTGTGGGAGAAATGGGTTTCGATTTGTGGGGCACTGGCACCAGTACTGGGATAAGAGGGAGCTGTTCCGTTTGGATGGGTTTCACTTGAACCATGCTGGGGCTAGAGTCCTGGCAAATCGAATAACTAGGGCTGTAGAGAGGGCTTTAAACTAAATAGTCGGGGGGAGGATCCAGGTGAGTGGGAAAATAAAATGTCAATGAGAAATGAGAAAGCAATAGAGCAGGCTAGAGATGGGGAAAATAATAACCAGAGTGTGACAGGAAGGGACAGAATGTTTAAAAATAAGAGTGTAACAGAAAAAAAGGCCAAAACAAGGAAAAATGGTAAAAAGACAAAGTTAAAAGCTCTATATCTGAATGCACGCAGCATTCGTAACAAAATAAATGAGTTGACGGCACAAATACATACAAATAGGTATGATCTGATCGCCATTACAGAGACGTGGTTGCAAGGCGACCAGGGCTGGGAACTGAATATTCCAGGGTATATGATAATTCGGAAGGATAGAAAGGAAAGGGAGGTGGGGTGGCTTTGTTGGTAAAAGATGGGATCAGTGCAGTGGTGAGAAGTGATATTGGCTCAGAAGATCAAGATGTAGAATCGGTTTGGGTGGAGATAAAAAATAATAAGGGGAAAAAGTCTCTGGTGGGCGAAGTCTACAGGCTCCCGAACAGTAGCAATGCTGTTGGACAGAGTATAAATCAACAAATATGGAGGCCTGTAAAAAAGGTACGGTAATAATCATGGGTGATTTCAATCTCCATATTGATTGGACAAATCAAATTGGCCATGGTAGCCTGAGGAGGAGTTCATAGAGTACATCCGGGATGTTTTCCTAGAACAGTATGTAATGGAACCAACCAGGGAGCAGGCTATCTTGGATCTGGTACTATGTAATGAGACCGAATTAATAAATGATCTCATAGTAAAGGATCCTCTAGGAAAGACTGATCATCGCATGGTTGAATTTCAAATTCAGTTGGAAGGTGAGAAAGTTGTATCCCAAACCAGTGTACTGATCTTAAACAAAGGCAATTATAATGGCATAAGGGCAGAACTGGCTAAAGTGGACTGGGAAAACAAATTAAAGGGTAAGAAAGTTGAAATGCAGTGGCGGACATTTAAGGAGATATTTCATAACTCTCAACAAAAATATATTCCAGTGAGAAAGAAAGATTTTAAGAGAAGGGAGCACCATCCGTGGCTAACTAAGGAAGTAAAGGATGGTATCAAGTTGAAAATGAAGGCATACAATGTTGCCAAGATTGGTGGGAGACCAGAGGATTGGGAAATTTTAAAAAACCAGCAAAGGATGACTAAAAAAATAATAAAGAGAGAGAAGATGAATTATGAGAGTAAGCTGGCAAGAAACATTAAAACCGATAGTAAGAGCTTCTACAGGTATATAAAAAGGAAAAGGGTAGCTAAAGTAAATGTTGATCCCTTAGAGGATGAGACTGGGGAATTAATAATGGGGAACAGGGAAATGGCAGAGACTCTGAACAAATATTTTGCATCTGTCTTCACTGTAGAAGACACTAACAACATCCCAATAATGGATAATCAAGGGGCCACAGGGAGTGGGGAACTAAAGACAATCACTATCACTAAGGAAATAGTACTCGGTAAAATAATGGGACTAAAAGACGACAAGTCCCCTGGACCAGATGGCCTGCATCCCAGGGTCTTAAAAGAAGTGGCTGCAGAGATAGTGGATGCATTGGTTGCAATATATCAAAATTCCCTGGACCCTGGAGAGGTCCCAGCGGATTGGAAAACTGCTAATGTAACACCCCTATTTAAGAAAGGACGGAGACAGAAAGCAGGAAACTATAGACCAGTTAGCCTAACATCTGTCGTTGGGAAAATGCTGGAGTCCTTCATTAAGGAAGCAGTAGCAGGGCATTTAGAAAAACATACTGCAGTCAAACAGAGTCAGCATGGTTTTAGGAAAGGGAAATCATGTTTAACAAATTTGCTGGAGTTCTTTGAGGATGTAACAAGTAGGGTGGACAAGGGTGAGCCAGTGGATGTGGTGTATTTGGATTTCCAGAAGGCATTCGATAAGGTGCCACATAAAAGGTTACTGCATAAGATAAGAGCTCACAGAGTTGGTGGTAATATATTAGCATGGATAGAGGATTGGCTAACTAACAGAAAGCAGAGAGTCGGGATAAATGGGTAATTTTCTGGTTGGCAAACGGTAACTAGTGGGGTGCCACAGGGATCGGTGCTGGGGCCCCAACTATTTACAATCTACATTAATGACTTGGATGAAGGGATCGAGTGTAATGTAGCCAAGTTTGTGGATGATACAAAGATGGGTGGGAAAGCAAGTTGTGCAGAGGAATCAAAGAATCTGCAAAGGGATATAGACAGGCTAGGTGAGTGGGCAAACATTTGGCAGATGGAGTATAATGTGGGAAAGTGCGAGGTTATCCACTTTGGCAGGAAAAATAAAAAAGCAAACTACTATTTAAATGGAGAGAGATTATAAAATGCTACTGTTCAGAGGGACCTGGGGGTCCTTGTGCATGAAACACACAAAGTTAGCATGCAGGTACAGCAAGTAATAAAAAAGGCAAATGGAATGTTGGCCTTTATTTCAAGGGCTTTGGAGTATAAAAGCAGGGAAGTCCTGCTACAACTGTACAAGGTATTGGTGAGACCACACCTTGAGTACTGCGTACAGTTTTGGTCTCCTTATTTGAGGAAGGATATACTTGCATTGGAGGCAGTTCAGAGACGATTCACTAGGTTAATTCCAGAGATGAGGGGTTTGACTTATGAGGAAAGGTTGAGCAGGCTGGGCCTATACTCATTGGAATTTAGAAGAATGAGAGGTGATCTTATCGAAACATATAAGATACTGAGGGGGCTCGACAGGGTAGATGCAGAGAGGATGTTTCCCCTCATGGGGAAATCTAGAACACAGGGGCACAGTCTCAGAATAAAGGGTCGCCCTTTTATAACTGAGATGAGGAGGAACTTCTTCTCTCAGAGGGTCGTAAATTTGTGGAATTCTCTGCCCCAGAGAGCTGATACATTTAAAGTGGAGATAGACAAATTTTTGCAAGATAAGGGAGTGAAGGGTTATGGGGAGCGGGCTGGGAAGTGGCTTTGAGCCCTAGATCAGCCATGACCTTATTGAATGGCGGAGCAAGCTCGAGGGGCCAAGTGGCCTATTCCTGCTCCTATTTCTTATGTTCTTATGAAAGTTACTATTGAATCTGCTTCAGCCACCCTTTCAGGCAGTGCATTCCCGATCATAGCAACTCACTGCGTAACAATAATTCTCATCTCCACTCTGGTTCTTTTAGGAACGTAGGAACAGGAGTAGGCCATTCAGCCCCTAGAATCTGCTCCGCCATTCAATGAGATCATGGCTGATCTGCGACCTAACTCCATATACCCGCCTTTCCCTTAAAACCTTTGGTTAACAGAAAGCTATCAATCTCCAATTTAAAATTAACAATTGATCTAGCATCAATTGCTGTTTGTGGAAAAGAGTTCCAAACTTCTACCACCCTTTGTGTGTAGAAGTGTTTCCTAATTTCACTCCTGAAAGGTCTGGCTCTAATTTTTAGACTATGCCCCCTAGTACTAGAATCCCCAACCAGCGGAAATAGTTTCTCTCTATCTACCCTATCTGTTCCCCTTAATATCTTGAAAACTTCGATCAGCTCACCCCTTAACCTTCTAAATTCTAGGGAATACAACCCTAATTTGTGTAATCTCTCCTCGTAACTTAACCCTTGAAGTCGTGTATCATTCTAGTAAACCTATGCTGCACTCCCTCCAAGGCCAATATATCCTTCCTAAGATGTGGTGCCCAGAACTGCTCACAGTACTCCAGGTGTGGTCTAATCAGGGTTTTGTATAGCTGTAGCATAACTTCGACCCCCTTTTGCCAATTATCTTAAATCTGTGTCCTCTGGTTACTGATGCCCCTGCCAATGGAAACAGTTTCTTCTTTATTCTGTCAAAACCTTTCATAATTTTGAACACCTCTATTAAATCTCCCTTTAATCTTCCCTGCTCTAAGGAGAACAAGTTCAACTTCTCCAGTCGCTCCACATAACTGAAGTCCCTCATCCCAGGTTCCATTCCAGTAAATGTCCTCTGCGCTCTCTCTAAGGCCTTGACATCCTTCCTATAGGGTGGTGCCCAGAATTGGACACAATACTCCAGCTGTGGCCTAACCAGTGTTTTATAAAGATTTAGCATAACTTCCTTGCTTTTGTACTCTATTCCTCTATTTATAAAGCCCAGGATCCATATGCTTTTTTAACAGCCTTCTCAACTTGTCCTGCCACCGTCAAAGATTTGTATATGTTCTAAATGAATTTTAATATTATACAGGTTTCCAACAGAATTAATTGGCACTCTGGTGATAGTATTTTTACTTCCTGGCATTTTGAGGTCCCACTAGAGCACAGCATAACCACAATGTGCGAATATAAAATTGTGTACACTGTATGTTATAAATAGTCTGCGAACAGTAGCTCCTGCAACTCAGCGAATTAGTTAACTGAAGTTTTAACTTATTATTTGACACAGATAAAATGCAGGCTTTGCATTTGGCTCAGCTTATAATGGATCAGTTTTCCTATTTATGAAACCTATTTTTTATAATCTTGTATTTTAAATGTAAATGCACTGAGGCATTCTTCAATTTATCAGTTTTAGCTTTAGGTGGTTAGTTGTGAAAAAGCTGAGAATCAGTATGTCATGGCAGGACAGTTCATCACTCTTCTAATGCTCGGAGCATGAAGGCTAATTTTTCTGATTTCAGTAGAACTTTGGTCTTAGATACCACCCCCACACTGGCATCAAGACTCCTGAGAAGAACAACTTTAGAAAAATACCATACTCTTTGCAGGCTTACATTAAATCCAGTATATTGTTTCTTGCTTTCAATATTTTTTAAGTGGAAGACATCCATCAGTCCAGGTCCGTAATGAAACAGAAGTCGAGAATTTCAGCCAGTACAGATCAGAACCAACAGAATTTCAATGCGTACAGTTAATATATCTGTCGATACTAAATGCAGTTAATAAAAACCAACTGAGCTGAATTAGAAATTCATTTGGTGAAACCATTTATCCCATAAAAAGTAAGTTTGAGTTGATGACACCAGTTTTCTTTCTCTGTCCAATAGCCTTGTTGAGACCTGATGAAGAACAATCTCAAGTGGTGGCAAGTTAACTTAGTGATAAACAGCCAAGCACTTGAATCCCCTGCTGATTGAGACACTTGACAAGAAAATTGTTATAAAACGTGGGAATAAAAGGTATAAAACATGGAGATGAAGTCCCAAAGTTATGTGTCTCCAACAGTGAATCTTTGCCTTACTTTCCTTTGTCTTGTTGCTACCTTTTGTTTTAACATAAACTTGCTCTTCCATTGTAAAAAAAAAATTATCAGCACTCAAAGCTTTTCTCATTGTAACACTGTAAGTTCTCTCTCTCTCTTGCTTTCCAACTAACATTAATCTAAACAGTTCTATGCAATCAGAAATCAACTGGCACTGGTAATATCTCATCCAAAACAAAACTTTCATCCTCAAAAGTTGCCAAGTGAATCAATCATTGCTGATTGTGATTGTGGTATTTAGAAGGGCTTGTGCATTCTATCAGTGGAAAATCTATCCATCAGTTATTCACCAGTATACAAAGTACGAGATTACTGCACAGTATGGTGATTTAGGAGCCTACCTCATTAGTTGGAGCCATCCACTTGCCATTTGAGATGTATACAGAGGTTTGCTGCATTTGGGTGCTATTGACACTTAATGACTAGAGCAAGTTAAGCTGATCATTCTTGGCATATCTGTAAGCAGTGATTATGTCTATCATAGACATGACAAAGAGACTGCCCTGGCTAAATCCTGGGGGGATTGTCGCTGTTCATGGAAGAATAAGATAGATGGCTGGCTGGCCTCCCTCATCTCTATTTATCTTTGTGAAGTGAACAATAATGGGCCAGAAATTCGGCTCTCCGGCTTCCCGCGGGTGCAAGGATCGCGCGCGTACTTACCTGCCGTTGTGCTTCGGGCCCGCGTGGACTTCGGCTCCTGGGCCTCCTGCAGCTGCCGGCGCGCAGTGCTTGCGTATCCCGGGGCGCAGTTAGTTCGAAGCGTCCCCTGGGATCACGTGGGCCATGGAGTTGTATCAAACCAGAAGATCAACAGGAATAGATTTTCCATCACATAAGTTGGTCAACACAGTAATTGCTATGCTATACCATACTGTGTTCAATAGCATCTCCTGAAATTAGTTGGGGGGCTTCGTTACCTGTGGATATTTTCTACCCATTAGAAAGGAAAGTCATGGAACATGTGGAAGTTAGTCTTTTTTCTTGGTTTGGATCACGATGCAAAGGGATAATGGTGGTATGAAATCTGGCATTTGTCATCTGTAAGACAAAACTGTTTGAGATGGCATGAACATTGCTGTTCAATCTTTTGTGGCATGTTAAGTATTAAATCCCAGTCTACTGTAAGCAAAGTGTGCTCTGGTTCTTCAGACTCACAGCAAATAGCTGAAGCAGCAGGGCCGCTCCCCAGAGCTTTGGAATGTAGCGGTCTTTATAAATAATCATATGAAAATGATAAAAACGTTTTCATTATGCAGTGTGGAAGCAATTTCCCAGACGTTCATGCATGAAGTTGAGTGTAGGTTTGGTTGACCAAGGGTCATTGCCTTAGACATTAAGAAATAGCTTGTGTCCCAAGTCTTTAGAGCTGTGACTGAATTTGGCATCGTGCACAAATTAACCACTGTCTACCATTCCATATGATGGAGACAGTAAATCATTCAATAGGAATGCTGAATATACAAATAACACTCAGATATTTGATACCCAAAGATAGTAAAGGACAGATGGACAGAAGCAGGTTAAAGTCATGTTTGAAAAATGCAGGACTGTTCCTGAATTAGTGACAGATCACAGCAAATGTCAAAATTGATAAAAGATCCAATGCAGATAGCAAATCCCAAAAAGTATTTTTAAATACCAGCTATCTACATGTGTGGGAGCATCTGGGATGATGTTGGAGATACATTTGGTTTCTATTGCACAAAATCTGCAACTTTCTGTACGGAATGATTTCACGATAACTCAAAAAATACTTGGCTAGATAAAGTTCACGAACAGGATGTCTTTTCCATGCACAAACCTAATGCATCTGATTCCATATAAATTATATTGTAAATATTTTATGCAATGCACAACAAGCAGATAGAAATTCAAGATTCATATATACGCTTGTTTGCACACAGCTAAATGTGTGCTTGAGAAGAGAAAAATCAGGTCTAAGGGTTTTGACCTGCAGAAATGCTGTTCTATCCTCAAATAAATATAAGCCAGAAGCAAAATTACAGCATAGGAGGTAAATGCCACAGAATAGGATCACGGGTCAGTTAATTAAGCTTTGCCCCACCATGGAGATAACATTCCATGAGAATAAACATCATCACTGGGAATTTCCTTGGGGGCTCTTCCGATCGGCTGCCATAACTTTGGCGGATGATCAGCAGAACCACCGGATAGACATGTAAATGGGGTTTCCACAGATTTTTAGCTGAGGTTACAGCCGTCGATTGGGAGAACTCCCAAGGAAATTACTGGTGCATGCATGTACAACGAAAATGGAGCACAAGGCAGTTGGCCATTAATGAATAAGTGAAGTTTTGCAGATAATATTGTGTTGTTGGTGGACTCACTGGAGATCTAATGCACGCTACTCACCATTCTGCTTCAAGGTTCAGAACTCGTAAGCATACAATGGCCCATGTGTGAGATCCAGGACCACGCTGTTAGAGGAAGCAGCTGCAGGGAGTGATGAGCTTCTTACCAGGCACATCTCTTTGCCAAGTTCCCTCACATAAGGACCTGGATTAAACAGCTAATGATGAGTAAGCCTGGTATATGACAATGGATTTGGATGTCTAGAACATCAAGGGGCTGACATGACACCCTGCATAGGTCCTTTCACCATGCTGAAGATGGAGATGTCCATCATATCAGCCTTGGCTCAATGGTAGCACTCTTGCCTCTGAGTCAGAAGGTGTAGGTTCAAGTCCTACTCCAGCGACTTGAGCACATAACCTAGGATGACACTTCAGTGCAGCACCAAGGGAGTACTGCGCTGTTGGAAGTGCTGTCTCTCGGGTGGATTTAAAACTTCCCATGGCATTATTTAAAGAAGAGCAGGCGAGTTATCCTGGTATCCTGGACAACAGCATCCCTCAACCAACATCGAAAACAGATGATGTGGTCATTTACTTAACTGCTGTTAGTGGGAACTTGCTGCGCGCAAATTGGCTGCCATGTTTCCCGACATTAAAACAGTGATGACAGCCCCGATTTTAACTCAGGATGCATTTGGGGCAGGCGGGGTGGAAGGGAAACCCCCATGGACTGAGGCCTTATTTAAAAAGTACAGCTCTGTCTCCCACCTGAAATCAGTGGGAGTGGTGTCATGGCCGGTGGGTGGGAGTGGGAATCGGGGCAGGAGCCGGACACTGCCTGGGACGCAAGGAAATTGTGGTGAAAGCTGCTACATAAATGCGAGTTCTTTCTATCTTTCTTTATAAGTTATGGGATTTGGGATGACAACTACCGGAAGGCATTACCCAGAGGCCAGATATAAAAACTTCAGTTCATATATCCAGGGCTCGGTGCCTAGCATGATTGAGTTGCAGAGAGGCAAGTACGTGCTGCAGAAGGTCCCCACTTTGAACTGGTATAAGCACCATTTCATGGGGCATGGTGTGTTTCATGTCGTGGTCAGCACGTTGGTGGCAATAAATGCACATCTTTGAGCGTAAGTTGTGCTGCTCACCTTGCTGCTCATAAGGAGCTCCTGGTACCTGCTGGTGACCTAGCAAGGGCTCAAGCACACACTTTTCTGTTGTCTAATAATCAACGGGTAACTGTCCTCTGGGAAGGAGAGGATTCAGCGGTCAAGGGGACTCCAAAAACGACATCCCTGGCAATGGAAATTCAAAAGTAGGTCAATCTTCTATGACAGACCGCTATCCATTGGCTGAAACAGAGAAATCCGCAGTACTCCTGGGCAATGTTCCCTGTCATTTTTGGGGGGATGCGCATGCCCTTTAACTGGCTGCGTGGCCCATTCAATTTTTTGCGCATGCGCAGTTATTTCCATTGTAAGGCCGGTGAGCGGCCTGCGTGGGACCTCCAGACTGTTGCACGGGAACATTGTTCCAGGGCACTGTTAATGATTGACCAAATAGTTTGTCTCAGTAATGGAACCTTGAGGGATAAACCTGTCAGTGGGGTCTGAGATTCTTCCCTTCGGCTCCAGAGTACCCTGCAAGTAAATGCCCTAAATGGTATAAATGGTAGGCAAGCAGCAGGAAGCTTACCATCAGGATGTCTTAACTGGTTAAACTCCAGCTGTCCCCCTGCGCACACTTGGGGGTCCCTAAGCCTTGGGTCTGCCATCCTGTGCCTATGCTCTCTGGACTTAGGTCATTGGGATGTCCATATTGGGAGAATGTGCGCACTCCTTGTTAAGCAGAAATTCTACGCAAACACAGTTTTGAGTAGCTTGGTTCAGAGACTCAAACATGGTGATGGGGTCAGGAGTCCTTCACATATTGAGGGCAGGCAGCGGGGCCTTTTCCAGCACAGCTGGGGCACCCAGCTGAGGTGGGACAGCAGAGGAAAATTGCTGCTGTCCAATCTGGCCAGTGATGCTGGCCGAAGATTCAGAAACAAATTTATAAAATATAAATTTTTGGAACTAGCACTTTGGCACTAGGCGAACTGTCCAAATAAAATTTGAACCACCGCCCCCCCACCCACCCCCCTCCCCCCCACCCCCCCGCACCCCCGTAAGCCCATAGAAAAGCAGGACACAGGGATCCCTTTTATGTAGCATTGCTAGGTTGCAAAACTTGGGAAATATTGTGAAATATCATCCTGTCATTTGCATCCATTATAATGCGTGTTATATGACAGACAACACTTCCAGCAGAAAATCCTGGATCTATATATTGTATAGAGATAGATTTTGAACAGGCTGAAGCTTAGTCCCGGCTAGTTAAAAGGCAGGGGTTTAATACCTACTCCTTCTAAAGAACACACTTCTCTGAGAAAGATTATACGAATTCTGCTGTAGAATATTGGATTGCGAAACAGCCACAAAAGATGTAGTCTAGCATATCAATCATTGTAAAAATAATAAAAATAAAAAGCTGCCACTAATGTAATTGCTCGAGTTTATTTTTGAACAGTAGAATAGGTCATTTTTTTAAAATTCAAATTCAACTCTCAGAGGCCCATCACTGCAAGCAAGATCTGAAGCAAATTGTGTGCTTTCATCCCTTTCATTTTCCCAAATGACATTTCAGTTAGCAAAGAATCAAAGCGTCGAGATACTAATCCCCTTGTACCTTGAGGTTTTATAATAGGCCATTTGCAACGATTGCAAAGTAGATTAAAAAAGGTTTCATTTATAAATTTTCAGCAGCATTTGCAACAAATGTAACGGAAGCTCGTCGCTCTTCATATTGCATGAATTTCAGAACAACCACATTTTAAAATGGTTTTAGAGTATAGCCCTCAATACCGCACTGCCTGGAGGAGAACTGAGCCAATCAGGCCACAAAAGGCCTGGTCCAATCTCCAATCTGTGCTGAATTCGTTAATCATAGCTAAGGTGGCACTAGCAAGCGCTGCAAGTGATTTTTTTTTTATTCGTTCATGGGATGTGGGTGTCGCTGGCAAGGCCAGCATTTATTGCCCATCCCTAATTGCCCTTGAGAAGGTGGTGGTGAGCCGCCACCTTGAACCATCACAGTCCGCATGGTGAAGGTACTCCCACAGTGCTGTTAGAAAGTGAGTTCCAGGATTTTGACTCAGCGACGATGAAGGATCGACGATATACTTCCAAGTCAGGATGGTGTGTGACTTGGAGGGGAACTTGGAGGTGGTGGTGTTCCCATGTGCCTGCTGCCCTCGTCCTTCTAGATGGAAGAGGTCGCGGGTTTGGGAGGTGCTGCCGAAGAAGCCTTGGCAAGTTGCTGCAGTGCATCTTGTAGATGGTACACACTGCAGCCACGGTGCGCCGGTGGTGGAGGGAGTAAATGTTTAAGGTGGTGGATGTGGTGCCGATCAGTATTCCCATACTAGGGAGGTGAAAAATAATTAGACAGGGCTCTTGATCCTGTCTCTGTTCAGTGACCGTGCCTGTACAAGGTGTCAGTGGAGACAGAATCGTGATATCCCTGTACTAATCATGCTCTAACATTTCATAAGCAGCTAACAGGCCACTTAACCTGTATAACTGATGAAAACATTGGGAATTCATTTGTGGAGTGGGCAACATTCGTGTGAAGTGGTTGAGTGGCAAGTTTGAAAAGCCCATTTTACCCACGAGTCTGCATGTGCTTGTAAACGGCATTATGGAGAATCAGAAGGTCCCATTTCATTGAGGAAAATGGCCCCTAAACATGATAGAGAGGAACAAACAGCCAATGTGTTCTAGAGAATGTGAACTCTATAGCCTAGTTTTCCTGCTATAGGTGGAATTTAGATCCGAATTGTTAGAAGTGGATTTTAAACAGACTCAAAAGTAAGTGTGATAGCAAAATACTGCGGATGCTGGAAATCCGAAATAACAACAGAAAACGCTGGAAAAACTCAGCAGGCCAGGCAGCATCCGTGGAGAGAGAAACAGAGTTAACGTTTCAGGTCGAAGACCTTTTGTCAGAACTGGAAAAAGGCAGGAAATGAAATAGATTTAAAGCAAGTATACTGCTGGGAAAAGGGGGAGGGGATGAAAGAACAAAAGGAAAGGGCAGTGGTGGGATAGAAAGCAGGAGAGATTAAGAGACATAAAGAGATAATCAAGGCAGGAGGAGGTGGTAATGTGACAGGTTGAGGCTAGATGAAGTGTGAAATGCGCTGGCAGAATGAAGGACAGCTGCCAGCTTCTGGGAGGGAAGAAAAAAAAAGGCCAAACAAAAGGGTGGATGAAAAAATAAAATAAAAATATGTATATATGTGATAGGGGCCGGGGTTATGATCTGAAATTGTTGAACTCTATGTTGAGTCCAGAGGACTGTAGAGTGCCTGTAGACAGTCCTCTGGACTCAACATCGAGTTCAACAATTTCAGATCATAACCCTGGCCCCTATCACATACATACATATTTTTATTTTATTTTTTCATCCACCCTTTTGTTTGGCCTTTTTTTTTCTTCCCTCCCAGAAGCTGGCAGCTGTCCTTCATCCTGCCAGCGCATTTCACACTTCATCTAGCCTCAACCTGTCACATTACCACCTCCTCTTGCCTTGAATATCTCTTAATGTCTCTCAATGTCTCTTAATCTCTCCTGCTTTCTATCCTATCACTGCCCTTCCCTTTTGTTCTTTCATCCCCTCCCCCTGTTCCCAGCCCTTAACTTGCTTTAAATCTATTTAATTTCCTGTTTTTTTCCAGTTCTGACGAAAGGTCTTCGACCTGAAACGTTAACTCTGTTTCTCTCTCCACGGATGCTGCCTGGCCTGCTGAGTTTTTCCAGCATTTTCTGTTGTTATTTCAAAAGTAAATGTGTTTTTTTTCACTGAATTTTTCTCATTAGCAAAGCTCCAGGTGCAGATTTGGACAAGTGCAAGGAACACTACTACTAGTGGTGGGAGCAGGAAATTCTGGTGGCTAAATTCGATAGCCCTCAAAAATGGGCGCGAGGATCACGATTAACTCGCACCCATTGCTTCCGATGCTTGCTAATTTGCATGATTGCCGCATGCAGCCAGCGTTAAACGTACTGTTGAGTGGCTGCACGCCTCAACAGGGGGCCCAAGTTTGTGCGAGGCTAGCACCACTTAAAGCAAGCCTGCACAACTTAAAAGGAGGTGCATTCTGGCTGCAAGAAGTTCAATGACCTTACATGAATCGTCAAGGTCAGTGAAATTGTCTTCAAATGCCATATCCCACCAACTGCCCCACTAGCCTTGTACATTGCTCAATGCACCATACCCCCATTACTCGCCTACAAACAATCTCTAACAAACAGACCTCACATTCATAGCTACACCTCACCCTCCCACACTTAGTACTGCTGCAAGCCTCACAGCCATATCTCACAGCTTGCACACACTGCCAGCTATTCAATCATGACAGACATATCACCCAAACACATTCACTGACAAACTTCCCTCTCTTTTGCAGGATAAGTTGGCGCATAACCAGAGGCAGCAGGAGCTAACCAGCGGGGACAGGCATGGCTGTATGTCCTTACCCCAGTGGAGGAGACACGGTCATCATCATTGGAGCAGCCATCGCTGAGGCCATGGCCAGCAGTAGAGCTGAAATCATCGAAGATGACGGTATCCCCATAACTAATCCTCCTTCTCACATCTCACTTTCTCCTCATCCCACAATTTCTTCTGATTTGCAAGCTGCAGATGGTGTAAGCATGCACCTCTTGCTTTCCCCCCTCCCCCTCTCCTCAGCACAACCTGACCCTTGTGCCTTTCTCTTTTCAGATAGCCAAGAACTACAACCAGGCCAGAAAGTGGTGGAGCAGCAACAGGTAGAAGAGCAGGAAGACCGTGATGAAGAAGAAACACCGTTGCTCAATTTAGAGGATAGATTAGAGGCAAGATCTGCACGTGGTGAGATACCGGGCATGAGTGGGCTGCAGCCAGGGCAGGGGGCAAGGGTAACGCAGGTGCCAGCTTCCGAGAGGGCGAGGTCACACATGAGTTTTGCTGCAGAGGACTCAGGTGAGGACTTCGATGGGGTGGCCTACAGAAGAAGCAGATGGGTATGCACAATGAAATGCTTGGTGCATTGGCAGGCCTGCCAAAAACTGAGTGCAATGTCAAGGATCATGGAGGAGTCCGGCACCAACTTGGCACAGGGTTTTGCACAGAGTTTGGAGCCCATCCTTTCCACCATGGAAGTGGCAGCCAACTCCATTAACACACTTGTGGCCCCAACAGCGTCTGTTGGCCAATGTATCAGCTTCCATTGCAGCACAAGCAGAAGCCACCCAATGTCTGGATGCTGCAGTGAAAGTTCAGACTTTAGTCATGCAAGGTCAGCTTGCTGCCACACAAGCTCAGACTGCTGCCATCATGGCTGCAGATACCAGTGTTCAAAGGGGCTTGCAGGGTGTCACAGCACTCCAGCAATCTGTCCTCTAACAGATTACTAGGATTGCTGAGGTGCTGCCCCAGGGGAGTGGCAGTGGCTCCGTGGAGCACAAACCTGCTGTCCTCTCTCAGGGTGACAGCATTTTTCTTCCCACCCCACCATTCCGCCAGTGCCCTTGCTGTTGCCTGTCAGCCAGCCAGCCCAGACTGCTGCCGCCCATGCCGAGATAGTGCAGTCCACAGCAGGGCCTTCTAGGCCCAGAGCTGCTCGAGGTCATCCTCCAAGGCCATCTGCAGTCTCCCACACTGATATTCCACCAGCCATGCTGCAGCCACTGGGGTAGCACTGCATAGGAGCACTAGGACAGGCAAAGGCACACGAAAGACAGACTCTAAGGGAATGCACAGGAGTGATTAGTTGACGTTAGCATGCAATATGGCATGGTTTGATTTATAAATTTGGTTTGGAATGTTCATGTTATGTTGGCTTTATTTTTGCATTGTGGCCAAGAGGACGCTGCAATGGTCAGTAACAGAGGGAAGGTAAGGTGTGGGACTGTTGGTGAATGTGGAATTGGGGTTGCGTTTACTGGTATCACAGTCAGATGAGTCCGTCACGGACAGCCCGGCCAGAAAGGGGCTGTCTAGGGTGCCTCTTCTTCATCCTCTTCCTCCTCCTCCTCCTGTTCCTCAGCTGGTTGCCGTGTTGCTGGTGGCAAGGGCTGTGCCCACATGATGGCAAGGTTGTGCAGCATGCAGCAGACCACCACGAATCTTGACCCCTGCTCTGCCGAGTCCTGCAGGGCTCCTCCAGAGCGGTCCAGGCAGCGGAAGCATTGTTTCAGCACACCAATGATCTGCTCGATGATGTTTCGTGTGGCAGCATGGCTTTCATTGTATGCATGCTGCCCACGTGTGAGTGGGTTGTGCAGCGGAGTCATGCGCCATGTCATTAACGAATAGCCCTTGTCGCCCAGTAGCCACCCTCTGGTTTGTCGTGGTGGCTGAAATGCAGATGGCACAGCAGACTGCCGCAGAATGAAGGCATCGTGGCTGCTGCCAGAATCACCTGCATGATTCGCTGAGTATGGTCGCACACCAGTTGGACATTGAGGGAGTGGAATCCCTTTCGGTTGCGGTACATCTCAGAGTTTACATGCAGTGCCTGCAAAGAGACGTGCGTGCAGTCAAGGGCACCCTGCACCACGGGGAAGCCGTGTTCCCTCCGCCTGCTGCTCTCTGGGACGAGAGAATGAAATGTAGTTAGCTCTCTTGGAATACAGAATCTGAGTTACCTCCCTTATGCAATGGTGGATGGCAAACTGCGAGATGTTGCAAATATCTCCTGCTCCAGCCTGGAAGGAGCCCGACGCATAAATGTTCAAGGCCACGGTCACCATCACAGCCACTGGCAATGCCGTCCTCGCCCTGCTCTGAGGTTACAGTTGTGAAAGGAAAGGCTTGCATTTCTATAGCGCCTTTCACGACCACCGGAGTCACAAAACGCTTTACAACCAATGAAGTACTTTTTTTGAAGTGTAGTCACTGTTGTAATCTAGGAAACGCAGCAACCAATTTGCGCACAGCAAGCTCCCACAAACAGCACTGTGATAATGACCAGATAATCTCTTTTAGTGATGCTGATTGAAGGATAAATATTGGCCAGGACACCGGGGATAACGCGCCTGCTCTTCTTCAAAATAGTGCCATGGGATCTTTTACGTCCACCCGAGAGAGCAGACGGGGTCTCGGTTTAGCGTCTCATCCAAAAGACAGCACCTCCGACAGTGCAGCACTCCCTCAGCACTGCACTGGAGTGTCAGCCTAGATTTTCGTGCTCAAGTCTCTGGAGTGGGACTTGAACCAACAACCTTCTGACTCAGAGGCAAATGTGGTACCAACTGAACCACAGCTGACCCTGTGGCTGCAGCAGGTGGTAGATTTCAGTGAGGACACCCTTAGTGAAGCGCAGACGTCTAACACACTGTTCCTCGCTGAGGTTCAGGTAGGAGTATTGCTCCCTGAACACTGGCCTCCTGCTGAGAGCCCTCCTCCTGCTTCCTCTTCCAGCAGCTTGTCTCAATCTGTGTCGCCTCTGCTCATTCTCCCTATCATGCTGTAGGCCAAGTGGAATGCCTACTACTGCACCCATGTCTGGGAGCAAGTGGTTTGTGCAGAATCCTTGAAGTCAGGACAAAGTCCTTGAGCACCTGCCACACCACTCCCTGTAGACTTTAGCAACTTTAAAGGACTCTTGAAACCACCAAACACTTCTACAATCACAGCAAGAGCCAGCAGAAATCAATCAGCAACTAACCTGTAAGTAGTTGGTGATCCCTTTAAATAGCGCTGGTTGGGGGGTCCTTCCGGCTGTTGAATGCCTGTTCAGCTGTGTGTGTTTAACAGAAGGCGTTAGCTGGAGTGTTGAGCTCCAAAATGGTAGCGTTGGCATCAAATCAGCATTGCACGCTGATTGACATCACGATCTGCTTACTCTGCAAACTTCCAGTGGACGCTCCCTGCACGCATGCTAACGCCCTCACCAAGATGGCGTCCGGTGCGGCCCGCACCAGAAGTGTGCACGTGCGCCGCGGACACCATTTTGGAACCTAAACAACACTCTGAGCGCCCAAACTACAGCGCTACGGAGCCGCAATTTGTGGCCATTGTGTTTAATCAAATTTAAATGGTTGGGGATAATTAAAAGGTAATGTCGCAATAAGTGTCAAGAATAATGAAAGCCTTTGCAAAGTCTTAAAAGGCATCTCAACCCCCTAGCAGCCTTTGCCAAGGCTGAAGAGCAGGGAATTAAGAAGCGACAGGCATGAAATGAAAGGAAAGGAAACCCGAGATGCAGGGGTCGATTTCAATTACCACAAGAAACCTCGAGAATGAGTTAGTTTCCCACCCGCCCACGGCAATTCTAACCATCGGGTCTCATTCCCACACCACAGGTCCACTTCCCACCTGGAATGGGAGGTGGACTAGTGGGGTAGTAATAAGGCCCGATAATGTCAAAAGGACCCCCAACAGCATCTTAACTCGGGCCTGAGCGGGGGGAGTCATTACGGCTTTCCCGCCATGTTGAAGCAAGTCAGAAGAGAATTGGGACTTGACGATGACTTGCTCCTCCGGGCCCCACAATGAAAGTGTAGGCCACACCTCCTCGAAACTCACCCTCTCCACCCTCACTGCGCTTCCCCATGTTGAACTCCATCTGCCACAATTTTGCCCACACACTTAATCTATCAGTGTCCCTTTGTAATTTTCTGCTCCCATCTACACTATTTACTGTGCCACCTAACTTAGTATCGTCAGCAAACTTGGATACACAGCTCTCTATTCCTTCATCTAAGTCATTGATAAATACAGAGAAAAGCTGAGGCCCCAGTACAGATCCCTGGGAGACACCACTAGTCACTTCCAGACAATTTGAGTACATATCCATTATCCCTACCCTCTGTCTCCCACCTCCTAACCAATTCCCTATCCATGTCAATAGGATGCCTCCAATTCCATGCACTTTCATTTTTGCTAAGTCTCTTGTGTGGAACTTTATCAAATGCCTTCTGGAAGTCCATATAAATAACATCCATAGACACTCCCTTATCAACTAGGTTAGTTAGACATGACTTACCCTTTACAAATCCATGCTGGCTCTCTGACCAGTTCATATTTGTCCAAGTGTTCAGTCACTCTGTCCCTAATAACAGAATCTATTAACTTTCCTGCAACAGACGTTAAGACTAATAGGTCTATAATTTCCTGGTTTATCTCTTCCACCCTTCTTAAATAATGGAGTGACATTGGCAATTTTCCAATCTAAGGGGACAATTACTGAATCAAGAGAGTTTTGGAGAGTCATGACGAAAGCATCTGCAATTTCCTCACCCACTTCTTTAAATACCCTGGGGTGGAAACCATCAGGTCCTGGAGATTTGTCAATCTTCAGTCTCAATATTTTATCCATTACCTTTTTTTTCATTGATATTAAATCTAGTTAGTTCCTCCCCTTGATTTATTTTTAGTTCTCCTTGTAGCTCTGGTACTTTATCCTCATCCTCTACTGTGAAGACCAATACAAAGTAGTTATTTAGCAAGTCTGCTATTTCCTTATTTTCAATTATAAAATATCACCTACATCTGTCTTTAAGGGGCCCACATTACCCTTAGCCACCCTCTTTCTCTTAATATACTGGTAAAAACTTTTACAAGTATATCGTAGCTGGTAGTACAGATGGTAGACTGTCCCTGCAAGTCTTCCCTCATCAGATGGCACACAGCAGTTACAGCCCCTGTTGAGCCTGACCCTACTGCTGTGCTGTGCCCTGGTAGCTGAGTCTGTTGTTATGCCAGACCTATTCCCTGGGTTAGTGCCTGCTAAAAATCATGTGCATCCTGTGTTGCCGATTTCTGCTGTTAGGTACAAAATTTGCCAACGGTCGCTTTACTCATCCTCTGGGGCAGAACACTCCTCTGTGCTATTGACTTCTGTCACAGCTGTGCATGAATATTTCATGCCTGATCTTGAACAACACCTTTACTGGTGTTGTTTTTCTCTTACTTTGTGTTCATTTCTGTGAAGCCATTTTTTGGATAGGATGAATCCTCAGAGTAGTGCTTTCTACCAGTTTTTACTTTCTATTGGCTGTGCACCAGTGTACGCCTACTTTTTTGCTAAGACTGGAGAAGAGAGAAGAGTTTTCAGGGAGATCAGACTACTGTTAGCCTGCCCTCTAGTCAAGTATTTGGTCAAACCCCTGACACTATATTTGCTTTCAAGGTCTATGCAATGTTCCATTGTGTGTGAATCCTTGTGAGTCCCGAGTAATTGCAGAGCCCCCTTCGCTCACTCTTTGCACTCAGTGAGGCAGGCCTTCCTCTTATTGCACTTGGGTTTAAAGGTTCGCCTGGGTGCAGTGCACAGAGGAAAATCAGGCAGCAAGGATTGGATGCACATAGCGCCCGTCCGATTTTCTGTCGATTAATTTAAATTAATGGATGGAAAATTTGACAGGCTCCACCAGAGACGTGCAATCCTCCCCCTCTTACTTTCCTCTTTGCGCTGCACCCAGGTATACCTTTACATCCAGCCAATCAGAGGAAAACCCGCCATAACTGGTCCTGAAATTCCACCGTAACTTTGGTGAAGATCGATGGGAATCCCCGAAAAATGGCATAAACTGCGGTTTCCAGCCATTTATGTCAATTCTCAGGGGGTTCCACTGACTCCGACCAAATTCAGAGCAGAAGATCAGGAGAAACTTCATTGAATTTCTGGGCCATTATTTTTAAGCTAATTCTGTCATAAGTTTGCACTAAAAACTGCCAAGTTGAGGCTGAGATGGCAAATTTGCACAAGATGTTTTAAAAAAACACAAATTTTGTCACAATGTGTTACATTATGGACACTTGTCGGGTAAACACAGATTAAGTAAATCACAGCTGAAACTCAACAATATGCAAAAGCATCCTCTAAAGAGAAGACATCTTTAAAATGTGGGCATCATTTTTGGAACCTGCTGGTCAGATTAAGTAATAGTGTGTCTGTACTGCCCTCTGCAGGCAACACATCAGTACAGCACAAATCGATTTTATACAGTACAAAAGAAATGAGCTATTCCACCTCTGCATTCATATTTTTTAAATGTGTTTTCCAAATTTTACAGAGGGTCACATATTGATGGAGTAGTTTTACTTACAAGACATTTGCAGGAACATACACTGATACAATGGTTGGTGAAAATCAATTTGGGCAGTAGCGCAAAACGAGCGACAGCGAATCGATTAGACAGCACAAACCTGAGAACCGAAACCATGGCCCCGATATTTACGGGGAGGGAGCACGGTAGCGGGGCTTGGGGGGAAACCCAGAAATCCGGGAGATGTGGCGCTCCTGCCGCATTTAACAGCAGGACCTCATTATCATTTTCCTCTTCCGTTCCCTGCACGGCCGGATTGACAGGCTGGCCGGCTGCCGGGCGGGATAGCCAGCGGCAGGAGGTCGCAGGCGGGGACCATTGGGGACGGCAATTGGGAGGGAAAGGTCAGGGCATGGTTGGGAGGGGGGCTGGCCAATCGTGGGATGGACGGCTCGAGAACAGGGGTTGGTGGGAGGTCGGAGCTCGGCAATCGGGAGGGAGGTAAAGGCCGGGGCATGGTGAGTTAGGGGCATTGGGGGGGGTCGGGCAATCGCAGGGCAGGCGGCTCGAGAACAGGGGTTGGAGGGGGAGGGGTCATCGATCGCAGCCTCTCCTCGAGGCTGCGATCGGCAGAAGGGAGGCCGAAGGTTTGCTTGAGGGGCTGGAGGGAGCTCTCCTGCTCCTCCTGGCCTGCAAGCAGTGCTCTAAAAAGCACTTTGTTGCTGGAGCCGGCTGCTCCCATCTCCATTTAGCTGCTGGGTTTCCCGAACCCTGGGAAACCCGGCCCAGAGACATTAAATTTAAATCAGGCTCCCAACTACACTGTGGGAGCCTGATTAAAATATTATAATGAAGTGTCCCACCTCTCCAAGATGGCCGATACACACACCACGCAACCCGCCACCATAAAAATGACAGCAGGCGCGTATGCGATGGGTTGGGGACACGTTCTCCGATTATTTTATTTTTAACACCCACACCCACCCCCCCCAAGACCCTCTCCTGCCCATCGTGAGGGGTTTAATATCGACCCTCATAAGTGTGTTGTCCAATCAAGTTTGTGAGGTATTGTACTCCTAGAAAAATGTGATATTTAAAAGTTTCTTTTTAATCTAAATAATTGTGGATCACCTGTGGTGTTAGTCATGGTGAGTCAGAGGATACACTGATTTATAACACGAATGATACTGTATGTGAAACATGATGTATTGTTATATTTAATCGGCAGCACCTCCCAAACCCGTGACCTCTACCACCTAGAAGGACAAGGGCAGCAGGCGCATGGGAACACCACCTCCTCCAAGTTCCCCTCCAAGTCACACACCATCCTGACTTGGAAGTATATCGCTGATCCTTCATTGTCACTGGGTCAAAATCCTGGAATTCCCTCCCTAACAGCACTGTGGGTGTACCTTCACCACACGGACTGTAGCGGTTCAAGAAGGCGGCTCACCACCACCTTCTCAAGGGCAACTAGGGATGGGCAATAAATGCCGGCCTTGCCAGCGATGCCCACATCCCAGGAACGAATAAAAAAAAAGATACAGTAGAGTTTGTGTGACATTACTGAGAGCGCTGAATGGATTGGGTCTTACACTGATGGCGATGGCAGCAGTGGGTTTCGGACAGAATGTGAAATAGAAAGAAATATGATGGGCTGAGGCAGGGAGAATGAAAGATGCAATAAACAGGACGGGTTGAGGTGGCACGGAAATACATAAAGTATTGCGGTTAGGAAATAAATAAATGCAGATGAATAGACCCAGCTGGAAATATAAAAAAAAGGAAATGAGAAGGAATGGCCGGGGTTGCAAAGAAGGAAATAAAGAACCAAAATTAGTTCCAGCTGCAAACGAGAAGTGAAGAAGGAGCAGCTCAGGAAGGGCGGCTATAAAATACAGGAATAGGAATAGCAGCGCGCAGAAGGAATCAAAGCAGGAAAAGAGGAACCGTGGAGGTTGAAGGAGAATTCAACACGGTCACTGAAAGGACATAAAGATATAGATTCACCAAAACAATGAAATAAATGTTAAAGTACTTTTCCTTTGGCTCAAGTATCATAGATAGATAGACAGACAGACAGACAGACAGATAGATAGATGGGCAGATAGATAGATAGATGGGCAGATAGATAGATAGATAGATAGACAGATAGACAGATGGATGGATGGACGGATGGACATATAAAAGAAATCAGTTTGACATTGCAGTTGCTTTTTTTTATGCAGAAGCGAAGGTGAAAGGCCAAGGCCCTGAGGGCAAGATCTTGAAAAGAGTAAAAAGGACAAGATAAATCAGGGAGCAGTGATTAGGTGACACCACGCATTGGTTTTAAAAGCTTGAAAGATGAAGACAAACCTGAGGGAGGTAGGGAGTTACACAGTTTGTGATCCTGGTTGAGAATGATTTAGAGTAGAAGGCCCCGATATTCTTGTATTACGGGGAATGCTCAGATCTCAGGTGCAACGGAGAAAAGGATAGAGGCCTGTGATACCAGGTCTCCAACTCTTTTACATTGCCCCAAGATTTCCAGGGCTTGCCCTTGGGGTTGGGGTGAAGGGTGGTGGAGCACTTGCACCTTCAATAGGCATAGGAATTGAAATTTCATGACAATGAGGAGGGACGGACTGAACAATACTTGTAAGATTCTCAAAATTCACAGATCCCCCAAAACTCAAAGACACACCCTAAGGAAAAAGACTTTGGACTCTTTGTCTAACTATTTCAGGGTGGTGAAATGCATTGGGAAAAACCGAAGGACATTTTAGAGCAAAAACCAAGATTTGGTATTTTAAAAGACATGTCTGGACTTGTAAGGGAGAAAAGGCTGTAAAGGAAGGTGGGTTCAACCTCTGTAAAGATAGTTTGGATATTGGAGTTAATGCAAACTGTCTGGGGAACTGCATGACCTCGCTTGGAGTTAAATCGGCCCCTATCAGACATTAACATCCTAACAATAAACCGGAGGAAAAGCAGTCTCCACCCAAATTTACAGAACCCATCAAAACATGCATAAAACAGATCACTTCGGCCTACTCTATAGAAATCCCAGGCCCAGTCAAGAAACTCAAAACTTGGGAACAATCAACTATGATTAAGTGGCAGATCGACAGGATGAAGCCATCCCGAAACCACTTCACACATTAACAAACAAGTTACCGTTAACGAGTCCGCCAAAATCTAACAATGACCGGGATTTGATTTGGCGCGCAGATAAGGAAGCTTCAATTCGTATAATTGAAGGCCCGCTCTCAACCTAGACAGTGCAGTTCATCCACGGAGGCATTCACCGCAACACAGTTCCCCAGTACCACCGTTCAACGTTCCGTGTTCAGCCAGGAGGTCGACAGCTCGAAAACCAGACCGTTCAACAAAAGAGGCCAACAGCTCCCAAAGTAGGCCAACACGTGGAAGAAACCAGAGCGACCACCTCAGTGACCATCGGACACCTCGCGGCAACAAGGGCCTCACGAAAACAACCAACCGAACATCACCACCAATATTGGGCCACCGCGACCAAAGAAAACCAACTCGGAGAAAAACCGAAGATCCGCAAAGTTTCCACTCTACAATCTACTTCTGACTTACCCCTGGGTAAGATTTTTCCCCAAAAGACTCTAAACCCTACTTCTAAACCAAAGAAAAGTGGGTACTCACCTGATAGATCCAATACGCACCCTACCGTATCAGCGGACTCGCGAAGACTGACCAGCTACACAGTTGAAGTCCTCTACCGCGTACGGGGTACGGCAGACACCAACCAACATATAGAGCGAACCCCAAAATCGCGAACCAGCCCAACTGTCAAGGATTCTGGTGAGTATCATCCCTGGTCCTCTAGAGTCCAACCTAGCTAGGGAAGTGGGATTGGGAGGGATGAAGTATTCTTCTAATGTAATTTCCCTCGTTTGTACCTAAGTGTTCCCCATTTTATTAGAGTGTTAAGATTGTTGTGTTGTGTTTTACTCTCTTGAATAAAGATCAAAGTTCTTGCATCAAAACCAGTTGTCTGTTGCACTTTTGTCACAACCCCCAAACAAGTCCAAGGTCTAGAACCAAGGGAGTGGGAGCGATTCGAACCGCTCAGAAGTCAGAGGTGAAGCTGACACAAACCACCACCCCCTACATACTTCCCACTTCATTTTCCACTGGGAGTGCCGGTTGGATGCCCATTTGGCCAGGAACAAAAGAAGCTGTCACTAGCATTTGTGTCTGGCATCCATAGATCGGAGAGTCTGAAAGGAATATGTAGCCAGACCAAGAAGGCCTATAAAGGTAAGTGGCCTTTTCTCCCCACAGGAATCCATTGGATCTTTGGGGCTGGAGGTTTTCTGGCTGTAGTTTTTAAGACAGCAAGAGGAAAGCCATACAGCTTGGGAGCATTATTGCTGACCCAGGTCTGAGAATCTGGTTTTCCTCCCCTGTCTCTGGGTGCAGGCCTCTGCCAGGGGACAAGCCTGCACCAGCGACACATCAGGGCCATGCCAAATTCCCATAACTCTAGGTGGATTCGGGTCAGATCAGGGGCAGCGCACATTGGGTGTGTACATCTGACTCGTACACCAGTGCAGAAGGAAGATGAATACCATGGCTCCAGACTCCGCAGTGAGTCTGCTGGAAACACTCAGCAGGCCAGGCAGCATCCGTGGAGAGAGAAACAGAGTTAACGTTTCAGGTCTGTGCCTGGTCTGCTGAGTGTTTCCAGCATTTTCTGTTGTTATTTCAGATTTCCAGCATCCACAGTATTTTGCTATTGTATTGTCTGCAATGTGTCTGATGGTTTCTCTCATTCAAGTGCTGGCTCTTGTTCCGTCTCTCCCTCCCAGTTTCAACTGTTGGCTCCTGCTGTTCTTTGGGATGAATAGTTAGGCTGAGCAATGAAATAAAGATGACAGCTGCAAAGAATAACAAACCAAAAGCTGATAGAATCAGGAGAAACGGAATGCCTGAATGCATTACCACAAGCAAAACTTGTTAAATACGGAAGGAACATTCAGTTAAAAGCTAAGGAAAAATGGTCTGGAACATGTCACAGTTGCTTTGATGGCAGAAATATCTTCAACAGGCAGAATCCGTGTGTCAGAGAGCATAAAGAAATGATGTGTTGCAGAGGATAAGAACTTGCCTTTTTCTGGAGTTTGGAATGGCCAAATAACGCTGCAATTTCAAATCATTTCCTCACACGCGTAAGGGCCACAGATTAAGTAAAACAATAGCTAATTGATTGAAGTGCACAAGCTGAAGCTGTGCATAGTTTTCTATTCATGAAAAGCTTTTACTCAGGGTGGCATTTTTTTGAATACTAGACGCTAGGTAACTTTGAAAAGGTAATTGCTTGAAAAAAAGGAATGTCAAAGGGTATAGGAAGCAAACGGCAGAGTGGGTTTGGACGAGGTGGCTCATGGAGAGAGAGCACTTGATGGGCCAAATGGCCTGTTTCTGTGACATCTTACAATTCGACTTGTTCAAACACCAGCAGCTTTTACAATGCAGTGAAATAACACTACCACACACCTCAGAGGACTGAAATTTACACTGGGGGGTTTAAATTCGAGGTGCAATTAAACTTGTCTGGATGTCTTATGTCAAAACAGAACTCTCAGAACAGATTACATTCATGCAATTTAAAATTTTCTGTAAATTTCCATGATCATTTAACACAATCTTTTGACAGTTCACCATGTATTGTTGCAGAAAAATGCAGGAATTAGTCCTTTAAAAGTGTGGGTGGAAGAGATCAGGTTAAGTAAAACAGAAAAATCTCATTGTAGAGATTTAAAATTAGTCATCTTTTCAAACCGTGAAAGAAATCAGGTTAAGTTAGAATGAAAACTGCAGGTAGAGGCATTGAGGCAGAAATTCCATTCCCTAGGGGCCGGAAGCGCTGTGTACTCACCCGTAGGGCCAACGGAAATACCGGTTTTAGGCATGCACTGCGCATGCGCTGGAAACCGGCATTTCCGATCTGTCAAGAAAGCTCTTGACAGATCCTCCGCCTGCCCGGGAGCAGGGCTTCTGCGGGGGGAGAGTTCCGTTTTTTGGAAACACTTACAATTCTTGCGCCTGGTAAAAGCAGGCGTAAGGCCTGCTTTTACCAGGATAAGAGTTGAAAAAAAGTTTTAAAAAAATAATAATTTTTGCACTGATTTATCTTTTAAAAATACTTTAAAGAAAGGTAAGTTTATTTTTAGCCCTGTTAAAAACTTTAATTATTTTTTTCAAAAAATAAAATTTTTGTTTAAAATACTTAATTTATGTAATTTAAAGTCATTTTAAAAATGTGATTTTTTTTTTAATCTATTTAAAGTTTTACTATGTTTTGGGGGTGATTTCCATTCTGAATTAATAAATTTATCAATAATCAGTGAACACATATTTACAACAACAATATTAACTATTCACCCTTGTGCAATCCCTTAGTGCCTCTCCTTAATGTGTCTTTGCCTTCCATAGTGCTCCTACGAAGTGTTGGCCCAGTGGCTGCAGCACAGCTGGTGGAAGGCTGCTGAGTGTCCGTGCGGGAGTCTTCAGATGGCCTTGCAGGATGCCCTTGACCAGCTCTGGGCCTGGAAGGCCCGGCTGTAGACTGCACCACCTCAGAATGGGTGGCAGCAGTCTGGGCTGGCTGGATGACAGGCAGCGACAACGGCAATGGCGGAGTGCCAGTGGTGGGAGCAGAATGTTGTCATCCTGAGAGAGGACAGCAGGTTCCTGCTCCACTGACCCACTGGCACTCCCCCAGGGCAGCAACTCAGCATCCCTAGCAATCTGCTGGAGCACAGATTGCTGGCCTGTTGCGACACCGTGAAAGCCCCGTTCGATGGTGGTAGACCCAGTCACGATGGCAGTAGTCAGAGCTTGCGTTGCATCAAGCTGAGACTGCATGTGAGCAGTCTGAGATTGAATAGCACCAACCATAGACTGCATTACAGCACTAAGACATTGCCTGTGCTGCAATGGAAGCTGCCAGATCGCCCATCACACTAGCATCAGGTCTGGGTCGCCACGGTCTCTCTGGAAGTCTACCATCCTTTCCAGACTGGAAATGATGGGCCCCATGCTGTGCACAGAGCTCTGTGCAATGTTGGAGGCAGGACTCCTCCACGCTCCTTACCATTGTCAACAGGCTCTCGGGCACCCTTGCCATTCGCACCTATCATCTCCGTGTGCATGCCCATCACCCTTCTTCTAAAGGCTTCCACATCGAGGTCCTCATCTCAGTCCTGTGCAGCAGAACTCGCGCGCGAACTTGCTCTCCGGGGAGCTGGCCCCCGAGCTACCCTTTCCCCCTGGCCTTGCTGCAGCCCGCTCGTTCCCGGTGCATCACCCTGTGCAGATCCCGCTACTATACTAGCCTCTAAAGAACGCATAGTGCCAGTATCTGAGCTGGTGCCTGCAGGTGAGACATGCAGTGATGCGGTGTGTTCTTCCTCTTCTCCCGCCTCGCTCTCTACGGTGCCCTCAGGGACAGGCTGCTCAGGTGCTTGTTCATTATCTGAAAGCATAAAGGCACAAGAGTCAAGTTAAGGTGAGGGGAGGGGGGCAGGAAGGGAGAAATGCATGCATACAGCATTATTAGCTGGAAAGTGTGTGAGTGTGGAGCAATGTGTTTGGGTGATGTGCCTGCCATAGTAGAATAGCTGTCATTGTGTGCAAGGTGTGAGATGTGGGTGTGAGTGTTGGTAGGTAGAGATTGTTGGTGGGTGAGCGCTGGGGGTGTGGTGATTTAGCCAGTGTGTGCAGACTGTGGTTCAGACCGTGGTATGTAGCATTTGTTGAGGCATTGACTCACCCTGACCACCTGAGTGAGGTTGTTAAATTTCTTCCTGCACTGTGTGTGGGTCCTGGGGACCACAGTGCTGCCCGAGATATTCTGGGCAACCTCCCTCCACATGGCACGGAAGACTGTGAGGGCCTCCTGCCACTTGCTAGGTAGAGCACCACCCTCCGTCTCTCCACAGCGGACACCAACACCTCCAATGCTTGGTCCGAAAATCTGCAGGCTCTCTCCCTGGGGTGTGGATCTGCCATCATGACACCTGCTTCAGTCATCCGGCTCCTTGGGCTTGGCCTGCTCCTGCTTGCTGACAGGTTCACAGCCAGCAATGTTGAGAATGAGGTTCTGCAGCATCAATGAACCTCCCCTTTAAGAACTGGAAAGAGCCTGTGGCGATAATGACTTGCGATTAGACTACACCTGATATTGGTCAGCGCTTTGAGTGTAGCGCCACTAAGCTAGGCCATTAACACTTGATTTGGCACTCCAATATTTTCTTTGAGTGATGAGACTCAATTATGCATGCAGCATGATTCATTAGCACCTGGCACTAATTCTCAAACTTTTCAAAAGTTACCGCCCTATCCTGGGCTATAATGAATTTCTCCCCCTGAGACTAACCATTGATAACGCTTAAGTAGTTAACAAAGTACTGAAGAATATCTTTCAATGAGGTCAATGGTTCAATTTGGTTGTCACCCTGTGCATCAACCTGGTTTTACGGACATAGAGAGTTGTTCTAAAGTAAAGGCCTCACTTTCCTCCCAATCTGCCTTTCTACTATTTAATCATCATAAGGATTTGAGGAACATTTACCTGAAGCAGAATCCTTTCTGCATCTATTTAGTTGTTCCTATACTTTAGGCCACAAAATCACTTCAAAGCAAACAGACCTACATTAGAGGCAAACATTTGTAGATCAAAGAAACAAACAAATAAAAAAGTAAGGAAAGCATGCCATAAAAAGAAAGACTTGCATTTCTATAGCGCCTTTCACGACCACCGGATGCCCCAAAGCACTTTACAGCCAATGAAGTACTTTTTGAAGTGTAGTCACTGTTGCAATGTAGGAAACGCGGCAGCCAATTTACACATAGCAAGCTCCCACAAACAGCAATGTTTTAGGGAAGTTGATTGAGGGATAAATATTGGCCAGGACACCGGGGAGAACTCCCCTGCTCTTCTTCGAAATAGTGCCATGAGATCTTTTACGTCCACCTGAAAGAGCAGACGGGGCCTCAGTTTAACGTCTCATCTGAAAGACGGCACCTCTGAGAGTGCAGCACTCCCTCAGTACTGCATTGAAGTATCAGCCTAGATTTTTGAGCTCAAGTCTCAGGAGTGGGACATGAACCCACAACCTTCTGACTCATAAACACAACAGACAGATTGAAAACCGTTGACTGCTGTTACAATTCCCTGCCCTATTTATCTTCATGGCAAACCAAAGGTTCCATAGGTAGACCTACATTCTCTCTGAACCAATATCTACAATTTAAAGCATGAACATGAATAGAATATAATGGCCCGAAAATGAAACCTAATACGCGAGAGTACGCACTGTGTACTCTCGCGTATTAGGTCCCGAATTTCCGGATTCCTGCATGCACTGCGCATGCGCGGGAAACCGGCACTTCGTGAATTGAAAAGGGGGCGGTTCCTAAGTGAACCGCGTGCGCACTACAGGCTGTGCGCACGCAGTGCACTTTGGGTTTTTTTCAGCTTTGTACGCGCAGGTAAGTGGTGAAGATTTTACACACAAAGAAAGCAGGCGTAGGACCCCCTTTTAACAAGGTAAGTAGTTAATTAAGTGTTATTTAAAAAATTTTCAACAGGTTTATCTTTTTTAGAGACTTTAAAGAAAGGTAAGTTTATTTTTATAACTTTTAAAAAGATTTTAAATTTTTCCAAAAATTAATTTTTTGTTTAAAGTGGTTAATTTATTTAACTATACTTATTTTATTAATGTGATGGCTTTTTTTAAATTTAATTGAGGTTTAGCTGTTCTTTTGGGGGTGTGTAGTATTCATAGCTTTGACAGCTCTTGTCGTCAAAACTATGAATGAAAGATGGTGTGCTGCCATTGGCTCTAACTGAATCACGTGATCCCAGAGCTCACACGAACTAATTGCGCCTCTGGGTCACGCAAGCACTGCACGGTTTCAACAGAGAGAGCGATTGAAACTAAAGTTCGTGTGGGCCCGGAGCAAAAAGGTAGGCGCGGAGTGCGATATCGCGGGGAATCCTTACCCCCGCGGGAACCATCCATGTTTAATTTCTGGGCCAATAGCAAAATACTGCGGATGCTGGAAATCTGAAATAACAACAGAAAATGCTAGAAATACTCAGCAGGCCAGGCAGTATCTGTGGTGAGAGAAACAGGGTTAACGTTTCAGGTCTGGGACCCTTCATCAGAACTGGAAAAAGCTGGAGATGTAACAGATATTAAGCAGGTGCAGAGACGGGGCAGGGTGGGGGGGTTGCGGTTTAGGAGGGGAGGAAGGAATTGAAAGAACATACTGTGCTTATGTAAGAGGCAGGAAAGATAAAATGTTGCAAATGGGAATGGCAAAATCATACAGCATGAAAAATGGGGGCAGGGATTATTGTCTGAAATTGTTGAACTCGATGTTGAGTCCGGAAGGCTGTAAAGTGCCTAATCGAAAGATGAGGTGCTGTTCCTTGAGCTTACGTTGAGCTTCATTGGAACAATGTAATAGGCCGAGGACAGAGAGATCAGAGTGGGAGTGAAGCGGAGAATTAAAGTGACAGGCGACCGGAAGCTCAGGGTCACCCTTACGGACTGAACGGAGGTGTTCCGCAAAGTGGTCACCCAATCTGCGTTTGGTCTCCCCAATGTAGAGGAGACCGCATCGCATTAGAGGCCCAACCAGTCCCCATCCACCACCACCCTCCTCCGCCTGGCTGAACTTGTTCTCACATTAAACAACTTCTCCTCTGACTCCAGTCACTTCCTCCAAATTAAAGGTGTTGCTATGGGAACCCGCATGGGCCCTAGCTATGCCTGCCTGTTCATGGGATATGTGGAACATTCTTTGTTCCAGTCCTACTCAGGTCCCCTCCCTCACCTCTTTTTCCGGTACATCGCTGACTGCATCGGTGCCGTTTCCTGCTCTCGACCTGAACTAGATAAGTTCATTCACTTTACTTCCAATTTCCACCCTTCCCTCACCTTCACATGGTCCATCTCCGACTCTTCCCTTCCCTTCCTTGACTTCTCCGTCTCCATTTCTGGCGATCGGCTTTCGACAAACATCCACTACAAGCCCACTGACTCCCACAGCTACCTGGACTACACTTCCTCCCACCCTGCTTCCTGTAAGGACTCTATTCCATTCTCCCAGTTTCTCCGTCTCCGCCGCGTCTGTTCTGACGATGCCACCTTCCATACCAGTGCTTCCGACATGTCTTCCTTTTTCCTCAACCGAGGATTCCCCTCTACTTTGGTTGACACGGCCCTTGACCGTGTCCGTTCCATTTCCCGCACTTCTGATCTCACCCATTCCCCTCCCTCCCAGAACCACGATAGGGTTCCCCTTGTCTTTACCTTTCATCCCACCAGCCTCCACATTCAACGGATAATCCTCCGCCATTTCCGCCACCTCCAAAGTGATCCCACCACCAAACACATCTTCCCCTCACCTCCCCTTTCAGCATTCCGAAGGGACCGCTCCCTCCGCGACACCCTGGTCCACTCCTCAATCACCCCTAACAGCCCTTCTCCTTCACCTGGCACCTTCCCGTGCAAGCGCAGGAGATGCAACACATGCCCTTTTACCTCCTCCCTTCCCACTGTCCAGGGCCCCAAACACCCCTTCCAGGTGAAACAGCGATTTACTTGTACTTCTTGCAATTTGATATACTGTATTCGCTGCTCACGATGCGGTCTCCTCTACACTGGGGAGACCAAACGCAGATTGGGCGACCGCTTTGCGGAACACCTCCGTTCAGTCCGTAAGGGTGACCCTGAGCTTCCGGTCGCCTGTCACTTTAATTCTCCGCTTCACTCCCACTCTGATCTCTCTGTCCTCGGCCTATTACATTGTTCCAATGAAGCTCAACGTAAGCTCGAGGAACAGCACCTCATCTTTCGATTAGGCACTTTACACCTTTCCGGACTCAACATCGAGTTCAACAATTTCAGACAATTATCCCTGCCCCCATTTTTCATGCTGTATGATTTTGCCATTCCCATTTGCAACATTTTATCTTTCCTGCCTCTTACATAAGCACAGTATGTTCTTTCAATTCCTTCCTCCCCTCCTAAACCGCAACCCCCCCACCCTGCCCCGTCTCTGCACCTGCTTAATATCTGTTACATCTCCAGCTTTTTCCAGTTCTGATGAAGGGTCCCAGACCTGAAACGTTAACTCTGTTTCTCTCCCCACGGATGCTGCCTGGCCTGCTGAGTATTTCCAGCATTTTCTGTTGTTATTACATGAATAGAATGCCTCATGGGCTAATAGAAACATAGAAAGACAGAAGCAGAAGTAGGCCATTCGGCCCTTCGAGCCTGCTCCGCCATTCAACATGATCATGGCTGATCCTCTATCTCAATACCATATTCCCGCGCTCTCCCCATACCCCTTGACGCTTTTTGCATCTAGAAATCTATCTATCTCCTTCTTAAATATATTCAGTGACTTGGCCTCCACAGCCTTCTGTGGGAGAGAATTCCACCGGTTCACCACCCTCTGCGTGAAGAAATTTCTCCTCATCTCAGTCCTGAATGTCCTACCCTGTAACCTGAGACTGTGACCTCTCGTTCTAGAGCCCCCAGCCAGGGGAAACATCTTCCCTGCATCCAGTCTGTCTAGCCCTGTCAGAATTTTATACGTCTCAATGAGATCCCCTCTCATTCTTCTAAACTCTAGTGAATACAGGCCTAGTCGACCCAATCTCTCCTCATACGACAGTCCTGCCATCCCAGGAATCACAATAGTTGCATGGGACGGTCACCATACTTTCCTGATATCTTTGATAGACAGACAAATGTTACTCTGTCAGATCATATAGTTCAGGCTAAAACTACAGTTGAGGTTTATTACAAGAAATACATCTACACAGAAGCAAAACTGAATGAGCAGATAAGCAGCAATACTGTGCTTAGCTCATACTGATAATTTAAACTGTTTCTAAAACCAAAACATAAAGTACTGAAATTCTTAGTGGTGGTGATTGGGGTAGGTGGGGGAGTGCATGGTGAGATTGGATGAGGACACGGGTTAGAGAAATCAAAGCAGAGGGGACGAGGAAAATTTAGCTTGAAATCAGGAGAATGGAACAGATTTCAGCAAGGAAATTGCTGGGGGACTTGAGAGGATGGTGGATGATAAGGGGTTTGAAGAAGAGGTGAGGGGGTGATAGAGTATGAGATGCTCAAAAGAGGTGAAAGTGCAAGGGAGTTAGAGACAGTGCAAAATGGGACCTGGTATTGGGAGCTACACTGCTCCTGCGACAGTTTAACTCCAGTGTTGGTTCTATGCCTATCACCATTACTGTAAAATATTGCAAATGGAGGTATTTGTTTAATGATGATTTTTTCCACCCCAGAGAGAATAATAAGAAAAACATTCAGAAGTTATTAAGTTACCTCACTGGCCAATTTCACAAGTGCCACAGGATATAATCACATTTAAAGTAATAACATTATTGAGCAGTGAAGGCACCAAAACAATTTGTCATAAGAATAACTGAGGTGTTGTGGATATACTGAGTAAAATTGCTTATTTGTCAAGATAGAGCAGCATTTACTGTTTCAATACAGAAAACTAGCACGTACTAAAGTGACATTAAGTCTGAGCAAGCATTTGGCGTAGCTTTAAGGTGCAAGAAATTGTGCAATCAGGGAAAAGTTGGAATCTGTCCATGACATGATCAACCAGAAACAGAAAATCATTTGATATATTGCAGTGCAAAAACTAGAGTGGTGGAAAAATGAAATGCTTAATATTACAATAAACTGCAGAGATCATCTACAAACACAACTTCTTCCCCTCCCCAACTTTACAAAGTTACTAAGAAAATTAATTATTTTTTCCGAAACTTTTTTTTGCTGTCATTTATGAATAACGCACAAGAAACATCAGGGAGGCGGGGAGGGCATGGGGAGGGCACGGGGAGAGCGCGGTAGCACGGGGAAAACCCAGCAAGCCTGTGGAGGCAGAGGTCCCGCCGAATTTAACGGCAGGGCCTCATTATAATGTCTTTCTTCCATTTCCTGCCCAGCAGCCGGCCATATTGACAGGCTGGCCGGCTGCCGGGCAGGAAAACCAGTGGCAGGAGGTTGCAGCCAGGGCCCTTGGGGAGGGAGCAAGAGATCGAGGCTGGGTGGGGGGAAGAGGGCGCGGAGGAGGTCGCCGATTGCAGACGGGAGGGAGAGGGAGATCGGGGCGGGGGGGGGGCGGGGAGAGAGAGGCCGTGATCGGCAGAGGGGAGGCAGAAGGCTTCCTTGAGGGGCCAGGGGTAGGGGAGCACTCTTGCTAACCTGGCCCACAAGGAGTGCTGTAAAAGGCACTTACCTTCTTGAGCCGGCAGCTCCCACCTCGATTTCACTGCCGGGTTTCCCGAACCCTGGGAAACCCACGCGGCAACTGTTAAATTGAAATCAGGCTCCCAATTGCACTGTGGGAGCCTGATTTAAATAAGTTAATGAGGGAGGACACTCGCACGTCACAAAACCCGTCGCTGTAAAAACGGAAAAGGGCGTGCACACAGCATTTTGGGGACACGCTCCCCATTTAAAACTTTTTAACCCCCCTCCCCCAACCTTCTCCCGCCTGTCGTGGGAGGGTTAATATTGAGGCCAAGATGACCATGCAGGTAGATTATATTCTTGGGAATGCTTTGAAAATTTTAAATAAAATTGAAAACCGGGGGAATACCTTCACAGTGCCGATTGTAATATAAATCCGAAAGAGTTCAACAAGAGTGAATGAGATTAGTAACACTATCTCAGCTAATGCAGATCAGGAAGTTCCCAAGTTGCATCCACAATTTATCCTGAGTTAGGTAATATCAACTGGAGTTCCACCAGGAATGCTGCAAGTGGCCTCAGCACCCCAGGATTATGGGCTGAACAACATAGCCAGGAGTTCCCTCTCTTTCTAGGGGGTGTGCATTTGCAGATGGTCAGTAAAAACAGGATGATAAAGTTGCTTGTTGACTTTCATTGCCTAAACTGACACATTAAAAACAGCCATTTGCCCAAGGGCAACACGGTAGCATAGTGATTAGCACTGTTGCCTCACAGCGCCAGGGACCTGGGTTCGAATCCGGCCTCGGGTGACTGTCTGTGTGGAGTTTGCACATTCTCCCCGTGTCTGCGTGGGTTTCCTCCGGGTGCTCCGGTTTCCTCCCACAGTCCAAAGATGTGCAGGTTAGGTTGATTTGGCTATGATAAATTGACCCTTAGTGTTAGGGGGATTAAATACGTGGGGTCACAGGGATAGGGTGGGATATGTGTCGGTGCAGGCTCGATGGGCCGAAATGGCCTCTATCTGCACTGTGGGGATTCTGTGATTCTGTGAAGATCCCAGAGGGTCACCAACGCCTGCGGAATGGTATTCTGGTATGAGTCAATGGAGCGGATTTTCATCTCCGTTGTAACCTGAAAACAGGCACAGACGGGGAACAGCAGAGCACTAAATCAGATTGAAATCACTTCCATCTGATTTCCACCGATTTCTGGCCCCGGTGGATTTCCTGGTCACTGTAGGTGGGCAGTCGAAGCTCCTGTCCAAAGCAGGTGGGAGCTTCACTTGCTTATTAAAATGGGGGTGGGGGCATCATGCATGTGATCTCCTGACATACGGATGTTGCAGGACACCCAGTATAAGCCACACCCAAGAAACTTGGTTTCCAGGACTGCTGTGGGCAGACCTTCCAGTGGAAGGTCATTCAAAGGGCATAGAATGCGAACGTATGTGTTTTGTATCACTTTGGGACCATTTATTAACTTTATCTTTTTTTTCCCCCTTACTGGGATTCGCAAATGGGTATCCCAATGAGAATCCTCCAATCCTCAAAGCTGTTTGGAAGAAAAAAAGGAACTACAGAGCAATGTCTGGCAGATCAGGCTGCCCAAGGGGTGGTCCGCGCCCTCCCACTGGGACCCACACACCTGCATCTGCAGAAACAAGTGAAGTTACCCCACTTTGGCAGATGCTGTGCTGGTGGAGGCATCTCTCCCCAAAGAAAGCTGCACCACCAGACATTTGATGGTGTCACAATGATATGTGAATGCCTGAGTAACCGTTATGTATGTCAGCCTTTATGTGGTGTTGCAAGAAAGAAGGCATTGCCGGATTACTGCAACCACCAAGATTCCACAAAGCACACCTATCGAGAAAAGACAGTGATGATCTATCTGCTCAAGGTCTAGGTCAGAAGAGAGGCAGGTACAAAGCTTTGCCATCTGCTGCAAGGACATCGGTACTGGTTGTGGTGGTTGAAGGTCAATCATCACAGCCCCAGGATATCGCTGCAGGAGTTCCTCAGGGCAGTGTCCTAGGCCCAACCATCTTCAGCTGCTTCATCAATGACCTTCCCTCCAACATAAGGTCAGAAATGGGGATGTTCGCTGATGACTGCACAGTGTTCAGCGCCATTCACAACTCCTCAGATAATGAAGCAGTCCATGCCCACACGCAACAAGACCTGGACGACGTTCAGGCTTGGGCTGATAATTGAAAGGTAATATTCACGCCACAGAAGTGCCAGGCAATGACTATCTCCAACAAGCGAGAGTCTAACCACCGCCCCTTGACATTCAACAGCATTACCATCACCAAATCCCCCACCATCAACATCCTGGGGGTCAACATTGACCAGAAACTTAACTGGACCAGCCACATAAATACTGTGGCAACAAGAACAGGTCAGCGGCTAGGTATTCTGCAGCGAGTGTCTCACCTCCTGACTCCCCAAAGCCTTTCCACCATCTACAAGGCACAAGTAAGGAGTGTGATGGAATACTCTCCACTTGCCTGGATGAGTGCAGCTCCAACAACACTCAAGAAGCTCGACACCATCCAGGTCAAAGCAGCCTGCTTGACTGGCAACCCATCCACCTCCTTAAACATTCACTCCCTCCACCACCGGCGTACCGTAGCTGCAGTGTGTACCACCTACAAGATGCACTGCAGCAACTCGCCAAGGCTTCTTTGGCAGCACCTCTCAAACCCGCGACCTCTTCTACCTAGAAGGACAAGGGCAGCAGGCGCATGGGAACACCACCACCTCCAAGTTCCCCTCTAAGTCACACACCATCCTGACTTGGAAATATATCGCCGATCCTTCATCGGCGCTGGGTCAAAATCCTAGAACTCCCTCCCTAACAGCACTGTGGGAGTACCTTCACCGCACGGACAGCAGCGGTTCAAGAAGGCGGCTCACCACCACCTTCTCAAGGGCAACTAGGGATGGGCAATAAATGCTGGCCTTGCCAGCGACACCCACATCCCATAAACGAATAACAAAAAACTACCATGCAACAAAAGGCTGTTACATACAATGACAGTAACTGTCAGCCCGGCGTGAAACTTGACTCGATCTCCATACAGGCATGTTACTCCTCAATTAACTAGCAGCGATATCATCACAATCTATTTTTAAAGCTTCAATGAGACCACCATTTTTATAGGTTTTCACGAAATTTCAGCCAGAAAATGAAATATCCTTTTGCCTGATTTCGCACCACAATTTCTTGAAAAGTAATGACCACAAAAATTCCCAGGAAGTTAAAAAAAAATCCACAAAAGTACCGAGTAAGCTGCAAACAGACTAACTGTGCATTACCAGTTCTCTTCCAGTTTCACACCTGTTTAAGGATTTCCTGCTTGGATTTGCTCAAGTCTTCGTATTTGACTTTCCACTGAGATACATCTGCTTCCAGTTTTTCAATCTGCCTTCCAAGTGTGGCTTTGTCCCTGTGTGGAAAATATAATGAATGCCGGTTTTTTGAAAATGATATACAACTAGAAAGAAAGACTTGCATTTATATAGCACCTTTCACGCCCACCGGACGTCCCAAAGCGCTTTACAGCCAATGAAGTACTTTTTGAAGTGTAGTCACTGTTGCAATGTGGGAAATGCGGCAGCCAACTTGCGCACAGTAAGCTCCCACAAACAGCAATGTGATAATGACCAGATAATCTGTTTTTGTGATGTTGATTGAGAGATAAATATTGGCCAGGACACTGGGGATAACTCCCCTGCTCTTCTTCGAAATAGTGCCATAGGGTCTTTTATGTCCACCTGAGAGAGCAGACAGGGCCTCGGTTTAACGGCTCACCCGAAAGACGGCACCTCCCTCAGTCAGTACTGCACTGGAGTGTCAGCCTAGATTTTTGTGCTCAAGTTCCTGGAGTGGGACTATGAACCCACAACCTTCTGACTCAGAGGCGAGGGTGCTACCCACTGAGCCACGGCTGACACTACAGCAACAGAACCTATTGTTGGCAAACAATTGAGAAATAAATGTTTAAAAAGAACTTTACAACCCACTAATGAAAGTGCGGCCAGCAATATAATTATACAGTATGAGCATTTATGGATGGTCCAGTATTTCAGTAAATGGCAATACTTCACATTAGTTTGAGTATGTCATTTAGAAATGTTCCTATAACAGTATCTGCCAAGCTGTCAATTAGCCAACCAGTTTCAAATAGTCTGCTCCACCCAGAGTGCTGAACAGACATCCTAAAGCGCTTCACAGCCAATTCAATAATTTGAAATGTAGTGACTATAAGAGCTGGGGAGTGGAACTAATTGGATAGCTTTTTCAAAGAGCCAGCACAGGCACGATGGGCCAAATGGCCTCCTCCTGTGCTGTAAGAGTTTAGGATTCTATGATTTGCTGTATATTTTGGCATGGGTATCTTATGAGCTTATGTAAGAAAGTTTATTATTCTATTGTGTGCCAAATCAGATGTTACATGGTCTAAACCTTACCAGACAAAGGAAGCAACCTGCACCCCCGGAGAACTGGTACATTTTTTTTAAAGTCTATTATTCGCCATTGTAAAATCGTTTCTCTGAGGGGCGTGTGGACAATCACCACCACCCCCCACGCTGCCACCACCCCCCCCACCCCCCCCATCCCCCAACCCCCACCTCCAACCAGGTCAGAGCAAGTACCAGCGTTACTGGCCTTTCTGGGCTGATGGCCATCTGAGATGCCTCCATTGTCAAGGGGCAAATGAGCTGCCCTCCCACTGATCTAACATATTGCAGAGGGATCCCTGATGCCGCAATCCCGGCATAACTGTCAGCATCGCAGCCAGTGCAAATTCCGGGCCAATTCACCTGGTCCCATTTGTGTTTTTTACTTTTTATGTAAACTGTGCCTCCATTGAACAAAATAGCAATAATGAGAACAATTTGGTATAAATTTATCAGCTTTGCATGCTTTATGAAGAATTATATGAATTCACTGACCCTAGTCTCCCAGCAGGGTGCCCCACTTGAAGGCAGCACAGGTTGGAGAATCGATGATAGCCTTGTGGCATTAACTCTAACCTGTGCTCCCTGGAGTACAGCTTCCTCCGGGGAGCACAGGTCACTGAATACACCCATATATAGCTAGACTTTGAAGCAGCTGAAAACATAACAAAGATCTTGGGCTGGATTTTCCAAGCCCCGAGGAGGCGGGCATGGAGGCGGGACTGACGGTAAATTCGGAGAAAGTGGGGGCGGATGGCAAACCCGCCCCCATCCTGCCTCCGTGTCCTTTTGCCAGGAGGCGGGAAGATGTGCAGCTTCGGGTCCCGTCTCCTGGAGGCGGGAAAGGCATTTAATCCTTTTAACTGCTTCTTAACAGGTAGTTAACAGGCAGAAAAAAGGATTAGTGTCATTTTACCTTCACAGGTGAAGGCTTCCTGACCTCGGAGAACCCCGCCAGGTTGGAGGAGTCGTGGAGGAGGTCCGTGGTGGTCAGAGGCACCTGGAAGTAAGATGTAGAGGTGAGTGATGGGTGCAAGTGTGGCGTGGTAAGTATGCAAGGTGAGTGATAAGTTTTTAAAAATGTTCACTTACCTTGTTTTCTTCCTACAGCCTTCAGCCGTGCTGGATCGGGAGAGCCAACATCCTCCTTGTCAATTTCACAGACTGGCTGTTGGCACCTCCGAACCAACAGCCATGTGAAATTTACAAAGTTGAAAGGTTTGATGAGTCGTGAACACAAGGTCTTGCTTTCCATCCACATCCTGTTCATTGCAGCCTTGAATCTCGGCCTGGAGAGACTTGCACATCAAATGTGCTGGAAAGAACAATGGAGAGTACCAGGCAAAGAGCTCAGAGTGCAGCTCCCACAGTCTCTGCTAAATCGATACAAGGAATGGCAAATCAAAATGAACCTGCAAAGTGCTGCTCAGTACCCAAAACTCCTTCACACAACGTTGAATCTCTCCAGAAGTCTCTCCCTCTCTCTCTCAGAATGCGTAGTTCAAAAATGCCACCAACAATAAAAGACAGGAAGAGGCCCCCTTTAAATAGCGCCCCCCCCAGCCCCACAGCGATTGATAGCGTTCCAGTCTTCTGGTCGTTGGATGCGCCAGGCGGTAAGGCAGGGGGCGCCACTCAATTTCCGCTCCGGGGCGCCACAAGGGCGTTGCACCATGGAATGACGTCACAATCTGCGCGCGCAGATGGTCGCAGCGGTAAAGTTTAGCGCCGCCGCACAATGTCTAGTTAAGTTCCCGAGCGGCGCAAACATCGCTGCGCCCGGGCGTTAGCGGCTTTGCGCCCCATTAGCGCCCTCTTAAGGCGCTAACGGGAGGCGCAACCAACTGAATTTTTACCCCAAGGACTCATCAAACTAAAGAGAATGTCAATGTTTGACAGCTTCACAGAGCTGTCAAACGCTGACATTTCTTCTTTCAAGAAGTCTTGACAGATAGCACGTCTGACATTGACGTTGGTGTGAGTAAGGATGTGTAGGAGTAGGGTAGGGAAGGCAGAGTGATGGGGATGTGATGAGTGACACAGCAGGATGAGGTTGAGTGTGGCTTTGCAGTAACGTTTCGTGATCTACTGAGATCATTGAAAGGTTTGCACCATTGCAGCCTGGTCCCCTGACGACATCCCTGCTTATGCCCTCCTGTGCAATGTGCAACCAGGCTGTGTTGGTCTACTAGGAAGGTCTCTTCCACCCATGGGAAAGGAAGAGGACCTCCCTGTGTGCTGTGACTCCCTCCATAAGCATATGGAGGGAGTCATGGGAGAGCCTGGGTGCAGCCGTGCACCTCTGTGCAGTGCTTGTCAGTGTTTGCAGCACCTCAATGCTGTACAACACTGACAGCACAAATGTCAAAATTAATTTGCGCATGGTCCCTTTAAGGAAACTGGCTGATGTCGCGTCATCAAATGATGTCATCAGACCCGCTTCCATCAATTGGACCGGGAAACGCGCTGGGTGGGCTTAGCAAGCCCAATCAGGGGAAATTCATTCTAGAGAGCGGGCCAGAGCCAGCAGCGTGGTCGGGATCCGTCTCCAGCGTCGCCCACCATGGACCCGCCGAGGTTGGTAAAATCGCAGCCGATGTGTTTATCCCTCAGTATAACCAAGATTAACAAGTACTGGCTCCTGAGAGTAAGGTAGTTGTATACTAGACCCATCTTTTGTTTCTTCACTTGTCCTAGACCCAGCAGAAATTTTCTCCAATCAAATATTGGGAAGACCGAAACCGTTGTTTTCAGTCCCCGCCATAAACTCCGTTCCCTAGCCACTGACTCCGTCCCTCTCCCTAACATCTGCCTGAGGCTGAACCACACTGTTCGCAACCTTGGTGTCATATTTGACCCTGAAATGAGCTTCCGACCACATATCCACGGTATAACTAAGACCGCCTATTTCCACCCCCCTAACATCACCCGTCTCCGTCCCTGCCTCAGCTCATCCATGCCTTTGTTACCTCTAGACTTGACTATTCCAATGCACTCCTGGCTGGCCTATGTTCTACCCTACGTAAACTTGAGGTCATCCAAAACTCGGCTGCCCCTGTCCTAACTCGCATCCTGTTCACCCAGCACCCCTGTGCTCGCTGACCTATATTGGCTCCCAGTTAAGCAATGCCTCGATTTCAAAATTCTCATCCTTGTTTTCAAATCCCTTCATGGCCTCGCCCCTCCCTATCTCTGTAATCTCCTTCAGCCCCCCCCCCCCACCCCCGCTAGATATCTGCGCTCCTCTAATTCTGCCCTCTTGAGCATTCCTGATTATAATCGCTCAACCTTTGGTGGCCGTGCCTTCTGTTGCCTAGGCCCTAAGCTCTGGAATTCCCTCCCTAAACTTCTCCGCCTCTCTACCTCTCTTTCCTCCTTTAAGACGCTCCTTAAAACCTACCTCTTTGACCAAGCTTTTGGTCACCTGCCCTAATTTCTCCTTATGTGGCGCGGTGTCAAATTTTTGTCTAATAACACTCCTGTGATATGCCTTGGGATGTTTTACGACGTTAAAGACGCTATATAAATACAAGTTGTTGTTGTTGTTTTTTTGTTTCTTTACTTATCCCATTACCACCCTCTTATTCCTTGCCCCATCATACCTTTTGTCATTCAATCACTCCTGCCTTCCACCCTATCTATCACAGCCCTTCCCTTTTGCTCTTTCTTCCCCTCCCCTCCTTTCCCTGTCCCTGCACTTGCTTAAAACCTGTTAGATTTCTAACCTTTGCCAGTTCTGATGAAAGGTCAATGACCTGAAACGTCAACTCTGTTTCTCTCTCCACCGATGCTGCCTGGCCTGCTGAGTATTTCCAGCACTTTCTGTTTTTAGTTGTGTCCTTATGGTTTAGTGGATCTATAAATCCAATTCCCTAGAGATCTGGGAATTCTGAGCTCCAAAATATCAGTTTCTATAGTGGTCCAGTAGGTCTATTCACACACTCCACTAGTGGTCAGAACCATCCCTCTAGAACATCCATTTCCTTGGTGGCCTGGGAGGGAACTCTCCTCCCTCACATCTCTTGCCGTTTGGTTTGGTGTTCTGGATTCGAAATTCAGACCATTAAATAAAATTAGAAAAGGTAGGAAAGAATCAGAATCAAAATTTAAATCAAATCAACTCAAATGTTCCTTCCTACAGGTCTGTGGCTGGTCTGGGGAGACTGCAGCAAATTTTCCAAATCTTAAATGCAGACCTCCCAGGCAATTAATCAAAGCTGCAATTACAAGAAATATTGTCAGGCAAACTGGCGAGATCAGCATGGGCCACCGCATGCTGATATAGAAGAGGAGAATAAGAGGCCCTGCACATTCAGAAAATAAATGGACTTGAAGTAGTTATTTTACACTTGTCTCACAGTCTACCTTCCTTCTTATGCCAATGGTATGGCCTACTCTTCTGAAAGCTGTACTGTGAGTTTCATATGAAGTTATATTGGCCTGATGACATTTTAAAAGCAAACTAATTGGTAGAAATCATGCTTGATCTGTCTTTCTGGCATACTGTCCAAGTGAACAAATATCAAGGTGCCCTGACTCGACAATAGATGCAATGACCTGAGACAAGCAATGTGATGTGGACATCTGGAGATGTCTCCTGCAGGCAAATGAAATCAGCCATAACCAATAATGCTCATTGCCAGCTTGACCTTTAAATATACAAGCACAAATGACTTCCAGCAGCCCTGATCTCACAGTCCCTCCTGAGCTCATTATAAAGGTTTAGCATTGCCTGTTTCATCAGTCTGATAACATGATCTTCTCTCTATTTCCAGAAGGTAATCCTATGTTAGAATACAGGTCTCTAGGTCTTTCTCAGCAAAGGGGTGAAGCCACCTCCCACCTTACTGTCATTTGTGTATGAGGCCAAGAGTAGACATTTGCAACTCTATAATAACACAGTGTAGAAATTATACAGTTTGCAGGCAAACAACGGCTGCTCATTCAAATTACAATTCCACGGGTCTGTAGCACTTTGTGAATAATTAATAAATGCCAGTTCTTGATGCCACTTCTCAAATAATGAATGTCAGTTATTGATGCCACCTCCAAAAGTCAAATTAAAATATCATAGATATGTTTAGCATACATTCAATAATAATATGCAAATGATAATTTCTGAAATAAATGAGGTAAACCACTGTTTAGCTGTATAAAAGCTTTGATAACATCCCTCAAAGTTGTGGATTGACACTCAGCAGCACGGTGAATATGAACAACTTTTGAAAAGCAAGAAAATAGTAATTTTAACACTTGCAATCTGTATAATGTCTTCAACAATATATAATCCCAGCCAAAGCAGTGAAAATTACATTGGATAACTCCTACAAAAAGCAGCTTGACAACTCTTCGGTTAATAACTGAGTTGAATGTTATAAGGATATGTATAGATAAATGTGATTAATTATTGTATGATAGGTGCAGGGTATACGCTGCACATGGAGAAGAAAGTGCCTGTGGATTCTCAAGCACCACCTGAGCTCCAGAGTACCCCTCTTCCATGTTGGCTCCATTATCACAAGCTTGTCCACGACAGAGTTTGAAATCTAATCCGTGTTCAGCTATGGTGTTTTGAATCATCTCAGCTATTTCCTCGCCAGTCTTCGTGGTAAAGTCTCTGAAGCACAAGAAACGTTCCTGAATCACAATGTTTCCTACAGGTACTTGGTGAATGTATCGGATCGTTCGTGCTCTCTGTTCCTGGTGGGAGCGGCCTGGTGTTGCATCACAAATGATTGAAAAGTGCTTGGCCTCTTTAACCTCATCTAGGATTGATTTCACGATGTGCCCGGCGCATTCTTCAGTAAATTCATTGTGGCTCTCAGGTAACAAGTAATGTATTTGAAGTCTTTCATTTCCCGCCTGTGTCTTTTTCATATGATCAACATAGTCACTCAAAATCTGATCAGACTTGGCTAAGAATTCAGCAAAACCTAAGAAATTGCCATTGCATTTATCACCCAGCTTGGAGCTTGTGCCTGGGAAATCGAACCCCTCGCTCTCCAAGAATCAAAGCGACATCTGAAATACGTTTAAGAATTTCCTTCCACTTTTCTCTTTCATTTGTAAATTTTTTGTCTAGTAATGAGTGGATGCTTTTATCACTTTTCAATCTCCTACTTGCATCCATCCCTTTCATATAGCGTTCCTTGCGTGTGTTACTTTCTTCGTGGTCAGGGATTTGCTTATTCAACTGCTGCCAGCTGTGATCTGCAGTCCATCCAATTGGCGTGGCTAAGATTGGAAGAAAACTTCGAGTTGCTGCATCCTGGGGGAAAATTCTGCATGGAATGCAATCAGCAGCATGCTGCAGCACTGCTGTCCCATCACCTTCAATTTTCCCTCCATTAGGAAGAGTGTAGGAGAGAAGCGCAGAGGGCAACAGCTTTCCTTTGATATCCCTTTTTGGATGGAATTTTATTTTACAGTTATGAAGTGCAAGTCCGTCTATGTCATCCTGTTTAAGAGGTCCTGCACTTGAAAGAAATTTCGCAACAGAAACATGATGAGGTGGTTCATCTGTCTCCTCTTTGTGCTCTTCCTGCTCCTGTGCCTCATCTAGTCTAGCAGTAGGAGGATTGCCATCTTCTTCATTTTCTTCAGCTTCGGACTCAAACTGGTCCTGTTCTATTTCATTGTCATTGGTACCAGAATCAGATGTGTTGATATTTCACCACACTCTGTCTCTGAACTCGCTGCCTCCTCTGATTACTCTGAAGATTTCCCGCTGCACTGAAATGGTTTCCATTATTAAATGATGAAAATTACAAGTTCTTGTTTCCTAAATTCCATTCGATTATAATCTATAGCAGATTGTGAAATTGAACTCATTGGCAACAAAGCTCGGCGTTTGGGCATGGACCCCAATGAAGGCGATATACTGAGCCCCTAAATTCCTCCTGACGGGTCTGCCTGGACCCCAAGGATTAGGCAATAAAATGTTTTTATTAAAAACCTTTTAAAACACCCCCCTTTGTAACTGGAGACAGATATACGTAGTTTCTGGGTGGGCCCCAACATCCTTAGCTGGGCCATTTACACCAGACATTCTGGCATTGTTGAAATGGCAGAAACCTAGATATGTCCCTGTAGCACAGGTGCCCATCAATGGTAAGCAACTGAAGAGATCTCTCCTGGCCACACAAACCGTGGCAGGGCCAGAGGTAGAGAGGCACTTAAGTCAAGATGTTCCACGGATTTTCAGGGCCTCTATTTTTTAGCCTCATTAATACATTTTGCCCCTCTGATATTGGATTAGCACAAATTATGCAGTTTAGATGCATAACATGTAGGCTGATCTTTCCAAAAGGTATATAAGTTGTAAGGAATTCATCCTCCAAATATATGGGGCAAATGTTCTTTTTTAAATTGACTCAAGGAGACGGAAATTTAACAAACCTGCTGGCAGTCTAAGAGTTAATATACTTCTTTGTGTTACATTATGCTTCATGAAGTACCTCACTTTGTTCAATTGTAATAATCTGAGTGAGCCTTCCACCAGTTGGAGCTCTTATTAACTGCTCAAACTGTCAGATTTGCAATTTTGTACATAATGAAGATCCATGTGATATGACTTATATTCCACTCATAGCGGCAGCAGCGGGAGCGGCGGACCTGCAAGGGAGCAACGGCTGTGGGTGAAAATAAAGGTTGGTGATTTTCAGGCCCAGTCGAGCGGCAGGAGCGGAGGCAGAATTCGAGAGTGACGTCACAGTACAGAAAGTGACGCTGGCGCAGGGGAAGCAGCTGATTGGGTGAGTACGGCCAGATGAGTATTTATACTAATCTATAGTTTGACAGTTAAGGTTAATAGTTTATAAGGTTTAGAAGGTCTTAATTTTGTGGTGTATAGTTGCTAAGGTCTCTGTTCTGTAGCGGGGAGTGCTAGTAAACAAGGGCCCTTGAGTATATCATTTAATTGTAGTGTAATTGGTGGTATTGATTTGATTTAATTTAATTTAAATTAATTAAAGGGTAAGTCATGGCAGCACAGCTCGGCCCCGTGGCATGCTCCTCCTGCACTATGTGGGAAATCAGCGACACTTCCTGTGTCCCTGACGACCATGTGTGTGGGAAGTGTATCCAGCTGCAGCTACTGGCAGACCGCATTGCAGTGCTGGAGCTGAGAATGGATACATACTGGAGCATTCGCGATGCTGAGGACATCGTAGATAGCACGTTTTGGGAGTTGGTCACACCGCAGGTAAAGGCTGCACAGGCAGGAAGGGAATGGGTGACCGCCAGGCAGAGTAGTAGGCGCAGGCAGGTAGTGCAGGGGTCCCCTGTGGACATCCCCCTCTCAAACAGATATACCGCTTTGGATATTGTTGGGGAGATGGCTTATCGGGGGAAGGCAGCAGCAGCCAACTTCTTGGCACCATGGTGGTTCTGCTGCACAGGATGGGAGGAAAAAGAACGGGAGAGCTATAGTGATAGGGGATTCTATTGTAAGGGGAATAGATAGGCGTTTCTGCAGCTGCAAACGAGACTCCAGGATGGTATGTTGCCTCACTGGTGCAAGGGTCAAGGATGTCTCGGAGCGGCTGCAGGGAATTCTGGAGGGGGAAGGTGAACAGCCAGTTGTCGTGGTGCATATAGGTACCAACAATATAGGTAAAAAACGGGATGAGGTCCTAAAAGCTGAATATAGGGAGTTAGGAGGTAAATTAAAAAATAAGAACTCAAAGGTAGTAATCTCAGGATTATTACCAGTGCCACGTGCTAGTCAGAATAGAAATAGAAGGATATTTCAGATAAATACGTGGCTAGAAGAATGGTGCAAGGGGGAGGGATTCAAATTTCTGGGACATTGGAACCAGTTCTGGGGGAGGTGGGACCAGTACAAACTGGACAGTTTGCACCTGGGCAGGACCAGGACCAATGTCCTAGGGGGAGTGTTTGCTAGTGTTGTTGAGGAGGGTTTAAACTAAAATGGCAGGTGGTTGGGAACCTGTGCAGGGAGACAGAGGAAAGGGAAGCAAGGATAGAAGCAAAAGACAGGAAGGAGAAAAGCAAAAGTGGAAGGTAGAGAAATCAAGGGTGTAAATCAAACAGGGCCACAATAAATAATAATTCTAATAGGACTAAGAGTGTTAAAAAAACAAGCCTGAAGGCTTTGTGTCTTAATGCGAGGAGCATTCGTAATAAGGTGGATGAATTAGCTGCACAAATGAATGTAAACGGATATGATATAATTGGGATTACGAAGACATGGCTCCAGGGTGACCAAGGCTGGGAATTCAACATCCAGGGGTATTCAATATTCAGGAAGGACAGGCAAAAAGGAAAAGGAGGTGAGGTAGCATTGCTGGTTAAAGAGGAGATTAATACAATAGTAAGGAAGGATTTAGCTCTGATGATGTGGAATCTGTATGGGTAGAGCTGAGAAATGCCATGGGGCAGAAGACATTAGTGGGAGTTGTATACCCCCAAACAGTAATGCTGAGGTTGGGGATGGCATTAAATGGGAAATTAGAGATGCGTGCAATAAGGGCACAGCAGTCATCATGGGTGACTTCAATCTACATATAGATTGGGCTAACCAAGTTAGTAACAATACTGTGGAAGAAGAATTCCTAGAGTATATACGGGATGGTTTCTTGGTCCAATATGTCGAGGAACCAACTAGAGATCAGGCCATCTTAGACTGGGTATTATGTAATGAGAAAGGATTAATTAGCAATCTTGTTGTGCGAGGCCCCTTGGGGAGGAGCGATCATAATATGATAGAATTCTTCATTAAGATGGAGAGTGAAGTAGTTGACTCAGAGACTAGGGTCCTGGATTTAAATAAAGGAAACTACGATGGTATGAGGCACAAGTTGGCTAGGATGGATTGGGGAGCATTACTTAAAGGGTTGATGGTGGATAGGAAATGGCAAACATTTAAAGATCGCATGGATGAACTACAGAATTTGTTCATCCCTGTTCAGCATAAAAATAAAACAAAAAAGGTGACTCAACCGTGGCTAACAAGGGAAATTAGGGATAGCATAAGATCCAAGGAGAGGACATATAAATTGGCCATGAAAAGCAGCAAACCTGAGGATTGGGAGCAGTTGAGGATTCAGCAAAGGAGGACAAAGGGATTAATTAAGAGGGGGGAAATAGAATATGAGAGTAAGCTTTCAGGGAACATTAAAACTGACTGTAAAAGCTTCTATAGATATCTGAAGAGAAAAAAATTGGTGAAGTCAAGTGTAGGTCCCTTGCAGTCAGAATCAGGGGAATTTATAATGGGGAACAAAGAAATGGCAGACCAATTAAATACATACTTTGGTTCTGTCTTCACAAAGGAGGACACAAATAACCTCCCAGAGATATCGTGGAACATAGAGTCTAATGAGAGGGAGGAATTGAATGAAATGAGTATTTGTGGGGAAATGGTGTAAGGGAAATTGACGGGATTGAAGGACGATAAATCCCCAGGGCCTGATAATCTACATCCTAAGGTACTTAAGAAAGTGGCCCTAGAAATAGTAGATGCATTGCTGGTCATCTTCCAAAATTCTATAGACTCTGGAACAGTTCCCATGGATTGGAGGGTAGCTAATGTAACCCTACTATTTAAAAAAGGTGGTAGAGAGAAAACAGGGAATTATAGACCGGTAAGCCAGACATCGGTAGTGCGGAAAATGCTAGAGTCCATTATAAAAGATGTAATAGCAGAGCACTTGGAAAACAGTGACAGGATCGGACAAAGTCAACATGGATTTACAAAAGGTAAATCATGCTTGACTAATCTACTGGAATTTTTTGAGGATGTAACTGGTAGAATAGATAAGGGAGAACCAGTGGATGTGGTGTATTTGGACTTTCAGAAGGCTTTCGATAAGGTCCCGCATAAGAGATTAGCGTGCAAAGTAAAAGCTCATGGGATTGGGGGTAAGGTACTGACTTGGATAGTGACTAGTGGGGTACCGCAGGGATCGGTGCTAGGACCCCAGCTATTCACAATATATATTAATGATCTAGACGAGGGAACTAGATGTAATATCTCCAAGTTTGCAGATGACACAAAGCTGGGTGGGCATGTGTGCTGTGAGGAGGATGCAGAGAAACTCCAGTATGATTTGGACAGGTTGGGTGACTGGGCAGATGAATGGCAAATGCAGTATAATGTGGATAAATGCAAGGTTATCCACTTTGGTGGCAAAAACAGGAAGACAGATTATTATCTGAATGGCAATAGATTGGGAAAAGGGGAAGTGCAACGAGACCTGGGTGTCCTTGTGCACCAGTCGCTGAAGGTAAGCATGCAGGTGCAGCAGGCGGTTAAGAAGGCAAATGGTATGTTGGCCTTCATAGCGAGAGGATTCGAGTAAGGAGCAAGGATGTCTTGCTGCAGTTGTACAGGGCCTTGGTGAGACCACACCTTGAGTATTGTGTGCAGTTTTGGTCGCCTTATCTGAGGAAGGATGTTCTTGCCATGGAGGGAGTGCAGCGAAGATTCACCAGACTGATACCTGGGATGGCAGGAATGACGTATGAAGAGAGATTGGGTCGATTAGGCTTATATTCGCTAGAGTTTAGAAGAATGAGAGGGGATCTCATTGAAACTTATAAAATTCTAACAGGACTAGACAGACTAGATGCAGGAAGGATGTTCCCGATGGCGGAGGACTCCAGAACCAGAGGTCACAGTCTAAGGATAAGGGGGTCAGCCATTTAGGACTGAGATGAGGAGGAATTTCTTCACCCAGAGAGTGGTGAACCTGTGGAATTCTCTACCACAGAAGGCAGTTGAGGCCAATTCATTAAATATATTCAAGAAGGAGTTAGATATATTTCTTAAGTCTAAAGGGACCAAGGGATATGGGGAGAAAGCAGGGACAGGGTACTGAATTTGGATGATCAGCCATGATCTCATTAAATGGCGGAACAGGCTCGAGGGGCCGAATGGCCTGCTCCTGCTCCTATCTTCTATGTTTCTATGTAAACTTCCTTCATACATGACTTTTATCATTTGTGATTTTTTTGTAGGTTTTTTTGCAACGAATCCTCTAAATGCAGGGAAGTTTGTTCCTCCTGATGCACCATCACCCTGACATTACACTGCCCAAAAATGTTACACAGAAACATCTGTGTAACGCAACATAACCAAAGTTCACAACCTGCTAATAGCTGCCCATCTGAGATAACCACATGGTAACTTAAAGAGCAGAAGAAAGACATGCATTTCCATAGCATCTCAGGCCCCGATTTTAACTCCAGGTGGATTCCCCGCTCAGGCCTGAGTTAAAATTACAGTCGGGTCTCAATGATGTCATCGGGTATCATGCATATGTAAAGAAGGACCCTGTTGGCTCCGGGCACGTGTCCTTGCTACCTGCTCAGGAGAATGGGTTAAAATTGCAGATGTTGTGATCATGGTGGACAGGTAAGAGCCAGGGCAATTTTAACTGCCCACTCACCAGGTTTCTGCTGAGCAAGTAGAGTTAAAATCACATCCTTGACTCACGGAAATGTCTCAAAAGTACTTCAAACACAGCAAATTACTTTCAAAAGCAGTGGCAGTTGCTTTTTAGGCAAATATGACAGTCATTTTCTGCATAGCAAGTTCCCACAAACACCACTGAGATAAATGACCGGTTAATCGCTTATAGTGGTGTTGTTTGAGGGTGCAATGTTGGCCAGGAACCTGGGACAACTACCTACTCTTCTTCAAATAATGCCACGGGGTGTATAATGTTCACCTGAATCACTAATACAAGCAGATAGGGCTGGATTTATCATCTCATCCAAAGGAGGATGGAACATCTAACAATGCAGCACTGCCTCAGGCAATGTTCCCCCTAATTGTTTTGGGTGTGCGGCCCCTTTAAGGGGCTGCATGGCCCACATGAAATTTGATATTAGAAAAGCCGGTCCTGGGCTGCGCGGGGCCGGCAGACAGAGGGAACATTGGTCTCAGGACTATACTAGAGTGCCAGCCTAGAATACATACTCACGTCCTCTAGTGGAGCTTGAACTGACAACCTTCCATGATACACTTGACACATTGGCCTGGATGTTGCAGCAAGAATAACAGTGAGGCTATCACTGTTATTAAGGAGTAGATCGGACAGCAACTTCTGTCGTCCACACATGCGCAGCTAAACACAGAAATCAAATTTGTCCTGCTTCTCCACAAGCTTTGTTACACTGGTACCTCGCCGAGGGATTGGCGTTCAAACACATGAAGGGCGTGAAGTTGCGGTACTTACCCACTAGATACCCACTAAACACGCCAGAAAAAGTTAAGGCTTGTCCATTCAAGTGCAAGTGAATTTTTAACGGTGTGGGAAGTCTTAATTACTGCCAACCAACCTCTCTGGCACTGAAAATTTACTTTTACAAGTGTGGAGTCTCATTTCTTCAGATTTTAATTATTGTTGGAGATCTTAAAAAATTTAAATAATTTTTTTAAACTTTTTCTTTCTGTTTCTTTTACCTCTCTCTTAATCCCATCTTTCTTTCCCTCTCTTTATTTCGCTTTCTGTACATGATTTTACACTGAATTAAATATTCTAACTTATACTTCCTGGTTCAGACTCTGCATGCCTCAGTAAGGATTCTTCAATCTGATTGGTTTAGGAGACACGCTGTTACTTGCCTTGTTCACACAGGTCCCAGATCCCTTGTAGAGGGCTCCGTGCTGTATCGGACTCTCAGTGACCACAAGCTGCTGCGCAAAAGCCCACGAAAAATCTGTGGGCAGCTGTAAACGTAATAAAAGGCGAGCGCCATTCGTTCACCGGTGACCGCAAAATCCAGGCCAATGTTTTATTCCAATGCGAACCCAAGGACAAAAATGAGAATACAACAGAGGAGAAATTGGTCTTTGCCAGTATTGTAAAACAGGCGATGGCAAATCGGCAGCCTGGTTTACTCCCCGACTGATTTTCTTTTCCACTGAAGTCAATGGAAAAGAAACTCGGGCAGGGTGGGAAAACCTGCCGCCGATTCATTATTGCCTGTTTTGTGCTATTGCCTAAGACCAATTTAACCCCCCCATGCGTGTAACTCTTTGTAACTGTCCCTCTCCATGTCTGGCCATGGTGGTGGCAAAACTGCGGATGAATTTCTGTGGAGAGTCTCCTGCTCGTCTGTTCAAAATAATTTGCTCGAAATAACTGCCACCTCACACAGAAAACTCGTTGCAGCCTTTTTCAGGTCCTAAAGTCAACTTCTGCTGGGATATTCCAGCCAGCTACCAATATGCTTAGGTGCACCTTCTGTTCAAGGAGTTGGGGGACTAGAGATCATGTACTCACACTACTTCTGGTGCGACACAACCAATGGCAGCATTTCTTGCGGGGGAGAAGGGGGGTTCAGCCCATGGTGAGTACTTGCTGGTTTAGTCATTGGTGGAGACGGAAATATGGAAACAATAAGCATCTGCAACCAGTCGGTAGATATCAGGAGGTAATCTATTTTGCTTTTGGTTAATTCAAATTGCCAGTGTCTGTTGTAAAAATTAGCTGTGCACTGCGCTGATAGGCAGAAAGCCTAAAGCCATCCCATACCCATGGCTAGCAGATGGTACGAGGCAGAAACCTCAACTCCAACACTGTGGCTAACAGGTGATATCCTAAACAAACCAAAACCATTTTAAATACACAAACAAGGTAACTTACCGACTTTGCACTCCTGCCAGGAGCACATATAAGAAATTCAGGCATACGCTGCACCTGATTTTCTGACCATTAATTTGAACGGTCGGCCAATGATGCACCAGGCTTACTCGGATTTCCAATATGCTCTCCCAGTGGGCAAAATTGCCCACCAGGAATGCAAAGTCACAAAATGACCCTTTCCACTTGCTACAATCATCTCAAATGCATTACATTATATTTCAGTTTACTGTCATATTTGTCTGGAAGCTTTCATATTAAGATTACAATGTTCAAGCTGAGGAATATTACCCTAGTGATGACTGACAATGAGTAATACATAATACATTCATATGACATTCATTTGTCTGCTGTTTTAACCTGTTTAAATGGTTAAAATAGCAGAAATAGGAATGTCATATGAGATCATTAAACACTCAACCATTAATATCATAGTAGACTATAGCTTTTGGGCAGCCTATATTGGCCTATAGCTTTTGGGCAGCCTTTATTGGCCTATAGCTTTTGGGCAGCCTATATTGGCCTATAGCTTTTGGGCAGCCTATATTGACCTATAGCTTTTGGGCAGCCTATATTGGCCTTTAAGTTTTGGGAAGCCTATATTGGCCTTCGCTTTTGGGCAGCCTATATTGGCCTATAAGTTTTGGGCAGCCTATATTGGCCTTTGTTTTTGGGCAGCCTATACTGGCCTTTGCTTTTGGGCAGCCTATATTGGCCTATAAGTTTTGGGAAGCCTATATTGGCCTATAGCTTTTGGGCAGCCTATATTGGCCTATAGCTTTTGGGCAGCTTGCAGTCTGATGCCATTTTTGATATTATCATCACAAGAAGTGGTACTTAAGCTGTTACCATGACATTTCACATCACAACTCTCAACAGCAGAATTGCGGTGCGGCTTTCAGATCTGAACAGGCAGTGCTTAATGGTCTCACAAGAACTACATTGAAGCTTCAAAATGACTTGTTTCCTCTTGACTCATTTGAAGGGTGACTAGTATTTTCACAGCTACATGACTAGAAATGCATGTCTAATGCACAGTGCAGCAGAAGGTTTACCGAGAAGAGTGGATGCCTCGGAGTGATTGCAAAACTTCTTTTTCAGGGATTTAGATGATGTAACACTCCATCAGAACGGAGCTCATGCAGTTAGTGAACGGTTTCCAAACCCTCCAACATAACACAGCCTCAAACTCATTCCCTGGTGTCTATTATTTTCAAATGTAAATTCTGTTTCACTTATTTCTGGACATTTTATTCCAGTTCTGAACCATCTTTCTACTGCTAATGACAGACATCAATAATATCCCTGATCTAAAATGATATGGGTGATTCCATGATCCGGTACCCATAACAGGAGATGGCACTTGCTGATATAATTTCAGAAAATCATGGATGCGCAGCCCATGACTTTCTATCCATTATTGCAGCCTGAGGCGTACTCCTTTCGAGAATTCCTTCCCGCAGGGAGTGCAGAATCATCCATAATCCACAAAAGGATGTTAATATTTGGTGATCCAGAAATGACAGCACTGATAATGTTGGATTAAATTATTTTCTGTCTTCTTATTTGGCCCGCTTTTCCCCTTTCATTTAGGTTGTGACACAGGTGTTTCCATGACTGTTCTTCACACATAGGCCTCAGCAACATCCATGTGCGCTCATGCACAAAGGCTACTGAACAGCAATTAGGATTGGGGAACCCTGGCTCATTTTGTTCTTTCCTTAACTCAGGGACACTGATGCCAATGTTAGCTTCCCTAGTGCCACCCTGGCTGAGATTAACAAACTCAGCAGAGAGTGGGGATTGAACTGGCAGCCTTCCTGGTCTGTGATCCGTCGTTCAAATACTTTCCTCCCTTAGGCCATTTCTTTCGGCATTCCCTCACTGCATGGGCTGCTTGCAGGACTCTACCAATACTGCCAACGAGCCACCAGGAGATGAACCAGCACAGCTCAGGGTCATTTCCCCTGTTGATTCGCTCCCTTTACCTGTGGCAAAGTATTTGATATTGACTTGGCACCACCCCTAAAGAGATAGCAGAAATCAGGAAATTGCTCTGCGTGATATGATAGGAATAAAGTCACATCCTACCCTGTAAGGAGCAGCACACTATTATGCTTCCCTCAATAATGCACAGTTGAATTCTGGGATTTATCATAGTCAATGTTCATTCTAAAATATTAATCTGAGGCAATGTAAATATGGCAATCAACAGCCCCCTTTGAAAGAAATACTTATTTCATATTTTCTTTGTTAGAAGTGAAAGTTTTTTTTAATATGCTTCATTCACCACTGAAGTGGCTATTGAAAATATGCCTTTTTTTCGACAGGAAATGTGAGTCACTGGTCACAAGGTTCAGCTTTATGAACTTTGACCTGGGCAGGAAATGAGTACGCAGCCAGCACAGTTAGACTCTGCTGGTTATTTAGCACAGAATATCCAGAATCAGTATGAAATATTATTGTGCAAGGTAATGGTTCTGCCTTTCAACTAATGAGATATCCTTAAGCATTCATTCGAAGAATAGCCTATATATTTTTTTTTAAACCAAGATTAATCTGCAGGGAAAACAAAAATGTCAAACTTTTATGCTGCAATACAGCTCAAAAATGTAAGTTTAACACAGACCATGGTGTTAACATAACACTTAAAGAAAACTCTGTGATAGGTCTTTCAACAGTGTTCAAGTACACAAACAAATGTTTGGGAGAGGAGTAAGGCATTTTAGGATGGCTTCTCAAGGATAAAGCCAAAATATGGCAGTGAAGGAACCCTTGCACGTTTATCCAGCTCTGCCTGATCCCTGTATGAATGTTGAACAGACACAGAGGGGCGAATTTTCCAGGCAGCAGGTAGGGAGTTGATGTACAGATCAGCCAAAACTGAATGGCAGAACAGGCTGGTATACTCCTGTTCCTAAATTCCTATGCATGGACTGTGAAACTGGGCATGCTCACCCAGGGCGCAATGGAACCCTTCCCCATCACACCTATGATTTTACAACCAGGTTTGCATGTGTAACTTTTTGCATACTGCACGCAAAGGAGGAGCTTATAGTGCCCAAAATATTTCTTGATCTTCAGGCATTATGTCCACCTATTCACACCAGGCAATAAAGGTAAGCTTCACGCAAAAGACAGCTGCTAAATGAACATACGGGCCCAGATTTTCCGGGGCATGTGACCGTGTACGCACAGCTTATGCGGCAGTAAGTGCCCCGCAAGTTCCGGGTATCCGTGTACGCTGCGCATGTGCAAAAACGCGGAACTTGCGATCTATCAAGATTCAACTCAACAGATCATCCGCATCCCCGGGAAACGGACATTCGCTGGCGGAGAGTGGGGCTGTTTGCCCAACTACTGCCCAGCGAACGCCCACGAAACTCTTACGCCTCGTAAATGCAGGGTAGGGCCTTCTTTTACCAGCGTAAGGGTTTAATTAAATATTAAAATAATTTTTTTTAAATCACTTAAACATTCAAAATCCTTTAAAATCAGTTTAGGTTATTTTTGGCCCCTTTAAAAATGTTGAAATTTATATTTCAAAAAATTACATTTTTGTTTTAAATGTTTAATTAAATTGTATTTCAATTAATTTTGACCATGTGGTGATTTATTTTTATTTAGGTTGTGTGAAAGTGTGTTTTTTATGTTATTCCTATTATGCTTATGGGGATTCCGTACGTCAATGAAATCCCCATAAGCATGATAGGAATCCCCCTTTCTCCTTGGTTGGGCCGGCCCACATGATCCCAGGGATGCTTGCGAACCACCTGCGCCCCTGGGATACGTGGGCCTTTACACAGGCCTACGGGTAGAGGCCCAGGAGCACAAGAGTCCGAAGATACGGAGACACCAGGTAGGTGTGTACTTTTCTGTACGGATCGAAGGCATTCGCCCGCGGGAAGCCTCCGACCGCAATTTCAGGGCCATTATTCTTGATTGGATTTTGACTAGTTTTTTGGGGAGAGGTTTTTGTTGGATCTTTACTTGCCTTATGTCACTAGAAAAACAGCCGAATCATTAGTCTCGATTATAAACCTCCCTCGCCCCTAAAATATCGGAATCGAGTAAACCGACCGCAACCGACCCTATTCTCAGACATGATAATATTTACAGCTGCGATTGAGGCCCTGGATGAGGCTCCTGCTAAAAAGCTTGATAATATCATCATTGCCACGACTTCTTTTAACCTCACCACAGGGGTGCCCCCATGCTGTCTGTTGCCCGGCAGCAGAAACAGGGCAGGAGGAGCCGACTGGCCAGAGGAAGCCTGGTTTTAAGCTCCTTGTAAACCAGGAGGAGCAGAGGCGCTCACCCCAGGCCTCACACGAAAGCCTTCTGCCTCCCTAGCCTCAACCACCCCTTCCCAATCTGGCCGGCTGTCGGGTGGGAGTCTGCGCAGAATTATTTAAATGAGGCCCTGCCATAAAGATCAGCAGGGCCTCCACGTCTCCGGCTTTCCCGGGCTCTTCGTCCAGTACCTGGGTTCCCCCGCACCCTCCCCACCTCCCCGTTACTGGCGGGGCCATTGTTTCCAATATCACACAGAAAAAAACAATCGTAAAGAAAATCTTTCTAAGAGTTCAGCACAGCAGGGAGATCCTTAAAGCAGAGGCGATCTGGAAGCTGGTTCCTACGGTACTCCCACCTCAGAAAGCTCCAGGGCACCGAATGGCAAGCTATAGATTCCAGTGTTGTTTGGTCAGTTCAATGAGAGATTGATAGTGAAGGTTGCCTTAAGCAGCCCAGTCACAGTATTTCATGAACATGAGCATTTGCCGCACTATATTCTGCACCAGCGGAAACGAAAGCCCTGACGGTGACCCTGCCCGCCTGGTGCGAGTGGGGCGCATGGGTCGTTGAAATGGTGGTTGTGAGGTTCACACTGCCTTCTGGATGCATTCCCAGCCTCCGTGATTTTAACTCCCGGGTATTGGGGAGAGTGGAGGCTGCCTGCGGCAGGCAAGCGAGGGTATCATAAATACTGAAATGTCCGGGTTCAATGTCGTAATTCGGACCCCGACAATGTTAATGTTGAAAAGTGCAAATCGTGCAATGTCTTGGAGCTGTCCAGAACAAGCAACATCGGGCCAGAGCTCCAGGTAAGTGTTCATTTCTCTCATTTTTGAAAGGTTCCTGGTGGCTCAGGATGAGCAGAGTGCTTCTCCTGGGCCAACAAGGAAACTGGTAGAATAGACAAGGGAGAACCAGTGGATGTGGTGTATTTGGATTTTCAGAAGACCTTTGATAAAGTCCCACATAAGAGGTTAGTGTGCAAAATTAAAGCACATGGGATTGGAGGTAATGTACTGACTTGGATTGAAAATTGGTTAACAGACAGGAAACAGTGAGTAGGAATAAATGGGTCTTTTTCGGGGTGGCAGGCGGTGACTAGTGGGGTACCGCAGGGATCAGTGCTTGGGCCCCAGCTATTCACAATATATATCAATGATTTGGATGAGGGAACCAAATGTAATATTTCCAAGTTTGCTGACGACACGAAACTAGGTGGGATTGTGAGTTGTGAGGAGGATGCAAAGAGGCTTCAAGGCGATTTAGACAAGTTGAGTGAGTGGACAAATACATGGCAGGTGCAGTATAACGCGGATAAATGTGAAGTTATCCACTTCGGTAGGAAAAACAGAAAGGCAGAGTATTATTTAAATGGTGATAGATTGGGAAATGTCGATGTACAAAGGGACCTGGGTGTCCTTGTACATCAGTCACTGAAAGCAAACATGCAGGTGCAGCAAGCAGTTAGGAAGGCAAATGGTATGTTGGCCTTCATTGCAAGAGGATTTGAGTACAGGAGCAAGGATGTCTTACTACAGTTATACAGGGCCTTGGTGAGACCACACCTGGAGTACTGTGTGCAGTTTTGGTCTCCTTACCTAAGAAAGGATATACTTGCCATAGAGGGGGTGCAGCGAAGGTTCACCAGACTGATTCCTGGGATGGCAGGACTGTCGTATGAGGAGAGATTGGGTCGACTAGGCCTGTATTCACTAGAGTTTAGAAGAATGAGAGGGGATCTCGTGGAAACATATAAAATTCTGACAGGGCTAGAGAGAGACTGGATGCAGGGAGGATGTTTCCCCTGGCTGGGGGGTCTAGAACGAGGAGTCACAGTCTCAGGATATGGGGTAGGACATTTAGGACTGAGATGAGGAGAAATTTCTTTACTCAGAGGGTGGTGAACCTGTGGAATTCTCTATCACAGACAGCTGTGGAGGCCAAGTCACGGAATATATTTAAGAAGGAGATAGATAGGTTTCTAGAACCAAAAGGCATCAAGGGTTATGGGGAGAGAGCGGGAATAGGGTATTGAGATAGAGGATCAGCCATGATCATTTTGAATGGCAGAGCAGGCTCGAAGGGCCGAATGGCCTACTTCTGCTCCTATTTTTCTGTGTTTCTATGTTTCCAGGTTCCACTGCCCCAGGCCTCCCCACCCCCAACCCCCCCCCCCCCCCCATCCGACCTCCTCTGGGCACAATCAGCCTCTGCTGCTGCTTGACTCACATAAGAACATAAGAATTAAGAGCAGGAGTAGGCCACACGGCCCCTCGAGCCTGCTCCGCCATTCAATAAGATCATGGCTGATCATCGACCTCAACTCCACATTCCCGCCCGATCTCCATATCCCTTGGTTCCCCTAGAGTCCAAAAATCTATCTATCTCAGCCTTGAATATACTCAAAGACTCAGCATTCACAGCCCTCTGGGCCAGAGAATTCCAAAGATTCGCAACCCTCTGAGTAAAGAAGTTCCTCTTCATCTCAGTCTTAAATGGCATACCCCTTAACCTGAGACTATGACCCCTAGTTCTAGACACTCCAGCCAGGGGAAACAACCTCTCAGCATCTACCCTGTCAATCCCCTTCAGAATCTATGGGCTGGATTTTGTCATTGGGGGCAGGTTGGAGGCGGGTCAGATGGTCGGCGGGTCCTACCCCTGCCTCCGATGTGAGGCGGGACAATTGAGTGATTTTGCCCTAATTGGGCACTTGATTTCCAGCGTGTGGGAACCCCTGGCCCAATGACTCTTTTGGTCCTGAAACTCGCCTCTGATGACGTCATCTATGCAGCTGCATTTAAGGCCTGCAAGCAGCCTTGGTTCATTTTCTGCCTTACAATTTTTTGCTGAGACTTCTGAGGGATTAGTGGTGCAAACATAGCAAGCTCAAGGCCCAAGTGCGCACCCCGTTTTGATGAGGACTCCCTCCAAGCTCTGGTGGAGGGAGCAAGAGCTCTGAAGGAAGTGCTGTTTCCTTCTTCTGGGAGGAAAAAACCTCCCCAGCAGACCAAAGCTGTGTGGCTGCAAGTGGCACAGGAGGTGAGTGCCATCTCAATGTGCAGCAGAACCTGGCTGCAGTGCAGAAAGAGGTTTAATGACCTTCTCCGCACAGGAAAAGTGAGTATTACATCACCATGACCCTCAATCTGCTCCCCATCGCCTCTCATCACCAGCACTCTTCATTGTCAACCTCCTCCTCCACATCCCACTTGACCCTTACATCCCTGCACCCTTAACCATTCCCTCTCTCTGTATGTTCACATTCACTTAACTATTCGACTATGCAGCCCTCACACTCCCTATCACTGTTATGCTATGACAACAACTTACAACACACAGGGAGGGCCCTTGGTCTTGGGACCTCACTCCATCTTTGTGTCCTTCTAAGCATCTATGCTATGGATTCTCTACACTCCTTCATTCTCACTCAAACTCCACTTGTGTCCCTCATTCCAGGAAAAGAGAGCCCACAATAAGAGGGAAAGGGCGAAGAGGGCCACCCTCAATAGTTCAGCTCACCAGTGCAGAGGAGGCGGCCCTGGAGATCGTGGGAGTCGAGGAGGATGCGCAAGTTGGGGACGGACAGGCGGGCGCATCAGTGCAAGCTGGTGACAGAATAGTTTTATCATCTCTCTCATTGACATTGCATGAGTGACTGATCTTGATTCTGATGCTCTAACAGATTGACTTATGATCATCTGCACAATTCAATGTGCATGCAACGTTTACCTCACATGTCTAACTCTTTCCTTTACTTCCCCACAGGACCATCGACAGATCCCCTCCCCACTGCCCAGGTGGAACAGCCTGAGCCACAAGACTCTCAGAGGAAGCTGCAACCTCTGAGGGCGCAGCGTCAGCAGAATTAAGCGCACCCAGCACCAGCGCAGACACTCACACCTCGGTGGGACCTTCGGGAGATAGAGTAGTGTTGTCACCTGGTGTATCACAGCTCACAAGTGAGCATCAGCAGATGGTGGAGACAGGGACAGCAGTGGAGAGTCCTCATCGGAGGGCGCAGGACTCTCCCAGCTTGACTCAGCTGCATGTCGACCCTGTGCCTCCGGGTCCATCCAGAAGGAGAGCGGTGCTGGAACTCCAGGAACAGGTGCAGGAGTCTCTGGCAGGTTTTGTCTCCACGGTCGCTGAGAGTGTCGAGCGAATGGAGGAGTCCATCGCTAACATGAGCAGAGCCTTTGTGGAGGCATTGGCGCGTGAACGCATCACCACGGAAAGGATGGCAACATCCGTGAAAAGGATGGCTACAGTACAGGAGAGGATGGCTTTGGCCATGGAGGAGATAAGTCGCCAGATTGTGGAAAACATGGTCATTGTTCAGAATAGACTGACATCTCTGGAGGAGCGATGGACAGCTATTGAGCAGAGAAACCAGAGCTTCATGGAAGTCCTCTGGAGTAGGACTGCCAGTGCAGAAACGGGTCCTCATGGCCCCACTGAAGTGCAGCAAGGTGCTGTCAAACCACTTGTTAGCTCTGAAGTGGGCCTGACCCATGAGAGGGATGTTGGTTGCAGACAACAAGAAAGTGGGGGCTCCTCTCCAAGCGCTCACACTTCCATGCCACTGCGGAGCCCTCGGTCAGAGCCCCACCAGAGTCCTCACCCAACTGAGATGCGTGTCCCATCCCCTGCACAGCCACAGGACAGCAGACTGTTGGCGAGCCCTCACAGGCTCGCAACCCCAGAGGACGCCCGCCAAAGGTGTTGAGGCAGGAGCAGCATGAAAGTGAGCAAGGGGCCTCCACATCTGCTGAAGCCACAGGGTAAGCACCACGTAGGAGCACGCGTAAGAGGAAGATAAAGCACAAGTAGTCACAAGGGTAGTCACTTGGGTGTTCTGTTGTGTTTAATTGTGAAATGCCATCCGTGAATTTATGTTATAAAATGACATGATGGCAAACTGTTGAAGTTGTGGCCTGTGTCATTTCGCAAATGGGACTTCCACAGTGAGGGCTCAGGGCAACTTGGAATTGTCAGTATGGTGGTCAGAGTGATAGGAAGCTGCAGGTTCTTGTCCACTGTCGATGGTGTGGTAAGAAGGTGTGAGCCAAATGTGTTTGATTGGGCAGCCTAAGCAAATCTGGCCAAGATCAGTGCATCCCTTGCATCCTGGGCAGCAATGTTCTCGCATGCTGCTGTCGCTGGTTGATGCGCCTCCACAAGCTCTTCGTTGTCGCTCTCCTCCTCCCCCTCCTCCACCTCCTCCTCATCTGAGGAGGCTATGCGATGAGCCGCTTGTACCTCAGGCAGCTGCAAGTCACGACGCTGTGCCATGTTGTGAAGTGCACAGCAGACCACGATGATTCTGGAGACCCTGGCTGCTGAGTACTGCAGGGCTCCACCTGATCTATCAAGGCATCTGAATCGCATCTTCAGCAAGCCGATGGTTTGCTCGATAATGGATCTGGTGGAAATGTGGCTGGAGTTGTAGCTCTCCTCAGCTTCGTTTGATGGGCTCTTCAACGGCGTCATTAGCCACGTCTTCAGGTGATAGCCCTTGTCTCCAAGTAGCCATCCGGAAAGTTGGTCTGGCAGACTGAAGAGCGGAGGCACACTAGACTGCCTGCAGGATGAAGGAGTCATGGCAACTGCCAGGGTACTTGGCGCAAACATGCAAAATTTCCTTCTTGTGGTCACACACCAGCTGCACGTTGAGGGAGTGGAAGCCCTTGCGGTTGACAAAAAGACCTGGATTGTGATGGGGTGCCTTAAGGGCCACATGTGTGCAGTCTACGATGCCCTGCACCCTTGGAAAGCCTGCCAGATTAGCAAATCCAACCGCACGCGTGGTTACACTTGCTTGATCCTTGGAGAAGTTGATGTAATTGTGCACGTTGGCAAAGACGGCATCGGTTACCTGTGCGATGCAAGTGTGTGCGGCCGCCTGGGAGATGCCGCTGATGTCTGCTGTTGATCCCTGGAATGAGCCTGAAGCAAAAAAGTTGAGTGCGGTGGTGACTTTGACAGCCATTGGTAAGGGGTGTCCACCCGCTCCTCTGGGCTCCAGGTCTTGTTGCAGCATTGCGCAGATGTCACCCACTACCTCTCGCGAAAGTCTGAGCCTCCTTTGACACTGCTGCTCAGTTGAGATAGCTCATCCTCTGTCTGTAAACCCTGTTTTGGGGGTATCTCCTGCGTCGACGTCCTTCCCTGCGCTGGCAACTTCTGGCCTGTGCAGCTTCAGGTGGGTGAGCAGCAGCTTGGCGCTCCTGTTGTTGCTCCTGCTGTTGGTGCTGCTGTTGTTCAGGGTTCTGCTGCTGCCGCAGCTGGTCTTCATCTGAATCTGATGTCCAGGAGGAAAGGAAATAAATGGTTCCCATGCTGCAGGTATAGACCTCAGCTGAGGAAGCGCTCAGCCAAGGTGGGGAGAGGGGTTTCCCAGGAGGTCACAGTGGAGATGGATCTCAGCTTCAAAACTTCCAAAATGAGTAGACCTGCACAAAATTCTCCCAGACCTGAGAAAAGAAAGTTCTGCCACCTGCAAATGATCATTGTGGAAAACTCTGTTTTTATGGTGGAGCTGCAGTTGTTAGTAAGCCATCCATTTGTGAGCCCGTCAGGATTAACTGGCATGTTCCAGGGGAGACGTGCAGCACGCGGGAAAGGTGTTAAACTCAGAAAGGCCTCTCAAAATGGCATTATAGAGGCACATAAGTGGTTGTTAAGTGCCTTAAGGGCTTATCCCGCCTCTTTCGGGCGGGACCGAAACGGGGTCTGAAAGTCCGCATTTGACAAAGTTGCTCAGAGGCGGGTTGGAGGCGGGATCAGAGCCCGCCGCCATTTTTGGCAACTTTCCCACCTGACCCGCCTTCAAACCCGCCTCCTTGGGCCTGGCAAAATCCAGCCCTAAGTTCCAATGAGATCACCTCTCATTCTTCTAAACTCCAGAGAGTATAGGCCCATTCTACACAATCTCTCATCATAGGACAGCCCTCTCATCCCAGGAATCAATCTAGTGAACCTTCGTTGCACCGCCTCCAAGGCACATATATCCTTCCTTAGATAAGGAGACCAAAACTGGCACAGTACTCCAGGTGTGGTCTCACCAGAGCCCTGTACAATTGTAGCAAGACTTCCTTACTCTTATATTCCAACCTCCTTGCAATAAAGGCCAACATGCCATTTGCCTTCCTTATTGCTTGCTGTACCTGCAAGCTAGCTTTCTGTGTTTCTTGCACAAGGACACCCAAATCTCTCTGAACACCCAAATTTCAAAGTTTCTCACCATTTAAAAAATATTCTGTTTTTCTATTCTTCCTACCAAAGTGAATAACCTCACACTTCCCTACATTATACTCCATCTGCCACCTTACTGTCCACTCACTTAGTCTATCTATATCCCTTTGCAGACTCTTTGGGGGCGATTTTGCCAGCCCTGGGGAGGCGGGTTTGGAGGCGGGACTGCCAGGAAAATGGCAGAAATGGGTACCCGCCCCCAACCCGCCTCCGTGCATTTTCCCAGGAGGCGGGTAGCTGACCCTCGCTGGGTCCCATCTCCTGGAGGCGGGAAGGGGATTACAGCCACTTAACTGCCTGTTAACAGGTAGTTAACAGACAGTTAAGAGGATTATCCCCATTTTTCCACCAGAGGCGCGGGCTTCCCAACATCGGGAAACCCCGCCAGGGTCACCGAGGCGAGCAGTGGGTCTGCGGGGGTCGGAGGGGAGCAAAAGTGCGCTGTGGAGGTGAGTGATGAGTGCAAGTATGGAGAGGTAAGTATGTGAGGTGAGTGGAAAGTGATAGAAAATGTTTACTTACCTTTGTTTCTTCCTGCAGGCTTCAACCGTTGGGAAACCGGAGACTCCGGCATCTCCACGGCAGAGATGACAGAATGGCTGCTGCATTCTCCAATGCAACAGCCATCTGGTTTCTGCTCAGCAGATAGGTTTGATGAGTCTTGAATACAAGGACTCATCAAACAACAGAGAATGTCAGTGTTTGACAGCTTCACAGAGCTGTCAAACGATGACAATTCATCTGTCAAAAATTTTTGACAGATGAAACGTCATACGCTGACGTTCTCTGTAACTGGCTTCCCCTTAATTGGCCTGCTAAGCCTGCTGGGCAGGCTTAACAAGGTCAATCAAGGGAAAATAGCATGGGTTGGCCACAGGTTGATGGAGGTGGGACCAAAACCCGACAAGCAGCAGTCCCACCTCCAAAGTGCCCCCATTGGCAAAATCACCGCCTTAGTGTTCTCCTCACAGCTTACTGTACCACCTAGCTTTGTATCATCAGCAAACTTGGATACATTACACTCGGTCCCTTAATCTAGGTCATTAGTATAGATTGTAAATAGCTAAGGCCCCAACACTGATCCTTGCGGCACCCCACTAGTTACAGCCTGCCAACTTGAAAAAGATCCGTTTATCCCTACTCTCTGTTTTCTGTCCGTTAACCAATCCTCTATCCATGCTACTATATTACCCCCAACCCCATGAGCCCTAAACTCGTGTAATAATCTTTTATGTGGAACCTTATCAAATGCCTTTTAGAAATCCAAATGTACCATATCCACTGGTTCCCCTTTATCTACCCTGTTAGTTACATCCTCAAAAAACTCTAATAAATTTGTCAAACATGATTTCCCTTTCATAAAACCATGTTGACTCTGCCTAATCATGTTATGATTTTCTAAGTGACTTGATACCACTTCCTTAACAATGGATTCCAGCATTTTCCTGACGACTGATGTCAGGCTAACTGGTCTGTAGTTCCCTGTTTTTTCTCTCCCTCCTTTCTTGAATAGCGGTGTTACATTTGTGACCTTCCAATCCGTTGGGACCTCTCCAGAATCTAGGGAATTTTGGGAGATCAAAACCAATGCATCCACTATCTCTTCAGCCACCTCTTTTAGAATCCTAAGATGTAGGCCGTCAGGTCCAGGGGATTTGTTGGCTTTTAGTCCCATTAGTTTCTCTAGTACTTTTTCTTTACTTATATTAATTATGTTAAGTTCCTCACCCTCTTTAGACCCTTGGTTCCCCACCATTTTTGGTATGTTTTTTGTGTCTTCTACTGTGAAGACAGATACAAAATATTTGTTTAACGTTTCTGCCATTTCCTTATTCCCCATAATAATTTCTCCTGTCTCAGCCTCTAAGGGACCAACGTTTACTTTTGCTACTCTTTTCTTTTTTACATACTTGTAGAAACTCTTACAATCTGCTTTTATATGTCTTGCTAGTTTTCTCTCATATTCTATTTTTTCCCTTTTTATCAATTTTTTGGTCAACCTTTGCTGGTTTCTGAAACTCTCCCAATCCTCAGGCTTACTATTATTCTTTGCAACATTATAAGCTTCTTCTTTCAATCTAATGCTATCCTTAACTTCTTTAGTTAGCCATAGTTGGATCACTTTTCCTGTGAAGTTTTTGTTTCTCAATGGAATGTATTTTTGTTGAGAATTATGAAATATTTCTTTAAATGCTAGCCACAGCTTATCTACCGCCATACCTTTTAATCTATTTTTCCAATCTACCTTAGCCAACTCGCCCCTCATACCTCCAGACTACCTTTGCCAATTTGATTTGTCCAGTCTCTATGAAGATTAAAGTCCCCCAAGATTATTGCATTACCTTTGTTGCAAGCTCCTACTATTTCTTGATTAATATTCTGTCCAACGGTATAGCTACTGTTAGGGGGCCTATATACTTCTCCTACCAGTGTTTTCTGCCCCTTGTTATTCCTTATCTCCACCCATACTGATTCTACTTCCTGATCTTCCAAGCCGAGATCCTTTCTCGCTGCTGTCCTTATGTTATCTATTATTATCAGGGCCACTCCCCCTCCTTTTCCATTCTGCCTGTCTTTTCGAAACGTCAAGTACCCTGGAGCATTTAGTTCCCAACCTTGGCCACCTTGCAACCATGTCTCTGTTAAGGCTGTTAGATCAAACCCATTTATCTCTATTTGTGCCACTAGTTTGTCTATCTTATTACGAATGCTTCGTGCATTCAGATAAAGAGCCTTTAATTTAATTTTTTTACCATTATTCCCTGCTTTCACCTTATTCTCTGCTGCCCGGTTACCATTAAACTCTCTGTCCCTTCCTGTCACACTCTGCTTATTTTACCCAAATCGCTACATTGCTCTATTACCTTGACCTTTCTCTTTAGGTTTCTAAATTTCCCCTCACCTGACCCCTCCCCCACCTTTTTTTAGTTTAAAGCCCGATCTACAGCCCGAGTTATTCGATTCGCCAGGACGCTGGTCCCAGCCCAGTTTAAGTGGAGCCCGTCCCGACAGAACAGCTCCCTCTTTCCCCAGTACTGGCGCCAGTGCCCCATGAATTGAAACCCCTTTTTCCCACACCACCCTTGCCAGGGTTCATTGCATTTGGTCCTGGGCAGTGTCCGGCTTCCGCCACAAGTCCCACTCCCGCCCACCGGCCATGACGTCACTCCTGCCGGTTTTAGGCGGAAGATAGAGCAAAATTATTTAATTGAGGCCCAGAAGTTAAAATGACCCATGCATCAGGCCGATGAGTCCATGGGGATTGCCCTCCCACCACACAGCTTGCGCGCCCCAAACGTGCTCAGACTTCAAATCGGGGCTTAATTCGCTGGCCAAAGTGGTAAAAAAGTAGTGCTCACTGCATGTGTACTCCTGATAACTAGCAGAGTACACACCAGCTATGTGAATGTATAATGAGGTCTGACCCTGGAAGATTTGTTGGGCCAGCCATGCAGGAATCAGGCAGTAATCTATAATACCTGCAGGAGACTAGAGCGCCAGTACTGCAACACACATTGGGATCCAGTAGTGTATTATCCAGTAATTACCTCAGTGTGCTCCATATACTGTAGTGTGTTACACAGCTGTAATGCAAAGGGTTCAGCTGACATTGTAGCCCATGAGAAAGAAGCTCGGTCTGAATCCCAGGATGTGTTACTGCCTTTAACATCAACAATTTAGGGTCATTTTCTGACCTTGAATTGGCCTTGCCCACCAAATATACACAGCGGAAATTCAGGCGTGCATTGTGCATGGTTGGAAAATCATGCACAGCGTGCAGCCAAACTTCTGATGCGTGCTATCAGTGGGCTGAGCTCCTCACCAGGAACACAAAGTCGAAAATGACCCTTTATATATCAGTTATCATTTTAAGTAAATCAGAGGTGGAATAGTTGAGGAATTAATTTCTACTGTTTGAAAGGCACTCATGATCCCATCAAGTTCAAGTAGCAGTGATACATAAAAAAGTTGATAAACAATGCTGGAAAATATCATTCCTTCCCCTTAATTTTCTTGGTTTAAACAATCGGATGCAATACTTCATATTGGTAGAAGTAAATAATCCAGTCAGATATTCCCACCATTTTCCCAAAATTGCAAAAAAAGTACTGGGTGAAAGGGTAATGTCCTGTTGATGCTTAAAATAATCAATATTCCAAACTTTTTATGGTATGTTTCTGGGAGAGCAGTATGCCAAATTATTTTCTTTGTACTTTTATGGGAAAAATGATGGTTACTAATCAATCAACTCTTTCAACTAACGACTGTGGAATTGTATGTTAGTTTAAAAGTTCAACAGCAGGAATTGGGAGGGGAGAGTTTCACAATACTTCCTGCCATTCAGTCAGGGTAAGAATTTACTTGAAATGTAAATGTATAACCACTATTTAACTTATAGTCCATGGTGGGAAACTTGAGTCGCGCCCCCTTTGGGGCGCTAACTTCTTAAAGGGGAGGAGCCTTGCGCAACACAACCCGGGACCCAGCTGGGCCACCGGGTATCGGAGTGCCGGCAAAAAAGCCCGGCACTCAAGAGAAGTGCCGGGCTCATGGAGTGCAGGTGGTGGGTCAGGAGGCCGGGGACGGCAGCGGAGGCAGGTGCTGGCAGGCGGCCAGCAACAAAAATGGCCGCCGGCACCTCGCCTTTAAATAGCGCTGCCCCGGCCGCAGGTAGGCCCCCCTGACCCCGTCGGACATAGCGTCCAGCGGTAAGTCAGGGGGCGCTACCGAAGATCGCAGCCGGGGCGCGAGCAGGACACTGCTGAATTTCGCGGGAGTCGTTGGCGGTGCCGTTCCCTGGCGCTAGTTGCTTTGCACCTCATTAGCGCCCTCTTAGGGTGCTAACGGGAGGCGCAAAGCAACCGAATTTTTCCCCCTTTGTCTGCATCTGACGTCCAGTGTACTTGGTAAGAAAATGTGAAAGGCATTCTTAGGGAATTGGGGGAGGAGATAGCGGAAGGGCTTGCCATCATTTTCCAATCTTTCCTAGATGCGGGCAAGGTGCCTGAGGATTGGAAAGTGGCAAATGGGACACCATTGTTCAAGAAAGGGTGATGAACATTAAAAAATAAAACTTTTCCCTTTATAGGCGAGAAATTCCAAAGCTTACAGTCTTCATCCACCTGCCACAACAAACATAAGAACAGTCCAGGCATGTTTAAAAACCACTCAAGTTGTTATTGATCCCACCCTTCCCCACCAAACAAATCACAGAAACTCCCATTGGACTCAAATTCCTTATTATTTAATGCCAGTGCTGAAATCATCCAGTCATAGCAACCAGAAAAAGAATATTCGGCCAGTCGTGCCAGTGCTGAAAAATAGTGTTCGATTCATGTTTCATGACTTTCTAAGGTCAGATTATTCGATAGCTTATCCAGCCAGTTAAGTGTTGCGGGGAGTTTCATTCAGAGGACTATTTTTCATTCTGATCTTTGTGACAAAATCCTTTTGAGCACAACGAAGCTCAGCACAAATCTGGTATTGATGGCGAAATAAAAATCTATGAAAATCTTTTTTAAAAGCATAAAACTTGTCTGGAGCATTCTCACTTTTTCCACCCCTTTTTGTATCCCTTCCGATTGTACAGCAACAACAACAACAACTTGTATTTATATAGCGCCTTTAACGTCGTAAAACGTCCCCAGGCGCTGCACAGGAGTATTATAAGACAAAGAATTTGATACCGAGCCACATAAGGAGAAATTAAGGACAGATGACCAAAAGCTTGGTCAAAGAGGTAGGTTTTAAGGAGCATCTTAAAGGAGGAGAGAGAGGTAGAGAGGTGGAGAGGTTTAAGCAGGGAATTCCAGAGCTTAGGGCCTTGGCAGCTGATCACTATGTACATCACAGTGTTTTACTGACTAGGGCCGATTGAAACTTCCGGTAGGAAGTTGGCAGGAGCGGATGACCGGAGTTTGAGCTGGAGGCCCAGCAGATTTTAACTGTCGGGCCTCTTTAGAATGCCGCCGGTTAGTTGCTCGGCCGTTTCTGGCAGAAAGGGGCAGTTGGCCGGTGGTGAGAGATGAAGATCAGGCAGACCAGAGGCTGCCCGTTGGCTTTGGAAGAAGGCCGCCGGCAGCAAGATTAGTCCGGGACAGGGAGGTGTTTGCAGAGATTTGGGGGGAAAGGCCGGGCAGCAGAGTCTTTGTGGGACCTAGAAGAGCTCCACAAGGACTCCTGCTCTTTCGAACCCCACTAAGGAAAGTAATTTTAAAACTTATGTAAGTGGGCCTTCTGGCTTTCCGAACGGTTAAAATTCCATGGGGTCCCATGCACGTCATGCCAATGGGATAACGCCACACTTGGGTTTTTAAAAAAATGAAGATTGTGGGAGGAAGGAAAGACTGAAGGGTGAGGAGATCCACTGTTCAGATATTCTGGGAGAGAGCGTTAGCGTAGTAGACAGTGCATTGAATATTGGCCCGGAATTTCCTGGGAGCAGCTCCTGCTCTGCCAGCGTCACTTCGCTGGATGTATGCCCTAAATAAGGTTCCCAGCACACTTCCAGTGAAGTTACTGCGTTGGAGTGTAAGTAGCTCCGAGGAAATTTTGGCCCATTGATTTCAGCAAAGTGAGGATGCAGGGAGGATGAACAGTACATAAAGTCCAGCTTAGGAGCAAGAAGAGGAGAAAGTTCTATTTTTGGATGAGTAGCAGGGTGAAGCTGTACTTTTTAATATTTATTATTTACATTGTATAAGTGCCTATCTGACCTGTTTCAGTACATCACATACCCGTGGTGGTCTGGTATGTGTCACAGCAATGTCTTTCCATAAAGATCTAATAGGTCTATGTGACTTGATACTCATTTCATTATTAACCAGTGTGCCTATGGTATTCAAACTTTCCTGGTTGTCAAGAGACAACCATGTCAATGGTGTTCACTTCTCATGACTTTACATACCTACAAATTTTTATTGATTTTCTAAATTGATTTTGATGATCCAGATCCCTGCTGAGCGGGTAGGTAGCAATTCAAAGTCAAAATGCATTTGAATGTTTATTTTCTAAAAAGCCAACTGCCAAAATGTTGTAAGTTGGGGTGCTCAATTCCATACACATCAACCTACAAATCTTGCCAAAGGTATCAGTTACTAAAAAGTTGATGCAGTCCCCAAAAAGCTAACAACTGTAAAAACAATCAGCAACTCAACCAAAGTCCTGAATCTAGGCCCATGACCAAGGCCACTTCTTTACAGTGACCGAATAAGTTAAATTCTGTTTTTATTACCTGGGATTCCAAGCTTTTCACCAGGGTTTTGGAGATCACATTTTGAAATTTGGTCAATTTTTACGGGCCAAAAGGCCTTGTCTGTAGCAATTGAAAACAGGTAGTTACATTGAGAGTGCAGTGGGACGTAGCCCTGTTGTAACTAAAGCTGCTAGAATACTTCATTTATCCATCGATTGGAGTGCAGGGGGAAAGAAAGACACAAAACTTCTTTTTGCAGTGGTGGATTTAGAAATTTCTGAAAGAATGTGTGAACACTGAAGATACAAGATTTAGGGGGAAAAATTTGGTTGGTTAGTGCCTCCTGTTAGCGCCTCCGGGGGGCGCTAATGGGGCGCTAGGAACTTAGCGCCCGAGCGCGGCGATTTTAGCGCCGCTCGCGAAATTGACCAGTCATTTTGCGGCGGCGCTAAACACTACCGCCACGATCTCCTGCGCCCGCAGATCATGACGTCAGTCAAGCGTGCAATGCCCCGGTTGCACCCCGGACCGGATATTGAGTCGGGTCCCCTGCCTGAACGCCTGCCACTAGGAACGACAGGTAGAGGGGAACGTTTACAAGTAGGGAAGGGGCTGGGGAAGCGCTATTTAAAGGCGAGCGCTTCCTGCCTTTTCTTCTCAGCAACATTTTTGGTTTTAACGCTGTCCTAAGGAGTTTTGGCCCTCACCACCACTTTGAGGTTTCTAAGCGCCAAGCTCTTTCCCTGGGCCTATCCATTAGTGCTTCCAACACAATTGCTTTTGAGGTCTCTCCAGGCCGAGATTCAAGGCTGCAATGAGCAGGGTGTGGCTGGCCAGCAAGATGGCCCCTCCCCTTTAAGAACTGGACGGCGCCAGTCTGTCTGGCTTCCATGGTAACTGGCATCGCCTGAGCTTCGGTAGCATTCTGAGGTAGCGCCTCGCTCCCTGACGTTTGCGCCTTAAGAGAGGTGTGTAGCACCTGATTCAGCGCTTAAATCATCTCCAGGGGCGATAGAGGCGAATTTTGCAGTCGGAGGCGATAAACTTTGCGCCCGGCTGATATTAGTGCCCCAAAATGGGCAATACCAAATTTTTCCCCCTTACTTACTAGGAAGTAAATTCAATAACTTTAGATTATTTAAATATATATTTGGTATATTTCCAGCATTTTGGAATGTACTGAATCTACTGTAGTTCTGCCTTTGCAGACAAAAATAATTTATGCTGGAAAGTTTACAGATTTTTCAATTTTTAAAATAAAATGGTTGTTGCAAGTTACAATTGACTCTTGATTTTTGTACAATCCGAAAGTAATGCATAGTGTGTATAATAGGTGACTAGATCTCACACACAGGCTGAAGGAAGCTTTTCCACTGCATGTTTTGGAGTTCTGAACCATAAACAGAAGTGTTTAAACACATCTTTTATGCCACAAGCTTAACCTACATTAGGACTTTGCTGTTACTGCAGAAAGACAAGGAAGGCCAAAGTGTCCTCTGATCCTTCTCAATATGGTCTGAAGGACTGTGTCCAGGCTGAAGTTAGCATCCACCAGGATGTCCAGGTACTGATACGAACCAACATCTGAGACAGATAACCCCTGTATCCTCCAACCAACACCTTTGAGATCTAACCTTGAGGTGTACAAAGTATAACATGCTTGGGGACACACAACAATACTGTTTCGTCCACTGTTCAAGATGGAGAGTAGAGTGCACCAGATCTTCTACAACATAAATCATCTTTGAAAAAGAGTGCCACAATTCTTTCAGAAATGTCCAGAGCAGACAATCTGAGACGTTTCCTCGTAATGCTATTCTATACATCATTGATTAAGACATCGAATAGGATGAGTGACAGTGAACAATCTTGCCTCATTTTTCTTTTGGGAGAGATAGGTTCAGTGAATCTCTGATTTACCCTAAGACAGATCTTGAAGCTGTAGTACACAAACAACGACAACAACCATTTATATAGGATCTGTAATGTAAAGAACGTACCAAGTCACTTCATGGATATGCATAAGAAAAATGGACACCAGGCCAGGAATGGAGATGTTAGGAGGGGTGAGAGATGGGTTTTGAAAAGGTTTTTAAAGGGGGAGAGGGAGATGAAGAGGTAGAGAAGGTTGGGGAGGGAATTGCAGAGGGGTGTCCCAGGTGGCTGAAGGCTCTGCCACCAGTAGTGGGAAGCAAGGAGGGGGTGCACACAAGGCCAGAGGCAGAGAAATAGAGTATTTAGATGGGATATAGGGCTGGAGGAGATTGCAGACATAGGGTAAAATCCAAGATTCAGCCGCCCGCCCCCATAGCTTTCAGACTCTTCAAGATTGTCACGTGAAGTACAAGATTAAAAGTCTTACTAAAATTGATGAGAGCAAACTAAGTAGAATTCCCCATAGCTCCACAATCTTCATGAAAGAAAAATGTAGTTTGCTCCTTTCTGACTGCTCCTAAGCATCCAATATATGTGCCTCAACGACCTGAAGAGCCACTGATATCAGCTAGATTCATCAGTCGCTTTCAGGCTCACTACGGTTCTCACTCCTGTGGATAGAAAACACGGCTGTGCTCTGTACACCGAGGGTCTGCATGCTTTAAACTGAATACTATTCACCAAACATAGAAGAGGCAGCTTTGAGGCAAGTTGATGGTTCCTGACATTTTCTCCAAGATCAATATCATCAAACCCCCACCTAGAGGAGCAGTCAAACACCGATCGTTAGCTGTATAATCGCCCGCCTGATTGTATAATTTACATTACACTGTGCTGTGTATTTTACATGAATCTGTACACCATATGACTTCTTGATACAATTCACATCACTCAGTACAATTTCCATGAACAATCTCTGCAGTATAATCTGTATCAGAAGGTTTGAAGAACTTAAATGCCACTGGGTGCCATTTCACTATGATCCAAAACAGGGCCCACGTGACCATACATGGCCACAAACTCTCATGTGTGCACGCACAGAAGGGAACTGTGGGGCACTCTGGGGATATCCTGGGAGACTGGTCAGGCAGGCAGCACTGAACGCATTGATTTTCATCACCAAACACTGGCACAGCGCTACAAACCGCTGATGGCTGGCATGGAACATTGACGGTTGGCATGTTTGCTGGAAGGAGGCCCCTTCAGATAATACTGAAAGAAAATATGGATCGAGAAAATTATCATTTACAGAATTAGGTTCTTCAGAAAAAAGGGCTTTAAAAGTTGCTGGACATGTATAATCTGTGCAATGCAAATATTTATTAAAGCCTCCGCCATTTTAAGTGGATTTGTGTTGAGGTTTAAAACGGTGCCATCACACATTTCATAATATTGCAATTCATAATACGTAAATCTCTTAAGAGACACTTGCACCCCTACCAAAATGTCACACAAGCTGTGTGTGGCAGTTCTTTGACTTACGATTTCTAATATTTATTACTAAAGACCACATGATTTAAAAGCTTATTTTTCTGGGTGGATGTTGTCATTTTGAGCACAGTTTAAAAAGAAGAGTAATTCATTTGTGTGACAGTAAAAGAAACAATGGGAGAGCTGAAGGACCCTAACGTCTATTCACAGGTGCTGTGTGGTTCTTTCTTGTGATATTTCTCTCTACTTGATGACAAACTCACGCTCTTGATTAACAGGCACAAAGCAAATTAATTTTGTGATAATGTGCAGGGAAGATGTCTTTTGTGGAGAAAAATACATTTCAAATGAAGTTCCAATTCCATAACATGTAAAAGTGGAAAGTCTTCTGTTTCACCTCAATCTTGCAAAAAACTACTTGTCTTCAGCAGATTCTGCTGTGGTGGATCATTAAGTCTAGGAGAATTGAATTTGATTCGAAGCAGAACTACATTATGTATGACAACTGGACTTACAAGGTAAGGAGAGTGTGCATAGCAACATTGGTGTATGTGAAGACAGTGTGCATTTTACTGATCCTTTTCTTCCGCATTCCTCTATGGTGCAAAATACACAATGAATCCTCTTTGGATCAAGCTCCTGGCGCAGAATTTCCTTGTACTATTCGGCGCGACAATGACGTAAGAGCTGGGTATGCCCTAATTATTTCCAAGAAAATTTGTGCGTGAGTGACTTACGCCGGTTTTTCGCTGGAACCTTGCTATAAGTGAATTTCCTTGATCATTTGAGCCGCTCCCAAGAAACTCCATTTTGCTCATTAACATAGCTCTGCGCTCCATGTAAAAGACCAGAGAACGCAAGTTTCCTGCATTTACACTGGTTCGGAACCGGCTATGAATACCATTAGCTCAGAATTTTTATGTAACGTCTTAAAACGAATATGAAAAAAATAAAACTATTTTCCTTTTTGATTTTATTTTCTGCCTCATTGTTGTCATTTGTAAAACTCCGACATGGTTGTCACAGCACATTCTTGATTACATAGCAGTGATTCCATGGTCACAACCTCCCAATACTGGAGCTCTGAATCCCTGACCCGTACTCCCTGCTAGAATGACTTCCCCGCTGACGGTGCAGTATTTTGGAATCAACCTATACAGTTCTACAGGAGCGGGTGTAAAGTAGAATCTCTCTCTCACAGAATTTCTCCTTAGGATCGAGAACCCTCTGATCCTTTTCTACCTGAATGCCACATAATGTAGGTTGTTATGGTCCCCTCTAGGTATTGTATTTCCACAGGTACAGAGTGAAAACTATAAGTCCCGTGAAGTCTCTGTCTCATACACATATAATTTGTTCACAGCAGCTGGAAATAATCAGCACTTAGGCATTAACTGAACCTTCCACCTCAAGCCTCATCCTCCAGACAAGAGGGTAAACTCTAAGGAAAAAATATCTGGCAGCCATTTTGAATATTAAATAATACATTTCATGGGTAACTTTAGTGATTTTCTTTTTCAAAACTACATAATTTTTATGCCTTTGTTAATTTATAGATGTTATTTTTACCTGTTTATACCGATCTGTGGAAAACGCTGGTTGAAAACAGTGCTAATAAATTATCTGAAGGACCTGATTGGTCGGTCTTGTGGTACTTGTCCCATAAAGAGCAGTTTTGAAAAAAAATTGAAGGATTTGGTTTTCTGCTGGTTGCTTGTCCCTAAATGATGCTGCTTTTGATTAATTCATACTTAGTTAATTGGATATTTAATTGGTAATTTAGAAGATTATTTGACCCATTGTGATTTTCTGTCCAGTTGTGACACTTTGAAAGTGCAGTTGTGGTGTTTCTGAAAAGTATGATGTGACAGATGCAAAACTTTTCATTATAGAGATGGCAACCTTCAAACAGGTCATAAACTATTTCTCAATTTGGCACTAACTGGCAATAAGTTAGCAATCTCACTTAGAGAAGCCACAGGATAGTCTGTGTGGGAAATGGAAAAAAAGTCACACTGGTGCAGTAGAGAGTTTTGAGTTTAAGCTGAGGCACATTGTTGGAGCATAGTTGAGGGAGCTTTACTGCATCTAACAATTTTATATCTGATTAAGGAGTGCTTAACGTTGGCATCAAGTGCCTGAAATGGGAAAATTAAAGAAAAAAAAGAAATAACGTGAATTTCATAAAAACAGATTTTAAAAAAAATCGAATTGAGACCTTCAGATAGGTTATAAACTGTGTGCCATATGATCATATTTTCTTTGTTTAAGGGTAACACTTGCTCTTTTCAAAGGTATTTCTCGGACCTCCTTTTCTGAGGTCTTGCTGTACCACATCAATCCTGGTTGAGAGAGCAGGAAGGTGGTCCGCTGCTCGACCGCCACCAGTGCAGCTCTGAAAGCAGATGCTAGAAGATCACTGAGTGCCCTGGGACGACGGTCACTCTGGACCCTACCAATAAAAAGGTTTTGTCTCTGTACGATCGAATTTAAACTCCCTTCTGGCTTTTAGTCCATGCTTAACATTGCCTGTTGTCCATCACATGCTTAACAGGGACCACTCAGATCCTGAAACTGTAAAAATAAACTCGTCATGACATTCTGATCCCAGATTTACCTTGTCTGCCAGTTTTGGTTTGCAGCTGGTTACTCTGCTGACTAACCACCCTACCGCCCCTTATATTTAAACATTTTATTTAGTGTGAAAATTGAAAGGAAAGTATTTCTTTCCACTGTGTGAGCTGCAGCTACCTGGAAGCTCAACACTCACCATACCGTCCTGAAGCATAGAATACTATCAATAATATTACTAGATCTTTCACCTACTCTCTTTCCTTCTGCAGTATTTTCTGTGACTCGTCCAGGCGAAACTGTAGGGCCATGGTTTTCATGGAGTCGTTCTCAAAGGGCTGCATGGTATCTTCCAGTAGGAGCTTGGATCTTTCAGAGCAGTTGGTAGAATTACATAAACTCAAGGTGGCAGAAGACTCCAGACTTTGTCCTCCTCCATTCTGCTTATCTCTCGGTATATTTTCAATTATATCAAAACCCTGGGGACAGACCACATCAAATCTTTAAAATGTTAAAGATACATGCGACATGAGTAATACAAACATCTGCACTTTTTCAAAAAATATAGTTTTAATGGAAAATGTCCCAATTACAGGAAAGGGACTTTTCCAAGAACTGGTTCTGGTTGATTCTGTTTAGTCTCAGGAAATGACTTTATAAGGTGCACCATGTGTGAGTCATATCTTTGAGGGATCTTGTCTGTCATTCGGTTTCAGCCAAATTATGGCCCTCAAAATGCCCGTGACAGCCCTTTGCGATTACAGCGTCAATATGGGAAATGACTGCAAAGTATTTGCCTGTTATCTGATGTTCATTTTGAGGAGACTAATCTGAGCAGAACGAACAGCGATACCCACTACAAACAAGAGCTTCACATTGTGCAACTTAGAATGTCAGGTTTGGAGACTGCACAGATAATGTGGCACTGCTGAGAAGCTCTTTTTGCAGCCTGGCTGCTTCTTTAACACTGTGCCAAATATCAACCTTTGCTAGCTTAGTATTTGTATTGTAGTTCTTCCAAAATCAAATATAAGAACTAATAGGCTATGTATCCCCTTTACTAACAGGAATTCCAGTGCTTTTGTAAAACCTGCCATGGCTTTCTGTTCCACCCTGCCCACTGCTAGTCTGTTCCATAACTCTATTAGCTTCTTACTAAAGAAAATGTTGCTTAAATTTCCTATTTGCATTTGACACCCTTAACTTTAAACTGGTCCTCAAATCCTGTGCCGAAAAGAAGAATTTTTCTGAATCTAAGTTCTCCATTCCTATGAAAATCTTAGAACTCTCGATATTATAGAGTTCTGATGAAAGGTCATCAACCTGAACCATTGGGGGTAATTTTAACCTAACCGGCCCCTCACAAAACCAGTGGGGTCGGGTGGAATGCAGGTTTTACACTCCGCCCAATATTACTTCAATGGAGAGTAGAATCAGGTGGGGTGTAAAAACCAGCACATGCACCCGATCCAGTCAGCTTCTCGATGGGTTAGGTTAAAATTGTCCCCAATATGCTGTCTGACCTGCTGAGTGTTTCCAGCGTTTTCTGTTTTTACTTCAGATTTCCAGCATCCGCAGTACTTTGATTTTGTCTCTTTATAATATCATGTCATCCTCCTTCACTGTAGAGAGTTAAGTCCCAGGGTAGTCAATCTTTCCTCATAGCTCAACTCTCTAAGTTCAGGAATCAACCTCATTGTCCTCCTCTGGACTTCCTTTAATAATTCTACATCTTTCCTGTAATACGGTGACCAAAACTGAACACGACAATAATACTTAATTATGATATTTATTTGATCATATCTATATATATTTGTATATATCATTATATGTTTACGAATCTATAATTATCTGACAGAATATTCACATCCACAATTCAACTAATAACCACTTTTCATGAATTGAGTTGCTATAATAATAATGGCAGGGAATATTAGGCAAAGATTTTTACATTGTTTGTATGATCACTTTGTTTGTATGGCCATCTAGCACTGAAGATATTGGAAAGTCCTGAAGTTAAATTAATAAGTTACCACTAAAGAAAAGACTATTGGGTACACTCCGGAATAATTCAAGCACCAGTTAGACATTGTAATGAGAGACCTTAGCTTTCTGTGGAAGGCTGTGTTAGAAGGAGTGGAAGGCCTCCCTCATCTGTACTTATCTTTGTGAACTCTTTGTGAAGAGTTGATCCACTACTATGGGAATACTGTTGACAGAAAACTGGCCATTTCCTGCGCAAGTGTTTCCACTAAACTCTCTCAAGTATTTATTTAACTGCTGCAATGGCACCTTCTCAAATTTGCCAGGATAATTTAAAGTCTCCATGCAACAATGTTTGGTGAACTTTTCTTATTTGTTTACAAGCGGCATGATGTGAATCACAATAAAACAAACATCTTCATGTCACTTACATGGAATGTCGTGACAAAAATGTCTCATTGGTCTTCAGGCTCTTTTCTCTCCCAAACAAAAATGTGTGCCAAAACTTCTATGTGAAGACAGTAAGGGCCTAAAATTCTGGTTGGGCCAAGGTTAGAGAGCCAGCGGACTGCCTGCAAGTGGCTGGAATTTGGGGTGCATCTTGGTTCCAGCTAAATTCCCCCCCATTCTTCTTGTTCTCCATTTTACAGTGACGGAGGGAGAAGGCGAGTCCTCTGTCCTCCCTCCCTCCTCTATCAAGGGGATGTGTCTGCGACAGGAATTCGCCCATTCCACCATTATAAGGCCTCAACATAACTCTCACCAGCTGACAGGTGGCGTGAGTTCTGCTGAAGCCTTTTAAAAGGCCCAAACCTTTACCAGACAAAGGTAATTTATCCAAGATGGTATTGATTACCTTATTTTACAAGACTCCTGGCACCCATTGGAGCTGAAAACCTTTATCCAGAATTTTTTTCTTCAGATCTGCGAGAGCCAAGGGAGCTACCTTTCAAGGGCATATCAGGATAGGTGCCAGCAGCCCATCCCAATCATGTAAATGGCCCTGTCCCCACAATTTGAGGCATGATCTACATCTGTGAATATTGGCAGACTGGGCTTCTGCTCTGCTGCACTGGTGCAGTTGAATTTCAGGCCCTAACTCTTTATTGATGTTCCGGCACTCAAAGATAATGCAGTAAGCTGCCTCATTGGCCTAAACTATTGGGAGAAATTGCAGGTGCATGGTGCAGCAAAGCCATCAAGAGATTTGTAAATGAAGATGAGGATTTTGTCCATAAAAACTGTCTAAAAATCAACAGGCAATAGCATCTTTTTTTCAATTCTATGCATCTGGGGAGAGTGAACGCATGCCATTTGCAATTTAATGTTAATGAATTTGCTGTTAAAAAGTTCTACCACGTATACAATTACAGAAGTGTGCACAGCAACATAACATTGCTTGCCTTGTACTTTTTTAACTAACAGTCTGTTATTTGTTCTTTTATTACATAATAGAAATGCTGATCCAGTTCTAAGATAATTGTTTTGGATATTAAGGGAATCAAGGGATATGGGGATAGTGCGGGAAAGTCGAGATGAGGTCAAAGATCAGCCATGAGCTTATTGAATGACGGAGCAGGCTCGAAGGGCCGAACGGCCTACTCCTGCTCCTAATTCTTATGTTCATAATATACTAAAGTGACATAACTATTGGATACATCTGACACTTTAGAAAGACAAATTAACGGGGCAGCACAGTGCCATAGCATGTTGGAGCTCAACAGTCTGTGCCATTAGCGTCCTACTGACTGAATGGGCTCGCCCAACATTAGAACATTTAGCCTTACAGACCAGAGGTTTCCAGGTTGGTTTTCTGGTCTGTGTGAAACGAGCTGATCTCAACAAAGCATCAGCAGAAAAACTACATTTTGTTTCAGTTGCGGATAATGCAAAGAAATTGCAACAGGAGAAGGGAGAGAAGAAAATAAAGAAATCAGCAGATCAGGAAAGAATCGAAATCAATTTAACTCTTGAGATTATTCCCAAAGTTACAAAGTAAGCAGGCATATTTTATTTACATGTGCATGTGTTTCATCCACTGAACTCTGCATATGGTTAAAGAAACAGAGTTCAACTGATGAAAGAATATTATTAGTCCAGGTTACACAGACTAATGAGTTGACCCAGTAATTATTTGCCTCTTGTCCTTCAATGGCATTCTACTGATGGACTGTTGTAGTTTGTATTTTTAATGTGTCTGTCCCTAACCAACAACTTGGAAGCAACTGTTTGATGTTTTATTAAAACAAGGGTCAATCACTGCCTGGGGCAGGTTCGCCTCCCAAGGAATCATTATGTAAAATAAGAAATAGGAAGCTGGTGCGAGAGGTGACTTATAATAAAGAAAGAAAAATACAGAACGAAGGAAGAATCATTACTCGTTTTAGTTAAAGAAAATATTTTGATAGATTTTGCTCTTTAAGAAAAAGCACAACCCCATTTGCAATCTGTGTCAACTCTTGTTGGCCATAAATGTCACTCCTAACATTTCCCTGATGTTGACAGCTCTGAAAGTACAGATAAAAATAGAGCAAGAGAGAGAGAACGTTTTGCACTCCTGATGTCAACAGGAGCCATCAACATTTTGAATTTGACTGTATAGAAAACCTGCTTCAATCTATTTCTATCACATTAACGTTGGTCTTTGTCTGTCATACAGACACTATTACCTATCTACCTTGATGGTTCAGTGTGTTTACACAGTGGGTATTTGAGCCATTGAACCATTGAGATCCCAGGTTTGATTCCCAGGCTAGGTTGAGCTAGTTGATTTCAGCTGGGAATGTATTGGAGGCATTCATTCCCCCTTGGTTAGGCAGGGGAAGATGAGCCATGATTAGTGCTGCTGATGTCTATCCAGTGATTCCTGTTGAAAGTCACACTTGGGGATGCCAGATGAGGACAGGGCTCTGCTGTAATGCCCCCTGTGCTTGAAAGCTCACTGACACTTATTGTCAAGCCTCAGGCACGAATAATAGCCATGTGGAAGATGGGCGAGTACCTGTTAAACCATCGCTCAGTATGGACTCAACAGCTTGAGGAGTGGGAAGAAAATTAGTGGATAAAGAAAATTGTAAATTATGTCTGCAGTCACAGTTTGTCAAGTCCTCTCATTTGTTATCATCAGCAAAATTAAATAAAATTCTTCAGGACAAATGTCAAAATCATTTATGTAAATGGAAAAGAAAAGAGGTCTTGCACAGACCTCGTCTCCATTTAAAAAGAAAGAAAGATTTGCATTTATATATCGCCTTTCACAACTTCAGGACATCCCACCACGGACCTTTCTAAGTGCTCATTAATTTCATCCAATATTATGGACACATGGGGGCTGAAGTCCTATGGGGGTTTCACCGGCCTCCTGCCGTAATTCCAGTGGGAGACTGGTGGATCTCCTATGGAATTTCTCCTAGTTCACCCACAACTGAGGTAATATTGCATAGAAATACATAGGCCTGGAATTTGCGGTCAGCGGCGAAACAAAGGCATTCGCCGCTGGTCCTGAAGTAAGCTTCGCACAAAGATCTCGCGATCTCTGTAGCGAGATGTTTGGGTATTTCGACGCGTAATTCAAATCAACGGAGCTGTTGTGACGGCAACAAGCTGTCTAAGCAGCCAACCAAAACACAGAATTCTCACAGGCAGCAAACAAGGCATTCTAACTTTTTCAAAATGTTAGAGAGAGCAAAACAAAGATGGGGCTCTCACATGGGGAAAAGGCAAACCTGAAATAAAGATGAACAAACTTTTTTTTTATTACATTTTTTTTTAAGTTTCTTAAAAATTTTAATTTTTATTAAAATAGATAAATTTGACACTGTACAAAATTTAAATTAGTTTTTCAGGTCTATAACCTTTGTTTAGCAGTCAATACGCTGTTAAAACCCCAGTTACATTAAATCCCTTTGGGTCTAACTTTTAGTGGGGAATTTAGCATTGTTTTCATCAGTTTCCCTGATTTGAGAGATTTCACTGATTGCCAGCTCTGTGGCGTGGGGGGGGGGGGGGGGGGGGGGGGGCGGCGGGTCCACAGCGCAGCCAGTCTCGGAGCAGTGAATGACAGACCGCAACTTTAGGATTTCAATGTTAGGCTGTGCATGTGCTAAATCCTGAAGTTGTGGTCAGATTCAAAGGCGTAATGACGGTGAACGCTACCAGTTTGCCATCATCAGGACCGCAAATTCCGGGCCATAGAATCTACATCAGAGAAACAGGCCATTCGGCCCAACTGGTATTTAAATTCCACACAAGTCTCTTCTCGCTCTAATTACCTCTTCCCAACCTGGCCTATATCTGTCTCTTCCCTTCTCCCTCATGTACGCAAGATGAACTGGCCCATAATTTTCTGATTTATCCCTTTCTCCTTTCTTGAGCAAAGGTATAACATTTGCCACCCTCCTTTGGTACAGTTCCCATTTGCAAAGGTCTTTGAGACAATTTATATCAGACTCAGTGCTAAAATTTTGAGTATTTTATGGAACAATTTTTCTCACTAAAATAGATTCACAGCAATTTCCCTAAGTGGACCTTGCCGCTTTGATCCAGAATTTGCATCTTATTGAAAATCTGCTTTTTCAGAGTTGTGTGACCCAAGGATTTACTGGATTAACTCTAATCTGTACTATGAAACAACTTGCTTTGGATTGGTAGAATATTAAGTACAGACTTCTAAAGCTAAAGCAAACAAAATATTTATTTACAATTTAATGGAACCAGGAAAAAAAAATCAGTTAATGCATTCAATTAAAATATTAAACTCAAATATAATGACCAAAGTTTCTAATAATCCTCTTGGAAAACAATACAATATTTGGTTTGGCAAATCCTTCCTATCTTCAAGCTTTCATTCCCCTTTTATCCCTGATGTCGGACTAATTGAATTATGATATATATAATGGCTGGGAATTTCCTCGGGAATGCTCCCGCTCCACCACCATAACTTTGTGCAGCGGAAATCCCGTTTACACGTTAGGAGTTGCTTCGCTGATTGAGCTCAGAATGAACTGCTGAACTGAAAACCCTTGCAGTTTAAGCTGCTGACGCACCAGAGCCATCTGTGCTCAGGAATCTCCAACATTACTGGTAAGAGCAAATACAGACTCACTAGTATTAAGGTTCTTTTTAGATGTTTTTGGATAGGCTCCCAGGCAAACAGACCAAACTTAATAACATAGCAACTAAAAATACAAACAACTAACTACAGTATTCTAGAGAAACTAAAGCCCCAGTTTTAACCTGGGGCAGGCTCAGGGCGGGCAAGGTGCGGGAACGGGCGAGAGTCCCGCGAGGTTTCGCTGGTGGGTTTTGGCGTCACGTGGCAGGACACCGATGGCGCCACTGGGGCACGGCTTGCACATTTTAATTAGGCCCTCATCTACCTGTGGCTGGCGGCCTCCGCACTGCCGGAAAACCCTGCAGTTCAAATAGTGGGGGCGGGAAAGCTGCAGGAGTGTAGCGGCTTCCACCCGGCCGCCATTTTAACTACCCCACCACCACATCATTCCCAGCAGGTGGGTTGAGTTAAAATCGGGGCTTAAGATATATTTTAACTTCACACCATTTTCCATTAACAAGTTACCAGGCAACCATAATGGACAAACCTTACCTCATGCAAGGCACAGGAATAATTCATTGTTTACACCTAGGCAGCCAGTAGCAATTCAACACAGTGACCACAATCAGAATTTCATAAGCAAATCCACATATTTACAACATTCACGCAAAAACCCTTCCTGAGAATGGTTTGTCCGGGCTTACCAGTAGAGTTCTATATAAACTTGCCCAAAAATAGTAAAGAATACATTTATTACCTAAACAGAAATATGGTAATGATAAGAAATAGATTATCATATAATAGCTGACAGTTCCCTCATGGCTGGAATTGCCTGATCAGTGCAAGACATTTGTGCATGTGTGTTATTCCCTGGGAAAGCTGTGTTTACAACAGATCCTAGATCTCAGGGCAACATTGTGTTGCCTGCCTCATTACTGATAGAGGAGCTAGTATTATCTGAGTACATGTATAAAGAAGCATATATGTCAACTACAAAAAGGACCTTCCTTGCTTGTCTGTCAGTCATGGCTCAGTTGGTAGCACCCTCACCTCTGAGTCACAAGGTTGTGGGTTCAAGTACCCACTCCAGAGTACTTGAGCACAAAAATCTAGGATGACACTCCAGTGTAGTGCTGAGGGAGTGCTGTGCTGTCGCAGGTGCTGTCTTTCAGATGAGATGTTAAACCGAGGCCCCGTCTGCTCTCTCAGGTGGGCATAAAAGATCCCAAGGCACTATTTCGAAGAAGAGCAGGGGAGTTATCCCCAGTGTCCGGGCCAATATTTATCCCTCAATCAACATAACAAAAACAGTTTATCTCATCATTATTACATTGCTGTTTGCGGGAGCTTGCTGTGCACAAATTGACTGCTGCATTTCCTACATTACAACAGTGACTACACTTCAAAAAGTACTTCATTGGCTGTAAAGCACTTTGGGACGTCCGGTGGTCGTGAAAGGCGCTGTATAAATGCAAATCTTTCTTTAAATATATGCTTCTGTTTGATACAGATACCAGTGTCAGCTACTGACTGTTGTGTCCTCTAAGCTTTAGCTTATCACTGGTTACCTTTATGGAAAATTGTTTCTAGCGCTTATTTTGTGATTGACTGAACCGTATAGGTTTCAGGTCTGTGCTGAGTTTGCTGATCTCAGCAAAGCAGATTCAAGGCTGTTATAATTCCCTGGCTAGGGAGTGCAAAAATCAGTCACTGTTGCTGCTCGTATTTGCTTTCCAGTGACATTCGCTGGAAAAGGCAGTCTTGGCTGTAATACCCCCATGGATCAAATAATCTGTCATCACTCACAGCCCAGGGTAAACAGTGCTCATGGAAAGGTATGACAGTGCTCTCAGGAGAGGAGGGGAGTAAACTGGGTGGGGAGGGGGGAGGAAGAAAAAGTGGTTCATAGCATTCTATTTTTATATTATATATAGAATTAATTATTGGAATTTGAATATGCTTTTGCATCACCACTTGATACCTGAGTAGAGCTTTTGTCTTACATACCTTCTTTGGCGAACCAGTGAATTTATTTGGGGATGACGGATTGTTATTGCTTTTCACATCTTTGACAGGTTCCTGTTCCAGAGCATTGAGTTCATATTCCTCTAGTCTGACCAATAAGGCCTCTGATTGAGCTTCTGCTGGTTTAGCTTCACTTCTCAGTTGCTCATTTTCGTTTAACAATTCCTGCTTTTCTCTTTTCATAGCAGCTAGCTCCTTCACGACCGACTCCAGTTTCTGCCGCATCTGTCGTACCTCCTCGCGGGCCTTGTTTCTCTCTGCTCTCACTTTGCTCCATTTCTCTCGCCAGTTGGCCGTGCAGTCGGACCACCAGCGCATGGTCTTTTCCATCTGAGCAGCTCTGGCCCGAACCTCTTCCAACTCCCGATGATATAGCCCTTCGATGCTGTCCCAGTCACTGCAAACACCCATGTGCTTGGTCAGTTGCTGTGGTAAGGGGGATGGAAAGGGGACCTGGAACCTGTGACCTGATGAATCGGTGCTCAGCATCTTCTCGGTCTGGTTGCTTTGCCCAAACTGACCATACAGTTGCCTTGCTGGAGCCTGTTGAACTTTTGGGGTCGGTGCCCCTTCTCCTCGTTTGGCAATGGGGTTTGAGCTCATTATCTCTTTCTCAAAAAACATCTTCTCTCAACTCCTTCTCCACTTACTAGAGCTTTCCATCTTCAATTTCCTACAAAAGGAGTAAGTGTACAAATTATTCTATAAAACTTTAAACAATAAGACAGAATAAATAGCTTCTAAATTCATTTTCAATGAAGCCTTTAAAATGCTATGCTTTTTGTAATCTTTTGAACACACACTGTACAGCAGATTTCAATCGCATCTGGTCAAGTAGTAAATCTCAGCACTACTGTCTGATCTTCCCCTCAGTCCCTTCCCCCAGCACCAAATAAATTTCATGCACAGTGTCATTGTATTTTCTGAATGAGCTCTTTCATACTGTTACTTCTGCTGCAAAACTTGAAACAGCAAATGCAAAAGGAATTTAAAAGCAACGGTTGTGATTTTCAAAATTGTTGCCAGACACTAACATCTTTTGGAGAGAAAGGGGAGCCTTTCTAAATTCCAGGCAATTACAAGAATTCTAAACACATCTTTTGTTTATTTACTTGTCCCATTACCATCCCCCTTTTGCTTGCATCATCATCCCTCCCGTCATTTAATCACTCCTGCATTCCACCCTATATTAGACCTTCCCTTTTGTTCTTTCCTCCCCTCCCGCCTTTCCTTGCCTCCGTACTCACTTAAAACCTGTTAGATCTCTTAACTTTTGCCAGTTCTGACGAAGGGTCATCGGCCTGAAACTTTGGGCTGGATTTTGTCAGTGTGGGCGGGCTGGGGCGTGTCAGGTGGAAATCGTGTCAGGACCCCGACTCCTAAGTGAAGTGTGGAAAAAGTGGGATTTTCCCCATATTGGGCAATTGATTTCCTGCGTGTGGGAACACCTGGCCCAATGAGTCTTTTCATACAGAAAGTCGCCTCTGATGACGTCATCAATGCTACTGGATTTAAGACCTGCAAGCAGCCTTGCTTCCTCTGGAGACTGCAAAGGCTCTGCAAATTGTATGAAGGTGTTGATTTCCCAACAATATCCATGATCAAGCAAAAGTGTGCACCTCGGTTTGATGAGCCCTCCCTCCAAGCTCTGGTGCACGGAGCCAGAAGTAATAAGGAGGTGCTGTTCCCTTCCTCAGGGAGAAAAAAGCCACCTCAGCAGACAAAAGCTGTGTGGCTGCAAGTGGGCCAGGAGGTCAACTCCATTTCGCTGAGCCGCAGAACCTGGCTGCAATGCAGGAAGAGGTTTCATGATCTTCTCCGCACAGGAAAAGTGAGTATGACTTTCCCATCACCCTCAATCTGATCCCCATCGCCTCTCCTCACCAGCACTCTGCTTTGCCAACCTCTTCCGCCACATGCCACTTGACACTTACATGCCTGCACCCTTCCCCATTCCCTCTCTCTCGAAGGTCACATTCACTTAACTATTCGACCATGCAGCCCTCACACTCCCTATCACTGTGATGCCATGACAACAACAACTTTCAACACACAGGGAGGGTCCTTTGTATCCTTCTAAGCATCTATGCTATGGATTATCTACACTCACTCCTTCATTCTCACTCAAACTCCACTTGTGTCCCTCATTGCAGGAAAAGAGAGCCCACAATAAGAGGGAAAGAGCCATGACAGGAGGAGGGCCACCCTCAGTAGCCCAGCTCACCGCCTGGGAGGAGGCGGCCCTGGAAATCGCTGGGATTGAGGAGGATTCCCAAGTGGGGGACGGACAGATGGGCACATCGCAGCAAGCTGGTGACAGAATAGTTTGGCATCTCTCTCATTGACATTGCATGAGTCACTGATAATGAATCTGATGCGCTAACAGATTGACTTTTGATCATCTGCACTATTCAATGTTCATGTAACCTTGACCTCACATCTCTAACTCTTTCTTTACTCCCCCACAAGACCATCAAAAGCCCCCGTCCCCACTGTCCAGGAGGAAGAGCCTGAGCTTCCAGACTCCTCAGAGGAAGCTGCAACCTCTGAGGGCGCAGCCTCAGCAGAATTCAGCGCACCCAGCACCAGCGCAGACACTCACACCTCGGTGGGACCTTCGCAAGATAGAGTAGTGTTGGCACCTGGTGTATCACAGCTCACAAGTGAGCATCAGCAGATGGTGGAGACAGGGACAGCAGTGGAGAGTCCTCGTCGGAGGGCGCAGGACTCCCAGCTCGGCTCAGCTGCATGTCGACCCTGTGCCTCCGGGTCCATCCAGAACGAGAGCGGTGCTGAAATTCCAGGAACAGGTGCAGGAGTCTCTGGCAGGTTTTGTCTCCAGGGTCGCTGCGACTGTCAAGCGAATGGAGGAGTCCATTGCGAACATGAGCAGAGCCTTTGTGGAGGCATTGGCACATGAACGCATCACCACGGAAAGGATGGCAACCTCCGTGGAAAGGATGGCTACAGTAGAGGAGAGGATGGCTATGGCCATGGAGGAGCTAAGTCGCCAGAGTGTAGAAAACATGGTCATTGTTCAGAATAGACTGGCATCTCTTGAGGAGTGATGGTCAGCTACTGAGCATAGAAACCAGACCTTCATGGAAGTCCTCTGGAGTAGGACTTCCAGTGCAGAAACGGGTCCTCATGGCCCCCCTGAAGTGCAGCAAGGTGCTGTCAAGCCACTTGTTAGCTCTGAAGTGGGGCTGACCCATGAGAGGGATGTTGGTGGCAGACAACAAGGAAGTGGGGGCTCCTCTCCAAGCGCTCAAATGACCATGCCACTGCAAAGCCCTCGGTCAGAGCCACACCAGAGTCCTCACCCAACTGAGATGGACGTCTCATCCCCTGCACAGCCGCAGGAGCAGCAGACTGTTGCCGAGCCCTCACAGGTTCGCAACCCCAGAGGATGGCCGCCAAAGGTGTCGAGACAGGAGCAGCAAGAAAGTGAGCAAGGGGCCTCCACATCTGCTGAAGCCACAGGGGAAGCACCACGTAGGAGCACGCGAAAGAGGAAGATAATGCGCAAGTAGTCACAAGGGTAGTCACTTGGGTGTTATGTTGTGTTTATTTTTGAAATGCCACCAGTTGCTTGTTGTGATAAAAAATTCTGATGGCAAACTGTTGAAGTTGTGGGCTGTGTCATTTCGCAAATGGGACTTCCACATTGAGGGCTTAGAGCGACTTGCAATTGTCAGTATGGTGGTCAGAGTGATAGGAATCCGCAGGTTCTTATCCATTGTCAATGCTCTGGTAAGAAGGTGCGAGGCAAAAGTGTTTGATTGTACAGGCTAAGCAAATGTGACCAACATGAGTGCATCCCTTGCATCCCGGGCAGCAATGTGGTCGCGCTCTGGCGACTTCTGGCCTGTGCATCTTCAGGTGGGTGACTAGCAGCTTGGCGCTCCTGTTGATGCTCCTGCTGTTGGTGCTGCTGTTGCTCATGTTTCTGCTGCTGCCGCGGCTGGTCTTCATCCGAATCTGATGTCCAGGAGGAAAGGAATTAAATGGTCGCCATGCTTCTGGTATATGCCTCAGTTGAGGAAGCGCTTAGTCAAGGTGGGGAGAGGGGTTTCCCAGGAGGTCACACTGGAGATGGGTGTCAGGCTCCAAACTTCCACAACACTGAGTATGCCTGCTAAAAGTTCCCCCAGACCTGAAACAACAAAGTTCTGCCACCTGCAAATGATCATTGGTGAAAACTCCTTTGTAATGGTGGAGCTGCAGCTGTTCGTAAGCAATCCACTTTTGAGGCCGCCAGCATTACCTGGCATGTTCCAGAGGAGGCGTGAGGGATGGGGGGGAATGACTAAAAATCGGAAAGGCCTCTCAAAATGGGATTATAGAGGCTATTAAGTGGTTGTTGAAGGCCTTAAGGGCCTATCCCGCCTCTTGGAGGCGGGATGGAAAGGGGGTCAGAAAACACACTTTTGGGAAAATTGCTCGGAGGTGGGATAAAGGCGGGATCGGTCCCACCCGCCATTTTTGGCGATTTTAACAACTCACACGCCTCCAATCCTGCCTCCTCGGGCCTGGCAAAATCAAGCCCATTAACTCTGTTTCTCTCTCCACAGATGCTGCCTGACCTGCTGAGCATTTCCAGCATTTTCTTTTTTTATTATACAAGGCTCTGGAGTTGGACTGCAGCTTAAACTAAAGCATTATTATCTCCCAATAGTTTGTAATCCTATTAAATAATTATTTTTCATCCTACTTGTGCTTGACAACAGAATAGAGATGGAGCATTACGTTGGAGGGCAAGAGGTGGGATTTGGGGTTCAAAAGAGCAATAGGCAGCAGTGGGGGGGGAGTGGAAAATATCTGGGAGGACAGAGGAAGGGGAAGGTGGAGCAGAGGGAGTGACAAGAGAGGGGAAAGGGAGAGAGGAAGGGGTTAGGAGAGTGGAAAGGGTAGGAGTTGCCGGGGCTGGGGGGTGGGGGGCTGGGGGTGCAGCTGGAAAATACTTGAAGGACAACCAGAAACCTGGAGCAGCAGCAGTATAAATAACTTGCTGGTGCTTAAAGGGGCTACAGCAGCACTGAAGGAAGCAGGAAACTTTGGCAACAAGAAAGGTAGCCAGGTGAAAGATGTGAGCCAGACCATGATGTTCTCCTAATGGAGATACTGAATGGGAGGACAGAGTGTTTGGGGTTGGGAACCTACCAAAGATGTGGTACGCACTCTGTGGCAAGAGATGGCAATGATTGCCACCTCCTTGAGCTCCAGAATTTCTTTGCAGTGCAGGGTTTATTTCTAGAGGGATAGAATTGAAAAATAGAGAAGTTATGCTAAACTTGTATCGAACCTTGGTTAGACCACACTTGGAGCACTGCGTACAATGCTGGCCACCATGTTATAAAAGGGATATAGAGGCACTGGAGAGGGTGCAGAGAAGATTTACAAGGATGATACCAGAAATGCGAGGGTATACCTATCAGGAAAGGAGGAACAGGCTGGGTCTCTTTTCTCTTGAAAAGAGAAGGCTGAGGGGTGGCCTAATAGAGGTCTTTAAAATTCTGAAAGGTTTTGATAGAGTAGATACAGAGAGAGTGTTTCCACTTGTGGGGAAGAGCAAAACTAGAGGCCATCAACAGAAGATAGTCACCAAGAAATCAAATAGGGAATTCAGAAGGAACTTCTTTACCCAGAGGGTGGTGAGAATGTGGAACTTGCTACCACAGGGAGTGGTTGAAGCAAATAGTATAGATGCATTTAAGGGGAGGCTAGATAAGCATATGAGGGAGAAGGGAACAGAGGGTTATGCTGATAGAGTTAGATGAGGAAAGACAGGAGGAGGCTCGAGTGGAGCATAAACGCCGGCATGGACTGGTTGGGCCGAATGGCCTGTTTCTGTGCCATATATCCAATGTAATCCTATGAAGAAGTTTACCAAGCTCATCAGAGCAGCCAAGGTAAACTCTAGGACCATTCTTGCTGTCTCTTTACATATGTGGCACTCCTTCATTCATTAACCTTGTGGTGTCAGAGGTGTAAGTGGGACCTGGCAGTAGAGAGCAAAGGCTCTGCAGAAGTCAGCCCATGGCTCCAAAGATTGTTTTCCAGATTGCTGGGGCCCTGCTCTAGAAATGATGCAGGATGTGCATTTTTGGAATGATTAACGTGGTGATTTTAATGTATTTTTGATGACAAACAAGAAAGTGGTCACTGTTATTAATGTGTTGGTCTTGTGTTTTCCAGACAGGGTTGCATTCAAGAAGTAAATGGAGGCACTTCATGTAATGGAAGAATGGCCAGGACAGAGACTCTTTATCAACAAATAAGGATTTAGGTCTCACTGTCATGAATGTCTCAATTGCAGCATTCTTGCTGCCGTGGCTGTTGGTTTCTGCTGCTCCCTCTTCCTGTGGGTGATCTTCAACCTCCATGATGTGTCATCATTTGCCTCACCTTCCTCCTCCAGCACGTCCACCTCCATGCCTTTTTGGATTGCAAAGTTGTGCAGACACAACAGGACACTACAATGATTGACAGCATCCTAGGAGCATACAGAAGTGCCCCCCAGACCTAACCAGGGATCAGAATCTTCCTTCCCATCTCTGACCCCGAACGATCAGTCCTCAGCAAAGGCCTGAGCTTCATCATTTTACGCCCTCACCCCAATGAATTTTGAGCTCGGCACGACGCTGAGCTCTTTTTCCGTCGCCTTCATCTCCATGCTCACTTCTTTGGCCAGGAGTCTTCCCCCCGCACAGCTGACCCTTTCTCCTGCTTTCAGTTTTTCTCGTTCTACCTGGACCCCTCCCTCTGGCTTCTTAACCTCTCTAGATCTTTTTATTGCAAACTGCCGGTGTGACATCAGCCGTCTCAATTTCTCTGTTCCCCTCACTCACTCCAACCTACCTCCCTCTGAACTAGCAGCACTCCATTCACTCAGATCCAACCCCAACATTGTCATTAAACCTGCTGACAAGGGTGATGCTGTTGTTGTTTGGCGAACCGACCTCTACCTAGCGGAGGCTGAACGCCAACTCTCCGACACCTCCTCCTACCTCCCCCTGGACCATGACCCCACTACCGAACATCAAGCCACCGTTTCCAAGACTGTCACTGACCTCATCTCCTCTGGAGATCTTCCCTCCATGGCTGCCAACCTCATAGTTCCCCAACCCCGCACAGCCCGCTTCTACCTCCTTCCCAAGATCCACAAACAGGACTGCCCTGGTAGACCCATCGTTTCAGCCTGTTCTTGCCCCATGGAACTTATCTCTTCCTATCTCAACTCTATTCTTTCTCCCCTTGTCCAGTCTCTTCCCACCTACATCCGCGACTCTTCCGACGCCCGATGCCACTTTAACAGTTTCCAGTTTCCTGGCCCCAACTGTCTCCTTTTCACTATGGACGTCCAATCCCTCTACACCTCCATCCCCCAACAGGATGGCCTGAGGGCGCTCCGCTTCTTCCTTGAACAGAGGCCCAACCAGTCCCCTTGGACGACCACACTCCTTCGCCTGGCTGAACATGTTCTCACATTGAACAACTTCTCCTTTGACTCCACTCACTTCTTCCAAATTAAAGGTGTTGCTATGGGAACCCGCATGGGTCCTAGCTATGCCTGCCTTTTCGTGGGATATGTGGAACATTCTTTGTTCCAGCCCTACTCAGGTCCCCTCCCTCACCTCTTTTTCCAGTACATTGATGACTGTATCGGTGTCGTTTCCTGCTCTCGCCCTGAACTAGAAAATTTCATTCACTTTGCTTCCAATTTCCACCCTTCCCTCACCTTCACATGGTCCATCTCCGACTTTTCCCTTCCCTTCCTCGACTTCTCTGTCTCCATCTCTGGGGATAGGCTATTGACAAACATTCACTATAAGCCCACTGACTCCCACAGCTACCTGGACTACACGTCCTCCCACCCCGCTTCCTGTAAGGACTCTCTTCCATTCTCCCAATTTCTCTGTCTCCGCCGCATCTGCTCTGACGATGCCACCTTGCATACTAGTGCTTCCAACATGTCTTCCTTTTTCCTCAACCGAGGATTCCCCTCTACTGTGGTTGACACGGCCCTTGACCGTGTCTGTTCTATTTCCCGCACTTCTGCTCTCACCCCTTCCCCTCCCTCCCGGAACCATGATAGGGTTCCCCTTGTCCTCACCTTTCAACCCACCAGCCTCCACATTCAACGGATCATCCTCCGCCATTGCCGCCACCTCCAGCGTGATCCCACCACCAAACACATCTTCCCCTCACCTCCCCTTTCAGCATTCTGAAGGGACCGCTCCCTGCGCAACACCCTGGTCCACTCCTCTATCACCCCCAACACCCCTTCCCCTTTGCCCGGCACCTTCACGTGCAAGCGCAGGAGATGCAACACATGCCCTTTTACCTCCTCCCTTCCCACTGTCCAGGGCCCCAAACACTCCTTCCAGGTGAAACAGCGATTTACTTGTACTTCTTGCAATTTAGTATACTGTATTTGCTGCTCACGATGCAGTCTCCTCGACATTGGGGAGACCAAACGCAGATTGGGTGACCGCTTTGCGGAACACCTCCGTTCAGTCCGTAAGGGTGACCCCGAACTTCTGGTCGCCTGTCACTTTAATTCTCCGCTCCACTCCCACTCTGACCTCACCGTCCTCGGCCTCTTACACTGTTCCAATGAAGCTCAATGTAAGCTCGAGGAACAGCACCTCATCTTTCGATTAGGCACTTTACAGCCTTCTGGACTCAACATAGAGTTCAACAATTTCAGACCATAACCTCTGCCCCTATCTTTTTTTTTCTCTCTCACATGGCAGCTGTCGATCATTCTGCCAGTGCCACTTACACTTCATCTGGAGTCATCTTTTGTTTCTTAACTTGTCCCATTACCATCTCCTTTTGCCTTGCACCATCATCCCTTTTGTCTCTTAATCTCTCCTGCCTTCCATCCTATCACAGACCTTCCCTTTTGTTCTTTCCTTCCCTCCCCCCTTTCCCTGCCTCTGCACTTGCTCAAAAACCTGTTCCATCTCCAACTTTTTCCAGTTCTGACGAAGGGTCATCGACCTGAAACATTAACTCTGTTTCTCTCTCTACAGATGCTTCCTGACCTGCTGAGTATTTCCAGCATTTTCTGTTTTTATTTCAGATTTCCAGCATCCGCAGTATTTTGCTTTTGTATCAGAATCTTCCTTTTTGCTTTCCTATTACTTACTTGTTCTTGTATGACAGTTGTATCTCTGCTCAGCTGCACTGGTGATCCTGCGCAGTGCCATGAGAGGAAAAGAGTATCACTTGGCCTCAAGAAGCCTTCCTGCCATTTGTGCTTCATTCTAAAACATTGCTTGAATGCTTGACTTCTGGAGTATAAATGCACCATAACAGTTGATTTTATGCTTGGAAGGCATGAAGGAATTGGTGCCGAGAATCACAGATTAGTTGCACATTGATGAAGTGAAAACCCTTTCTGTTACTGAAATTATGAGGTTTGTCATGTGAGGCTCATAAAGACACATGAATGCAGTCTTATTCATGATCCTGGGAATGATGCCACTATTGAACTGGACAACATAATTGTTTAGTGACCTCTGACCAATATCAAACATGATGGGTTGAGCAGGGAACTAAAACTCCCTGCTGTTCTTCAAAAGGTGACATGGGAATCCTGAAAAGTACCAGTTCTACCAGTCTCCCGACAGTACCCCCACCCTTCCCCCCCGGGAAGCAGCATAAATAGCTGTAAATGGACAGGTATGTTGTTTTCCTCTGGGTTCCAGCAGAACTACAGCAGAAGACTGATAGAACCCTCACAGAATTTCAGAGCTGGGATCTTTAACACCCACCTGAAACACCAGAAAAGTCAGATGAGGCCTCAGTTTACTGTCTCATCCGAATAATAGCACCTCTGACAATGCAGCACTCCCTCAGTACTGCACTGCAGTGTCAGGCTAGATTGTGTGATCAAGTCCTGCAGTGCGGCTTGAAGCCACAACCTTCTGATGCAGGAAGTACTACCAACTGAGCCAAGATAACACAGTGTACTCTGCTCATAGATCTAAAGGGTGATTCCACTATCTAGCACTCCCAGGAGGGACTGGCACTTTACAGGGATCAAGGGCATACAGCCCATGGTTTTTGCCGATTAATGTTTCGAGCAGAAAATCATATGCTGCTCACCCAATTTTTCTCATGGTGCTCTCCCTGCAATGTGGCCCACTGGGAAAGCTAGATTGCAGAATCATATCATTAATGTTCACTTTCATATCACTATTACACATTACATAGAATCTACAGCACAGTAATACACCATTAGGCCCAACTAATCCATATGGTGTTTACATTCCACACGAGCCTCCTCCCACTCTAATTACCTCTTCCCACCCTGCCCCCTCTATTCCTGTCTCCCTCATATAGCCATCAAACCTCCCCTTAAATATGTCAATGCTATCGGCTTCAACCATTCCACGTGGCAGTGAGTTCCACTTTCTCACCACTTTCTGTGCAAAGAAATTCCTCCTAAATGTTTGTGACTCTGTCCCCTTGTTCTCGACTCACCCACAACTGAAAACAGTTTCTCCACTTCCACCCTATCAAACCCCTTCATAATTTTAATGAGCTGTATCAGGTCTCCTCTTAGTCTTCTCTTTTCCAAAGAAAAGTGTCCCAACCTGGTCAATCTTTCCTGATAGTTACACCCTCTCAATTCTGGTAACATCCTTGTAAATCTTTTCTGCATTTTCTTCAGTACTTCAATATCCGTTACTCAGTACTCCAAGTGTGGTCTAACCAAGGTTCTATATAAATTTAACATTACTTCCTTTATGTCCACGTATACCACATCCCCACTGCATTGCCCTTGTCTACTCTTTCTGTTATTTCTTCAAAGAATTACTTATCTATATCTATAAAGATTGGAACTATTGGAACAGTGTACTCTTAAAGAAAAACTGCACACAATAAACAATTAGATTAATGTATTAAATAGGATTTACGGGCATGCCAACTAGATTATGGCACCATGGGTGCAGTACATGGCAAATTCCTGATCTGCATTTGGCCAAGATAATTGTGTATTGCTTTGAAACTCAAGACTATGAAAAGATAGAATGGTTATAATGATATAATTTGCTCAATCCCAATTTTTGTAGAATTTCCTTTTCCTCTTGTATAATTGATCATTTAGCCACAGTCCTTGGCAGTTCTAGGGTTTTACACAAAACCCTATTCAAGGCTCTCGATAGGTTTCAGCACAAGATATAACCAAAGGCTAGCACACTCTTAAAGTTCTCAAGCACCCTGACAACTGCCCTTCCCCGAACACTATTGCTATGCAGATGCGATTATGGTGGATGTTCCTCGCCTATTGCTTCTGATCAGACTGGCGATGGCCACAATCATTTCTCCAAGTTGATAACCTCACTTAATCGGGAGGTCAGTGAATCCTTCTCCCTCTTTCCCTGACTACCCTTTTCATTTTAATCTCTCTTTACTTCTGAAAGAGGAGTTTCCTGTATTTGTAGAGGCCTGCTAGCGTGACGCTAAAGACAAAACAAAAGATGATTGTGTATTCAGAGTCGTGCTGTGTTACAAGAAATTAGGAACATGAATTCTTTGTTAAATACTGTACTAAGGAAACATTGCTTTAACATTGAAAAATTGTGCTGAACTCCAGGCTAATGGTTCATATTGAAATAGTTTTCTTTGAATTGGTTTAAATGTATTTATTATAATCATTTCATTATTACCCATAGGCAGTGATATTTAAGCACATCTGCGATGCTGTATTCCTTATGTTTGGCTTTCGTATTGAAATGTATTACTTTAGGAAATGAGTTTGTGTTGCCATTCTTGAATCCACTTGGAAAAAGTTGAATTTGTAATATTCCAGTACAAAGTTGTTCAGCCAGCACAACATTTATTCAGGATATCCCTATATAAGCAGAATCTGTTTTTAAAGTGATTGAAAATGTATTGCAAATAACCAGCTTTCTCTGATAAATAAAGGGCTGTGTGTACTGTGTGAGTCAAAGGCCCCGATATTTATGGGGGAATCAGGGAGGGAGCGGTGGGGAGGAGTTCCGGACGGGAAACCCATGAGTACGGGTTTCCCGGACATCCCTCTGAAATGAACATCAGGACATATTTTGAATTTTTTCAGCAGGTTTCCCGCCCGATAGGCTGCCTGATTGACAGGTTGCCTGATTGACAGGTTGCCTGCCAGTCGGGTAGGAAAGCCTGCGGCACAAAGCCGCGGCTGAGGAGCAGAGAGGAGGGAGGGAAAGATCGCGGGGAGGGTGGGATCATGCTCGGGAAGAGATCACGGGGGTTGGAGATCGTGGAGGTGGTGGGGTGGTGTCGTTGATCGCGGGGTAGGGATCAGTCGATCGCCGGGACGGAAGCAGGTAAGCTGGAGGAAACACTCCTGCTCCTCCTGGCCCACAAGCACTTACTACATGGATCTGGCCCTTCTCGCCTCCTTTTACCTGCCGGGTTTCTCGAAACCCAGGAAACCAAGCCGAAATGAGTAAAAAATAAAAAGCCTGTAAAGGTGAAGGCACGCAGCCTTCTTAAGAGGTTTTACCGACCGGACTTTGAGAGTGGATTGGTCGCCCGACCCTCGTCCCACCTCCGCTAAAACGGGAAGTGGGTGGGTTGGAGGCGGATTTGAAATTTTTAAAATTCTATCTCTCCACTTGAACCAACCCCAACTGTTTTTGAGGGTTAAAATTACCCTGAAAGACTCTGACCATCTGCTTTACACTTTCCTTAGTCCTTAGGTATCCTTTGGTTTGGAAATGAAGGTTCCACATTATTATCTTTGTTTAACTTTATTTGGCTATTTAAAAAAAAAAATTGTGGCCAACTAAACCAGTTCAAGCATCCTGGGGTCAAGTATAAAATGGATTAGCTATAGGCTTTCTCTGCTCCAGCATAGTGCCTTAATCCAGCCTCAGAGGAACATATATTGCTGCAGCAGTATAACACCTTAATTTCCCACACCAGTCATCCTAATAACCTCTCTATGTGCCAATTAGTGTCAAATTATAGGTAGTTTTGTACTGCAAACACATAGCTTTTCGGAATTCAGGGGACACTACTCAAATTCATTTCGCATAGGACCCTGCTAGCCAGTGTAGAGATGACATAATGGGCCAAATCTTGCTGGAGCGGTGCATCTCGCAGCGTTAGATAGAATTTTTATCAACCATTCAGCTTGAAAAAAATTTGTTGGCAGTGCGAGTTGATAATGCGAGGGGAACAGGGCATCTGGGGCCATAGTGAATGACGGGACCAACCATGTATCTCCTTAACCAATGAGATTTAAGAATTGAGAAATAAACAGAGGAAGGACTGAGAAGGAGGGTGAATTAGAGTGGGTGAATTCAATGTCAAATCAGGTACAGGAAGAGAAATAAAGAGAGGGATAGAAAGATTGGATTAAGGGAGAGAGAAATAGAGGAAAAGTAAGAAAAAAAAATTTTATTAAAAATTTGAAATTGTTTTAATCTCTAAGAAGAATTTACTACATGCAGGAATGAAATCGAACAGTTTAAATTGATCCCATTTTGGGCTGAAGAGATTGATTGGCATTGCATTAACAATCATCATGTTGTTAAAAGGGTACTTGCACTCTTAATTACCAGCCCTAATTTTCTGCGGTGAGTTTAATGGGCAATTAATGTGCAAATCCAACAAATTCTTAAAAATAATGTCGAGGCTAAGGGCGCGATGCCGTTCGTATGGAACAAACGGTGGGGTGGCGTAAATCAACCAGTAACTTCTGGAGATTTGCAACTCACGGTGTATATCTTAACCCCCTGAATTTGCTGGCCGATTTGTGCATTACTAACGGCGAGTGTCGTTAACACGCCGTTATTTTTCCAGCAAGATTTGGCCCATTGTCTATCAACCTGAACTAGATTTACATCCAGTGTCCAGATACGAAAGGACAGTGCATTACTCAAGAGTTGTGTGAAAGCAGAATGGGCTAAGCTTCCATGTGATCTTATCTTCCTTTGGAAATATGGCAGGTTTCCACCATTCACTTCCCTTCATGGCACACTGAGCTCGGGAATTCATCATGTGGCCCAGAAACATGTATTACTAAGCTGTGGTTTTAGTCTCTGTAGATTTACAGGACAGACATGGATCGAATAATCTTTGGCAGCATTTTTAAAAACGTTAATGATGAAATATTGGCATATGAATTGTTGTATCATAAAGTTATAAAAATATATATTAAATAGTATTTATTTTATGCCGCAGAGTGGAAACTGCTAGCAGGCGTTACTTTTCTGAGACATTTTTTGTCTTGTATTTAAGTCACAGACAAACCAAATTTTACAGCAAGGTTTATGTGTAAGAGAAAAGTTTAATGATTGGTTGAAATCATCTTATCATCTGGCTAAGCTCAATATCCCAAATAAGTAAATTAACAGGATGTTTAAGCAGTCACTCCAGTAAAAATCATTGAACTACATATGTTTACAGCACAGAAAGCACAGCCTTTTCTAAAAACCTGAGTGAAACGTCTCCACTACATGACATGCCAAGAGGATGATCACAAGGATAATGACAATGGTTATCATTATCTCTATAATCATCATCTGTTTTCAGTACATGAAACTATTTTGTATCAGAAGCCAGCAAGCATACCTTAAAGTTAATAATGTAGCCCTTCAAAAACTGGAATTCCAGTACCACACTATAGTATAGCACGGAAGCTAACCCAAATGTGAATCAGCCATCTGTAACCCTTTCACCAGCACAAACCTATATTTGGGTAGAACAAGCTTCATTCCAGTTACTCTAACTTACTCTTTCCCAGGAGCTCCAAACTGTGCAACTCTTTACCTCAGTCTTTCCTTGCTCCTACAATCTATGGAATTCAAAACTCAAGTATGGCATCACCTTATCACTACTTCTTGATTTATGCCATCCTCACTCATGTTCTTTGCATCCTATTAGGTGTCCTGTACTATAGGGCCCTTGTCTTTCACCTAGATCTCTCATTTTCTTTAACGACACCATTAACCCACATTCCACTTTGCTTCACCTTTACCTTTATTTTTACATGTACTTAGCAAAATGAAAAAAATAATGGCAACAGCAATCTCTAGGCCATTATAGCCCTAATTTTAACTCCAGCGGGTTTTGGGTGGCTGGGTAGCTAGCGGGGTGAGTTTGAAACTCACTCACTGCACCAGAAAACAGGCCTAGGGTATTTTAACTCCCGGGTCTCATTAGAATCGCACAGGCGCATTTCCCACCCGATTCGCTGAAAAATGGGAAACCCACCCTTTTTGTCAGCACAATTTCCAGCAGGTCAGCGAGAGGCCTATTTAAAACGGGAATGCTCCTGTTGTGCATGACTCGCAGGCAAGCCCCCAAGTTCTCTGAAGCCTCCATGGAGGTCCTGCTGGAAGAGCTCAGGGTGAGGAAGGGAAGTTTTCTTTCTAGCCAGTAGAAGGAGGATCCTAAAACACTAAGTGCATCAGGCATGAAGAGAGATAGCTGAGGTTGTCTGCTCCAGAATCACCGTCAGCAGGACCTGGATCTAGTGCAGGAAGCACTTCAATTACCTCACAGGAGGAGCAAGGGTCAGTCCTGTGTTTCATTTCTCCATCTCTCTCAACAACAGATGGCAACAGTCCTTTCCCCCCCTCCCCCAGCAGTCTCAACAATTCCCTCCTCTCCATCACATCCTTCGCTGCTCAGCACAAGAGCACATTATATCAATTTTCGATCTCATTACAAACACACACTCGCCTCCTCCTTGCTCCCTTTACAGCAGTCACTAGCACCATTCTCTTTTCACTTGGTAGCCTTTACAGAATTCACCAACTTCGCTCATGTCTCCTTCCTCACTTCACACTCCAGACACGTGCTTTCCATTCGACACCTCCCCATCCTGATTCTGTTTGCTTCTTCTCACTTCCAGTATCTGCACAATAAGCAGAAGCCCCACACATCTGCACTCTCATTTGTAGGAGACACTCACTAACTTTACCCTCTTTCTCTGCAGGACAAGACAGCGCGTAACACAAGGGAGAGGAGCTAGACTGGGGGAGGACCAGCCAACATCCTGAACCTCTCCGAGCTGGAGCAGAAATTAGAGGCCCCTCCAGAGCTGTCAGAGTAGGAGGCCGGGGGGGGGGGCTTCTCTGAACAGGGACTCTGACTATTACTTGCACCCCTTCGTGAACCTCGGAAAAACGAGCTAAACTACATCAACTTGCATTGAGAGGCCTGTCAGCTGCTACTGTACAGCCTTTCAGTACCGTGCTAACTCTTGTCCATTTTCTCTTTTTTTCTAGAACCTTCTCAGCAGCCGCAGCCCACTGAAAAAGACCCACTGATGCACCGTAATGCACTGCACCACGTACCAGCACAGAGGTTGGCACCCCGACTGGGTTACAGAGCGAGTTAGAGGGGTCTGCACCCAACACTAGTGAGCAGCAACAGGTAATTCATGGCTAAGAAATATGGTCAGCTTGGTAATGACATAAGGCCTGATTTTAACCCTGCCCACTCAGCAGGAACATTGCGAGGGAACTTGAGATGGTCATGGCCAACGACCTCGAGCAGCTCAGGCCTGCGAAGGATCGGTTGTAGACTGTAGCACCTCGGCTGCTGCTGGAGCAGTCTGGCCCAGCTGGCTCTGCTGCAGCAGGACTGGCACTGGACAAGGGGATTGCAGGGAGCAGGCATAAAATGGTGGGGCCCGGAGAAGCATGGCCTCAGACTGTACATCCCTGAGAGTTGCTACCACTGGTGCCAAAGACTCCTGGATAGTGGGCCCAGCTGCAGTCTGCATAGAGGTCGCCATACGCCCCATGAAGTCCATTGCAGTGACTTGATGCCGACTTGTGACTCTCAGGCAACCACGGATGGTCAATAAATACTAACTTGCCAGTGTTGCCCACATTCCAAGAACAAATTAAAAAAACACTGAGGGTTATTTTAACCTAACCCATCTGATTTTACTTTCTACTGAAGTCAATGGAAGGTAATATTGGACAGCGTTGTAAACAGACAGCGGATCTGAGTTAATATTACTCCCAATAGTCTCCCAATACTGCCAGGAGCTGACTGTTTAAACATGCTCCAGTGAAGTACAAGTTAAATAAAAGACCAGCAGATTACTGTACCAACTGGTTTTATGTTCAACACGTGCCCCGCTCCGCCTGTCAGCAGGGTTTACAATGAAAGTCTGAATTAAAGTGAACGGGGGCAATTTTGACTTTGGGGGATAGTGTAAGAGGGCAGATATCGATTCAGCCGCACGTTATACATCTCTCCCGATTTTCATTTCTATTGGCTTCAATGGAAAGGAAAATCAGGAAAGATGTATAACGGGCGACTGAATCGATATCGCCCATTTTACACTATCGCCCAAAGTCAAAATAACCCCGAGTGAATTGAACAGAGCATGTGAACCATATGACCAGGTGATATAGTAATCAGCACATTCAAAACATGCACATTCAGCACATACTCCACTCACATGTTTGAACAGGCAGATCCTGACTCCCTCAGAGGCTGTGTAATTATTTTAATATCAAGCACTACATAAGGTTCCAAACCTGCCGTCCTCCAATGGATATTTGAAAAAGCCTGTCCTTTATAAGTACCTTACACTACACTGACATTTTGGCAGACTCAAAGGCAAACACAATGGAAAATTGTAGCCAATTTCAGTACCAAAAATTGTATGAAATAGTCTAGATCGTTGAAATCTAGAATTCCTGACTATGCTGCATAAAAGGCATTTAAAATATTGTCAATCCAAACTCTTTTAAGAACCCAGAAATGTCATTGAAGATGATATTAGTACTGTAACAAATATCAATTAGTTTTCCTACTATAATTTTCTAGTAAATAAATATAACGCATCAAGTAATAAAATAATTCCACGCATTGCAATTGTCCTAACACACAAATGTCACAAACCCTTTTGAGTTATTTTATTTATTTATTTATTAATTTATTCATTCACGGGATGTGGGCATCGCTGGCAAGGCCAGCATTTATTGCCCATCCCTAATTGCCCTTGAGAAAGTGATGGTGAGCTGACTTCTTAAACCGCTCCAGTCCGTATGGTGAAGGTACTCCCACAGTGCTGTTAGGTAGGGAGTTCCAGGATTTTGACCCAGCGACGATGAAGGAACGGCGATATATTTACAAGTCAGGATGGTGTATGACTTCGAGGGGAACTTGGAGGTGGTGGTGTTCCCATGCACTTGCTGCTCTTCTAGGTGGTAGAGGTTGTGGGTTAGGTAGGTGCTGCCGAAGAAGCCTTGGCGAATTGCTGCAATCCATCTTGTAGATGGTACACACTGCAGCCACGGTGCACCAGTGCTGGAGGGAGTGAATGTTTAAGGTGGTGAATGGGGTGCCAATCAAGCGGGCTGCTTTGTCTTGGATGGTGTCAAGCTTTTTGGGTGTTGTTGGAGCTGCACTCATCCAGGCAAGTGGAGAGTATTCCATCACACTCCTGACTATTGCCTTGTAGATGGTGTAAAGGCTTTGGGGAGTCAGGAGTACCCAGCCTTTGACCTGCTCGTGTTGCCACAGTATTTATATGGCTGGTCCAGTTATGTTTCTGGTTAATGGTGACCCCAGGAGGTTGATGGTGGGGGATTTGATGATGGTAATGCCACTGAATGTCAAGGGGAGGTGGTTAGACTCTTGCTTGTTGGAGAAGGTCATTGCCTGGCACTTGTGTGGCGCGAATGTTACTTGCCACTTATCAGCCCAAGCCTGGATGTTGTCCAGGTCTTGCTGCATGGGGGCACAGACTGCTTCATTATCTTCCAAGGGCAGAAGAGACCTCCCCAAGACACCAACGCAGCCTGGTTGCACATTGCACAGGAGGGCAAAAGCAGGGATGTCGTCAGGAGCACCAGGCTGCAATGGTGCAAATCTTTCAATGATCTCAGTAGATCACAAAATATTACTGCCAAGCCACACTCAACCTCATTCTGCTGTGCCATTCATCACATCCCTATCACTCTGCCTTACCTATCCTACTCCTGCACATCCTTACTCACACCAACTTATCTTGCACCTCCACCCATCCCTCTCGTTCTACATTATCACTTCCCCATCTCAGTAGCCGCCCCTCACACTCACCCTCATCCTAGTGCAATCATACCAACTAACAACACACAAGGGTAGGCACCTGGGTGGTTTAGCCAATGTTCATGTAAATTTTCTGTTAATGTGTTGTCAAACATTGAAATCTTTATTTTCAACACTTTGCCTTATTTTACAGATCTGTGCTCACCTTTGGAAATGTCTTAGTGAGTTGCAGTGAATGGTGAGACATAACGTTATCCCCCGCAATGGTGATGAGTCATTGTAGGAATGCTTTATGGTGATGGTGTGGGGTGGTGTTAACCTGGCACGTCATGTGGCAGCCAGGGTGTACAGCGTCAAGTGAAGTAAATCTGGTCATGGTGATGCCATTGCTGGCCTCCCGGGCATCAATGTTGTCAGGTGCTGATGCCCTCTGTCCTGTGCAGCATCAGATGATTGTGGAGAAGGTTGGTATTGTTATTGGTGATGTTGGTGTGCCTGGTGATGTTGGTGCTGGGGCTGATCGTGGAGGGATTCAGAGGACCAAGGTGAGATTTTTTCAAGGGCACTAATGTTGCTGGAATAGATGGCAGCTGAAGTTGAGATGACAGAAGTGAACTGTAAATGGTGAGAGAGCTTGCTTCAAGGAGGTGACAGTGGATAGAGAGTTTACTCCAAACACTTCCAAACTGCATAAAGCTCAAAAGTGTCTTCCAAGTCCTGAAGGCTCAAGCTTCTGACATTGGAAAGTGACCAGCTGTGAAATGGTAGCTTTCATACCACTTTTGCAGCTGTCACTATTCACAGCAATGGGGAGACATTGAAAACCTGACCTACTTACCTGACGTGATCTCCGAACGATGTGAACCCCGTTAAAAATGTGGGAAAATAGAAAAAGGCTGGCAAAATAGTAGTAAACAAGCACGTAACAAGCAGTTAAGTATCTTAAATGCCTCCCCCATCGCTTGGTGTCGGGTCTGTTCTGAAATCGCAGACCCGACACTTTGGAAACTTACATGAAGGCGGGTTCGCAGCGGGTTCCCAACCCGTCGTTAATCATTGCGATTTTGACAACGGACCCGCCTCCGAATCCGCCCTCTGAGCGCCGGCAAAATTTAGCCCCTGATTTTGTTTTTTTGTCCAATGCCAAGTTGTTCTAGTTCCACATTCTATGATGTAAGTATGAACATGGGATGTGAAAGGTTTCTCAATTTCTTTTGTTAAAATACACTATTCAATCATGGGGGGACAATTTTAACCCTACCCGCCCAGTGAAAGCCGGGAGGGTAGGCAGTTAGAATCCCTCAAGTTATTTACCCGCCCTGGAGCCGCCGGGAGCTGACAGGTTTGTATTTTAACTTGCTCTCCTGAGCAGACGGCAAGGACATCCGCCCAAAGCCAGCGGGGTCATTTTTCACATGGGCATGTCGGGTCCCGACGATGTGCAATTTTTACTTGGAGGACTGAGTAGATCACAAACTGGTCCCCTGTTAAAATCAGGGTCTATGTTCCAGTTTCCCTTGTTTTCATTTTTATTTTTGAGATTGGGAGCATCCCGGGAACTGCATCATCCATCACCTGCCACCTTCTCTCATCTTTACTATTCAACCCTAACATACTGCCCTTCACCGACAACGTACCCCCTCAATCTAAACAGCACACAAGCCATTGAAGTCCTGGCAACATTTGATCAACTGAGAAGAAAGTGGGGGACAGCTTTAACCTCACAGTGATCATAGCACCTTCAGAGCAGTGGCATAAAAATTACATAACATCTTCAGTTTGTTAAAATTTTTGTAAAGGTAGAAACAAAAATTGCATATCCTGTCAGCCTCCCCCAGTGAGTCTGAAGTTCCCAGTGCTCTTCCTCTCACTTTCCTCTTTTCATTGCTTTCTTTTTTCAACTCTTATGATTGGGAAAGAAATGACAGCTTGAAGCTTCCTCTGCCACATGAAGCCACTTCTTCCTCAAACAGGGGTAATTGCAGCATGCCAGTGTGAACGCAGACCGGAAATGTATCAAAATTACTCAATTAAATGTTGGTTATGTCTTGCATTACTGTACATTCCATGAATGAATAGGATCCTTTGTTTTGGCCCAGTCACATGGAATTACAATTTGCATCCAAGCAACAAACACAGATAAGCTTCAGCCCCTTTAAGTAACTCGAGTTTCAAGTCTGTCGATGAGAAGAATGGCAGTTCTGTACTGTTCTAACCAAGGCAGGGAGAGTGAAATGAAATTAAAACATATTTTTATCATACCAATTTAATCTACTCCAATATTAGCCTGCCCCACAACCATTACAAAATATGGAGCTCTGTAAATGTCACACAAACACTGTTTCCATTACAAGAAAACAAATATAGGGTCTAAAGAACTCAAAATGAAAATTATGAAACGTTGATTGTCTTAAGAGAGATTGCCACCAGAGACCATCAGATCAGTGGCCCTCCCTGTAGCAAAGACATACCCAGATTCACAACGACACTGATTAAAACTTTGCGTTTGTACATACAATAAAGAGTGGTCTATGTACTATGTACTACCTCTAATTTTTTTCTGCAAACAACTGGCTTTATCCAGAATTTAAATCTGGATCAAATTTAAACCTAGCCTAAAGCTAATGTGAACCACACTTTAAAAGTATTGTGTACTTAGATACTTTATGTAGATTCAGAAGTTAGACTGTGAACCATTATTTCACTAAATTACGTTTTATTTAAACATCTGAAAAATAAATGTTTCTCTTAGCCAGGTAAAACAAACTTTTTACATAATCGTGTAGGCAATTCTGGGCATTGTCCTCAAGGTTTCTGGGATGTGTTCAGCGTTATTTTGTGTCGAATCAGTAATTAGGTTATCTGCCAGTATTATAATTAGATAAAGAAAGAAAAGAAAGACTTGCATTTATATAGCGCCTTTCACGACCCTCAGACGTCTCAAAGCGCTTTACAGCCAATTAAGTATTTTTGAAGTGGAGTCACTGTTGTAATGTGGGAAACGTGGCAGCCAATTTGCGCACAGCAAGCTCCCACAAACAGCAATGTGATAATGACCAGATAATCTGTTTTTGTTACGTTGGTTGAGGGATAAATATTGGCCATGACACCGGGGATAACTCCCCTGCTCCTCTTCGAAATAGTGCCTTGGGACCTTTTACATCCACCTGAGAGAGCAGATGGCGCCTCGGCTTAATATCTCATCCGAAAGACGCCACCTCCGACAGTGCAGCACTCCCTCAGCACGGCACTGGAGTGTCAACCTAGCTTTATGTGCTCAAGTCTCTGGAGTGGGATTTGAACCCACAATCTTCATGACTCAGAGGCAAAGGATGCTACCAACTGAGCTACAGCTGACACTAGATAGCTAGATAGTTAGTTACAATGGATTTCACGAATTAATTTAATAGTTCTGTGGTTAGTAAAGGAATTGGAGTAATGTGATGGACTAAATGAGCAAACTGGTAACTAATGTTTCTAGATAGAAACCAGGCAATGAACTCCTTTAACGTAAGTTCTTGAAATATCTATTAGGAAATAGGGTTGGTAATTATAGGGATAGGTATAGACTGAGAAGGTGAAATACTCCAAGGACACAATAGTTTCTGTGCTGTTTGGGCATAGGGTACTGAGAATATTGGCTGTAGAAAACAGACAACTGGAGCTCACATGATGGTGTGAGAATGTATAAATATTGCAGTTGTGCTTGTTTATCTTTATATCAGGGAGTATGTATGCAGACTTTTCCTCTGTAGATTAAAGGGTAGAGTCCATCGTTGGATGCATTGTGCACAGGCTTGATGGGCTCAACGACCGTTTCTCATTCTCTGCTTTCTTCATGCTCATAAGACAGATTGCAATATGCAGAAAGGATATGCCATGGAACTCAGTAATTACCAAAAAAAAACTACTGACTAGTCTAGTGAATAGATGGAGGCCAGCTCAGTGGTGGTTTATTTATTGGAACATGGAGTCCTGTAGTGTGTTAAACCACACCTTGACTGATTTTACTAGTTCACATGTTACTTTTCAAAGATTCAGACAGTGGCTTGGTTCTCTGTAAGGACTACACATAGCAGAAAGCTGTTACATGCTCCATGATACAGAATTGCTGAACAACACTTCAATAACATCGTAGTTGGTGAGTTCAGTGCAGAGGCGAGTTGAATGGCAATGCGTGCAATAGAGTGTTGGAAATAGCAGTCAACAGACTTCATTTTAACTCTCTCTGATTAGTGGGAACGGAGTGGGGAAGCAGTTAAAATGGAGCGTCTCCATTTCCCGCCCTGTTCCCGCCAATCTGTGATTTTAACACTGTTTGTTTTGGCTGAGGATGAGGATCCCACAGGACTCCAGCGGAGGCCTCATTAATAAATGCAAATCAGGGTTCCATGACCTCCGCGGGACTCGGATGGAATTGTAACCTGCTCCTGAGCGGAGTGCCCACCACAGCCGCCCTGCCAGGTGAACCTGTCAGAAAAACCTGCTACGATAAGTTTTAAAAAATCTTTCCTTAATGGGGTCCAGAGCAGCAGGAGTGCCTGCTTCCCCAGCCCTCCCCCCTCCACAAGACGCTTGGCACAGCCTCCTTCCCACACCTACATTGCTGCCAACAGCCTTCTCTCGAGGCTGCCTGATCTTCAGCTCCTGTCTACTGTGAGCTTCTGCCGGCTTCCTGCTGGGACTTAAAGTTTATAGTGATTTATATTATTAAAACTGCAGAAATGATGTTGTAGCAAAGAACAAGGCCAGTGAATGAGTGGGGTTCCAGCCTCACTTGGCCATGTTACATCTTAAAACTTATAGCTCCATAAATAGGTGTTTACATCTTGGAAAGCTAGGAATTATGTAACGTTTGATTTATGAGGCTCTGAAGTTTGTGTATTCCGAACCTTTAAAGATCCTAAACACTCATCCCTACTAGTTACCAACAATACTTCCCAGGGCAGCGCATTTTTGAGGTATTTGGTGGTACACTGTTCTGAAAAAATTTGATTTTAAAGGAATGCAAGCTTTATTTGCCACTACTTTTGATATGGGACAAATCAACTAAAATAGGATTGTTCTGTAGCAAACTTTAAACAGATATCATTGCTGCTATTTTCCTCCAAATATTTCACAACTATGAAGAACTTGTACTGAGGCACGAATGTAATTTGGCTTAGAAAAAAATGTAAATCTTACTGCATAATATTTTGATATATGAAATGAAATGAGCTTCCGACCACATATCCGCGCCATAACTAAGACCACCTACTTCCACCTCCGTAACATCGTCCAACACTGCCCCTGCCTCAGCTCATCCGCTGTTGAAACCCTCATCCATGCCTTTGTTACCTCTAGACTTGACTATTCCAACGTACTCCTGGCTGGCCTCCTACGTTCTACCCTACATAAACGTGAGGTGATCCAAAACTCAGCTGCCCGTATCCTAACTCGCACCAAGTCCCGTTCACCCATCACCCCTGTGCTCGCTGACCTACATTGGCTCCCGGTTAAGCAATGCCTCGATTTAAAATTCTCATCCTTGTTTTCAAATCCCTCCATAGCCTCGCCCCTCCCTATCTCTGTAATCTCCTCCAGCCCCACAACGCCCCGAGATATCTGCGTTCCTCTAATTCTGCCCTCTTGAGCATTCCTGATTATAATCACTCAACCATTGGTGGCCGTGCCTTCTGTTGCCGAGGCCCTAAGCTCTGGAATTCCCTGCCTAAACCTCTCCGCCTCGCTACCTCTCTTTCCTCCTTTAAGACGCTCCTTAAAACCTACCTCTTTGACCAAGCTTTTGGTCACCTGCCCTAATTTATCCTTATGTGGCTCGGTGTCAAATGTTGTTTGATAACGCTCCTGTGAAGTGCCTTGGAACGTTTTACTACATTAAAGGCGCTATATAAATACAAGGTTTTGTTGTTGTATATAAGTTCACAAAAGTGTTAATATTTAGCAATGAACTGTGTTTAAGGTAGTTAGAGCTGTGTCTGGGATTTACAACAATAACAACAACAACTTGTATTTATACAGTGCCTTTAATGTAGTAAAACGTCCCAAGACACTTCACCGGAGTGTTATCAAACTTTGGCGGAAGCCCTGGAATAACAATGTAAAGAGCTAAAAACATCAGCTTGTGCCATTTCTCCGGGGGTTTTCGCCGATCTTTCACTGACTTTATGGCAAGAGGTCATGAGAACCCTGTGGAAATTCTTTTCCTTAATCTTCCGCCAAAGTTGCGGTGGGAGATCCGGAGAACCCTCGTGGAAACTCCAGATGTAACTCACAGAGTGTATTGATAAAACAAATGCGGTGGATATTGTGAATATCGATTTTCCAAATGCTTTTCACGAGGTGCAGCATAGCAGGCTTGTTGATAGTTGAGGCGCACGGTATTAGGGAAATGTGGCACCATGGATAGAAAGTTAGATAGAGGAAAGAAAGCAGAGAGCATGTTGATGTTGATGGATGTTTTTCAGATTCGAGAGATGTAAACAGTGGTGTTCACCAGGAGTAAGTGTTAGGACCATTGCTCATAAATCAAAATTAACTTGATCTGGGAATGGGGGCACAATATCCAAATTTGGAGGCACAAATATGGCGAGCGTGGTTAACTGTGAGGAGGAGTGTAGGTGACTTTGGGCGAACATAGACAAGTTAATAGTTTGGGCCATTAGAATGTCAGATGGATTTTATGGGGGAGAAATGTGAGGTAATACATTTTGGGCGGTACAACAAGGAGAGGACGTATACATTAAATGCTAACATTTTAAAAGAGCAATGTGGCTTCGGGGTTCAGATACACAAATCTTTAAAGGTGAGAGAGCAAGTTATAAAGATAAAGCTGTGATAAAGATATAATTCAGGAATCCTAGGTTTTATGAACGGGGCAAAGAGTGCAGATGCATGGAGGTAATGCTAACCCTGTATAAATCGTTGGTTAGGTTGCCGTTGGAGTATTGTATCCAGCTTTGTGCATCCTACTTTAGGAAGGATGTCAAGGCTATGGAGGGGCTAATGAAGAGATTTACTGGGATGATGCCAGGAATGAGAAGCTTTAGTTGTAGTGAGAGACTAGAGAAGGTGGGACGCTTTTTTATTGGAGCAGAGAAGATTACGGGGCGTTCTGATGGAGGTGTTCAAAATTATGGGGGGCTTTGATACGGTAAATAGAGGAGACTGTTTCCACTGGTCTGTGAGTCGGTAACTAAAGGCATACATTTAAGATCATCATCAGAGTGGTGAGTGGTTGTTGGAGCATAAAATGCCCTTCCAGAACAGTGGTGAAAGCAGAAGCCATAGTAGCTTTTAAAAGTGAAGTGGATAAATATTTGAAAAAGAAGAATTTAAAAGAGTATGGGGAAAGGGCTGGAGAATGTGAATCGTTTCCTTCAAAGAGCCAGCACAAGTGTGACGAAATGAATAGCCTTCCCTCTATGCTGACAAATTTAATGAATTTATGACTGTATGATTCTACCTATTGGGCTCAGAACCATGGATTTCTATGGCCATAATGTGAGTGATTCAATGGTGTCTTCACAGGAATCAGTCATAAGTTGGATGCTTTGTGGGCGAGAGGTGGCTTATGTTCACAAACACTATTGCATATAGATCAATGCAGCTAATACCCCAGCGATACAGTTGAGCCATGTGCAATTTTTTAATAAATTAATTATTCATGAGGCTCACAGAGATTTGGGACAATTTCACATTTTGCCGTAAATATAATTCTAAATAATTCAGAAGCTGTATTTATTGAAAGATTGGGGCTCTTCAAGACTTTTACTACAAGTGAATATGCTAGCACATCAGCCACCAGGGCCCACCCACCAGAGCATTACTAAACTGGAGTTTCAATTCAGTGATACTGTGCAGCACTAAACTGAAAGTGAGAGTGGGAAGGGTAAGCATGGCAGCTGCCCGGAGGAGTCGACATGGAACCCAATTAGTGTTGATCCTGCGTCCTCATTAGAATGTTGTCAGTGAGCCTCCAGTGCAAAACACGCTCCCCAATAGGCAGATTGATGATCTGGAGGTGGAAAATCGGGCGGGGTAACCAAATGTGTAAGGGCTGCAGCAGCACGTTAAAGCGGAGAGGTAATGTGTCAGAAATGAAAAGAAGCAGCACTTTATAGCAGCAGGTAACGTGTGCAGAACCTACAGCAGCTAATACATTAAATTTGAAAGTCGTTAAGGTTCAAAACCCACAACTGGCTGCCATAGAAATGTCCACCAAACCTCCATCCAGCTCGCCTCCTGACTTGTACCGCCCATGGTTGGTGGGTGGGAGCAGGAATGCAGTCAGGGGTCTTAATTACCTCATCCGACCCCATTTTGCATATATTAATGAGCCAGAAGGTTGTGGGTTTACGTTCCACTCAAGGATTCGAGCACATAATCTAGGCTGACACTCCAGTGTAGTGCTGAGGGAGTGCTGCACTGTCGGAGGTGCCGTCTTTCAGATGAGACGTTAAACCGAGGCCACGTCTGCTCTCTCAGGTGGACGTAAAAGATCCCATGGCACTATTTCCAAGAAGAGTAGGGAGTTCTCCCCGGTGTCCTGGCCAATATTTATCCCTCAATCAACATCACAAGAAACAGATATTCCAGGTCATTATCACATTGCTGTTAGTGGGAACTTGCTGTGCGCAAATTGGCTGCCACGTTTCCTATATTACAACAGTGACTACACTTCAAATGTACTTCATTGGCTGTAAAGCGCTTTGGGGTGTCCTGTGGTCATGAAAGGCGCTATATAAATGCAAGTCTTTCCTTTTTTTCATTTTCTATCACCAAATTTCTGCCGGTGCTCCGGCCACCAGAATGGAAATCCACCCAGAAATCGGGATGGGTGGCAACTCGACGGAAAGTTGGCATATCCACCAGTTGCATCATTTTGGTTCCGCTTCCATTCTGTTTATAAGTGCAACAGTAGCAACATGAAAATCGTCGCCCAGATTTAACTGGGAACAGTTTCCAAATTGCGTAGCACAATAATTAGATCAGCAGCAATCTTGTGATGATCGTATGATTGCAGAAATACATTTTCTAAAATCTTGTGATCATTATACTGCATGCCAGCCTATTCTCAATTGTTCTGTCAACAATGGTTGTTTGTAAAGCCACTGCCTGAGCCTTTCAAAAATAACTTATGCAAGTTTGATGATTGTAAAGAACTTACAAAGATTAGTTTGGAACAAAGCTAGGAGAGTGGTTAAATACCCACCTGTCCTAAAATCCTGGACAAATATATTAATTATGGTTTCCCATATGCTCTGATGCAAGGATTGTCCCTTCTTTTCTGTTTGCTTTTCAAATAGTCAATGGCCCAGATTTTGTGGTCAGCAGCAAAGGAACGGCGCCTGCCGTTCACCTCGCTGACAGCTGCCCACAAAACTTTTGCGGGCTTTTGAGCGGAGACTTGCTCTAATCCGGCGTCTGATCCAGCATGGCGCCCTCTACAGGGGATCTGTGGTGTCTGTGCTCAGGACAAGAAACAGCAAAACTCTTCACCCAATCAGATTGAAGAATCCTAACTGAGACACGCAGGGCTGGATTTTGCGGGGGGGGGCGGGGGTGTGGTCAGCGGGCACGATCGGTGGCGGGACGGGTGGGAAAGTGTTTTATTTTCCCCAGCGGGTTGGGACCCCGCTGTGAACCCGCCGCCACACGCCTTTCCCCGATGTCGGGTCTGTCAGCACTGAGCAGACCCGACACACAGCGGCGGGTTCACAGCAGGGGAACCAATTCAGGTAATTAGTGGCTTGTTTAGAGTCACTTAAGAATTAATTTCAGCTCAGCTTCTGCATTTGACAGCTCGCCCACGGGGTCCACGCTGGTCGTGAACCACGTCTGTCAAGCTGAAGCAGGAGTTCAGTGGCCATTGAATCAGCTGTTGAGTTGACAGCTTCAAATGTACAGTAAAAGCTCCCACCTTACAGAGATATCTTCCCTCAGCCACAAACTCTTCCTCACTGCATTTCCACAACAGATTCAGGATGCTGCAAGTCTTTACACAAGTCTCCATCCAGTCTTACCTCATTACCTCTCTCACCATTGACAGATCGATTCTGTAGTCTCTACTTCACCTGACATCTATACCATTAGCATGGGTGCCCATTATGCTCTCTCACCTTGGTCCTCAGAATCCCACCACGATCAACACCAACACCAGCAGCACCAGGCACACCAGCAGCACCAACAACAACACCACCAACCTTCTCCACAATCACCTGATGCTGCACAGGACAGAGGGCATCAGCATCCAAGCACATTACAGATTTACTTCACTTGATGCTGTATACCCTGGCTGCTACATGATGCACCAGGCTGGCACCACCCCACACCAACACCATGAAGCATCCCTACAATGCCCAAGCCATTTCGTTTACACTCATCGCCATTGCGGGGCGTACCATTATGTCTCACCATTCACTGCAACTCACTAAGCCACTTCCAAAGGTGCACACAAATCTGTCCAAGAATGCGAAGTGTTGAAAATAAAGGTTTCAATGTTTGACACCACATTAACAGAAACTTTACATGAACATTGCATAAAACACCCAAGTGCCTACCCTTGTGTGTTGTTAGTTGGTATAATTGCACTAGGATGAGGGTGAGTGTGAGGGGTGGCTAGTGAGATGGGGATGTGATAGTGTAGATAGAGTGGATGGATGGAGGTGAAAGGTAAGTTGGTGTGAGTAAAGATGTGCAGGAGTAGGGTAGGGAAGGCAGAGTGATGGGGATGTGATGAGAGGCACAGCAGGATAAGGTTGAGTGTGGCTTGGCAGTAACGTTTCGTGATCTACGGAAATCATTGAAAGGTTTGCACCACTGCAGCCAGGTCCTCCTGACCACATCCCTGCTTGTGCCCTCCTCTGCAATGTGCAACCAGGCTGTGTTCCATGGGAAGGAAAGAGGACCTTCCTGCATGCTGTGACTCCCTCCATAAGCATATGGAGGGAGTCATGGGAGAGCCTGGGTGCAGCTGTGCACCTCTGTGCAGTGACTGTCAGTGTTTGCAGCATCTCAATGCTGTAGAACACTGACAGCACATGGTCCCTTTAAGGAAACCGGCTGATGACGCGTCATCAAATGACATCACCAGACCCACTTCCTCTAATTTGCCGGCAAATGCGCTGGGCGGGCTTAACAAGCCCAATCAAGGGAAATTCATTTCAGAGGCCAGGATGGAGACAGCAGCGGGGTTGGGACCCGCCACCGACATCACCCACCACGGACCCACCGAGGTTCGTAAAATCGCAGCCGCAGACTCTAATCCAGGAAGTATAAAGCAGGAAATATAAATTAGATTTAAAACATATACAGAAAGCTAAATAAAGTTTGGAAAGACAGATGGAGTTTAGAGAGAGAGATAAAATAGACTGAAAAAGTAAAAAAAAATTATTTGATTTTTTTAAAAATCTCCAACACTAATTAACTTCTGAAGGAATGAGAAATTAAATTTTCAGTGCCAGAGAGGTTGTTTGGCAGTAATTATCATATATCACGCTGTTGAAAATTCACTTACTGCTGAATGCACCAGCCCTAACTTTTTCTGTCATCTTTAGTGGGGAACTAGTGGGAAAGTAGCCCAACTTCACGCCATTGCATTGATTTCAATGCCGAGTTGATTGGTGAGGTTCTGTTATAGTGCACCCTTTGGAGGGGTATCTCGAACAGCAACTTCCGGATTTCTGCGTTTAACTGCGCATGTGCAGACGCCGAAGTTGCTGTCCGATTTATTCCGTTATAACGGTGAGCGCTGTTAGCCTCACTGTTATTCCTACCGCAAAATCCGGGCCCATATGATCCTGATATTTTTTGTTCCCCTCTCTTATTTAACTTATTGCAGCTCTAAATATTTTCTAATTCAGTCATACTATGAAGATATAAATGCTGCTCGTATACAGACGAAAGAAAAGATCTAAAATCAAATGAGATATTGGGGATGTCATTCAACTTCTGGGGGGCGGACGGTGTAAAACGGGCAGTCGCGGATTAGCTGCTCTCATACACACTGCCCAATTTTGAAGTCAATGGAAAGGAAAATCGTGGCGAAGGGAGCGTATAACAGGTGGATGATCCGCTATCGCCCATTTTGTGCCCCTGCTGAAGTTGAATCTCAACCCCAGTGTTACAGGTTTAGGGCGTTGCCATAAATATTTTCTCGGGTACACAGTGCCAGTTACTTCTGAACGCAGTCTGATCATTTTGTGTTTATGGGTGCACCCATTTTGCCCAATATCTAACTACATGAAAGTGTAACCCGGGGGTGCAACAACAGTAAAGCCCTGTGATCTGAACTGGATATTGCTGTCTTTCGTACATGTGCTTCTTCAATCTCTTCAAAGACAAATTGAGAAAACACTTGGTCAGGCAAGGTCATTCAGCTTCAGCGAGTAAAAATACAAAGCAACAGTTATTATCAGGTTCACTTAGTTCAATCAGTATATCTTGTCTTCACAGCGTTCCATCTGAATAACCACGCCGCCAGGAAAGAACTCAATGTTTCATTCTATGGAAGGAGATTTCCCACCAAAAATACCTGGGCCAGATCCTGGACAGGACTCTCACCTATCGGCCTCATCTCACCAACACCGGCCAAAAGGTAAAAAACCAGGGTGAGCCTAGTCCGGAAACTCACTGGAACGTCATGAGGGAGCACAGCCAGAACACTTCGCACCGCAACGGTGGCCTAGTCTATTCTGCTGCAGAATCCTGCTCTGCCTCATGGTCCTGCAGCCTCCACACACAGATCGTGGACGTGCAGGTAAATGCCGCCATGAGGACGGTGTCAGGCACGCTCAAATCCGCTCCAACTGAATGTCTCCCAGTGGTGTCCCACATTGCCCCGTCTGCCATTCGCCACGACGCCACCGTGCTCCGTGAGATGGACAAAATCATGAGCAACATCGACCTTCCCATTCACGAACACTTGAAAAACCCACCACAAAAGCACTTCAAATGGCGCCGGCCATTCTGGGAAACAGCAGCCAATAGTCATGCAGCTGTTATCGACCCACTATCCAAATGGATGGAATCGTGGGACGCATGCAACATAACGAACCAACACCTCATCACTGACCCAACAGCAGAGGTTCCTGGCTCCCACCTCCCTCGAAGACAGTGGACAGCGCTCAACCCAATCTGCACAGGGTGCGGCCGATGCGGCCACCCACTCCACAAGTGGAAGATGAGGGACGACCTGAAGTGCGACTGTTGCCACGAGTCCCAGACCACAGAACAGATCACTTCAGCCTGCCCACTAAGATCTGCTGCGGGAGGCACCTCATTTCTCCACTCGGCATAAGAACATAAGAACATAAGAAATAGGAGCAGGAGTCGGCCGTTTGGCCCCCTAAGCCTGCTCCGCCATTCAATAAGATCATGGCTGATCTGGTCTTGGCCTCAACTCCACTTTCCTGCCCGTTCCCCATAACCCTTGACTCCCTTATCGTTCAAGAATCTGTCTATCTCCACCTTAAATATATTCAATGATCCAGCCTCCACAGCTCTCTGCGGTAGAGAATTCCAAAGATTCACAACCCTTTGAGAGAAGAAATTCCTTCTCATCTCCGTTTTAAATGGGCAACCCCTTATTCTGAAACTATAGCCCCTAGTTCTAGATTCCCCCATGAGGGGAAACGTCCTCTCTGCATCTACCCTGACAAGCCCCCTCAGAATCTTATATGTTTCAATAAGATCACCTCTCATTCTTCTAAACTCCAATGAGTATAGGCCCAACCTGCTCAACCTTTCTTCATAAGACAACCCCTTCATCTCAGGAATCAACCTAGTCAACCTTCTCTGAACTGCCTCCAATGCAAGTATATCCCTCCTGAAATAAGGAGACCAAAACTGTACGCAGTACTCCAGGTGTGGTCTCACCAACGCCCTGTACAGTTGTAACAAGACTTCCCTACTTTTATACTCCATCCCATGCAATAAAGGCCAACATTTCATTTGCCTTCCTAATCACTTGCTGTACCTGCATGCTAACTTTTTGTGTTTCATGTACGAGGACCCCCAGATCCCTCTGTACCACAGCATTTTGTAGTCTCTCTCCATTTAAATAATAATTTGCTTTTTTATTTTACCTACCAAAGTGGATAACTTCACATTTTCCCACATTATACTCCATCTGCCAATTTTTTGCCCACTCACTTAACCTATCTATATCCCTTTGCAGATTCTTTGTGTCCTTTTCACAACTTCCTTTCCCACGTATCTTTGTATCATCAGCAAATTTGGCTACATTACACTCGGTCCCTTCATCCAAGTCATTAATATAGATTGTAAACAGCTGAGGCCCCAGCACTGATCCCTGTGGCACCCCACTAGTTACAGTTTGTCAACCTGAAAATGACCCATTTATCCCGACTCTCTGTTTCCTGTTAGTTAGCCAATCCTCTATCCATGCTAATATATTACCCCCAACCCCATGAGCTCTTATCGTGTGCAGTAACCTTTTATATGGCACCTTATTGAATGCCTTCTGGAAATCCAAATACACTACATCTATTGGTTCCCCTTCATCCACCCTGCTCGTTACATACTCAAAGAACTCTAGCAAATTTGTCAAACATGATTTCCCTTTCATAAAACCATGCTGACTCTGCATGATTGTATTATGATTTTCTAAATGTACTGCTACTACTTCCTTAATAATGGACTCCAGCATTTTCCCAATGACAGATGTTAGGCTAACTGGTCTATAGTGTCCTGCTTTTACTTATTTGAATATTTTATATTCTGTGGATATATGAGGGTCAATTTTGTGAGGCCCATGCTGCCAGTGCATACTGGAAAATGTATCCAGTGCTGTCGGTCAGGGGGCCATCGAATGGATAGCCAAACTAGACATCCCATTATTAGACTTTCCCTTCATACGAAACAACAACGTATTAATACAAAATAATGAACATGCCATCGTTTCTCACATCAGTGGGTCATCTTACTTGACTTAAATAAAATAATTCCTAGCTAATTTTCTCCCTTCACTTCCTGGTCAAAGCCTTTCCTCGTAGCTTTCCATTTTCAAAACCTGACTGACTCCACAGTCTTTGGTGGACCTGGCTGCCGGCCTGTGTCTCTGTCTCCGTTTTTATCACACTGTGTTCACAGCCAGAAAAGGACTGAAAGCTTCCCAACATAATCAGCATGTGTTGTTTATCATTTGCCAAGCCAGGCTAATAAATTCTTTATTATTTACAGTCAATGGGGAACCAACATCAAAGCTTGCAATAGCATTTTAACCACCTATTTTAAAAAGTTGTGTGAACACGTATTTCTTTAAACACCCAATGTTTAAAGTAACTCTTTTTCCAATCCTTTCTGTGGAAAAATGGCCAAAAAACCTCTAAACATGACCGACAGCACTGGATAAATTTTCTAGTATGCACTGGCAGCGTGGGCCTCACAAAATTGACCCTCACATATCCACAGAATATAAAATATTCAAATAAATAAAAAATAAATATTTTCATTTATTTACTTGCAATCTTATTCCATTGTCAAAACTTTTTAACATTTCACATAGTTAATTACTTTTGCAGTGCAGTGACCGCTTGTTATGTAAACAAGTCATATAAGACACAACCTATAGATAACTGTTCTGTGGAATAAAATTGCTGCCCCTGGATATCAGGGTAGGTTTCCCCCTCAACTGCACATTTTCCTGAGAGGACCAATTTGTGTTGAGGACCTCTTGGAGCATCTCACGGAGCCGCCCTGCTCGTCTTTCTTCTGGCTTACATTCTGCCTCAACACTAAAACTTGCTTGTACTTCTTTATGCTAAACAGCAACTCTTTAATAGTGGAATTTGGATGCAGTAGAGGTGGGGGCACTGTAATTTGGGATAAAAACTGAATCTACCGTATTTTCGTTCCTCGACAGAATGCACAGCAAATTCCAATAGGGAGATAGAGGCAGCGCTTCTTTTCCCCGCCCCGCTACCTTGTGACCGCAGTTTGACGAACTACCCGAGGAATTCTATCAGATACGTCGCTGATAGGTCCAGCAGCATCTACATCTCCACAGAGCAAGGATAGGCGCTGTTCTGCGACGCATGCAGGCTGTAGAATTCGCAAAATTATCGCGATTTTATAAAATAAGAAGGAGACATAAAGTTTCGTACAAACAGCTTTATTTCAGCAGAATGCTGTCAGGTTTTCAAAGCGGACACAAACAGCCTGTAAAATGGCCGCCACGCCTCGTGGCAGAACGTTCTAGACTTTCAATGAGCAGACAAGATGGCGTTCCAATAAACATTTGTGCAAGATCGTACAGGACTCAGCACATTTGAGATAATTGACAAGACATAATGGGTTTGCATTTTATACATAAATACTGGAATCGATCTCCCAGGTGCGAATAAGGGCTATTGTACCGAGCGATCAAGAACCCATCCAAAGACATTAATATGCAAATTCCCCACGACTCTACGATGAGAGAGCCGTTTGCGGGTAGTTACAGAAAGCATTTGGAAGCCCCAAAACCCCTCCAGGGAGACTACGAGCCGGTTACACAATGGGAGAAGTATTAACGGCTACTCAGACAGTTACAAGTATCACCGAAACCCATTAAAACGGAGATCACCCTATACAAGAAGTTTGAGCGCCAAAACCCTGACAAAGGATAGACATTAAGATTGGGCGGGAAAAGAGGAATTACAGCACTATAACTGTAAGGTACAACCGTCCATCTGTCTCTTGTTGCTCTTGTCTCTTGCCGCCTGCCTCTTGCTGCTCTTGCTGTTTTGACTCGCTGGAAGACTGTTGAACTTTTATTCCCTTGCCTGACGGCTCTGGACTCTGATCCGCTAGGATCAACCTCGTGGCTTGCCGCGAAGATCTGTGTAGAACTGGGCTGTGAGGCCTTGAAACGGGCACACCATCCCGAGAAGTCGGTAAACGGTGTTGGAACCGAAGCCCCGAGATGAGATAAGATGAGATGAGATGAGATGAGAAGAGAAGAAGACGACAATACGTATCGCCACGGTCAGTATTCCAACATTCCTTAGACTCTGGATCAGTTCCGATGGAGTGGAGGGTGGCCAATGTAACCCCTCTTTTTAAAAAAGGAGGGAGGGAGAAAGCAGGGAATTATAGACCGGTCAGCCTGACATCGGTCGTGGGTAAAATGATGGAAGCAATTATTAAAGATGTCATAACAGACCATTTGGAAAGTGGCGACATGATAGGTCCAAGTCAGCATGGATTTGTGAAAGGGAAATCATGCTTGACAAATCTTCTGGAATTTTTTGAGGATGTTTCCAATAGGGTGGACAGGGGGGAACCAGTAGATGTGGTGTATTTGGACTTTCAGAAGGCCTTCGACAAGGTCCCACACAAGAGATTGGTGAGCAAAGTTAAAGCACATGGGATTGGGGGTAATGTGTTGACGTGGATTGAGAACTGGTTGGCACACAGGAAACAAAGAGTAGGAGTAAATGGGTACTTTTCAGAATGGCAGGCAGTGACCAGCGGGGTACCGCAGGGTTCGGTGCTGGGACCCCAGCTGTTTACATTATATATTAATGATTTGGACGAAGGGATTAAATGTAATATCTCCAAATTTGCGGATGACACTAAATTGGGAGGCAGTGTGAACAATGAGGAAGATGCTAGGAGGCTACAGAGTGACTTGGACAGGTTGGGTGAATGGGCAAATGTATGGCAGATGAAGTACAATGTGGATAAATGTGAGGTTATCCACTTTGGTGGTAAAAATAGAGAGGCGGACTATTACCTGAATGGTGGCAGATTAGGGAAAGGGGACGTGCAACGAGACCTGGGCGTCATGGTACATCAGTCACTGAAGGTGGGAATGCAAGTGCAGCAGGCAGTCAAAAAAGCAAACGGAATGATGGCCTTCATAGCAAGGGGATTTGAGTACAGGAGTAGGGAGGTGATGCTACAGTTGTACAGGGCCTTGGTGAGGCCACACCTGGAGTATTGTGCGCAGTTTTGGTCTCCTAACTTAAGGAAGGACATTCTTGCTATTGAGGGAGTGCAGCGAAGGTTCACTAGATTGATTCCTGGGATGGCCGGACTGACATATCAAGAAAGATTGGGTCAACTGAACTTGTATCCTCTGGAGTTCAGAAGAATGAGGGGGGATCTTATAGAGACATTTAAAATCCTGACTGGTTTAGACAAATTAGATGCGGGCAGAATGTTCCCAATGGTAGGGAAAACTAGAACCAGGGGTCACAGTCTAAGGATTAAGGGGAAGCCATTTAGGACTGAGCTGAGGAGGAACTTCTTCACCCAGAGAGTGGTGAATCTATGGAATTCTCTTCCACAGAAGGTTGTTGAGGCCAGTTCGCTAAATATATTCAAAAGGGAGTTAGATATAACACTCACAACTAAGGGGATCAAGGGGTATGGCGAGAAAGCAGGAATGGGGTACTGAGGTAGCATGTTCAGCCATGAACGCATTGAATGGCGGTGCAGGCTCGAAGGACCGAATGGTCTACTCCTGTACCTATTTTCTATGTTTCTATGTTTCTATGTAAGCCCCGACCGCGCCTGTAGGTCGAATAAACACTTTCCTTGCCCAGGAAGACCATTTTTTGAATTTTACAAACTGGTGAGGGCACAGGAAGACTCTTCTTCGAGCAGTATCGGAACTCCGAGGACAACACAGATCTTCATGACAGCAGACGGTCCAGCCTGCTAGCCGGAGCAGAGACGAGTAAACAAGTGTGGTACAGAGACCCCTGATCAACACGTGGATAGTCAGGTGCTGCGGGAAAAACATCCGAGCAGAGTTTCGGAATTCTCCGAGTTATCACGAGTGGTGAGCATGAGTCTCGATCCTACAAATCTAGTTTAGGACAGGTATTGATAGGGGAGGGTTTAAGTTTTAAGGATAAGTATAATGTGTGTCCCTTTTTACGATGTGTCATGCGCTCCTCGTTTCCCTAAAATTAGTTACATAACTGTGTGTAAGATTGTACTGTCATTAATCTGTGCTTATGACATGTATCTCGTAATCTTGAATAATATGCAATAAAGATTTTCCATTTCGCACTATTCAACCGGGTCTACCTGAGTTTTTCTCTGCATTATTGCTCTCGCACCTAAGTCCAGTGTCAGAACCGTAAGGGCGAGTGGGTCGAACCACTCACAGGTGTCTAGTGTTATCAGGCTGGCTGGAGACCAGAACAGGCAACAAGGCCTAACCCCGCACTAGCACCCAGGCTAAGCACAGAGCCGCAGGTCACCCCTTACAAGGCCCCACAACGAAAGAATCTAACAGCAGTCGATCCCCAAAATGGTAACCAATCCCCGAGGGATCAATTGCTGTTCAACTCTGAGCCTACCATCAAGGGGATAGAATCCAGAAGCATCAATGTCTTTCGGCCAACCGGCCCATTTCATTCCCTTCGGAGCAGCAGGATGTCACTCCAATATTTGGTTGTGTCACTGTTGCGCCATGAATGGCACGGAACTCTCTGCTAATATTCAAATGACCCTGGATTTAGGGCAGGGTCATGACAGAGTCAAAGCGACAAAGGGGCATTGTAGAAGTTCTGCCCCTCTGCACTTCTGGTGGTGCAATGGGGCCATCAGGATTTCTACAATCTAGTCAGAAAAGATAAATGTCTCACCCCTCAAAATGTTCCAACAAAATGCTGGAAAATGCACCAAATTATGTGGCAGAAATCACTATTTCCTATTTGAGGGGGGGTATACCTCCAGACTCCTCTAGAAACTAAATCTTGCACTTTCAGTGTTTGCATCCATCTTCAGAAATGTCTACATTTGCCACTAGGGCTAGTTGCTTTTAAAGTTTAATAGAACAAACAACAATTTTCTAACTAGCTTAATTGACATCCTTCATTTATTTTTATCCTCTTCCCCCATATTCTACCCAACAGGATGGATTTATGAGTTGTTCATATGCCTGCCCCTGCCTCAGTAACGCCAGGCCTGAGCTGGAGAAAAACGTTCACTTTTTGTGCAGTTGCAGAGTGGTGCCTGATTAAAAACCATAGTTTTTCTCTCACTTTTATTTAGTTAAAATCCACAAATTCATTTTTAGAGTAAGGAATCACCATGTTATCATTAAACATGGGTGAATATTTCATTGATACTTTGTCCTCAGAGTCGACCACCTTTTAGAAACATGTATTTTTACAATAAATGTTGTCAATGGAGAAATTTCACCAGCACATTGTTCTGATAATCAGGGAGCAACACTCTTGAATTGGCGGAGAGGGTGGAGCTGTAATTGATTGTTGCTGCCAACCATGATTTCTTGCGTGTTTATGTATGGATGTGTGTGGCTGCATGCATGTGTGCATGATTTGTGGCAGTTTGGTTTCCTTTCCCGCACAATTGAGCTGCAAGGTTACGTCAACGGTGAGAATAAATTTAGGAAGGGTGGTCATTTCTGCTTTTGTCCAAAATGAGACAATGTAGACTTCCCATCTTCCTATTCCTAACAATACTTAAGATGCACAAAATTTGTAGCAGTCTTTGCCATTTTTTTCCAGGAGCTGTACAATTAATCCCAAACTTAGAATTCCACCTCTGAACTATTTGGAAGCAGCCCAAATTCAAAAAGACATTGTGAGTTTGAGAAGTATTTTGTTCCTTTTCAAATTTATCTTTTATCCGGAAAGAATGCCAAAGTATTCATTGAGATAAACTATCCTTAAATCAGCCACAGAGATATTGGTCTTTGAATAACTCTTTCCAGATCAACTTTTCACTTTTGTTAAATTCCATGGAAGATGGTGTTTTTTTCTAACAAAGGTCCTTGTGTTTTATATTTAATAAGAAACACTAAAAGGATTTAATAAAGGATGAATCATTAAAACCATGTCTCCACCCAGAAAAAAATAAAAATAAAAATTAATCACAGAGCTGGAAACCAAATGCTTATTCAAAACACACACATATATCTATAATATATGTATATATACACACAAAACAATGAAAGTAATTACACAATTACCCAAAGTTGGCACAGACAAGCATGCAATTAAATAAATGTGTTGTTATTGGAAAATGTTGGAATTATTTTGAAAAAAGAGAGCTAGTCATATGTTAGAAGTTTGCTTCACGAAGACTGATTCAAAAACAACTATGTTTTGAAATGAAGACTACGCAAAAGAATACATTAAGTAACTGTGTAATGGTTCAATGGGTTTACAAAGTAGCTGAGCTATATGGACCAAGGGAATCCCAGGTTCCATTCCTGATCTAGTGACCTCAACTAGAAGTGCATGCGTGTGAATGTTGGGTGATCATGGGATGAGACAGCCATGATGCTACTACAGTCGAATAGCTTGCCGTCACGTTTCAGGATGTTTTGAATATCTTTCCACGAAAAGGATTTGGAAAAAAAAGGAGTTATATTTAAGGATTGTGTTTTAAAGAAAAGTGTATTCACACAAGCTTAAAGATAAAAGGGCACTGAGATGAAAAATGAACTAGACCTTGAAATTCTTTTGCCAAAGACTGTAAACAATAAGCAATTCCTTACTCTGTAATCGTCAAACACTCATGCCCATTGTGTTGGGGGATTCCTGGTCCCAGTTTCCGGAGAGGGGTTGTCTGGCATTGGCACTCCCCTTAAGCCATGAACACAGGGAGATTAAAAATAACTAATCAGAGACACACACAGTCAGGTTTTAAATAGAAAGCTGCGAGGACAATACTTGACAAAGCTCAAAGTTTAGAATGCAGATGGATAGTTAGAAGTTATTTTGTTAAAGTCAAGCAAGGTGACTGACTGATGTGGGGAAGTGTGGCGCGTTTGTTATTGTATATTATTAAGTGAAGAGAGGTTGTACTGATTGAAGTGAGTCCAATCATAACTGTTACTCTGTATTAACAACAGAAAACGCTGGAAAAACTCAGCAGGCCAGGCAGCATCCGTAGAGAGAGAAAGAGAGTTGACGTTTCAGGTCGATGACCTTTCATCAGAACTGGGAAGAGCTGGAAATCAAATAGATTTAAGGCCAGGGTAAAGCTGGGAAAAGGGGGAGGGGATAAAGGAACAAAGGAGGAGATGAAGAGACATTAAGAGACATTAAGAGATATGCAAGGCTAGAGGTGGTGTTAATGTGACAGATTAAGGCTGAATGAAGTGTGAAATCCACTGGCAGAATGAAGGACAGCTGCCAGCTTCTAGGAGGAAAAAAAAAAGGTGGGGGGGACAAATAAAAGGGTGGATAAAATAAAATATAAATGTGATTGGAGCTGAGGTTATGATCTAAAATTGTTGAACTCGATATTGAGTCCAGAGGGCTGTAGCGTGCCTAAACGAAAGATGAGGTGCTGTTCCTCGAGCTTACGCTGAGCTTCCGTGGAACAGTGTAATAGGCCGAGGACGGTGAGGTCAGAGTGGGAGTGAAGCGGTGAATTAAAGTGACAGGCCACCGGGAGCTCGGGGTCCCCCTTACGGACTGAACGGAGGTGTTCCGCAAAGCGGTCACCCAATCTGCGTTTGGTCTCCCCAATGTAGAGGAGTCCACATCGTGAGCAGCGAATACAGTATACTAAATTGCAGGAAGTACAAGTAAATCGCTGTTTCACCTGGAAGGGGTGTTTGGGGCCCTGGACAGTGGGAAGAGGGGAGGTATAAGGGCATGTGTTGCATCTCCTGCGCGTGCACGGGAAGGTGCCGGGCGAAGGGGAAGGGGTGCTGGGGGTGGTAGAGGAGTGGACTAGGGTGTCGCGGAGGGAGCGGTCCCTGCGGAATGCTGAAAGGGGAGGTGAGGGGAAGATGTGTTTGGTGGTGGGATCACGCTGGAGGTGGCGGAAATGGCAGAGGATGATCCGTTGAATGTGGAGGCTGGTGGGGTGAAAGGTGAGGACAAGGGGAACCCTATCGTGGTTCCGGGAGGGAGGGGCAGGGGTGAGGGCAGATGTGCGGGAGATAGAACGGACACGGTCGAGGGCCGTGTCGACCACGGTAGAGGGGAATCCTCGGTTGAGGAAAAAGGAAGACATGTCGGAAGCACTGGTATGGAAGGTGGCATCATCAGAGCAGATGCGGCGGAGACGGAGAAACTGGGAGAATGGAATAGAGTCCTTACAGGAGGCGGGGTGGGAGGAAGTGTAGTCCAGGTAGCTGTGGGAGTCGGTGGGCTTGTAGTGAATGTTAGTCAATAACCTATCCCCAGAGATGGAGATGGAGAAGTCGAGGAAGGGAAGGGAAGAGTCGGAGATGGACCATGTGAAGGTGAGGGAAGGGTGGAAATTGAAAGCATAGTGAATGAAATGTTCTAGTTCAGGGCGAGAGCAGGAGACGGCACCGATACAGTCATCAATGTACCGGAAAAAGAGGTGAGGGAGGGGACCCGAGTAGGACTGGAACAAAGAGTGTTCCACATATCCCACGAAAAGGCAGGCATAGCTAGGACCCATGCGGGTACCCATAGCAACACCTTTAATTTGGAGGAAATGGGTAGAGTCAAAGGAGAAGTTGTTCAATGTGAGAACAAGTTCAGCCAGGCGGAGGAGGGTGGTGGTGGATGGGGACTGGTTGGGCCTCTGTTCAAGGAAGAAGCGGAGCGCCCTCAGGCCATCCTGGTGGGGAATGGAGGTGTAGAGGGATTGTACGTCCATAGTGAAGAGGAGACGGTTGGGGCCGGGAAACTGGAAACTGTTAAAATGGCGGAGGGCATCGGAAGAGTCGCGGATGTAGGTGGGAAGAGACTGGACAAGGGGAGAAAAAATAGAGTCGAGATAGGAAGAGATAAGTTCCGTGGGGCAAGAACAGGCTGAAACGATGGGTCTACCGGGGCAGTCCTGTTTGTGGATCTTGGGAAGGAGGTAGAAGCGGGCTGTGCGGGGTTGGGGAACTATGAGGTTGGCGGCCGTGGGGGGAAGATCTCCAGAGGAGATGAGGTCAGTGACAGTCTTGGACACGGTGGCTTGATGTTCGGTAGTGGGGTCATGGTCCAGGTGGAGGTAGGAGGAGGTGTCGGAGAGTTGGCGTTCAACTTCCGCTACTCTGTTACTCTGTATGTTCACTTGCTGTGAAATAAGACAGTTTAACAATTCGTATCTGGCCAAGCCAAGTACTTTTTCTTCTAAACAATTTCAGAGGCACACATGGGAGCACATGCAAAAGATACAAATATCAGATCACAAGTGGGCACTACAGTACCCCTGGTTGCACTACCGTATAATAGCAATCAGGCAGTACAGGGTCACCTCTAAACAAGGGGGTAGAGTTTCTGCTTTGGGCGCAGTCGGCAATTCAATCACAAATTGCGCTCAAAATTGCCCTAGTTTTCAGAAGTGATTTTTTTTTCTCAAAGTTCCGCTCAAACTCATTTGCATATCGCCAAACGTAAAATTCTCCATGAACCAGTGCAATCGGGCAGCGAATTAGAACGTAATTTTTATTATGCATTTAAAAATATTATTAACACAGCTGAAAATGGGTTTATCACAAAAAATAAGCATTTTTAATCAGAGTGTCGAGTCCACCACCTGTGAGTAACCTGATCTTAAATAACTGAAAATGACTTTAAAAATACTATACAGCACCATTTACTAGTTTCATTGGTGTACACTAGTCAGTTTCTTCGTAAATTCATTTTTTAATATCTAAAAGCTTTTAAAATGTGCCTGTTAGTGTCCTTGCACCAAAAAAACAGCTTAATTTTAAGAGCCTCCTCGAAGGCCCGTAAACGGGCACAATTTGTGGAAACTCGCCACGGTGATTCATTTGATCTGGGGGCGTGGCCAGTTTTGTGGGCGGGCCGGCTTCCAGCGCACTGTGTTTTAAACCAGCACAAAGGATCGCGGAAACTCGATTTATGCTGGACATAATTTGTGCTTGAAATTCCTCGATCTTTTGCACTAGTTTGGCTAATTTCGCGCAATTGCGCTGAAAAAATCAACGCAAACTACAGGAAGCTCCAGGCCTCGGGGCCTCACTTATAGGAGTGACTAGCGTAGCTGTACCCAAGAGAATATCTAAGCAAGACTCGAATTTGTAACACCTGCCAACATTCTTGGCTCAAGCAAGAAAAAGGGCCATATATAAAACAGTGACTAATCTTAAAATGAAATAGTTTCATTAAAATCTGTCTGAATCAGAAGCTTCTTCTCTATCACAGTGTAATGTATTCTCACATGGTTTGGTAAGAGCATGCTCTGTTCGCTCTGGCCTAATAAAGCAAGCGCATGGACTAGCAGCTCATTGTGTCTCTGTCCTTCATTTGTTCTACCCACATATATTACATTTTGGAGACGAGGCAGGGATCCCAAAACCATTTATAGGATCACGGAAGGACACAGTGTTCAACCTTCAAGTAGACAAGTTTAAGGTGAATTTGTGACACCTAAACTGAATTTTAGCAATGTTTTACCGTTAATGCTCGTGCAGAATCGTCTGTGCTTCGCCTTCGCATGTATGTATACACAGCAACAGTGGCATTGATTCTCACATGTACACAGGTAGCGTGCTGAGTGGTACACTACCTGTGTACTCTCCACTTGCCTGGATGAGTGCAGCTCCAACAACATTCAAGAAGCTTGACACCATCCAGGACAATGCAGCCCGCTTGATTGGCACCCCATCCACCACCTTAAACATTCACTCCCTCCACCACCGGCGTACCGTGGCTGCAGTGTGTACCATCTACAAGATGCACTGCAGCAACTCGCCAAGGCTTCTTCAGCAGCACCTCCCAAACCCGTGACCTCTTCCACCTAGAAGGACAAGGGCAGCAGGCGCATGGGAACACCACCACCTCCAAGTTTCTCTCCAAGTCACACACCATCCTGACTTAGAAGTATATCGCCGATCCTTCATCATCGCTGGGTCAAACTCCTGGAACTCCCTCCCTAACAGCACTGTGGGAGTACCTTCACCACACGGACTGCAGCGGTTCAAGAAGGCGGCTCACCACCACCTTCTCAAGGACAATTAGGGATGGGCAATAAATGCTGGCCTTGCCAGCAACGCCAACATCCCATAAACAAATTTTTTAAAAAGTCACTGTTCGACAGGATCGGGACAATCATGGCCGCACCTATGGGATTCATTGGAAGCCTCGGCATGCATGACCGAGCTTGCGAACCAGTCAGTTCTTACACTGAGCGGATGGAGATATTTTTTAGGGCCAATAACATTTTTGAGACCGAAGGTGCAGATGAGAATGTTCAAGCTCAAAATAAAGTAATTTGTGAATGGAAGAAAGCAAATTTTTAGTGGAGATCGGGCCAGATTACTATGGAACGATAACGAACCTGCTCGTGCCAGGGAAAGCGAAGGATGCGTCATTTGAAGACATTATCAAGAAACTCGAGGACCATTTCAACCCAAAGCCATTAGAAATAGCAGAGAGCTATAAGTTTGATACCAGAAACCAAAAACAAAGTGAAACCATCAGTGAGTACATTGTAGCTCTTAAGAACTTGTCTTTGCATTGTAACTTCGGCATATTTTTGGATTGTGCGTTGTGAGATAAGTTTGTGTGTGGACTGGTAGATGAGTGCACACAGTCCAGGTTACTGAACACTCTGAACCTAACGTTTGACATAGCATGCAAAATTGCCCTAACTATGGCAATGGTGTCTAAGAATGCTAGGGAGCTCCGTCCAACTCAAAGTGACGAGTACAGCTGAGGTCCACAGTCACAAAGCCATCGCCAAACTTAAAGCTGTGAGACTGAGTCAAAAGCATGTCGGTGAGAGCAGTTCAGTGAATTTTATCACTGCAATGGAAATCACTCCACACAGTCCTGCCAATACAAAAATGTGAAGCAAGGCCATATTTCAACAGCTTGCAGAGCTAGATCTAAAGCAGGAAGTAAGAACCATTCTAGTGGCAATGCAAAGCAACGACGACAAAAGGGAAGAGTTCACAATATTGAAGTGAACACACCTGACGTTAAAGAACTAGGCATCTACAGTATCTGTGCCATTAGCGGCAACACCAGCAGTCGTGAGAAAGACTTCCGTACAAAACTTTTTATCAACGACTATATATTGGTATGTGTATCGATACGGTGGCGGACTGCTCTATCATGAGTAAGGACACATATGAGAGTAAGTTTAATCAAGTACCACTTACAAAGAGTACCGTAGAGTTGAAACCTACTCCGGAGAAATCCTAGAGCTATGTGAACAAATGGACTGTACAGTTCAACACAATGGCCAGTCAGTAAAGATGCCTATTATTGTAGCGAGCTACAACAACAGGCCAAACCTCATGGGCAAAGATTGGTTGAGATAGTTAAAACTAGACTGGAAAAACATCTTCAGTGTAGATGCTTCAAAGAAGCGACTCGACACAATGCTGAACAAGTACGAAAGCATGTTCACAGTCAGTTATGAGGGCATCACTGGGTATGACGTGCATACCCGCATCAAGTCCAATGCGAAGCCTGTCTATTGTAAGGCAAGGCCGGTCCCCTATGCATTGAAAAGTCAGGTGGAGAAGAGCTAGCAAAGCTCAGAGAAAACAGAGTGCTAGTAAAAACTGACAAAAGTGAATGGGCAACCCCGATTGTGGAAGTTCCCAAAGCAGACAAAACTGTATGCTTGTGCGGTGACTACAAAGTTACTATCAACCAAGCAGTTGACGATGAACAGTATCCGTTACCTACATTGCAAGATATGTATGCAGCACTCTCTGGGTCAAAGGTTTTCTCCAAGCTTGACCTGTTGCACGCTTACACTCAGCTAAATGTTGACAAAGAGAGTCAACAGTATCTCACCATCAACACACACAAGTGACTGTACTCATGCACCAAGCTGCCGTATGGTGTAAAGTCCTCCCCCAAAATCTTCCAGGCTACGATGGATAAGATGTTGCAAGGAGTTCCAAATTGCTTATGCAATCAAGACGATGTGCTGATCACAACAAGCAGCGAGGAAGAAAATCTAGAAGTGTTAGATATAGTGCTTCAAAGGTTGAATTCCCACAATGTCAAATTGAAAAGGAGCAAACGTCCTTTTGTGTAGCCTGAGGTTGTGTACCTTGGTCTGAAAGTTGATGCAAATAGCTTGCAACCAGTGAAGAAAAAGGTTGATGCTGTCATCAATGCACCAAAGCCACAGAATGTGTCTGAGTGAAGATCTTTCCTTGGAATGGTCCAGTACTACGTAAGTTTCTTACCTGATTAGCGACCATGTTAGCTCCATTGCACGAGCTCCTCAACAACGATGTCCAGTGGAAGTGGTCGAAAGCACAACAGGAAGCTTACGACGCTTGTAAGAGAAGTCTCTCTAGCGATGCTCTACTTGTGCATTACGACACAGAGCGTGAGCTTAAGTTAGCGTATGATGCTTCCAGCTATGGTGTGGGAGCTGTCATAAGCCACAATATGAATGACGGCCAAGAGAAACCAATCGCGTTCGCATCGCGAACCCTCACAAAGAGCGAAAGAAACTACGCGAAATTGAAAAGGAAGCACTCGCCATAGTGTTTGGAATCAAGAAATTCCAACAGTTGCTGATCGGCAGAAAGTTTACCCTGATAACAAACCGCTCCTATCAATATTGGGGCCCAAATCTGCCATCTCTGCAATGGCCGCATCAAGAATGCAACATTGAGAAGTGTAGTTGTGACAATATGACTACACGATTGAATATCGCACTTCAAAGCAAAATGCAATCACAGATGCCTTGTCCAGGTTGCCACATGAGCACTCATGTGTTGGAGTGAAGGTGCTATTTTCACGCCAGGTGCAGTTGACAAAGACTTTCCCGTGAATGCAGCTGAGATTGCAGATGAGACTCAAAAGGACTCAGTACTGAAAAGAGTGTATGTAATCAACCATTTTGGGGCGCTAACATCGGCCAGCCACAAACTTTAGCGCCTGGCGCAAATTAGCGCTGTCGACCGCAAAATTCATCTCCAGCGCCCCTGGAGGTGATTGGAGCACTAAATCAAGCGCTACATCTCTTAGGACACTAACATTGGGGAACAGGGCGCTACCTCAGAGCGCTACTCAAGCTCAGGAGATGTCAATTACCTAGTACTAAGACAGACTGGTACCTTCCAGTTCTTAAAGGGGAGGTTCAATCATGCTGCACAGCCTCACCCTGATCATTGCTGCTTGTGATGGAGGGGCTATCCTGGGGTCATTTCTGGCATTACCCAACCCATGGATTTTCTAGGCCTCTGGTTTTTTGTGCAAATGGCCTACCTTACCTAATGTCTGAACTTTAAGAAATGTGTGTTTGTGATGCAGATTTGTTTTTAATACTAGAACTATCAAAATGGATAATACCAATACTACGGTTGTTTGATTGACTCATACCTGCACCATCCATGGAGAACAGATTGATGGACTGCTGTCCATACCATGCAATATACCTGTAGTTCCAATGAACTGCACTACTATGTGAGCCACAGTTGGAAGTGCCTTACCCACAAAAGACAATACAGTGTATGGTATGAGCTTGCAAAATATGTTTTTTCTAATAATAATTGACACTTGTTATTTAATAACCTTGGTGAAATTTTAGGATCTTCTGACAAGACTATATTCACAATCAATTCATACGCAAAAGTTACTAATAATTTTCTCTCAAACTAAAGACTTGTAAGTTATCTGTTTTAGAATTTCTGCTGTATTTTTCTAATATTTTCCTTGCCTTTTTTCCAACGATAGGTATATCTATTAAAATGATTGCTACATAAGAACATTTGTAACAAGAAACAACCCTTTACTCTGTGGAGGGAACAAGGTTGATGAGCTCTGTACTTTTCTCAATCATGGACTCTTCCCAACGCACTCAATCCCTTGAGAGAGAAAAACAAACCTCACGAATACAAAGATATGTGAAATTTCTCCACGGCCCCCCCAAAGGCAATTGAGTGACACTCCAGAATCTTAATCCAGAATCCTACAGATCACACAACTCTTAACCAATTGTGTTCTAAAGATGATTCATCCACTGCTGCAGCAACCCTTGAGCCACTGTGTCCCAAGGAGAAATTAATTATCTGTGTCTATCCTTATAATTTTTAATCCCATTACTAAACATATTTATCCAATTCTTTGCTTTTTCTGAAAATCTATTCCGCATGTCTTATACTCCAATGATGGGAAAAACCATCTAATCTCTAGCCCTGCTTGAAATTATACTTCTAACCGCCAGACCAGGCAGTGTGAAACCTTGGGGGCTAAATTGGACAAGGCCCGAAAACGGGCACGAGGATCGTGATACGGGATTAACCCGCGCCCCTTGCTTCCGATGCAGGCAACACGCCAACTTCATGCTGCCTGCTACTTTACATGATTGCTGCGTGCAGCCAGTGCTAAGCGCGCTTTGAGTGACTGCACGCCTGAGCAGGGGGTGCAAAATTGTGAGTGGCTGGAGCAGGTGCTGGAAGTCATGCAGGAAGACATTCTGACCTGGGAAAAACTGAATAATGACCAGCGGCAGGGTTGAAACGATACAAGATGAAGGTATCCCCATACCTAATTCTCCTTCTCACATCCCACTGTCCCCTCATCCCACAATCTCTTCTGATTTACAAGCTGCAGATGGTGTAAGCGTGCACCTCTTGCTTTCCTCCCCGGCCCTCACCACAAACCTACTCTTGTGACTTTCTCCATTCAGATGCCCAAGAACTACCACCTGGCCAGGCAGTGGTAGAAGAGCAAGAAGACAGTGGTGAAGAAGAAACATAGTCACTCGATTTAACACTCGCAGCCATCAGCTCAGATACTGATACTGCTCGTAATTTAGAGGATAGCGTAGAGATGGGATCTGCACATGGTGAGACACTGAGCATGAATGACCTGCTGCCAGGGAAGGGGGCAAGGGTAGCGCAGGTGCCAACTCACCGGAGGGTGAGGTCACACACGAGTTCTGCTGCAGAGGACTCAGATGAGCACTTCGATGGGGCGGCCCACAGAAGAAGGCCGATGGATATGTACAATGAAATGCTTGGTGCAGTGTCAGGTCTGCCAGAAAGCCTGGATGCAATGTCAAGGAGCATGGAGGAGTCCAGCACCACCTTTGCACAGGGCTTTGCGCAGAGCTTGAAGCGTGGAAGTGATGGGCAACTGCATTAGCACACTTGTGGACCCAACCATGATGCAGCGTGTGAAAAAAGACATGGGGCAAAAAACAAAATATAACAATTGTTTTCCCTCAGTGCTGTACATGGCATTCTGAGTTTTGTCATGACCTATATGTATGATGAACAGTGGTATTAACTATTTCTGCATGTCAACAAAAAAGTAATAAAGAAAAAGAAATGAAAAATAAGAAACCCTCAAAATACACATTGCTCTAATAAATGTTGAATTTGATTTACTTTTCTTTCAGCTTCAATAGCATTGTTAACAGAAGGTTCATTTGAGTGTACCTTATAGAGCCAAACTTCAGTCCATACGCATTTACAGAAAGGGCATCAGATGCACATACGATACAAGTGACACTAAGTTGCGTTTAGAGAAAACAGGAATCATATTCAAGCTACCCTCATTTAATTCTTTCTGCCGCTAAAAAGCAAGTTCAAATAAGGATAGCCTGGACACGGCTTTCTATTGTTTTCCAAACTGGCCTCAAGTCCACTTGCAGTTTCAATCATTCTGACAGAAACATATTGGTAAATGTGACATAAAAAGTAAAACTGAAGGCAGCAGTACTCTCAGCAGCAAAGGATGCTTCGAAGTAAAAACAAAGAGGTTCCGAGCCCAGGCCTGTTTTCTGCTGTATCGGGTGAGTTTTTAAACTCACCTCGCCACTCACCTGCCCAAAACCCATCCGGAGTTAATGGCCCGAAAATTAGACCTAATACAGGAGATTACGCACTGTGTACTCTCGCGTATTAGGTCCCGAAGTGCCAGTTTCCTGCATGCACTGCGCATGCGCGGGAAACCGGCACTTCAGGTATTGTGAAGGGGGCGGTTCCTAAGTGAACCATGTGCGCACTACAGGTTGCGCGCATGCAGCACACTTAGTTTTTTTTTCAGGTTTGAACGCGCAGGTAAGTGTTGAAGATTTTACACATGAAGAAAGCAGGCGTAAGACCCCCTTTTAACAAGGTAAGTAGTTAATTAAGTATTATTTTAAAATTTTTTCAACAGGTTTATCTTTTTTAGAGACTTTAAAGAAAGGTAAGTTTATTTTTATAACTTTTAAAAAGAATTTAAATATTTTCAAAAATTTAAATTTTTGTTTAAAGTGGTTAATTTATTTAACTAAAGTTATTTTATTAATGTGATGGCTTTTTTAAAAACTTTAATTGAGCTTTAGCTGTTCTTTTGGGGGCTTGTTGTATTCATAGTTTTGACAGCTCTTCCTGTCAAAACTATGAATGAAAGATGGTGTGCTGCCATTGGCTCTAACAGGCCCACGTGATCCCAGAGGTCGCATCGCACTAACTGCGCCTCTGGGACACGCACACACTGCGCGCCGGCACCAGGGAGAGGCCCAGGAAATGAAGTTCGTGTGGGCCAAAACCATAAAGGCAGGCGCGGAGTGCGATATCGCGGGGGATCCTTACCCCCGCGGCAACCATCGAAGTCCAATTTCTGGGCCATAATGAGGGCCACAGTGCCCAAAATTTCAGCCCAAGTTTAAAATGTGGCCAGTGTGTTATGCAGGAATATCCCAGTACACAAATAATCCTATAAACAATACATTCACATTGACTGGATGCTTTCATTGAATGGTCAAAATCATGTAAAAATTCTTTTCCCTTCCCAGCTTTGCCAATGGATATAGATTTGCTCTAAAAGTATTTGACAAGCTTCTGTAATATTCGGTTTTGTTTGTGCCATTGGCCGGGATTTTGCTCACCTGAGCGGGTCCGGGGCGGGCGTTGTCGGTGGCGGGTCGTGGCCCTGCTGCCGGCTCCAGCCCGCTGTCTAACATGAATTTATGTTGCTAGGGCTTGTTAAGTCCACCCAGCGCGTTTCCCGGTCCGATTAGATGGAGAGGGTCTGGTGACGTCATTCATGACACAGCTTGAGCCGTTCCTTAAAGGGACCATGGCCACCTTACTTTTGACGTTTGTGCTGTCAGTGTTCTACAGCATTGAAGTGCTGCAAACGCTGACAATCACTGCACAGAGGTGCAGGGCTGCATCGAGGCTCTCCCAGTCAGACCACGCAGGGAGGTCCTCTTCCCTTCTGATGGGCGGAAGACACCTCCCCAGGAGACCCAAACAGCCTGGTTGCACATTGCACAGGAGGTCATAAGCAGGGATGTGGTCAGGAGGACCTGGGTGCAGTGGCGCAAACCTTTCAATGATCTCATTAGATCATGAAATGTTAGTACAAAGCCACACTCAACCTCATCCTGTTATGCCTCTCATCACATCCCCATCACTCTGGCTTCCCTACCCTACTCCTGTACATCTTTACTCACACCAACTTATGTTGCACCTCCACCCATCCCTCTCTATCTACATTATCACATCCCCATCTCACTAGCCACCCTCACACTCACCATCATCCTAGTCCAATCATAACAACTAACAATACATTTGGGTGTTTTATCCAATGTTCATGTAAAGCTTCTGTTAATGTGCTGTCAAACATTGAAATCTTTATTTTCAACACTTTCTGGTCTTGGACAGATTTGCAATGAATGGTGAGACATAACGGTACCCCCCACAATGGTGATGAATGTGAAAGGAATGGCTTGGGCATTGTAGGGATGCTTTATGGTGTTGGTGTGGGGTGGTGCCAACCTGGCGCATCATTGGCAGCCAGGGTGTACAGCGTCAAGTGAAGTAAATCTGGCCATGGTGAGGCCATCCTTGGTCTCCCGGGCAGCAATGTGCTGCTGACACATTGGCCCAGAAATTAAACACGGAGCGTTCCTGCGGGGGTAAGGCTTCCCCGCGATATCTCACTGCGCGCCTACCTTTTCCCTCCGGGCTCACACGAACTTTAGTTTCAAGGCCAGTCCCACATGCAGCTGTGCAGTGCTTGCGTGACCCACAGACGCAGTTAGTTCGTGCGAGCTGTGGGATCACGTGATTCAGTTAGAGCCAAGGCAGCACACCATCTTTCATTCATAGTTTTGACAGGACAACTGTCAAAGCTATGAATACAACTTACCCCCAAAAGAACAGCTAAACCTCAATTAATTTTTTTTTAAAACCATCACATTAATAAAATAACTATATTTAAATAAATTAACCACTTTAAACAAAAAATTAAATTTTTGAAAAAATTTAAAATCTTTTTAAAAGTTATAAAAATAAACTTACCTTTCTTTAAAGTCTCTAAAAAAGATAAACCTGTTGAAAAAATTTAAAATAATACTTAATTTACTACTTACCTTGTTAAAAGAGGGTCTTACGCCTCCTTTCTTTATGTGTAAAATCTTCCATGCTTACCTGCGCGTTCAAAGCACTAAGTGCACTGCGTGCGCGCAGCCTGTAGCGCGCACGCGGTTCACTTAGGAACCGCCCCCTTTTGAGTTCACGAAGTGCTGGTTTCCCGCGCATGCGCAGTGCATGCTGAAAACCGGCAATTGGAGACCTAAAACGCGAGAGTACACAGTGCGTACTCTCGCGTATTAGGTCTAATTTTCGGGCCAATTTTTCCTTAATTGGGCTAGTTAAGCCCGCTGTGTGGGTTACCCGCCGTGTGGGTTACCCGCCATGATCACAAGGTGCGGGTCTGTTCAGCTGATATGTTGACGCATTTGCAGCCGATGCATTTAAGGGGGCCATTTCCCCATTAGATCTCAGGTCGTTTCTGTTGCTTCTGACTGCTGCTTCTCACCACGATGTCTGCAGAGAAACAAAAGGCAGCTCCCCGCTTCAACGAAGACTCCCTCCATGTTCTTGTGGAGGGAGTCAGAGGACGTCGGGAGGCCCTATACCCAGCTGATGGAAGAAGGAAACCTCCTCAGCCGACAAAGGCAGCCTGGCTGTGAATAGCTGAGGAGGTCAGTGCCAGGTCCATGTACAGATGCACCTGAGTCCAATGCAGGAAAAGGTTCAATGATCTCTTGTGCTCTGGAAAAGTGAGTATAAACACACACTTACCTTAATTCTGCTGTGCCTGGCATCACATCCCCATCACTCTGCATTGGTAACCCTACTCCTGCACATCCTAACTCAACCCAACATCCCTTGCACCATCCCCCATCCCTCTCTCCCTATGCGCAGAATCACTTCCCCATCTTACTATGCACCCCTCACACCTACCCTCAAGGTTATGTACTGACAACAACTAACAACTCAAAAGGAGGGAACTCTGTAATGGAAACTCACTCCTTCACAGTCTCCCTCTAAACATCTATCCTATCCATTCTTTACACTCATTCATCACTCTCACTGAAACTCCACTTCTTTCCCTCATTGCAGGAAAAGAGAGGCCACAATAAAAGGGAGAGGGAGAGAACAGTTCGAGGACCACCATCCTTATCACAGTTGACCAACATTAAGGAGGCCACTCTCGACATTGTGGGATCAGTGGAACAGCTCGAAGTGGGGGACGGAGAGAGGGGCTCAGTTGAACAACCTGGTGACAGAATGCTTCTCCACCCATCTTATTTGGCTTTCATGAGTGACACATATGGCATCTGATGTCAATAGAAATTGAATGCTCATCGTGTGCACAATGGGCTGTGTCTGCAATCTACATAACTCATGTCTTTACTCTCCCTCAGGACCAACAACAGCCCCATTATGAGGACTGTCAGTACAGAGACGGGTTCTCATGGCCCTACTGATGTGCAGCAAGGTGCTCTTCAGCTGCTTGCTAGCAGAGAAGTGTTGGTGGCCCATGAGAGGGATGATGGTGGGAGGCGACATGCAAGTGGGGGCTCCTCTCCAAGCGCTCCAACTTCCATCCCCTTGCCAACCCCTCGGCCAGAGCCCCAAATGACTGCCGGAGCAGTGATGGCCAAGTCTGCCCCTGTGCAGTCGCAGGAGGAGCAGACTTTGGCGGGGCCTTCAAAGGCTCCAAAACCCAGAGGACAGCCATGAAAGGCATCTAAGCAGGTGCAGCAGGGAAGTGAGCAGGCTGTCTCTACATCTGCTGAAGCCACAGGGATAGCACAACGTAGAAGCACACGTAAGAGAAAGCTGACACATAAATGATCACAAGGGTACTCACTTGGGTGTTCTGATAGAATTCAATGTTAAGTTTCTGTTCTTTTATTATGTTGGAATAAATTAATCTTGTATGAACATTTGACATCGTTGCCATTTGTGTGCTCACAATTTGAGGTGGCACAGTGAAGGGTGAGGATGCCTTTTATGTCCAGCAATGCAGGTGACAGTGGATATAAAGTGAACAACAGATACTTAGGCCGCGATTTTGCCAGCGCTCAGACTGCGGGTTTGGAGGCGGGTCATAGGTTAAAATTGTTTTGATTGACGGCGGTTTGCGATCCCGCCGTCAACCCGCCACCAAACGGCTTTCCCAAGTGTCGGGTCCCCGATTTGCGAATGGATCCGACACCTAGAGGTCGGGAAACGGATTAAAGGCAATTACCTGCCGATTAACAGGTACTTGCCAGTAGTTGTCAGCCTATTTTTGAATTTTGCCACTTCTGGCTTGGGTTTCCCAACGTCCGGACACCACGCCAGGTAAGTGTGGCGTGTTGTGAGTCTGCTGTAATGTTTCTGGATTGATGACAGCTGCACAAGTGGTGTGAAGGATCCAATGTTGCACATGGTGAGTCTCAGAGGAAAGAAAATGTTGGGTGCTGCATTTTTAATACATTTACAGATTTCTTTAGGTTACAAGTTTTTAAATCCATGTCCAGTGCCACCTCATTGGGAGAACCTCTCTCACCAGTGACAGATTGCTTCTGTCACCTCACCTGCAGCTGCCATCTATTCCAGCATTTGGAGGGAGTCATTGGAGAGTCTGGGTGCAAGAGGTCACCTTTGTGCAGTGATTGTCAGTGTTTGCAGCACCTCAATGCTGTCAAACACTGAGAAATCAACAGTCAAAATAAAATTGTGCGTGGTCCCTTTAAGGAAGCCGGCAGATGACGCATCATCAAATGACGTCATCTGACCCACTTCCTGTTAATTGGCCGGCAAGCCCGCAAGGAGTTTGCACATTCTCCCCGTGTCTGCGTGGGTTTCCTCCGGGTGCTCCGGTTTCCTCCCACAGTCCAAAAATGTGCGGGTTAGGTTGATTTGGCTATGATAAATTGACCCTTAGTGTTAGGGGGGGATTAAATATGTGGGTGATGGGGATAGGATGGGATATGTTAGGGGGAATTAAATACGTGGGGTTACGGGGGTAGGGTGGGATATGTGTATTGTGGGGATTAAAGTAGGGACAGGGTACTGGACTTGGATGATCAGCCATGATCGTATTGAATGGTGGAGCAGGCTCGACGGGCCGAATGGCCTACTCCTGCTCCTAGATTCTATGTTTCTATGTTTCTATGTTTAACAAGGTCAATCAAGGCAAAATCACATCTGTGGAACAGATGCAGCTGGGGCGGGACTGGAAGCTGGAAACCACCTGACCCGCACCCAACCCGCCTCCATTAATAAAATCGCAGCCTTACAGCCTCAAGACAGTCTCCCAAATCATGAAATCAGCAACCACTGATATTTGAAATTGAGCAGATTTGAGAGTGCAGCTTTTAGACTGCAGTTGCAGCTGTGAAGTTTCCAGCTCGTTGGTGTTCCCGACAAACATACCTGACGTGATCTCCGAACGTCGTGAAACCCGAATAAAATGTTGGAAGATTGCAAAAGGCTCTCAAAATAGCAGTTAACAAGCACTTAACAAGGAGTTAAGTGCCTTAAATCCCTTACCCGCCGCTTGGTGTCGGGTCTGTTGTGAAATTGCAGACCCGACACTCTTGAAATTCACACGGAGGCAGGTTCGCGGCGGGTTTCCAGCCCGCCGTCAATAAATGCAACTTTAACACCTGACCCGCCTCCAAACCCGCCCTCTGAGCGCTGGCAATATCGCAGCCTCTGGTACTGTTAGAAAATCTTACCCTTTAGTGAAATAGCAGTCAGTGCTATAGTCAAGGCAGACGGTGTAGCCATTAATAATGATCCTCAGATATATTTATTTGTGTTACTGTTGGAGGTTATAGCTCTACAATATTCATGCAGAATGAGTCTATCAGCAACATTAGTAGCAAAACGTTTGTACTCTCTTGGCATTGTCATCCAAATTACTCTTGTGTACTTTCACTGGGTGAATGATGTCTCTGAGAATACAAACTCGGAAAGATCGCCACTGCATCATGCAGGGCTTTACCATCAAATTTGGGAAGGCACAAGGTAGATCATTGAGGTGCAAGGCTGGAAGGTGGATATCTTCTCCTGGAAGGAAGAGGCTTCCTCGTGTGTATAAATTTAGGATCCAACCACCTTTATTGGGTCAGTGATATTCGGAGGGTTATGTTGGAGATACTGGGCCGTTCCTTTTTTTCTGCCTGTTTATTTAATTATTTGGTTTATGGGTTATATGTACTTATATAAGCATAGTTATACAATGTTTTGTGGCACAAATGTTATACATGATGAACTGGATGACGGTCCACAGTCTGTCCATGACTGTTGACAAAAATGCAACTTAAAAAAAATTCTAACAAAAATGGCCAGCTCAAGGATCCAGCAATTTCGCAAGATGTACCAGCAATCAAATGGTTAAAAGGACAGAGTAAATGCGCCGGTGTCTACTACTGCTGATAGACACTTACCGACAGCCTATGTTATTTTTAAACTTTGGAAATACTCTGCACAGACTAAACCAAAAACAACAGCAAACCTGGAGTCAATCTCTAAAGGCTATAAACAATGACTTGAATGCTTACAGACAGATGGGGATCCCTACCTAATGTCACTTTACCATATCCACCTTAATCATTGGATGTGCACAGAGCCCAACAGAACACACCGGTAAACAGATTTTTTTTTTAATTTCCTCCTCTCCTGAGGATGGCAACTCATTTTGGAATCTTGTTCCAGTGCGTGTCAGCAGCCCTTTGGCATCTTGCTGATGTGATCATTTTTCGTGTGAGAGCCCACATAGTAAGTGTCAGTAAGCTATACCATTTGGCCTAAGCATAATCCAATCCATACACCGTCCACACACCTACCCATTTCCATGGGGATCATTAGATATTAATCAGGATCCAGGAACCCTGGCTGATTTCTGTCCCTCTGTACTCCAGGAGTAATTCTAGTGTGCTCTCTATTTGAGACCAATTGGTTCACTGCAGACCAGATAACAAAGCTAGGGCCTTCCTGCTCTGTGTGGGTCAGTAATCATATGGTGCATTTATACAGAGAGCCATCAGAGGAGCACACAAGGATAGTTTTTAAACAAAAATGTAAAAAATATAGGGAGGTCATTCTATGGGTAAGTACTTTTCAGTAACAATACTTCCCCATAAAGTTACCTTCTCTATTAAAGGGTTACATAAGGAGACTTTTAGAATGTTTTATCTATTCCTTTATTAGATCACCAGATGATGTCAGGAAAAGTCGATCAGTCTACAAGTTTTCAGTCCCTTTGGTTTGATCCAACTCAGACAAGCCAGTCAAGCTTGAATCTGATCCAATTTAATACCCAATGCTCTTCCTTCTTTCCTCTAACTCAATGACAATGTGAAAACTATACTCAATTCCAACTTAAGCTTCTTTCCACGTTGTCAATGGAAAATTTCTGAACCATTCCAAGTCCAAACAAAACAAAAAATACATTTCTGCTCACCCAGATGACACCCCACAAGTTTACGATGGTTGGAGATTGTCCTGGCACGTTCCCCCCACCCCACCCCCATTATTTAGTGAATATTTCTCTCTGCCTTATTGAAGCACATGATTTTTAAGTCGTAAACAATTCGTAGGTGAAGAAGTAATATTATTTAAACTGACGTTCCATGATAAGGGTTTACACCTGAGGTGAATTGATGTCAAATAAACCGTAATGTAAAGTTTTGAAAAATTCCTGTGTAAGAGTTTAAAATATACTTGCAGTAGCAAAATTCGAGCAGACGTCAAAAAGTGAGATGCTGAATAAATAAGAATAGATGTCAAATTAAGATTTGAAGAAGTAAAAAGGTGCAGTTGGCAAAACTACATACAAACAAAATACCCCTTCATATACAACTTTCACAACAGAATTCCTTGGATTTTAACAGAGGAATGTTTCGGGCCTTTTCAGAAATGTATTAAGTACACATTTAACTGGGGAAAATTATAATAGTCACAAAAATTAGGCTTTTTGTAACTAGGTATTTTTACATTCCCACAGCATATTTAAATTAGCTTCTATTTTTAACACAAATATCCAGTAAAAGTTTAAAACACCCAACTTTTCCACACAGTGTCTAGTTACTGTGTACTGTTCTGATTATTGCCAGCAATAAAAAAAACTCTTGTACATGTCCCTCTCGAAACATATAAGCTGTCTCACCTACCTCGAATCCTTTCAAAGGCAGTTAGTAACTTAGCGTGCTAATATCGTTTTCAAAACTGACTCTTTTTAACAGCAGGAGTAAAACTGCAATATTTTCTTTCCCACTAGTCGCCCGCAACTGTGATATCTTCATACAGCCAATACAGAAAGAATGTTTTGCAGCTGTGGCTTCAGTTCAAAGAGTCTACAAAATAGAATGCAAATTCTCACATTCTGTAAATCTATCGAAAACGTCTCAAGAGGACTGTTGACAAAGGCTCAATGGGTCAAACTTTTCTTTTAGGGAAGACAGGTCCACGCTGCGCATAGGAGGCTCCATTATACAAACAAATCTGTAACCTTAAGAAACTAGATCCATCTACTCTTTGCTAACAGAAACCACACTGACTTTCTGAGGTTATGCTGAGGGCACCCAGCCTATAGACAATTTCTGTTACTAATAGTCTTGGGATTTAATTATGAAATACTGCAACAAAAAAACCATTTGAATTGTTTTAAAATCAATTTACCCCTCCGCAACATGGCAAAGAAAGAAACAAACTACACAGATGGTTTGATCTAATTCATTGCAGATGTCATGTCAGACAGGGAACATTCAAAAAGCCACTTACTAAAATAAATTGAACTAAAGACAATTGTATTCAATGGGTGGTTTATTATAAATCTGAAACACAGATGTTACATTATAGGAAACTCTTAGTGATATTTGGAATGACTTTTTTATTACCACTTCACCTCAGGACTGTAACCCTGATGTAAGAGCTGAAATTTATTTCTACAGGATAGTAAGCATTGTATGACAGGGTGAGTAGGAAAGCAATTTTCTTTATTTTACAGCTTATTTTGGACTGATAAAGCAAAATATTCTAATTTAAATATGCCGTGGGAATGTAAAACAGTTTTGTTAAAGATACGTCTTTGAAAGCAAACAATCACATTCTTATCAGAAAGAACTATTTATTTTCTCATACTGTGCATCGCACTTGTGTATTCATTGGGGAGAAACAGTCCATAACCAATTTCTAGCCCATTGTATTTTATTACCATTATTTCATTACAGAATAGATCAAACCCCCACTCGGGGGAATTATCACATGAAAAAATGGGTGGGTCGGGGGAGAAGTGAAAGTTGTAAAAATCTAAATCCCGCCCCCCAACCCGCCTCCAACCCGCCCATTTTCAGCTTTTGCACAAGCGGGACGGAGGGGCGGGCAGCCAACCCACTGCCAGGAGGCGGGTTGGCATTTTAATTATGATATGAGGCTGGAAGCCTCTACTTTAACCTGTTGTGCAGGTTTAACTGCAGGTGGCCAGGGATCCTGGGGCTCGGGATTCCCGGAAGCTGCAGCGAGGTGAGCACAGCTTCGGGGAGCAATCCTTGTGGCCGGGAGAAGCAGGAGTGTTTCTTCCCGGCCCCCCAAGCTCACCCGCCAGCAGCCCGCCCCTCCCCGGGGTCGGAGATCGGACCCCCCACCCACCCTGGGGTCGGGGATTGGACTCCCCCCAGGGCTTGGACCCCACCCTCCCTTGGACCCCACACCTACCTGTTACTGCGGCATCCTCGTCAGCCAGCATTCCCCGCCCGACTGGAAGCCAGTCTGTCAATCAGGCTGGCTTCGGGGCGGGGAAACCCGCCCATTGCGTCACACGCACGCTGTGGAGTTAAAACTCCACAGCGTGCCGGAAACCCGGACTTCTGGGGTTCCCACGGTCTACCGGGTTCCCCCCGCTCCGGGCAGGTGGGAAACGGGAAAATCCAGGCCAATGAATTTGAACTCGTCTTCATTAGATAAATGTCATGAAATTCTGTTACATAGCAGCAACAATATTTTCTTTTGTATATGGAAGCTTCAATTTAGTTATCCCTCTAGTCAAACAACATGGGGTAAAATTAGTCTTGCGTGGTAGCACAAAATGGGTGATAGCAAATCAGCAGTCTATTTTACACTCGGCCCGATTTTCTTCTCCATTAAACAGCACAGAAGGTTTAGGTGTTGGGGACATCTTGCAACTTGCCATACAGCAAGTACCTCATCTCAAATTGTGCCACTGTGAGATGGCACCAAGGGGAGGTTAGGCACATACCTGCAAGGAGGATAGTGGGAAAATCAGAGAGCCAGTCAGTGGAGGCTGCCCGTGTACACCTTGGATAAAGCATTCTGTAGACTAACAGCCGAGGAACGTATGTGGTAATTTCTGTGTTAGAACAATACGGCTGCTCTCATAATGGAACACCTGTCTTTTCTGGAAAAGGAAATTTGCATACATTAGTGGCTCTCCCGTCGCATTGCACACAGTAATTTGGAGAATATGATGTCTCTCTCTCACCAGTCTCTGTTGTCTCCGTGTTGCTGTTCTCCCTGTGCCTGTCCCCTTCTGCTTCAGTCTCTCTCTTCCCCATCTGCTACTCTCCGCCTAATTCTTCTCATTCCTCTCTCTGTCTTTTTCTCCTATTCTTTCGGCTGTTGGGTGGCATGGTATTAGAGCCACCAAGCACCGAATTAGAGCTTCAGCAGCGGCTGGAGTCACTGCGGTGCATCCGCGAGGCTGAGAATTACGTGGATAGCACGTTTCTAGAGGTGGTCACCCCACAGCTTAAGAGTGTGCAGGCAGAGAGGGAATGGGTGACCGCCAGACAGAAGAGGAGGACCAGGCAGGTAGTGCAGGAGTCCCAGAGTGCATCGCTCTCTCCAACCAGTATTGTGTTGTGAGTACTGGTGAGCGCAATGGTTCCTCTGGGGAGTGCAGCCAGAGTCAAGTCCACAGCACCACGGGTGGCTCAGCTGCACGGGGGTGGGGGGGAGAGGAAAAAGAGTGGAAGAGCAATTATGGTAGGGGATTCAATAGTTAGGGGAGCAGTCGAGCGTTTCTGCGGCCGTAGATGTGACTCCAGGATGGTATGTTGCCTCCCTGGTGCCAGGGTCAAGGATGTCACTGATTGGCTGCAGGACACTCTGAGTGGGGAGGGTGAACAGCCAGAGGTCATTGTCCATATCGGTACCAACGACATAGGCAGAAAGAGGGATGAGGTCCTGCAGGCAGAGTTTAGAGAGCTAGGAGAGAGATTAAAAAGCAGGACCTCAAAGGTAGTAATCTCCAGATTACTCCCGGTGCCACGTGCTGGTGAGTACAGGAATAGGAGGATAGAACAGATGAATGTGTGGCTGGAGAGATGGTGCAGGAGGGAGGGCTTTAGATTCCTGAGGCATTGCGACCGTTTCTGGGGAAGGTGGGACCTGTACAAGCCGGACGGGTTACACCTCAACAGAGCCGGGACCAATATTCTCGCGGGGAGGTTTGTTAGTGCTGTTGGGGACGGGTTTAAACTAGCTTGGCAGGGGGATGGGCACCAGCATATTGGAGTAGAAAAGAGGAATAAGGTGCATAAAAGAGTAATTGTGTTGGATAGTACTAGAGAAGATAGTACTAGAGGTGGTAGTAGTACCATATTAGATAGGTGCAGACTAAGAAAGACTACGAAAAATTCAAATATGGGTTTAGAATGCATGTACGTAAATGCATAAAGTGTGGTGAATAAGGTTGGTGAGTTACAAGCACAATTAGCCGTGTGGCAAAATGATGTGGCAATAACGGAAACGTGGCTTAAAAACGGTGAGGACTGGGCACTTAATATTCAAGGGTACAAGGTGTTCAGAACAGATAGGGAAGGAAAAAAGGGAGGTGGGGTGGCAGTGCTGATTAAGGAAGACATTGTAGTGTTAGAAAGGGAGGATGTTCTTGAGGTGACAAGGACAAAATCCATTTGGTTAGAGTTGAGGAGCAACACGGGTATGATCACGCTATTGGGGGTATTCTATAGGCCTCCAAATAGTGAGAAGGAGGTAGAGGAGCAAATCTGCAGGGAAATCGCAGAGATATGCAAGAGCTATAGTGTGGTGCTATTGGGGGACTTTAATTACCCAAATATCGATTAGGATAATGCTAGGGTAAAGGGAAAGGAGGGGGAGGAATTTCTGAAATGTGTTCAGGAGAATTTCCTTGACCAGTATGTTCTTGGCCCAACTAGGAAGGAGGCATTGCTGGATCTGGTGCTGGGGAATGAGGTGGGCCAGGTCGACCAAGTGTCTGTGGGAGAACACTTGGGTACGAGTGATCATCGTATCATAAGATTTAGATTAGCAATGAAGAGGAGCAAGGAACAATTTAGAGTGGAACTTCTAAACTGGAATAGGGCTAACTTCAATGGGATGTGAAAGGATCTAGCCAGGGTAAAATGTAACCAATGACTGACAGGGAAAAACTGTAACGGAACAATGGGTGATCTTTAAGGAGGAGATGTTTCAAGTACAGGCTAGGTACATTCCAACAAGAGGGAAGGGTAAGGGAACCAAAGCAAGGGCTCCTTGGATGTCGAGGGAGATAGAGGAGATGATGAAACAAAAAATGAGGGTGTATGATGCATGTCAGGTGAATTCTTCAAGGGAGAACCAGACCAAATACAATAAGTTGAGAGGGGATGTGAAGACTGCAGGAAAATGTGTTCCTCAGTGGTTTCCTTCCCAACCCCTCCCCCAATCATTTGTGCTTCCCCTCACTTCCATTGCAGCCTCGACCCTTTCACCATCTCCTTCCTACCAACCCCTCACTCCCATCCTTACTTTTATTTCTTCCTTTTTTCAGCTGCCTTCTTCTCCAGCCTCCCTCACTCCAATGTCACACATCTCATCCTTAGACCTCTATCTACTTCAACTATGGTATGTAGAGTATAACAATTGAAGGTTACATATACTCCTTTCGTGCACATAAAAGTATGCAGATCAGCAATACTGGGCCATAAAGTGAAGCTATGTATGAAAGCAGGATTTAGGATGAAGCAAGTGACAAGTACCAAACCCAGTTGCACCTTTAGGGGGAGTGAGCAAATGTGGCAGAACATGAGACAATAAAGGGACAAAATAAATTTTAAATTGGGAAGGCAAAATTAGAAAAATGTTGGTGCAACTAAAAACTATGAGAAGCAACATGCTACTGGCTAAAGCTTGTTCATATACAAACAACTCCAAGTAAACACACACCAAAGCCTTGAAATTCAGCAACATGATATCTGTGAGATATTAGAACATGAACATTTGTTCAAAATTATTTTGTCTGCTTTATTTTAAACAAGTTAATGTTGTCATTAAAATAGCAGACAAAGGAACTTCAAAGGAACTTCATGTTAATGCTAACATCACACAGCATGGGGGAATTTTAACTCCCCTCCAACCAGTGGGAACCGGGCCGAAGGGGAGTTAAAATTCAAGTGGTACACTTGTGGCTTCTTTATTGCCCTGTGGCAACTTTAATGCCACTGTTTTTGTGGGCGGTTGAGGCACCCATCTGATTAAATATAAATTGAGGTCTTATGATGTTATTTGGACCCTGAAGCAGTTTTAACAGCCTACTGAGGGGAGCATCCTCTATGTAAAACCTGGATACTCAGCGGACGCCCTCTCAGTATCTTTATGGGGCCCGGAGGAGAAAAAGTGCAGCTCTGGGCCCCACAAAGAAAGATTGGGCTCCTGCCAGCCCAGGCTTCCCTTGTCCCAACCACCAAAACCCTCCTGCACATATCCCCGGCAAGTTATAATCACTCTCATAATTCCAAGCTCTATATTAACCATACATAGGTCAAATTTGTTTATCAAGGTAAAGGTCATCATTTATCTGGTTTATATTCGTGTTTTTGGAATGGGTGAGGTAAGTTAAAGAGCACTGCACATATAAAGTGGACTAGTTGCATTTAATAATGGAATATAATATAACTCTCATGTCTGTCATTCACTCAAAAAAAAAATGTATTAATCTCATTCCGGGAAAGATGCCAGACAGTTTGCTTAGACTTGGTTCACACTTTACTGGGCTTGCCAGTCTTTAGAATAACCACATTCACATCCCATAACTATTACTTCTCAAATATCCAGTTATGAAAACCAGCAGTGCACATGTTTTTAACTTTGTGCATTAGTCTTAAAACTACAAATACAGAAAGCAAAAAGCATACACACCAGTAGTAAAATCAGGTTGACTAATGATGCCGACTGATGACTGAAATCTAACTGACTCATGATGCTTAGTAATGACTGTCTGATGTTTGACCACTAATGGAATCCTTACTCAAAGATGTAATAGAAAAATATCTAGAAACTGAAAATACAATAAAGAGCAGTCAGCACGGATTTCAAAAGCGAAGGTCATGCTTGACCAACCTTACATAATTCTTTGAAGAAGTAACAGAAAGGGTAGATAAGGGTAATGCAGTAGATGTAATATATTTGGATTTTCAAAAGGCCTTCATAAAGGTACTGTATAGAAGACTCATGACTAAGGTCAGAACATGTGGAGTCAGGAAACAAGTAGCAGAATGGATAGCAAACTGGCTACAAAACAGAAAACAGAGGTAGTTATTAAGACTGGCAAAAGGTGCAAAGTGGTGTTCCACAAGGAACGGTGCTGGGATCACTGTTGTACACAATTTACATAAATGATTTGGACTCGGGAATCGGAAGTATAATTTCCCAATTTGCGGACGACTTCTTCTTCTTAGGCAGTCCCTCGGATCCGAGGATGACTTGCTTCCACATTAAAAATGAGTTCTCAGGTGACTGATGAGTCCAATGCAGGACCTACAGTCGCTGTCACAGATGGGGCAGACGGTGGTTGAAGGGGCGGGTGGGTGGGGTGCTTGGGTTGACATGCGCTCCTTGCGCTGCTTGCGCTTGGCTTCCGCTTGCTCCCGGCGAAGAGACTCGAGGTGTTCGGTGCCTTCCCGGATGCTTCTCCTCCACTTTGTGCGGTCTTGGGCCAGGGATTTCCAGGTGTCAGTGGGGATGTTGCAGTTTTTCAAAGAGGCTTTGAGGGTGTCCTTGAAGCATTTCCTCTGCCCACCTGGGCCTCTCTTGCCGTGCCGGAGCTCCGAGTAGAGCGCTTGTTTTGGAAGTCTCGTATCGGGCATGCGGACGATGTGACCCGTCCATCGGAGCTGATCGAGCGTGGTCAAAGCTTCGATGCTGGGGATGTTGGCCTGAGCAAGAACACTGACGTTGGTGCGCCTATCGTGCCAATGGATTTGCAGGATCTTGCGGAAGCAGCATTGGTGGTACCTCTCCAGTGCTTTGAGGTGCCTGCTGTACATGGTCCATGTCTCTGAGGCATACAGCAGGGCGGGTATCATTGCTTCTCTGTAGACCATGAGCTTAGTGCCAGGTTTGAGGTCCTGGTCTTCAAACACTCTCTTCCTCAGGCGACCAAAGGCTGCACTGACACACTGAAGGCTGGTGCTGGACTTCGTCATCGACGTCTGCCCTTGTTGACAGTAGGCTCCCGAGGTATGGAAAGTGGTCCACATTGTCCAAGGCCTTGTTGTGGATTTTGATAATCGGGGGGCAGTACTGTGTGGCGGGGGCAGGTTGGTAGAGGACCTTTGTCTTACGGTTGTTTAGTGTAAGGCCCATGCTCTCGTACGCTTCGGTGAAGGTGTTGACGATGGTTTGGAGTTCGACCTGCGAGTGAGCACAGACACAAGCGTCGTCTGCATACTGTAATTCGTTGACAGAGGATGGACCAAATTGGGGAGTGTAGTTAATACAGAGGAGGACTGCGACAAAATACAGGAAGACATTAATAAACTTGCAGAATGGGCATGTAATTGGCAAATGAACTTCAATATAGTTAAGTGTCAGGTGAGCCATTTTTGTAGTGAGAATAAGGCGGCCACATACTCCTTAGAAAATAAAGGGGGGATTTTGCCGGTGCTCAGGGGGCAGATTTGGAGGCGGGACCGGTGGCAAACGATCTTCCCGGGAGGTGGGTCCCCGATTCGCGCAGGGACCCATCTCCTAGCGGCGGGAAGGGGATTAGTGCCAATTAACTGCCTGTTAACAGGTAGTTAAGAGGCTTTTTCCCATTTTGCGCCTACTGCTGCAGGCTTCCAGACATCGGGAAACCCCGCCAGGGTAAGTGAGGCGAGCTGTGGGTCTGTTGTACTGTAGCTGTAGAAATGACAGCTGCAGAGGTAGTGTGAAGGCTGCAATGGGACACTGGTAAGTATGACAGGTAAGAGAATGTTGGGGAATTTTTTTTTACGGTGGTTTGATGCTTCTGCAGGTGACAAGCTGTGATGTGTTTGTGCAGACTCATCTCATCGGGAGAAGTGACAGATGGCTTCTGCAATCTCACATGCAGCTGCCATCTGTTTCATCCTAAGGAGAGAGTCATTGGAGAGGCTGGGTGCAAGGGCTTACCTTTGGACAGTGATTGTCAGTGCTTGACAGCACCTCAATGCTGTCAAACACTGACAATTCATCTGTCAAAAAATTATGGTGCCTGTCACTTTAATAAAACCGGCAGATGAAGCGTCATGCACTGACATCATCTGACACCGGCTTTCCCTTAATTGGCCAGCAAGCCCGCAGAGCGGGCTTAACAAGGCCAATCAAGGGAAAATAGCGTCTGTTCGTCAGACGTCGCTGGGGGCGGGACTGAAACCTGAAAACCAGCAGTCCCGCCTCGACCTCCGGATCTAAGGTAAAATCCAGCCCTAAGTGTCTAAATGGGGGTAAAGATACACATATCACTAAGAGTAGTGGCACAGGTAAATAAGGCCATAAAAAAGCAAACAAAACACTGGGGTTCATTTCTAGAGAGATAGAATTGAAAAGCAGAGAAGTTATGTTAAACTTGTTTAGAACCTTAGTTAGACTACATTTGGAGTACTATGAACAGTGCTGGTCTCCATAGTATAAATAGGATATAGAGGCACTGGAGAAGGTGCAAAAAAGATTTACTAGGTTGATAATAGAACTGAGAGGTTATAACTATCAGGAAAGATTGAACAGGCTGGGGCTCTTTTCTCTAGAAAAGAGAAGGCTCAGAGAAGACCTGATAGAGGTCTTTAAGATAATGAAAGGGTTTGATAGGGTAGAGGTAGAGAAGATGTTTCCACTTGCGGGGGAGACCAGAACTAGAAGCCATAAATATAAGATAGTCACTAATAAATCCAATAGGGAATTCAGGAGAAACTTCTTTACCCAGAGCGCGGTGAGAATGTGAAACATGCTACCACAGGGAGTAGTTGAGGTAAATAGCTTAGATGCATCTAAGGGGAAGCGAGATCAACACATGAGGGAGAAAGGAATAGAAGGATATGTTGTTGGGGTGAGGTGAAGAAGGATGGGAAGAGGCTCGTGTGGACCATAAACACTGGCATGGACCAGTTGGGCCGAATGGCCTGATTCTCTGCTGTAAATACTATGTAATACTATGTAACCCTGTTGAAATCCAGAAGGAAAACTCGATGGGGACGACTTTAACCTAACCCACCCGTCGGGAAACTGGCGGGTGGAACGCCAGCTTTGCACCCCGTCTGATTTTACTCTCCATTGAAGTAATATTAGGCGGGGTGTAAAACCGCCGTTCCACCCGATTCAGTGGGTTTTCCCGCCCAGCAAGTTAGATTAAAATTACCCCTGATGGGTGGAATTTTCAACTTTGGCAGGAGCGTAACCGCCCGTTATACACCCCGCCTGATTTTCCTTTTCCATTGACTTTAATGGGCGGGTTGTATAACAGGCGGCTGATCTGCTACCACCCGTTTTATGCGCCCGCCAAAGTTGAAAGTTCCACCGAATGATATGTGGCTGTTACCCCAGCACAGCAGAGCACTCAGAATAAAGCCCCTGAACTTTCCAGCGAAATGCTGAGCCACAGATTTGTCAGCTCCTCGGCTGTTCGACTAATTATCCTATTACCAAACATAAAATCTTAAGCATGATGTTTCAGCATCATCCACTGACCTCAGGGTTTAAAATAGTTGTTACGCCCTGTAGGTTTGGGGTAGCTCATATATTTAAACATTTTGAGGGAGAATTTCTGCCGGGTTCTCCCAATCTCCTGCCATAACCTCTGGAAATCCTGGAGAACCCTTGCTTTATTCCAGGCACTTGCCTCTAACCAGAAGGTCAGAAATCTTTTGGTTAACTGTCAGTTGAGCTTAATTGTTTTGTTTCAATGAATTTTGTCAATGTTCAGTTAGATTGAAGCACCACATGAACGCTCGCTGTTAACCGAGTGGGTAAAGGTGTTGCTAGGTGTAGCATTAAGCAAAGAAGACTAGAAAGCCCTAGGGTCAGTTCTTGGTCTATGCTAAGTTAGGGATTTCAGCTGGGGTATCGGTATGGGGGCCACAATTGGCCTCTGATCCTTGATCAGTGAAGGAAAAGAAATCAGCCACAGTTCCTGCTGGAAAGTCTGCTTGTGTCAATATTCAGTGAGAACAGTCTCAGACTTGCCTGTGATACCGTCTATGCTTGAATATTCGATCAGTCTGGGCTCACAAATGAAGAATAACCGCTCACTCGGGTGAGGTGCTACAAAACGTTCAGGCCTGTGAAACTTTACATCAGGAAATAACGGTGCCATCAGGAGAAAAAGGGTGGGGAAATTCAAAACAAAAAGTGCAGGAGATAAATAATATAACCTTAGTCAGAAAAGTTTTTTATTACTACGAACCTATCTGGAAGCCCAACAAACTAATGTCAGCTGTGGCTCAGCGGGTAGCACCCTCACCGCCTGTAGTTCTATAAAGGTCGTGGGTTCAAGTCCCACTCCAGAGATTTGAGCACAAAAATCTCAGCTGACACTCCAGTGCAGTACTGAGGGAGCGCTGCACTGTCGGAGGTGCCGTCTTTCAGATGAGACATTAAACGGAGGCCCTATCTGCTCTCTCAGGTGGACAGAAAAGATCCCATGGCACTATTTTGAAGAAGAGCAGGGGAGTTATCCCTGCTGTCCAGGCCAATATTTATCCCTCAATCAACATAACAAAAACAGATTGTCTGGTCATTATCACATTGCTGTTTGTGGGAGCTTGCTGTGTGCAAATTGGCTGCCGCGTTTCCTACTTTACAACAGTGACTACACTTCAGAAAGTACTTCATTGTAAAGCGCTTTGAGACGTCCGGTGGTCGTGAAAGGCGCTATAGAAATGCAAGTCTTTCTTTCTATCTTACGCAATGATGGACAATCACTTTATTACTTACAGGGGGTAAGGTTTCATTTCATTCTTAGTGTTGACGTTACAACTATATTTTATTCAGTCGTGTACGTTTTGATTTATTCTGCTGGCAGAATATTTAAATCTTGAATTAAGTATAACTCCAACATACTTTTGAGGCACCACTGCAATGTTTTTGCTGGAGATCCAAGGAGGAATAGTTCCAAAAAATATATATATTTTTCAACAGAAAATGGCACAAAGGGTGTTTTTCATTCAGCCCCTTTGGGGATGGGAGGCTCTGACATGTTTTTGAATTCTCGAATAAGGCTGTAATGCTGCTGTTATATGTGCAGCTACAAAAATCTCAAAAGTCCATATTTAGTAATACAATAATCCTACGTTGTCACTAACTGAGAAGGAAGAATTAAATACGGTGCTTTGCTTATCAAAGGAATAGTGGAACCTTAAAGCTTGAACACATCCGGCGCGAAATTGGGATCGGTAGCGACCATTGTTTGGGCGCTACGGGTGCCGTTTGGGGACCAAAATGGCGTCCAATGCATGCGTGCACACTTCTGCCGCGAATCGCGCCAGACGCCATATTGGTGAGTGCATTAGCGCACGCGCAGTTAATGTCTGCCAGAAGTATGCCGAGCAGGCAGACCATGACGTCAATATTTAACAACAGCGGTGCCATTTTGGAGCGCAATGCTCCAGCCAATGCCCTCTCTTAAACTCGAATGGCCCAACACGCGTTGAGCAGCAGGAACGACCCCTCTCCAGCACTATTTAAAGGGATCATCAACTACTTGCAGGTTAGTTGCTGCTTGATTTCTTCTAGCCGTTGCTATGATTCAACAAGTGTTTGGTGCTTTCCATAGTTGTTTCAAGTTGCAAAAGTCTGCAGAGTGTGGCGTGGCAGGTGCTGAAGGAATTTTTCCTGACTTCAAAGCTTCTGCACAAACCAGTTACTCCCAGACATGGGTGCATCAGCAGGAATTCCCCTTGGAATACAGCATGACTGGAAGAATGAGCAGAGGCCACGCAGAGCAGGATAAGCTGCTGAAAGAGAGAGATAGGAGTTAGGGGAGAAGGGCTCTCAGTAGGAGGCTGTATCCGCCCAGGGTCTTCAGGGAGCAATTCTCCTACCTGAACCTCAGCGAGGACCAATGCTAGAGACATCTGCGCTTCACTAAGAATGTCCTCACAGAAATCTGCCGCCTGCTGCAGCAACAACTGCAACCTCAGAGCAGGGCGAGGACCGCATTGCCAGTGGCTGTGAAGGTGACCGTGGACGTGAACTTTTATGCAGCTGGATCCTTCCAGGCTGGAGCTGGAGATATTTGCAACATTTTGCAGTTTGCCGTCCACTGTTACGTAAAGGAGATCACTGAGGCTCTGTATTCAAAGAGAGCTGACTACATTTCATTCTCTCTTGCCAGAGACCAGCAGGCGAAGCGTGCACGCAGCTTTGCTAGGATTGCAGGGCGCCATTGACTGCACACGCATCGTTTTGCAGGAGCCGCATGTCAACTCTGACATATATCGGAACTGAAAGGGATTCCACTCCCTCAACGTCCAGCTGGCATGCGACCATAGGCAGCGCATCATGCAGGTTAACGCCCAGTATCCTGGCAGCAGTCATGATGTTTTCATCCTGTGGCAGTCCGCAGTGCCATCTGCATTTGAGCCACCATGGCAAACCAAAGGGTGGCTATTGGGCAACGAGGGCTATCCACTGACGACATGGCTGATGACTCCAGTTTGCAACCCACACACACATGCGCAGCATACATACAAAGAGAGTCATGCTGCCACACAAAATGTGATAGAGCAGACCATTGGCGTATTGAAAAAATGCTTCCGCTGCCTGGACAGCTCTGGAGCAGTCCTGCAGTACTCTGCAGAATGGGTCTATAGATTTGTGGTGGTCTACTGCATGCTGCACAACCTCGCCATCATGAGGGCACAGCCCTTGCCACCAGCTATACGGCAACTAGCTGAGGAGCAGGAGCATGAGGAGGAAAGAGGAAGAGGAAGGGAGGAGGCAACCTAGACAGCCGCTTTCTACCCGGGCTGTCCGTGAACAACTAATTCAAGTGCGATACCAGTAACCGCAACCCCAATTCCCCATTCACAGTCCTACACCTTACCTTCCCTCTGTCACTGACCATCACGGTGTCCACTTGGCCAAAATGCAAAAATAAAAGCCACCACAAAATAAACACTCCAAACCAAATTTATAAATGAAATCATGCCATATTGTATACAAACGCAAACTAATCACCCTTGTACATTCCCTTAGTCTTCCGTGTGCCTTTGCCTGTCTAGTGCTCCTACGCAGTGCTACCCCAGTGGCTGCAGCATGGCTGGTAGAAGGTTGCTGACTTTCAGGGGGGGGACACTGCAGATGGCCTTGCAGGATGACCTCAAGCAGCTCTGGGCCTAGAAGGCCCAGCTGCGGACTCCACCATCTCAGCATGGGCGGCTGGCTGACAGGCAACAGCAAGGGCACTGGCAGAGTGGCAGGGGTGGGAGGACGAATACTGTCATCCTGAGAGAGGACAGCAGGTTTGTGCTCCATGGAGCCACTGTCACTCTCCCAGGGGCGACGCCTCAGCAATCCTAGTAATCAGTTGAAGGACAGACTGGTGGACTGCTGTGACACCCTGCAAAACCCTTTGAATAATGTAATCGACAGCCATGATGGCAGCAGTCTGAGATTCCACTGCAGCACTCAGACGTTGGGTGGCTGCTGCTTGTGCTGCAATGGAAGGTAAGACATCGGCCATCAGACGCTGCATCCTAGTTGGGTCCACAAGTGTGCTAATGGAGTTGTCCACCAGTTCCATGCTGGAAAGGATGGGCTCCAAGCTCTGCACAAAGCCCTGTGCCAAGTTGGTGCCGGACTCCTCCATGCTCCTTGACATTGCACACAGGCTTTCTGGCAGGCCTGCCAATGGACCAAACATCTCATTGTGCATACCCATCAGCCTTCTTCTGTAGCTCGCCCCGTCGAAGTCCTCATCTGAGTCCTCTGCAGCAGAACTCGTGTGCGACCTTGTCCTCCGGCGAGCTGGCACCTGCGCTATCCTTGCCCCCTGCCCTGGCTGCAGGCCACTTCTGCCTGGTGTCTCACCATGTGCAGATCCCGCATCTAACCTATCCTCTAAATTACGCACAGTGTCAGTATCTGAACTGGTGGCTGTGAGTGTGAAATTGAGTGAAGGTGTGTCTTCATCATCACTGTTTTCTTGCTCTTCCACCACTGCCTGCCCAGGTTGCACTTCTTGGGTATCTGAAAGGAGAATGGCACAAGGGTAAGGTTGTGGTGAGGGGAGGGGGGGAAAGCAAGAGGTGCATGCTTACACCATCTGCAGCTTGTAAATCAGAAAGGATTGTGGGATGAGGGGGAAGTGCGATGTGAGAAGGACATGCGATGTCAGTAATGGCCGTTCCAATAATGGCCAGCACCATCTCCTCTATGGGGGTTAAAACATGCAGGTGAGCCTGTCCTCCTGCTCCTGCTGCCTCCCCGTGTGCCACCTTGTCCTGCATGAGAGAGGGAAGTGTGTCAGTGAGTGTGATGCAATCTGTTTTGGTGATGCGGCTGTCATGGTTGAATAGCTGGCAGTGTGTGCAAGCTGTGAGATGTGGGTGTGAGGCTTGCAGCAATGCTAAGTGTGTGAGGGTGAGGTGAAGCTAGGGATGTTAGATATGAGTCCTGATTGATAGAGATTATTGGTAGGTGAGTGATGGGGATGTGGTGCATTGAGCAGTGGCTGAGGCTAGTGGTGCAGTTGGTAGGATATGGCATTTGAAGATGGATTCACTGACCTTGACCATTCGTGTGAGGTCATTGAACTTCTTGGGGCACTGCATCCAGGTCCTCGAGGCTAAACTCCTGGCATTGACCTCCAGCTATCTGCTCCCACTGCCTTTTGAGCGTGTGTCTGGAGGGTCTCCTGGCCCCCTGCGGGTACAGGACATTTCTTGTCCTTTCCACCTCCTCCACCAAAGCCTCCAGTGCAGCGTCCAAAAAGCTTGGAGCAAGCTCTCTCCTATGTTGTGCAATTCTTCACTGTTTCCCAGGTCAGTTTCACTTCCTACACAACTCTCAGCACCTGCTCTAGCCACAATGCACCGCCCCTCTAAGAGGTGCAGGCTAGGTTTAAGGAATGCAGGCTAGCTTTAACTGATGCTAGCAAGTTACAATTTTGGGCACCCTACTGATGCGTGTAGCCAATGAACAGTGCGGTTAGCGCTGGCTGCACGCTGAAATCATTATAACGAGCAGACTGCATGATGTTGGCATGCTGCCTACATTGCAATCAACGGGCGCCGGTTAATCGCGCATCGCTTTCGAGGGCTATCCAATTTAGCCCCCATCATTTTTAAAAGGTTACAAAGCAGGTTAGCTGCAAACTTTCTGGAGTGAATACAAGGGAATCAAGAAGTAAAAACACTGGGCTAAAAGTTGGAGTATGCCCGAATTTTGGGATGATCAGCATGCGGCACATGCTGCGTGCGTGTGCCTAATGAGGCCGCCAGCTTTATTTGTACAGCACCGGCGAACTACAGGTGCTGGCCACAGCCCCAGAGGCAGCTCACTGGTGAGGGGGGGAAAGGTGGGGTGGGTAGCAAGATCGGCCGGCTGTGACGCCGGTCAAGCGCCTAAGGTGAGTCCGGGGTGGGTGGGGGGTGACAATTGGGAGGGAGGCGAGCGGTGGCCAGCAGCGGCCTGCAGTTTTAAGGTAAAGTTGGAAGGAGCACTCCTGCTCATCCTGGTCCACATTAAGGTATGATGTGGAGATGCCGGTGTTGGACTGGGGTGGACAAATGTGAGAAGTCGCACAACACCAGGTTATAGTCCAACAGCTTTATTTGAAATCACAAGCTTTCGGAGCTGCTGCCCCTTCGTCAGGTGAAGTGAAGAGATGCATATAGGCACAGCATATATAGTCAGAGAACACTGCCAGATAATTACAGTTAATCTTTCTAACTGCCCTTTATCACACCTCGGCAGAGAGATAATCACGGCAATCAAAGGTGTGGATGGTGTCCAAACAGGTCAGTACTAATTCATCCACATATTGCATGAGACTCAGCTGCATCCTTTGTTGGTGCCACTGTCAGTACTAAAAGTTTATTTGGTGGCTAGGCAATTACTTTGTTGATTATTTTGGATAGCTAGATCTTAAAACTATACAAAAATAAAAGACAGATATTTCTGTTTTTGACACAGATTATGTTGGGAAAATGTTGTCTTAACATGAGTGATTGGTCAACTGGGTAGATAGACAGTCCCTGTTTCTAGGCAATGTTTTATCGAAGAAATCTGGGCCTAACTGATGGGTTGGTTTGCGCCTCTCGTTAGCGCCCCCATATAATGTATGCAAATTTTAAAAAATATTATTCGTTTATGGGATGTGGGCATCGCTGGCAAGGTCAGTATTTATTGCCCATCCCTAATTGCCCTTGCGAAGATGGTGGTGAGCCACCTTCTTGAATTGCTGCAGTCCATGTGGCGAAGGTACTCCCACAGTGCTGTTAGCGATGGAGTTCCAGGATTTTGACCCACCGACGATGAAGGATCGGCGATATACTTCTAAGTCAGGATGGTGTGTGACTTGGAGGGGAACTTGGAGGTGGTGGTGTTCCCATGCACCTGCTGCCCTTGTCCTTCGAGGTGGAAGAGGTCGCGGGTTTGGGAGGTGCTGCCGAAGAAGCCTTGGCGAGTTGCTGCAGTGCATCTTGTAGATGGTACACACTGCAGCCATGGTGCGCAGGTGGTGGAAGGAGTGAATGTTTAAGGTGGTGGATGGGGTGCAAATCAAGCGGGCTGCTTTGTCCTGGATGGTGTCGAGCTTCTTGAGTATTATTGGATCTGCACTCATCCAGGCAAGTGGAGAGTATTCCATCACACTCCTTACTTGTGCCTTGTAGATGGTGGAAAGGCTTTGGAGAGTCAGGAGGTGAGACACTCGCCGCAGAATACCTAGCCTCTGACCTGCTCTTGTTGCCACAGTATTTATGTGGCTGGTCCAGTTAAGTTTCTGGTCAATGGTGACCCCCAGGATGTTGATGGTGGGGGGTTTCGGCAATGGTAATGCCGTTGAATGTCAAGGGGCGGTGGTTAGACTCTTGCTTGTTGGAGATAGTCATTGCCTGGCACTTCTGTGGCACGAATGTTACCTGCCACTTATCAGCCCAAGCCTGAACGTCGTCCAGGTCTGGTTGCAGGCGGGCATGGGCTGCTTCATTATCTGAGGAGTTGTGAATGGCACTGAACACTGTGCAGTCATCAGCGAACATCCCCATTTCTGACCTTATGTTGGAGGGAAGGTCATTGATGAAGCAGTTGAAGATGGTTGGGCCTAGGACACTGCCCTGAGGAAGGAAACCCTGCAGCGATGTCCTGGGGCTGTGAGGATTGACCTTCAACCACCACAACCATCTTCCTTTGTGCTAGGTATAAATCCAGCCAGTGGAGAGTTTTCCCCCCAATTCCCATTGACTTCAGGTTTAGTCAGGGCTCCTTGATGCCACACTCGATCAAATGCTACCTTGATGTCAAGGGCAGTCACTCTCACCTCACCTCTGGAATTCAGCTCCTTTGTCCATGTTTGGACCAAGGCTGTAATGAAGTCGGGAGCCGAGTGGTCTTGGCGAAACCCAAACTGGGCATTAGTGAGCAGGTTATTGGTGAGTAAGTGCCGCTTGATATTACTGTTGATGACACCTTCCATGTCTTTGCTGATGATTGAGAGTAGACTGATGGGGTGGTGATTGGCCAGATTGGATTTGTCCTGCTTTTTGTGGACAGGACATACCTGGACAGTTTTCCACATTGTCGGATAGATGCCAGTGTTGTTGCTGTATTGGAACAGCTTGGCTAGAGGCGCAGCTAGTTCTGGAGCACAAGTCTTCAGCACAATAGCCGGGATGTTGTCAGGGCCCATAGCCTTTGCTGTATCCAGTGCGCTCAGCCATTTCTTGGTATCACATGGAGTGAATCGAATTGGCTGAAGACTGGCTTCTGTGATGGTGGGGACCTCAGGAGGAGGCCGATATGGATCATCCACTCAGCAATTTCCGGCTGAAGATAGTTGCAAACGCTTCAGCTTTGTCTTTTGCACTCATGTGCTGGGCTGCACGATCATCGAGGATGGGGATATTCATAGAGCCTCCTCCTCCCATTAGTTGTTTAATGGTCCACCACCATTCACGACTGGATGTGGCAGGACTGCAGAGCTTTGATCTGATCCGTTGATTGTGGGATCGCTTAGCTCTGTCTATAGCATGCTGCTTCCGCTTTTTAGCATCTATGTAGTCCTGCTGTTGCAGCTTCCACAGGTTGGCACCTCATTTTTAGGTATGTTTGGTGCTGCTCCTTGCATGCTCTTCTACACTCCTTATTGAACCAGGGTTGGTCCCCTGGCTTGATGGTAATGGTAGAGTGAAGGATATGCCGGGCCACGAGTTTACAGATTGTGCTGGAATACAATTCTGCTGCTGCTGCTGATGGCCCACAGATTCCCATTTTTGAGCAGCTACATCTGTTCTGAATCTATCCCATTTAGCATGGTGGTAGTGCCACACAACACGATGGAGGGTGTCCTCAGTGTGAAGACGGGACTTCATCTCCACAATGACTGTGCGGTGGTCACTGCTACAATACTGTCATGGACAGATGCATCTGTGACAGATAGATTGGTGAGGACGAGGTCAAGTAGGTTTTTCCCTCGTGTTGGTTCTCTCACCACCTGTCACAGGCCCAGACTGGCAGTTAAGTCCTTCAGGTCTCGGCCAGCTCGGTCAGTAATGGTGCTACCGAGCCACTCTTGGTGATGGACATTGAAGTCCCCCACCCAGAGTACATTCTGTGCCCTTGCTACTCTCAGTGCTTCTTCCAAGTGGTGTTCAACATGGAGGAGTACTGATTCATCAGCGGAGGGAGGGCGGTAGGTGGTAATCAGCAGGATGGTTCCTTGCCCATTCTTGACCTGAAGCCATCAGTCTTCATGGGGTCCGGAGTCAATGTTGAGGACTCCCAGGGCCACTCCTTCCCAACTGTATACCACTGTGCCACCACCCCTGGTGGGTCTGTCCTGCGGTGGGTCAGGACATACCCAGGGATGGTGATGGAGGAGTTTGGGACATTGGCTGAAAGGGATGATTCTGTCAGGCTGTTGCTTGACTAGTCTGTGGGACAACTCTCCCAATTTTGGCACAAGTCCCCAGATGTTGGTGAGGAGGACCTTGCAGGGTTGACTGGCTGGGTGTGCCGTTGCCATGTCTGTAGCCGGTGCCGAGGTCGATGTCGGCTGGTCCGTCCAGTTTCATTCTTATTATTGTGTTTAGTAGTGGTTTGTTACAACTGAGTGGCTTGCTAGGCCATTTCAGAGCGCAGTTAAAAGTCAACCACATTGCTGTGGGTCTGGAGTCACATGTAGGCCATACCAGGAAAGGGCGGCTGATTTCCTTCCCTAAAGGACATTAGTGAACCAGATGGGTTTTTACGACAATCCAATAGTTTCATGGTTACCATTACTGATACTAGCTTTTTATTCCAGATTTATTTAATTAACTGAATTTAAATTCCCCAGCTGCTGTGGTGGGATTTGAACTCACATCTCTGGATCATTAGTCCAGGCCTCTGGATTACTAGCCCAGTGACATTATCACTATGCTACCGTTCCCATTAAAATTGTAATGTGTTAGTTATGCTTTATTTATGTTGAAAGAAAAGCAGTGCAGTGTTTTACCTGTCTGGGAGGCAATATGAGCTCCGTGTATAGCCTACTATGGCTGGTGCTATCGTGAAATGTCATGTTGTGTGTATTAAAGGCAGGAGCTCTTCCTTTCTGCCTTGAGTCATGGTAGAAAAATGTGAGCAAATTTATGGTTCATCTGCATCTAGTCATGTGCAAATAGGTCTGACGAAGACACTGTGGTGATGTACTGTACTACTGGGTCATCAAAATACTGGAGTTGATGTATCTGCATGCAAGATGTTACAATAGAACTTGTAAAAGTGCATCCCAATGCTGCCAAGCATGAGCATGTATTAGTGAGACAATGTGCACTGCATGGGGTAACTGAATGATTGGCAACATGATTCTGCCTGTGATCGAAATGGAGAGGGAAACTGTTACAATTTCATTGGCCTTTAATATAGTCTTTAGATCTATTACTGACACTGTCACTTCACGGTACAAAGTAATCATTGGTTTGCTCTCTGCAGCAGTTATCCCTGAGGCAACCATCATTCCCAAGGCTTGTATATTCTTTCATCTTTCACATTTCCAGCGGGGACACAGACTGATGCTGACTGGACTGACATCAAACTTTCATCTTGAGAGAATCTGTTATTCAAATATGAGGGTTGGGAATCACAGAGTTAAATGGTATTATTTACATTATATCATGACATTATTGTTGATCTACTGAGGTTTGGTGCTTTAATGATAAGCTTGCTGGATATTGTAATGTTCTGGGTGAAGGTGGTTGAATGGTTGATAGATCTTAATGTACACTGCATGATTTAACAAATCACAGAAGCCTTCTGGTATACATTCAAGTTTTCTGGCTTCACTAACAGACCAGATGTCTGATTTTGTGACGCCTCCCCTAGCACACAGAGGAGAAAGACAAGTTCCTTTAGCCACTTCAACTGTTGTTGGTCACAGTTCTTCTGCAGCAAGCACAACCTTCGTCACAACAGAAGTCCTCCACCCCATAAAGAAAGAAATATCCTCCCTCCCCTCATCAATCATACCCTTGGCCAAACTTTTGTGTGCAGGGAGTCTACTAAAATGAGGAAGAAGCCAAGCCTCAGAAAGGTTTGGCAAGGACACCCACCTTGGTGCTGGCACAGGCTTGCACATGTCACAGACAAGGTGCTGCTCTGGTTTTATCAACATTGCAAAACCAGAGCTTAGACAGCAAGAAATTCTTGAATAAGCCATTTGCGTTAATTTTAACTTTTATCGCCGGGGTAAGAATGCATGATATCAAATCGGCCACCTCTGTCACACTCTGTTACACTCTGTCTGATTTTCTTTTCCATTGAAGTCAATGGAAATGAGAATCAGGTAAGGTATAAAACAGGCAGCCGTTTTTTTTCACCTGCCGATAAAAGTTAAAATTACCCCCATTATTTCTGCATTTGTTGACAAAATATCAAGCTACGTGTAAACAGGAGAGAGTAATCAATTTACCCATTTTGCAGGCTCGTTTCAAACTAGTCAATCTCAGCTTCATATGAAAGCTTTAGTCACAGTCTACTGTGGTTGATGCTGGGGAATCCATTTTCAGATAAGAAGGAAGTCAGGTGGAAAAGTTTCACCCAAAAAGCAGAGGTACAAAGTATACAGAGTAGGACATCGAGGAAAATTTTAGGTTTGGGATCAGGGAGAAGAGGAGGACATACCCCATGTTTAAAAAAATTCAGGTGGGCGCCAGGGAACACCTATTTCTCATTTCCCCCTACACTCCAGCATAAGTTGCACCTATGTCACAGGGTAATAGAATAAGTTGCCATGTAATGCCTTAGAAGCAGACAGTAAGCATTGGTCACTTTACTTATGGTCACCCTTATAAAGTAGCTCATTGACAATAGTAGCCACACTTCACAGTCCCAACCAACAGGATTAATGTGGAAGGAGGCAAGATAGTTTTCTCAATGTGTTTGACAAGTGCTGGCTCTTTACAAAACCAGTTTGATCCTCATTGATAATATAAGAATATAAAAGCATGGAACAAGGGAAGGTCATTTGGCTCATCAAGGTTCTTCTTCCACAAACCGTGTACAATCTGCACATCATAGACTTTCCCAACTTCTTTAATCTCCTGAGGGAAATTTCCATCATTGATACAATTGATATAAATTCCAGAATATCTATCTATCCCCATTTCTCCATTATGACAGGGCCTTGAGAAATATTGAACTAGAAATTCGAACCTTTAGCGCCAGCCGTTAAGGCCAGTCTTGAAGGGAAAATGGCAGCCGCCTCGCTTCCACCCACTTCCGGCACGGAACGCAGCGGCCGCCATGTTGGGCAGGTTGGCAGCGCTGCCGTTGCCTGCGCTCGCCGCAAGTATTTTAATTACCAGGAGCGTGACGTCAATTGGTGTGCAACGCCAAATTGATGCCGCGCAGCGATTTTGGACCTCCCCTCTCCTCTTACCGGCCTCTCCAAAGCACGCCCGTGCATGCAGCCATTGACAGTGCATAGAGCCGGGAGAAAGCGGCGTTGAGCTATAATCCGTACAGTAAACAACGGCTGAGATAACTGGTAACAATGGAGAGCTCAGACTATGTAATTGGAGTGGAAACTGCTTCCAATGAGATGCATCAAATCTCCCCCCGGTCAGAACATTACAAGAGGTAAATACTTTTAAAATAAAATGTACTGTACTACAGTTGTAATAATCTCAGGAAAAAAATCAAAGCTGCATTTCCTTACATTTTATAAATTGGGTTTTCTAGTTTAGGAACTGATAAAATACTATGCAAAGTTTTGAAGTCTGTTTTTAAAAGGCCAAGGGGTAAAAATTGAGTCGCGCCCCATTTGGGGCGCTAACCTCGCCGGGGCGCGACTTTTAGCGCCCCGAAAAAATTAGCGTCCCCGCGCCGGAACTTCAGTGGTTGCGCCCCAAGAGGGAAGCGGGGCGCCACTGGAAGCACCCCGCATCCCTCTTGGGGCGCTGCGAGTGAATATCCTGGCGCTACGTGCCGCAGCGCCATGCGCTGCGGCACGTCGCGCCGCGGTATTGCAGGCCTTCCTCCCCTTCTTAAAGGGGAGGGACCCTGCGCAGCGCGAACCGGGGCCCAGCTGGGCCCCCAGGGATCGGGAGTGCCGGCAAAAGAGCCCGGCACTCAAGAGAAGTGCCGGGCTCTTGGAGCGCAGCCGGCACTTCACGGTGGGGGGGCTTCACGGGGGCCGGGGACAGCAACGGGGGCAGGTGCTGGCAGGCGGCCAGCAACAAAAATGGCCGCCTGCCACCTCCCCTTTAAATATCGCCGCCCCGGCCGCACGTACGCCTCCCTGAACCCGTCGGACATAGCGTCTGGCGGTAAATCAGGGGGCGCGACTGAAGATCACGGCCGGGGCGCGAGCGGGGTGCTGCGCACGGCGATGACGTCATCGCCGGCGGCGCAGCGCCACAGGGCGCTACTGGCTGCCGCCGCCGCTAACCTCCCACTAAATTTTTCGGGAGGCGTGGGCGGCGCTGCGCCCGGGTGTTAGCTGCTTTACGCCCCATTAGCGCCCTCTTAAGGCGCTAACGGGAGGCGCAAGCAGCTGAATTTTTCCCCCCAAGAATTAAGGAAAATTTAACACCATTTTCTCACCAAGGGATCTTCAAAAGTCTGTTGTTGTTAAAAATTTGGAAATGTACTGTTAATAGTTGACTGCCCGAGAACGCCGCACCAGTCCTTTAGACGCGACCTTCAGCCGCCTGCTGATGTTACCGCCGGAAAGAGAGCATTACACAGGAGCTTCTGCGCTGCACTCATTTAAATCAGCAAGCAGCACCAAAACATCGGCTTAATTAAACACTTATCTTCATGCTGCCAAAGAAAGGAACGGATCCTATATTGCATACACAGTGGCTACAGGCCTAGCTTGCTGCTGAATAGCAATGGTTAAACTATTTCCAAAATTATGTTCTTTTCTGCTGTTGACTCTAACTGCCTGCCCATCCTCGCACAGCCAATATAAATCTTATACCTCTGTAAAAAGAGATACACTACTAAAGATCAGTCAAAGTGTAGGACAGAAACCACAAAGCTATTGCATAAAATTAACCTTTGGGCTGATGCCAAGGTTGTTTCTATGAATAACCCAGACATATGTATACATATAAACATGTGAATTTCTTGCACCTTTTTCTGATTTGCATGGATTTGCCATTTTGGCCAACAGTAACATTCCCAGGCTCAAATCATCTGTGCCATTTCAATGGAGGAGTTCAACTGGTTATATTAAATCACCCATGACTCTTTCATTATAAACCACAGAATGCCTCACACAAAACTAACCATCTCTCCAACTCCATAAATACCGTTTTTTATACCCTGTCATTAAATTCCGAAGACTCCCACTTTTTCTCACTAAACACAGTGCATTAGTAATGTAGTATCTCAGGGTTCTACGGCACATTCTTTTTTGTATCTGCTTTGCAAGAAATTGCTGCCTCCACTTCGCTGATCCTGACGTTCATTTTATGAACTCAGCATGTATCTCACGTGTAATGTTCATATTAGTCAACAGCAGAATGTACCCAAAGCTTTCTTTCCACCATTCCACCCAGGCTCACGATCTGCTACTCTCCTGGCACATGAGCATGAATAGCCAGCCCCCTTCTGCCAGCTTCTATTAACAATTCAACAAGGCATGAGGCCATTTGTAAATGGTACCTTTTTTACTCAGGCTCTTAATGAAGATTTCAATTATGTTCTGGCGCGCTTTGGTCTATAATTCACTCGATTTACAGAACTAATTGCTGCACAAACATTCAGCTACATGCCTTGCAAGCTAAGGCTGACTCTATGCTATACTTATATTTATACTCGAATAACAAAGGAATTATATTTGATATTCAGACATTAATTAGTAGGAAACGAAGTGGCTAAGCACAGACTAAAAAACGTTCTTTTGCTTTTCTTTTGCTAATTATGGCACTCTGGTCATAATAGGAACACAGTAACTCAACAGGAAATCGAGGATGAGGCTCATCATATTGCTATGGCATACTATTTCTTGTAGCTGATGATTTAATCTGTAATACAATAATACTATGGTTGCATATTCAAAACAGTATATTGTAAAATTAATGTGATGCTGGTATGATCAAATCAACCTATGCAGTGTAACTGACATTCCTAAGTGTAATTATTATTTCAGTTAGAAAGTTAAGGTAGTTACTGAGATTATGCTTGGGGGGGGGGGGAGGAAAATGTCTATCAGAAGCTGATTAGAGACAGCAGAGCTGTGACACAATCAGAGTTGACAATGAGTGTGGTCAAGGACAAGAATGAATCCAACCAGTACAAACAGAATGAAGAATGAAAGCAATCAAGATCACAAATGAGTGTGATCTCTATAAGTAGAGGCAAAATTGAGTCAGATCAGTGCAATAACAATAGCAGAAATATTGCCAAAGATTAATGCGCTTAGTGCTGGCAAGTTAGCTGTTAACAAAGTATAAAATCAGTTTGGGCTCCAGCAATACCTCGAATGGTAAATACACTGAATTTATTCATACAGATCAGGAAGGTTACAGATTCAATCCCCAGTCTAAGTCAATTGTTCTCAAGGGGGTAGCAGTCAAAACACTACAATGACATAACATAAAATCATAAGAATTAGGAGCAGGAGAAGGCCATACAGTCCCTTGAGCCTGTTCCACCATTCAATAAGATCATGGCTGATCTTCTACATCAACTCCACTTTCCCACCCGATCTCCATATCCCTTGATTCCCTTATAGTCCAAAAATCTATCTATCTCAGTCTTGAATATACTCAACGACTCAGCATGCACAGCCCTCTGGGGTAGAGAATTTCAAAGATTCACCGCCCTCTGAGTGAAGAAATTTCTCCTCATCTCAGTCCTAAATGGCCAACCCCTTCTCCTGAGACTATGCCCCCTAGATCTAGACTCTCTAGCCAGGAGAAACAGCCTCTCAGCATCTATTAGTCTTAGTGTCATTTGGTTAGGGAGGATGGGGAACAGTAGTCTGGGTTCCTTTTTCTGATCAGTATTCAGTGATTCATGCTTCAAAGTGCATGTATGTGGCAACTCACGAGGACAAAGTTTGAGCTCAGCTGTGCTGCTGAACACCCCGTGAATACTCTAGGCTCCCACATGAAGTATGCTCACTCAGCTGAAGTCCCAGAGGTTGGACGGCACCCCTTGAACTGTACCCCAGCGTCAGTTTGCAGCTTCAGAGGAGGAAGTCAGAATAATTTGTCTGAAAAAAAATCTATAATTTGTCTGCAAAGATTGACAGTAACCTATGAAGGTCAACAGCTCCTTTATTACTTCGCTGTTTGAGATATTTGCTCAGCTGGTCCGTGTCATTTGTGAGGTACTGCATAGCGCTATTCTTGCATTCATTTGGAATATTAGATAATTTTTCTGCACACATCATAAATTAGATTTATCTCATTTCATTTTACCCTGAAGCATTTTCATGGATCTTGTAATCATTGTCATCTAAGTGAAAACTTTAAAATGTTAAATGTTACATAGAATTTACAACATAGAAACAGGCCATTCGGCCCCTCTCGTAAACTTAACTTTCACAAGTCGTTATTAATTTTGCAATTGAAGGTATTTTCATCTAAATGCAACTTTTGTATACGGTGATCACAATGTAGGATTGCAAGTACTTTTATTTTGCCTGAGATGTATACACAGACGTGTATGAAGGGTCAAGAGAACACAGCTTTGACTGATGATGATAAATTTTCATTTCTCTTAAAGACTGTTGACAAGGGAGATATAAAATTAATATGTATAGGGTTCATTCTGCAATAAATTCACTTGAGGTTAAGGTTTATGGAGCCTTCATTGTATTATTCTTTTTACTAGAGACCACCAGTAGTGTAGGATCGAGATAAAAATTCTCACTGATGCACCATTGTACTTGCTGCATACATTTTTTAATCAAATTAAAATACACTACTCTGTTAGAATGTAAATGACTAGGTTTGGTATTTATATAAAATTGCTAAATCATCAGTTTCAATTTGTCTATTTCAGTTTTGAGGCACATTTTAGGAAATGTCATAAATTAGGTTAAAGTAAATGATGTTCAATAGATGTAGACTTGTCACATTAAATGTACAGCACAAAAACAGGCCATTCGACCTAACTGGTCCATGCCGGTGTTTATGCTCCACACGAGCCTCCTCCCATCCCTCATCATCTAACCCTACTTCTATTCCTTTCTCCCTCATGTGTTTTATCGAGCTTCTCCTTAAACTCATCTATGCTATTCGCCTCAACTACTCCCTGTGGTAGCGGGTTCCACATTCTAACCAGTCTCTGGGTTCAGAGGTTTCCCCTGAATTACCTATTGGATTTACTAGTGACGATCTTATATTTATGAGCTCCAGTTTTGGACACCCCGCAAGTGGAAACATCTTCTCTACGTCTACCCTGTCAAACTCTTTCATAATCTTAAAGAACGCTATCAGGTCGCTCCTCAGCATTCTCTTTTCTAGAGAAAAGAGCCTCAGCCTGTTCAGCCTTTCCTGATAAGTGTATCCTCTCAGCATACTGTCATATATATATGCACCGCGATCCCCGCTCCCGTTTTCAGGTCTTATCCAATTTATCCCTATGTAACTCTATTTAACTCTATTCTACGCATGTAAAACAGACTGCCTTATTATGTAACATGCCAAAAAGTATCATACATATGTAAAAGAAAGTGGCTTTATTGTATAAAATGTACAGAAGAGTGTAAAAAGGGGACATTTGTTCTCAGTAAAATACTCTTCCTGTCATTTAACCCATTATAACCCGACTCTAGCATCACAATCTAAAACACCCTTTTATCCTGTCACAGAAAACCTAATGGCAGCAGTTAGCAGTGGTAATGAAAGATGTGTATTTAAACAGAAAAATTCCAGTGGGAAAGTTATAGAAAGGGAAAAAAAAATCAACCCTATATATTTTGAAAATAAAATGCCACCTAGGAATATGATTGAGGATATAATACACACTTGGGATTCAGATAGCTCTGTAAACTACTTGAGTCTTGTTTTCATGGTTGATGACCTCACCGAACCCTTTAGGTGTGTTATAAATTTGTAACATATTTACAGCCAGTGTTTGCTCCTGTTATAATGGGGTAAATTTTCATCTTTGCTCTATAAACGGTAATCTGGCGGAAGGCTCGCCCACCATTGTAGAACCCGTCCAATTTTCAGTCTGAGGAAATCAATGGAATGAACATCAGGCGGGTTCAATAACAGGCAGGCGATCCACTCCACATGCTGAAGAGGAAAATTTACCTCAATGTACCTTCAAAAGACTGAAACTAGTGACAAGGCTGTGACTTAAACAAGACTTAGACTAGTGACAAAATCAGTGTTAAATCTAATATTACACTGCTTAGAAAGTAGAGGATGCTTCCAAGGAATCATAGATGTTTACAGAACAGAAGGAGGCCTTTGGTCCATCGTGTCCATGCTCTTAGTTAGAGCGATCCAAAACTAATCCCGCTGCTCTGCTCTCTCCCCATAGCCCTATGTCTTCTGCTTCAAACTTTTTAGCCATTTTCTCTCAAATGACGCAAGGGTCCCTGCCTTAACCGCTTCCTGTGGCAAAGCACACCATGCTCCAACAATTGTTGTGTAAAGACATTTCTCCTAACTTCTTTCACTCTTTTTTAACTATTTTAATTTGATGACCCCATGACTCCCCAACCAAAGGAAGTCACCTTTCCCTCTTAATCTATATCAAACCTCTTCATGATTTTTTTTTAAACTATTAAATCTCCTCTTATCCTGCTCTTGCTTCAGTGGAAATTGTCCCAGTACCTCAGGTCTCTTCTCATAACTATAGTCTCCCATTCCTAGAATAATTGTGACGAATTACCCTGTCTGGTTTTAATGTCCTTCTTGTAATAGGGCACACAAAACTGCACACAGTACACTAACTGTGGCCTAAGCAATATTCTGTACAAACTTATCTTTAAGGAATGGTAGCGTAGTGGTTATGTTACTGGACTAGTAATAACCCGGAGACGTGAGTTCAAATCCCACCACGGCAGCTGGGGAATGTAATGGTGACCATGAAACTATCGGATTGTCGTAAAAACCCATCTGGTTCACTAATGTCCTTTAGTGAAAGGAAATCTGCCATCCTTATCTGGTCTGGCCTATATGTGACTCCAGACCCACAGCATAAATGGTTGACTCTAAAATGGCCTAACAAGCAACTCAGTTGTAAAACACTGCTACAAATAAGAATAAAATGGGACGGACCACCCGGCATCAACCTCGGCACTGGCTACAGACACGACAACGGCCCTGTCAACCCTGCAAAGTCATCTGCACCAACATCTGGGGACTTGTGCCAAAATTGGGAGAGCTAACCCACAGACTAGTCAAGCAACAGCCTGACATAATCATACCTTTCAGCCAATCTCCCAAACTCCTCCATCACCATTGTTGGATATGTCCTGTCCCACCGGCAGGACAGACCCACCAGGGGTGGCAGCGCAGTGGTATACAGTCAGGAAGGAGTGGCCCTGAGAGTCCTCAACATTGACTCCGGACCCCATGAAGTCTCATGGCTTCAGGTCAAGCATGGGAAAGGAAACTGCCTGCTGATTACCATCAACTCACTCCCTCATCTGATGAATCAGTTCTCCTCCATGTTGGAAGAAGCACTGAGAGTAGCAAGGGCACAGAATGTACTCTGGGTGGGGGACTTTCAATGTCCATCACCAAGAGTGGCTCGGTAGCACCACTACTGGCCGAGTCCTGAAGGACATAGCTGCCAGTCTGGGCCTGCGACAGGTGGTGAGAGAACCAACATGAGGGAAAAACCTACTTGACCTCGTCCTCACCAATCTACCTGTCGCAAATCCAGGACAGCATTGGTGGCAGTGACCACCGCACAGTCATTGTGGAGATGAAGTTCGTTCTTCACACTGAGGAACCCTCCATCATGTTGTGTGGCACTACCACTGTGCTAAATGGGACAGGTTCAGAACAGATCTAGCAGCTCTAAACTGGGCATCCATGAGGCACTGTGGGCCATCAGCAGCAGCAGAATTGTATTTCACCACAATCTGTGACCTCATGGCCCGGCACATCCCTCACTCTACCATTACCATCAAGCCAGGGGACCAACCCTGGTTCAATAAGGAGTGTAGAAGAGCATGCCAGGAGCAGCACCAGGCGTACCTAAAAATACGGTGCCAACCTGGGGAAGCTGCAACACAGGACTACATGCATGCTAAAAAGCAGAGGCAGCATGCTATAGACAGAGCTAAATGATGCCACAATCAATGGATCAGATCAAAGCTCTGCAGTCCTGCCATATCCAGTCATGAATGGTGGTGGACCATTAAACAACTACCGGGAGGAGGAGGCTCCATGAATATCCCCATCCTCAATGATGGTGCAGCCCAGCACATGAGTGCAAAAGACAAAGCTGAAGCGTTTGCAACTATCTTCAGCCAGAACTGCTGGGCGGATGATCCATATCAGCCTCCTCCTGAGGTCCCCACCATCACAGAAGCCAGTCTTCAGCCAATTCGATTCACTCCACGTGATATCAAGAAATGGCTGAGCGCAATGGATACAGCAAAGGTTGTGGCCCCCAGCAATATCCCAGCTGTCGTGCTGAAGACTTGTGCTCCAGAACTAGCCACGCCTCTAGCCAAGCTATTCCAGTACAGCTGTAACACTGGCATCTATCCGACAATGTAGAAAACTGCCCAGGTATGTCCTGTCCACAAAAAGCAGGACAAATCCAATGTGGACATTTACCGCCCCATCAGTCTACTCTCAATCATCAGCAAAGTGATGGAAGGTGTCATCAACAGTGCTATCTAGAGGCACTTACTCACCAATAACGTGCTCACCGATGCCCAGTTTGGGTTCCGCCAAGGCCACTCGGCTCCCGACCTCATTACAGCCTTGGTCCAAACATAGACAAAAGAGCTGAATTCCAGAGGTGAGATGAGAGTGACTGTCCTTGACATCAAGGCAGCATTTGACCGAGTCTGGCATCAAGGAGCCCTAGTAAAACTGAAGTCAATGGGAATCGGGGAGGGGCGGGGGGAGGGAAACTCTCCACTGGCTGGAGTCCTACCTAGCACAAAGGAAGATGGTTGTGGTGGTTGAAGGTCAATCATCACAGCCCCAGGGCATCACTGCAGGAGTTCCTCAGGGCAGTGTCCTAGGCCCAACCATCTTCAGCTGCTTCATCAATGGCCTTCCCTCCATCATAAAGTCAGAAATGGGGATGTTCGCTGATGACTGCACAGTGTTCAGTGCCATTCACAACTCCTCAGATAATGAAGCAGTCCATGCCCGCATGCAGCAAGACTTGGATGACATTCAGGCTTGGGCTGATAAGTGGCAAGTAACATTCGCGCCACAGAAGTGCCAGGCAATGACTATCTCCAATAAGCGAGAGTCTAACCACCGCCCCTTGACATTCAACGGCATTACCATCGCCGAAACCCCCCACCATCAACATCCTGGAGGTCACCATTGACCAGAAACTTAACTGGACCAGCCACATAAATACTGTGGCTACAAGAGCAGGCCAGAGGCTGGGTATTCTGCGGCGAGTGTCTCACCTGCTGACTCCCCAAAGCCTTTCCACCATCTACAAGGCACAAGTCAGTAGTTTGATGGAATACTTTCCACTTGCCTGGATGAGTGCAGCTCCAACAACACTCAAAAAGCTCGACACCATCCAAGACAAAGCAGCTCACTTGATTGGCACCCCATCCACCACCTTAAACATTCACTCCCTCCACCACTGGCGTACCGTGGCTGCAGTGTGTGCCATCTATAAGATGCACTGCAGCAACTCGCCAAGGCTTCTTCGGCAGCACCTCCCAAACCCGTGACCTCTGCCACCTCGAAGAACAAGGGCAGCAGGCGCATGGGAACACCATCACCTCCAAGTTCCCCTCCAAGTCATACACCATCCTGACTTGGAAGTATATCACTGTTCCTTCATCGTCGCTGTGTCAAAATCCTGGAACACCCTCCTTAACAGCAGTGTGGGAGTACCTTCACCACACGGACTGCAGCGGTTCAAGAAGGCAGCTCACCACCACCTTCTCAAGGGCAATTAGGGATGGGCAATAAATGCTGGCCTTGCCAGCGACACCCACATCCCATGAATGAATAAAACAAATCGGCCAGCAACTTGTGGTGAGGAAGAAATCTCCCGTGAATTAAGAATCGCTACAAGTTGCTGGCCAATTTGCGCCATTCCACCGTTAGCTTCACGAAAATGGCATCTCACCCTTAACATCCCCCCCCCCCCATTATTTTCATTAATTTGCTGCATTTGCACATTAATTGCCCATTAAACTCGCTACAGAAAGTTAAGTCTAGTAATTAACAGCGTAAGTACCCTTTTAACTACATGACCATTGTTAATGACTGCCAAGCAACCACTCTTGCCCAGAAAGTGATAATTAAAAGTGTGGAGTCTCATTCCTTTAGTTAGTGAATTGTTGTGGGAGATTTTAAAAATCTAAATTTTTAAATTATTTTTTTCTTGCTTTTCCTTTCTGTCACTTTTTCTTCTCTCTCTCTTAATCCATTCTTTCTTTCCCTCACTTTATTTCTCTTTCTGTATCTGATTTGACATTGAATTCACACACTCTAATTCACCCTCCTTCTCAGTCCTTCCTCTGTTTACTTCTCAATCTTTTAACCTCATTGGTCCCATTGTTCACCAAGGTCCCAGATGCCCTGTTGCCCCAGCAACTTTGTGGGCAAAACATTTTTGAGCTGAAAGGTGCAGAAACAATTCTAACTAACAGGGCATGCTGTGAGAAGCCCCGCACCAGTAAATTCTGGGCTAAGGAATTAGATTGAAAGTGTGGTAAGAGATGGGCTCATTATAACTTAAGCTGCAGGTTAACACAAGAGACGGATTTTATTGCAGGTGAAAACACCTGGGGAGAAAAATTCGGTGGCGCCCCCTTTGGGGTGCTAACTTCGCCGGGGCGCTACCTTTAGCATTCCTGTGCCGTAAATTCAGTGGTAGCGCCCCAAGCAGGAGGCAGGGCGCTACTGGAAGTGCTCCCCCTCCTTCCTGGGGCATTACAAGTCGGCACGTAGCCCTGCGGTATTGCAGGACTTCCCTCCCCTGATTAAAGGGGAGCGGCCTAGCGCTGCACGCACTGGGGCCCTGCTAGACCACCGGGGAGTGGGGTGCTGGGAAAGCAGCCCAGCACTCAAGAGGAGTGCTGCGCTGAGCGATCGCGGCCGGCACCCCAATAAAAAAGGGGAAGGGGGCAGGGGCTGGCAGTCGGCCAAAAAAAATGGCCGCCTGACACCTGCCCTTTAACTTGTGCCGCCGTGGCTGCAAAAATGCCACCCTGACCCTGTCGGACATATCGTCCGTCGATAGGTCAGGGTGTGCAACCAAAGTTTGCGGCCGGGGTGTGAGCGGGGCGCTGCGCACGGCGATGATGTAATCGCCGGAAGCACAGCACTGCGGGGCGCTACTGTGCCGCTAACCTCCTGTTGAATTGCGCGGGAGACATTAGCGGCGCCGCACCCGAGCGCTAGGGCTTTTGCGCCCCGTGAGGCGCAAAGCAACCCATTTTTTCCCCCCTAAAGTTTATCTTCTAGCAGTGGTGAATTTAGAAATTAATGAATGGGTTGTACCTGACTAAAGGCATGAGATTAAGACTGCGATTTCGCCAGCCGGGGCGGCCGGGGTCAGTGTCACGGTCCCAGCCCGCTGCCTACTGCAGCCCGCATTCTCCAAGCGATTTTTCGTTGATTAGGCTTGTTAAGTGAAATTCACGGCCAATTAACAGGAAGTGGGTCTGATGACCTAATTTGATGACGTGTCATCAGCCGGTTTCCTTAAAGGAGCCATGCCCACACTGATTTTGACAGTTGTGCTGTCAGTGTTCTACAGCATTGAGGTGCTGCAAACACTGACAATCACTGCACAAAGGTGCACGGCTGCACCCAGGCTCTCCCATGATTCCCTCCATATGCTTATGGAGGGAGTCACTGCATGCAGGGAGGTTCTCTTCCATTCCAATGGGTGGAAGAGACCTCCCCAGGAGATCAACGCAGCCTGATTGCACATTGCACAGCAGGACACAAGCAGGGATGTCATCAAGAGTACCTGGCTTCAGTGGCGCAAACCTTTCTATGATCTCAGTAGATCACAAAACATTACTGCCAAGCCACACTCAACCTCATCCTGCTGTGCCACTCATCACATCCACCTACCCAACTCCTGCACATCTTTACTCACACCAATTTACCTTGCACCTCCATCCATCCCTCTCTAACTACATTATCACTTCCCCATCTCACTAGCCACCCCTCACACTCACCCTCATCCTAGTGCAATCACACCAACTAACAACACACAAGGGTAGGCACTTGGGTGGTTCAGCCAATGTTCATGTGAAGCTTCAGATAATGTGCTGTCAAACATTGAAACCTTTATTTTCAGCACTTTGCGTTCTTGGACAGATTTATGTGCACCTTTGGAAGTGGCTTAGTGAGTTGTAGTGAATGGTGAAACATAACGGTACCCCCCGCAATGGTCATGAGTGTGAAAGGAATGGCTTGGATATTGTAGGGATGCTTTATGGTGTTGGTGTGGGGTGGTGCCAACCAGGCGCATCATGTGGCATCCAGAGTGTACAGCGTCAAGTGAAGTATATCTGGCCATGGTGAGACCATCCCTGACATCCCGGGCAGCAATGTGGTCGGGTGCTGATACCCTGTGTGGTAACACAATACAGCTTCCTGTGACTCGAACTTTATTGCATCACTTCCTGTGATTAGTCCAGGATAAATACGGGACTGATCAGTTGGATCCTGGAGAGGCATAGAGTAAGACCTCTTTTGTATGTAGCACCTTTTTAGTTGATTAAAGCTTACTTTAAGTTCACCACGCGTAAGGCTCATTCTTACGACAATTTAATCAACTTTGAAAAACTTCGCACTCAAACTTTTTGGACGAACTCGGAACTAAGGATCCAGGGAATCACCCATCATGGAAAACATCCTTAAACCATCGCGTCTTGACTTGGACCCAAACACCCCAGCAGCAGGTAAGGTGTGGAATCACTGGTATCGCACGTTTGACAATTTTCTCGAATATTGCAAGGCTGATGATGACACAAAGTTGCGGATACTCATCAACTGTGTCACTCCGAATGTATTTCAGTATGTTGAGGAATGGGGCAGTTACGAGGAGGCAATTCGGACGCTTAAAAGACTATATACTAAGACACCGAATGAGGTCTATGCCAGACATCTACTAGCTACAGCCCAACAAGGGCCGGAGGAATCTATTGATAAATTCCTCCAAGAGCTTCGCAGACTTAGTATGAACTGTAACTTTCAGGCGGCCTCAGCTGAGCTGTACCGTGAAGAAATGATCCGTGATGCTTTCATCTGCGGGCTTGCCTCCCCATTTATACGCCAGCGTCTACTGGAAAGTAAGACACTTGAGCTTCAGAGAGCTTATGACATGGCTTGCTCTCTAGATCTGGCAAAAAGAAATGCAGACCTTTATACAGTGCCCAGACCTCGGTCTGCTGCCTTAACTACAGTCAGGCAATTTAAGAGGCCACAGGTGAACTCTATTAGGGAGGACTTTATCCCTGACGATCAATCTGATGACTTCACTGATGAAGAGGATGATGACCCCACTGTGGCAGCCTCTTGGCAATCTAAGAAATGCTTCTTTTGTGGTGATGAGTTTCACCCTCGGAAATTCTGCCCTGCTCGCAATGCGTTTTGCAGTCATTGCAACAAAAAGGGTCATTTTGCAAAGGTTTGCCTATCAAGAGCCTCTACGAGGGCTTATCAAGCTAAGTCCTACCGAACTGCCTATCAAGATGTTCCGGCTAAAATCTATCGTGCTTCCTCTCGGGTTTTCTCTCGAAGAAACACACCTAGAGTTTCAGCCACTCTTTGTGCAACGACACCAATTACAGCTGCTTGTCCTCAGAACCTATTCCATGCAGCTACAAAAGCATCAATTAATGGACATACTTTAGATGCCTTAATTGACTCAGGTAGCACTGATAGTTTCATTAGGGAACAGATTGTTGCAGAGTTAAAGCTACATGTTTTCCCATCGGACCAGGCAATTGCGATGGCTCAGTCATCACTTAATACCAGAATTTCTGGCTTTTGTATGGTTGAAATAACACTTAATGGTCACAGGTATCCCTCCACCCGGCTTTCGGTGCTCAAGGACTTATGTAGTGATCTTATCTTAGGACTGGATTTTCAAAAGCAGCATAAGAAGCTCACCATTGAGTTCGGCGGATCCAAACCTGAACTCACTATTTCTAATATACGACCTCGATTACCGTTCTGTGCATTGTCAGCAGCTTCACTGGATGAACCCTCACTGTTTACCAGTATCCCTCCTCGATGCAAACCGATTATAACAAAGTCACGACGTTTCAGTCAGGAAGACCAGTCTTTTATTGCGGCTGAGATTTCTCGGCTTTTAGCAGAGGATATCATCGAGCCTTGTTCGTCGCCATGGCGCGCCCAGGTCGTTATTGTTAAGAACCCTCTACAACCTCACAAGAAACGGCTGTGCATTGACTATTCACAGACCATCAATCAATATACGGACTTGGACGCATACCCATTGCCGCGCATCGATGATATGGTTAATAAACTGGCTGAGTACACGGTGTTCTCAACATATGATCTGAAAAGTGCCTATCATCAGGTACCCTTGAAGGTCTCAGACAAGCAGTATACGGCCTTTGAAGCCAATGGACGGCTGTATCAATTTCGTCGCCTCCCCTTTGGGGTCACTAATGGAGTGGCTGTCTTCCAGCGAGCAATGGATGACCTGGTCAAACAGGAAGACTTGAAGGATACGTTTCCTTATCTGGACAATATTACTGTCGCAGGTCGCAATCAGCGGGAACATGACGCCAATCTCCAATGATTTTGGGATGCACTCCAGCACCGTAATTTGACATTAAATGCGGCTAAATCCATTGAGTCACAACCAACCATCAACATCCTTGGCTATTGTGGCATCATTAAACCTGACCCTGAAAGGCTTCGCCCACTCCAAGAGCTCCCGCCACCTAAGAATCCGGCCTCCTTGCGCCGGGCCCTCGGCCTGTTTGCATACTATGCTAAATGGATTCCTAACTTCTCGGACCGAATCCAACCTCTACTGAAGGCCAGCACATTCCCATTAGACACAGCGGCTGTTGCAGCCTTTAACCTCCTGAAAAAACAGTTGGAGAAAGCGGCTCTTCACTCCATCGATGAGAGTCTTCCTTTTGTTGTTGAGTGTGATGCCTCGGAGGTGGCGATCTCGGCCACTCTGAATCAGGAAGGTCGTCCGGTGGCATTTTTGTCCAGGACTTTTCAAGGGGCTGAGCTACATTATCCTCCAGTCGAGAAAGAAGCTACAGCCATCATAGAGGCAGTACGGAAGTGGACTCATCTCCTAGCTCGCCAGCACTTTACCTTAATCACGGACCAGCGATCGGTCGCCTTCATGCTCGATAATCGAAAACGGACCAAAATTAAAAATAATAAAATCCAGCTTTGGCGGCTGGAATTGGCCTCTTTTGGTTACACCATCCACTATCGACCTGGCAAGGAGAATGTGGCTCCGGATACCCTCACACGAGCATTCTGCTCCGCCATGGCACCCTCTACGCTCGTAGACATCCATGATGGGTTGTGTCATCCGGGCGTCACTCGCATGCTACACTTCGTGCGGTCCCGAAATCTCCCATTCTCTACCGGGGATGTAAAGAAGATGTGCTCGGACTGCAGAGTCTGTGCGGAATTGAAACCTCAGTTTTTCCGCCCCTCGGGTGGTATACTCATACATGCGACCCAGCCAATGCAACGGCTTAGCATCGATTTTAAGGGGCCGTTGCCCTCTTCAACTCGCAACACTTATCTATTGACCATGGTCGATGAGTATTCCCGTTTTCCGTTTGCCTTTCCCTGCCCCAATATGCTGACGACCACGGTTATCAGCTGCCTTGAGCAGGTATTTGCTTTCTGTGGCATGGCATCCTATGTTCATTCGGATCGGGGCCCTTCTTTTATGTCAGGAGAACTCAAGGCCTATCTCTCGGAACGGGGTATTGCTGCCAGCAGAACGACGCCTTATCATCCGGTCGGGAATGGGCAAGTCGAGCGTTTTAACGCTATCATCTGGAATGCGGTACGTCTGGCTTTGAGATCTCGGGGCCTACCCAACCAGCAATGGGAAGCAGTACTTCCAGACGCATTACACTCCACACGGTCCCTCCTTTCGACCGCCACAAATACGACGCCTCATGAACGGTTCTTCCGATTTCAGCGTCGCTCATCCTATGGGATATCTCTCCCGTCGTGGCTGACTGCACCGGGACCAGTGCTACTCCGAAGATATGTCCGGGCGTCTAAGAATGACCCCCTGGTAGATGAGGTTGAGCTCACTGACGTCAACCCTACCTACGCCTATATTCGGTATCCTGACGGTCGGGAATCTACTGTGTCATTGCGGGATCTGGCTCCCTGCCCGCCGAAACATAGAGGGACACCAGGGGATGATATTGTACCAGGCACATCTCTGGGCTCGCCAGGTGCCTCTCATCACGATCTGGATCTGACGCCGGCTGGTACCTCACTCCAGCGTGCCGACCTGGGGCAGACTGACTATGAGCCCGTCGGGGCTCGCACGCGCAGCCACGATCCACCCCGTACCATACGCTCGGAAACGGATCTGCCACAGCCCTGCCCGACACCCGTTCGGGCACCAGTACACAGTCAGGATCGTCCTGACCCCTCACAGAGCGGGCTGGATCACTCGGACTCTGGTCCACGGCCCGCGGCGGGTAAACGGGCTAGGGGCCCTCTACCGCTACGAGAACCCAAACGGGTGCGGCTCTCCCTCGTCCGGCGGCTACGAAATGGAGGGAGCATCCCGGCCTCCTAATCTTTTGGGGGGGGAGAATGTGGTAACACAATACAGCTTCCTGTGACTCGAACTTTATTGCATCACTTCCTGTGATTAGTCCAGGATAAATACGGGACTGATCAGTTGGATCCTGGAGAGGCATAGAGTAAGACCTCTTTTGTATGTAGCACCTTTTTAGTTGATTAAAGCTTACTTTAAGTTCACCACGCGTAAGGCTCATTCTTACGACACCCTGTGTCCTGTGCAGCATCAGTTGATTGCGGAGAAGGTTGGTGTTGTTGTTGCTGCTGGTGTGCCTGGTGCTGCTGGTGTTGGGGGGCTGATTGTGGTGGGATTCTGAGGACCAAGATGAGATATTTTCAAGGGCAACGATGCTGATGAATAGATGGCAGGTGAGGTTGAGATGACAGAAGCGATCTGTCAATGGTGAGAGAGGTTGTTCCAATGAGGTGGCACTGGATAGAGAGTTGGCTCCAAACACTTGCAAGCTGCAGAAATCTCAATATGTCTTCCAAATGCAGTAACCAATAGTTTCGAGCTTTGAAAGTGAACAGCTGTAACTTGGGATCTTTTATACAACTTTGGCAGCTGTCAGGTCATGAGATAATTCAATGCTGAATCCATTTACGACATGCTGAGCTGATGTGTTCCCTGAGCATCGGGTAACCCGTGGGAGAGCACGTAAAATTGAAATGTAGCCCTAAAATAACAGTTAATTGGATGTTAACAACCCATTTAATGATGTGAATTGCCTCCCCCGCTGCTTGGTGTCGGGTCTGTTCAGCGCCGACAGACCCGACACCTGGGAGACTCGCATGGAGGCGGGTTCCCTACCCGCTGTCAATCTTTGCTCTTTTGACAGCGGACCCGCCTCCAAACCCGCCCTCTGAGCACCGGCAAAATTCAGCTCTTATTCTCTACTGCAGCTTGTCCTCACTCCAGAAAATTTTGATTTTTGACGCTTTATTTGATGCATTTTATAGCATTTTGGGGTCTATTGTAATTGCCCCCAAAAATCCTCCTGTCAAGAATATTACAAATAAGAAAATAAAAGTTGTTGTCGGGACTTCAATATACTTTTTCAGGGTCCAGTTCCTTTCATTGGGGATCTAAGCCTGGATACATCATGCTAAATTGTGAACTGAAACCTTTTATAACAAGCACCTACTGTAATCCATCCAACAGTACTTTCATCATTTGCAAGCCAAAATTGGCTCACCGTTACACGTGTTCTTGTTCCAAACCCCATGTCCACTTAGAGTCACAGAGGAGATTACTTGGATTAAGTGTATGTTGATTTTAAACAGACCATATTTCTAGTTTCAGGAGGGATAAGAGAGGAGTAAGTATCATTGAAATAAAACCTTGGAACTGAGTTCTGATGAAGCATCACACCCTTATTCTCTTTCAGATGTCGATCAACCTGCTGTGCACTTCCAACATTTCCCATTTTTAAATTCTTAAAACATAAGGCTAGAAATTACTGTTGCCGATAATAGGGGACAAATGCTTAATGCGTTTGTATGACACTCCTCTGTCCGTTATTTTAACAGAGATGCTAATCCATTCAAAATAAACAGATTTAGACCTCCATTAAAATAGTAGACAGAGAAATCTCATACTAATGTTACACAAACACATTAAGCTATTATTGACAACAGCAATTGCTGACCTATGTCGCTCTTTTGACCCTGCCAAAAAGGTTAATTTTCTTATCCTGGAAATAAAACTCACTGCACACTGCATTTCATTAAAAAGGACTAAAGTTCACATAACGTGATTTGCAGGAACAGGCATGAGAATCTCAATTTTGTACTCTGAATTCTATCCGATAGACTTCCCACAGTCTTGCTTCACAATTTACTGCACTTTTATGGTGCTTTGACACTATGGAGTAGAATTTCCACAGGTGGCCCCTGATCTCCCGCCATATCTTTGGTGGAAACCCCTAAAATGCAGTGTAAACGGATATTTCTCCCATGTTTCTGCCATAGTTATGGTGGATGATCAGGAGAACCCCATGGAAATTACTGGCGTATAAGTTTAGAAGTAGCTTCAGATTCGCACCGATACTAAACTTCTGTTGGGTAGTCATGAGGAAATAATTTATGCTGTAAGATTTTATTCATTTCAGCAAGCTATTTATTTATCAGATAATTAAGTGGGCTTCACTTTATTGATTTACGCTCAGTCAATATACCTTCAGTCAGTAGTAGATGAGTTCTTCATAAATGAGTAGGCAATCACCTTGCATGCACTATATATATTGAGCACAAAGATGTTTTAAAAGACAGCTCCATATGTTTGCAACTAGTCTAGAGTTTTTGGATCAGAAATCATATTCCCAATTTCCACTGTTGACAGCTGTGATTTGTACACAAAAAAGCACAATGAATAGCACATAGCTGTGAGACTCTTTTGTTCTCTCAGCAACTCAGTTTTTGAGTTACTTATTCTGTTATACTACCTTTATGCCACAGAAAGAAAGCACTGAAAGTGAAAGAAATGATTACCAGTCCTAGAAAGTCAGTGAACTGACAAGACAGTTTGGAGCCTCAAACTGCAGATCTACCATATGATAAAAAAGAAATTTCCACCTCAACTCAAACGCAATCGGGAGAAAGAAAGACGTTCACATTTATTTAGCACTGTATAACATCTCACAGAATGTCTCAAAACGCTTTATAAACACTGAGTTAATTCAAAATGGATTGATTGTGTTATGTCGGTAAATGCAGTAATCATTCTATTATAGAAACTCCAGCACACAAGATCATTGTACCTGTGCCTGTGTTCGCTCTACATTAGAGCTATCTAATCCTATTGCCATATAGAAACACAGACATTTCAGCAGAGAAGGAGAAAGCAATTGTGCACACAGCTGGCATCAAACCACTGACCTGCTGCTCCTTTTCAGCTCAACAGCACACAAACCTAAACATTTGGCCACTGACCCTAAAACAGCAACGAGTTGAGTAACCAGTTAATCTGTTTCCTTAGTGTTGATTGCGGGAAGAATGTTGGTCAGGACATTGGGAGAACTCCCCGCTCTTCTTCAAATAGTGCCATGTGATATTTAGGGCTGGATTTTCCCGGATCCCACCCGCACAGTGCAGGGGGACCCAGGAGATGGCGGGAAACCCGAAAGTTCAGGTTTCCCGGCACGCTGTGGAGTTTTCTCCACAGCATGTGTGCAACGGAAAGGGCGAGTTCCCCACCCAGAAGTCAGCCTGATTGATGGGGAACTCAGAGAAGGAGGCCACAGGACAAGGTAAGTGCTGGGCCCAGAATGGTGGGTGGTCAGGGGGATCGGGGTGGGGGGGGGGGTTTCCAAGCTCAGGGGACGGGGTCCGATCCCTGACCCCTGACCCCAGGAGGGGGGGAAGAGTGTGTTCCAGGCTTTTGGGAGGGTCCGACCCCGGGGAGGTCCGAACCCCAACCCTAGGGAGGGCCAGGCTGATGGTCGGGGAGCTTGGGGGGCTGGGAGGAAGCACTCCTGCTCCGCCCGGCCCACAAGGATTGCTCCCCGAGGCTGTGCTCATCTCGTTGCCGCCACCGGGAATCATGTGCCCCGGGATCCCTGGCCACCTGCAGTTAAACCTCCAAAGCAGGTTAAAGTAGAGGCTTCAGGCCTTATTATAATATGTAAATTGCCAACCCGCCTCTGGGCAGCGGGTTGGTAGCCCACCTCTCCATCCCACCTGAATGAAAGGTGAAAGTGGGCGGGTTGGGATCAGGGTTCACATTTGTTCAACTTTCACTTCCCCCCATGCCCCCAACCCACCCGTTCTTACCTCCGAAAATTCCGGCCTTAAAGTCCAGGTGAACTAGACAGATAGGGGCATTGACAGTGCAACATTCACACAGTACTGCACCGAACATATATTCAAGTCTTCAACTGACAACCTTCTGATTCCAAGGCGAGAGTGCTATCAACTGAGCCAAGCTGAGCACATAGAGAGGGTAAAGATCCACATGTAGATGATGCTCTGCAGTGCTTTTACAAAATGGTTAACGTCAAATACAGTTCTATAACTGATACTGTCTTGTACACATGTACTGCTCCTTTAATATAAACACATCCGTGCGCTCATCGCGTATGATCACTATTAAGTGGTGACGGATCACTTAATAGAATAGCCTGGTTAAACAAATACAGACTGATTATTCATTTAAACAAGCCCTACTGTAGTATCACACATAAACTTCATTTAAAAACTTACTTCAGTTTATCCCTATTTCTTAACCAGCAATGTAAAAACCTCTCAAAACATATAGTTAAGTAAGTCAAATGGGCAACTTTAAATTTCACTCAAAACAAATAGTTAAACAGCTTACATGGGACAATTTTCTGGTCTTTTTAGTTCCTGAAGAGCTTCTGTTTCTCCTCACCCACAGCTTGACTTTAGCAATACATTCCATCGCTACAGCTGCAAGTCAAGCCAACAAAGCAGGAATACTGCGTCCTTCCTGTAACTGCCTGAAAACAATGATGTACAATTGTGGACAAAAAAACACTATACAATAAGCTGCTTTTGTGAATGCAGTTTGCACGAAATTGTTTTGTTTGTTTCTGTTTTAAACCAAGTTGTAAGCACATTTAGCTGCCAACAGCTATGCTAGCCCAGACTCATTGGTGATAAAGTGCTGTTACTCAGTCTCATTCAGCAAAACGCAAAGCCCAACTAAAAACATTCCTGCAGCTGTCTTCGGGACTGTGGATGCACTTTTTTCCCCGAAGTCTTAACACAAACATCCTGAGGTCTTGCACTCGAGCAATCTTTAGTCCATAGTGTATTTGAACTGTTAACAACAACGAATAATCTTTCCTAGTTATGTTTCAAATTATCACCACTGGTAGAAAGTACTGAAGAGGGAGTTGAAACTACTCGCACTCGTTTAAACGCCATACATCAGTCTGCACAGGAAATTATGCTTGATGCAATTCATCGTTGCTACAAGCCTGATGAAGTACACTGAACTAAAGTCGTGATAAGCGGAATGACAAACAATAGCATTGTAATTTGTTCCCCATATCAACTTACCTCTGCAAAACACTGCATTGCTCAGCACCGGCTAAGGGTGAGACAACTGTACAGACACTTTTGTACAGTCTTACTCTGGTAAGATCTTTCACCGACTAACATCTGGCTGAAAAGCAGGGACAGCCACTTCATAAAGTCAGCAGGAAAAGAGTCAGATGGCACATAAAGCATCAGGACACAGGAAGCACTAATTATTTCCATGCACTCTTCCTATTATTCACAGTGTCACAGATGTATTTCATTAGATGACACCATTTTGAAATGTAAGTATTTAATGGATCAAAGATTTACCATTTGGCAGAATCTATTTGACCTGGGGCATGGAATGGTCATCACAGCTGGGAGCAACCTAAATTTTACCCATTCCTTTCCTTTTTATTTAGTGTTGCAAATGTGTGTTTCACTGAAATTACTTTCAACCAGCGTGTATGTGTCATCTCATCACTTCTGGTTTAACTTTTGTATATCTTATTTACATTTTTTGTAATGCATAGAATGTATATACTGCAACAGATATTGTTGCTCCAGTATATCAGAAATATTTCTATAATATTTTAATGGCATCATAACTCTCCGAGTACTCATGTACTTTCGCGCTTGCTTTGTAAAGTTAAAATATATCTTCTGTTGTCATTCTTTTTATTTAAATCCAAAAAGCTGATTTTTTTTTGGATTTAAAAAAAATCAGTTTGCTGAGTAAATAAGCTGTGGTAAATAATTTACTAGCTTTTTCACTCATTTAGAGAAGGAAAAGTTGGATTTTACTCTCACACGACCAAATGGTGAGGATGTGACATATATGAAGCAGTTCTGTCTGGTTTTGGTCTAGTAGTTAGTTGTCCCTTTAAATCAGGCACTGTACTTGGGAGTTTAAAAAGACACCTGCATAGATAGCCTCAGCCTATATTACTACACAATTTGCTGTTATTGTCTCTCTGGCAACACCTAGGCGCCACTTAGCAACCAAGCTATCTATCTCGGCTACATGGGACAGTGGGGTGATACATGCAGCAATTACTGTAAACAGTTGAACAGAGCAGCAACAACTCACAGATTAAGCACAGTAAACTGCTTTCAAACAGTTTGAAACGTCTGATTTTTTTCTAAATAAAGGCCGCTAGATTAGTCATTTTTATACAGTGTTTTTAAAAATATTTATCATATTAACTTTCACATGTCTTCAAATCTTGGCACAATCTACATTCACACGTTGCAAAATATGGTTTGGCTTGCTACAGAAATGAGTCTTGAGGAGCCACAGAATTTTAAAGAACCTGGTTATACTTCAGCAGCATGTAGCAGATATTTAGCACCACTGTATTATAAGAAGGCCCACTTTGGCTGTCCACACAGGTTAATTTCTGTAATATTGACTTTAATCTTAGAAAAATACTACAATCTACATTTTTGCCACATGTCAAAATCGTATTGCTGCTTTGATCATCACTAACATGCAACTTCAAAGAAAATTTGGCTTCATAGGCTGGGGAAGTTTTTGCTACTACGCGATCAAAAGAGAGCTCTGAAATATTCCAAGAAGCCAAGTTTGGTGTCGGAAGGTGTTTTGGAGAATCTTTAAAAAAAAACCTACAGTAGACTGTTTTATACTAAAGAAAACATGGTGATAGTAGACTGATGCTTTAATGGACTTTACTGCATGCACTTTATTTTTGGTCATTCGGGCGTTTGATTTTGGAAAACCATCAGCATATTTAGGAATCTCCAAATCAAGGTCCTGAGAAATGTACATAGGTTGAATTTCTGTCTGCTGCATATGGAGTGCACACTTTCTCCCTATAGGGATGCATCCCATTTACCCAAGTTCAGAGGGCTTTGGCACAGGTTGGTATGTGCCAAGGTTTAGGCCCCCAGATGCTCTTTAGAGTACTGCTGGAGGTTAACCAGCTAAAATCATGCAGCATACCAGCTCAGAACACTGGTAAGCAATGTTCCCTCTATGCTGCGCGTGTGTGCGGGCACGCAACAATCAGGAAGGTACTGCGCAGGCCGCACACAAGCTGTTCCCTCTACAATACCGCGGGTGTGCGGCCACTTAAAGGTACCACGCACAAAAAAAAAATTAGAGGGAACATTGCTGGTAAGCCTCCCACTGTTTATCCAGCCCAGACCACCCTACCTGTTAAGGCACTGGCTTCTAAGGTTATTTGGAGCTGTGTAGGAAGAATCCCAGTCTCAGTGGTATGTCGCCACCTCTAGGTCCCATTAATGAAGCCAGAATGCTGGTCAATCATCAACAGTGCCCTGCAGTACTGAAGACCTGCATAGCTCAAGTATTGGATTACCGAGTCTGCCATAGTGTGGGGTTGACTTGGTCCTGACCTTCCATTGTCAGATATGTCATCTTGGTGCAAACTTAACCCCTCCCAAGGACAATAGTCACTAGTTAAGCAACTCTATGTAGAATAATATTCCATTATCCTGTGCAGTATGTTGTCTAGTTCCGATACTTCCATATTTAATTTTGTTAACAAAAATCATGGTAAATTTTAGTTCATACAAGTCTGATCTGGCATTTGATAATTCTGTGCGCGAATTGGTACTAGAAATAGTGGCAATCCTATGTAAATTCCAGTACGCAGTGTTACTGCACTTACAGTAATTGGGCTACACAATCTAAGATATACACTTGCAGATCATGAGGGACATGGCTCACCCATGGGGAGTCTGGTTGAAATGAAAAGGGTGTTTAAAATCCTGAGCTACAACATTACACTCTATAATGTACACTAATTGTATTGTGGACGCGGCTGCCGCCAATGAAATGAAGTAGTTGTGCAGTTTCCAGTTTTTTTTGTTTGTTCGCTAACTTAAAAGAAAATATTGTCGCCATCACAAAAAAACACTTCTAACGATTGACTGAATACATCAAGCTAGCTTTTATCGACACTAGGGGAGGGGGTGGAGAAAAGAGATCGCTGCTGCTGAACTGAGCCACGTCAGGAAAAGAAAAGAAAAATTAAAAGTTGAATTCATGTTTCTATCAGCTTATGAAAGTTAACATTTAAAAAAAATCCTAGTTAAATAAGAGCGAAAAATTCAATGTTTTTCTTTTTTTAAAAGCCACAGCTTGGTGGCTAGTTCAGCGCCTCACTGCATTCCTGAGGTGAGAGAGAGAGAGAGAGCTCTTCATCTTCTCTGGGAATGAGAGTCAATGACCGAGGAGGGCTCTATTTTTATTATTTTTCTTCTCCTTTCCCTTCACACGGAGCTTATTGATATTATTATAGATTTATGCGCAGAACGCTTCTGCATAGCTTCCTTTTCGTTGGCTCTGTTGTATTATATCCTGGCAACAAACTTTTGATTATCAATTAATAAACTTTCAGTGATTATGTCATAATGTGGACATCATGCATTAATAATGAGGTCGCTGTCTGATATGTTAGCAAAAGTACAGACTCAAACTTGAATAAAAACACTTTGTAAACTTCTATTTATTTAAGAAAAATACTGGAAAACTTTGAGAAGTCTCAACTTTGTGTTCAGTTGATGGCTCTGAAACGTTTGCTATTGTGGCTTATGACATCATTCGGACCTTTCAACGAGATTGTTGTCTTGTAATCATTTTCAGATATAGACATATTCTATATCAGAGATAATTCACACACTTGAAACTCATAACAAAATATGCGAATTATCGAATAGCCAAAAATCTTTAGCAGCTCCCTGCAATACAGAGAACACGTGAAAATTATTTAAGGAGCCCATACATCTGTCTCTATCTGTTAACTGGCTACCCCCAGGGCTACCGTTAATTATTTTATTTCTGTTTTTCTTTCTGGGCTATTTAAAATAGAAGGAACGGGGCGGTAGGTCATACCCCACCATTTTCAGGACACTACTGTTCTGTTTCTCCCATTGCGTGCTGTAGGTGTTCTGCTGACAGCACACGAGCCTGACTTGATTTTGGTTAGAAAAGAAACAAAAGCAGTGCAATTTGGATTTTTTCAAAGGGGACCAGACACATCTTTAGGTACTCCTGTGAGGAAGATATTCTTTATATTGCAAGAAATTTCACTATTTAATTTCTAAAAGATTGCAAGAGTTTCCCTGTGCATAATCTCAAACAATATTTATTATCCTACCATCATAGAATGATACAGCACAAAAGGAGGCCATTCGACCCATTGTGCCTTTGCCAGCTCTTTGAAAGAGCTGTCCCATTAGTCCCACTCCCCTGCTCTTTCCCCATAGAATCATAGAATCATAGATGCTTACAGCACAGAAGGAGGCCATTCGGCCCGTCAAGCCCATGCCAGCTCTCTGCAAGAGCACTTCAGCTAGTCCCACTCCCCCGTCCTATCCCCGTAGCCCTGCAATTTTTTTTCCTTCAGGTACTTATCCAATTCCCTTTTGAAAGCCACAATTGAATCTGCCTCTATCACCCTTTCAGGCAGTGCATCCCAGCTCCTAACCACTCGCTGCGTAAAAATGTGTTTCCTCATGTCACCTTTGGTTCTTTTGCCAATCACCTTAAATCTGTGTCCTCTGGTTCTCGACCTTTCTGCCAATGGGAACAGTTTCTCTCTATCTACTCTGTCTAGACCCCTCATGATTTTGAATACCTCTATCAAATCTCTCTCAACCTTTTCTGCTCCAAAGAGAACAACCCTAGCTTCTCCAGTCTATCCATGTAACTGAAGTCACTCATCCCTGGAATCATTCTCATAAATCTTTTCAGCACCCTCTCTAAGGCCTTCACATCCTTCCTAAAGTGCGGTGCCCGGAACTGGACACAATACTCCAGTTGAGGCTGAACCAGTGTTTTATACAGGTTCATCATAACTTCCTTGCTTTCATAGCCCTGAAAATTTAGAAATTTATTATTGAATCTGCTTCCACCACTCTTTTAGGCAGTGCAATCCAGATCATAGCAACTCGCTTCCTCATGTCACCTCTGGTTCTTTTGCCAATTACCTTAAATATCACAGTGACAGTTGAGTGGCTGGAGCTGCAACAATAAATATAGATGTTTCAATGTTATTTTTAATTTTTTTTAAACTAGGGATTAAGTGAGAGTTTGATGGTGAGCACCATAAAACTGGTTCCATTAATTAATTGTGGGTTGTTATTTAGCTTAATTTGACCTTATTTTTAGTATTTTGCTCGTTTTTCTGAGTTTTATCGATGTTCAAAGTAAAAATTGGTTTTTTTATTATTTCCTCTGAATTTACTTGGTTTTTTTTGTGACCCAATTTTTTCTCCAGTTTTTCCGCTAAACATAAAATCCAAAAAACACCCTGGTTTTAAATTTGTCAAGAAAGGCTGACTGTAGTGACCTTTAAAATAAGAAATGGTAGCTGATGTCCTGGTGGAATATCTTTCAGCAAGTCTGGGTTTTCATAAGTAAATGGCTACATGTAGTGAAAGACAGCCTAAGTGAGGCCTGAAACTCAAACAATGTAATGCCAGGAGACACAAGAACTGTTGAACGAAGTAATGCAGTGGTGCCAGTGTTGTGAGGTGTCGCAAATACACGCGGTCCGAGAATGATGTGATGCAGATTTGTACTATGATTCCTTGTAAACCAAGTTGTCGGTCACATTATCATGAGAAAACTCTGCACAGAGGTCAAATTCTTCCTCACAGACATTTAAAAAAAACTCAGGGGCAGGTATTCAGCAACAGAACATCATACCTGAAGCTCACAGAGGAGCAGTGTGTAAGGCGTTTCACCTTTTGCAGTGAGAATTGAAGTCCAGCACCAGGGCATGCCCTGGACACTGCCTGTGACAGTGAAGGTCATCGTGCTTCTAAATGTTTATGCCTCTGGCTCCTTCCAAACTGCTTCTGGTGACATCAGGAGCATCAGTCAGTTTGTTGTGCACACAGTGGGTCACTGACGCTCTGTTTGCGAGGCGTCAGCAGTTCATTACCTTCCCTGTGGAGGTTGACAAGCAGGAAGAAAGAGCACTGGGATTTGCCCGCATTGCTGCATTCCTGTAGGCGCAGGGCATCATCGACTGCACACACGTAGCCCTGCGAACGCCCCCCTCAGGAAACATCACTGTTTCTCAACAGAAAAGGCTTCCATTTGCTCGATGTTCAACTTGTTTGTGACCACAGGCAGCAACTCATCCCCGGTTTTCTGGCAGTAGCCATGACGCTTTCATATGGGCAATAAATGATAGCCTTGCCAGCGACGCCCACATCCCATAAAAACGAATTTTAAAAAATACCACACGAGCCCTCAATACCTGCTCTGTTCAATTCAGACCATCAGGTGGCAGGCTGACTGCTGGGGAAAAAAGGGCTATCTCTTCACCAACTGGCTCATGACTCCTGTCAGGAATCCGGGCACAGTCGCAGAGCGCCAATATAATGACAGCCATGAAACAAGTTGTGGGGTGGGTGGGGGGGAATTTTAATCCCCAAAAACAGGTGGGTTTGGTTCGGGTGGGAGGTTAAAAAGCTAATAATCAGAAGCGGGAACCCAACCCGCCTCGAACCCGCCCACTTCTGATTTTAACGAGGGGTGGGCGACCAATGCGCTCGCAGGGGGCGGGTTGGTCATTTAAAAATTATAATGAGGCTGCGTGCCTTCATTTTAACAGTGATTCTATTTTTAACCACAGTTGGCCAGGTTTCCCTGGGATCAGGAATCCCGGCAGCTGAAAGGAGGGGAGAAGGGCTGATTCCATGAGGTAAGTGCCTTTACAACACTCCTGCTCCTCCTGGCACAACAAACTACCCAGTAAACCCCCTTACCCCCCGGGATCCATCTCCTCTCACCCCCACCACCCCCCACTGTGATCGGACCCCACCCCCATCCCACCCCCAGACCACCCTCTGGCCCCTTCCTCAATGATCAGACCCCCACCACCATCTGCTCCCACACCCCTCACCCGCGATTGGACACTGCCTCCCCCCGGCACGACCTCTCCCAGCACACCCACTAGACCTACCTGCTCTCAGCCCAGCTCGGCTGCGGCCTTGTGTTGCAGGCTTTCCCACCCGATAACAGCTGCCTCCCCGCTCCCTCCCCGCCTCTGAGCTAATATCCAGCCCAAGGGCTCTGATTGAGCAGACCATTGGCATCCTGAAACAACGGATCCACTATGTGGACAGCTTGGGAGCGGTCCTTCAGTACAGCCCAGAACCAGTGTCAAGATCGGTTATCATTTGCTGCAAGCTCCACAATCGTGCCATCTAAATGCCATCTTTGAGCTGCGTCAGGAGGAAGAAGTGGAGTAGGAAGATGATGAAGGGATTGAGGAGCCGGGCGATGCAAAAGAAGAACACGATACAGCGAGCTGCCAGAGCTGTAAGGCAGCAAATTATTGAGGAGAGATTCTCCTGAACAATCCTTCCCCTACCCAGAGCACCATAACTCCCTCCTTCCATTTAATCCAGTCCTCACACTCACCATATCAATGCTCTGAAACAGTATAGAAACATAGAAACATAGAAAAATAGGAGCAGGAGTAGGCCATTCAGCCCTTCGAGTCTGCTCCGCCATTCAATATGATCATGGCTGATCCTCTAGCTCAATACCATATTCCTGCTCTCTCCCCATACCTCTTGATGCCTTTTGTGTCTAGAAATCTATCTATCTCCTTCTTAAATATATTCAGTGACTTGGCCTCCACAGCCTTCTGTAGTAGAGAATTCCACAGGCTCACCACCCTCTGAGTGAAGAAATTTCTCCTCATCTCAGTCCTAAATGTCCTACCCTGTATCCTGAGACTGTGACCTCTCATTCTAGACCCCCAGCCAGGGGAAACATCCTCCCTGCATCCAGTCTGTCTAGCCCTGTCAGAATTTTATACGTTTCAATGAGATCCCCTCTCATTCTTCTAAACTCTAGTGAATACAGGCCTAGTCGACCCAATCTCTCCTCATACAACAGTCCTACCAACCCGGGAATCAGTCTGGTGAACCTTCTCTGCACTCCCTCTGTGGCAAGTATATCCTTTCTTAGGTAAGGAGACCAAAACTGCACACAGTACTCCAGGTGTGGTCTCACCAAGGCCCTGTATAACTGTAGTAAGACATCCTTGCTCCTGTACTTAAATCCCCTTGCAATGAAGGCCAACATACCATTTGCCTTCCTAACTGCTTGCTGCACCTGCATGTTTGCTTTCAGTGACTGGTTTACAAGGACACCCAGGTCCCTTTGTACATCAACATTTCCCAATCTATCACCATTTAAATAATACACTGCCTTTCTGTTTTTCCTACCGAAGTGGATAACTTGTCTAAATCGCCTTGAAGCCTCTTTGCATCCTCCTCACAACTCACAATCCCACCTAGTTTTGTGTCGTCAGCAAACTTGGAAATATTACATTTGGTTCCCTCATCCAAATCATTGATATATATTGTGAATAGCTGGGGCCCAAGCACTGATCCCTGCGGTACCCCACTAGTCACTGCCTGCCACCCCGAAAAAGACCCATTTATTCCTACTCTCTGTTTCCTGTCTGTTAACCAATTTTCAATCCATGCCAGTATATTACCCCCAATCCCATGTGCTTTAATTTTGCACATTAACCTCTTATGTGGGACTTTATCAAAGGCCTTCTGACAATCCAAATACACCACATCCACTGGTTCTCCCTTATCTATTCTACCAGTTACATCCTCAAAAAACTCCAGTAGGTTTGTCAAACACGATTTCCCTTTCATAAATCCATTTTGACTTTGTCTAATCCCGTTGATATTTTCTAAGTGTCCTGTTATCACATCCTTTATAATAGACTCTAGCATTTTCCCTACTACTGATGTTAGGCTAACCGGTCTGTAGTTCCCTGTTTTCTCTCTCCCTCCTTTTTTAAATAGTGGGGTTACATTTGCCACCCTCCAATCTGCAGGAACTGTTCCATAATCTATAGAATTTTGGAAGATGACAACCAATGCATCCACTATTTCCATGGCTACCTCTTTTAGTACTCTGGGATGCAGATTATCAGGCCCTGGGGATTTATCAGCTTTCAGTCCCATTAATTTCTCCAGCACTTTTTTTTGCTAATACTAATTTCCTTTAATTCCTCCTTCTCACTAGACCCTTGGGGGTAAAAATTCAGTTGGTTGCGCCTCCCGTTAGCGCCTTAAATGGGCGCTAATGGGGCGTTAAGGCGCTAACGCCCGGGCGCAGCGCTGTTTGCGCCGCTCGAGAACTTAACTTGAGATTGTGCGGCGGCGCTAAAACTTACCGCTGCGACCACCTGCGTGCGCAGATTGTGACGTCATTCCGTGGTGCAACGCCCTTGGGGCGCCCCGGAGCGGAAGACTGGAACGTTATCAATCGGTGTGGGGCTGGGGGGGGCGCTATTTAAAGGGGGCCTCTTCCTGTCTTTTTCTGTGGTCGACATTTATGCACCACTCGTTCTGAGAGAGAGAGAGAGATTCGGAGAGAGAGAGAGAGAGACTTCTACATTGACTCAACGCTTTGTGAGGTAGTTTTGCCTAGTTCATCCTAACTTTGCTGCTACTTTCGTTGCTGTACCTCATTACTTTTCTGGCAAAGAGAAGATGGGGGCTGCAATGATTGGGGGCGTCGTCCTGCTCCAGCTCAATCGGAGGAGAGTGAGACGCAGACAGAGAGTGGCAATGATGGCCAGACGGAGGAGGCCCATCAGGCGCATGTACAGGAGAGCTTACCCTCCCAGGGTATATCGTGAACAGCTCTCCTACATCCACATGTCCGAGGAGCTGTGTTTGCGAAGGCTGCGATTCAGCAAGGAGGTGGTCACTGAGCTCTGCCACCTGCTGCAGCCAGATCTGCAGCCTCAGCTGAGGTCCAGGACGTCTCTGTCGGTGGCAGTGAAGGTCACAGTGGCTTTGAACTTCTACGCCACTGGCTCATTCCAAGCTGCTGTTGGGGACCTCGCCAATATCTCCCAGTTTGCGGTGCATCGCTGCATCCGGCAGGTCACCAATGCCCTCTTCACAAGGAGACGAGACTTCATCTCCTTCCCTATGACCCCAGACAAGCAGCATGACCGTGCTATGGGCTTTGCGAGGGTAGCGGGCTTCCCCATGTTGCAGGGCGCCATTGACTGCACGCATGTGGCTTTGCGTGCTCCGCGAGAGAATGCAGAGGAGTTCCGGAACAGAAAGGGGTTCCATTCCTTGAATGTGCAGTTGGTCTGTGACCACAGACAGGTGATTCTCGCTGTCAATGCCCACTATCCGGGCAGCTGCCACGATGCTTTCATCCTGCGCCAGAGTACTGTGGCAGAAATTTTCGAGGCACCGCATCAGCCAGTTGGTTGGCTTCTGGGGGACAAGGGGTACGCATTGAGCACCTGGCTGATGACACCGCTCCGTGCGCCAAACACCCCTGCTGAGCTGCGGTACCAGGAAAGCCAACAAGCAACGAGGAACATTATTGAGCGCACAATCGGCGTGCTCAAACAACGATTCCGCTGTCTGGACCATTCCGGAGGAGCCCTGCAGTACTCGCCTGAGCAAGTTTCCAAATTCGTAGTGGTGTGCTGCATGTTGCACAACATGGCAATCCTCAGGACGCAGCCAATGCCACCAGGCCTTGCAGCACCACAAGAGGAGGAGGAGGAAGAGGAGGAACAGGCCGAGGATGATGATCAGCAGCAGCACCAAGGCAGGAGGGCGGCCCACAATGGTCAAACTGCAAGGGCCGTCCGTCAACGACTAATAGCAAGCCGCTTCTAGGGCCCCTGCCAGTGCTACAAACACGAATCAACCCAGCACGCAACCCCTAAGCCGGCCAAGGCACCAATAATTCCAACCACCAGCCATGTATATTTTGAATACAGAAACTTATTTATTGTACAAACTCTGTGTGTGTCAATTCCTCATGACAAACTCATAGAAATAAACACAAAAAAACAGTCAATAACATAACTGGTTCTCACAACCTGGAGATAATGTCCAAAACACTAAACAAAAGTTGGGCCATGAACCTCGGCCTTTAATAAAAAAATGACCAGCATTTTGGCACACCTCCTACTTTTTGCCCTTCGAGGGTGATCTCCTTCCCTTGCGCACTTCCCCCCTTCTAACCCTACTGCTCCTCCGTAATGGGACCTCAGTGGCTGCAGCAAGGCTGGTGGAAGGCTGCTGCTTGTCAGACCCTGACACTGCAGATGCCCCTGAAGGACGGCCTCGACCACTTCTGGGCCTGGAGGGCCCGGCTGCAGACTGCACCAACTCTGCATGGGCGGCAGCAGTCTGTCCTACAGGCGGTGGCAAGTGCAGTGGAGAAGTGACAGTGTTGGCAGCAGGAATGCTGTCATCGTGAGAGAGGACAGCAACTCCCTGCTCGCCCGACACACTGGCACTCCCACGGGGCAGCACTTCAGCATCCGGAGCAATTTGCCGGAGAACAGATTGCTGGCCTGCTGCGGCGCGGTGACAGCCCCGGGGACATGTGCACGAACCATCGAGGATGGCAGCAGTCAGTGCTCGCGTGGCCTCAATCTGAGTCTGCATGAGAGCAGGCTCAGATGGGTTCCTGGCAGCCAGTGACTGAATTGCAGCAGTAAGCTTTAGTGTGGCATCCGCCTGTGCTACAGCGAAGTGCTCCACACTCCTTGCCAGTGCCTCAATGCATTCGGGCACCCTTCCCACTGCACCCATGAGCTCAGTGTGCATGACCACCGCCTGGCTGTTCATTTCTGCAATCAGCCGCTCCTCCTCTGCGTCCATTGCATTAGGAGTGTCTGGCATACTCTCCCTCTGGGGAGAAGGCTCCCGTTCTTCCCTCCCCCCCCCATGGCGTTGCTGCAGCCCGCTGGGTCCTGGAACTTCACCATCATCAGCCCCTTCCCCCCTGCTCCCCCGTTCTTCCCTCCCCCCCCCATGACGTTGCTGCAGCCCGCTGGGTCCTGGAACTTCACCATCATCAGCCCCTTCCCCCCTGCTCCCCCGTTCTTCCCTCCCCCCCCCATGGCGTTGCTGCAGACCGCTGGGTCCTGGAACTTCACCATCATCAGCCCCTTCCCCCCTGCTCCCCTCCGGGGAAGGCGTGTTCCCAGTGTGGCCATGGGCTTCCTCGGGAGAGGGTGGCACTGATGCTCCGGCTTCCTCTTCCTCCTCAGCTGCAGCATCACTCCCAGTGGCAGCTTCAGGGACCATCTCCTCAGCTGGTGAATCACCATCTGAAAGCAGGGAGGTACAAGAGTGGCTTTAGCGTGAGGACAGGGTGGCAGTAAGGGAGGAATAAGTGCAGCGAGTTAGCAAGTTGGATTGAAAGTGTCAAAGGCTGGTATTGTGAGGGACAAGTGGAAGGACAGAGGACAAAAAGGTGATGACCTTACCATTGCTGTCCACAACGGGGTAGGCGTCTCCAGTGGCGACGGGACCGATCACCCGGCTTGCCACAATCCTGTGGACGCGCTCCTCCAGATCGCTGAGGGGTTGCAGCTGAAGCCGCCCTCCACCCGTCCATTGCTGCTGTCTCCGATTATGAGCCAGCTTAGCCTGCAAGAAAAAGGACAGCATCTGAGTCAATATACAGCCATGGTCTTGCCTGATGTGCCTCCCATAGGTGAATAGCCCTTACTGTATGCAGCCATGGTCTTGCCTGATGTGCCTCCCATAGGTGAATAGCCCTTACTGTATGCAGCCATGGTCTTGCCTGATGTGCCTCCCATAGGTGAATAGCCCTTACTGTATGCAAAGTGTGGAATGTGTGTGTGTGTTTGATGAAAGGGCCATAGGTGTTGCATGAGTGTTGTGCATTGGGGTTTTAAGACCCTCTGGCCATCGAGTGAGGTTGAGATGGAGGGATGGAGAGGTATTGAGAAAAAGCCACTCACCCTGACGACCCGAGTGAGGTCGTTGAACTTTTTGCGGCACTGGACATGGGTCCTGGGCACCATGCTCCTGGAGGAGACGCTCTGAGCCACCTCCCTCCACACTCTTCTGAACTCGCGTGGCAAAGGCCTCCTGCCACTCTCCGGGAACAGCATGCATCGTCTGCGCTCCACTGCGTCAACCAGAGCATCCAAGGCCCGCTCGGTGAAGCGATGAGCGCGTTCTCTCACCCTCTCCATGCTTGGCAGCAAAATGGATTACAGGTCTCTCCAGGCCGAGATTCAAGGCTGCAATGAGCAGGGTGTGGCTGGGGAGCAAGTGGCCCCCCCCGCTTTAAGAAGTGTCCGGCGCCAGTGTGTCTGTGTTCCCTCGCTAACTGGCAGCAGCTGCGCTGCGCTCGTGCGCTGAGTTAGCGCCTCACTCCTAGGCCTTTGCGCCTTAAGAGAGGTGTGCAGCGCCTAATTTAGCGCTCCACTCACCTCCCGGGGCGGTAAAAGTGAAGTTTCCTGTCAGTGCCGATAATTAGCGCCAGGCGCTAATATTTGCGCGCGGACGATATTTGCGCCCCAAATGGGGCGCGACCTAATTTCTACCCCTTGGTTCCTTAGCATTTCTGGGAAGTTATTTGTGTCCTCTACCGTGAAGACAGAACCAAAGTATTTGTTTAATTGTTATGCCATTTCCTTGTTCCCCATTATAAATTCTCCCGTTTCTGACTGTAAGGGACCTACATTTGTCTTCACTAATCTTTTTCTTTTTACATACTTGTAGAAGCTTTTACAGTCCGCTTTTATGTTCCTTGCAAGTTTACTCTCATACTCTATTTTTCCCCTCTTAATCAATTTCTTGGTCCTTTTTTGCTGAATTCTAAACTGTTCCCAATCCTCAGGCTTGCTACTTTTTCTGGCAACTTTATATGACTCCTCTTTGGATCTAATACTATCCTTAATTTCTTTTGTTAGCCATGGTTGGGCCACTTTTCCTTTTGTGTTTTTGCGCCAGAAAGGAATGTATAACTGTTGCAATTCATGGGTTACATCACTAAGTTTATGAAGCCCAACAGCTATACCAAAACAAAACATTTTTACTTCCAACAGACTCCATTCTTGATTTCCCAAATTGAACATGACTGCTACATATCTACAATTCACCCTTGTGAACAGCCCTAGTGCCTGTCTGGTGTGCTCTTTTACCTATTCTAGTGCTGCTATGAGGTGATTCCCTAGTGGCTACAGCTTAGGAGGTTGCTGGACTTCTGCTGAAGGCACTTGAGATGGCTGTAGTGGGCGACCTCGAGGAGCTCTGACTGTTGACGACCTGGCTGCAGTCTGCTTGGGCCGGAGCAGTCTGGCCCAGTTGGCTGTCTGGCACCAAAAAGAGCACTGTTTGAGAGGCTGGTGATGGAGCAGGTGGTCTGTCATCCTGAGAGAGACAAAAATGAGAAGTCGCACAACACCAGGTTATAGTTCAACAGATTTATTTAAAGTCCACGTTGGACTCCCTGTGACACGTCTCATTGTCTTGGCTGTGCTCTTGGTGTGTCTTTGATGTAAGGACACCTTCCCTGAAAGATTGTATCTCTGCAGTTTCTGTGTTTATATACTGTGAAATATTGTAGATTTACTCATTGCAACTTTACCTGAGGAAGGGGCGACAGCTCCGAAAGCTTGTAATTTTAAATAAATCTGTTGGACTATAACCTGGTGTTGTGCGACTTCTCATTGTTGTCCACCCCAGTCCAACGCCGGCATCTCCGCATCATGATCCTGAGAGAGGACAGTAGGTGCCTCTCCCATGGAGCCAATGCTACTCTCAGGGGGCTGAGCCTCAGCACTCCCACTGCTCTGCATAAGAACAGAGTGCAGGTTTGCTGGAAGTCTCTTAATGCCCCTATCATGCCTTCAGGCTTTGCACATTGTTCTTTGTATGCATTGGGACATTTTACTATGTTAAAGGCGCTATATAAATGCAAGTTTTTGTTGTTCTTTCTAAGTCAGAGGAGATGCTGGACTCCAAAGCCAAGATGGTAGCAGTCTAAGCTTCCATCGAAGCTGTCAGAGCTGTCACCAGAGGCTCCATGGCTGTGGGTCTTCCTGCAGTGCTCACTCTATGTTTGATTAGTGTTTCTGGTGTGTGAAATATGGTAGAGGTATGTGGAGGTGAAGGAAGTAATAGTGAGGAGATTAGCAGATACAGAGTACTGCCGTAGGAGCAGAAACGGGTAGAGGGAAGCATGCTGCACTGATTGGATGAGAGTGCTGGTAATCAGGGGAGGAAAGGGTTGTGAGTGCTGGGGCAACAGGTAGAGCAAGGCTAACCAGTGAGTAATGAAAACAATGAGGTAGTAGTCTTACCTTAGCTGTCCTTGTCAGATCGATAATTTTTTTTCAGTACTGCAGGTATGTCCTGGGGGAGATGTTTCTGGCACTCATGCACTCTGCCCACTCTACCGGGCAGCGTGCCTGAATATCTTCCTACCTCCTGGTAGATAGAACATCTCCCTCCTCCTACTGACCACCTCCACTGAATTTGGGGGCTTCTATGCGGCCACGTGATCAGGTGTGCTCCGAGCGCAGTGCCTACCTTGCGCACAAAAACACACTTACAGAAATTTCTACCCTTTTAAATCCACTTCCATCTCAATGGCAGTACTTAGCAATTCTGAACACCGCTTTGTACAAGCAAGAATATGATTGGGTGCAGTAGAATTAGCAGTGATGGGAAATTGGATGTTTGACGCCACCTCATGGTTACCAGTTCATCTGAATGATGGAAGAAAATGGGACGGTGCAGTGATCCTACATTATTTCTGGCCCCAGCCCGAGTACAGCCTGAAAATCAGGTCACGTGGAATATCCAGGCTACTGACTTTTATCGTCATGTTATTATTTAATATCAGCAACGTTTCATGTAAGTAGTTCATTTTGATTTCAAATATGTAAAACAGCAAAGACAGAAAGAGAAAAAAGAGAAGACCCTAGCCTAGACGATCATTTACATGCCAGGACTACTCAGTACCAATCCTCTCTGCTACAAGTCTTTATGAGAGATGATGGAGTTCATGACTTGCTCGAGAGCAACTAATCCTGGCTCATGATGTCAATCTAGAATCGGCAAAGTCCTCTACAGCATTGATTTAATGAAGCATTTAACTAACAGGGGCAACGACAAAGAGAATATGTGGTATGATACTTAAGGAGTAACTTTAACCTTACCCGCCCGGTGGGAAACTGCGTGACAAATCGGACGCCTGTTTTACAGGCCGCCCGGCGTAACCTTCCATTGACTTCAATGGAAAGTAAAATGGAGCAGTGGGTAAAACGGGCAGCCCACCTGATCACGCCAGTTGCCCGCCGAGTGCGTAAGGTTGAAATTACCCCCTTAGGTTCTGTTGTCTGGAAAGGTTGTGAGGTATTTTGCAGGAATCACCTCAAAAAGTGTAGCAGATGCTTTTTTGCTTGCCGCTTCTTGTACAATTTAGTAATCCAGAGGCACTTAAGCCACTTTTGTGTGAAGACTTTGTGCAGATCCTGAATATGCAGGAAGCAGTTTTAACAGCTTCCCGGAGGCAAAATCAGGAAGAAGTTAATCGAGGAAATTTTATTTCATAAATTGAAGACAGAAAATTGAAAAAGCCTGGAGGAAGAAGACTGACAGAAGTATCATAGCAGCAGTCATCTTCCGTAATGGGAATTATTTGTAGAAACTATATCAATTTCAACATCTAAACTGCCATATGCATTATAATTAGTGGATTGGAAGCATGAGGTATCTTACTGGAATCAACATCAGGCTGCGTTGGCCACTGAGCACTATAGTGCTGCTTACAATTTTCTTTATTTAGCCCATAAATTTGTGGTGGAGAAAAATTATAATATTTTATATGCATTGATTTAAAAGCAGCCTTTTCATTATATCAACAGACATCATGAAGCAAAACTTAGTGGTGTGGTGATTGATAATAAAAAAAGGTTCATCGCAGCGGAGTCAGTGGAAGGCACAAAAACTAGGGCTGATAGGGGAGGTAGTATTTTACCTTACTTTCCATCAGAAACAAACTGGAATGAATTTCCATTTCCTAGTGTTTTTATTGTTATTTAAAACGAGCTGCAGCAACAGTTCTTCTACCATCCCTGCACATGAAACAAACCTATTCTAGGCAAAGATGCTGTGGTCATTTCTCATTCTCCAACTGGTTTAGAAAGACTAATAAAATCAACTGCATGAAAATTCTGAAAGTTGGAAGTTATCTCCGCAAATTCTTTTAATCGGGACTCTTTTAGGAGCAAGACTAACTGGTTTTCTGCTATTTGGAAGACAGCAGGTAAGACACAGTTTGAGAGTATCCTATTTGGTTTTGGCCACAAAAATGGATTATTTTGAATCAAATGTTTAGAAGGAACAAGAAGAAACAGGTGAATAAGGGGGGTCATGAAGTTTCAGAAGAAACCAGACAGGAGGGCTGTTGCCCAGGTTCTTTAAGGCTTCATGAGGATTTATTGATATTTTTCCTTTTAAAAAGGTGCAAACGGCCTTTTTAAGAAGTATATTAGGATTGCCAAGCATGGTATGTAGAGCCAAGAATGGGGCTGTGAGCTTAGAAGTGAAAGCTAAGCCATATTTAGTTACGTAAAAATCTAAAAATCTCAAATATGAGAGAGAATAGATTTGCCAGATGTTTCCTTTGGTTAGTTCCAGATATGAAAGGAATGGTAAAATGTTCCTGTCTTAGTTCATCAAATTTCAAATAATTTTCTCTGTGGGGCAAGCTCGAACTTTTTGATATTAAAATGAATTCATATAGAAAAGGCAGGGCCCACAAAATGCTTGCTGTACTATATCTGGATTAGGACTTGAGGTATCATACTTCAAAGTGTCAAATATTTCTTAAAAAGAGATAGAATGACAGTTTGACCTTGATAACCTAGCCTTTCCCCAAAGGGCGCTGCTGAGAACTGGAAATTAGCTAACCATCTACAGAACCTTCTCTCAATAACTGGCCTCTATTGACCTCGGAGTGTGCCAATTTGGACCATTTCCCCACATGGAGTATCTAGCAGTGACCCTACAGGGACAAATCAGGTGAAGTGCAGCTCCATATTAGCGACTAAATATCACAACTGTGCTCCAGACCGTAGACGGCCAGTGAGCAATGCCATGGGAGATCAGTTAGTTATATTAAATATAACTTAATGAAACAAACAATATTGTTTCTTGATAAATATTGCGTGCGATTAATAGAGAGTGAAATTCCTCTTTTAACAGAAAAAGGAGACAATGTCTGTTTTTCTTCTCAATTAACAACCCATGCATAAAATCACATATTTCAAAGATGTATATTCCCAAAACTTTGTTAAGAAGTTGCTACTAATAGAGAAAGATGATGTTTGTTTTTTTTCCATTTTCCATTAAAAGAGGAATTTCAGCCGTCTAATGTATTTAAGAAAGCTACTCTATGAGGTCTGCATTCTTCCTATTGAGTGCACAGTTGGATGTGTGTCCCTTTGCCAGCAGTGGGATTAGTAGGTGGCACAGTGCCACTAACTCACATCGCTGCCTCACAGAAGCTTCTTCTTATAGGTGAACAGAATGGTTGCTGTTGTCGCTTCGTGGGTACATAGAGTAGCCATCTTCAAACCCATCAATCAACCACACTATCTGTTGGCTCTTCATGCTACCACTGCAAATATATCTTGATTTGACTACTTATTTTACCCACAAAATAAATGGCCATGCAAGAGTCCTGAATTTAGCATACCTAGAGTTGGCAGTAACTACATGTAGTTAGAATGTAGATAGTGCGACAACATTATGCTCACACACAGACCTATAAAGTTGTGCTGACATACAAGCTGCTGCCCTATATGTGAAGCACATTAACCCTTAACCTGGTTCAGTGAAACCATTGATGTTTTTTATCAGCTCACACATTGTAACACTGAAAAACACAAATACTGCAATTCTATATTTAAATAAAATTAAATTCCTATTTTCTCTTCTCTATTCTTTATTTTAACTTTCATTTTACTATTTCATTATAAACTCTATTCTGCCTGCTCTAACCATTTTATTTTTTTTTAAGTTCAAAAGCTTTAACTTAGCTTTATTCTTCTGCCTCATAGCTCCCAAAGATTGTATCTATATGAAAAAGCAATCTTAAAGCAAAAGTTGCTCTCTAATGACCAGATACAGATCAGCCACGATCTCATTGAATGGCTGGAGGGGCTGAATGGCCTGCTCCTGTTCCTATGTTCCTGTGCTCCTTCCTATGTTCTTATTTTGAAAAGGTTTGAACTCTATTAACTTGCCCCTGTTAGATTTCACTAAAGACTGTTAATACATAGGAAACCCCACAAAAATATCTCCCCTTTTTTAGATTTTCAGGAAAAGAAACACCACTTGAGTCCTCAAGAGTTAATTAAATTAGTAAATGAACAGGATTTTTCTGGCTGAAATTCGGGCCTCTCTAACACTTCAAATGACGTGCAACTGCAGCATTGGGCAGAAAAATTGATTGCAGTCACAATTTTATTGCCTCAATTAGGCCAGACCACAACAGACTTTAATTAGTTCTGCTCAGACTTCTTGTAAAAAGCCAGACTTCTCTGTATGATAGAAAGTTTGGAGCTGAAACATTTTTTTCACTTGTCTCATTAACTATGGCAGAGCAATTTCAGCAGTTCTGATCGGGATGAAATTTCAACAAGTTAAAGTCATTTGCAGCCAAATGACAAGAAATTAGTACGGAGTGCAGATCAGAACAGAGTGTTAAGCTGCGAGTTTGGTGAGTGAGGGAATGAATCTTAAAGGTTAATCTCTTTTTTTTATAAAATCTAGTCTTGTGTGCTTGCAATTAGCATTTAACTTAAATTTAAATTTACCTTTTCAAGTTTTAAGTTTCTTCCAGGCTTGGGCAGGGCTAAGCAAGCTCTGTGCTGGAGAGCAGGTGAGAGTAATTAATTAATGAACTGGTCTAATCTGGTTCTGTAACTGCCAGAGAGCTCACTTATTTAAATCTCAGCAGTATAAATAAGGGAGGCTAGAGTGCAGTTTCTCACGGAGTACAGATCGGAACAGAGTGTTAAGCTGCGAGTTTAGTGAGTGAGTGAGTGAGTGAGTGAGTGAGTGAGTGAGTGAGTGAGTGAGTGAGTGAGTGAGTGAGTGAGTGAGTGAGTGAGTGAGTGAGTGAGTGAGTGGAGGGAGGTGTTCCTTTCTTTTTCTGCACAAGAGGGGACAGAGAACCAGCGGGAATTCGGCTCTGTGACACCTCCCAACCGCATCTGGAGAAAAATAAAAGTGCGGTTTAAACAGAGTGCTGCAAGTTGGGAATTGGTTCTTACTTTACACCAAGGAATGAGTCCGAGAGCGGGAGCAGTCAAACAACAACAACTGTGAAACCGCTAAAGTGACGTCCTAACCAGGAAAGGAGCTGATTGGTAAGTAGGACCTGGTGAGTATTTCTACAGTCCAGTCGTTAAAGTAAAAGTAAGGTCTCTAGTTTAGAGTAAGTAGTGTTTTAAGGGAAGTAAGGTCCCTAGTGTATTTAATATTCTTTAATTTAAAGGGAGTAAATTAAGGGTAGGGCAGGGCAACTCGGCAGCGTAGAGTGCTCCTCCTGTGCTATGTGGGAAGTTAGGGAAACTTTCGGTGTCCAGGGTGAACACGTGCAGGAAGTGTCTCCAGCTACAGCTACTCAAAATCCGCGTTTCAGAGTTGGAGCTGCGGCTAGAGTCACTGTGGAGCATCCGCGAAGTTGAGATCTTCATGAATAGCACGCTTAACGAGGTGGTCACACCACAGGTAAAGAGTGCACAGGCAGACAGGAAATGGGTGACCGCCAGATTGTAGGGGGTGGTGTGTGGGGGTCAGGTTCACCTCTGACTCAGTGAGCAGTTTGAATCGCTCCCACGCCCCTGGTTCTAGACCTGCAACAAGAATTTAGGGAGCTAGGTAGCAGATTAAAAAGCAGGACCTCAAAGGTTGTAATCTCTGGATTACTCCAAGTGCCACGTGCTAGTGAGTATTGGAATAGGAGGATACAGCAGATGAATGCGTGGCTAAAGAGTTGGTGCAGGAGGGAGGGCTTTAGTTTCCTGGATCACTGGGTCTGCTTCTGGGGAAGGTGGGACCTGTACAAGTCGGACGGGTTGCACCTGAACTGGAACGGGACCAACATCCTGTTGTTGCAACATATTGTTGCTATCACAGAGACATGGTTGAGGGAGGGGCAGGACTGACAGCTCAATATTCCGGGGTATAGAATCTTCAGGCAAGACAGAGGGGGGAGTAAAAGAGGAGGGGGTGTCGCAATATTAATCAAGGAGTCAATTACTGCTGTAAGGAGGGATGATATCTTAGTAGGTTCCTCTAATGAGGCCATATGGGGAGAACTTAAAAACAAAAAGGGGGCAAGCACTTTGCTGGGAGTGTACTATAGGCCCCCAAACAGTCAGGGGGAGATAGAGGAACAGATATGTATGCAAATCTCAGAAGTGTAGAAATAACAGGGTAATAATAGTAGGGGATTTCAACTTCCCCAATATTAACTGGGATAGTCAGAGTGTGAAAGGCTGAGAGGGTGCAGAATTCTTAAAGTGCATCCAGGAGAGCTTTTAGAGCCAGCATGTAGAAAGTCCTACAAGAGAGGGGGCAGTACTGGACCTAATTCTAGGGAATGTAGCTGGGCAAGTGGTAGAAGTGTCAGTAGGAGAGCATTTTGGTGACAGTGACCATAATTCGGTGAGATTTAAGGTAGTCATGGAAAAGGACAAAGATGGACCGGAAATAAAGGTTCTAAATTGGGGGAAGGCCGATTTTAATATGATAAGGCAAGATCTGGCCAAAGTGGACTGGGATCAGCTACTTGTAGGAAAATCCACATCAGAGCAGTGGGAGTCTTTCAGAAAGGAAATAGAGAGAGTACAACGCCAACATGTTCCCGTAAAGGTCAAGGGTGGGACCAACAAGCCCAGGGAACCCTGATGTCAAGTGATATACAAGAATGGATTAGGGGAAAAAAAGGAGGCTTTTGGCAGATACAAAGGACTAAAAACAGTGGAAGCCCTAGAGGAGTATAGAAAGTGCAGGGGATTATTTAAAAAAGAAATTAGGAGAGCGAAGAGGGAGCATGAAAAAACATTGGCAGGCAAAATAAAGGGAAATCCCAAGATGTTTTATAAGTATATTAAGGGCAAGAGAATAACCAGGGAAAGAGTAGGGCCCATTAGGGACCAAAGTGGCAATCTGTGTGTAGAGCCGGAAGATGTAGGTGAGGTTTTAAATGAATATTTTGCATCTGTGTTCACTATGGAGAAGGACGATGTAGGCATAGAAATCAGGCAGGGGGATTGTGATATACTTGAACAAAATAGTATTGAGAGGGAGGAGGTACTAGCGGTTTTAGTGGGCTTAAAGGTGGATAAATCCCCAGGCCCAGACGAGATGTATCCCAGGCTGTTGTGTGAGGCAAGGGAGGAGATTGCAGGGGCTCTGACACAAATTTTCAGAACCTCTCTGGCCACAGGGAAGGTGCCAGAGGACTGGAGAACAGCTAACGTAGTACCATTATTCAAGAAGGGTAGTAGGGATAAATCAGGGAATTACAGGCCAGTGAGCCTAACATCAGTGGTAGGGAAATTATTGGAAAAAATTCTGAGGGACAGAATTAGTCTCCACTTGGAGAGGCAAGGATTAATCAAGGATAGTCAGCATGGCTTTGTCAGGGGGCGATCATGTCTAACCAATTTGATTGAATTTTTCGAGGGGGTGACTAGGTGTGTGGATGAGGGTAGTGCAGTTGATGTAGTCTACATGGACTTCAGTAAGGCTTTTGACAAAGTCCCACATGGGGACTGGTCAAGAAGGTAAGAGCCCATGGGATCCAGGGCAATTTGGCACATTGGATCCAAAATTGGCTTAGTGGCAGGAGACAGAGGGTGATGTTCGAAGGTTGTTTTTGTGACTGGAAGCCTGTGTCCAGTGGTGTACTGCAGGGATCGGTGCTGGGTCCTTTGCTGTTTGTAGTGTATATTAATGATTTAGATATGAATGTAGGAGGTATGATCAGTAAGTTCGCAGATGACATGAAAATTGGTGGAGTGGTAAATAGCGAGGAGGGAAGCCTCAGGCTACAGGACGATATAGATGGGTTGGTTAGATGGGCAGAACAGTGGCAAATGGAATTTAACCCTGAAAAGTGTGAGGTGATGCATTTTGGGAGGACTAACAAGGCAAGGGAATACACAATGAATGGTAGGACCCTTGGAAGGACAGAGGATCAGAGGGACCTTGGTGTGCATGTACATAGATCCCTGAAGGCAGCATGACAGGTAGATAAGGTGGTCAAAAAGGCATATGGGATACTTGCCTTCATTAGCCAAGGCATAGAATATAAGAGCGGGGTGGTTATGATGGAGCTGTACAAAACGCTAGTTAGGCCACAGCTGGAATACTGTGTGCAGTTCTGGTCGCCACACTATAGGAAGGATGTGATTGCATTGGAGAGGGTGCAGAGGAGATTCACCAGGATGTTACCTGGGCTGGAGCGCTTCAGCTATGAAGAGAGACTGGACAGGCTGGGGTTGTTTTCCTCAGAGCAGAGAAGGCTGAGGGGGGACCTGATTGAGGTGTACAAAATTATGAGGGGCACAGATAGGGTAGATAGAAAGGAACTTTTCCCCTTAGTAGAGGGGTCAATAACCAGGGGGCATAGTTTCAAGGTAAGGGGCAGGAGGTTTGGAGGGGATTTGAGGAAAAACTTTTTCACCCAGAGGATGGTTGTAATCTGGAATTCACTGCCTGAAAGGGTGGTAGAGGCAGGAACCCTCAACACTCAAGAAGCATTTAGATGAGCACTTGAAACGCCATAGCATACTGTAGGGGGTGGTGGTTTTTGTCAGCTTTACCTCTGACTTCTGAGCGGTTCGAATCGCTCCCACTCCCTTGGTTCTAGACCTTGGACTTATTTGGGGGTTGTGATACAAAAGGTGCAACAGACAACTGAGTTTGATGAAAGAACTTCAATCTTTATTAAAAAGGTAAGACACAAACAATTACACTCTTAACACACTAAAAGGTAGAGAACACTTCGGTACAAGCGAGGGAAATGACAGTAGAATAATACTTCACCCCTCCCAACCCCACTTTACTAGCTAAGTTAGGTTTTGAAGGACCTGGGATAATGCTCACCAATCCTTTGAAAGTTGGGCTAAATCGCGGTTTGGGGGTTCGCTGTTTATGGCGGTTAGTGTCTGCTGTACCCCGTACGTGGTAGAGGACTTCACCTGAGTCTCTGGTCAGTCTTCGTGAGTCCGCTGATGCGGTAGGATGTTGTTTTGGATTTATCTGGTGAGTACCCAATTTCTTTAGTTTAGCAGTAGGGTTTAGAGTCTTTGGGGAAAATCTTACCCAGGGGTAAGTCAGGAGTAGTTTGTAGTGTGGAAACTTTGCGGTTCTTCGGGTTTTCTTCCCTTGAGTTGATCCTTGTTGGTCGCGGTGGCCTGCTATTACCCGGTCAGTTGGGGGTAATGCGCGGTTGTTGGTTTCATGAGGCCTTTGGTTTCCGCGATGGCTTTAGGCCTTGTTTAGTGTGTCGGTCGACCTCGTGGAGCCGTCGGTTGCTTGTTGCTCCGGGTGATTGTGTTGGGGCCGTTGTTGGAGGTCCGTCAAGGTGGTATCTTCGCGAGCTGGACTCAGGTGTGTCTGAGTGGTGAGCGATGCCGACTCGCTTCCAGCTCGGGTCTTCTTCTTCTTGGTTTCTTCTCCTGATGACCACCAGTTGCGACTGACTGCTCGACTCCCAACTTTTGAACTGTTGTAACTGCTTGGTGGGCCTTCAATTATACAAAATTGAAGTGGCCTTATCTACCTGCCAAATCTACTCAGTTCATTGTCTGGTTTTTGGCGGGCTCGTAACTCGGTAACGACTTACTAGCACGTTAACTGGGTTTTTAACAGGCCTTCAATCTCACCCATTGAACATGGCCTTATCTACCCGCCAAATCTGCTCAGTTCATTGTCTGATTTTTGGCGGGCCTGTTACCAGTAACTGCTCTGTTTTGTGTCTAATGGGTTTTGGAAATGGTTTGCATCCTGTCGATCTCCTTGGCTGATCACTGGTGATTGGTTTCGTGTTTTGGGTTTCTAGGCTGGACTCGGTCTTTTCTATAGAATGGTCCTGAGTGATTTGTATTATGCATGTTTTCTGATGGGCCCTGTAATCGGTTTGATGGGGCCTGTTATTTTGGGTGGGACTGTCTTCTCCCAGGGTCTATTGTCAAAATGTTAATGCTTGCTGGGACTTGAGTGAGGTCATCCCGGTTCCCCAGACAGTGCAATTAACTGCAATAACCAAAACTGCTTTTACAGAGGTTGATTCCACCTTCTTTCACAGCCTTTTCACCCTTTACAGGCCCAGACATAGTTTTAAAATGCCAAAACTTGGTTTTTGGTCTTATGTTCCTTAGGTTAGGCCCAAATGCATTTTTATCACTCTGAGGTAGTTCCAAAGTCCTTTTTCCTTAGGTTGGGCATCTGCAAATTTTGGAAACCTTACAATGCAAGGCTACGGACCAAGTGCTGGAAAATGGGATTAGAATAGACAGGGCTTGATGGCCAGTGCGGACACGATGGGCCGAAGGGCCTCTTTCTGTGCTGTATAACTCTATGGGCTGGATTTTCATTGACCCGTGGAGGCGAGTTTGGAGGCATGTGGGGGGTTAAAATTGCGAAAACTGGCGGGCGGGCACAAGTCCGCCTCCATCCCGCCTCCACGCAATTTTCATTAAATCGTGTCTGCTGGTCCCGACTCCGTCCCGCCTTTAAGAGGCGGGATAGGTTGTTAAGGCCCTTAACAAGCACTAAATTGGCTCTGTGATGCCATTTTGAAAGGCCGTTGTGATTTTAACCCTTGTTCTATGTGAAGCATGCCTGTTCTGAACCACGATTGTGAAACCTGGCGGGAGCACATTTGGATATGGATAGTTGACGCTGGCTGGCTGGCTGGAGCATATGTGAATATGTGGATGGATGTATATATGGATAGCTATGTGGAGGAGACAAATCTGGGAGTGGTGGTGTAAAAATATCTGGGCGCAGACTTAGGACTGCTGCTGCTCATTTTGCAGGTCCTCTCACAGCAAAGGCCAGGCAGTGTTTGAAGACCTTCAATGCAGCAGCAATGATGACATCATCAGAGGCGACTTTCAGATTGAAAACACTAATTGGTTCATGGGTTCCCACATGCTGGAACTCAATTGCCCAATTAGGTGAAAATTGCATCAATCTCCCACATCCAATTGCAGTCGGGTGGATAACACGAAAAGTGGATAACACGACCCCAACCCGCCCCAGTATCAAAATCCAGCCCAATGACTCTGAGTACTATACTGCTAATGAGTTCATAAAAAGTTGCTTATTGTTTTTTCTGGTTGTTAGGTTACTGAACATGTTAAACTTAGGGCTAAATCATATTAGTCATTCGCTGTCATTAAAGTGAATTAAGTTGTACCATAAATATGGCATAGGAGTTTTGTGGTTTTCATTAGGGGTGGGGTGACACCAGTATAAAAGGCTTATTGAATGCGCAACCTGTTTTTTGAGTTTTTAACCCTTTCCCTGGTTTTCCTCGCACCATAAGTCATCACCAAGGCAGAAGACAAACAGACCTCCCACACCCAAACCAATGACCTCGCCACCATATAAATGGCCACTAGGAGGCCCATGAATTTCAGAAAACCCAGCCTCTGATCTTTCCCCCTCCCTATGGGTAAAAGCCTGACGACAGCATACTGCTTCCCCTTGATGGTAAAACTGATAATTCAACTGGCATAGAATTGCAGGTAAAAAAAACGGTGTCCTTTCTCTTTGTGGCACAGCATATTGACGGTCCATCATACCGTCCCATTGTGCTGCCTGGTATAATTTTCTTTATTCTTCCACTGGTCTCACCCAAAAGGGTTTACCCTGTAACTAATCATTGTTATTTATACATTAACAAGGAGTGTTAACAATTGGTGCAACATAAAGAAACAAAAATTTCATTCCATACCACTGATGTATTTCACCTTGTTTAGTGCAAATTTAATCACAAAGATTAAATAAAGCATTAAAATAACACATACGGTAAAATAATAAAAAGAACAGGCGCCCCCGATAGCTCATAGAGTTGATCCATTTAATAGTCAAGCCAGAAGGCCCCAAGTTCAATCCCCAAACTCTCTTGAGTTAGTTGATCACAGCTGGAGTAGCATTTGGGGTCCTACAACTTGTAAGAGCATACTCCACCAAACTCACAACTAGAGTGATTACATTAAAAATCAGTGTCCGCAGGGTATTTTTAATCTTTTTCTGCTGTACTTTAGTTTTCTTGAATTTTTATTTTAATTATCTTATTTAGACTTTGTGATAAATTTTGCACTAATCATAAAACAAATTCAAATATCCACCCCAAATTAATGAAATTATACCTCGGCCTAGAGGAGGTTGTACATTAAAATTAAACTTCACTGCCATTTTGTTTCCATATACCGTGGAACCTGTCTGTTATGGTCATCCATGGTACCAGCCTGATTGGCCATAATACAGATGGCTGGTCTATAACGGTACAGTGCCTAAAAAGAAAGACTTGCATTTATATAGTGCCTTTAATGACCACCAGACGTCTCAAAGCGCTTTACAGCAAATTAAGTATTTTTTGAAGTGGAGTCACTGTTGTAATGTGGGAAACGTGGCAGCCAATTTGCACACAGCAAGCTCCCACAAACAGCAATGTGATAATGACCAGATAATCTGTTTTTGTTATGTTGGTTGAGGGAGAAATATTGGCCAGGACACCGGGGATAACTCCCCTGCTCTTCTTCGAAATAGTGCCATGGGATCTTTTACGTCCACCTGAGAGAGCAGACGGGGCCTTGGTTTAATGTCTCATCTGAAAGACGGCACCTCTGACAGTGCAGCACTCCCTCAGCACTGCACTGGAGTGTCAGCCTAGCTTTATGTGCTCAAGTCCCTGGAGTGGGACTTGAACCCACAACCTTCTGACTCAGAGGTGAGTGTGCTACCCACTGAGCCACAGCTGACAAAAAGGTGCAATCACGCTAGTATGAATAGGAAGAGACAATCATACCAAAACAATTGCTGAAACAGCCAACTTCAGAATGAAACTTTAACATATTGTACTGTCATCTAAAAAGTAATTTCAACATTTTTTGTTTTAATTTTTACACTTTTGCTTTTGACTGTAATTTTATTTCAACTGTAAACGTAACTGTTCCACTTTTGGGTCGTTTTACTCTATTTACTCTAGATATATTTTTGGCTTCTTTGTTTCGGACTACTCTTGTAGGTGAGCCCTTGGTTCCCACATCCTCAAGATGTGTCCAGGTACATTTGATCACATTCCCAAGATAGTAACCAGAAAGCCTGTCTTTAGACCTGTTGGGCCTGTTCCTGTGCTGTAAATGCTACGTAATTCTATTTCTTTATCTACTGGCTCTATCCCATGCCGCCACAGGATCCTCCTTATCTTCAGTTTTAACTGCGAAATAAATTTATTGAATACTAAATGAACAAGCGAATATTAATATAATATATATTTACCTGTATTTTTAAATTCTGCTGATATCTTGTATAAGGAAAATAATAAGTGTTTTGCAATATCAATAATAAGCTATGTATTTTTTTTTATCTATGTAGCTACTATTTTATATCCTTACCAACTATGGGAGTATCTTGTTAGCTGACACTTTGAAAGTTTCAGAAAGAATCACAGCAAAGATTACTAAAACCCTCTTGCCTGTAAAAGAGGCCTGGGTTATCAAAGATTTTAAAAGGAACAAGTTGATAACAGTAAATTTAAGGCAGAATTTAAGGCTGCGATTTTACCATCGGCGGCGGGTTGGAGTCGGGTTGGCTGGTCAGCGGGTTCCGGTCCTGCTGCCGGTTTCATCCACTCTGAATTAATTATTTTCCCTTAATTGGGCTTATTAAGCCTGTCGTCCACGTTGCCCGGCCCAATCAGTGGGTTCGGGTCTCTGCTCGCTTCTGCTGACATCTTCCATTCAACTGCATTTAAGGGGCCCATGCAGCCTTGTGGTTTTTCATTCATTTTCTGATGCTTTTCAGTGTGGCAGATAGAGAGATGAGTGGTTCAAGAGCAAAGGCCGCTCCAAGATTCGACGATGACTCCCTTCATGCCCTTGTGGAGGGAGTGAGAGGGCACAAAGAGGTTCTGTTCCCCTCACATGGATGAAGGAAGCCTCCTCAGCACACAAAGGCAGCCTGGCTGCAAATTGCCAGGGAGGTGAGTGCCAGGTCCTTGTGCTCACGCACCTGGGTTCAGTGCCGCAAAAGGTTCAATGATCTGCTACGCTCAGCAAAAGTGAGTATAACATCACACTTGCCTTCAATCTGCTCCCCATCTCCTCTCATCACCAGCACTCTGCATTGTCAACCTACTCCTGCACATCCTAACTTACCCTACATCCCTTGCACCCTTAACCATCCCTCTCTCTCTATGTACAGAATCACCACCATTCTACTATGCACCCCTCACACTCGCTCTCACTGTTATGCAATGGCTACAACTAACAACGCACAGGGAGGGACCTTGGTATTGGGACCTCACTCCATCTTTGTCTCCCTCTAAGCATCTATGCTATGGATTCTCTACACTCACTCCAACATTCTCACTCAAACTCCACTTGTCTCCTCATTGCAGGAAAAGAGAGCCCACAGTAAGAGGGAGAGGAAGAGGACAAGAGGAGGGCCACCTTCCATGGCGCACTTGACCACTGCTGAGGAGGCTGCTATCGATATCGTCGGAGGTGCTGAGGAGCTGGAAGTGGGAGATGGAGAGACGGGCACAGTAGAACAAGCTGGTGACAGAATAGATTTGCAACCCTCTCATTTAGATTGCATGAGTGACTGATATGGCATCTGATGTACATACAGATTGAGTTCTGATCATCTGCACAATGGGATGTGTCTGCTACGTTAATATCATATGTCTAACTCATGCCTTTACTCCTCCACAGGACCATCGAGAGCCCCCCTCCCCACTGTCCGGGAGGAAGAGCCAGAAGACTCCTCAGAGGAAGCTGCAACCTCTGAGGGAGCAGCGTCAGCAGAATTGAGCGCACCCAGCACCAGCGCAGAGACACACACCTCGGTGGGTCATTCGCGAGATAGATTAGTGTTGTCACCTGGTGTATCACAGCTCACAAGTGAGCATCAGCAGATGGTGGAGACAGGGACAGCAGTGGAGAGTCCTCATCGGAGGTCGCAGGGCGCTCCTAGCTCTGCTCAGCTGCATGTGGACGCTGTGCCTCTGGGGCCATCCAGAAAGAGAGCGGTGCTGGAACTTCAGGAACAAGTGCAGGAGTCTCTGACAGGGTTTTGCAACCACTGTAACTGAGTGTGTAGAGAATGGAGGAGTCCATCTCAAACATGAGCAATGCCATGGTACATGCAATGGCGAATGTAGGTGCTGCCATGGAAAGGATGGCAACCTCCATGGAGGACATAAATCGGCAGCCGCAAATGAACATGGTGACTCTTCTAAATAGATGGTCTGCTATGGAGGATAGATGGGCATCTATTGAGGAGAGGAACCAGAGGTACATGGACGTCCCCGTTATGAGGATTGTCAGTACAGAGACGGGTCCTCATGGCCCCATTGATGTGAAGCAAGGTGCTCTCCAGCTACTTGCTAGCAGTGAAGTGCGGGTGACCCATGCGAGGGATGTTGGTGGTCGACAACAAGGAAGTGTGGGCTCCTCTCCAAGCGCTCACACTCCCATGCCACTGTGGAGCCCTCAGTCAGAGCCCCAGATTCCTCACCCAACTGAGATGGCCATCTCAGCCCCTGCACAACCACAGGAGGAGCAGACTGTTGCAGAGCCCTCCCAGGCTCCCAAACCCAGAGGACGCCTGCCAAAGGCGTCGAAGCAGGCACAGCATCGAAGTGAGCAAGGTGCCTCTACATCTGTTGAAGCCACAGGGGAAGCACCACGTAGATGCACGCATAAGAGAAAGTTAACACACAAATAGTCACAAGGGTAGTCACTTGGGTGTTTTGATCTAATGCAAAGTGAAGATTCTCATCGTTACTTCAATTGTAATAAAGAAATGCGATGGCAAAGATTCAAAGAGTTGGCCTATGTGTTCTCAGAAATGGAAGTGTCACAGTGAGGGGTCAGGGTGCCTTTCATCTGTAATGATGGTGCTGAGAGTGATAGGAACTCACAATTTATTGTACAGATGCTGTATGGTGTGTTAAGAAGGTCAGCCAGACACTCATTTCCAAGTGCCAGCCACATGTGTTTGCTGCGTAAACCTACACGAATCTGGCATGGATTAGTGCATCCCTTGCCTCCCAGCCAACAATGTGCTCGCGTGCTGGTGGAACTGGCACATCCACCTCTGCAAGGTCTTCCTCATCTGCCGCCTCCTCCTCTGAGGCTGTGCGCTGAGCCACTTGTTCCTCAGGCAGTGGTAATCCACACTGCTGTGCGATGTTGTGCAGTGCACAGCAGACCACGATGATTCTGGAGACCCTGGCTGGTGCGTACTGTAGGACTCCACCTGATCTGTCGAGGCATCTGAATCACATTTTGAGCAAGCCGATGGTTTGCTCTATGATGCTTCTGGTGAAAATGTGGCTCACATTGTAGCACTCCTCAGCTTCGTTTGATGGCCTCCTCATCAGTGTCATTAGTCACATCTTCAGGGGATAGCCCTTGTCTCCAAGTAGCCATCCTGAAAGTTGGGTTGGCGGATTGAACAGCTGAGGCACAGTGGACTGGCGCAGGATGAACGAGTCATGGCAACTGCCAGAGAACTTGGTACAAACATGCATAATGGGCCAGAAATTCGGGTCTCCACGGGTGAGTACGCGCTGTGTACTCACCCGTAGACCCAACGAAAGTGCCAGTTTCACGCATGCACTGCGCATGCGCTGGAAACCGGAACTTCCGTTCCCTTGAAGGAAGGGGTTCGGAGGTCAAACGCGTGCGCCGGATAGGCAGCGCGCACACAGCAAACTTCCGTTTTTTTTACAGGTTTTGAAGTGAGGGTAAGTCCCTGGAAGCTGCGCGGGGGGAAAAAGCAGGCGCAAGGCCTGCTTTTAACAAGGTAAGTGGTGAATTAAGTGAAATTTAAACATTTTTTCCACAGGTTTATCTTTTTTAAATACTTTAAAGAAAGGTAAGTTTATTTTTAGCCCCGTTAAAAACTGTAATTAATTTTTTCAAAAATTTAAATTTTTGTTTAAAATAGTTAATTTATGTAATTTATAGGTTTTTTTTAAATGTGATTTTTTTTTAAGTTATTTGAAGTTTTAGTTAGGTTTTGGGGGGTGATCTCTATTCATAGATTTGACAGGTCTTCCTGTCAAATCTATGAATGGAGATTCCCTGCTCCGATTGGCTCTCCATGGCCCACATGATCCATGGGGACGCTTTGAACTAACTGCGCCCCTGGGATATGCAAGCACTGCACACCGGCAGCTGCAGGAGGCCCAGGACCAGAATCCCACGTGGGCCCACAGCACAACGGCAGGCGCGCTAGGTAAGTGAAGGTCGGGGGCTTGCACCCGCGGGAAGCCTCCGACCCGAATTTCTGGCCCATTGTTCTTCCTGTGGTTATACACCAGCTGGACGTTAATGGAGTGGAAGCCCTTGCAGTTCACAAATACAGCTGGGTTGTGATGGGGTGCCCTACTGGCCACATGTGTGCAGTCTACGATGCCCTGCACCCTTGGGAAGCCTGCCATATTTGCAAAGCCAACCGCACACGTGGTTACACTTGCTTCATCCATGGAAAAGTGGATGTAATTGTGCAACTTTGCAAAGAGGGCATCGGTAACCTGCGTGATGCAGGCGTGTGCGTCCGACTGGGAGATGCCGCTGATGTCTGCTGCTGATCCCTGGAAGGACCCTGAAGCAAAGAAGTTGAGTGCGGTGGTACAATTTTCTTTCGATAAGGTCCCGCATAAGAGATTAGCGTGTAAAGTTAAGGCACATGGGATTGGGGGCAAGGTATTGACTTGGATAGAGAACTGGTTGGCGGACAGAAAGCAGAGAGTAGGAATTAATGGGTCTTTTTCCGAGTGACAAGCAGTGACTAGTGGGGTGCCGCAGGGATCGGTCCTTGGACCCCAGCTATTCACAATATACATTAATGATCTAGATAAGGGAACTAAATGTAATATCTCCAAGTTTGCAGATGACACAAAGCTGGGTGGGAGTGTGTGCTGCAAGGAGGATACCGAGAAACTCCAGGATGATTTGGACAGGTTGGGTGAGTGGGCAGAAGCGTGCCAGATGCAATATAACATGGATAAATGCGAGGTTATCCACTTTGGTGTCAAAAACAGAAAGGCAGACTATTATCTGAATGGCAATAGATTGGGAGAAGGGGAAGTGTAACGAGACCTGGGTGTCCTTGTGCACCAGTCGCTGAAGGTAAGCATGCAGGTGCAGCAGGCGGTGAAGAAGGCAAATGGTATGTTGGCTTCATAGCGAAAGGGTTTGAGTATAGGAACAGGGATGTCCTGCTGCAGTTGTACAGGGCCTTGGTGAGACCACACCTTGAGTACTGTGTGCAGTTTTGGTCGCCTTATCTGAGGAAGGATGTTCTTGCCATGGAAGAAGTTCAGCGAAGATTCACAAGGCTGATACCTGGGATGGCAGGAATGACATATGAGGAGAGATTGGGTCGATTGGGCTTATACTCGCTGGAGTATAGAAGAATGAGAGGGGATCTCATCGAAACATATAAAATTCTGACAGGTCTGGACAGACTGGATGCAGGAAGAATGTTCCCGATGGTCGGAGAGTCCAGAACCAGGGGTCATAATCTAAGGATAAGGGGTAAGCCATTTAGGACAGAAATGAGGAAGAATTTCTTCACCCAGAGAGTGGTGAACCTGTGGAATTCTCTACCACAGAAGGTAATTGAGGCCAAGTCATTAAATATATTCAAGAATGAGTTAGATATATTTCTTAAATCTAAAGATATCAAGGGATGTGGGGAGAAGGCAGGTACAGGGTACTGAGTTTGGATGATCAGCCATGATCTCATCGAATGGCGGAGCAGGCTCGAGGGGCCGAACGGCCTACTCCTGCTCCTATCTTCTATGTTTCTATGACTTTGACAGCCACTGGTAAGGTGTGTCCACCCGCTCCTCTGGGTTGCAGGTGTTGGTGCAGCATTGTGCAGATGTCAGCGACTACCTCTGGCGAAAGTCTCAGCCTCCTTTGGCACTGCTGCTCATTCATGTTGAGGAAGCTCATCCTCGGCCTGTAAACCCTGTGTTTGGGGTATCTCCTGCGGCGCGGTGCAGCCCTGCACTGAGGCCCTCTGCCCTGTGCTGTATTATGTGGCTGAGGAGAAGGTTGCCACTCCTGCTGCTGCTGTTGTGCCTGATTCTGCTGCCGCGGCTGCTCTTCCTCCAATTCTGAGGACCAGGATGAGAGGGTATAAATGGTTCCCATTCCACTGGTGTGTATATATATCAGTTGAGGAATAGATGTTATAAGCGCTCAGTCAGTGTGGGGAGAGGGCTTTCCAAGGAGGTCACAGTACATATGGTTCTCAGCTTAAACACTTACAAGCTCAATAGACCTGCAAAATTTGTTCCAAAACCTCAACCCACAAAGTTCTAGCATCTGAAAGTCAGCCATGTTACAGGTCTGCTTTTATGCTGCAGATGCAGCTGTCAAGAATTCAGGTATTTGCTGAACCAGCAACAATCAGCTGGCGTGTTTGTCGCATGACGTGCAACACGCTGAAAATGTAGTAAAATGGGAAGAGCCCGTAAAAATAGGATTATCCAGGCAGTTAACAAGCTGTTAACTGCCTTAAGTGCCTCTCTCACCGCTTGGTGTCGGGTCTGATCAGGACTCGCAGACCCGACATTTTGCAAAGTTGCGTGGAGGCGGGATGGCAGCGGGTTCGCAACCCACCGTCAATCATTTAGATTTTCACTCCTGACCCGCCTCCAAACCCGCCCTCTGAGTGTCGGCAAAATCGCGGCTTAAGTAACAGTTCAATTCAAAAATCTACCAATCATATGCATATCTGAACAAATTACACAGCATGTTTGTGTTTGAATTTTATGGCTTGGCTCCTCCCTCAAGCAAACCGCTCAGCAACAACCGATATGTCCTCGCCACACTATCGAATTAGGCTAGGACATGGGGGGGGGGGGTGGGGGGGGTGTAATTTTAACCCTACCTGCCCAGTGGAAACCAGGCAGGTGAGCAGTTAGCATCGCACAGGTTACTTACCCACCCTAAAGCCGACTGGAGCTGACCAGTTGGGTTTTTAACCTGCTCAACTGAGTAGGCGACAAGGACACCAACCCAAAGTCAGTAGGGTCCTTTTTTACATGTGCATGTCTGGTCCCAATGGTATAATCAGAACACAGCTCCAATTTAAACTCTGCGGCCTGAGCGGGAAGCTGCAGTGAGTTTTTTGCAAGACAGGAAAGCACAACGAGGCCAGAAGAGACCCAAGAAACTTTTTTCTTACTTTCCTTGTGGGGCTAAGAGAAGCTCTGCCGAAGGCTCACACCTTCCTGGTCACGGGTCCCCCGTGGGACGGCCTTGGCAGCCGATCAAGCTCCTAGTCTCAGCGGGCAGTCTCTGGGCCGTGTGATTTTTCTGCCACTTCTCATCGATTCCCCCCACCTGGAACGGATGGGAACTCTGTCGGCAGGATTTAAATGAGGCCAGGAGTTAGAGTACCGCAACCTAATTTCTGAAGCAGTGGGTGAGTTTCTAATTCACACTGCTACTCATCCACTGAAAAGTAGCCCGAAGTTAAATTCGGGGCGATGATTTTTGTGAGTGCAGCTGGTTTTTAACTCCTTATGTACCATAGGTGAATTAAAGAAGCTTAATTTTCATTATACTTTAACTAAAGAGCATTGAAAGGCTATCATAGCTTAAGGAGGAATGTCTCTACCATAATCTGCCCCATGTTCACGGCTGCAAGCTAGTACAGATCTATTTGTTTGCCAGTGAACTGAGTGGAAACTTCATTATAGTTATCAACATTTCAGTGTCATTCCTCTCCATCACAAATTCTTTCAGTGATTCAATCGTAGGGTCACAGCTTGTATAGAAAACAGACATGCATTCACTGATAACTTCCTTCACAAATTCGGGCAGCTTGTGACTGCCATATGCTTCCTTGGGGCCGCTGTCATCCTTAACATCAACTGGGAATCCTGAATCCCAGAAGCACTTGACAATGGTCTCTGGTTTGACTTGATGCTCTGCTTTCCTAATCTAGTGAATGGCGTCTAGGACAAAAATGCATTCCAGCACATCCGCAACTCTGCTTTCAAAAACTGACAGCAGTGACAATGAGAACAACAGGAACTTTCTATAGTTAACCTTTGCATACTGTATTATGCCTTGGCCCTGTAGCTGGAAGGTTGAAGTGGTTTTCACTGGGGTGTAATTGATTCTAACACTGAAGTTTAAATGTGTCTGTTGCAGAGTGGCAGTCAGCCTTGTGAATAAAAGGAACTCAGCATTTCTGTTTGATCATTTTTAAATTGTATTCCTTGAGCTAATATGTATAAATTTCTCAATTCATCCGTGCTTTTTTTGTTTGTGCAGCAGGTCACCAGATCAACACATGGATTGCAGCTTCTAACTAAAGGGATAGTAATTTCTCCTTCCATTCAATCAAATTCCCCTCTGGTTCATTGCAATTTTGTCAGTCAAGGTAAGTGCAGCAATATTATGATGCTTCTTAAAAAATCCAACCAGCCATCGGAAGCTCTGAATTTATTTAAAGTGAGTGAATGTGAGGATCTTTTCTTTCACTAATGGTCGCAGCAGTGGAATATTCTTGGATCTAACAAGCTACTGCATTACATTCACACGTTAATCCCTATAAATGGCCATTTTCATACCAATTCATTAATATCCTTATTTTCTATGCAGCATTGTTTTCATTTGCAGGCGATTTCAAGAAACTGATCTCATCACCCTTTAAGATAAGCTGTTGGATTTATGTCTTTTCCCATTTAAACTGTTGAAGCTTCTGGCCGTTCATTCCTCAACTGCCCGTTCCAGAGCTCAATATCCTTCCGCAATTGCTAACTCTGTTTTGGGCCACTTTGCCGCAAGTGTGTATTTTTTTTGTTCCGATTCACAAACCATCTTGAATGCTGTACACCCCTCCTACGTGTCTGCCAATCTGAGAGCAGAAAATATATGCACTAAATGGTGTCGGACAATTAAGCAACTAACGGGAGGAGGAGGCTCCATGAACATCGCCATCCTCAATGATGGCGGAGCCCAACAACAACAACTACTAACATTTATACAGCGCCTTTCATGACCACCGGACGTCCCAAAGTGCTTTACAGCCAATGAAGAACTTTTTGAAGTGTAGTCACTGTTGTAATGCAGGAAACGCGGCAGCTAATTTGCGCACAGCAAGCTCCCACAAACAGCAATGTGATAATGACCAGATCATCTGTTTTAGTGTTGTTGATTGAGGGATAAATTTTGGCTAGGACAGCATAGTAAAATGTAGTAAAACATCCCAAGGCACTTCACAGGAGCGTTATCAAAAATAAAATTTGATTCCGAGCCATATAAGGAGATGTTAGGGCAGATGACCAAAAGCTCAGTCAAAGAGGTAGGTTTTAAGGAGCGTCTTAAAAGAAGAAAGAGAAGTAGAGAGGCAGATTGATTTGGAGAGGGAATTCCAGAGCTTAGGACCTAGGCAGCTGAAGGCACGGCCGCCAATTGTGGAGCGATTAAAATTGGGGATGTTCAAGAGGCCAGAATTGGTGGAGCACAGATGTTTTTTTAATTTGTCCCTGGGATGTGGGCGTCACTGGCAAGGCCAGCATTCATTGCCCATCCCTAATTGCCCTTGAGAAGGTGGTGGTGAGCCACCTTCTTGAACAGCTGCAGTCCGCATGGTGAAGGTACTCCCATAGTGTGGTTAGGGAGGGAGTTCCAGGATTTTGACACAGTAACAATGAAGGAACAGCGATATATTTCCAGGTCAGGATGGTGTGTGACTTGGAGGGGAACTTGGAGGTGGTGGTGTTCCCATGCGCCTGCTGCCCTTGTCCTTCGAGGTGGTAGAGGTCACGGGTTTGGGAGGTGCTGTCGAAGGAGCCTTGGCGAGTTGCTGCAGTGCATCTTGTAGATGGTACACACTGCAGCCACGGTGCGTCGTTGGTGGAGGGAGTGAATGTTTAAGGTGGTGAATGGGGTGCCAATCAAGCGGGCTGCTTTGTCCTGGATGGTGTCGAGCTTCATGAGTGTTGTTGGAGCTGCACTCATCCAGGCAAGTGGAGAGTATTCCATCACACTCCTGACTTGTGCCCTATAGATGATTGAAAGGCTTTGGGGAGTCAGGAGGTGAGACACTCGCCGCAGAATACCTAGCCTCTGACCTGCTCTTGTAGCCACAGTATTTATGTGGCTGGTCCAGTTGTGTTTCTGGTCAATGGTGACCCCCAGGATGTTGATGTTGGGGGATTCAGCGAAGGTAATGCCGTTGAATGTCGAGGAGCGGTGGTTAGACGCTCTCTTGTTGGAGATAGTCATTGCCTGGCACTTGTGTGGTGTGAATGTTACTTGCATTTGCAGATTATCTCAGGGGATTGAAGGGCTGGAGGAGGTTACAGAGATAGGGAGGGGTGAGGCCATGGAGGAATTTGAAAACAAGGATGAGCATTTTAAAATCGAGGCCTTTCTTAACTGGGAGCAAATGTAGATCAGTGAGCACAGGGGAAATGGGTGAGCGGAACTTGGTGCGAGTTAGGACAGGGGTGGCAGAGTTTTGGATGAGCTTAAGTTTATGGAGTTTAGAAGATGGGAGGCTAGCCAGGAGAGCATTGGAATAGTCAAGTCTAGAGGTAACAAAGGCATGGATGAGGGTTTCAGCAGCGGATGAGCTGGGGCAAGGGCGGAGACGGGCAATGTTACGGAGGTGCAAATGGGTGGTCTTAGTGATGGAGTGGCTCTGAGATAGAAATTAGGGCATCAAAGGTGATGGAGAGGGTGTGATTTAGCAAATTAGTAGCTGCAGAAATGTCATGAGGGATTGTAGACCAAAAGCTAGATACATGGGAATTTGAAAACGCAGTGGTAAGGGACATGAGGTAGAGTTTTTCCAGAGGCGGACACAGAAAGAAGTGGGGTAGGGAGCGGGAAGGGGAATATGGGTAGAGAGCAATATAAGGAAATGATCAGAGATTGTCAGTGTTGATCAGTGTTTGTTACGGTGGAGGTAGCAAGGCCACATGAGTGCAAAAGACAAGGCTGAAGTGTTTGCAGCCAGAAATGCCGAGTGGATGATCCTTCTCGGCCTCCTCTTGAAGTTAGTGATATTTTGCAATGTACTCTGAATGATTACTCTAGCCAATTTATTTTACTTATGTTTATCTCAGAAAAACTCAAACAACTAGCTAGTAAAAGAGGTGAAATCTGGAACGATTGCACCATTTTTCAAATTTGAAAGGAAATTCTGAATAAAAGTCTTCAAATTAAATGTTTACTTAACCAGAACGTTTTAAAATACTGGAGCTAATAATACAACGATGGGCTCCAGATGCCCAGAAAATCGGGTGTGGACGGAGGAGGCCTACACCGCACCAAAGGTACTTGGTGTGTCCCAATGAGGGCAGCGAGCACGAGGCGGGCTGGGAGCCAGTGTATAAGCTACGCAATAGACTCATTTGACCCCTGATTTCTATTTAAATGAAGCAGCTGCCACAATACAGCCGGAGCGACTGAACAGCAGGTGCTGAAGCAGAAGCCGCTATGAAAAATTACAAAAGCAATTTGGGCCCTTTGCCCCTCTGGCACCCTACACCCTCACCAATGCTTTTTTCCTGGTCCCACATGCCCTCCCACCCCCACCCCTACCCCCAATTGGGAAAGTGCCTCGTGCGCAATGGGCAGCCCTCAGCTGGCCGCTGGTGCTTCACATTGTCACCTTGGCACTCCTGACAGATCATGAGAATTGGCACCAAGTGCCAGCAAATTATGCAAAGGGACTCAACTCGCTTTATCCAGCGAGGTCCGCCCATTTGTGCAGAGGTGCACATAGTGCCTCTTTAGTACATGGTGCTCAGGCCACATTATCAGCCTCACTGAGTACTGTTGCAGAGATATTTGTTAAACAAAAACACAAAACATTAATCTATTCTTAAGTTTAATATTTCTTGGTCCTCACTATAAAAACTGCACCCTGAACTTCCTTCTTCTGTGCCTTTTTACTTCACTCTGCTGATATTTCTTTCATATTTTAAGTGCAGCAGATCAGCCCCAACTTTGCAGTGCAACCTGAGTTGTGATTATTGAAGGAGTTGTGGTATCATGTGTCCCATGTGGCCCCCTTTTTATATATTGTGGACCTTGCTTCATTTACACTTTAACATACCATGTAATATCACCTCACAAATATACAGTGGGGGTAATTTTTAACTTAATCTGCCCGGCAGCAAACTGACGGGATCAGACCGGCTGCCTGTTTTATACCCTGCTTGATTTTGCTTTCCATTGACTTCGGCTCTGAGTCAGAAGATACTAGGTTCAAGACTCAACCTGGATTTGAGCATATAATGTAAACTGACACATCAATGTGGTATTGAGGGACCGCTGCTTTGTTGGAGTGCCATCTTTCAGATGAGATACTAAACGATCTACATATGTACCAGTTCAGGTGGACATAAAAGACCGAATGGCAGTATTTGAAAGAGCACGGCGTTATCGTGGTCAACATTTTGGCCTTGGCCAACACCACCAAAAACAGATTAGCTGTGTCGTCACCTCAATTGTCTACATAACATGCACTTTGAAAGTAAGTTATTGACTGTGGAGCACTTTGTGAAATCCTAAGGCACAGATATAAATGTTAGTTCTTTGTTTCTGTTTCTTAAATTGTCATAAACATAAATTTTCATGAGCACATTTTGCAAAGATGCTGATGTATTGCACTGATATAACTGTTCTAACACAATTTTAATTATGAAATTTTAGTATTCACTGTTATATGCAAGAAGCAATAGTTTATTATTTTAATTATTAGTAATGGGGGAGAACATAGGGCTGATTTTATGAGGCTTTGCCAATGGCACAGAGCCTTGGTGATGACAGGAGCAGGTCGGAAAATCAGCCTAAGTACCCATACCTTCCAATCTTCCCATGCTCTCCAACCACCTTTTATGACTCTTGCCCTGAATGCATATCCCACCCCAGCAAAGTACTACAAGGTTCAGTCTGTGCCTCTATCGGCATTCTCCAAAGGGCCCATCGAGGCTCCTATTGCTGACTGCTTATGCGCAGTAAACCAACTGCCCCGTCCTCTTCTCTCATCGACTTTCCCACACAATGGACAGGCTAGGGGATAAGTTCACCTACTTCCTTCCTGTCCCACTCACACCACCCACCACAGCCCCTTGGACTCACCCAACAGATCAACACTCACTGACCCTTTCCCATTTCCCTCCAGGATGTTTGTTCACTCACAAACAAGGCTCTTGCCATCCACAACCTTATTGTGGATGATTGCGTTAACAACATGGCTTTGACAGAAATAAAAACAGAAAATGCTGGAAATACTCAGCAGGTCAGGCAGCATCTGTGGAGAGAGAAACAGAGTTAACGTTTCAGATCGATGACCCTTCATCAGAACTGGAAAAAGCTGGAGATGGAACAGGTTTTTAAGCAAGTGTAGGAGCAGGGAAAGGGGGAGGGGAGGAAAGAACAAAAGGGAAGGTCTGTGATAGGATGGAAGGCAAGAAATACTTTTTTCTTCTCTCTCTCATGGCAGCTGTCTTTCATCCTGCCAGTGCCATTTACACTTCATCTAGAGCCATCTTTTGTTTCTTAACTTGTCCCATTACCATCTCATTTTGCCTCGCACCATCATCCCTTTTGTCTCTTAATCTCTCCTGCCTTCCATCCTATACTTTCCACCACCTGCCTGCCAAAGCCAAATTTCACCTTGGTCTCTCCCCCCTATTTGTTTTGGAACATTCTTCTCCTTCAATCACTTTGTTCCACCTCCCTAGCTTCTCCTTTAAAATCCTCGATCTCTACCAACTTCCCATGCCCCACTTTGAGTTTCTTACCGATATATCCTCCCTCAGCCTCTGCACTGAGCAAATCCTCATCCTCAGTGATTTTAATCTGCATCTCAACTCACCTTACCTTCTCTTCTCTGATTTCACTACCCTCTTGCCCTTCCTTAATCTCTCCCATATAAGATGTGGGTGAGGTTTTAAATGAATATTTTGCATCTGTGTTCACTCTGGAGAAGGACGATGTAGGCATAGAAATCAGGCAGGGGGATTGTAATATACTTGAACAAATTAGTATTGAGAGGGAGGAGGTACTCGTGGTTTTAGCGGGCTTAAAAGTGGATAAATCCCCAGGCCCTGACGAGATGTATCCCAGGCTGCTGTGTGAGGCAAGGGAGGAGATTGCAGGGGCTCTGACACAAATTTTCAGAACCTCTCTGGCCACAGGGGAGGTGCCAGAGGACTGGAGGACAGCTAACGTAGTACCATTATTCAAGAAGGGTAGTAGGGATAAACCAGGGAATTACAGGCCAGTGAGCCTAACATCAGTGGTAGGGAAATTATTGGAAAAAATTCTGAGGGACAGAATTAGTCTCCACTTGGAGAGGCAAGGATTAATCAAGGATAGTCAGCATGGCTTTGTCAGGGGAGATCATGTCTAACCAATTTGATTGAATTTTTCGAGGGGGTGACTAGATGTGTGGATGAGGGTAGTGCAGTTGATGTAGTCTACATGGACTTCAGTAAGGCTTTTGACAAAGTCCCGCATGGGAGACTGGTCAAGAAGGTAAGAGCCCATGGGATCCAGGGCAATTTGGCACATTGGATCCAAAATTGGCTTAGTGGCGGGAGACAGAGGGTGATGTTCGAAGGTTGTTTTTGTGACTGGAAGCCTGTGTCCAGTGGTGTACTGCAGGGATCGGTGCTGGGTCCTTTGCTGTTTGTAGTGTACATTAATGATTTAGATATGAATGTAGGTGGTATGATCAGTAAGTTTGCAGATGATACGAAAATTGGTGGAGTGGTAAATAGTGAGGAGGGAAGCCTCAGGCTACAGGACGATATAGACGGGTTGGTTAGATGGGCAGAACAGTGGCAAATGGAATTTAACCCTGAAAAGTGTGAGGTGATGCATTTTGGGAGGACTAACAAGGCAAGGGAATACACAATGAATGGTATCACCCTAGGAAGGACAGAGGGTCAGAGGAACCTTGGTGTGCATGTACATAGATCCCTGAAGGCAGCAGGACAGGTAGATAAGGTGGTTAAAAAGGCATATGGGATACTTGCCTTCATTAGCTGAGGCATAGAATATAAGAGCAGGGAGGTTATGATGGAGCTGTGCAAAACGTTAGTTAGGCCACAGCTGGAATACTGTGTGCAGTTCTGGTCGCCACACTATAGGAAGGATGTGATTGCATTGGAGAGGGTGCAGAGGAGATTCACCAGGATGTTACCTGGGCTGGAGCGCTTCAGCTATGAAGAGAGACTGGACAGGCTGGGGTTGTTTTCCTTAGAGCAGAGAAGGCTGAGGGGGGACCTGATTGAGGTGTACAAAATTGAGGGGCGTGGATAGAAAGGAACTTTTCCCCTTAGTAGAGGGGTCAATAACCAGGGGGCATAGTTTCAAGGTAAGGGGCAGGAGGTTTAGAGGGGATTTGAGGAAAAACTTTTTCACCCAGAGGGTGGTTGGAATCTGGAACTCACTGCCTGAAAGGGTGGTAGAGGCAGGAACCCTCACAACATTCAAGAAGCATTTAGATGAGCACTTGAAACGCCATAGCATACAAGGCTACGGACCAAGTGCTGGAAAATGGGATTAGAATAGACAGGGCTTGATGGCCGGCACGGACACGATGGGCCGAAGGGTCTCTTTTTGTGCTGTATGACTCTATGGGCTGGATTTTATCGCAGGAGGCGGGACTCCCACTTTTGGGGTTGTAGTCCCGCCTCCATCGAGTTGTGGCCAACCCACTCGATTTTCCCTTGATTGACCCTGTTCAGCCCGCTCAGCAGGCCAATTAAGGGCCACCCGGCAACAGGTGACGTCACAGATTGACATTTCATCTGTCAAGAGCTTTTGACAGATGAAATATCAGCGTTTGAGAGCTCCTTGAAGCTGTCAAACACTGACAATCTGTCCTCTCAGTTAATTCCTTCCTCTCAGGCTGATTTAGAGATCTCTGCAGAACAAAAAGCAGAGGCTGCAGCTTTTGACAGCTCAATGGCCATTCTGCTTTCTGTGCCGGTGAGATTTCTGACTCCCGAGACCTGAAGGGCTGACACCTGCAGGAGGAAGTTAAGGTAAGTAAAACTTTTTTCCACACTTTACACTTACCTTACACACTTACCTCTGCACACATGCACCCATCACTCACCTGCCCACCGGACATATCGACCCCTCCAACCCCTGCAGACCCACGGTCCGCCTCACTAAATCGGCGTGGTTCGGACCTGTCGGGAAGCCCACACTTCAGGGCTAAAAATAGCGATTAGGCAAAAAACTGCCTGTTAACTACATGTTAACAGGCAGTTCATTGGCACTAATCCCCTTCCTGCCTCGGAGGCGGGTCCCAGCACAGGTCGGGTACCCGCCTCCTGTGAAACTGGCATGGAGGCGGGTTGGGGGCGAGATGTGTTCGGGACCCCCGAATCTGCTATTTTCCCACCCCACACGCCTCTAAACCCGCCTCCACGGGTCAATGAAAATTCTACCTTATGACTCTAAACTCTTCTACCCATATTCACATCAACCCTATTGACTTTGCCATCACACATGATCTCACTCCTCCAGCGTCTTGATCACAGTCAAGGCTATCCGAAAACCTCCTTGTAGCCCTCACCATCCACATCATCTTATCCCCTTCCAATCCCACTTCCTTCTGTATCTGCCCCTGGAATAAACTCTTCCCCAAGTCAGTTACAACTACACTTTCAAACTGCCAACTGTCGAGCCTTTGATAGATTATAATTGAAAATGGGGCGGTAGGCAAACAAAATCTTCAAACAAAAATGTCCCGACCACTGGCCACCCGAGGCTTCTCTTTTAGTTTAGTGGGGCGAGAAGGAGCCGAACTGTTCCTCCTAGCCATGACAAAAAATCTCCGGCCCACTGCAATCCAGTCCCTGTGCAGCACCTCTCCCCACACCTCCCAGGTCCGTGCTGTCGCCAGCTTGGCGTTCGCAGCTCATCGACCGCATGCTAATGAGGCCCAGCCACCAACGTGTTTCGGCCCTCTCACTGCTGCTTGAGCAGGTGACGAGATCACAGTGCCCGCTGTCAGCCCGATGATCACAGTGAACCAAATCGGCCTGCAGAAGTCACACTTCAAAGTGTCACCCTTCGTTACAGATATAAGGCAATCTTAAAAAAAACAAGCCAGTCACTTAATGCCAGGCTTTTTGTCCTAGAGCCTGAAATTTACAAGGGCTTTCCAATCTGTCAAACCAAACAATAATCTAACTCTGATTTATCTGAGGCTCTGTTTACTTAACAGTCCGACATAGGAATTGCTAGACAAAATAATCCAAGGTCCATCCAGTTTGCCTTCTACCATCCTGGTAGTCGCATGATACAACAATAATGGAGTTGTTGAATAATTATAACAATCAATCTCTATCAATTAGTCTACAACAGACCCAGACATGACGTGAAGAAAACCCCAGTGGTGGACAGCTTTGGAAACCATAGGTCCAAAGTAAACTGTTCCTTCTGAGCATGCTACACTCACCACATGTCATGTCTCAAACTACTCATATACTGTATCCCAAAATGCTATTTTCTGAAAGAAATCTATCTCATTTGCATTTGAATGGATCAGTATTACCTGCTTCCACCGTCGCCCTAGGGAGCCTGTTGTATAGATTGACCACTTGCTCACTGAAATATTGGCACTGATATTTACGAGGATGCGGGGAGGGAGCCGGGGAGCATGTTTGTTGGGAGGAAACCCAGAAATCCCGGGAACGCGGAGGTCCTGAGGAATTTAGCGGCCTGACCTCATTATCAATTTTTTTGTTCCGTTTCCCACCCAGATTGACAGGCTGGCCGGCTGCCGAGCAGGAAAGCCTGCCGTAGATGGCTTCAGCCAGGGATCGTTGGGGACGACCTTCTCCCGGCTGTCATGGGGGATGTTCAAAATTCCCCCCATTGTTTCCGCAGATTAGTTTTGAATTTACCCTCTTCAAGCACAGGTCGTGTCCTCTGATTCTACTGTTCTGGACAAGGTGAAATAGCTTCACATGGTCTACATTATCTAATCCCTTTAGAATTAGCAATTATATCCCCTCTCTAACTTTGTGGCTTAAAAGGGGGACTTTTACCAAATTGTGCATTAATCCTGTCCTTATAAAGCGGAGTTTCACTTGATTTACTGTCCAGAGTGCCTCGGGAGGTTCAGTTAGCAACAATACATTTAAAAAAAAAACCATTTCTGTGACATGGACTATGTATTTTTAAATCTGGTCTGTGCAGCTCTAAATTCACCCATGGTGAAAGATTGCAGTTAAGGAAGAAAATTGCAATTACCCAAAAGTTGATTAGATTCATTAATTAAAAAAGCTGTATAAATTGGCACATTTTAACACTGCATACAATGGCCCCAAAATTCCTTGCGTCATGATCTTGGCACAACCACCAGAATCACAACCGATGGTGTCCTCCAGCACTGACCCTGCCAGAGTTTGTGGGGTTATTGGGAGCGCACTTTACCTGTTTTGGTCAAGCAGGCGCAATCGCCACATTGGACGCATTTTTCATACTCACCAGTCCATGCCTACCAGAACCTTTGTCCCCTACTCCTAGACACCCCAACCTGCTTCCTTAGGTGTGGTGCCTAGAACTGAACACAATACTCCAGGTGTGGTCTAACTAGAGCTTTAGCATAACTTCTACCTCCTTGTATTCTAGTCCTCTAGGTATAAAGCCCAGCATTCCATTAGCCTTTTTGATTATTTTCTGTACCTGTCCATGACATTATAATGATCTATGTACCTGGACCCCTAAGTCTCTTTGGACCTCCACTGTTTCTAGCTTTTCACCATTTAGAAAGTACTCTGATCAATCCTTTTTAGGTCCAAAGTGGATGACCTTGCACTTGCGTACATTGAAATCCATTTGCCACAGTTTTGCCCATCCACTTAATCTATTAATATCTCTTTGTAATTTTATGCTTCCATCTACACGGCTTAAAATGCCACCTATCTTTGTGTCATTGGCAAACTTGGATATGTGGCTCTCTATCCCATCATCTAAGTCGTTAATAAATACAGTGAATAGTTGAGGCCATGACAAAGATCCCTGTGGGACAGCACTAGTCACATCCTGCCAATTAGAGTACCTGCCCATTATCCCTACTCTCTGTTTCCTGCCGCCCAGCCAATTTCCTAACCAGGTCAATAATTTGCTCTGAATTCCATGAGCTTCAACTTTAGCTAACAGTCTCTTATGAGGGATTTTGTCAAATACCTTCAGGAAATCCATATAAATAACATCCACAGACATTCCCCCTGTCCACTACTTTAGTCACCTCTTCAAAAAATTCAATCAGGTTCATCAGGAGGTTTGTTAGCAACAATACATTTAAAATATTTTTTTTCTGTGACATGGACTATGTATTTTTAAATCTGGTCTGTGCAGCTCTAAATTCACCCATGGTGAAAGATTGCAGTTAAGGAAGAAAATTGCAATAACCCAAAAGTTGATTAGATTCATTAATTAAAAAAGCTGTATAAATTGGCAGATTTAACACTGCATACAATGGCCCCAAAATTCCTCGGGTCATGATCTTGGCACAACCACCAGAATCACAACTGATGGTGTCCTCCAGCACTGACCCTGCCAGAGTTTGTGGGGTTATTGGGAGTGCATGCTGGCTCTCTCTGAGCAGCTGAAAATGTTCAAGGTATTCAGTCACTCTATCATTAATTATAGACTCTTATAATTTCCCAACAACAGATGTTAGGCTAACTGGTCTATAATTCCCTGATTTCCCTCTCTTACCTTTTTTTAAATAGTGGAGTGACATGTGCAATTTTCCAATTTAAAGGAACGGTTGCTGAATGAAGTGAACTTTGGAAGATTATAGTTAGGACATCTGCAATGTTCTCACCTACTTCCTTTAAAACGCTGAGATGGAAACCATCTGGTCCTGGGGATTTGTCACTCTTTAGTGTCATTATTTTCTTCATTACTGTTATTTTGCTTACGTTAATTTTGGTGAGTCTCCGTCCCTGATTCAATATTAGTTTCCTTAGGATGTCCGGCATGCAATCCTGTTCCTCTACTGTAAATACTGATGCAAAGTAATTATTCAACATGTCCACCATTTCCTTATTTTCATGTACAATATCACCGTTATCAGTTTTCAAGGGGCCCACACTGCTCCTGACCACCCTCTTTTTTGTTGATTTTGATATCTCTTACAACTTTCATTTCATGCTCTCTTTTTGTAGCTCTTGCTATATGTTTTATCACCTTTTGTTGTTCTTTGTATCTCTCCCAGTTACCAGGATCTGTGCTATTTTTTGCATTTTTGTATGCTTTTTCTTTTAGTTTTATGTTGTCCCTTACCTCATTTGACACCCATGGCTTTCTTTTTGGCAAGTAGAGGCCTTTCCCCTTAAGGATATAATCTGGTTCTGAATCACATTAAATTCTTTTTTGAACACCTCCCACTAATCTTATGTCCTTTTATCAATTAACAGATTTGCCAAGTTTACTGTGGCCAGTCTCTGTCTCATCCCATTGAAGTCAGCCTTACCTAAATCTAGAATCTTAGTAGCTGTCTCGCATTTCTCCCTTTCAAACACAACATTGAACTCGATCATATTATGATCGCTATTAGATAAATGTTCACACATGGTTAGGCTGTTAAATAAATCTGGCTCATTACTCATTATTCAGTCTAATATGCCATGCTCCCTTGTTGGTTCTAGGACATATTGTTGCAGAAAACTATCCACACTCAAAAAATTCATTACCTTTCTGATATGAGCTAGTCTGCTTATCCCAATCTATATGAATGTTAAAATGACCCATTAAAACCACTCTGCCTTTACTACATGCTTGTCTCAGCTCTGCATTTATACATTCTGCCACTTCACAGCTGCTACCAGGGGGCCTATACACAACTCCCATTACATAGAACATAGAACATAGAACATAGAACAATACAGCACAGTACAGGCCCTTCGGCCCTCGATGTTATGCCGAGCATTGTCCGAGACCAAGATCAAGCTATCACACTCCCTATCACTCTGGTGTGCTCCATGTGCTTATCCAATAACCGCTTGAAAGTTCCTAAAGTGTCCGACTCCACTATCACAGCAGGCAGTCCATTCCACACCCCAACCACTCTCTGAGTAAAGAATCTACCTCGGACATCCCTTCTATATCTCCCCCCATGCACCTTATAGTTATGCCCCCTTGTAACAGCTGCCTCTACCCGAGGAAATAGTCTCTGAACATCCACTCTATCTATCCCCCTCATCATCTTATAAACCTCTATTAAGTCGCCTCTCATCCTCCTCCGCTCTAAAGAGAAAAGCCCCAACTCCCTCAATCTTTCCTCATAAGACCTCCCCCCCAAACCAGGTAGCATCCTGGTAAATCTCCTTTGCACTCTTTCCAATGCTTCCATGTCCTTCCTATAGTGAGGTGACCAGAACTGCACACAATATTCCAAATGTGGTCTCACCAAGGTCCTGTACAGTTGCAGCATAACCTCACGGTTCTTAAACTCAAACCCTCTGTTAATAAACGCCAACACACCATAGGCCTTCTTTACTGCTCTATCCACTTGAGTGGCAACCTTCAGAGATCTGTGGATATGAACCCCCAGATCCCTCTGCTCCTCCACGTTCCTCAGAACCCTGCCGTTGACCCTGTAATCCTTATTCAAATTTGCCCTACCAAAATGAATCACCTCGCACTTATCAGGGTTAAATTCCATCTGCCATTTTTCGGCCCAGCTCTGCATCCTATCAATGTCTCTTTGCAGCCTACAACTGCCCTCCACCTCATCCACTACTCCACCAATCTTGGTGTCATCAGCAAATTTACTGATCCACCCTTCAGTCCCCTCCTCCAAGTCATTGATAAAAATCACAAACAGCAGAGGACCCAGCACCGACCCCTGTGGCACACCGCTGGTAACTGGTCTCCAGTCCGAAAATGTTCCATCCACCACCACCCTCTGCCTTCTATGAGATATGTACCATCAGAAGTACCATCGTTCGCAGCAAATTACCCAGCTTTCAGGATAACAGCGACCACGACACCACACAACCCTGCCATGGCAAACTCTGCAAGACATGCCAGATCATCAACACAGATACCACCATCACACGTGAGGACACTACCCACCAGGTACATGGTACATACTCATGTGACTCGGCCAACGTTGTCTACCTCATACGTTGCAGGAAAGAATGCACCGCGGCATGGTACATCGGCGAGACCATGCAGACACTGAGACAACGTATGAACGAGCACCGCGCAACAATCGCCAGGCAGGATTGTTACCTCCCAGTCGGGGAACACTTCAGCAGTCAAGGACATTCAGCCTCGGATCTGCGGGTAAGCGTTCTCCAAGGCAACCTTAGAAACACACGACAACGCAAAATCATCGAGCAGAAACTGATAGCCAAGTTCCGCACTCATGAAGACGGTCTCAATCGGGATCTTGGGTTTATGTCACGATACATGACGTGATCCGGACTCGAGTCGTCGTTAGCTTGTTCACAGATGTGATTCCCAGTAAAAAAGTAAAAATTTTCCCAGTAAAAAAGTAAATTTTTTTTTAAAGCTTTTCGTTTTACATACAGACGGCAGCTTTTGACACGTTGGAACCCCTGCGACTACACCTCATTGTCTCAGTTGTATCTTGCTATGTCTTTTGATGTGGTACCTTCCTGGCTGACTTAATTAACTTTATCACACCTCGGCAGATAGTCAGGATGATTTAATTTATTGGTCTGCAATTGTAAAGTACACATGCTTTTTTTTCCATCTATATATGCTCTGGCGATTCTGTATCCAATTTACTTCACCTGAGGAAGGAGCGATAGCTCCGAAAGCTTGTGATTTCAAATAAAACTGTTGGACTATAACCTGGTGTTGTGCGACCTCTCAATTCTATGAGATAGCCAGTTACTTATCCAATCGGCCAAATTTCCCTCTATCCCACAACTCCTTACTTTCTTCATGAGACGACCATGGGGAACCTTATCAAACGCCTTACTAAAATCCATGTATACGACATCAACCGCTCTACCTTCATCCACACACTTAGTTACCTCCTCAAAGAATTCAATCAATTACAGTCTTGAATTGTTTTCTATTTCTTAATTTTACCCATAAAGTCTCCACTGCCTGCTTACCTCTCATTATATCCTCTCATCATTGAAGTAATTTCACCCTTTAATCACTAAGGCTACCCCCCCCACCCTACCAGTTTCCCTATCTTTCCTGTAGACCTTATAACCTGGTACATTCAGTTCTCAGTCCTGACCGTCTTGCAGCCATGTCTTAGTAATGGCTACTATGTCATACCCTCTAAGTTGAATTTTCACCTGCAATTCATTCAATTTTTTCCTTATACTCCATGCATTTGTATAAAGAACTCTTATTTGGGCCACACACCCTAATCTGTTCTTCTGCTCTAATATTTTTCTCACTTATTTCTTAGTTTTCTCTCCTGATTTAATCACTTTACATCTTTTAGTTTTCTATTTACCTGTAGTGCCTAAAGCACAATTTCTAAATATTACTCTACTTTCTTCCCTTTTGTTTGTTTTAGAATTATTATTAATACAACTTTTCCACCTGAGCCCTTCCCCCTATTTACTAGTTTAAAATCCTTGTGACCATCTTGTTTATTCTTTCCGCTAGGACCCTGGTCCCAGCTTGGTTCAGGTGGAGCCCGCCCTAATAGTACAGTTCCTTCCTGTCCCAGTACTGGTGCCAGCGTCCCGTGAAATGGAACCCCTCTTTCCTACACCAGTCCTTCAGCCACGTGCTCACCTCTCTAATCTGTTTATCAGTACACCAATTTGCATGTGGCTCTGGTAATAATCCAGAGATTATAACCCTTGAGGTTCTGTTTTTTAATTTAGCTCCTAGCTCCTGCTACTCTCTGATCAGGACCTCTTGCCTACCCTTTCCTATGTTGTTGGTCCCAACATGGACCACAATGACTGGATGCTTGCCCTCCCTCTTCAATATCCTTACAAGCCAGTATGAGAAGTCCCTCACCCTGGCTCCAGGTAGGCAACATACCAAGTGGGACTCTCGATCCTGCTTCCAAAGGATGCTCTCCGTCCCCCTAATTATTGAATACCCTACAACTACCACATTAAGCAAGTATGCATCACATTAACCTAACATCTGCAGTGCTTATGTTCAGTCAAAGGTCAGCCTCTACAGTTTATGCTAGTGGAAGAAAATATTCCAACAACATGTTGATGCAGCATCATGTAAAAGGGGTGCAAGTTTAATATCACCAGTTGGCCCCTCAGTACCTCACCAATTTCTAATTTTAAAAAATCAGAGTGTAATTTAAGAGCAATTTATAGCATTAACATTCTTTAGTATTTCCCTCTTTTAATCCTACCCTCTTCTGCAGTCACTTACCTGCCCTTTACTATCCACTGTACAGCAGAATGACACGGTCCACTTCCCCAGCCTCCAAAAGAACTTACTGCAGTTTCCAGCTGTGAAGCTGTAGTTCCCAATTACGTTCATTGGAGTTAGAGTGCCTAGTGTTCAAAAACTGTATCATAACTATGAGAAGCAATTCCCTTAAATAAAATGGCAACTGTGGAATAACTTCTAGGTTTTACAATAATACAAGTGATAGCTTAAAAACATTAATACAGTTTCCTAAAGAGTGATTCTAACATCATGCCCAGATGAAAGCAAACAAAAGCAAATGCAATTGTACAATCAAACCTAATCTGTCAAATGTATAACTGTGGGGGTCAAATTCACCTATGTTAAGGATGAAAAACGGGCGGTCTCACGTCTGCCGCCCCGTCCGATATTCCGTTCCATTGACTTCAGTAGACCTGAATGTCGGGTGAGGCGTATAACTGGCGGCAGCTATGATACTGCCGGCATTGCGTCCCCACCCAAGTCGTATTTCACCCCGATGAGTATACAATGATAGACAGTTACAACAATTTCCATTGTATTCCTCATTGTCAGAATGTTAAAGGATCCAGGAAGCTTCAATTAGAAACAGATGTTTCAGTGTTTTAGCCTCTGGCCACCAGCCATATGGAACCTTGCAATGCTCAAAATAGCCTTATGCCAACAATTACAAACTAGGATTTCTTTTCTTTCTAAAAGTTAAAATAAACAAATAAATAGCTTCCCTCAGTTAAATCCCTTTTCTTAATAAATGTCTACTTTGCCAAGGTATGTTTAATAACAGACTGCAAGGAAGTAGGAGACACCACAGAAAGAAATTTATATTCCCCAAAGCTGGATGTCCTTCTAGAATAATAATGTGACTTGGAGCTGTAACTTGGAACCACAGCAAGATAGTTGCTTGATAATTATTTTATCAGATGACAAAAAGAGCTCAAGGGATTTTGTGCATTTGCGTGCACAACAAAAATATTGCAGATTAAACAAGAGATATATATTTACAAATATAGTACCGTGAAATTCAGTGACCTGGGGCATTCATAATGAAGATTTACTGTCAGATAGAAAAAATTACTGTGATAGTAAAAGGATCCATTTGTTTGTGGGCAAGATTTTAGCTTTCGTACCTGGTGGTTTTAGTTCCAAAGGACCAAGAAATATATCTAAGGAGAATGAAGAATTATTTAATTTTTGAGCTATATCTACCCAGTACCTTACTAAAAAAATAATTTTGGTGTGGGTTGTGGGGCATATTTGAAATCTCTTTTTTTTCCATTTAGAATCTTTATTTAAAATAATAGCTTAAACTGTACAGAGGCAAGAAGGTTTATGATTCTAGGTGCCATTTTTTCATAAAAAGTACAGAGATGTGGGAGAATGAAGGCAGGAGAGCAAAAATCATGGGAGGAGGGGGAGAGATGAGGCTGAGCACAAGCAGCGACTCATGAGTTGGCGTGGGAGACAAATTTAAAGTTGTGGTGAGGGACAAGGACATAGATCAGAGAGAGCAAGGTAAAGCTGCAAAAAACAACAGTTGCAAGGGGCAAAATCCGAAGTAAGATACAACTGGGAAAAATGGCACGGATCCTTGAAGACTGGAGTGCTGAGCCACAGAGAAATGCAGAGAAGCCAGTGTTGTGTGGGAGCAGCTGAGAGAGAGGGAAGAGCCTTGAAAGCACCTGGAGAGGGAGAGCAGCCATTAAGAGAGAGAACCCTGAAAGGGTTTGGTAGCATAGTGGTTATGTTACTGGACTAGTAATCCAGAGGCCTGGACTAATGATGTGGGGACATGAGTTCAAATCCCAAATTCAGTTTAAAAAAATAAATCTGGAATAAAAAGCTAGTATCACTAACTAATGGTGACCATAAAACTATCGGATTGTCGTAAAAACCCATCTGGTTCACTAATGTCCTTTAGGGAAGGAAATCTGCCGTCCTTACCTGGTCTGACTTATATGTGACCCCAAACCCACAGCAACGTGTTTGACTCTTAACTGCCCTCTGAAAGGCCACTGCCCTAACAAGCCACTCAGTTGTAACAAACCGCTATGAAAAACAATAATAAGAATAAAACCAGACAGACCACCTGGCATCGACCTAGGCACTGGCTTCGGACACGACAATGGCACACCCAGCCCAGTCAACCCTGCAAAAGTCCTCCTCACTAACATCTGGGGACTTGTGCCAAAATTGGGAGAGCTGTCCCACAGACTAGTCAAACAACAGCCTGACATAATCATACCTCTCAGCCAATGTCCCAGACTCCTCCATCACCATTCCTGGGTATGTCCTGTCCCACCGGCAGGACAGACCCACCAGGGGTGGTGGCACAGTGGTATACAGCCAGGAGGGAGTGGCCCTGGGAGTCCTCAACATTGACTCCAGTACCCATGAAGTCTCATGGCTTCAGGTCAAGCATGGGCAAGGAAACCTCCTGCTGATTACCACCTACTGCCCTCCCTCAGCTGATGAATCAGTACTCCTCCATGTTGAACACCACCTGGAAGAAGCACTGACGCAAGGGCACAGAATGTACTCTGGGTAGGGGACTTCAATGTCCATCACCAAGAGTGGCTCGGTAGCACCACTATTGGCTGAGTCCTAAAAGTCACAGCTACCAGGCTGGGCCTGCAGCAGGTGGTGAGAGAACCAACACAAGAGAAAAACCTACTTGACCTCGTCCCCACCAACCTACCTGTTGCAGATGCATCTGTCCATGACAGCATTGGTAGCAGTGACCACCACACAGTCATTGTGGAGACGAAGTCCCGACTTCACACTGAGGACACCCTCCATCGTGTTGTGTGGCACTACCACCGTGCTAAATGGGATAGATACAGAACAGATCTAGCAGCTCAAAACCTGGCATCCATGAGGCGCTGTGGGGCAGCAGCAGAATTGTATTCCACACAATCTGTAACCTCATGGCCCGGCATATCCCTCACTCTACCGTTACCATCAAGCTAAGGGATCAACCCTGGTTCAATGAGGAGTGCAGGAGAGCATGCCAAGAACAGCACCAGGTGTAGCTAAAAATAAGGTGCTGTAATATATGTGGGTAGAACAAATGAAGGACAGAGACACGATGAGTTGCTAGTCCATGTGCTTGCTTTATTACGCCAGAGCAAACTGAGCATACTCATATCATGTGACAATACATTACACTGCTTTCCCCCTTAAAAAAAATGTATGTATTCCCCTCTCAAATACAACAAAACTATGGTCCCACCTTTCCCAACATTACATGTACCACATAACAAAAACTCCTGGCTTTTTTTCTTTTAAATGGACTACAAATCAACTACAAATCCAGTTTAACAACAGGTTTGCGGAACATTCCTGATCTCCTTACAGAAGGTTTTGGTGTTGAACCAATTTTTGGGCTGTTTTGTTGTGGTTCTGAACTCAAAGATGACCCTGTTCCTATCTCCGACTTGTTTGATCCTGGTACTGGAGTTACTGAAGTCTGAACTGAGTCAAACTCATGTATGTTTTCATGATCAAGTGGTTCAAGATGAAGCTCGGCCAGAATTCTATCTCTCAAAGAAGTAGGTACCACCATTCTGTTTCCGCACTTGATAGAACCTTGCTCACAAGACAATTCAGTACGATGGTTATGGAATGGTTTCAATTCTGAGTCCATACACTGATCAGTCCATCCATTCAAGGTGTTTTCATAAACACTTTTCAGTACTGAGTCCTTGTAAGTCTCATCTGCAATCTCAGTTGCCTTCATGGGAAAGTCTTTGTCAACTGCACAGAGCGTGAAAATAGCACCTTCACTCCCAACACACGAGTCCTCATGTGATAACCTGGACAAGGCATCTGCGATTGCGTTTTGCTTTGAAGTGCAATATTCAATCATGACGACAACACTGCCCAACGTTGCATTCTTGATGCAGCCATTGCAGGGATGGCAGATTTGGGCCGCTAGGAGCGGTTTGTGATCGGTTATCAGGGTAAACTTTCTGCCGATCAGGAACTGTTGGAATTTCTTGATTCCAAACACTATGACGAGTGCTTCCTTTTCAATTTGCGCGGAGTTTCTTTCGCTCTTTGCGATTGGTTTCTCTTGACCGTCATCCATTATGTGGCTTATGACAGCTCCCACACTAACTGGAAGCATCACACGCTAACTTAAGCTCACGCTCTGTGTCGTAGTTCACAAGTAGAGCATCGCTAGAGAGACTTTTCTTACAAGCATCGTAAGCTTCCTGTTGCGCTTTCGTCCACTTCCACTGGACATCCTTCTTGAGGAGCTCGTGCAATGGAGCTAACATGGTCGCTAACTCAGGTAAGAAACGTGCATAGTACTGGACCATTCCAAGGAAAGATCTTAACTCAGACACGTTCTGTGGCTTTGGAGCATTGATGACAGCATCAACCTTTTCCTTCACTGGTTGCAAGCCATTTGTATCAACTTTCAGACCAAGGTACACAACCTTGGGCTGCACAAAAGCACATTTGCTCCTTTTCAATTTGGCATTGTGGGAATTCAACCTTTGAAGCACTATATCTAAATCTTCTAGATTTTCTTCCTCGCTGCTTGTTGCGATCAGCACATTGTCTGGATTGCATAAGCAATTTGGAACTGCTTGCAAAATCTTATCCATCGTAGCCTGAAAGATTTTTGGGGAGGATTTTACACCATACAGCAGCTTGGTGCATGAGTACAGTCACTTGTGTGTGTTGATGGCGAGATACTGTTGACTTTCTTTGTCAACATTCAGCTGAGCGTAAGCGTGCGACAGGTCAAGCTTAGAGAAAACCTTTGACCCAGAGAGTGCTGCATACAAATCTTGCAATGTAGGTAACGGATACTGTTCATCGTCAACTGCTTGGTTGATAGCAATTTTGTCGTCACCGCACAACTGTACAGTTTTGTCTGCTTTGGGCACTACCACAATCGGGGTAGCCCATTCACTTTTGTCAGTTTTTACTAGCACTCCATTCTCTCTGAGCTTCGTTAGCTCTTCCTCCACCTGACTTTTCAACGCATAGGGGACCGGCCTTGCCTTAAATACACAGGCTTCACATTGGACTTGATGCGGATATGTGCGTCGTACCCAGTGATGCCCTCATAACTGTCTGTGAACATGCTTTCGTACTTGTTCAGCATTGTGTCGAGTCGCTTCTATGAAACATCTACACTGAAGACGTTTTTCCAATATAGTTTTAACTCTCTCAACCAGTCTTTGCCCATGAGATTCGGCCTATTGTTTAAGCTCACTACAATAATAGGCAGCTTTCCTGACTGGCCATTGTGTTGAACTATACATTCTATTTGTCCACATGTCTCCAGGATTTTTAACTCTACGGTACTCTTTGTAAATGCTACTTGATTAAACTTACTGTCATATGTGTCCTTAATCATGATAGAGCAGTCCGCCGCCATGTCGATACACATATCAATATATTGCTCGTTGATCAAAAGTTTTGTACGGAGGTCTTTCTCGCGACTGCTAGTATTGTTGCTAGTGGCATAAAGACTGTAGATGCCTAGTTCTTCAATATCAGGTTTGTTCACTTCAATATTGTGAACTCGTCCCTTTTGTTATCACTGCTTTGCATTGCCACTAGAATGGTTCTTACTTCCTGCTTTCAATCTAGCTCTGCAAGCTGTTGAAGTATGGCCTTGCTTCTGGCAGTGAAAACACTTCGCATTTCTGTATTGGCATGACTGTGGTGAGTGATTTCCAATGCAGCGATAACAATTCATTGAACTGCTCTCAGCGACATGCTTTTGACTCGGTCTCACAGCTTTAGGTTTGGTGGTGGCTTTGTGACTGTAGACCTCAGCTGCGTTACTTGAGTTGGACAGAGCTCCCTAGCATTCTTAGACACCATCTCCATAGATAGGCCAATTTTACATGCTGTGTCAAACGTTAGATTCGGAGTGCTCAGTAACGTGGACTGTGTGCGCTCATCCACCAGGCCACACACAAACTTATCTCGCAACGCACGATCCAAAAATGTGCCGAAGTTACAATGCAAAGACAAGTTCTTAAGAGCTACAATGTACTCACTGATGGTTTCACTTTGTTTTTGGTTTCTGGTAGCAACCTTATAGCTCTCTGCTATTTCTACCCTATACAACTGCAGCAATACCTCCCTGTTTTTATATTCTATCCCCCTAGCAATAAAAGCCAACATTCCATTGGCTTTCTTGATCACCTGCTGCACCTGCATACTAACTTTTTGATTTTCTTGCACCAAGACCCCCAGATCCCTTTGTACTGCAGTACTTTCCAGTTTCTCGCCATTAAGATAATAACTTGCTCTCTGATTTTTCCTGCCAAAGTGCATAACCTCACATTTTCCAATATTGTATTGCATCTGCCAAATCTCTGCCCACTCACCCAGCCTGTCTATATCCCCTTGTAGGTTTTTTATGTCCTCCTCACTCTCTACTTTCCCTCCCATCTTTGTATCATATGGAGAGAGATTTGCTACAGACAGCAGGATTTGACACGTTGGACCCCCTGGGACACATCTCATTGTCTTGGCTGTGCTCTTGGTGTGTCTTTGATGTAAGGAAAGATTGTATCTCTGTAGTATCTGTGTTTATATTCTGTGAACTTTTGTAGATTCACTCAGTGTAACTTTACCTGAAGAAGGGGCAGGATAGCTCCGAAAGCTTGTAATTTTAAATAAATCTGTTGGACTATAACCTGGTGTTGTGCGACTTCTCATTTTTATCCTGAGAGAGGACAGCATCTTCCTGCTCGACCGACACACTGGCACTCCCACGGGGCAGTACCTCAGCATCCAGAGCAATCTGCTCGAGCACAGATTGCTGGCCTGCTGCAGTACTGTGAGATCCCCGAGGGACTGTGGGCAACCCAGCGAGGATGGCAGCAGTCAGTGCTTGCGTGACATCAATGGGAGACTGCATGAGAGCAGTCTGAGACTGGATGGCACCAGCCAATGACTGAATTGCAGCACTAAGCCGTTGCGTTGCATCGGCCTGTGCTGCAGCGGACTGCTCCACACTCCTAGCCAGTCCATCCATGCTTTCGGGCACCCTTGCCATTGCACCCATGAGCTCGGTGTGCATGCTCAAGGCCTGGCTATTCATGGCCGCGATGGCGCGGTCCTCATCTGAGTCCTGTGCCGCAGGACTCGCTTGCCTACTCACCCTCCGGGGAGCTGGCCCCCAAGCTTCCCTACCCCCATGGTATTGCTGCAGTCCACTGGGTCCAGGAGCTTCGCCCTCATCAGACCCGACCCCCCTGCTCCCCTCCAGGGAAGGCGTGGTCCCAGTGTTGGAATGGGTTTTCTCGGGAGATGCAGGCGGTGAGGCTCCGGCTTCCTCTTCCTCCACGTCTGGGGCATCGCTGCCACTGGTAGGTTGAGGGACAGGCTGGTCAGCTGGTGGTTCACTATCTGAAAGCAGGGAGGTACAAGAGTGGCTTTAGCGTCAGGACAGGGGGGCAGTAAGGGAGCAAGGACTGGAGACAGTTAGTAAGTTGGATTGAAAGTGTAAAAGGCTGGTGTTGTGAGGGGCAAGTGGTATGAGAGAGGAGAGAAAGCTGATGAACATACCATTGCTGTCTCCAAGGGGGTCGACATCTCCAGAGGCCACGGCACCTATGACCTGGCTGGCAATGACCCTGTGCACTCGAGCCTCCAAATCGGTGAGGGTGTGTAGGTCAGCCGGTCCTCCTCCCGTGCATTGCTGCTCCCGCCTGTTATGAGAGAGCTTGGCCTGCAAGAAAAAGGACGGCGTCTGAGTGAATGTGCAGCCATGTGCTTGCCTGATGTGCCTCCCATAGTTGAATAGCCCTTAATGTATGCAAGGTGTGGAATGTGCGTGTGTGTTTTATGAGATGGCCATAGGTCTTGGATGAGTGTTGGGCATTTGGGGTTTTTAAACCCTCTGGGCACAGAGTGAAGTTGAGATGGAGGGATGTAGAGGTATTGAAAAGCAGCCATTCACCCTGACCACCCGAGTGAGATCGTTGAACTTCTTCCGACATTGGGTCTGGGTCCTCGGCACCAGGCTCCTCGAGGAGACGTGCTCAACCACCTCCCTCCAGACCCTTCTGTACTCCCGGGGCAATGGCCTCCTGCCACTCTCTGGGTAGAGCACTGCCCATCGCCGCTCGACAGCGCCAACCAGAGCCACCAAGGCCTGGTCATTAAAGCGTTGAGCTCTTTCCCTGGGCCTATCCATTAGTGGTTCCAGCACAATTGTTTTAGAGGTCTCTCCAGGCTGAGATTCAAGGCTGCAATGAGCAGGGTGTGGCTGGCCAGCAAGATGGCTGCTCCCCTTTAAGAACTGGCACCAGTCTGTCTGTGTTCCATTGCTAACTGACATCGCCTGAACTTCGGTAGCGCTCTGAGGTAGCGCCTCGTTCCTCGACGTTAGCACCTTAAGAGAGGTGTGTAGCGCCTGATTTAGCGCTCAAATCACCTCCAGGGGCAATAAAGGCAAATTTTGCAATCGGAGGCAATAATTAGCGCCGGGCGCTAAACTTTGCGCCCGGTCGATAATAGCACCCCAAACGGGGCAATACCGAATTTCTCCTCCCAAGAGTCTAACCACCGCCCCTTGACATTCAACGGCATTACCATCGCCGAATCCCCCACCATCAACATCCTGGGGGTCACCATTGACCAAAAACTTAACTGGACCAGCCATGTAAATACTGTGGCTACAAGAGCAGATCAGAGGCTGGGTATTCTGTGGCAAGTGTCTCACCTGCTGACTGCCCAAAGCCTTTCCACCATCTACAAGGCACAAGTCAGGAGTGTAATGGAATACTCTACACTTGCCTGGATGAGTGCAGCTCCAACAACACTCAAGAAGCTCAACACCATCCAGGACAAAGCAGCCTGCATGATTGGCACCCCACCCACCACCTTACACATTCACTCCTTCCACCACCTGCGCACCATGGCTGCAGTGTTTACCATCTACAAGATGTACTGCAGCAACTCGCCAAGGCTTCTTCGGCAGCACCTCCCAAACCCGCGACCTCTACCACCTAGAAGGACAAGGGCAGCAGGTGCATGGGAACACCATCACCTCCAAGTTCCCCTCCAAGTTACACACCATCCTGACTTGGAAATATATTGCTGTTCCTTCATTGTCGCTGGATCAAAATCCTGGAACTCCCTCCCTAACAGCACTGTGGGAGCACCTTCACCACGCGGACTGCAGCGGTTCAAGAAGGTGGCTCACCACCACCTCTCAAGGGCAATTAGGGATGGCCAATAAATGCTGGCCTTGCCAGCGACGCCTACATCACAAGAACCCCAAAAAAAAGCAGTCATGGGTCAAAGAGATACTCAGCAAGACAGAGGAAGCCAGTATGGACAACCTGCTAGACTCAGCGCTTTCAAGGAAGACCCTGGTGACCAACAGTCAATAGGGGCAATCCAAGTACTAAAGATCTGCAGGTACAAAAGTTGCTAAGTCCAGACCCAGCATTGAGAGACATGGAGATTCTGAACTGAGTTAACATGTAAACTAAGAAGATGTATTATATTCTACAAACTAAACTGTGCTCTAGCAGGCTGAGAACAATCTGTAACTGCAGCTTGGAGTAATCAATGGCCTCGCCCCTCCCTATCACTGTAACCTCCTCCAGCCCTGCAACCCTTCGAGATCTCTGCGCTCCTCCAATTCTGGCCTCTTGCGTACCCCCGATTTTAATCGCTCCACAATTGGCGACCGTGCCTTCAGCTGCCTAAGCCCTAAGCTCTGGAATTCCCTCCCTGAACCTTTCCACCTCTCTACCTCTCTCTCCTCCTTTAAGACGCTCCTTAAAACCTACCTCTTTGACCAAGCATTTGGTCATTTTTCCTAATATCTCCATATTTCAGCCGTGGCTCAGTGCTCTCTCACTTCTGAGTCAGTGGGTTCAAGTTCCACTCCAGAGACTTGAGCACAAAATACAAGCTGACACTCCATTGCAGTACTGAGGGAGTGCTGCACTATTGGAGGTGTCATCTTTCAGATGAGACATTAAAACGAGGCCCCGTCTGCCTTCTCAGGTGGACGTAAAAGATCCCACGGCACTATTTTGAAGAAGAGTAAGGAGTTCTGCGCGGTGTCCTTGCCAACAATTACTCCTCAACCAACACCACTAAAAACAGATTATCTGGTCATTATCACATTGCTGTTTGTGGGAGCTTGCTGTGCGCAAATCGGCTGCCGTGTTTCCTACATTACAACAGTGACTACTCTTCAAAAAGTACTTCATTGCCTGTAAAGCGCTTTGGGACGTCCTGAGGTCGTGAAAAGCGCTATATAAATGCAAGTCTTTCTTTTCTTTTTTATGGTGGCTCGGTATCAGATTTTGTCTTCTAACACTCCTGTGAAGCGCCCTGGGACATTTTACTACGTTAAAGGCGCTATATAAATTCAAGCTGTTGTTGTTGTTGCTAATCCAGACCCGCTTACAGACTGCTTGTTAATAAAGTTAATGTTCTTTAGCATTACCACCATGTGCTTCCTGACCAGTAATATTTAAGAATATTAATAGCTGTCGAGCTGGTAGGCACAACACCACCACGACCTAAACAATTTATAAGGAATTCTACTCCTAAAAAAAAAGTGGAAAGAGTCCATCCCTTCATTGAGCTCTGCACTTGAGTAGGTACAATGAGATCAAACAATTCTAGGTTGTCCAGTATAAGTCAGATTTATGTGCAGAACCTGATTCTGACTATATTTATAGAGCATAAAAACAGACATGGAAATATGATTTCCATATCAAGTGTTGTAGCACATATACTTTCTTTAAGCTATACTGCAGCAAAAAACAGTGGAATCACTTTCACCAGTAGACATGAAAAACTCCTGCCTCCATTCACATTTGGCAGCTAGTGTTAATGTTGTATGGAAATGGGAGATGTTTGTACAGAAACATGCAAATTACCTTAATGACGCACTGAGCCTGTAATACTGTGGGGGAACTCCCATGTAATTTAAGTCCCATTAAGCTTTTTACTTAAATCTTGAAAAAAGTTAGGGTTCTCAGGTTAGATATCAATCTTTCCGTCATACATGCCAGGATGGAAACTATAGTTATGAGGAGAGATTTGAGGAGGTACAAATTCTCATGGCCCCTTTTTTTGGGCCCAGAATCACCCGAACCAGGAGGCCAGCCCGAAATTGGGCCTCGGGCCCCATTTCCATCATTTAGGCGAGCTGCCAGAGCCTGTTGCACCTCCACAGGCAGCTCATCGATTTTAAGAAATTAATATTGGACCGCTTCCCTCGCCGGCAGCAGCCTGAAGGTAAGTCCCGGGGAGGGTGGAACAGCAATGGGTGAGGGGCCAATTGCGAGTGCTGTGGAGTCGGGGGAGCACTCCTGGTCTTCCTGCCACAGGGGCCACTGAAGAATCCTAAGTGGAGCAGGTCTGCCACCTGCTTCGCTAATTGCCAACCAATTTTGGCGAGGGGACCTAAAACAGGCGTTAGGCCCCTCATTTACATATGGAAGGGGCCTGACAACTGTTTTAGGTGGCCATCCGGAATGCCTGCAAAATTGCATTTACCAATATGGCGGGTTCTTTAAAATTATCGAGGGCTTTGATAGACTAAAAAGGGAAAGACGGGAGTCCATGATGAGGGGTTATCATTTAAAATTGTTACTAGGAGAGTGAGGAAAGAGGTCATGGTTGAGGCACACATGATTGCATCTTTAAAGGGAGAAATTGGATAAATATTTGAAGTAGATCTAGGCTATGGGGAGAAGCTGAGCACTGGGATTTGTTTTGGATTGCTCGAGTAATGAGCCAGCACAGACACGATGAGCTGAATGGCCTCCTTCCGTGATGTAGACTTCTACGGTACTAATGCCTGTCAATCAATGCAGAAGGAAAAAACTACTTTAGCTCTCTGTTTTCACAGAACATGTTGTTCTCACTTGGGAGCATGTTCTAATGCTCAAAGCCAAAAGCTGGGATCACTTGTGAAACTCAAGGGGCAACAGTTTACAAATAGTAACCCCCCCCCCCCCCCCGCAAAAAAAAATGGGCTCAGTATTTGTCTTAGTATCCTTTTGGGCAAAGTTAACTTAAAACAAGGCCAAAAACAGCACTGGGCCTCACACAAGTCAGTAATTCATCCTCTTAGATCATCTGTGTGATTATGGTTAGCATTTCAGTTCAAGTGTATTATATATAAACAGTGGAAACTGTGGAATAAATAATTGATGCCACAAATGAAGGGATCTGATAATTCATTATGTATTTTTCTTTTTTTTTTAAGTTATCTTTTATTTCTCCTATTTCCCTTTTCCAGCTCGCCTGTGTCTTGAACCATACCCAGCTGCCGGGGGTTGGGGTGGTGAGGTGCAAGGTTGGCAACTTACCCCAGGCTTCCACCAATCCCGCTCTGTAACCTGGCAATAGCAGATGCAAGTGACCTGAGGCACAATGGGACTGTAACACTTACCTAGTTCAACAAATATGGAGGGCAATTCAATACCTCTCAACAGATGATGTGGGCCACCTCTCACCTCTCTATGAAAGTGAGTGGCTAACATCTTGATAATCCCTTTCGCGAAGATGGAGAATGGAATTCAGAGAGCCGTCAGAATTCAGAACAACTGAATTTCTTAGCACTGAGTCATGCAGTTATGATGTGGTTTTAGCTCTGTGCTTTGATAAAAATTCTTAAGTCAGCCTTCCATTGGTGCACTGTAGGTAATTCAAAAGTGTGGTTGTGGTAATACAATATTCCTTGTGGCAGCTGAATTCCTATTATAAAATGAACATTTTACATCAGGGGTATTTGAAGTAAATTACAGAATTAAAATCTCACTCTAGCTCAAAACTATTTTGAAGAGCTGATCTTGTGATTTCTTCATCCCACTGATGACATTTTATTTTTTTAAACTGCTTTCTTCATATTTTCTCCTCCTGCAGTCTTCCTTCACACCACACCAATCCTGGATCCAAGGACAGGCGGGTGACCTGCCCCAAGCGCCCCACACTTTTGCCGGTAACCAGCCATTAGAACGTGTGTCAGAGCAGCATAGGATGACTGTACCTTTGTTTCTTTTTCCTTGCTCCCAATGGGAAAACACCTGCGATCATTTGCTTGCGTCTTGTCCACAATTGAGATTAGGCACTCGTTATTTTGCAAAAACATCGGCACATCTTATGGCAGGCATAGCATGGCAGGAAGCTGGAGCTCAATCAATGTGCTGCACAACCATACCAGCTCACTAAATGTAAGAGCATTCTTTACCACCTCTAGTACAAGATAGACATCAGCAGTACAGCTCAATATAATGCTTGACTTTCTCCCCTCAAGTTCAAGAGTTTGAGAAACGAACAAAATCATTCTGTTAAAACACTAGAAAGAAGATAGCTACAAGCAGACAACACGTAATATTATATACCACTCCAGATACACTTGCGGCACACAGCTTAGCATCACGTACTTTCTAGCCTCGTGTCATCTGCCTACACTACCTTCAACAACCATAGTATAAAAGTGCCCTCTGTTGGCCATTGATAGTATCTTTTCCTATGGCTTCAGTAACTTTGAAACAATCAGTTAGTTCATCACTATATTTTATATACGATTTCCTAATGCCTACTTTTACAGTAATGCTTTATTTAAATGTTATTCACACATGACCAAATCTCAGAATTTCCTCGTAATTTTTGGCACAATTGCAGTCTAAGAGCCACGTTTTGCCGGGGGTTTTTTTTGAGGAAATTTGCGCATAAGTGACTTACACTGGTTTTATACCAAAACTTCACTGCGTGCAAATTTTCTCAATTATTCACACTGCTCCCTGACTCGGTCGAAACCCCACTTAGTTCATCAACATAGCTCCGCCACCGTGCAAAAGACCAGAGAATGCGAGTTTCCTGCATTTATGCCAGTTCTGAATAAAGTTACGCCCAGAATTTTAAGCGCAGTCGGACATATATGGCCGCGAATTTGCCGGCGCTCAGAGGGGGATCCGCTGTCAAAATAGCAAAGATTGACAGTGGGTAGGAAACCCTGCTGTCAACCCGCCTCCACGCGAGTCTCCCAGGTGTCGGGTCTGTCAGCGGAGAACTGACCCGACACCAAGCGGTGGGGGAGACAATTGAGCTCATTAAATGGCTTGTTAACAGCCAAATTAATGCTATTTTGAGGCTTCCTTCCAATTTTACGTGCTCCCCCACGGGTTACCCGCTGCTCGGGGAACACACCAGCTCACCCTGGCGTGAGTTGAGTCTCCTCTGATGTATCTGATAAGCTGACAGCTGCAGAAGTGGTGTAAATGATGCCATGTTGCCGATGGTCAGTTTCAGAGCGCAGAAACAGTTGGTTACTGCATTTGTAATACATATAGAGATTTCTTTAGCTTGCAAGTGTTTAGAGCTAACTGTATGTCCAGTGCCACCCCATTGGAACAACCTCTCTCACCATTAACAGATCACTTCTGTCATCTCACCTGCAGCTGCCATCTATTGCAGCAACATCGGTGCCCTTGGAAAAACCATACCTTGGTCCTCTGAATCCTTCCACGATCAGCCCCAACATCAACATCACCAGGCACACCATCATCACCAACCTTCTCCGCCATCACCTGATGCTGCACAGACCACAGGGCATCAGCCCCTGACAACATTGCTGCCCGGGAGGCCAGCGATGGCATCACCATGGCCAGATTTACTTCACTTGCCGCTGGTAACCCTGGCTGCCACATAATGCGCCAGGTTGACACCATCCCACACCAGCACTGTGAAGCATCCCTTTAATGTCCAAGCCATTCCATGCATACACATCACTATAGCGGGGGGGGGAGGAGGAAGTTATGTCTCAACATTCACTGGAACTCAGTAAGACACTTCTCAAGATGCGCTCAGACCTGTCCAATAAGGGTCAGAGTTGGAAAATTAGATTTCACTGTATGACAACACATTACCAGAAACTTCACATGGACATTGGCTAAACCTCTCAAGTGCCTATCCTTGTGTGTTGTGAGTTGGTATGCTTGCAGTAGGATGAGGGTGAGTGTGGAGGGTGGCTACTGAGATGGGGAAGTGATAAAGTAGATAGAGAGGGTTGGGTGGAGGTGCAAGGTAAGTTGGTGTGAGTAAGGATGTGCAGGAGAAGGGTATGGAAGGCAGAGTGATGGGGATGTGTTGAGTGGCACAGCAGGGTGAGTTTCAGTGTGGCTTTGCACTAACATTTCGTGATCCACTGAGATCATTGAAAGGTTGGCGTCACTGCAGCCAGGGACCCCTAACAACATCCTGTGCAATGTGCAACCAGGCTGCGTTGGTGTCCTGGGGAGGTCTCTTCTGCCCTTAGAAGGGAAGAGAACCTCCCTGCGTGCTGTGACTCCCTCCATTAGCATATGGAGGGAGTCATTGGAGAGCCTGGGTGCATGCATCCACCTTTGTGCAGTGTTTGTCAGTGTTTACAGCACCTCAAACTCCAGGTGGGCGTGGTCCCTTTAAGGAAACCAGCTGATGACGCGTCATCAAATGACGTCATCAGACCCGCTTCCTGTTAATTGGCCGGGAAGCCCGCAGGGCGGCTTAACAAGGCCATTCAGGCGAAAATCCCTTTGACAGAGCGGCTGCAGCCAGGTTCGTGACTGGAACCCGGAAACCAGCTCTCCTGCCACCATCCCGCCTCCGCTGGGAAATTTGCAGCCGAAGTCACTATTTCTGGTGTTTTACAGCAATTCTTTTAGTGATTTTTTTTAATTGCTCCTTACTGAGACCTGCGCTATATTTTGTATATCTTTGAATGCCAGAATATGTTACATTAAAAAGAGAAAAGCTTCCACAATTGCATTTTCTTAAACATGCAGTGCTTAATCAGCATAAATGATGGTTTGGTGGCTTCAAACTTCAATTTTCAGAACATCAATAAGATAAAGAGGGACTTAAAGGAGGAAGGTGGTATATGCACTGCGCTTTCCTCAGGCCCCAATTGTTTATGTGATTCCTGCCTGTTTTTATTTATTTGTTCATGGGATGTGGGCGTCGCTGGCAAGGCCAGCATTTATTGCCCATCCCTAATTGCCCTTGAGAAGGTGGTGGTGCGCTGCCTTATACAACTGAGTGGCTTGCTAGGCCATTTCAGAGGGCAGTTAAGAGTCAACCACATTGCTGTGGGTCTGGATTCACATATAGGCCAGACCAGGTAAGGACAGCAAATTTCCTTCCCTAAAGGACATTAGTGAACCAGATGGGTTTTTATGACAATCATTACTTATATTCCAGATTAACTGAATTTAAATTCCCCAGCTGCCAGGTGGGATTTGAACTCACGTCCCCCCCAGATCATTAGTCCAGGCCTCTGGATTACTAGTTCCAGAGGTAACATAACCACCATGTTACCGTACCCGTGACCTTTATTTAACGTTCTGGCATATGCTTAGGAAATTTCGTCATAAGTTGCCATCAATAAGAGCAGAAACCACCATAGCTTTCGGCATACGTCAGATCGAGGAGCATCCAGCTAACAAGGGGCCAATGTATAGCTGTTCCAACATCTCCGGGACTCGGCTGCAATGTCACAGGCTGATAGAATAGCGTGTTCATGCATCTTTTGATTGAGTGCACTGTAGCACAGCTGACTATAGTTGACATGATGCGGAGATGCCGGTGTTGGACTGGGGTGGACAAAAGTGAGAAGTCGCACAACACCAGGTTATAGTCCAACAGCTTTATTTGAAATCACAAGCTTTTGGAGCGCTGCTCCTTCGTCAGGTGAAGTGAAGAAATACATATGGGCATAGCAGTTATAGTCAGAGAGCACTGCCAGACGACTACAGTTAATCTTTCTAACTGCCCTTGAGGCACAGAAGTAAGAGACAAATATGGTGGAGGGAAACTCTGGCAGTGAATGTCACTGAATCGGACTGGAGTGGAGAGAGAAAAACAACATAAACAACAACATTTGAAAAGGTAGAAGACTGAAAAAGTGGAATGAAATGAAAAATTGTAAGATAACTGTGAAAGAGAAAAAAGACTGAACCAAAATGGTAACAAGATTCAGAGAGAAAGAAGCAGAGAAACAGTAAGAGAATGCTTTATTTTATTTATTTTCTAATTTATTTCCCCTCTTGTAATGGTCTCTCCATGACCCCATGGTTGCCTGATTAAAAGGACAGGTTGAAGACCCTGGTTTAAGACTTCTGTCAAAGCCATTTATAGCCAGCTGCTAAGAGATGTGCAATGGCAGGTTAGGATTACCAACCCGCTAGCACTTGCTGTAAAATTTCAGCTTCCCACAGCAGTTCAGTTGAGATCAGGAACTCACACTATGAGGAATGCTGGGTGTGAACTTGTGCTCTAGCAATGCCAAGGCATAAGTGTGTGGGAGAATTCATGGTGTTGTGCCACTATGCCAAACATGGTCATTTGTACCTTATAGGAGACGGTACTTCTTTCACCTTATTCTCACAGCCATTTCAGGAAATATTGTTGCAGGCTCTAAACTCATCCCAGAGTTGCAGATCTGGTAATGGCACCGATCAACAAGCATTTCCATATGTGGTCATTTCCTGTATCATTTGGGTGTTGCTGTGTCCTTGGCCAATACTGAACTTTCCAGTCTCAGATACCCCCTAATGATCTGGAAGACTGCAATTGATGCTGATTTATGTTGGACTCTAAGGAGATATCTGCTGGCAGCAACTCACATTTCATGTCAGCTCAGTGCCTCGCAGACAAGCTTGGGACCTATTGTGGTTTCTTCACAATATAGCAAAAGTAATGTCAAAAACCTAATTCCTCCTGAAAGACGGCAGGCAATTACATTTTTTTCTGTTTAACCAAATAGTGGGAGTAACTTACATTGAAAACACTGTCACCCTCAACAACCTCTGCAGCGCAACACTTCGGTGGTGGGAAAATTATTGGAAAGAATTCTGAAGGACAGGATAAATCTTCATTTAGAAAGACATGGATTAATCAAGGATAGTCAGCACGGATTTGTTAAGGGAAGGTCGTGTCTGACAAACTTGATTGAATTTTTTGAGGAGGTAACAAGGAGGGTAGATGAGGGTAGTGCGTTTGATGTAGTGTATATGGACTTTAGCAAGGCTTTTGATAAGGTTCCACATGGCAGACTGGTCAGGAAGTTAAAAGCCCATGGGATCCAGGGCAAAGTGTCAAGTTGGATTCAAAACTAGCTCGGAGACAGGAAGCAGAGGGTAATGGTTGATGGGTGTTTTTGTGACTGGAAGGCTGTTTCCAGTGGGGTTCCGCAGGGCTCAGTACTAGGTCCCTTGCTTTTTGTGGTATATATCAACGATCTTGACTTGAATATAGGGAGTATGATTAAGAAGTTTGCAGATGATACTAAAATCGGCTATGTGGTTGATACTGAAGAAGGAAGCTGTAGACTGCAGGAAGATATCAATAAATTGGTCAGGTGGGCAGAACAGTGGCAGATGGAATTCGATCCGGAGAAGTGTGAGGTGATGCATTTGGGGAGGGCGAATGGGGAGAGGGAATACACATTAAATGGTAGGACACTGAGTAGTGTAGAGGAACAGAGGGACCTTGGAGTGCATGTCCACAGATCCCTGAAGGTAGCAGGCCAAGTAGATAAGGTGGTTAAGAAGGCATACGGAATGCTTGCCTTTATTAGCTGTGGCATAGAATACAAGAGCAGGGGGGTTATGCTTCAACTGTATAAAACACTAGTTAGGCATCAGCTAGAGTACTGCGTGCAGTTCTGGTCACCACATTACAGGAAAGATGTGATTGCACTAGAGAGGGTACAGAGGAGATTTACAAGGATGTTGCCGGGAGTAGAGAATCTTAGCTATGAGGAAAGACTGGATAGGCTGGGTCTGTTTTCCTTGGAACAGAGGAGGCTGAGGGGAGACCTTATTGAGGTGTATAAAATTATGAGGGGCATAGATAAAGTGGATAGAAAGGACCTATTTCCCTTAGCAGAGGGGTCAAAAACCAGGGGACACAGATTTAAAGCAATTGGGGGAAGGTTGAGAGGGGATTTGAGGGGTAATTTCTTCACCCAGAGGGTTGTGCGGGTCTGGAATTCACTGCCTGAAAGGGTGGTAGAGGCAGGAACCCTAACCACATTTAAAAAGTACTTGGATGTGCACTTGGGATGCTCTAATCTGCAGGGCTACGGACCAAGAGCTGGGAAGTGGGATTAGGCAGAATAGCTCTTTGTTGGCCGGCGCGGACACGATAGGCCGAAATTGCCTCCTTCCGCGCTGTAACTTTCTATGATTCTATGATTCTTTGATTCATCCACTGGCTATTAGGGGCACCAACCCAATATGCAGGACCCCTCCCCACCCTCTCCAAGCCTAACCAGCCACCAGAACCCAAAGCCAAACAAACTGCTCCTGCCCCCCAACCTGCATCACTCCCAGTACAATCAGTCGGGTGTGGTGGGATATTCCTCCCATGAGCACTGCACAGTCAGGATGCACAGTGACTCTATAAACTATGTGTGGGAATATCTACTCTAAAAAATATGCATGATTATACCCGTACATATACAATATAAGGTATATACATGAATGAACCCTTGATCATACAATGGCTTCATAAAATATATATATGAATGTACACCTATATGTATAATGGCTTCATGGAATATGTTTTGAGTGTATGGCTCTATATATATAATAACTTCATTAAGTGTGAATGTACTTTCTCAAGTACCCAACAAAAATAAAGAGAAAAAAAAAGTATTCTTACCAACATTTACATTATCTATTCTTGGCTTTCTCTGCTACACCCCCTCCACATTTTCCCTTCAAAAATTGGCACAAGAATATTATTGTGCTACTATTCTCTTAGCACAAAATGTATCATATTCCAAATTAGATATGTTGAATAAGTTTAGCAATGAAAATTGCTTATTTTCCCAGGCTGTAGGCCCAAACCATAATCTCATGCTTGACATTTGTGAGAAGCGAAGTGGACTATTTCCTTCTGTAGCTAATGAAAAAACACAAGGAGAAGAGGAGCAGTGATATCAAGGCACCTCATGGTAGGTATTATTTGAAAACAGAGGAAGATGTGACAAAAATGAGCATTCATTTCTAAGCTTCAGCATAATATTGGCTCCTTTGATTCTCTCAGTATGTAAGGGCTTAAAAACCAGCTTCACTCACAGAAATCAGGTCCTACTTTAACCTGATACAATTGTCACAGATTTTAGTCGGTTTGTCTATGCCTGGTGTCTGGGGGAAGAGCCAAGGCATTCAAATCAAATACAACATCTTGTGAAATTTGTTCAAATAACCGATTGGCAGCTTTTTTGAAATTAACAGACAATTATTTAAATCTGCTTTGTCATGGTCAGTTATCAACCTGTCTTGTTCAAATCAGAGATTCTATCTGAAACCTACATAAAAGAGATGGTCAGTTTCCATCGATAGTCAAAAAGACAAAAGGAACTGCTACATAAAAATATTGCATATATCACAGTTTAGTGCAGCAGTGACAAATTATTTGTCACTATTTTTAATTATTTCAAGGGATACGGGGATACAGCAGGAAAGTGGAGTTGAGGTCGAAGATCAGCCATGATTTTATTGAATGGTGGAGCAGGCTCAAAGGGCCGAATGGCCTACTTCTGCTCCTACTTCTTATGTTATGTTCTTATTTATCATTTTCTACTATTGAAGGATCTAGCTAAACTTAATGTAAAATAAATGTGTGACTGTTACTATTTGCTTGTTCCTTTACTTGTTAATAAATTTGATTGGCAGTTACAGCCTATGTCAAAGTCTAGTGTTGTGTTGTTCTGTCACCTTGCAAAGACAAGGAGGTTCACATGAGATCCCATGCTAAAACCAGTAGCTTAAATAAACTGAAGAGGTCTTCTGTTTGTTTCCTGGGTATGCTACAAATTTACTTAGATATCTGGGCAAGCGTAAACATTCTCCCTGGAACATAGGTAGCTAAAGTTCACCAGCAAATGCAATCTAACATACTGAAGCCAAGAATATCTAGAATAAAACCCCAAAACATAACAGAAATCAAGTGTGTTTTTTTGCCCAAAGAGCAATCGAATTGTGGAATAAGATACTGGAAGGCCATGATGTATAAATGAGTTCAAGAGGAAATTTGATGTGTCCCTGAAGACAGAGAAAATTGAGGGATATAATGAGAAGCTAAGTAGGCAGGGTTGATCTATCAAATAATGGTCTTACCAGCTCTGAACAATTCAGTGGCTGCACACAACAGGGGGCCCAATATCGTGATTAGCTGGTGCTACTTAAAGGCAGCCTGCACCTCTTAAAGGGGAGGTGCATTGTGGCTGCAAGAAGTGGTGAGAGTCATCTGAAAACTAAATCTGTGACCTTCTACTTTGAACAAAGGCTGAACATTGCAGAGAGCGTGCACCAAGGTTTTCAGACACTGCACTGGAGGCCTTGGTGGAAGAGGTGGCGAGGAGAGATGTCCTGTATCCGGAGGCCCTCCAGACAGATGCAAAAGAGGCAGTGGGAAGAAGTAGCGGTGGCGGTCAATGCCAGGAATGTTGCTCCAAGAACATGGATGCAGTGCAGGAAGAAGTTTAACGATCTCACACAAGTTGTCAAGGTCAGTGCGTTCATCTTCAAATGGCACATCCTACCAACTGCACCACTAGCCTCATTCACTGCTCAATTCACCATACCCCCATCACCCACCAACCAACAATTGCTATCAATCAGCACTCAACCCTAAAATTCATATGCTTTACCTCACCCTCACACACTTAGCACTGTTGCAAACCTCACACTCACAACTCACAGCTCGCACACACTGGCAACTATTCAACCATGACAGCCACGCCACCCAAACATATTGCAGGACACTCACTGACACACTTACCCCTCGTTTGCAGGAGAAAGTGGCACATAACAACAGGCAGCAGCAAAGTACTGGAGGAGGACAAGCAGGCCTGCATGTTTTAACCCTCATAGAGGAGAGAGTGTTGGCCAGCATGGGAAGGGGCATCACTGAGGCCGTGACCACTGGCGGGGCTGAAGCGATCGATGATGAGGGTATCTGCATACCTAATCCTCCTCCTCTCAACCCACTTCTCCCCATCCCGCAATCTCTTCTGACTTAGAAGCTGCAGATGGTGTAAGCACGCACTTCTTAATTTCTCCGCTCCCCTAACCACAACCCAACCCTTGTCGCTTTTTCATTTCAGATACCCAAGAAATGGAACCTTCACAGTCAATGGAGGCAGTGGAAGAAGACAGTGAAAATGAAGACACACCATCACTCGATCTTACACTCGCAGCCACCAGCTCAGAGACTGAAACTGCACATATTTTAGAGGCCAGGAGAGAGGAGGGATCTGCATGTAGTGAGACACCAGGCACAACTGTGCAAGAGTCAAGGTGTGGGCGAGGGGGAGGATAGCGCAGGTGCCAGCTCGCCAGATGGCGAGATGGCACACTAGTTGCTGCAGAGGAGTCAGATAAGGACTTTGATGGGCTAGTCTACAGAAGAAGGCTGATGGGTGTACATAACCAAATGATTGGTGCATTGGAAAGCCTGCCAGAAAGTCTGTGTTCAATATCAAGGAGCAAGGTGGAGTCCAGCACCAAGTTTTTTTTCATTCGTTAATGGGATCTGGGCGTCGCTGGCAAGGCTAGCATTTATTGCCCATCCCTAATTGCCCTTGAGAAGGTGATGGTGAGCCGCCTTCTTGAACCGCTGCAGTCCGTGTGGTGAAGGTACTCCTACAGTGCTGTTTGGGAGGGAGTTCCAGGATTTTGACCCAGCAATGATGAAGGATCGGCGATATACTTCTAAGTCAGGATGATGTGTGACTTGGAGGGGAACGTGGTGGTGGTGGTGGTGTTCCCATGCGCCTGCTGCCCTTGTCCTTCTAGGTGGAAGAGGTTGCGGCTTTGGGAGGTGCTGCCGAAGAAACCTTGGTGAGTTGCTGCATCTTGTAGATGGTGCACACTGCCACCACGGTACGCCGGTGGTGGAGGGAGTGAATGTTTAAGGTGGTAGATGGGGTGCCAATCAAGCGGGCTGCTTTGTCCTGGATGGTGTCAAGCTTCTTGAGTGTTGTTGGAGCTGCACTCATCCAGGCAAGTGGAGAGTATTCCATCACACTCCTTACTTGTGCCTTGTAGATGGTAGAAAGGCTTTGGGGAGTCAGGAGGTGAGACACTCACCACAGAATACCTAGCCTCTGACCAGCTGTTGTTGCCACAATATATATGTGGCTGATCCAGTTAAGTTTCTGGTCAATGGTGACCCCCAGGATTTTGATGGTGGGGAACTTGGCGATGTTAATGCCATTGAACGTCAAGGGGCAGTGGTTAGACTCTCGCTTGTTGGAGATAGTCATTGCCTGGCACTTCTGTGGCGCGAATGTTACCTGCCACTTATCAGCCCAAGCCTGAACATCATCCAGGTCTTGTTGCATGCGGGCATGGACTGCTTCATTATCTGAGGAGTTGTGAATGGCACTGAACACTGTGCAGTCATCAGCGAACATCCCCATTTCTGACCTTATGTTGGAGGGAAGGTCATTGATGAAGCAGCTGAAGATGGTTGGGCCTAGGACACTGCCCTGAGGAACTCCTGCAGCGATTGACTTTCAATCACCACAACCATCTTCCTTTGTGCTAGGTATGACTCCAGCCAGTGGAGAGTTTTCCCCCCAATTCCCATTGACTTCAGTTTTACTAGGGCTCTTTCATGCCACACTCGGTCAAATGCTGCCTTGATGTCAAGGGCAGTCACTCTCACTTCTCCTCTGGAATTCAGCTCCTTTGTCCATGTTTGGACCGAGGCTATAATGAGGTCAGGAGCCAAGTGGTCTTGGTGGAACCCAAACTGGGCATCAGTGAGCAGGTTATTGGTGAGTAAGAGCTGCTTGATAGCACTGTCGATGACACCATCCATCACTTTGCTGATGATTGATAGTAGACTGATGGGGCGGTAATTGGCCGGATTGGATTTATCCTGCTTTTTGTGGACAGGACCTACCTGGGCAATTTTCCACATTGTCGGATAGATGCCAGTGTTGTAGCTGTACTAGAACAGCTTGGCTAGAGGCGCGGCTAGTTCTGGAGCACAGGTCTTCAGCACAATAGACGGGATGTTGTCAGGGCCCATAGCTTTTGCTGTATCCAGTGCGTTGAGCCATTTCTTGATATCAAGTGGAGTGAATCGAGTTGGTTGAAGACTGGCTTCTGTGATGGTGGGGACCTCAGGAGGAAGCCGATATCGATCATCCACTCGGCACTTCTGGCTGAAGATGGTTTCAAATGCTTCAGCCTTGTCTTTTGCACTCACGTGCTGGGCTCCACCATCATTGAGGGTGGGGATATTCATGGAGCCTCCTCCTCCCGTTAGTTGTTTAATGGTCCATCACCATTCACGACTGGATGTGGCAGGACTGCAGAGCTCTGATCTGATGCGTTGATTGTGGGATCGTTTAGCCCTGTTTATAGCATGCTGTTTCCGTTTTTAGCTTGCCTGTAGTCCTAGTTGGCACCTCATTTTTAGGTACGCCTGGTGCTGCTCCTGGCATGCTCTTCTGCACTCCTTATTGAACCAGGGTTGGTCCCCTGGCTTGATGGTAATGGTAGAGTGAGGGATATGCCGGGCCATGAGGTTACAGATTGTGGTGGAATACAATTCTGCTGCTGCTGATGGCCCACAGCGCCTCATGGTTGCCCAGTTTTGAGCTGCTAGATCTGTTCTGAATCTATCCCATTTAGCACGGTGGTAGTGCCACACAACACGATGGAGGGTGTCCTCAGTGTGAAGACGGGACTTCGTCTCCACAATGACTGTGCGGTGGTCACTGCTACCAATACTGTCATGGACAGATGCATCTGCGACAGGTAGATTGGTGAGGACGAGGTCAAGTAGCTTTTTCCCTCGTGTTGGTTCTTTCACCACCTGTCGCAGGCCCAGACTGGCAGCTATGTCCTTCAGGACTCGGCCAGCTCAGTCAGTAGTGGTGCTACCGACCCACTCTTGGTGATGGACTTTGAAGTCCCCCACCCGGAGTACATTCTGTGCCCTTGCTACTCGCAGTGCTTCTTCCAAGTGTTCAACATGGAGGAGTACTGATTCATCAGCTGAGGGTGGGCGGTAGGTGGTAGGTAGCAGGAGGTTTCCTTGCCCATGCTTGACCTGAATTCATGAGACTTCATGGGGTCCGGAGTCAATGTTGAGGACTCCCAAGGCCACTCCTTCTCGACTGTATACCACTGTGCCACCACCCCTGGTGGGTCTGTCCTGCCGGTGGGACAGGACATACCCAGGGATGGTGATGGAGGAGTTTGGGACATTGGCTGAAAGGTATGATTCTGTGAGTATGACTATGTCAGGTTGTTGCTTGACTAGTCTATGGGACAGCTCTTCCAATTTTGGTACAAGTCCCCAGATGTTGGTGAGGAGGACCTTGCAAGGTTGACTGGGCTGGGTGTGCTGTTGGCATGTCCGTAGCCGGTGCCAAGGTCAATTCCGGTTGGTTCGTCTGGTTTCATTTTTATTATTTTGTTTTGTAGCGGTTTGTTACAACTGAGTGGCTTGCTAGGCCATTTCAGAGGGCAGTTAAGATTCAACCACATTGCTGTGGGCTTTGTGCAGAGTTTGGAGCCCATCTTTTCCAACATGAAATGGGTAGTCTCCTCTATCAGCACACCTGTGGAACCCACCATGATACAGTGTCTGATGGCTGCCGGCACAACTTCCATTGCATCACAAACAAGAGGGAATGAGATGAAGCTATCTCTCTTTGAATAGAGAGCCTCTGTGACCTCCCTTATACAGCAGTGTCCTGCAAACTGCAAGATGTTGCTTATATCTCCAGCAGCAGCCTGGAAGGAGCCAGATGCATTAAAGTTCAGAACCGTAGTCACCTTGACAGCCACAGGCAATGTGGTCCTTGCCCTGCTTTGAGATTGCAGTTGTAGCTGCATCAGTTGGCAGATTTCAGTCACGGCCTCTTTAGTGAAGCGAAGAGGTCTTAAGCATTGGTCCTCGCTGAAGTTGAGGTAAGAGAATTGTTCCCTAAAGACCCTGGGTGCATATGGCCTCCTGCTGAGAGCCCTTCTCCCCATCCACCTCCTCCCTTTTCTAGCAGCTTGTCCTGCCCTGCGTGGCCTCTCTTCATTCTCCCAGTCATGCTCAATTCCAAGAGGACGGCCTACCAGGCCACCCATATCTGGAAGAAACTGGTTTCAGAACAAGTTTTAAAATGAACAAAAAAGTACTTCAACACCAGCCAAACCACTCCCTGTAGATTATTGAAACTTTAGGCAACTATAGGAAATAATACAGCAATTAACCTGTAAGTAGTTCATGATCCCTTTAAGTAGCGCTGGTGATGGGTACTTCATGCCATTTAACGTCGTGTTCAGCTGTGGGAGGTTAAGACAGGGCATAGGCAGGAGCATGGCATTCTTAAATGGCAGTGCTGGCATCAAATCAGCGTTGTGACTTTGATAAGGGCCGTTTCAGTACTGTGGCCGGGCGTAAATCTGATGGAGAAGTTCAAACTTGGTGTTGTGGGAAATATGGGCACGGATTTGGGAGGCGGCAACACATTCAAGGACTTTGGAGAGGAAAGGGAGGTTGGAGATGGGACGGTAGTTTGCAAGGACAGAGGGGTCAAGCAGGGAGGACTGGAGCTGGGAAAGTGTCCTGTACAATGGTTTATCAAATAGCTCTTGCAGCTGCCAAAGCTGTTTGCACTGTTGTCTCCTCTGGTTCTTCAGGTTTTTCAATAATGTCCTCAAACAACTTTTCAGAGGGTACTTGCTCCAGCTTCTCCAGTGTAAAGCTTCTTTGAATATCAACGTTATGGAAAATGCAGCAGACTATGATGATCAAAGAAACTTTGGAAGGGTTACGCTGATGGACTCCCCCAGACTTGCCATGGCATCAGGAGCACTGATTCAGCGTGCTTATGATGTGCTCAATAACAGATCGACTGGAGGCATAGCCTCATTGTATCTGTGCTCTGCTGGTGTGCAGGGATGCTGCAAAGCAGTCATAAACCAACGCAGCAGCTATTTTAACTCCCGGACCTCATTTAAATCTCACCAGCCAACTTGCCACCCAGAGTGAGCAGGAAATTGATGAGAATCAGCAGACAATCACGTGACCCAGAGTCTGCCCGCCAACACACGCTAGGTGGCTGGATTCGGTACCAGTAGCTGGAGTCCCACATTAGATAAGGGGCAGAAGAGCGGGGCACGGGAGGCCTAAGCTTTCCTTTTGAGGCTCATAGAAATAATCCTACTCCTCCTGCGCCACAAAGAAAATTTGCCTTTTTCGGCCTCTTCTTCTGCTGTGGCTTCCCCACTCAGGTCTCAGTTAAAATTGCTGTTGAGACCCAATGACGTCAATGAGACCCGACCTGCATATGTAAAGAATGCTCCGGTCAGCTATGGGTGGGTATCCTTGCTGCCTGCTCGTGGGTACATAGGAATATAGTAACAGGAGCAGGCCATTCAGCCCCTCGAGCCTGTTCCACCATTCCTTTAGATCATGGCTGATCTGTATCTTTACTCCGTCTACCCGCCTTGGTTCGTAACTCTTAATACCCTTGCCTAACAAAAATCCATCAATCTTTTGGAATGTTCAATTGATCTAGCCTCAACAGCTTTTCGTGGGAGTTCCAGATTTCCACTACCCATTGTGTGAAGAAGTGCTTCCTCACATCACCTGAACGGCCGAGCTCTAATTTCTAGGCTATGACCCTTTATTCTGGACGTCCCCCACCAGAGGAAATAGTTTCTCTCTATCTGCCCGTCAACTCCTTTAATCATCTCAAACACTTCAATTAGATCCCCGCTTAATCTTCTATACTCAAGGGAATACAAGCCCAGTCTATGCAACCTGTTCTCATAATTTAACCCTTTTAGCCCCCGTATCATTCTGATGAATCTGCATTGCACCCCTTCCAAGGCCAATATATCCTTCCTGTGGTGCGGTGCCCAGAACTGACTATAATACTCTAAATGCGGTCTAACCATTTAGAGCTTTATATAACTGTAACATAACTTCCACCCCTTTGTATTCCAGCCCCCTTGTGATGAAGGCCAACATTCCATTAGCTTTATAATTATTTTTTGTATCTAAGCTTTTAGTTATTTCTGTATTTCTGATTATTAAAGACATTGGGCCAAAAATTGATCCCGCTGCGCGAGAGTACGCAGTGCGTACTCTCGCGTATTCTCTCTCCAATTGCCGGTTTTCTGCATGCCCTGCGCATGCGCTGAAAACCGGCACTTGGTCTTTGGAAAAGGGGGCGGTTCCTCGGTGCATCGCGTGCGCGCTACAGGCTGCGCGCACGCTGTGCACTTAGTGCTTTGGATGCGCAGGTAAGGACGGAAGATTTTAGAAATGGAAAAAGGAGGAGTAAAACCCACTTTTAACAAGGTAAGTAGTGAATTAAGTATTTTTTTGAATTTTTTTTAACAGGTATATCTTTTTCAGAGACTTTAAAGACAGGTAAGTTTATTTTTATAACTTTTTAAAAGATTTTTAATTTTTTCAAAAATTTAATTTTTTATTTAAAATGGTTAATTTATTTAACTATACTTATTTTATTAATGTGATGGTTTTTAAAAAAAATTTAATTGAGGTTTAGCTGTTATTTTGGGGGGGTGTAAGATTCATAGCTTTCACAGCACGTATGTGAAACTTATGAATGGAAGATGGTGTGCTGCCATTGGCTCTAACTGAGTCACGTGATCCCACAGCTCGCACGAATTCACTACGCCGGTGGGATACGCAAGCACTGCCCAGCTGATGTCTGGAACATCAAGTTCGTGCGAGCTGGATCTGAAAAAGCCAACGCGGAGTGAGAGATCGCGCCTGCTCCTTACCCCCGCGGGAACAGAGCGGGATCAATTTCTGGGCCATTATAGCAGGGCACTTAGAAAAGTTCAAAGTAATCAGGCAGAGTCAACATGGTTTTGTGCAAGGGAAATCATGTTTAACCAATTTATTGGAGTTCTTTGAGGAAGTAACATGTGCTGTGGATAAAGGGGAACTGGTGGATGTACTGTACTTAGATTTCCAGAAGGCATTTGATAAGGTGCCACATCAAAGGTTATTGCGGAAAATAAAAGCTCATGGTGTAGGGGGTAACATATTGGCACGGATAGAAGATTGGATAGCTAACAGGAAACAGAGAGTAGGCATAAATGGGTCATTTTCTGATTGGCAAGATGTAACGAGTGGTGTGCCACAGGGATCAGTGCTGGGGCCTCAACTTTTTACAATTTATATAAATGACTTGGATGAAGGGACCGAAGGTATGGTTGGTAAATTTGCTGATGACACAAAGATAGGTAGGAAAGTAAATTGTGAAGAGGACATAAGGAGGCTACAAAGGGATATAGATAGGTTAAGTGAGTGGGCAAAGATCTGGCAAATGGAGTATAATGTGGGAAAATGTGAAGTTGTCCATTTTGGCAGGAAGAATAAAAAAGAAGTATATTATCTAAATGGTAAGAGATTGCAGAGCTCTGAGATGCAGAGGGATCTAGGTGTCCTAGTGCATGAATCGCAAAAGGTTACTATACAGGTACAGCAAGTAATTAGGAAAACTAATAGGATGTTATTGTTTATTGCGAGGGGAATTGAATACAAAAGTAGGGAGGTTATGCTTCAGTTATACAGGGCATTGGTAAGACCACATCTGGAGTACTGTGTACAGTATTGGTCTCCTTATTTAAGGAAGGATGTAAATGCGTTGGAAGCAGTTCAGAGAAGGTTTACTAGACTAATACCTGGAATGGGCGGGTTGTCTTATGAGGAAAGGTTGGACAGGTTAGGCTTGTATCCGCTGGAGTTTAGAAGAGTAAGAGGTGACTTAATTGAAACATACAAGATCCTGAGGGGTCTGGACAGGGTGGATGTGGAGAGGATGTTTCCTCTTGTGGGAGAATCTAGAACTAGGGGTCACTGTTTAAAAATAAGGGGTCGCCCATTTAAGACAGAGATGAAGAGAAATTTTTTCTCACAGAGGGTCGTGAATCTTTGGAACTCTCTTCCTCAGAGGGCAGTAGAAGCAGAGTCTTTGAATATTTTTAAGGCAGAGGTAGATAGATTCTTGGTAAGCAAGGGGGTGAAAAGTTATCGGGGGGTAGGCGGGAATGTGGAGTAATCGAATCAGCCATGATCTTATTGAATGGCGGAGCAGGCTCGAAGGGCCGAGTGGCCTACTCCTGCTCCTAATTCGTATGTTCGTATGTACATATGTTCGTATGTTCTGTACTTGAACCCCCAAATCTCTCTGCTCCTCCACAGTTCCTAGCTTCTCACCATTTAGAAAATACTCTGATCTATCTTTCTTAGGTCCAAAGTGGATGACCTCACACTTTGCCACATTGAACTCTATCTGCTACAGTTTTACCCACTCACTTAATCTATCAGTGTCACTTTGCAACTTTCTGCTCCCGCCACACTATTTACTGTGCCACCGAACCTGGTGTGGTCAGCAAACTTGGATACACAGCTCTCTATTCCTTCATCCAAGTCATTGATAAATACAGTGAAAAGCTGAGGCCCCAGTACAGATCCCTGAAGGGCACCACTAGTCACATCCTGCCAATTAGAGTACATACCCATTAAACCTACGCTCTCTCTCCTACCTCCTAATCAATTTCCTGCCGATGTCAATAGGTTGCCTCCAATTCCATGCGCTCTCAGTTTTGTTAACAGTCTCTTATGTGAAACCTTACTGAATGCCTTCTGGAAAACCATATAAATAACATCCATAGACACTCCCTCACCTACCATGTTAGTTACATCTTCAAAAAATCCGACTAGGTTAGTTAGACATGACTTATCCTTTATAAATCCATGCTGGTTCTCTCTGATTAGTTAATGAGAGCACGTTAAAATTCCGGATGGTGGGATCCTGGCAGCTTACCAGCTAATTAACCCAGGCAATTTGCACTGCCCATTCGCACTGTTTCTAACAGACAGGTAGGGTTAAAATTGCCCTCGATGACTTGTTCGATGTCTTCAAATAATGGTGGTCTGCTGTAAAATGAAAGCACCAGGACTGCTGTGAGGGAATTATGCTTTCAGTTGCATTATTCGGTGCACATGGTTGCACACAAGTTGTACACTAATGGAATAAAAATCCATCCAATTTGCAAATTAGGACATTCCTGTTTTGCAGAAGCACATAGGGCTATATGAGTGTCATCAATAACACACTGGATTCTTGGGAATCCTATCATTTGGAAAAACAATCTAGGGCTTTGTCCATGACTCCCTGAGATCCATGAGGAAAGTGATGTACCTGTTTGCTCTGTCAAACAGTGCATCAATCACCTGTTTTATGCAGCGATGCAATAATTGCAATAGGGGCAACACGGTGGCATAGTGGTTAGCACTGGTGCTTCACAGCGCCAGGGACCCGGGTTCGAATCTGACCTCGGGTGACTGTCTGTGTGGAGTTTGCACATTCTCCCCGTGTCTGCGTGGGTTTCCTCCGGGTGCTCCGGTTTCCTCCCACAGTCCAAAAATGTGCGGGTTAGGTTGATTTGGCTATGATAAATTGACCCTTAGTGTTAGGGGGGGATTAAATATGTGGGGTTATGGGGATAGGATGGGATATGTTAGGGGGAATTAAATACGTGGGGTTACGGGGGTAGGGTGGGATATGTGTACTGTGGGGATTAAAGCAGGGACAGGGTACTGGATTTGGATGATCAGCCATGATCGTATTGAATGGTGGAGCAGGCTCGACGGGCCGAATTGCCTACTCCTGCTCCTTGTTTCTATGTTTATGTTTCTATGTTTAATTGATGTTACAGATGTCCCCACAGGCCCCCTGGAAAGTGCAGCTGTCACCTTCACTGCTACTGGCAGTGCCATGTCTGGCCTGGTGTTGGGTTGCAGATCCTCCTGCAGCACGTTGCACAACTCTGTCACTCCCTCTCTGGTGAATCATAGCCTCCAGAAGCATTGCTCCTCTGTTACATCTGATAATCCCTTTGTGCCCGATATATTAATTTGACAATTATTTGACATTTGACCTTCCTCCTGTGATGACGGACCACTTCCTAGGCATCCAAAAATTCTCCCTGGTCCTCCTCCTCCTCTTCATCCAAGTAGCACATATACATTGGGATTCCAAATGGGACATGCATTATGCTACGGATAAGCAAAAAACTATGGGCTGGATTTTGCTAATGGGGAGCTTTTGGAGGTGGGACTCCCACTTATCGGGTTTCAGTCCCGCCTCCATCAACTTCTGGCCAACCCACGCTATTTTCCCTTGATTGACCTTGTTAAGCCCGCCCAGCGGGCTTAGCAGGCCAATTAAGGGAAAGCCGGTTACAGAGAACGTCAACGTATTACGTTTCATCTGTCAAAAAATTTTGATAGATGAATTGTCATCGTTTGACAGCTCTGTGAAGCTGTCCAACATTGATATTCTCTGTAGTTTGATGAGGTCTTGAATTCAAGACCTCATCAAACATCTTTCTTTTGTAGAAATTAGATGGTTGCTGCATTGGAGAATGCAACGGCCATCTGTCATCTCTACCGCGGAGGTGTGAGACTCTCCGCAGACCCACCGATTGAAGCCTGCAGGAAGAAACAAAGGTAAGTACACTTTTTCTAACACTTTGCACTTACCTCAGATACTCACCTCTCCACACTTGCACCCATCACTCACCTCCGCAGCACACTTTTGGACCCCTCCGACCCCCGCAGACCCATTACTCGCCTCGGTGACCCTGGCGGGTTTCGGAGCCTTCAGGAAGCCCACACTTGTGTGGGCAAAAAGGGGATAATCCTATTTTCTGCCTGTTAACTACCTGTTAGCAGGCAGTTAAGTGGCTTTAATCACTTCCCGCCTCCAAGGAGACGGGACCCGGCGCGAGACAGCTACCCGCCTCCTGGCATGGAGGCGGGTTGGGGGGCGGGTTGGGCACCCGCCCCCAAATTCTGCCATTTTCCCGGCAGTCCTGCCTCCAAACCATCCTCCCCAAGGCTGGCAAAATCGCCCCCTTTGTGTAACTCCCCAGCTCTCCCAATAACCTCCTGGACACACTGCAGTCGTACTGCAACAAATAAAACAGTGTAACCTTTCTCTACTAACAGACAAAAAGATCAATTTTCATTCTAAATCCAAGTCAACGTCTGTCTCTTTAAAGTATGTGGATTTCAAATGAACCCTAATAATTGAATATGCCCAGCTTATACGGGCAGTATTAGCACATGACCAACATTAAGGAAGGAAATTGATGTGGAGACCATTTTGATGTAATTTATGGTCGATTTTAATACACTTAAAATCTCAGCGACTGTTTCCAGTGTAATGTCGCTGCCCATAAACACAAATTGACATCCAAGCACAAATGAGTTGGAGACCGGGTCTCCACTCCTTTTTCTTCTCCCTAACTTCTGGGAAATAGACATACATGGGACATAAGGCAGAGGAAAATTAGCCCCAGAGTGTTGTATACAGAAGTGGACATGATGTGGTGTTAGTAACGGATAAATAAAGATGTGGTTTTTGCGAGGGGTGTTGGATTTATGACGATTTGGGAGATAGTGTGGGAATAAGGGCCTGGGGAAGTGCGATATACTAGTGTGTAGTTTGGGAAGTGTAGTTGGGAAGGAAAGAATTGAGGATTTAGGAAAAAGGATAGTTGAGGTAGAGCACTGAGTAGTGAAGAGGTAGGTAGGATAGTGAATATTGAGGGGGTAGGGACTACTATGGGTAGTGAACATTTTGGGGGATTGATGTAGTCAATAATCAAGGTGAGCTCTGTCTGGTAGTAAGAATTCAGACATGGGAAGTGGGTGATTACAGAGGGAGTAGTTAGTATGGGCTGAATTTTGCCGGCGCTCAGAGGGCGGGTTTGGAGGCGGGTCCGCTGTCAAAATAGCGAAGATTAACAGCGGGTAGGAAACCCATTGCCAACCCGCCTCCACGCGAGTCTCCCAGGTGTTGGGTCTGTCAGCGGAGAACTGACCCGACACCAAGCGGTGGGGGAGACAATTGAGCTCATTAAATGGCTTGTTAAGAGCCAATTTTATGCTATTTTGAGGCTACCTTGCAATTTTACGTGCTCCCCCATGGGTTTCCCGCTGCTCGGGGAACACACCAACTCACCCTGGCGTGAGTTGAGTCTCCTCTGATGTATCTGATAAGCTGACAGCTGCAGAAGTGGTATAAATGATGCCATGTTCAGTGCGCAGAAACAGTTGGTTACTGCATTTGTAAGACATATAGAGATTTCTTTAGCTTGCAAGTGTTGAGAGCCAACTGTATGTCCAGTGCCACCTCATTGGAACAACCTCTCTCACCATTGACAGATCGCTTCTGTCATCTCACCTGCAGCTGCCATCTATTGCAGCAACATCGGTGCCCTTGAAACTATCTCACCTTGGTCCTCTGATTCCTTCCACGAACAGCCCCAACACCAACATCACCAGGCACATCAGCAGCACCAACAATAACACCAACCTTCTCCGCCATCACCTGATGCTGTACAGGACACAGGGCATCAGCCCCTGACAACATTGCTGCCCGGGATGCCAGCGATGGCATCACCATGGCCAGATTTACTTCACTTGACGCCTGTAACCCTGGCTGCCACATGATGCGCCCGGTTGACACCATCCCACACCAGCACCGTGAAGCACCCTTTAATGTCCAAGCCATTCCATGCACACTCATCACTATAGCGGGGGGGGGGGCGGTGTTATGTCTCAACATTCACTGGAACTCAGTAAGACACTTCTCAAGGTACGCACAGATCTGTCCAATAAGGTGACGTTTTGAAAATATAGATTTCACTGTATGACAACACATTACCAGAAACTTCAGGGAGACAGAGGAAAGCGTGTCAGGAAGGGACAGAAGGTATGGAGTAAAAGGTAAAGTGTTAAAAAAGGAAAAAGCAGGAACTAAGTGTCACAACACATATTTGAAAGTTCTTTATCTGAATGCACGTAGCATTCGTAACAAAATGGACGAGTTAACGGCACAAATAACTACGTATGGGTATGATCTTGTGGCCATACAGAAACATGGCTGCAGGGTGACAACAACTGGGAATTAAATATGCCAGGGTATTTAACAATCAGGAAGGACAGGCAGGAAGGAAGGGGAGGTGGGGTGGCTATGTTAATAAAGGAAGAAATCACTGTAATACAGAGAAATGATATTGGGTCAAAGGATCAGGATAATGAAACAGTTTGGGTGGAGATAAGGAATAATAAGGGGAAAAAAACACTAGTGGGAGTAGTATATAGGCCTCCTAATAGTTGCAACTCTGTTGGAAGAAGTATTAATCAGGAAATAGTTGGGGCATGTAATAAGGGAACAGCTATAATTATGGGGGATTTTAACTATCATATTAACTGGACAAATCAAATTGGGCAGGGCAGCCTTGAGGAAGAGTTTATTGAGTGTATTAGGGATGGATTTCTTGAGCAGTATGTAACTGATCCTACAAGGGGGCAAGCAACCTTGGACCTGGTCCTGTGTAATGAGTCAGGATTAATTAATAATGTCCTAGTTAAGGATCCCCTTGGAATGAGTGACCATAACATGGTTGAGTTCCATATCCAATTAGAGGGTGAGAAGGTTGGTTCTCAAACAAGCGTACTGAGCTTGAATAAAGGAGACTATGATGGTATGAGAGCGGAATTGATTAAAGTGGACTGGGAAAATAGATTAAAGGGTAAGACGGTACATGAGCAGTGGTGTTCATTTAAGGAGTTATTTTACAACTTTCAAAAAATATATATTCCACTGAGGAAAAAAGGGTGTAAAAGAAATGACAGCCATCCGTGGCTAAGTAAAGAAATTAAGGATAGTATCCGACTAAAAACAAGGACGTATAAGGTAGCCAAACTTAGTGGGAGGATAGAAGATTGGGAAGTCTTCAAAAGACAGCAAAAAGTAACTAAAGGATTGATTCAGAAAGGGAAGATAGATTATGAAAATAAATTAGCAAAAAATATAAAAACAGATAGCAAGAGTTTCCATAGTTATATAAAAAGAAAAAGGGTGGTTAAGGCAAACGTAGGTCCCTTAGAGGATGAGACCGGGAAATTAATGGTGGGAAACATGGAGATGGCAAAAATGCTGAACAAATATTTTGTTTCAATCTTTACGGTAGAGGACACTAAGAATATCCCAACACTGGACAAACAGGGGGCTCTAGGGGGGGAGGAGCTAAATACGATTAAAATCACTAAGGAATTGGTACTCAGTAAAATAATGGGACTCAAGGTGGATAAATCCCCTGGACCTGATGGCTTACATCCTAGGGTCTTGAGGGAAGTGGCAGTAGGGATTGTGGATGCTTTGGGAATAATTTTCCAAAATTCCCTGGACTCAGCAAAGGTCCCGGCAGATTGGAAAACTGCTAATGTAACACCCTTATTTAAAAAAGGGTAGTAGGCAGAAGGCTGGAAATTATAGACCAGTTAGCCTAACATCTGTGGTGGGTAAAATTTTGGAGTCTATTATTAAGGAGACAGTAACGGAACATTTAGATAAACATAATTTAATAGGACAAAGTCAGCATGGCTTTATGAAGGGGAAGTCATGTCTGACAAATTTGCTTGAGTTCTTTGAGGACATAACGTACAGGGTGGATAAAGGGGAACCAGTGGACGTAGTGTATTTAGACTTCCAGAAGGCATTCGACAAGGTGCCACATAAAAGATTATTGCTCAAGATAAAAAATCACTGGATTGGGGGTAATATTCTGGCATGGGTGGAGGATTGGTTATCTAACAGGAAGCAGAGAGTTGGGATAAATGGTTCATTCTCGGACTGGCAACCAGTAGCCAGTGGTGTTCCGCAGTGGTCGGTGCTGGGTCCCCAACTCTTTACAATCTATATTGACGATTTGGAGGAGGGGACCGAGTGTAACATATCAAAGTTTGCAGATGATACAAAGATGGGAGGGAAAGTAGAAAGTGAGGAGGGCATAAAAAACCTACAAGGGGATATAGACAGGCTGGGTGAGTGGGCGGAGATTTGGCAGATGCAATACAATATTGGAAAATGTGAGGTTATGCACTTTGGCAGGAAAAATCAGAGAGCAAGTTATTATCTTAATGGCGAGAAACTGGAAAGTACTGCAGTACAAAGGGATCTGGGGGTCCTAGTGCAAGAAAATCAAAAAGTTAGTATGCAGGTGCAGCAGGTGATCAAGAAGGCCAACGGAATGTTGGCTTTTATTGCTAGGGGGATCGATTATAAAAACAGGGAGGTATTGCTGCAGTTATATAAGGTATTGGTGAGACCGCACCTGGAATACTGCATACAGTTTTGGTGTCCATACTTAAGAAAAGACATACTTGCTCTCGAGGCAGTACAAAGAAGGTTCACTCGGTTAATCCCGGGGATGAGGGGGTGGACATATGAGGAGAGGTTGAGTAGATTGGGACTCTACTCATTGGAGTTCAGAAGAATGAGAGGTGATCTTATTGAAACATATAAGATTGTGAAGGGGCTTGATCGGGTGGATGCGGTAAGGATGTTCCCAAGGATGGGTGAAACTAGAACTAGGGGGCATAATCTTAGAATAAGGGGCTGCTCTTTCAAAACTGAGATGAGGAGAAACTTCTTCACTCAGAGGGTAGTAGGTCTGTGGAATTTGCTGCCTCAGGAAGCTGTGGAAGCTAATTCATTAAATAAATTTAAAACAGAAATAGACAGTTTCCTAGAAGTAAAGGGAATTAGGGGTTATGGGGAGCGGGCAGGAAATTGGACATGAGGCTGAGTTCGGATCGGTCAAGGCCCTGTGGGTGGCGGAGTGGGCCCAGGGGCTGAGTGGCCGGGTCCTGCTCCTACTTCTTGTGTTCTTTAGATTTGAGGTTAGGATCAGATCAGCCATGATCTTATTGAATGGCGGAGCAGGCTCGAAGGGCCAATTGGCCTACTCCTGCTCCTATTTCTTATGTTCTTATGTTCTTCACATGAACATTGGCTAAACCTCTCAAGTGCCTACCCTTGTGTGTTGTTAGTTGGTACATTTGCAGTAGGATGAGGGTGAGTGTGAGGGGTGGCTAATGAGATGGAGAAGTGATAATGTAGATAGAGAGGGTTGGGTGGAGGTGCAAGGTAAGTTGGTGTGAGTAAGGATGTGCAGGAGAAGGGTATGGAAGGCAGAGTGATGGAGATGTGTTGAGTGGCACAGCAGGGTGAGTTTGAGTGTGGCTTTGCAGTAACGTTTTGTGATCCACTGAGATCATTGAAAGGTTGGTGCCACTGCAGCCAGGGACTCTTGACGACATCCCTGCTTTTGCCTTCCTGTGCAATGTGGAACCAGGCTGCGTTGGTGTCCTAGGGAGGTCTCTTCCACCCTTGGAAGGGAAGAGAACCTCCCTGCGTGCTGTGACTCCCTCCATAAGCATATGGAGGGAGTCATGAGAGAGCCTGGGTGCAACCGTCCACCTTTGTGCAGTGCTTGTCAGTGTTTGCAGCACCTCAATGCTGTAAAACACTGAAAGAACAACTGTCAAACTCAACGTGGCCGAGGTCCCTTTAAGGAAACTGGCTGAGGACGCGTCATCAAATGACGTCATCAGACCCGCTTCCTGTTAATTGGCCGGGAAGCCCACCGGGTGGGCTTAACAAAGCCAATCAAGGGAAAATCCCTTTGACAGAGTGGCTGCAGCCGGGAGCGGCACCAGAACCCAGCAACCAGCTATTCCGCCACCATCCGCCTCCGCAGAGAAAATCCAACCCCATGTGTGGAAGAGTAGTGGACATGGCTGTAATGATTAGTTGAGGGGATAGGTAGTGAATACTGAGAGATTGGGCAGCTGAAAAAGAATTGTGGGCGTGATGGATAATTAGGGGTTGAGTGGGTAGTTGGGGTAAGTGAATAGTTTGGAGCTGGGCAGGGGTGTCTGTAGTGGTAGTGGAACTAATAAAGGGTTGCAGTTTGAAATAAATATAAATGGAGAGAAGTCGGGTTGCCAAGAGTATTGGAGATAGAGGACTGGAGAGACAGAGCAGACCTAAGTGGGATTTAGGGAGCTATGGAGAAGCAAAGCACAATCCGATTTCATTTATTCAGCTAGTGTTTAATTAATTGATTCTCTGGCCTGCTTCCCTCAAGCCCCAGATCATTTATTCAGCCAGCATTTATTTAACTCAGTCATTTGTGCCTGGTCCGCTCCCACTGAAGCCCAATTTAATATCATTGATTTATTTACAGTATAAATTTAATTTTAAGAATTTATTTCAGAAACAAAAGCTCAATTTTGGAAAAGCCCATTGTTTTAAATTGCTTGCTGGCCTGATGAAGGCTAGTTTAATTTAATTAATTCATTCAAGAAATGTCAATTCAATTTTTAAAAGATCTTAATTGAATATTCGATTCATTTTTAAAAGATACCTGACAGTTAGTGGCAGAAGAGGTGGCTGTGGATGGTTCTCAGAGATGGGGTTTAGAGGTGCAACAGCACCACCCACCATTATGTATATTTTCAATTTAAAACCATATCAACCATTACACCCTGGGAAGACTAAATCACGACAAACAGGCATGACAAAATTGGGACACAGAAATTAAGTATGCCAAACAGGAAGTGCGCACTAGATGCAAGACTTTTAAAATTATTATAAATAGCAATCCAGGATTCTGGATACCCTCTTCTATTTGGTTGCTCCTAAACATGTGATTAGCAGGGCCCAGTCAGATGTAATATTCGGTATCCTGCCACAGTGCTGTGCTCCAAATGTTCCTCAGTTCATTTTCCTGATGCAAATGCTCCCTATCCAGCCTGCATATGCAAAAATAACTGTGCTGGTACTAAGTTTGGAACAAATTGCTAAAAGCAAATACTAGAAATTTGCTTACCAACTTTGCATACAACTTTGTATGGATTTGATTCCAATGATGCAATACTGATTTTCAGAATTGGCTAGAAAGAGACATGACAATTATGGAAGTGAGAGATACAAGTTTTGTTTTTCTCTTTGTCAATTAACACAACAGGAGATTAATTCATTTACAATAGATATATATGCCAACAAATGTGTGACAAAGTTTCACGTTAAAATATATATTTTGTTTAACATCAGTTCTTTATTTATTCGTTCATGGGATGTGGGCGTCGCTAGCAAGGCCGGCATTTATTGCCCATCCCTAATTGCCCTTGAGAAGGTGGTGGTGAGCCGCTGTCTTGAGTCGCTGCTCTTATTAGCAGTTTGGTACAACTGAGTGGCTTGCTCGACCATTTCAGAGGGCAGTTAAGAGTCAACCACATTGCTGTGGGTCTGGAGTCACATATAGGCCAGACCAGGTAAGGACAGCAGATTTCCTTCCCTAAAGGAAGTGAACCAGATGGGTTTTTACAACAATCCGATAGTTTTGTGGTCACCATTACTGATACTAGCTTTTTATTTCAGATTTACTTAATTAGCTGAATTTAAATTCCACAGCTGCCATGGTGGGATTATGAACTCACATCTCTGGATCATTAGTCCAGGCCTGGATTACTAGTCCAGTAACATAACCACTATGCTCCCCAAATGTTGAGTTATTGATCTTTCCGAGGTCTTCAGGAGGAGGACATCCTAAAAGGGGAGCAAAGAAAATTGGTGATGTGACTCATTCTGAGCCCCCTTTATTGCATCTCATAGCAGTGGGTTAAAAAGGTTCTCAGAGTTCAGTTCACATGGACAGCTAGTGTGGTCATTTTAGCTGAGAGGAACATATGCCTTCATACTCCTTTCTTGTATTCTTTCCTTTATTCATATGTATTTCAAAATGTAACATCAAAAACAACTTGTATTTATATAGTGATTTTAATGTGGAAAAGCATTCAAGGCACTTCAAAGAAATGTAAGGGGGAAAATTCAATAAAAGAAAATCAATAAAGTTGAGAAAGAAAGAAAGAAAGAAAGACTTGCATTTATATAGCGCCTTTCACGATCATCGGACATCTCAAAGCACTTTACAGCCAATGAAGTACTTTTTGATTTGGAGTCACTGTTGTAATGTTGTAAATAAGACAGTATTTCAACAATCATCCTGATGAACATTGTAGAGAATAAGAATAACTTGGCAAAGAAATAATCTCTGCAAAGACTATGAATTTGGGTTTATTTTTGGTGTAACAAAACCCCGCTATATTCTGGAAACAGTCTGGGCATCAACTATATTTTCCATGATATTACAGGGTACAACATACTATTTTAGATCAACAAATCTTTAAGTTCACACATCTTATTTCAGAAAAGCACCATGACATTTGATATGTGTCGTGACATTTTCCTAAATATTTTCTTAACATATCACAGCTAGACTGCTAGACTGAATCTTGCCCCCCAGGAACAAAAAGGCACGATATTGCATCTGAACCACAGCGTGATTCCTCTTATTGCTACAACAGCATTACTAGTCTTGGAAATATCTGCAGCTCTCTGTCGAAAAGTACAAAGGGGAAAGAGAGGGAATATGCTGTAAACTCCACTCTATTCGTTATACTTCAGCTGGAATTTGGGTGGGGATTCTCCTAATCTCCCGCTGTAACTTTGGCGGAAACTCCAGAGAAACAAGTCAGTCTCCTATTTTATAAATGCAATTTTGGCAGAACCCTTTCAGTCTCATTGATATATGCATCACTTTCCTTTATTGAAAGAACATGAAAAAAACATGCATTGAGGTGTGACTTATACACCACATTTTAAAGCAAAACTCACAATTAAAACATAATAGGGGGATTTTAGAGTGGCGCGCATAATGGGTAAGCGACGGGGTATGCGGGTGTGCGGAGACGCCATGGGGGCCATTTTCATGCTCAGGCCTAATTTAAATGAAGTTGTTGAGCTGCCAGTGCAAATCGCACTCCCTATAGGTAGCTCACCGATCTGTAGGGCGGGAAATCTGATAGAACGGCCAAATTTCAAGGGCCTACAGCAGCACCATAAAGGGGAGGGGTGGAAACATCAGGAGGGAAAGGAAAGACCAGTTTAGAGCAGAAGGCAACATTTTTGCAGCACCTCCTTCAAACATAGTGCAGGGTAGCAGAATTTATGGGGGCCTAAAGCAGGTGTTGAATCCCCAGCAAATTTAGTGACACTTTTCACTATTTGACCTTTGGCTGGGTCATCACTCGCATTAAATTTTCCTAAAGTGGAGGATCTGGGTAAGTCATCCATCCGCACTTAGTGAGGGTGGGAGGAGGAATCAGTCACCAGTTGAAAAATGAAATCTATGGCAGCACAGTGATGAAGCATGCTACAGAATAAATGCATGACATAGTGGGGTAGGTATGGAGCTATGTTTATTTTTAAGCCTGACACACATCAAAATAGATCACATTTTTTAAACCAGAATGGCTGATTGTTACTCTTAATGAGTGGCATTTGACAGGTGCTTCTGATTATGGAAGGGTTTTCACATGCTCCAGTTAGAGTTGCCACCTGTTTGGTGTCGGGTCAGACAGCCCAGTTATTCGGTGGGCTGTCTGGGAATTTATAAAATATAAACCAGACACGAAATATCCACATTTTTTTTTTTAAAAGGAAGTCTATTTTCTCCCACTTTTGATGTGGAGACATTACTTGAATTGCAATGAATTTTCATCAGCAGGAAACATCAGAAATGCAGCTAAGTTGCAACTGGCTATCCTGCTTCTGTTCTGTGTGCCCTCCCCCTTAGAATTTGGAATGTAGAAACACCACAGAGATCAATTCCATGAGATCCGCCGCCTGCTATCCCAATCCCTTCCCAATCAAGCTCCTCACCACTCAACTACCATTAGTTGAAAATAAAACCTAGTTTGACCTCTCTCTTATAAAAAACAATGCCAAACAACCAATTCCATTTCTAACCTTCCTTCCTTGCTAAGGTTCTTGAATGCATAATTATCACCAACTCAGCACCCACCTTCCCAACCACTCCCTGCTGGTCAAAGAAAGCCTGTAAGACTGTGACCACGATGCACTATCTTTCCTTATCCTTCTCCTCCATAGTCCACCTCTATAGCAATGCCCTGTTCTGGTGCCATTCCGACCTGGCCCATTGTAGTTTGCTCCCACGCCCATTCTGCTCCCATGCCCGTTCAATATATATAAGTGCAACTTCTTTCTTTCTCTGGTGTTTTCTAAGACTCCATCATTGGCCCTCTCTCGGCAACCTCTAGGAGCTCGCGCCGAAGCGAACCCAGCTGAAGACTGCAGCAACACAGCAGCTGCTGGGGAAGTCTGGCCCAGCTGGTTTTCTGGCAGCAGGGCGGGCCTTGGTTGAGGGCACTGTGATGGCCCAGACATGTTGCCATCCCAAGAGATGGCAATATGTTCTAAACGTGTTCCATTCCCATTGCACAACTACAACACTGCAATCCCCCAGATCCATGGAAGTACAGACTGTAGGAAATTTGTAATACGACTGAAGCCCTGATCAATTTGAACTCCCACCCTGTCCAGGATGGAGGAGATGCCACTACTGGTTTCGTAGAATTCGCATGGAGGGCCTAATTGCAGCATTCATTGAGGTGATGATATACCCCATGTCGGACATGTAGCAGAAGCACCCTGGGAGGCAGTCCAATGCATTCAGCAATTGCTGGTGACAGAAAACATCTTTCTTCTAAAGATTGGGGCCCTAAAGTCTGCATTTTTGTCCTCTTTAGCAGGGCTGGGATGTGAGCTGGCCCTCCAGGAAATTGGGTCGTCCTTTCCACCTGCATCTGCTCCTGCTCAATTGTGCTGAGTGAATCACCCACTGCAGACCCCTCTAATTCACTATCTATACCATGGAGGGTGCCATTTCTGTACTGGTACTTCATACAGCAAGACCAAGTGGCAGTGCATCTTCAGGAGAGTTCTCCCCCTCAGTCTGTACCATGCTGAGTATGTGAGTGAGAGAGTTAAGCAGAAAGACAAAGGGAAGGGAAGATGCTAAAACACCCTGCCATGCATGGCCTCCAGCCTCGTCATCTCCAATGCTCCATGCCCTCTCTCTGCCAATGATGTTGATGGTGGCCTCTTCGATTAGTGTCAGTGTCTGGAAAGAGTCTGGACCTCCTCATGATCTCGTACTCTTCCTTCTGTTGTGTGCCAGCTTCTCCTGTAAGAAGACTGAAAGTGGATTAGTCCGTGCCCTGTTGAAGGGTTTTCAAGATGTCTGAGGCAGTTTAGTATAGTGTGAAAGTTGAAGAAGCAGCAAGTGTGGCCAAGAGGGGGAAGTAGTTGTTTTGGTGGTAGCAGGTTTTGAGTGCAAGCAGAAGGAGGTACAGTGATGTGTCCCATTCTGATTGGAGGAGAGGAATGGGAGGCAGGGGAGGGAAGGATTGGTAATGCTGGGGCTAAAGTAAGACGTTGCAGGGATGTGCAAAGAGTGAAAGAGGTATAAAGGGGAGTCTTACCTTGGCAGTCCCGGTGAGGTCATTCGTTTTTCTTTCCTGCACTGCAGCCTGGTCCTGGGAACAATGCTGGTGCAATTTATTTGCTCCGCCAGCTCTTTCCTTTACTGCTGAGAAATTTGTCTGGGCATCTATGGCCCAATGGAGGGGAAGAGGACTTCTTTCCTCCTGCTGACTTGTTCTATGTGCACCTCCACTGCTGCATCAGATCTTCTGGGGACCTTGGTTGAAGTCATGCTCCAGAAAATCACTGTCCACTATCCACTATCAAAAAGTCCACCTCCCCTTTAAGGGGCTACAGACTGCTTTTAAGTAGCATCCACCTTGCCGTTTTTCCTGCTTTCCCAATCGACGAGCTACCAAAAGGGCACACGATTAGTGCTGACAGCTCACCGATTGCATTTAAATTAGGCCTGGCCACGCAAATGGCAAGGGGCTCCCGGCAACTGCATTGCATGGGTGAAGCAAACACTCCCTCCACCGGATCTACACAAAACATTATTGTCAACCCCAGTGGTAACGTGGCTGCCTCCCCAGCTTCATCCTGCACAAACTTCAACTAATCCAGAACTCTGTTTCTAAATCAGCCTTGGCTCAGTGGTAGCACTCTCACTTCAGAATCAGAAGATTGTGGGTTTAAGCCCCACTCCAGAGAATTGGGCACATAATCTAGGCTGACACTTCAGTGCAGTACTGAGAGAGTGCTGCACAGTTGGAGGTGCCGTCTTTCGGATGTGATATTAAACTAAGGCCCCATGTGCACTCTCAGGCGAATGTTAAAGATCCCATGGCACTATTTGAATAAATGTAGGGGAGTTCTCCTGGTGTACCGGCTAACATTTAACCTTCAAACAACACCACCAAAGACAAATCATCTGGTCATTTATCTCATTGCTGTTTGTGGGACCTTGCTGTGCTCATTGGCTTCCAAGTTTCCCTAAATAACAATAGTGACACACTTCAAAAGTACTTTATTGGTTGTGAAGCGTTTGGGACATCCTGATGTTGTGAAGATACTGTATGAATGCAAGATCTTTCTTTCTCTATTTCTTAGATATGTGCAACAGAGTTTTGGACATGTTGAAGTTATTGAATGTGGGGCGAGGGGGTAAGGAGTGTGTTGGAATTGTTAATCCGATTTTAACTCAGGGTGCGAATCAGGCGTGCCGGGAGAGGGAGGGGTGGCGGGGTGGGTGGCAAGCCCCGTGCATTTTGCCGTCATTGACACTGCCCTCCCGAATTGGACAGTCCACCCACATCATGTGCACAATTTCCGGTTCGACTCTCGAGGCCTACTTAAAGCAGGGATGCAGCTCTTAAAGTGAGATTGCATCCCCTGCTTGCATTTATCTTTAAAGAACGGTGGAAGACTTTTTGAGGACACAGATAAGTCAAAGAGCTATTCCCCACATTTCAGATGCTTCCCTGGAGATCCTAGTGGAGGAAGTGAGGACGCGAATGGAGCAGCTGTTTCTCAAAACCTGCAAGGGTGTCCCCAAGGCCAGAATGAAGCAGGCCTGAACAGATGTGTTGGAAAGGATCAGTGCCACCTGCATCACCTCCAGGAACTCGATGCAATCCAGAAAGAGACCTTACAAGAACAGCAAGGATGAGTACAGCTCTTCACCTCTCTATCTCTTGCAACAGCACCTCATAAAACTCCAAATACCACCTCCCCCATCACTCTCAACAATTTCCTTCCCTCCATCATATATTTCAGCATAAAATCACAATGGCACACTGCAACAACTCTCTCATTCCAAACACATTTACCTCTTCCTTTCCACTCTTAACAGCACATACTAACACCATTCTTTTCTCACATCCTACCACTTGCACAACCACCAACTCCTCCCACCACTCCTTCGTCACTTCAAAGTGCACACACTTGGCCCCATCCTCATTCCATGTTGTTTCTTCACCACCTCTCAACAGATTCACTATATGCACAAGCCCTACACTCACCTCAGCAAATATGCAGAAACATTCACAACTTCAATCTGCATTCTCAAGACTGTCATCTGCAAATGTTCAACTTCCATCTGCCATCCTAACTCTTGTCCCTTTTCTCTTTCTTCTAGGTCCTTCTCGGTAGCAGGAGGCTCCTGCACCTCAGAGGAGACACCAGTTCAGACACTGGCACTGTGTGTGTGGTAGTTGGTGAGCTTAAGGGGCCTGCATGTGGTAAAACACCAGCATCGGTGGGCAACAGCAGGTACTGTTGGCAGGGACAACCCAGGAGACAGCTTGGCAGAGGGCGAGGCCCTCTCCCAAATCTGCTGGGGATGACAGAGATGATGACTTCATAGGCCCAACCATGGCATCACACACGCAGTTATAGGAGGTATTGGAAAGCGTGCCAAGAGGTGTGGAGGAGTCCATTTCCAGCCCCTCTGGCGTTATCTTGCATGGCATCACAATTCTGCAGTCTACCCATGAGAGTGTGGTCACCTCCAGGAACACTGCAGTCAGCCCCTCACAACAGGAGTCCATGTACACGTGCTTTTTTGCTTTGGTGGAAGCTCAAACAACTGCCATGTAGGCTCTGAGCTGCACCATGGCGAGATTAGTAGATCGAATAGATAGGGGCTTTGAAGAAGTCACTCATCTTCTGCAGTCTGCTCTCCTGCAGATTAGTGGAAGTGCTGAGGCCCAGCCCCAAGAGAGTGAGAGTGGTGCGATGGGAGCAGTACATGTTGGCTTCTCTCAGCATGTCACCTGAGTCTTCCTTCGCCACTCCCTCAACCAATACCCGCTATGGTGCCCGCAAGTCAACTGGGCCAAACTGTCCCAGCAGCAGCCAAGGTGCAGTAGTCTGCAGCCAGGCCTTCACAGGCTCGTGCACCCAGAAATCACCGGCCAGAAGCCTGTCAAGGGTCGCCGCATAAGGAACAGCAGCCCTCCACCAGCTTTGCTGAGGCCACTAGGACAGCACCTCGTAGGAGTAGTGGGGTGCGATTTTAATAGCCCTGAGGAGGTGAGTTTGGAGGCGGGTCTGTTGGAAAAAATCGGGAAAAATGGCTTCAGACACCCAACCCGCCTCCATCCCGCCCCCACCCGATATTCCTGAGTGTCTGTTTAGCCGCTCCCAAACTGACCCGTCTCCAACCGGTGGGACAGGTAGTTAAGGCCTGTTAACTACCTTGCTAATCCTATTTTCATAGTGGTTTCCCATTTTCCTGCTTCTGGCTCCTGTTTCCCAACTAGTCCGAAACAGGCCAGGTTCAAGGAGACGAGTTGCTGGAGGACATGATTTGTATTCATTGGTGGAACTCTTTAAAAGCGCCCCTGAAACATGGCTGACATTCAAATGCAACAACTTTGCTGTTGTAGATATGGGATAACATTTTGCACATCTACTGACTTTCTGACTGTTCAAGCTGACACCCATCTGCAGTGTTTCATGAATGGAATTATTTCAGGGTACTTCGACTGTACGCTTGCAAGATTGTTACCTCAAATGAAATCTATAGCAAGGGGATGGGAAACATTTATGCCCTCTCATCCTGGTCCTCATAATCGGGGGAGTAGCAGCCACGTGGCTCACCTCATATCTTCCTGGGAAGAGGAGTAGGAGGAGGACGAGGGGAGCCTTGCATGCCCTGTTATGACCAATGCAGCATCCCTCCAGTTCACTGCTGCCCGTCAACCAGGGTATGCACACTGCCATGCCACACTACCATAAGCTTACTCTTCGACCATAGGTGGCCACCATATGGCTCTGTAATTGCACGCGACACTTGTCCAACGTTATACTTCATCTCTGCTATACCCTCTTATTTCCTATCACTTTTACCATCAGCATTACAAATGTAAGTCGCCCTGAGCCCTCAATGCGCTTTTGCCATTTCCCAGAACACATAGGCCACACAATCAACTGTTTGCCATAATTTATCTTTAACACATGACAAAATATACCAACAGTCAGAAATAAAAGAAACATCACCCAAGTGAGTCCCTAGGTGCTTAATCTTTCTCTTACGTGTGCTTCCACATGGTGCTTCCCCTGTGGCTTCAGCAGATGTAGAGGCACCTTGCTGACTAGGATGCTGCGCCTGCTTAGACGCCTTTGGCGGGCGTCCTCTGGGTTTGGGAGCCTGGGAGGGCTCTTCAATAGTCTGCTCTTCCTGCGGCTGAAACGGCCATCTCAGTTGTCTCTGCAAAGTGGGTCTCTGACCGAGGGCTTCATAGTGGCATGGTCGTGCGCGTGCTTTGAGAGGAGCCCACACTTCCTTCTGTCCTGCCAACAACATCCCTCTCATGGGTCAGCCGCACCTCAGTGCTGGCAAGTGGCAGGAGAGCACCTTGCTGACTTCAGGGGGGCCATGAGGACCCGTATCTGCACTGGCAGTCCTCCTCAAAAGGACATCCATGAAGCTCTGGTCTTTCTGCTCAATAGCTGACCATCGCTCCTCCAGAGCTGTCATTCTATTCTGAACAGTCACCATGTTTTCCTGACTCTGGCGACTTATTTCCTCCATGGCCATAGCCATCCTTTCCACTGAGGTAGCCAGCCTTTCCACGGAGGTAGCCATCCTATCCATGGAGGTTGCCATCCTATCCATGGTGGTGCATTCATGCGCCATTGCCTCTACCACAGCAGTGCTGATGTTACAGATGGACTCCTCCATTCTCTCCACACTCACACTAACCCTGGAGGCAAACCATTCCAGAGATACCTGCACTTGTTCCTGTATTTCACAAACCGCTCTTTTTCTGGATGGCCCCAGTGCACAGTGTCGGCATGCAGCTCAGCAGAGCTAGGAGAGTCCTGCAACCTCCAAGGAGGACTCTCCACTGCTGTCGCTGTCTCCACCATCTGCTGATGCTCACTTGTGCGCTGTGATAGACCAGCTGGCAACACTACTCTAACTCGCGATGGCCCCACCGAGGTGTGCGTTGCTGCACTGGTGCTGGGTGCGCTGAGTCCTGGTGACGCTGGTCCCTCAGAGGCTTCAGGTTCCTCTGAGGAGATGTCCGGGTCTTCGTCCTGGATCGTGGGGAGGGGGCCGCTCGATGGTCCTGTAGGAGAGTAAAGGCTTGAATTAGACATCTGATATTGATGTAGCAGACACATCCTTTTGAGCAGATGATACAAAGCGATTCTCTATGAACATCATATTGCATTGCTTTCTGAGAGGGATGAAAATTTATTATGTCACCAGCTTCCTCTAGTGTACCCGTTTCTCCATCACCCACTTCCAGGTCCTCGCCACCTCCAACAATCTCGTTTGCTGCCTCCTCAGCACTGGTCAATGTTGCAAGGGTAGCTGTTCCTCCTCAAGTCATTGCTCTCTCCCTCTTATTGTGTGCTATCTTTTCCTGCAAGGAGGGACACAAGCGGTGTTTCAGCCACAGTGATGGAGTGAGTGTGATTAACCCCTACCATAGAAGCTTTGAGTGAGACGAAGATGGGGTAAGGTGCCAAGAGGAAGGTAGTTCCCTGTGCGTTGTTAGTTGTTGTCACTGCATGACAGTGAGAGCGAGTCTAAAGGGTGCATAGGCAGGATGCTGAAGTGATTCAGTGCAGAGACAGAGATGGATAGGAAAGGGTGCAAGGGAAGTAAGAGTAAGGTGGGATGTGAAGGAGGAGGCTTACAAAGCAGAGTGCTGGTGATGAGAAGAGAAGGGAAGCAGAGTGAAGGCAAGTGAGATGGGATACTCACTTTTGATGTTCTCACAAGATCATTAAACCTCTTGCGGCACTGGATCCATGAGCGTGCATAAATACACCTTGCGCTCAACTCCTGAGCAATGCGCAGCCAGGCTGCCTTGATCTGCTGAAGAGGCTTCCTCCGGCCATCAGGAGGGAAGAGAATCTCCCTGCGCCCTCTAACAACATCGACAAGAACTTGGAGGGACTCATCATTAAAACGAGGAGCTGCCTTGCCTCTGGAAGAAGTCATAGCTTTGAAAAGAAGTGCAGGAAACCACAATGGAAAAGCTCAGGCTGGATGGCAGCTTTAAATGCAGCTGCTATTATGACTTCATCAGAGGCGGCCAGCCGACCCGATCCCACTCATTGGACCGGCCAGCGCACCTCCATGAAATTAACAAGGTACTTTAATAAAAATCGCAACTCTGCAGCTGTTCCCGCCGGAAGTGGCTCCCGAACCCGCCCACCATGCAACCTGACTCCAACCCGCCTCGGGAATTAAAATCGAGCCCGTGGAGTTAGTAATCCTTATTTTTTTTTAAAGCGTTATGGGGTGATCACTTGGGTGAAAAATGAATGGAAGGCAATTATTATGTTTGCCATTAAATTAATTGCCTTTATCACATTTGGTATTTCTGTCTGCAGTGTGCTTTAATAGCAGCTTCTGAGCCTGCTTCATCAGTATGTCATTGGCATAGAAGTTGGTTGAATGGTTTCAATTTTATTTAATGCAGTGGTGCAGGATGTATCAAAGACTGTTAAGCAGAGGGGCTCTGTCTAAGTTTTAAGGGCAGCTCAGAGAAATTGCTGAGCAGTGAGCTGATCCCTCACATCTCATGCTGCAAGGCATTGAGCAGGCCCTCCCTGTTTTGCTGCTTCCTCTCCTTCTGCCCTGATTTTCCTCGTCCAATGAGGGCTCCTGCTGCTGCTGCTCTGCCTCATCCAAATGCTGGCCTCTCCATAATGCGAGGTTATGCAGCATGCAGCACTCCACAAAGATGCAGGAGACTGTCTCTAGGACATATTGTAGGGATCCCCCCACCCCCAACCCATTGAGACACTTGAAGATCTATAATAATCTTGGTGGTCCCCTGGCTTTGGTTATACCTGTATTGCTGGGGTGTGGTGGGGTTTCGCGGGGGCCATTAGCCAGGTCTGTAGGGGGATTCTCTTGTCGCCCAGCAGCCAGCCTGTAACGTTCCTCAAAGGGTCAAATATTAGTGCGATGGTAGCTTGTCCCAGGAAATGCATTGTGGCAGTTCCCTGGGTATCTTGCACAGACCTGCAGGATGGTGTTCCTGTGACCAGCTACTAGATGCACATTGATGGCATGGTATCCTTTTCTATTTACATATATTGCTGGCTGATGTTCCAGTGTCCTGATGGCAACGTGTGTGCAGCTAATGATGCCCTGGAGGTGAGGGAAGCCAGCCAATGTTGAAAAGCCCCAAACTCTCTCGTTTCCATTGACTGCTGAGGTCAATGGGGAAGGTGATGTACTGCTCTTCCCAGATGAACATGACATCAGTCACCTGCTTAATACAGTTGTGCACTGCAGACTGTGATATTTAGCTGATGTCCCCTGTAGCAGACTGAATGAATCCAGTGACTAAAAACTTAAGGGCTGTGGTAACTTTGAGAGCCAGTGGCAAAGCATGCCCGCCTGGTCCAGTAGGCAGTAGGTCCTGTTCCAAGTGGCTGCAAAGGTCTGCCACAGCTTGCCTGGAGAAGCGTTGCCTCCTCCTGCAATTTTCCTCAGCTAGGTCCAAAAAGGTTACTCTTAGTCTGTACACACTGTGTGCTGGGTATGGCCTCCCACAAGCAGCCTTCCCTCACCTGCTGTCTTCTGAGAGGCCCAGCTGCTGGAGAATGCAGAGGCTGCTGAAGTTGCGGTTGGAGCAGCTCCTCCTCCAAGTGTTCTTCCATCCAGAATGAAGTAGTAGTAGCCCTCACAATCAGCAGCTGAAGCTCACTGAGGGTGATGAGGCCAAACAAAATGTACTGGGAAATCTCCTAGCAAACCAAACAGCAGAAAAGATACTCTGATCCAGAGAGTTGCAGCACCTGAGAGCCCCTTTTCATCCAGCTTCAGTAGCTCTCACACACCCATCACGCCAGGTTTTACTGGCAGGTCTGAGACTGGGTGGGGTTTCCCCAATTTTAAGTTAAAATGACAATAGAGTCCGGATGACATAATTGGAAGACGACTTTTATATTTTAATAGGACCACCGCCCCCCCCCCCCCCCCCCCGCCCCCCCACCCGTGCTTGCCTGGGACGGGTGCCTGTCCCAAACCAAAAATATCAGCGGGCATGAACGATTCGGGAGTGGAGTAGTAAGTTCCCAGACAGTATTGTAAACCACCCCCCTCCCCCAATTTATATCAGCTCTGCCAGGCGGACAGGTTAAAATCAGGGCTGTTGAGTCTGGAGGTGAGGTGAAATCTGGAAATGATAGAAAGAAAGATTTGCATTTATATAGTGCCTTTCACGACCACCGGACATCCCAAAGCACTTTACAGCTAATGAAGTACTTTTTGAAGTGTAGTCACTGTTGTAATGTAAGAAACGTGGCAGCCAATTTGCGCACAGCAAGCTCCCACAAACAGCAATGTGATAATGACCAGATAATCTGTTTTTGTGATGTTGATTGAAGGATAAATATTGGCTAGGGCACCAGGGTTAACTTCCCTACTCTTCTTTGAAATAGTGCCATAGGATCTTTTACGTCCACTCGAAAGGGTAGACGGGGCCTTGGTTTAACGCCTCATCTGAAAGATGGCACCTCCGACAGTGCAGCACTCTCTCAGCACTGCATTGGAGTGGCAACCTAGATTTTTGTACTCAAGTCTCTAGAGTGGGGCTTGAACCCCCAACCTTCTGACTCAGAGGCCAGGGTGCTACCAACTGAGCCACGGCTGACACTGATGAAATAATGCATGAGGGTTTCAATAGCAGGTGGGCTGAGGTAGGAGTGCATGCATATGATATTGTTGAGGTGGAAGTAGGCAGTTATTGTGATGAAGAGGACATGGGGTACTGAATTTGGATGATCAGCCATGATCTCATTAAATGGCGGAGCAGGCTCGAGGGGCCGAATGGCTTACTCCTGCTCCTATCTTCTATGTTTCTATGGGTTGGAAGCTCAGCCTGACAGTGAGCAAGATGCCAGAATTGTTAACAGTCTGGTTCAGTCTGAGGCCAGTGAAAGGGATGGAGTCAGTGGTGAGGGTACGAAGTTTGTTCCCGAGGCCAAAAATGATCACTTCAGTCTTCCCAATATTGAGCTAGAGAAAGTTAAGCCTGATCCAGATGATTGACAAGCAGTTTAACAACACAGAGGCAGTCGAGAGATTGAGAAAAGTGGTGGAATGTCATTGATGTGCATGTGGAAGCTGACTCTATGCCTGCAGATGTTGTCACCAAGGGGCAGGATAAGGATGAGGAAGGCGAACAGCCATGTGTAGATCTTCAGGGGTCTCTGGAGGTGATGGTGTGGGGGTTGGAAGAGAAGCTGGAGATGCTTTAGCTATGTTTAGATAGGAGTGGAACCAAACAACCGCAGACCCAACAAGCTGGACTGCAGAGGAGAGGTATTGGTGGGGAATGGCGTGGTTAAACACTGTGGAGAGGTCGAGCAAGACAAGGAGAGATAATGCACTATAGTCACAGATAATGTCATTTGTGACCTTGGCTAGAACTGTTTCGGTGCCATGAGAAGCTGGACAGGAGGGATTCAAATGGAGAGTTATGGGAGAGATGGGCATGGATCTGGGAGATGAATGGCACATTGTAGGGCCTTAGAAAGGAAAATGACTTTGAAGATGGGTCAGTAGTTGATGAAGACGGAAGGGCTATTCATGATGTCACCTAGCATAAGGGCCAGGAAGGGGATTTGAATCATCAGGAATTGAATCACCTGGAGCTGGATGTGAAGGGCTTCAAGGGAGTATCAGGTAGGCTTAATGGATGAGGTGGCCTGAAGAGTGCAGGAGGGAAGATGTGGGAAAAGCTGCAGAGACACAGTGGTTCATAGGTAGAATGGGTGGAGGAGTGGGGCAAAGCTATGGGGAGAAACTACACGAATGACCTCAATCTTGGTGACAAAGAAATCTATGAGCTCCTTGCACTTGATGTTTTTGATGAGGGTGGTCGGAGTTTAAGGATGACCTGTAAAATTCGCAATTATCGCGATTCGAAATAACGAGATAAAGCAGATTCATTTCATCAGTTTTATTTCAACGAAATGCTGTCATGATTAAACAGGACACAGAAGCCTGTAAAATGGCCACCGAGCATCGTGGCAGAAGCTTCCAGAATACAGTGGGCAGACAAGATGGCGTTCGAATAAACATTTCAGTAGAAGATTGGTTAATATGCAGCAAACACTGATAAAGACAGGATGCAACCTGTCTGCATTCGACACAATAGCAAAGATATAAGTGCTGGAATCATTTTCCATGCACAAGTAAGGACCATTGTAATGGGCAATCGAAGGCCCATCCAGACACAGCAATACACATATCAGTATCAGAAGGCCCCAAACCCAGTCAGGGAGACTCCTAGCCGGCTCAACAATGGGGAAAACATTAACGGATAGTTGGCCAGTTTAAGGTGCTACCGAAACCCATTAAAGGAAAGAATTGCCCCATGCTGGGAGTTTTGTGCACCAGTATTACACAAAGGACAAACATCAAGATTTGAGCGGGAGATAAGGGAACACAGTACTATAACTATAGTGAACAAATGTCCATCAAGGGCTTATTCTCTTGATTCGACTCTTGACTCGGGCTGAACTCTTGCTTATTATTCTCTTATCTGGCTGAGGACTGCTGAACTCTTATTCGCTTGCCGCTTCATGGACTCGCTTGACTGGTGAGCTTTTGATTGTCTCTCTGGACTTCTACAACCGTGTCCGAGCACTGTCGAGTTCTTCATGACAACGGGGAGCCCAGCCTGCTTGCCGGAGCAGCGAAGATAAACAAGTGGGGTACAGAGACCCCTTCCAACACGTGACAGTCAGGTGTCGCAGCGAAACAAGCCGAGAGCACCGTTTTAAAATTCTCCGAAGTATCACGAGTGGTGAGCATGTTTCCTCGATCCTACAAATCTAGATTAGTGTAGGTATTAATAGGGGAGGGTGGTTTTATTAAGGATAAATATAATGTGTTCCCCTTTTTACGATGTGCCGTGCGTTCCTCATTACCCTAGACCAAGTTTTATGAATGTATGTATACTTGTACTGTCATTAATTTGTGCCTATGACATGTACTTCATGATTTTGGACGTTATGCAATAAAGATTTCCATTTCGTACTATTCAACCGGGTCTATTTGAGTTTTCTCTGCATTACTGCTCTCGCACCTAAGTCCAGTGTTAGAACCGTAAGGGCGAGTGGGTCGAACCACTCACAGGTGCTTATTGCAACAAGGCTGGCCAGAGACCAGAGCAAGCAATAGTATTAGGCAACGAAGGCCTAACCCCGCACAAGCACCTACGAACCGTAACCCCATACAGACCCTTGCCCTTAAGGTTGATTCTGGAATAGTGAGCCGTTTTGTAAAAGGAGAGCAAACCATGGTAGTGCATGATATGGTCAAGCCAGATTTGGAAATGGATGACAAATCCAGCTGTGCACCAGGTACACTAAAGTTTGCATCCTTTAGACTTGAGGGAGCAGAGAAATGGGAGTGGTAGCAGGGGAGCAACAGGGATGGGAGTCATTGATAGCTTTGCTGGGAACAAGGACATTGATAATAGAGGTGAGGGAGTGATTATGCAAGGCGACAGTTGGCAATTAAGAATACTAATAATCGGTAAGAGTATAATAGGTTATCACTCTGGATTGGAAGCAGTCAGGTGCACCTGAGAGCACAAAATCTAGCTCACCATGCCTGTTCTTGCAAACCACATTTTGTGCACTTTATTTATTTTAAGTGATAGTCAGCATGGCTTTGTCAGGGGGAGATCATGTCTAACCAATTTGATTGAATTTTTCGAGGGGGTGACTAGGTGTGTGGATGAGGGTAGTGCAGTTGATGTAGTCTACATGGACTTCAGTAAGGCTTTTGACAAAGTCCCACAAGGGAGACTGGTCAAGAAGGTAAGAGCCCATGGGATCCAGGGCAATTTGGCACATTGGATCCAAAATTGGCTTAGTGGCAGGAGGCAGAGGGTGATGGTCGAAGGTTGTTTTCGTGACTGGAAGCCTGTGTCCAGTGGTGTACCGCAGGGATCGGTGCTGGGTCCTTTGCTGTTTGTAGTGTACATTAATGATTTAGATATGAATGTAGGAGGTATGATCAGTAAGTTCGCAGATAACACGAAAATTGGTGGAGTGGTAAATAGCGAGGAGGGAAGCCTCAGGCTACAGGACGATATAGATGGGTTGGTTAGATGGGCAGAATAGTGGCAAATGGAATTTAACCCTGAAAAGTGTGATGTTGTGGCGGATCGCCACCTAAAACGGGCATAATCCACTCTTCCGTCTGTGGACAAATTTCCAGCACCTTCCCCTTTAAGGCACCTTACCTTTAAGGCAGAAGGGGGCGGGGCCTCAGGTTTTACCCAGAGAATTCTGGGAGCAGTTTTTCTCAGCCATTTTGTGTGCCATGCAGTGAATAAAAGTTTCTTGTTTTCCACATATGGATTCAGCCTCCATTCGTGTTTCGCGGCAGCCTCAACATTGGTGACCCCGACGCTCAGAGCGTATTCCGAGCACTGCAATGGCGGTCACGAACGCAGTTTCCGTGAAACTGCCGGAGTTTTGGGAAAACCAGCCCGAAGCCTGGTTTCTCCAAGCTGAATCTCGCTTCCGGCTGCGAAATATCACCACAGATGGGACGAAGTACGACTATCTCGTCACATCACTCAGTAGCGCCACAGTTTCCAAGGTTTGGACAACGCTGCAGAACCCACCAGAGGAAGGCAAGTACGCACACCTCAGGACAGCACTCCTTAAAAAATTTACGGCCTCGGCATATCATCGAAACTGCCACCTCCTCGACCTTCCAGGCCTCGGTGATGCCTCACCGTCAGACCTCCTCTCCTACATGCTCTCCCTCACCGACGAGAGCCCACCCAGATCCCTCTTCCGCACGCTGTTCATCCGCCAGCTCCCTCTCAGCATCCGCCCAGCGATCGTGGCGTCCGGCCTCACGAACCTGGAAGCCCTGGCCGATGAGGCCGACAAGCTGCTGTCCGCTCACTCCAGCCGCGACGTCACTCCGGACCTGGCAGCCAATGCCTGGGCGCGCCCCTCACCATCCAGCACGCGGCCACAAGGGCCTGTCACCAGGCCCACGGGGCCTTCGCGCCCCACTAACCCGGGCCACTGTTACTACCACGCACGGTTCGGCGCCAGGGCACAACGGTGCACACCTCCCTGCTCTTTCAAGTCCGCCCCCGTTCCAGCCCCCGCGATGGCCGTGGGCCACGCGGGCTCCCTGCTGTTCGTCACGGATGACAAAACCGGCCGCCGGTTCCTGTGCGACACTGGGGCTCAGCACAGCATCATCCCGGCCTCCTCCCTCGACATCCAAAAGGGCGAACGCGGACCGGCGCTGGCTGATGCTAACGGCTCGGAAATCCGGACGTATGGCACCCGGACAGTCACCCTCGACCTCGCTGGTCACCGCTACCGATGGGAGTTCATCACTGCCAAGGTGCTCTCCCCCCTCATCGGCGCAGATTTCCTGTGCACCCACGGCCTACTGGTAGACATCCCTCGTCACCGCCTCGTGGACATGAACACCATGTCCCCCATCCTGGGCGCCATGGCCCCCCGTCAACCCGCCGACATGGCGTCACAGTGCCACGCCCGGGCCACGGATGACTACTCGGCACTCCTGGCCGAATTCCCGGCCCTTACCAATCCGACCTTCTCCACGGAGGCCGCCAAACACGGGGTGGAACACTTCATCCCCACCACAGGCCCCCCAGTGTACGCCCACGCCTGCAGGCTGGACCCGGCCAAACTGGAGATCGCGCGGACCGAGTTTACCACCATGGAACAGCTCGGCATCATCCGCCACTCCAACAGTCCCTGGGCCTCCCCACTCCACATCGCCCCCAAACCAGGCGGAGGTTGGCGCCCCTGCGGGGATTACCGCCGCCTCAATGACGCCACCACCCCTGATCGGTACCCCGTGCCGCACATTCAGGACTTCTCGGCTAGACTGGCCGGCCGCTCAGTCTTTTCCAAGGTCGACCTGGTGCGCGGCTACCACCAAGTCCCCGTCCACCCCGCGGACGTCCCCAAGACGGCCGTAATCACCCCCTTCGGCCTGTTCGAGTTCCTGCGGATGCCCTTCGGCCTCAAAAACGCGGCCCAGGCATTCCAACGGCTCATGGACTCGGTCCTTCGGGACCTGAAGTTCCTGTTCGTCTACCTGGACGACATCCTGGTAGCCAGTTCCTCCAAGCAGGAACACCTCGAACACCTTCGCATCCTGTTCGGGCGCCTCAGCGACCACGGGCTCATCCTCAGCCCAGCCAAATGCCAGTTCAGCCTGGACAAGATCGACTTCCTCGGCCACCACATCAACCATGCTGGGGCCATTCCCCTGCCCACCAAGGTGCAGGCCGTCCAACAATTTCCCCGCCCCACCACCATCAAAGGCCTCCAGGAGTTCCTCGGGATGGTGAATTTCTATAACCGCTTCATCCCCAAAGCGGCGTCCCTCATGAGGCCCCTGTATGAAGCCCTCCGGGGCAGGAGCGGCAAGATGGCGGTCGAATGGACGGCAGACGCGTCCGCCGCCTTCGATTCCACCAAGACCGCGCTCGCCAACGCCACCCTGCTCGCGCACCCACGGCCCAATGCCAGGGTAGCGCTCACCACGGACGCCTCCGACCACGCAGTCGGCGCCGTGTATGAGCAGTGGGTCGACGGCGCCTGGCAACCACTTGCCTTCTTCAGCCGCCAACTACGCCCCCCGGAGGTCAAGTACAGCACCTTCGACCGCGAGCTCCTCGCGCTGTTCCTGGTGGTCTGCCATTTCCGGTTTTTGCTTGAGGGCCACCCCTTCACTGCGTTTGTCGACCACAAGCCCCTGACATTCGCAATGGCAAAGACAACCGACCCCTGGTCCGCCAGGCAGCAGCGCCAGCTCGCGGCAGTGTCCGAGTTCACCACGGACATCCAACACGTCTCCGGCCGAGACAATGTGGTAGCCGACTGCCTCTCGCGCCCCGCCATCCACGCCGCACACCTAGTAGTCGACTACGCTCAACTCGCAGCAGACCAGATCACCGACCCGGATCTGCTCTCCGCACCCACCAACCTACCAGGGCTACGCCTGGCCGACGTCGCCTGTGGCCCGACCGCAGTCACGGTCAAGTGCGACATATCCCTATGTCAACCTCGGCCCGTCGTCCCAGCGTCCTGGCGCCACCGGGTATTCGACATTCTCCACAACCTCTGCCACCCCGGCGCCCGCGCATCCATCAAATTGGTAGCCAACCGCTTTGTCTGGCGCGGCCTTCGCAAGGATGTGCGTACTTGGGCCAACTCCTGCCTATCCTGCCAACGGGCCAAGGTACAGCAACACACGAAAGCACCCCTCGAGGAGTTTACCGTCCCCTCGCGGAGATTCGACCACATCCACGTGGACATCGTCGGGCCCCTGCCGCCGTCGCAAGGCCACACGCACTTGCTGACCATCGTTGACCGCACCACACGCTGGCCTGAGGCAATTCCACTGACCTCTACCACCACCGCCGACATCGCCAGAGCCTTCGTCAGCACCTGGGTCGCACGGTTCGGCGTCCCCTCCGACATGACGTCGGACAGAGGTCCGCAATTTACCTCTGAACTCTGGACCGCCGTCGCACGCAATCTCGGGGTGACCATCCACCGCACCACAGCGTACCACCCCCAAGCCAACGGACTGTGTGAGCGGTTCCACAGATCCTTGAAGGCATCTCTTCGAGCCAGCCTCCAAGACGGCGCCTGGACCGACCGACTTCCGTGGGTCCTCCTCGGCCTGCGCACCGCGGTTAAAGAAGACCTCCACGCATCGGCAGCAGAGCTCGTGTACGGTCAGCCGCTGCGCGTACCCGGCGAGTTCCTGCCCACCGCCACGACACCCTGGTCAGCCGACCAGCAACGCCACGACTTCGCCTCACCGGCGCTGCAGTTCGCCCCGGTGCCCATTGCCCGACACGGCGAATCCACCTCACACATCCCACTAAGCCTGCACCAGGCACGGTTTGTTTTCGTCCGGCACGACAACCACCGCGGACCCCTTTAAGCCCCGTACGACGGGCCCCACAAGGTGCTACAGGCTGGGGACAAGTTTTTCACCCTGCAAGTGGGCGACAGGACCGAAAAAGTGTCGGTGGACCGACTCAAGCCAGCACACTCGGAGCCCGGGGAGCAGGTCCCTGTAGCTCGTCCACCTCCACGCGGCCGACCTGCCCTCAAACCGGTTCACCCGGCTGCTCCACACCCGGCCGTTCCACGTCCACCGGCATCCTACAAGAGCCGCTCCGGCCGGCCCATCAGACCGCCGCACCATCTCGTCCACACCTCCTAAGCGGATTCTGGGGGGAGCTGTGTGGCGGATCGCCACCTAAAACGGGCATAATCCACTCTTCCGTCTTTGGACAAATTTCCAGTACCTTCCCCTTTAAGGCACCTTACCTTTAAGGCAGAAGGGGGCGGGGCCTCAGGTTTTACCCAGAGAATTCTGGGAGTTTTTCCAGAGAATTCTGGGAGCAGTTTTTCTCAGCCATTTTGTGTGCCATGCAGTGAATAAAAGTTTCTTGTTTTCCACATATGGATTCAGCCTCCATTCGTGTTTCGCGGCAGCCTCAACAATGTGATGCATTTTGGGAGGACTAACAAGGCAAGGGAATACACAATGAATGGTAGGACCCTAGGAAGGACAGCGGAACCTTGGTGTGCATGTACATAGATCCCTGAAGGCAGCAGGACAGGTAGATAAGGTGGTTAAAAAGACATATGGGATACTTGCCTTCATTAACTGAGGCATAGAATATAAGAGCAGGGAGGTTATGTTGGAGCTGTACAAAACGTTAGTTAGGCCACAGCTGGAATACTGTGTGCAGTTCTGGTCGCCACACTATAGGAAGGATGTGATTGCATTGGAGAGGGTGCAGAGGAGATTCACCAGGATGTTACCTGGGCTGCAGCGCTTCAGCTATGAAGAGAGACTGGACAGGCTGGGGTTGTTTTCCTTAGAGCAGAGAAGGCTGAGGGGGGACCTGATTGAGGTGTACAAAATTATGAGGGGCATAGATAGGATAGGTAGAAAGGAACTTTTCCCCTTAGTAGAGGGTCAATAACCAGGGGGCATAGTTTCAAGGTAAAGGGCAGGAGGTTTAGAGGGGATTTGAGGAAAAACTTTTTCACCCAGGGGGTGGTTGGAATCTGGAACTCACTGCCTGAAAGGGTGGTAGAGGCAGGAACCCTCACAACATTCAAGAAGCATTTAGATGAGCACTTGAAACGCCATAGCATACAAGGCTACGGACCAAGTGCTGGAAAATGGGATTAGAATAGACAGGGCTTGATGGCCGGCGCGGACACGATGGGCCGAAGGGCCTCTTTCTGTGCTGTATAACTCTATGACTCTGAGTGTGTAATTATTTTTCATTCCAATAGAAGGAAAAACTTTTTTGAGAGGTCAAAAGAGCAAAACAGGCCAAAGACTACTATTGGTGATTATAGTGGACAAATGCTTAACACATTCATTTGATATTCCTCTCTCTATACAATATTTTAACGGAGGGCATTAAAACATTGATTTTAATTTTACCCTGTGTAAGATTACTTTTCTCTTGTTCAGAATACAAAAGGCTAAGAAATCAAGCAAGTTATTTTCTAAATTTAATTTGACATACAATGTGACAGGTTGTGCCAGAAAGTAGTAACTTTTCATACAACCTTTTTCTTTCTAGCCAGACAACTCAAGACAAAGAATCTGATCAATTATTTTACAAAGGTTCTTTTCCTGCAGCGTCTTGTCCTGATGTCGTCCGTGGTTCTCCTAAAAACCCATGTCGAATGAGCTGTTTTACATAGGTTTCCTTTCCAAAATGCTCTGGTTAATTATCAAACATCAAAGAATCTCTTAACAGTTTGCAGGCCTTGCTTCCTTATCTCTGCAATTGTCCGCAATGTTTCTTCTTATCAGCTACTTCAGGTATAATCTTACAAAGGCTCCATTTTGTCTGGCTAACACATATGTTTCACTCTCACAGCATCCTGATGAAGGGCTGTTTCCGGGCTGTTAACATTTGTGAAGTTGTTGGTGTATTGTTGCTAGCTTTCTAGGTTGGCATGCATGACTGAGCAACCCCTCCCCCTCACCCCATGCCACCACCGTTACCACACTTTGAAACTCTCTTCTAAAACCTCTTTTCTTGCTATCTCTTCTCCCACTTTCAAAAGCTGCCTCAAGATTTACTGTTTTGACACAGCTGTTAATCACTTCCCCCTAAGTCCTCTCCTACTTCCTAGTGCAGCATCTTGGAACATTTATTACGTGAAAAGTGATATTTAAATTTGTTGTTCGATTTAGAGGGTAGTATTTTGCAGGGGCAAAACTTAGGAGTGGTAGGGCTTGAGCAGGGCAGGGGATATGAATGAGGAAAGAGGTGAGGAAGTGATCGTGATGGGCTTGTTGGGGAACTAAACCTGCTGACAGTCATTTTAGCCCATATATCAGCTTGTCAGCATTTTGTCAAAATATCAGCTTTTCTTCACTGGAATAGGAGATTGCTAGCAGCAGATTGGTTGGATGGTGGGACTGAAAGCTGTTAGAAGCAATCAATCGAATGTTACTCTTTCCCACTACTCGTGGCACGTGAACTTGAGAGAGAAATGTTTTCAGATGAGTTAATGGTTTCTGAAAATTCCAATTACAGGTGTGTTTCTTTGCTGTTTTTCCTGTCCCCAAAGAAGTTATATATAAGTAGACTGTTAAAACGCAGCTTTAAAAAAGAATAACATTTTCTCAAGGGAACTTTCTAGAGCATGCCCAACCGTTCTCTTTTGTGAAGGTTTATCTTCACGACTAGTTTCAGACACCTTTTTAACATAAGGAAGTTGTTCCTGTTGTGAATACATTAACCGGCTTTATTTGAGTATGAATTGTCAAGCAAATAAAATAGAGAGTTAGGTTGGAGTGGTGGTGAGTTTTATTTTATTTTTAAAATTACACTGAGATTCCCATATTTACCAATCTACTTCAACTGCGTTGTGTGATGTGGACCATTAGTCTGTAAGTTAGTTGTAGCGCTTGGTTATGTTATGTACCTTTGAAAGCAGTTTGCGGGCAATTTGTTTATGCGCTTGTGGTGGAGATCCCTTAGTTACCATACAGGAACATAGGAATGGGAGTAGGCGATTCAGCCCCTCAAGCCTATTCTTCCATTTAATTAGTGAGAAGTCGCACAACACCAGGTTATAGTCCAACAGTTTTATTTGAAATCACAAGCTTTCGGAGCTGCTGCTCCTTCGTCAGGTGAAGTGAAGGAATACGAATCGGCAAAGCATATATCGACAGAGAACAATGCCTGTGCAGCGTACAATGTCAGACGCCTACAGTTAATCTTTCTGACTGCCTTTTATCACACCTCGGCAGAGAAACAATCAGGTCAGCCAGGAAGGCACCACATCAAAGACATAGCAAGATACAACTGAGACAATGAGGTGGGGTCACAGGGGGTCTAATGTGGCAGATGCAGTCTGTATGGAAAACCATAAACTTTAAACTTTTTACTTTTTTTTTTACTGGAAATCACATCTGTGAACAAGCCAACGACGACTCGAGTCTGGATGACTCTACGTCATGTAGCGTGACAGGAACCCAAGATCCCGGTTGAGGCCGTCCTCATGGGTGCGGAACTTGGCTAACAGTTTCTGCTCGATGATTTTACGTTGTTGTGTGTCTCGAACGCTTACCCGCAGATCCGAGGCTGAATGTCCTTGACTGCTGAAGTGTTCCCCGACTGGGAGGTAACAATCCTGCCTGGCGATTGTTGCGCGGTGTCCGTTCATACGTTGTCTCAGTGTCTGCATGGTCTTGCCGATGTACCATGCTCCGGTGCATCCTTTCCTGCAACGTATGAGGTAGACAATGTTGGCCGAGTCACATGAGTATGTACCATGTACCTGGTGGGTAGTATCCTCACGTGTGATGATGGTATCTGTGTTGATGATCTGGCATGTCTTGCAGAGGTTGCCGTGGCAGGGTTGTGTGGTGTCGTGGTCGCTGTTCTCCTGAAAGCTGGGTAATTTGCTGTGAACGATGGTACTTTTGAGGTTAGGTGGCTGTTTGAAGGCGAGTAGTGGAGGCGTGGGGATGGCCTTAGCGAGGTGTTCGTCGTCATCGATGACATGTTGAAGGCTGCGAAGAACATGGCGTAGTTTCTCCGCTCCGGGGAAGTACTGGACGACGTAGGGTACCCTGTTGGTTGTGTCCCGTGTTCGCCTTCTGAGGAGGTCTATGCGATTTTTCGCCGTGGCCCGTCGGAACTGTCGACCATTTAATTAGATCATGTCTGATTTGTATCTTAACTCCATTTACTCGTCTTGGTTCCATATCCCTTAATACCGTGGCTAGACAAAAATCTTATCAATCTCAGTTTTCAAATTCTCAATTGGCCGAGCTTCAACAGTTTTTTGGGGGAGAGAGTTCCAGATTTTCATTACCCTTTGTGTGAAGAAGTTCTTCCTGACATCACCCTGACTGAACAGCCTAGCTCTAATTTTAAGGTTGTGCCCCCTTGTTCTGGACTCACCCACCAGAGGAAATAGTTTCTCTCTATCTACCCTACCAACTCCTTTAATCATCTTAAACACCTCAATTAGATCACCCCTTATATATCTTCGATACTCAAGGGAATACAAGCCTAGTCTATGCAACCTGTCCTCATAATTTAACCCCTTTAGCCCCGGTATCATTCTGGTGAATCTGCGCTGCACCCCCTCCAAGGCCAATATATCCTTCCTGAGGTGCCCAGAACTGATTGCAGTACTCCAGATGCGGTTTAACCAGAGCTTTATACAACTGTAGTGTAACTTCCACCAATTTGCATTCCAGCCCCCTTGAGATAAAGGCTAACATTCCATTAGCCGTGTTGATTATTATTTGTACCTGTCTATTAGTTTTTAGTGATTTTTGTACATGGACCCCTAAATCACTCTGCTCCTCCACAGTTGCTAGCTTCTCACAATTTAGAAAATACTCTACCTTTCTTAGGTCCAAAGTGGATGACCTCACACTGAACTCCATCTGCCATAGTTTTGCCCACTCACTTAATCTATCAAAGTCTCTTTGCAACTTTCTGCTCCCATGTACACTACTTACTGTGCCACCAAACTTAGTGTTGTCAGAAAATTTGGATATACGGCTCTCTTTTCCTTTATCTAAGTCATTGATAAATGGCTGTAACTATTTGCAACACCAAAGTTCTGATTGGTCCCCTTGGAGGACAAGATCAGATATCTGATTGGTCCCCTTGGAGGACAAGACATACCCAGAAGTTTGTCTGGAATGCGTAATTAGATCCTGCCTACCTGCGTAATCAAGATCTTTGCGACGTGTAATTTGATTCTTTCACTGTGACAACCAGGCTCCAGAGCTCACAGTGCTAACACTACTGCTTTCAGAGAACAGACAGGGCACACCCTCCCAGGTTAGGAGCGCTCACACTGCTGAGTTCAGATTGGAAGGGGTGAGGCTATGGAGGGATGTTAACATGAGGATGATAATTTTAAAATCAAGGTGTTGGTGGACAATGTTCCCCCTAAATTTTTTGGGTGCGCGGTCGATTAACGGGCTGCGGGGGACCTCCAGGGATGATGGGTGACTGGGACTTGCTGCGTGTTCGGATACGTGCAGCAGAGTTTTGGATGCGCTCAAGCTCATTGAGGGTGGAAGATGGGAGGCTGGCCAGGAGAATATTTGAATATTCAAGTCCGGCAAATAACACATAAATGTAATGTTAAGCATGTTGTAGGACCAACACTGAATATGCTCTCATTTTTTAATACTTATTTATTTATTGTCTATCACTAGTTGCCCTTGTGAGGGTGGTAGTAAGTTGATCTCTTGAACTGCTGCGGTCTGGGGGTGGGGGAGGAGAGGGAGAGCGTGGTGCAGGTATAAAGGGGGTCTTGCTCTTATCCCCCCACCCCCCCCCCTTTGGACCTGGATCACTTCTTCCTCCTCCCCACTGTTTCACCGTGCTCCCCCCAACAAGTTCCTGACCTTCTCTCCCTCAGTTCCTGACCTCCCCCCTGAGCTCCTGTCCTTCTCCACCCCATCCAAGTGCCTGACCGTCTCCCCACTCTCTGAGCTCCACACCCCCCCTTTGAACCCCTCTCTTCTCTCTCCCCCTTCGATCCCCTGGCAAACTGTAACTAGTGGAGTGCCACAGGGATCAGTGCTCGGGCCTCAGCTGTTTACAATCTATATTAATGACTTGGATGAAGGGACCGAGTGTAATGTAGCCAAATTTGCTGATGATACAAAGATACGTGGGAAAGGAAGTTGTGAAGAGGACACCAAGAATGTGCAAAGGGATATAGATAGGTTAAGTGAGTGGGCAATGTGGGAAAATGTGAGGTTATCCACTTTGGTAGGATAAATAAAAAAGCAAATTATTATTTAAATGAAGAGAGACTACAAAATGCTGCGGTACAGAGGGATCGGGGGGTACTTTTTTAAAAATTCGTTTATGGGATGTGGGCGTCGCTGGCAAGGCCAGCATTTATTGCCCATTCCTAATTGCCCTTGAGAAGGTGGTGGTGAGCCATCTTCTTGAACCGCTGCAGTCCGTGTGGCGAAGGTACTCCCACAATGCTGTTAGGGAGGGAGTTCCAGGATTTTGGCCCAGCGACGATGAAGGATCAGCGATATACTTCTAAGTCAGGATGGTGTGTGACTTGGAGGGGAACTTGGTGGGTGGTGTTCCCATGCGCCTGCTGCCCGTGTCCTTATAGGTGGAAGAGGTCACGGGTTTGGGAGGTTCTGCCAAAGAAGCCTTGACAAGTTGCTGCAGTGCATCTTGTAGATGGTACACACTGCAGCCACGGTACGCCAGTGGTGGAGGGAGTGAATGTTTAAGGTGGTGGATGGGGTGCCAATCAAGTGGGCTGTTTTGTCCTGGATGGTGTCGAGCTTCTTGAGTGTTGTTGGAGCTGCACTCATCCAGGCAAGTGGAAAGTATTGCATCACACTGCTGACTTGTGCCTTATAGATGGTGGAAAGTCTTTGGGAGTCAGGAGGTCCAGAACACCTGGCCTCTGACCTGCTCTTATTACCGCAGTATTTATGTGGCTGGTCCAGTTAAGTTTCTGGTCAATGGTGACCCCCAGGATATTGATGGTGGGGGATTCGGCGATGGTAATGCCGTTGAATGTCATGGGGCGGTGGTTAGATTCTCGCTCGTTGGATATAGTCATTGCCTGGCACTTCTGTGGCGCGAATGTTATAGGTACAGCAAGTAATTAGGACAGGTACAGCAAGTAATTCGGAAGGCTAATGGAATGTTGGCCTTTATTGCAAGGGGGATGGAGTATAAAAGTAGGGAAGTCTTGCTACAACTGTACAGGGCGTTGGTGAGACCACACCTGCAGTACTGCGTACAGTTTTGGTCTCCTTATTTAAGGAGGGATATACTTGCATTGGAGACAGTTCAAAGAAGGTTCACTAGGTTGATTCCTGAGGTGAAGGGGTTGTCTTATGAAGAAAGGTTGAGCAGGTTGGGTCTATACTTATTGCAGTTTAGAAGAATGAGAGGTGATCTTATTGAAACATATAAGATTCTGAGGGGGCTTGTCAGGGTAGATGCAGAGAGGATGTTTCCCCTCGTGGGGGAATCTAGAACTAGGGGGCATAGTTTCAGAATAAGGGGTCGCCCATTTAAAACGGAGATGAGGAGGAATTTCTTCTCTCAGAGGGTCGTGAATCTTTGGAATTCTCTACCCCAGAGAGCTGTGGAGGCTGGGTCATTGAATATATTTAAGGTGGCGATAGACAGATTTTTGAATGATAAGGGAGTCAAGCGTTATGGGGAGCGGGCAGGAAAGTGGAGTTGAGGCCGAGACCAGATCAGCCATGATCTTATTGAATGGCGGAGCAGGCTCGAGGGGCTAAATAGCCTACTCCTGCTTCGATTTCTTATATTCTTATGTTCTCCTCTCCCCCACTTCAATCCCCTCTCCTCCCTCCCCCCTTTGATCCCCTGCCCCCCTTGATCCCCTCTCCTCCCTCCCCTCCCTTCGATCTGCACAGAACCGAAAAAAGCGTGGTGGTGCAGGCAGCAACTGCCACACCATTGGGTACTGCACAGGCACGACCGGATCGAGTGCGCATGCGCAATACCAAATGGGCGCGCATGCACAGACAGAGTCAAAAACACTGTGTAAATAATCACTCCGTTGATATAGTGAAAAGCTGAGCCACCAGTACAGATCCCTGGGAGACACCACGAGTCACATCCAACCAATTGCAGTACATAACCATTGTCCCTACTCTCCGTCTCCTACCTCCTAACCAATTCCCTAGCCATGTCTATAAGTTGCCTCCAATTCCATGTGCTTTCATTTTGCTAACAGTCTCTTGTGTGGACTGTGGAGCCTTATCAAATGCCTTCTGGAAATCAGGGAAAGAGTCGTATTTGAGCGGTCAACGTCTATGAGGAAGTGTGAAGTGTGACATTTATAATCAATAAAACATTAATCGACTGAAAACTCCAGATTGGAAACAGTCAGTCAGGTCCACCTGAGAACACAACATTCAGCTCCTCTTATTCCTCAAAACCATGTTTTTATGTATTTTAGTGTTTAAAAAGTTATTTCAGGGTACATTGGCCTAGAAATTGGATATGGCCATGAAACGGGCAGTTAAGGCCCAACGATGTTAAGCTGCGCCAGGTCAAAATGGTCTAGGTAGCACACAAAATTCGTGCTCAATCCTCATTAACATGATTGTATTAACATGATTGTAGTCTTGATCTCAGCGTTAAAACCGCTGCTCATTGGCTTACTGCACTTAAGGCATGCCGGTAAATGGAGCGGCGAAGTCAAAACTCACAGATCGGGCGTCAAGTGAGCGTTGCACACTCACTGGCGTCACGACCTGCATAATCTACATATCCCTAGTGAGTGTGGACATCGGCAGCGCTGCCAGCCATCCAAAAATGGCAGCCGCCGCGGGACCCACCGGCAGAGGACAGAAGAGCGGCCGCCACCATTTTTTCGCCTGAATCTGGCAGTAATGGTTGGCGCTAAACCCCCAAATTTCTAGGCCAATGGCTTTTATTTCCCATACAAGAAAATAATTCTTCGACTGAATCAACATAGAAATATAAACCAGAAATTACTGTTGCGAATAATAGCAGACAAAGGCTTAACATGTTCAAATGACTTTCCTTCTGCTATTTTAATGGAACACATTAAGCCATTTATTTTAATAGGTGAACTCCTCTGTCAAAATGGCGGACAGAGTAATGTTGCATTATCAACAACAGTCATTTCTAGCCTCAGATGTTAGAAATTGTTTGAAATGCGCAGCACCATAATTAGCCTCTAAAAGAGGAAAAGGCAGGCTCATGTTTGGGTGTGGCCTATTATCAGAACTCAGTTCTAAGATTTTATCTCAATTATTGACTTACCCTTATCCTTCATGCAGCTACTTAAAAATCAAAGGTGTTTATTTAAAATGGGTAAATTAGCACAGCCTCAATACATGTAATCCCACACCTGCCTTTGGGCTGCCATGAGTTCAGGACAGATGCCACAGTGAGCCAGTTTTGTCTTGTGAATGTAGAATGCATTGCTGTTTAGGATCATTATAAGATTTCAGTTCACAAGTTAATGTGATATATCTGAGATTAGATTTACTGTACTTTGTAAAGTTTGTTTGAAGTTCCTAAAACTACTTTATTTTAATATTTAACATACAAGTAATCCTTCCAGGAGAAATTATTTTTAGCTTGAAAGGCAAAATACAGCAGTCTCCAAAGTGTGCCAGATACATCAAATAAAGTACCAAAAATTAAGATGTTCTGGGGATAATCCCCCCTGTCCCTCTATGAAATAAATCTCATGCCTTTAGCACTCACATCTTCCATTCAGTAAATTCTAAATTCACCACTGCTGCACATACATTTTTTTTCTACTGTAGTAAAAATGATGGAATGTTAAGTATACAGCAATGTTGAATACGCAGGTTAACTTATGGTAAGACCATGTCCCACTGCATTTTCAGTATAACTCCTCGTCTTCACAGATCTGAAGATTTGCATTTAGTTTGCTCAGTTGGTAGCAGCCTCGTCAGGTTGTGGATTCAAGTCTCACCACAGACTTGAACACATAATTGAGGCTGATATTTCAGTGCAGTACTGAGGGAGTGCTGTATTGTACTATTCAAAGAGCAGGACATTCTTCTAAGATCCCGGCCAACATTCATTCCTCAAATAGTGCCACCAAAAGCAGATTACCTGGTCATTTATCCTGTTACTATTTGCTGTGTGTAAATTGGCTGCCATGCTTTTTGAGATGTCTAAAATATCTTAAAGCCACTATATAAATGGAATTCCTTTACTTACGGCTGCTTTTGGTCTAATAGCTTTTTTAGGGCTGTGTCAGCTTTTTTGAAGTTATTGGTCAGTTTTTACCAGTTTCCTAGGTTGGCAATGTTGAGGGGTCAAGAATAAGGGGTCATAGATAAAAGATTACATGCAAGAGATTTAGAACAGAGAGCAGAAGTAACTTGTTTACAAAGAGAATGCTGAATTCACTTTCAGGATTAATGATTGAGGCAGAACTATGTCAACATTCAAAATTGGACCGGATTGGCGAATGAAGGAAAATAAGTTGAAGGGATATGGGAACTGGATGAGTAAATGTGATTAGGAATATTTGCTCACGTGGAGGGTAAATGCTGACATGGACTGGTTAAGGTTAAGCCAAATGGTCTGTTTCCATGTTGTAACTTCTACGCATTTCTATGTATGGCATTCCATGAAGGCGGGGAATGAGGTTGACATGTGGGGGAAGTTGATGTGGAGGTGAAGTCGAAAAAGGAGAGAAGGAAGGCAGAAAAATCAGAGGGCAATGAAACAGGATAGGTTCCTGTGCAAGTTGAAATCGCCAAAGACCTGGTTGAGACTGGGAGTGGAATGGAAGAAAATAAAAACAGAAAGTGGTGGAAATACTCAGCAGGTCAGGTAGCATCTGTGGCGAGAGAAACAGAGTTAACGTTTCAGGTTGATGACCTTTCGTCAGAACTGGAAAAAGTTAGAGATGTAACAGGTTTTAAGCAAGTGCAGGGGCAGGGGAGGAAAGAACAAAGGGGAAGATCTGTGATCGGGTGGAAGATAGGAGTGATTAAATGACAAAAGGGATGATAGTGCAAGGCAAAAGGAATGGAAGTGAAATGGAAGAGTTCCATATATTAAATAGCCCTATAATCTTCCTGACTCTTTCAGATCAAAAATGTCATTGGTAACATTGTCTCAAATGCTAATACCTCTGCAACTGAATTTAAAAAAAAAGATAAGCTGCATCATTTAAAAAAAAGTTAGCACCTACGTTTAAGCCTCAGTACTAGGCCTCGTTTCCATGACAGCGGAGGAGCTGCAGAGTGAGCGCGCGTGCGCAGAAGGGCTCGGCTCAGCCTCTCCTCACAAGCAAAATGGCAGCGAGTGCGGCGGCGCAGCTTGTGCTGCTGCTGTGTGGAGGTGAGCGCCGCGGGGCGGCTTGTGGTCCCCGAATTACTGAATGCCTTTAGGTTTAAAAGGAAGAAGGATAAAAACACAATCAAAACAATTCATCAGCTTCCTCGGTGCCTTTGATTTAGATGTGTTTTGTCTCTCTTTCTATTGCAGTGGCTGTTTTCCGGACCGCTGCGGTGTCTTCCTTTGCTATAGATTTGGATGAATCGTAAGTAGTCGCACACTGAGCTTGTGGAGAGTGATATAGTGTCTGTGGAGAGTGATATAGTGTCTGTCACGCTTGTATTAAACAAGATACGAAACTGTACACACTCGAACTGGACAGGGTGAAACATTTTATTTAAAGCAATCCTAAGCCATGTGCATTTGTCAAAAATGCAATTTGTGTCTGTGTTTTATATTAAATGCATATTAATTCCCGCACAGTTTTTTTTTGGGGGGGGGGGGATTGCAATACTGACCAGGAGTCAAACGAATATAAGAAAGATGATGCTGTGAACTCCTGAAGACGCATTATGGGTACTTTCAGTTCCCCTCAAGCTATATGTAAATCACAGCCAGGCCAAAGCGTTTGAAACTCACTGGTCAGGTAATGTTCCCATAGGGAGGAAGAATTTCCTACTGCAGTTTTGTGAAGCGAAATAGCTCTAAAATGAGTTACTCCGCTTTGAGTGAGATAGATCAGACTGTGTTAAATGGTAGTTAATTTGTTGCAATGCCAGTTGTGTTCGTATAGAGTTTTGTTATTTATCTTTGCAGGGCAAAATCCAAATTGGAGCTGTGGAATTACTGTAGTCAAGTCTACATTCTATAATGTATGTGAAGTTCACCCTATTAGATTTCAGTGCGTTTGTTTCAGGGGACAGTTGTTCTGTGCATCACTGCTGACAGCAGTCAGCATAACTGCATATGCATGTTTCTGCAATGAATATACTATTTACATAGTGTACAATTTGCAAAGATTGTGGAATATGATATTTTATGAATTTAGATATTGTAGCTACAGCTGGAGGATTGGATGAGAACAGCTGCAGGAACCTTTTTGTGCAATGTATGTTAGCAGCTGTGCTGGTTAGAGCCTACCTGCAGTAGATGTGCTGACTCTATTTTAAATATGAGCTGTCTTTATTGTGCAGTAAACTATTTACATGTGTCTGTATGTGTAAAGTTACAATGATTCGGGCTGGTGGCTGGCTGTGTCCTGCATGTTAATACGGTAATGCTAAAACATAGCATGGCTGCTATGAAGATTCTGCTCACTTTGTGGGAGTGTTGCTTTGAGTGTCCTTGTTGGAAATATATCCTGTTCTATATCATTCAAGTGAATGAGTCTTGCTTTGCTGTTAAAGAAAATATATCCATGCTAAGGCCCAGAATAAAAGTGGTCTTAATACACAATACATTTTTCCTTCAAAAATCATATCTCTTGCTGACTTAAGATTGGCAGCTGTCTCTCCTCTTCTCCCCGCCCCCCCTTGCCTTGCCTTGCCTTGACTAGAGTGCAATGGCCAATGTAGCATTCGAACTGATACCCTGGCTGATTTATTGAATTGAACCTTGGCCCTTTTGATCTTGATGGCATCACATCTACCCACTAAGCATTTACCCCAAAAAGGTAACCTGTAGTTATTGAGGTCACAGTTACAGTTTTTGTGTGACTTTCCTTGAGTACTACTTCATAGAATCAAATAATTGATATCAGTTGAAGATTTTAGCAGAGAGGGTCGTGTTGCTTTGTCAAATATGTTCTAAGTACACTGAAATAATTTCTGTAGAATTGCAGTTGGTTCTGAATGTAGTGCTAATTTAAAAAAAACTAAGTTTGTAGACTGGAAAGATGGGATAATCCGAAATAGTGAACACAGACTTGTCATGCTTGACTAATTTAATGGAATTCTTTGGGGAAATTAGAGTCTGTAGACTTGGAGAATGCAGGAGATAGATATTGGTGTATTTAGACTTTCCAAAAACACTTTGAGAAAGTGCCACATGAGACTTGTTACAAAGTTAAGGTCCTTTATATTAAATGTAAAGCGGCAGCATGGATGAAGGATGGAAAGCGAAGGGTATAGTTTCAGATTGGGAAGAGGTTAGTGGTGTGCCCCAAGGATATCTTTAGTACTTCTCTTCATATAAGGAAGAAAAAAGGAATTTATGTAGCATCTTTCACGTCCTCCAGTCGTCCCAAAGTGCTTTAAAGCCAATGAAGTACTTTTATTTTTTTGAAGTGTAGTTAGTCACTGTTGTAATGCAGGAAATGTGACAGCCAATTTGCTGTTAAGGTCCCACAAACAGCAATGTGATAATGACTAGATAATAATGCATAAATTATATGCAGATGGACTAATCTTAAAATTTGCTGACAACAACAAAAAATTACTCAGCATAGCAAACCGTGTGGAAGAACATGGGCCTTCAGAAGAATATTGACCGGTTAGGGAAATGGGTGATATGTGGCAAATTCAGTTAATTGTAAATAAATTAGAATTACATTCTTTCCGGATCTGATTGACAGCAGCAATAATAGCAGAATCTAAACCCTGCTGTCACATGTGAACTCGCTGGTGTCTCAGCAAGTGGGATGAACAAGTGAATTTTTTTTGGGGGGGCGGGATGGTGACTAAGAATGAAACTATAACCTAAATAAACTTTAAAACAGAACTTCAATTGGATAAAGGTCATAAAAAGGGCAAATAGCATTCTGTGTTTTATGTAAAAGGGCAACAATTACAAAAGCAAGGAGGTGATAAATCTGTACAAGACATGGTTGGAGCACACTTGGAGCATTGTGTGCATTTTTTGGTATCCAAAAAATATTGGGATGCAAAAGATGCAATGTGGATTTACTATCATGATACCAAGGATGAAAGGATATAGGTAGGATCACAGACTTACAAAAATAGGGCTGTTTTCATTAAATTGTTGGAACAGAAGGGGTATGGGAAGGATCTAAAAGCAGTGTTCAAAGTTTTGAAAGAGTTAGGGAGAGTAACTAGAATATTATTTCAACTGGTTGGTGAATGGGTAACAATGGGGCATACATTTAGGATTACTACTGAAAGCATAAAGGGGATGGTTAGAAGAAATGTTCTTTATGCATCAGGTTATTAGAATATAAAATTCATTACTGTGAGTGGCTGTCGAAGCAGTGTCGATCATAGCATTTAAGAGGGAACTAAAGTAAATATTCGATGGGGGAAAATATATTAAAGGCTACAGAGAAGAGCAAGATAATGGGATTAGAATAGATAGTGCTGATGAGGTAGGACTAGTACAGTCCTGGTTCAGTGAGCTGAAAGGTACCCTCCTGTGCTGATATTTCTATGGTTTTATGAAACTATTCTAAACACTGTTATACAAACAGGGCTGTAGTAGAGCTTAACTTTCCATTGTTTATGTGCCCAATGATGTGTAAATGGTCTGCAGGGTGAGCTAATTCCCTGTGCTTGTACTACTAAATCCAGCTTTCTTATCCTGGCGGCAGAATCACAGACCCAGAAAAAAAACTGGGTCTATGATTCCACCCTAGGATAAGAGCATAGGATTAACTAGTGTAAATGGCAGGAGCTGGTTCACAGTTGCCAGATTCCCAGAATTCAACCTAAACAACTAGCAGTACAAAAGTGGCTTAAGATGTGTAAATCAACAGAACACATCCAGTGCTGATTTAGGATGTCCTGTGTGCATCACAGCTTAGTATGGAGGTATTTTAGTTGCAATGATGAAAGCAAAGTGGACTCTTGGGCAAGGGTTTACTTTGAGAGAACCCTGTTGTGGTAGACTTTTCAATGGTTCTTCATATCCCAAGAGTTGTTTCAATCTGTTGGCTGGAAGAATAACTTGGCATGGGATTTAACTTCATATTACAGTATTTGTAAATTTGCTTTAAAGTTTGCAATGTATTCTTGTTCACACTTTGATGGTTAATTACTGCAAAGGGAAACAGGCTTTGGTTTTGTAAGTTATGCACTGAAATATAAATGAATTCTTTCTTGGGTGCAGCAAAGTTGTGAAACATTTCCTGTTTTTATGTTGTCGTCCATTTTAGTTGCTTTGTTTGGTGTCTTGGTTCCTGTTCAAAAAATCTTGTGTAAGTAGTGTTGCAAAGAAGAGGTGAAAAGGAGTAGGCATGCATTTCACTTTGTGAGAGGCTTCATGTATGTGACTATGTTGTTGGATTGTCTATACTGCTCCAACTCTGTAGAAGCAAATAGCTATAGCATCTCTTTAAAACTAAATGTGTTTTAGTAATCATTTAGATTTTTCAATGCTTTCATGGTATAAATATATTTAAGGGCTAAAGTTGGTTATATGTAAACACCTCAAGAGTTCCATCAAAGCAAGCAGTTCAAACTCCCCCCAGCAGCTCTGTTTTTAAATTGAATATTGTTTGCAAATATTGAAGTATGAGGTCTCTAAATGACTCACTGGGTAAATGCACCATATAGTCTGATGAGTGGGACCAACAAGTTATTAGATTGAATTATTGGTCTATGCTAAGATAGTTGATCTTGGGTAAGGTGCTACATTTGATCAGTGTTTCTGAGAAAGGATGTGGAGAAAAAAAATCAACCGGGGTTCAAGCTTCTGACTCGCATATTAAGTTTGTTTTTTTCCTTCCTTCTGATTGTCATGGGCCACAGCAAAAAGAGCACTTCAGAACTGTTCCTGTGTCCGCCAATTACTGTTGCAGCAAAAAATAAATCACGAAAATGGTTGATATCAGAAACCATATGAAAACCTAGTATGTATCTAAGGGTATTGTATTATCTAACCCCAGGACCACAGAATAACAGTTTTCTAAACTCACGAGAAAGAAAATCTAGTCATGTGGCAGTTTTTGTGATGTCCAGCTTTGCACGCATTGGGCCAGATGTTGCTGGAGCAGGGCATCTCGCGACTTTTTTCTGCAACATTCAGCTCCAAAAAAAATTTGCGCCTCAACTTGCCTGAAGTGCGAGTTGCTAACGGAGTGGTGAGGACAGCAGGACACCTGGGACCTTTGTGAACAACGGGACCAACAGGGCATCTCCTTAACCAATGAGATTTAAGGATTGAGAAATAAACGGAGGAAGGACTGAGAAGGGGAGTAAATTAGAGTGAGTGAATTCAATGTCAAATCAAGTACAGAAAGAGAAATAGAGAGAGAGAAAGAAAGATTGGATTAAGAGAGAAAAGAAAAAGACGGAAAGGAAAAGTAAAAAAAATTTAAATTAATTTGACATTTTAAAAATCTCCTAAAATATTTCACTACCTGAAGGAATGACTCCACAGTTTAAATATTCACTTTTTAGGCCTGTGAGGTTGATTGGCAGTCATTAACAATAACAACTTGCATTTATATAGTGCCTTTAATGTAGTAAAACATCCCAAGGAGCTTCACGGGAGTGTTATCCGAACCACATAAGGAGATATTAGCACTGGTGACCAAAAGCTTGGTCAAAGAGGTAGGTTTTAATGAATGTCTTAAAGGAGGAAAGAGAGGTAGAGATGTGGAGAGGCTTAGGGAGGGAATTCCACAGCCTAGGGCCCAGGCAGCTGAAGGCACGGCCGCCAATGGTGGAGCGATTTAAATCGGTGATGTGCAAGAGGCCAGAATTGGAGGAGTGCAGCGATCTTGGAGGGTTGTAGGGCTGGAGGAGGTTACAGAAATAGGGAAGGACAAGGTCATGGCAGGATTTGAAAACAAGGATGAGAATTTTAAAACTGAGGCGTTGCCACTGTAGGTCAGCAAGCACAGGAGTGATGGGTGAACGGGACGGAGCGAGTTAGGATATGGGCAATAGAGTTTTGGGTGAGTTCAAGTTTATGGCGGGTGGAAGATGTGAGGCCGGCAGGAGAGCATTGGAATAGTCAAGTCTAGAGGTAAAGGCAGGTGTGAGGATTTCAGCAGCAAATGAGCTGAGGCAAGTGTGGAGACGGGCAATGTTACGGAGGTGGACGTAGGCGAACTTGGTGATGGAGCAGATATGTTGTCGGAAGCTCATCTTGGGGTCAAACAGGACGCCACGGTTGTGAACAGTCTGGTTCAGCCTCGGACAGTGACCAGGGAGAAGGATAGAGTTGGTGGCTTGGGAACAGAGTTTGTGGCGTGGTCCAAAGCCAATGGCTTCAGTCTTCCCAATATTTAGTTATAATTATCACTTTGTTATAATGGTATTTACACTATTAATTGCTAGACTTGACTTTCTGTGGTGAGTTTAATGTGCAAAGTACTTTTGAAGTGTAGTCACTGTTGTAATGTAGGAAACACAACAGCCAATTCGTGCACAGCAAGGTCTCACAAACGGCATTTAAATAAATGACCAGATGTGTTGGTTGAGGTATAAATGTTGGCCAAGATACCGGGAGAACTCCCCTGCTCTTTAAATAGTGCCATGGATCTTTTCTGTTCATCTGAGAGGGCAGATGGGGCCTCAGTTTAATGTTTCATCTGAAAAATGGCACCTCCGACAGTGCAGCGTAGCTTATGTGCTAAAGTGTCTGGAGTGGGGCTTGAACCTATGACCTTCTGATTCAGATTTGTAGGAACTGCCACTGAGCCAAGGTTGGCAATTGTTAGTAAGATAGTATATTCCAGTCAGTTGGTAGAGAATATTGGAAGTTTTGGAATAAATATCATATTAACTAATTGAGAAATTTGAAGTCTCAGCATGTTTAGCTTCCTTTCTATACAATGTATCTTTTTTGTTTTGTATAAAATTGGTACAGTAATGCAGTTTTGCTCTAACGTGGTAGATTGTGAGTGGAACATTATAATTGTGAGTGGAACATTATAAAGTAAGGCAATTATTCGATGTGAGTTATAATTGCACCTGGTACTTACTGCTGCTGAAAGTCAGTACATAACAACAACTTACATTTATATAACATCTTTCAGACAATGAAACAACCCAAGATCATTTACAAGAGGGTTGGAAGACATTGTGCAAAAAGTTAGGGGTAGTGATCGTAGGCACAGGGAAGGAGATAGACTTTTCAAAATGATGAGACCGTAGGAAGGCGGAGTGATGCAGGGGTCTGGAGGCTGAAGGCTCTGCCACTGATGATTGGGGAAGGGAAAATCCGTACAGTGGGCCAAAGATGGAAAAGCAGAGGGTGTATGCTGGGATGTAGGACTGGAGAAGATTACAGAAGTAGGGTGGGATAAGGTTATGGGATTTAGTTTCTAGTCTATCAGTTAAATAACTGAATTTGCTCTTCAACAATGATTTTTTTTTTCAAATGCTAGTGGCTTAAAGGATAACCGTTCTGATTGGGTTGTGAGGTACATAACAATAGTTAGCTATGGTTTTTTATTCGTTCCTGGGATGTGGGCGTCGTTGGCAAGGCCAGCATTTATTGTCCACCCTAATTGCCCTTGAGAAGATGGTGGTGAGCTGCCGCCTTGAACCTCTGTAGTCCCGTGTAGTGAAATTATTCCCACAGTGCTGTTAGGGAGGGAGTTCCAGGATTTTGACCCAGTGACGATGAAAGAATGGCGATATATTTCCAAGTCAGGATGGTGTGTGACTTGAAGGGGAACTTGGGAGGTGATGGTGTTGTGATTCAGATCATGTCACATCAGATCTGTCAATTGAGCACGATTAGAAATTAGTTATTGTTACTCAACTCGAGCAGCAAGTTAGTAAATCCTGAAATGGACATCAGCTTGACCTAGTGCAGTGTTGCTTACTTTTCCAATTACTGCCTTGCTCGAGTGCCACTCTTTGGAAAGCTAAAGCATGTTGCACCGTGGAGACATAGGTGTGTGCTTGCACTTCCCTGCGTAGGGAGATCCTAATCTAGATTGCTGTGGGCAGGAAAAGAAAAATAAAGTAATGGGTTAGGGCTAATAATTCCATCTTAATTGGCTCCTTTCACCGGAGAGCAAATAACAGAGGCAACAGCACTGAATTGCAAGCTCCAGAGGTATGTGGAACAGCAAGTGTGCTTAGGGTGAGGCATGGGCTACTCAATGAGCACCACTGTCTAGCGCTTTCTTGTACACTTTGCCAGGAGTTGTGTCACTACAATGGGTGGAGCTTGAGTAGGCATACTGTGCTATGCATAGTTTGTGCATGGTGGGTCAATGAACGATCCAGTTTCTCATAATCTGCAGAACTGCTCATTTTCTGCTGTTGGTGGTAAAGCCCTGCCACAGGAGCCTAATGCCTGAGATTCCTGACTCATTGTGGGTAATTCTAACCTAGCCGCCAGTCAGGAAATGGGGGGGTGGGGTTGTCAGGTGAGTTGCCTGTTACACCCTATCAGATTTTACTCCCCATTGAAGACAGGTTAAAATTACCCCAATTATGTCTGAAGCCTGTAATTTATAAAGAACATCTGAACCTTCCCACTGTTCTGATACACTTCTGAGAGAAGTCGCACAACACCAGGTTATAGTCCAACAGCTTTATTTGAAATCACAAGCTTTCGGAGCGCTGCTCCTTCGTTAGGTGAAGTCACCTGATGAAGGAGCAGCGCTCCGAAAGCTTGATCAGGTGACTTCACCTAACGAAGGAGCAGCGCTCCGAAAGCTTGTGATTTCAAATAAAGCTGTTGGACTATAACCTGGTGTTGTGCGACTTCTCACATTTGTCCACCCCAGTCCAACACCGGCATCTCCACATCATGGCTGATGCACTTCAGTAGCACCCCATGTACTCTCCTATAGTAAAGTCATCCTATTGTGGTGACAATACCATGTTAACCTATTTTGTGTATTCAAAATAGAGTAACAGATGCCTGAAAGTGTTGCAAGTCTGTTGGGTTCATGACATTGTAAACTGAGAACAAAGCTCAAGCTGGTTATTAAAGGGGAGAAAACATTATGTAGAATTTTTTTAATGCCAATTTTCTGTCCTCCTATCCTCAAGGCACTGACTCCATTTTGTAACATGGCTCCACAGGTGCTGAATTCCCTCTCTGGTACCTCACCCAGTGGTCATTATTCATGTGTTTATGCCTTGATGGTGAGTTTTGGTAGGCCATTTGACTTTGGAGGGCATCATAGCTAAGCCTAGTCCTACCCTCACATGACATCTATACATGCATCCTTCCAGGAGAGTTTGATGGATAGTGCTCAGGATCAGGAACATGGTTTTATTCTCCCTAACCCAGGAGGGCAGTGACTCACTAAATAAATTGAACCTTTGGGGGGGACACTAGGCAATCCTGTCTGAATACAATACTAGCCCAAGGAAAGTACCTATACTCTATTAGCCTGTATGTTTCGATGCACATGTTAAAAAAAAATTAAAATTATCGAGTTTAATGTCCTGTAATTTCAGTGCATTGTCTTCTGAATGTGCAGAACCAGTGTTTTGATTCCTCTCTGAAAAAAGAAAGACTTGCATTTATATTGCACCTTTCACGATCTTAAAACATTCCAAACCGCTTTACAGTCAATAAAGTGTAGGAAACGCAGCAGCCAATTTGCACACAGCAAGGTCCCACAAACAGCAATTTGTTAATGACTAGATAATCTGTTTTTAGGTGTTGGTTGAGAGGTAGATATTGGCCAAGATACCAGGCAGAACTCCCCTGCCCATCTTCAAAATAGTTCCATGTAATCCTTTACGTCCACCTGAGAGGGCAAACGGCTTTGGTTCAACGTCTCATCCGAAAGACGACACCTCCAACAGTGCAACACTCCGACAGTGCAGCACTGGAGTGTCGGCCTAGCTTTTGTGCTCAAGTCCCTGGAGTGGGACCTGGCGATGCTCTGATGTATGTTGGTGGGTAGGGAGGAAAGAAAAAGAGAGGGGCCTCTGTGTCCTGTCGCAGCTTCATACACTTGTGTGAGAGTTGGTGCTGCAGAATAACACCACTGTCATTTTAGTGCTGGAAATCTTTCATCAACCCTGATGCTGCCTGGAAACAGCATATTGTGTGTTGTCCTTTTTTAAAAATTGCATTCTTGCAGACTGTATCCTCAGGATATGACCATATACTTTATAAGAGAGAGGTTATGACCTAATTTTTCACGCTTGAACACAACAGGCATAGTCTGGTTTTGAAGGAACTGGCTTCCAAATGTTATTGACACATCACTACTAAAAGAAGCATTTATGAGCTTACACATCCACTCTGGCCTGCTGCATGATCCTTTACCAGTAAAGAAAATAAATCCCCATGACATGGATGTTTCATGTAACCTGTTCACTGTAATTGTGCATGCCATGCCATTGCATTTTCAGGTAGGATGAGCTGCATATGTTGGAAATCCCTGAATTGTTTTCCGTTTTCCCCAAACTTTAATTTATTATTAAAATTACAGAACTTGCACAGTAACCCTTTAGTTTTCAGGACTTAATTGCAGGGTTTTTCTTAATCAGGTTGAGTTTATTTGGGAAGGTACATTCATTGCGCAGTGGAGTGATTCACACAATCGAAACATGAAAGTGGTACATGCACATGAATTATCACTGGGCAATAGATGCTGTCTGTATAGCATTCCAGAATTGGTATAGAAGTGAGACAAAAATTTCCAAAGCTTGTACCTTCCCGTAGAACTTCTTGCTGGTTAATTGAGTCCCAGGTGTTTTCATTTGTGAAAGATTCCTAATGGCAAAGTGGAGTCTGTTTTAACTGCACTCAGGACAATCAGGGTATGTGCACCCAGTATAATATACTTTGGGAGCAACAGCAAGTTTTGCCATGTCCAACTTGGCTGTAGAAATAGTCCTGCTTGGTTTTCACTGTACCTTGCTCACCCCTAGAGGTTCAGAAATTGGCCTTTGTGAATTCATACCATAGACCACCATCACTGATCAGATGTGTAGTGTATCTACAATCGATAAAAGAAATAAAAACTGGAATATCCGTTCATTCCGAAAAGATTAATAGTGTGGTGTCTTGGATATAATCTGTATTAGAAACATAATTCTGCATTTGTTGACAACATGGTGATTTTATTGCAGGTTTAAAGAAAATAGAGAAGATGAAATTTGGTTAGTAGATGTAAGTATGGACTTCCTTTTCCTTTTTTAAAATTTAAAAACAAAATGCAGCACGCTTAATGCTGCCATAATTTTAGTGAACATTTTCCAATGCAGCTATTTACTTCCGACTGCATCCACCACCAAAAATAACACGACAGTTGATGATGATCTTTAGAGGATTAAGAGTAGCTTGTTTTTCAGTTAGATGCTTGTGTTGTTTATACAGGGCACACGTGTGTGAGTGAGTGAGTGTCTGATTCATCTTTAACATAACATCAGAGTAACATTGTGATGTATATAAAGTTATGAAAAGGTACATACTGCTTTTATAAAATGTGAATGGATAGCAGTCCAGTAATCTTATCCCAAAGTTAAAACCTATAAAAAAAATCATATATTATTTGTATTTCTCAGACAGTAACCAGTTCAGTTTACTCCTGAGAAAACTATTTATGCTGGATGTTACTGCCTGTTGAAACCACAGTTGAAGAGGAATGGTTGCGATTATGTTTTATTTCTTAGGTTGCATAACCGTGCAAATGGGGACAGCTGCCTCAAAATTGACACCGATGGTTGTTAAAACTGACCTAGAGCAGTTGTTTTTGGCTATGAATAAGCAGATCACAAATTTTCCATATTCTAATGCATGCATCAGCAAATGATGGTTAACGGTTTGCATACAAGGTATGGAGTAGAAATTCGTCTCGGGCAGTGGCGCAAGACCTATACCTTGTACAACTGATTAAAGTGACTGCAAGGGAACTGAATAACAGGCTCTGTGTATAACGAGCAGCCGATCCAGTACCGCCCACTTTGCGCCACTGCCCGAGACACATTTCTAGGCCCTGGTGTTTTTAGTGATAATGTCTGGGAAAGAATTTTATAGGCAAAAGAAGATGATGTGTTTTCTTCTGGATTGGTATAGTGTTGGGATGCAGACGTAGCAGTTCTTGCATTCTTGGCATAAATTTGGAAGACTGGTGTAAGCGCTAGCAGTCTTTTAATACTGCCCCAATCTATCATTGTGTAGAGTAGAGATTCCCCAAAGTTTTTTTTGCTGTGCTGCATTCATGGCTCCAAGTTCCTAAGGAAAATTAAGAGGATTTCATTTTCGCAGCTAATATAAACATATTGCTTAAGACAGAAAGCAACATAAATAGCAGTGCTACCCAACAGGCTCATCCTACTCACTGAGACAAAGTTGAGTCATCAAGTTTTTGTTTGTGTTCAAGATTATTCAGTAGCATAGTATCATTACTATACTACGAACATAAGACAACTTGATGACTCATCTTTATCTCAGTGAGAAGAATAAATATGTTTGCTAGTGCAGAATTTGTAGAATTGTTTTGATTTTTGGAGAGTTTCAACCTCAAATCAGTCTCTACATTCAAGAGGCTTCTATGCTTGTTTTATGATGTAAGTAAGCAAAGAACAACCCAATTGACGCAGGTACATTGAAGCAAAGTGAATAAGTATTTCTCTCGGACAATTCAGGAGCTCTTTTCGAATTGAGAGCCAGAACTGATCAAGAGGAATGACTTTAAAATTATCTCTCAAAATCTAGTCACCAGCAGTGTCAATCACGGCAATCTTGGCCTTTGCTACAAAGTCCTCTGAAAACAGATTTCAAAATAGAGGTAAATCCTGCAATTAATTTTGCCTCTTTTGGGAAAATATTTGCTGAATTTTCTGTAAAGTTGAGATGAATGTTCCAGAATTATATCTTTAACTTCTAGGACTTCAGTCCATAATGACAGAGGACAATATTGGGAACATAGGTACATTATCTTGCAGCACATAGCTATTCCATAGAATAAGTTCTTTTGGCAAAATCTGTAATTTTTAGTGCATAATGAAAATATTATAGTTCTTGCCTTGCAAAAAAACAAGAAGTTCATTGGGCTTGTTAAATATGTCAGCTAAATAGCCGAGCAAAACATGGTCGAGGAAGTGATGATTCAGAGTCGCTCAAATGTGCGACATTCCTCCCCGAGTTCACAGATTGTTGCCAGAATTTACCATATGACGACCATCAAACGTGTGTGAAGCAGAAGTTGCCAGTGTAACAATCCCATCTCTTCACAGCACTGAGAAGAGGCGTGAGTTCAATGGTCGAACTTTGAGGTTGCTAGTCAGCAACCTTTCTTCCGCACACTGTCGATGCCATTTCAATCGCTGCTGGCACTAGAAGCCTTTCACCAATTGTATGAGACTTTAAACTTCTTGCTATTTGATATGCGACAGTGTAGGATGCTTCAAGTGCATTGGCAGAGGTATTGCGTAGTATTTACAGCACAGAAACCGGCTATTCGGTCCAACTGGTCCATGCTGCTGTTTCTGCTCCGTACGAGCCTCTTCCCACCCTTTTTCATCTAACCCCAACAACATATCCTTCTATTCCTTTCTCTCTTGTGTTTATCTAGCTTCCCTTTAAATGCACCTATGCTAGTCGCCTCAACTACTCCTTATGGTAGGTAGCGAGTTCCACATTATAAACACTCTCTGGGTAAAGAAGTTTTTCCTGAATTCCCTATTGGATTTATTAGTGACTATCTTATACTTATGGCCCCTAGTTCTGGTCTATTTCTCTTGTAGACTGGTCAAGCAGGCATTCAGACTGTACTACAATCATAGAATGGTTGCAGCACAGAAGGCGGCCATTTGGCGCATCAAGCCCGTGCCAGCTCTCTGCAAGAGCACCTCAGCTAGTCCCTTTCCCTGTAGCCCTGCAAATTTTTTTCCTTCAGGTACTTATTCAATTCCCTTTTGAAAACCACGATTGAGTCTGCCTCCACCACTCTTTCAGGCAGTGCATTCCAGATCCTAACCACGCGCTGCGTAAATAAGTTTTTCCTCATGTCGCCTTTGGTTCTTCTGCCAATCACCTTAAATCTGTTTCCTCCGGTTCTCGACCCTTCTACCATTGGGAACAGTTTCTCTCTGTCTCGACCCCTCATGATTTTGAGCACCTCTATCAAATCTCCTCTCGACCTTCTCTGCTCTAAGGAGAACAACCCCAGCTTCTCTAGTCTATCCACGTAACTGAAGTCCCTCATCCCTGGAATCATTCTCGTAAATCTTTTCTGCACCCTCTAAGGCCTGCATATCCTTCCTAAAGTGCGGTGCCCAGAATTGGACACAATACTCCAGTTGAGGTCGAACCAGTGTTTTATACTGGTTCATCATAACTTCCTTGCTTTTGTACTCTATTTATGAAGCCCAGGATCCTGTATGCTTTTTTTTAAACCACTTTCTCAACCTGCCCTGCCACCTTCAACGATTTGTGCACATATACCCACAGGTCTCTCTGTTCCTGCACTCCCTTTAGGATTGTACCCTTTAGTTTATATTACCTCTCCTCGTTCTTCCTACCAATATGTATCACTTCGCACTTTTCTGCGTTATATTTCATCTGCCACGTGTCCGCCCATTTCACCAGCCTGTCTATGTCTTCTTGACGTCTATCACTATCCTCCTCACTGTCCACTATACTTCCAAGTTTTGTGTCATCTGCAAATTTTGAAATTGTGCCCTGTACATCCAAGTTATTAATATATATCAAGAAAAGCAGTGGTCCTAGTACCGACCCCTGGGGAACACCACTGTATACCTTCCTCCAGTCTGAAAAACAACCGTTCACCACTACTCTGTTTCCTGTCACTTAGCCAATTTCGTATCCATGCTGCCACTGTCCCTTTTTATTCCATGGGCATCAAATTTGCTGGCAAGCCTATTTGGCACTTTATCAAACGCCTTTTGGAAGTCCATGTACACCACGTCAACCGCATTGCCCTCATCAACCCTCTTTGTTACCTCATCAAAAAACTCGATCAAGTTAGTTAAACACTGTTTGCTTTTAACAAATCCATGCTGGCTTTCCTTAAGTACTTAAGTGAGATATGGCTGTTTTTTAATAGGATCCCACTTTGCAGTCAGCTTTTGCAAATTATCTGTCACTTGTTTGCCCCAGAGTAAATTGGATGTAATTAGTAAGTAAAGGAGTTGAATACATCATTTGTCTGCCCACTGTTCACTTTGTCTATCACTTGCAGTGATTTGATTACTGTTTGCCTTTAAGATAGCTTCCCTGTAAAGGATGATATCAATTAAGTGAACATCATTAATACTAACATTCATAAGGTTGATGATGAAAGGTGAGAAATAAAATCGGACCAAGATAATTTCCAGAGTAAGCTTTAAGTAGATTTTGTGGTAAGACGGGCTCCCATTTATAACGAGCTGCAGGACTCCTTGAAAACAGGCCATCATCTGGAAAATGTGCGTTCCCCGCTAGTAGTGTAGGTTGCTGCGACCAGGTGGCGCTTGGGATGGTTTAAAGTTGCACCCTTGTAGTTTTTAATGAACCTGTTTCAGTATGGTGGGGCACTCCCTGATCCTGATATCGCTGGAGCGGCCTAGCAGGGAGGAAGCTATCCTATTTGAGAGTTTCCATACCAGAAGGCAAATTGACATTTTAAAAAATCATCAAATTTCGACATAGTTTCTTCCATAAAATGCAGAGTAATTGTACACTACACTACAGACTATGAATGAAAATTCCCAAGTAGTTTGAATAAAAACTTCCTTCTACATTTGATGATGTCAGAATTCCTAATTTAATTGTAGCCTTACAATTCCCCCCCCCCCCCCCCCCGTGCTTCAATTATTCTGTTTAATGTGTAAGATATTGTTAAACATGTGATTGTAGAGAGCCTCGAGTGTTACCGATTGTTTTCTTCTAGCCATCTTGTATTGGTCACTTGATCAGTCACATTCGGAGAGTCGAGTGCAGAAAAACAGTTATATTGTTCCCCAGTCCACCTGTACATCCAGGCCTCCCCATCAGCCTGCGAGCAATGCTGTGGGATATTCCCGTACTTTCAGTGAATAATAAATGTTTACAACTGTCTTCGCAAAAGTATAATAATAATAAAAGGAGTCGATGTGCATCATTAGTTGCATTCTTTCCAATTTCTTGATTGATGTACCCGCTGTCGATGCTTGTTGATACGGAGAGAAGATGATGTGTTCCCTGCACCAAATGAAAAATGTAGCTACAGGAAACTCTTTGGTATCCGGCACCGACGGGACCGGGGTGGTGCCGGTTGAATAAAAATTCCGGCTGACGGAGAGGGTTATCTACCGAGGCTATTTTTAACAAACAAAAATAAAAAAATCAAGAAATGTGCAGTATACAGTAATTGGGTACTCACCTACAGAATGTTGTGTTAAATGGATGGTGGAAGATGCTTGATTAAGTACAGTACTGCCAGTTGAGGGTAATCCATAACTCTTTAATTACTTAACAGTAAAACAAAACTTATAAATGACTGTATACAGTACTGTAGTTGACTGTACACTTATTCCAAGTCAGCTGGTTCATCAGGATTATCCATGCCAGCTGGGTCATCAGGATCATGCACTTCCACAGATTCTTCAGGCACTTCCGCTGCTTCAACTCTTTTGGAAGCTTTCTTAAACATGTCCCGGATGTCTGCTTGCTTAGTGGACTCTTGCCTTTTCTGTAGAATATGGAGGTGCATAACTTCTTGGGCAGAGTAGCAAGGCTGCCTTTCAGCAAATTGGAGGATTGAAGCAAATCCTTCTGCAGCTTTAGCCCAAGAAATCATCATCTCTTCAGAAATCTCATCCTCTTCACTTTCCATCTCACTTTCCTTTTCTTTCTTTGGATTCAAAACATTCTCAATTATTTCATCATCACTTAGCATATGCACAACACCAACTATCTGCATCAACCCACTGCTCGATATCACTTTCACTGAGGTGACGTAGAGGGTTTGCTGGGCCTACATTTTTTCACCATGCCAGCCATTTCCATTATTATACTCTTCTTGGGACAAACATTGAACCCATGAAATTCCTCCTCTGAAGAAGAACCTTCAGCAAACATTACAGAAGGCCACAATTTGCGCCAGGCTTGCCTCAGAGTGTGACCTTTCACCAAGTTCCAGGAACATGCAACATTATAGATGGCATCTTTACAATTGTATTCCTTCTGAAATGCGTGAATATTGTCATCTTGGTTTATCAGTTTACGTAGGAAGTCTTTCTTGTAATGACACTTCAAATTTTGGATAACGCCCTGGTCCATGGGTTATATGAGAGAAGTTACATTTGGTGGCAAATAAATGGTGAAAATATTTCCCGAAACCAACTCGGATTCATGCGGATGGGCTCTACAATTATCAAGCAATAAAATGCATTTGCTATCTTCAGGTTTCCCTATTTTACGGAAATGTTCCCTCACAGATGGAACAAAAATATGATGGAACCAATACGAAAAGATTTCCTTATCCATCCAAGCATTTTTTTGAGCTTTGTACTCAACAGGTAAGTGCCTCACATTTTTAAATGCACGGGGATTTTTATACTTCCCAGTAACAAGAAGTTTAACCCGGTGTGATCCAGCAGCATTTGCACATGTTAGCACGGTTACACGATCTTTATTTTTCTTGTAACCTGAAGCATTAGCCTCACTAGCCCCAGCAAGCGTTGATTCTGGCAAAAACCTCCAAAATAAGCCAGTTTCATCGGCATTATATATCTGTGCTGGCGACAAATCATGTTGCTGCACAATCCGATTGAAATAATCGCAGTATTCTTCTGCGGCGTCGTGATCAGCTGATTTCTTCTCCCGGGAAATATCGAGTCGTCGTATCCCGTGCCGTAACTTGAAGCACGTTAGCCATCCCTCAGAGAAAGCACACTTGTCAGTGAGCTCCATCCTTACGTAGAAATCCTTCGCTTTCTCGATTTAGCATGGGTCCGGAAAGTGGAACACCCTCTGAACGCTTAAGAGAAAACCACTCATAAAGCACGGTATCCAGCTCTTCAAGCTTAGGCTTACGAAGCATACGCCGTTTCTCTACACTCTTAGATGTCTCCGAGCTTGAATAAAACTTGAGCAGCTTATCCTTCTGCGATTTGATGTCGTAGATTGTTGACGAACCGATTTTGAATTCATTCATAATGTTGATACGCTTCTCTCCCCTTTCTAGTCGTTGGCATATCTCGATTTTCTGTTTTAAAGTTAACACCACTCTTCCTTTGCTTGGACCAACTTTTGGGAATTCCATAATGCAAGATGGGGGAGATAATTCACGATAAAGATGGAGAGACACACAGAAAAATGGTGGATCAGAAGAGACTACCGGCAGCGCGGGAGAATCAGACTCCTGTTATTGCGGTGTTCGGACTTCCGACAGCGCCAGGAAGCCGAGTAGTGGCACTTTGGAGAACTACCCCCACTGACTAACTCGGCGTTCGCAGGAGATTCGGACTCGGCAACATTGCCGGTTATTGAGGAGTTGTTTTCGGAGTATGAATTTTGCCGGTTAATAAAGAATTCTGGATATTTAGGTGCCGTTTAAACGAGAGTTTCCTGTACATCTGTCTCACCAGAACTAAAGTATGTTAAATGATCCGGTATTAAAGCGTGTTAATTTGACTCACTGATTCTGTTGGGCATGGTAATGAGGGGCGAATCCATGATCCCACCACCAAACGCATCTTCCCCTCCCCTTTCAGCATTCCAAAGTGACCTCTCCTTCCGTGACACCCTGGTCCACTCCTCAATCACCCCCTCCCCTTTCCACGGCACCTTCCTATGCCAGTGCAGGAGATGCAACACCTGCCCTTTTACCTCCTCCGTTCCCATTGTCCAGGGCCCCAAACGCTCCTTCCAGGTGAAACAATGATTTACTTGTACTTCTTGCAATTTAGTACACTGTATTCGCTGCTCATGATGCGGTCTCCTCTACATTGGGGAGACCAAATGCAGATTGGGTGACCGCTTTGTGGAACACCTCCGTTCAGTCCGTAAGCGTGACCCTGAGCTTCTGGTCGCCTGTCACTTTAATTCTCCGCTCCATTCCCCCTCTTACACTGTTCAAATGACGCTCAACGTAAGCTCGAGGAACAGCAACTCATCTTTCGATTAGGCACTTTATAGCCTTCTGGACTCAACATCGGGTTCAACAATTTCAGACCATAACCTATGCTTCGATTTTTTCACATGGCAGCTGTTGATGACTCTGCGATTCCCATTTACACCTCCTCTAGACCCATTTTTTGTTTCTTAACTTTTCCTATTACCATCTCCTTTTGCCTTGCACCATCATCCCTTTTATCTTTTAATCACTCCTGCCTGGCTTCCACCCTATCACAGACCTTCCCTTTTGTTCTTTTCTCCCTTTCCCTGCCCCTGCACTTGCTTAAAATCTGTCAAATCTCGTTTTTTCCAGTTCTGACGAAAGGCCATCGACCTGAAACGTTAACTCTGTTTCTCTCACCACAGATGCTGCCTGACCTGCTGAATAGTTCCAGCATTTTCTGTTATTTCAGATTTTCAGCATCCGCAGTATTTTGCTTTTGTTGTGCCATAATCCATGCTATTAAACTCCTAGTGAATTGCTCCCGAGTTTGCTTCGGGTTTGGCGGCCTCATTCACACAGGCTCCTCCCAAATCCAATTTGATCTGGTGGGGATTTATTTGGTCGTGACTGTATGAAGTCATGACTTCACAACTTTGTGCGTCCCAAACATGTAACTTTTGAAGGCATTAAAATAATTTATAACTTCCTCGCGGGAGGAACAACCACTTGTGCTAAACTGTTGCTCTTGGGGACCCAAATTGCAGGAGTTACAATGCAGTCTGAGATTTGTAGATAGGAGAAAAATGCAAGTATGGAAAAATTAACATCTTTTTATAACTTTTTTTTCAGAAAAAGGTACTGATTGTGACTCCATTCTTTAAATCCTTAAAATAATGTTATAGTAATAACTATCAGAGTGTCTTTGTCAGTAAGCTGTTTAAGTACTGTCATTTGATCCACACAGCCGTTGTTGTTTGCTTAATATGCATGTGATGGATGTAGCTTACCTTTTGAAATGATTTAGGCTAGGCATTTTGTGACTAGTCCCAGGACCAAAACTGATGTAAAATAAATCCCCATACTAATGGTGTGCTTCCATTCCAACAGCTGTTTTATTGAAAGTTTTTTTAATAAATTAGAAGTTCTGAAAGTAACTTAAATGTTGGCAGCAATTGGTGTTTGCCTTTTTTGTATTTTTTTTGGTTCTCCTTCAAGGTAAGGGATGTTAGAAATGGAACACATCTAATATCAGCGCTCCCAGGTTAGGTAGCCCATTAAACCCTCCTGCCGTATAGGACTAAGCACCATATCGGCTGGTAAAAGATGGTTACAGCCATGGAAGGAGGGTTCACGTTGCAGCCTATCGGCCTGCGAATCCTACCACTATTTCACACTATTCTCCATGAGAAAAGTAAAGGTGCAGCAACTGAGAGTGAGTTTTGGGAAGAATAAACAAATAAAAATATTTACATCTTAAGCAAATCTGCCAGAGGGTTAAGGAAACAAAGGTTGCATAATAATGCAAATAACTGAGCATTAGAGATTTTACAGAGAGAATAAAAAGTTATTTTCATCATAAAAACAAATTTCTTAAAGTAATATTATGAATATTATAACTGAAGGCTGTGGACTGTATCTTTTAGTATAAGTAATGTGTATAGTATCTTTACCTTGTCAGTCACGTGATATTTTTCAGTAAATTTGTTGCATTACAGCACTGGGCAAGCCACGTAAAGGAGTAGAAACAACAATCCTGATCCCTGACTACCTTTAAGCAATATCACAGGAGATCCCAGTGTAATCTGTTAATACTGGTTATCCTATTCTACATTTCAGATATATAGAATATCCATTTTAGAGTTTGGTTGGTTATATGTACAGCAGAAGTGCATTTCTGATATTTGCCCGACCTGTTTGTATCCTGAAACCTTAAGGGAGTGTCACCATCAGCAGATCCTTTTTTAAAAACATTTTAACGAATTCTAATTTACTTGAAACTTTTTTTTAAATGAAAAAAATTCAAATCGAATCTTAGTGAAGATTCTTGAGAGATTTGGGGATGCAGATACATTTATTTTTAACAGAGTGCAGATGAAAAGGACAGTATGCCTTGGGGTGAGGAAGGTAAAAAAAAAAAAAATTGGGAGAATGGGGGAAGTTTGATCAGAATTCCTATCTTTATAAAAAAAATGTTCTGATTGAGGTTACTTCCCTAAGCCCTCTACTGAATGACTTAAATTACTAACCACTGAAACGGCTGCTAATTGTTGCTACATGTTTATTTTAGTTCTATGCACCTTGGTGTGGCCACTGCAAGAAGTTGGAACCAGTATGGGATGAGGTAGCTGCTGAACTGCATACCTCAGGGTCTCCAGTAAAAGTGGGGAAGATGGATGCAACAGTTTATGCAGGTGAGGTGTGCACCAGTGTCCTATTCTGTCTTGCATTGAAAAATTGGTCCATGTCTTTAAAAAAAAAATAACACAACCAGAATGAGTTGTACAAGAAATGGTTTTACATCACTCAATCACAGTCCCATCTAAAATATTCTGTTATTGGATTTAACCAGAGCCTCCATTTTACCATGACTGTAAAAGTTCCAGAATCCCATGAAATAAAAGTGGGATTTAACTTCAGTGTTTTTGGTTGGGTGGGGGGGGCGGTGGTTATCTATGTTCTGAGATTCATTCCATATTATAATTAAGTAATTCCGTTTTTATTGCATGGTATTACAGGAGTTTTAGAGATGTTTCAAGATTGTATTCTGCATTTTGTTCATTTTATTCCTTGAAAACTGCAAATCGATGACCTTGGACAAAACCAATTCAATTCTTTTCAAAGGGAGTTGAATGTGTACTTAAACACAACATATTTGGTTCTGACTGAACCCACCTTAAAATCAATTGACAATATATGAGCTGGCTTCACTCTTGTTTCTTAATTTTAGACTACTCGTGATTATACAGTATTCTTATCTTGGCATGTAATAGCTGGTATAGCCATTTAATTTAACTTAATTCGCTATTCGTCCTGAACACTCTTATCAGTGTCCTTTTTAAATCTGTTAAGTAAAGTTGCTTAAAGAAGACTAGAGAATGCAAGAGTTTCCTAATTAACAAAGATAACTACATCGACAAGGGACTGTCGCTCTAACAATAACTACATCTACAAAGGACTGTCTCTCTAACAATAACTACATCTACAAAGGACTGTCTCTCTAACAATAACTTCATCTACAAGGGACTGTCGCTCTAACAATAACTACATCTACAAGGGACTGTCGCTCTAACAATAACTACATCTACAAGGGACTGTCTCTCTAACAAAAACAATGAGCCTTTGCTGTTGTTACTCTAATTACTTCTGGAAAATATTGCTGAGAATTGTGTGGTACAAACCCTCTGTTTATATTTTAATTTCAAAAGGAAATCTCTATATTCAATTAGCTAATCAGTGACATGTGCTAGAAGGTCTCTTTCCCTCGCGCGCCCCCCCCCCCCTTCTGTCAATCAAACCTCTTAAATATGGAGTCCTGTGACTGTCATTGAGACTGGAGCATGGCTTTCCTTGGAGTAGGACAGACTTCATGTCTGCGGTTCTTGCATTTGAGAGTTTTTCACACAAATGGGGAGATTTGACTGTTTATCCTCCCTAGGTGATGGTCCAAATGGGGGACAGCAACATTTTTACTGCAGTAAGAAATGTCACTGTTCTTTTGGGGTCAATACTTAGGACCTTTTTATAGCTTTAATTGCATCATGAATTTTAGCTTAGAAGATTTTTATTGCTTAATTATATGGGAACTTCCCTGGCTTAAAGTAGCTTTGCTTTGCAGCCATTTCCCAGCATTCAGTTCAACTACAGGCCCCATATTACATGGGTGGTTTCTATTTTAAGCACATTTTAGGCAGCTTATAGCGCATTTCCCCTTGGAATCTCCAAGGCAATTTACGGGGCTCTGTTTCTACAGTTATGCGATCCACCTGCTCTGCCTCCCAACTGTGCTCCCTTTGCCTTCAGTCTGCCTCCCATTCTTGCTCTGCATACCTTAGTCCTCTTCTTGAACCCATGCCATGTCTATTTAATGACTAGGGGGACAGTCCCATCATCTGAAGGAAAGGCACAGGAATGATGCACAAGCATGTGCTTGGCCCTTTAAGCAATGTTGTGTGAGTTCCACTAGTAAGTTCCCATGCGCTCCATGGACTTTTGGCACTTTTAAAGTGTAGCTTTGCATCATGTTAGAGTTGCACTGGATCCATTGTAAAGTCAGTGTGAAACTGCCTACTCGAGGTGTTCTCGCATCTCAAATCACTGACCTAACCGGGTATGGTAGCATAGTGGTTATTTTACTGGTTTAGTAATCCAGAGGCCTGGACTAATGATCCAGAGTTCAAATCCCATCACAGGAGCTGGGGAATTTAAATTCAGTTAATGAAATAAATCTGGAATAAAAAGCTAGTATTGTGAAACTATTGGAGTGTTGTAAAAACCCATCTGGTTCACTAATGTCCTTTAGGGAAGGAAATCTGCCGTCCTTACCTGGTCTGGCCTATGTGTGACTCCAGATCCACAACAATGTGGTTGACTCTACTGCCATCTGAAATGGCCTAGCAAGCCATTCAGTTGTACCAAACCGTTACGAAGAACAATAATCAGAATAAAACCGGACGGACCACCCGGCATTGACCACGGCACCGGCTACAGACATGACAACAGCACACCCAGCCCAGTCGACCCTGCAAAGTCATTGTCCTCCAACATCTAGGGACTTGTGCCAAAATTGGGAGAGCTGTCCCAGAGACTAGTCAAGCAACAGCCTGACTTAGTCATACTCACAGAATCATACCTTTCAGCCAATGTCCCAAACTCCTCCATCACCATCCCTGGGTATGTCCTGTCTCACCGGCAGGGCAGACCCACCAGGGGTGGCGGCACAGTGGTATACAGTCGGGAAGGAGTGGCCCTGGGAGGGCTCAACATTGACTCAGGACCCCATGAAGTCTCATGGCTTCAGGTCAAGCAGGGGCAAGGAAACCTCCTGCTGATTACCACCTACTGCCCTCCCTCAGCCGATGAATCAGTACTCCTCCATGTTGAACACCACTTGGATGAAGCACCAAGAGTAGCAAGGGCACAGAACATACTCTGGGTGGGGGACTTCAATGTCCATCACCAAGAGTGGCTCGGTAGCACCATTACAGACCAAGCTGGCCGAGTCATGAAGGACATAGCTGCCAGTCTGGGCCTGCGACAGGTGGTGAGAGAACCAACATGAGGGGAAAAACCTGCATGACCTCGTCCTCACCAATCTACCTGTCGCAGATGCATCTGTCCATGACAGCATTGGTAGCAGTGACGACTGCACAGTCATTGTGGAGACGAAGTCCCATCTTCACACTGAGGACACCCTCCATCGTGTTGTGTGGCACTACCACCGTGCTAAATGGGATAGATTCAGAACAGATCTAGCAGCTCAAAACTTGGCATCCATGAGGCGCTGTGGGCATCAGCCGCAGCAGAAGAATTGTATTCCACCGCAATCTGTAACCTCATGGCCTGGTGTATCCCTCACTCTAACATTACCATCAAGCCAGGGGACCAACCCTGGTTCAATAAGGAGTGTAGAAGAGCATGCCAGGAGCAGCACCAGGCATACCTAAAAATGAGGTGCCAACCTGGGGAAGCTGCAGCACAGGACTACATGCATGCTAAAAAGCAGAAGCAGCATGCTATATACAGGGCTAAGCGATTCCACAATCAGCGGATCAGATCAAAGCTCTGCAGTCCTGCCACATTCAGTTGTGAATGGTGGTGGACCATTAAACAACTAATGGGGGGAGGAGGAGGCTCCATGAATATCCTCATCCTCCATGATGGTTGAGCCCAGCACGTGAGTGCAAAAGACAATGCTGAAGCGTTTGCAATTATCTTCAGCCAGAAGTGTCGAGTGGATGATCGATATCAGCCTGCTCCTGAGGTCCCCACCATCACAGAAGCCAGTCTTCAGCCAATTCGATTCACTCCATGTGATATCAAGAAACGATTGAGTACACTGGATACAGCAAAGCCTATGGGCCCTGACAACATCCTGGCTGTCGTGCTGAAGACTTGTGCTGCAGCACTAGCTGCACCTCTAGCCAAGCTGTCCCAGTACAGCTACAACACTGTCTGATAATGTGGAAAACTGCCCATGTATGTCCTGTCCACAAAAAGCAGGACAAATCCAATCCGGCCAATTACCGCCCCATCAGTCTACATTCAATCATCAGCAAAGTGATGGAGGGTGTCCTCGACAGTGCTGTCAATCGGCACTTACCAATAATCTGCTGACTGATGCCCAGTTTGGGTTCCGCCAGGACCACTTGGCTCCAGACCTCATTACAGCCTTGGTCCAAAGGAGCTGAATTCCATAGGTGAGGTGAGAGTGACTGCCCTTGACATCAAGGCAGCATTTGACTGAGTGTGGCATCAAAGAGCCCTAGTAAAACTGAAGTCGATGGGAATCGGAGTGGGGGGAACCTCTCCACTGGCTGTAGTCGTACCTAGCACAAAGGAAGGTGGTTGTGGCGGTTGGAGGTCAATCATCACAGCCCCAGGACATCACTGCAGGAGTTCCTCAGGGCAGTGTCCTAGACGCAACCATCTTCAGCTGTTTCATCAATGACCTTCCCTCCAACATAAGGTCAGAAATGGTATGCTCGCTGATGACTACAGTTTTCAGTGCCATTTGCAACTCCTCAGATAATGAAGCAGTCCATGCCCGCATGCAGCAAGACCTGGACGACATGCAGGCTTGGGCTGATGTGTGGCGTGAATGTTACCTGCCACTTAAGTGCCAGGCAATGACTATCTCCAACAAGCAAGAGTCTAACCACCACCCCTTGACATTCAGCGGCATTACTATCGCCGAATCCCCCACCATCAACATCCTGGGGGTCACCATTGACTAGAAACTTAACTGGACCAGCCATATAAATACTGAGAGTAGATCAGAGGCTCGGTATTCTGCAGTGAGTGTTTCACCTCCTGACTCCCCAAAGCCTTTCCGCCATCTACAAGGCACAAGTAAGGAGTGTGATGGAATACTCTCCACTTGCCTGGATGAGTACAGTTCCAACAACACTCAAGAAGCTCGACACCATCCAGGACAAAGCAGCCCGCTTGATTGGCACCCCATCCACCACATTAAACATTCACTCCCTCCACCACATGGCGTTACCATGTGTGTACCATCTGCAAGATGCACTGCAGCAACTCACCAAGGCTTCTTCGGCAGCACCTCCCAAACCTGCGACCTCTACCACCTAGAAGGACAAGGGCAGCAGGCGCATGGGAACACCACCACCTCCAAGTTCCCTTTCAAGTCACACACCATCCTGACTTGGAAATATATCGCTGTTCCTTCATCAGCGCTGGGTCAAAATCCTAGAAATCCCTCCCTAACAGCACTGTGGGAGCACCGTCACCACACGGACTGCAGCGGTTCAAGAAGGCGGCTCACCACCACCTTCTCAAAGGCAACTCGGGATGGGCAATAAATGCTGGCTTTGCCAGCGACGCCCACATCCCATGAACGAATTTAAAAAAAAACTCCCCAGTTAGAATGCCACTTTCCTGTTGCGCACTCAAAACCACTTCATATTGATGGAAAAATGGCTGTATTAAAAGGGTGTTTCTCTTTTGTTAATCAGTTGGAGAGGAGCTCTATAAAAGACTAATTACCAGTTTTATCCAGGTCCATTTTTTATGTAGAAGCTGTGATAAAATAAAGATTATGAACAATGTCGAGTTTGTTGAAATAAATATTTACAATTTTATATTGCTTGGTCTTTGAATATTTTAAGATCATCTTAAATTGCAACAATAATATGCCAGTAATAGTATTGCTTGTTTAAAATAGATGCTAAGAAACTTACACTTTGTAGTACAGCCACAAAGCAGATATTGTTTTTCTGACAGAGATTTTCTTAGTTTGGAACTTCATGGTAAATACAATAATCAGCATCACTGTATGTTCCCTGTAGACCATTCTCATCAAAGGAAAATTAGTGTCACTGCTCTAAAGGATGTTCATTATGTCACAGATGGAGAGGTAACTGTTAAATGCACTATTGCCACACGCTGGAAATAACAGCTTTTATCCCCATATGATCTAACGCACGTTTTTATAATCAGAGCGACTGCTGCCAACGACCGGAAGCTGCGCAGAAGCGTTCTGCGCATAAATCTGTAGTGGTTCTGTTTGGCCGGCCTCCCCCTCTACCCCGGCTCGTTTATGTTACATTTTATAAATGCCTGCCTTTGACCTGTTGTAGTTTTGCTGTCGCTGCTGTTTCTGCTTTGTTTCCCCAGTGCCCGTGTGTCCCGAAGGCCTGCTTCGTTCCCGGTTCAATGGCAGTATGGTACCAGTACCAGTGCCTCTTGACACGTTCAACTCCTCCCTCTGTTCATATTTTCCCTCCATTCTATACCAATTCGCCACCTGTTGAATTCTCTTTCACCTTTATTTAACTCGTCTTTATCTCTTTTCACCACTCCCTCCCCTCCTTTCTCTCTGGAAGTGTTTTCTTTGTGATGGCAACAATTTTTTCTTTTCAGTTAGCAAACAACCAAAAAAATAGGACTGCACATGCGCAACTACTTCAACTTTGTTGGCAGCAGTCACTGCCTTTTCTAATACAGGAAAAGCCTTGATACCACATTCAGATTCTTATGACAAAGGATCTTTAAATTATTTTAATGTTTGCTGCAAATGTATTTCATTTTTTCCTCACACACCCTAAGCCCTTTGACATCTCATTCAACAAGCCATTCTACATGTGAGAATAGATTGCGAGTCTGAGCAGGCTATTTACTGTAGGGAGGCAATGCAATCATGTCCGATCCTATCCTCACCTGATGTCCACGTTTCAACTTTCTAGCAGGAACTGTGGGTGGGATTGTCCCACGCCCTCAGTTTTGCAGCATTGAGACCAATTATAACAACTCACTACTGCCTAGCTGGCATTGGTTAATTCCCCATAGACCAGGAATCAAATCTGAGGTTCGTGGTCTTTGTTGTTTGGAACCATACCATGTAACATTTCCCATTACACAACAAAACTTGCACCTGGGCATTCAATCCCTCACCAGGGTGGCCCACGGACCCTCCACTTCCTTGATCAGTGGCCCATACAGTTCCCGTCCAACACCAATCGCCTCCATCTGGATGAACTTGTTCTCGCGTTGAACAACATTTCCTATAATTCCATTCACTTCCTCAAGATAAAAGGTGTTGCTGTGGATATCCACATGGATCCTAACTATGCCTGTCTCTTTGTAGGATATGACAACATTCTTTGTTCCAGTCCTACTTCGGTCCCCTTCCTGATCTTTCTGTTACATGGATGACTGTCAGGGCTGCTTCCTGCTTGCACTGATCTCGAATTTCATCAATTTTGCTTTAAATTTCCACCCATCTCTTACTTTTACATGTTCCATCTTGGAAACTTGCCTTCCTTTCCTAGACTTCTCTTTCTATCTCAGGGGATAGGCTGTCTGCTGCCATCTTTTACAAGCCAACTGACTCCCACAGCTAGCTGGATTATACTTCTTCCCACCCTGCTTCCTGTAAGGACCCCATTTCCTACTCCCAGTTTCTCCGTCTCCACCGCATCTGCTCTAATGATACCACCTGAGATCTGAAATGTCCTCCTTTTTCCTCAGCCAAGTATTCCCTTCCACTGTGGTTGACGGGACCTTTAATTGAGTCCAACCCATTTCCTGTAATTGTGTCTTCACCGTTTCCTCTGACTCTCAGAATCGTGATTGGGTTTCCCCCTTGTTCTCACTTTCTACCCACTGGCCTCTGAATCCAACAGATTATTTTCTTCTGCCATTTCTGACACCTCTAAGTATATCTTCCCCTCCCCTCCTAACATTCCAAAGGGACCATTCCCTCTGTGACACCCTGGTTCACTCAATCACCCCAACCCCTGCTCTCCTTTCCATTCAAGCACAGGAGATATGAACACTTGTCCATTCACCTCCCCCACACCACTGTCCAAGGCCTCGAGTGCTCCTGTGTGAGACAATGATTTACATGTACTTCTCCCAATCTAGTATACTGTATTCGTTGCTGACGGTTTGGTCACCTCTACATTGGAGAAACAAAACGCAAATTAGGTGACCTCCGTTCTGTTTGCAAATATGGCTCAGCGCTCCTTGTCACTTGCCATTTCAATTCTCTGCCCACTCCCACTCTGACCTCTATCTTTGCACTTCTACACTGTTTCAGTAAAGCTCAAAGTAAGCGCAAGGACCTCATCTTTCTACGAGACACTTTGGAGCCCTCTGGGCTTAATGTTAACTGTTGCAACTTCAGACTTTAACTAAAATTCCCCTTTTCTCTGGCAGTCGGCACTGGCAGTGTGGTATGGGTGTGCCGGTGTTTTCGGGGATGGCGGTGGGAGCGGATTGGCACTTGGGGTGCCTTTTCGGAATACTACTGGTGGGATAGTCTGAACCCTTGGTGTTGGCCTGCTTCTGTTTTTTCTTCCACCAGACTCCCAGGCCACTAGAGCCTGCTCTGCTTTATCAATTTTTTTAATATAAATGGTTCCATTGCTACCTATCCTCTTTAGCTATTCATGCCCTGTCTTATATATGACTTTTATTTCTTTAATTTCTCTCATGCCTCCTTTTGTCTCCTGCTAACATCACATCTGCCATTATATCGCCTTCTGTCTTCCCACCAAACACTATCATTTTATTTATTTTTCTTTGTCTTTTTTTCCATTCTCTCTCTTCCCATGTGTTTTTTAAATGCTACTCACCTGTAGTATCTACTAGTTTTGAGAAAGGGCCAATGGCTTGAAACGTTGACTACTATTTTTCATGGATGCTGCTGGACCTTTTTTTATTCATTCATGGGATGTGGGCATTGCTGACAAGGCCACCACTTATTGCCTATCCCTAATGGCCCTTGAGAAGGTGGTGGTGAGCTGCCTTCTTGAACCGCTGCAGTCCGTGTGGTGAAGATACTCCCATAGTGCTGTTAGGGAGGGAGTTCCAGGATTTTGACCCAGCGACGATGAAGGAATGGTGATATATTTCCAAGTCAGTATGGTGTGTGACTTGGAGGGGAACTTGGAGGTGGTGGTGTTTTCATGTGCATGCTGCCTTTGTCCTTCTAGGTGGTAGAGGTCATGGGTCTGGGAGGTGCTGTCGAAGAAGCCTTGGAGAGTTGCTGTAGTGCATCTTGTAGATGGTACACATTGCAGCCACGTTGCGCCGGTTGTGGATGGGGTGCCAATCAAGCAGGCTGCTTAGTCCTGGATGGTGTCGAGCTTATGAGTGTTGTCGGAGCTTCACCCATCCAGGCAAGTGGAGAGTATTCCATCACACTCCTGACTTGTGCCTTGTAGGTGGTGGAAAGGCTTTGGGGAGTCAGGAGATGAGCCACTCACCACAGAATACCCAGTCTCTGACCTGCTCTTGTAGCCACATTTATAAAGTTAACCAAAGGAAACCAGTCATTGGTGCCCCCCAGGATATTGATGGTGGTGGATTCAACAATGCTAATACAATTGAATGTCAAGGAGAGGTGGTTAGACTCTCTCTTGTTGGAGATGGTCATTGCCTGCCACTTGTGTGATGCAAATGTTGTCCAGGTCTTGCTGCATGCGGGCACGGACTGTTTCATTATCTGAGGAGTTACGAATGGAGCTGAACACTGCAATCATCAGCGAACATCCCCTGCCTTCTGATGGAGGGAAAGTCATTGATGAAGCAGCTAAAGATGGCCTAATCTAATATGTTGGTCTCTAAAATACATTCCATAAAGTTTTGCTAAACTGTTTAATGCAAAAATTTGGAGTCTGTATCATTTGCATAAATATTTAGTAAATAGAATACACTTTGGGTCTTTAAATTTCTATTTTGTTTAGTCAGTTTTGTTAACTCAGTAGAACAGTTTACTCTTGTTAACTGAAGCAAATATGAATGAGTTTAATCAATTAAGGAGATGCATCTTGAGGGAGCTTTGAGTTTTAGGCAAAATTAGTTAATTGAACCCTTTATAATTTATTGGAATGGTCACATTTGGAATATTGTCTTCATTTTTTGGATACCCTAACTTCAGAATGATAATTTGTTGGAGAGAATTCAGAGAAGAGCACCAAGGATGAGTTGGGTACTTATGGCTCTAAGTTTGGAAAAGATTCACAGGAAAAAAAAAAGTGGAAAAATAATCCAGGTCTTTTAAGATGCTACAAGGCATCAATAAAGCATATGTGAGGAGGCTATTAAACTTCAAATTATGATTGCAGTATTTGGTGTCTCAAAAATGTCAAGTGAGATGAGCTTAAAAGTGTGGATTAAACTCCTATCAAATGCTAATGCTATGCTGATTCACTCCTTTAAAAAGGAACTTGGCAAATATTGGGTTACAAATAAATACAGGTGGTTGAATACTCTGGAGTGCAGATTAATTCTCTTGTTTGAATCATGGAACTGTCATCTGTGGAATACTGTGTAGTGCTGTTGTGACACCTGCTAATTGTACTATTTTAATTTTGTGTAGAATGAATTGAAAACATCCAACTCTCAATGGGGCTGTCTTTAAATGAGAGAGAACTGTTTTTCATATAGCACAACACTTTAATGTGAACACCGACTGTGTCAAGATTGAATAATGTTTAATATTCTGGAATTTTTGGCAAGTTTCCGCAGAGGTTCTGGAGAAAATTTAGAGTTTTGTTAACTTGGAAGTCGTGCGTTTTGGTTCTTCAGCTCCCTCGGGAAATGAAATAGCCAGGGGGAGCCCATGATTGTGCAAATCACACTTGTTCTGCTGGAAACGGTTAGAGTGTTGAATGTATTTTTTCATTCTCTTCTTAAAGTCGTCTTGTCTACTTGCACAGTTTACCACATTTATAGTCCATACGTTACGTTGCACTGTCACCTTCCGTAGATTATGTTGCACGACTTGTGTTTCAGCAATCTGCTGAATGACAACAGTTTAAAATTAGCCCATGGAAGCATTTACATTTTGAAAAGTACAATCCAAGTCATCTAAATAAGATGATTTGGTGTACCATGTTGTAAATGTTCAATGTGTGCACAATTGGAGTCATCTGTGTACATATTTGAATGCAAGTTTGCGTCAGTTCTGCATTAATAGAATTGGAAGAGTTGCGTGATTTATATGACAGAATTCAGAGATAATTCAAGTAATATTTCAGTGAATTGCAGATTTTTTTGGAAACTGTCGTTCACTTTACAGGAATTATCTAATAGATTATTTTTAGGTTAATCAGCTGGACTTTTAAGTACAGTCAATCACTTTTGCCAGTAGTAAAATGTTGGTTCTGAATTCCTATACGGCATGTGTGTTGAACTGTTTTGTTCATCAGTATCCTTGTATGAAGGTTCTGTGTGCTTGCAATTGTTAAATTAAATGCAAATGTTCAGTGAATTTTTACACAGTCGAGTAACCGTGTTCTTCTCGAGCCTTTATCAGCTATATTTGATGTGAAAAAGGAATTCAAAAATAAGCTTAGCAATTAATTTTTAATGTCATTTAATGTATAAGTGTTGCAATCTCTAGATGTCCAAAATGGGTTAATTACATGTTTAAGAAAACTGGACAGTCAAACAAATCCAGCGATTTCATTGCAGTATTTAATAGCGTAATCCCAAAACTGTCTATAATATCATTGCAGTTCCTTGGTCTGCACTTTCACATTTTGGAATTTGATGATTACTTCATTCTTAAACTTCTCCTCTTCACGGCCTGTGCACTCTGAGCTCTAGTTGAAGAAAGAATTAAGCCACAGCTATAGAAATTTCCATCTGCTCTGTCAATGCGGCTTTGTATCCAGCCAACCCAAAGTGCTAAATTGTCTTTAGAGGTGGAAACTTTGATTTTCTTTCCTTTCTCCCTGTCACGAGCCACCTCACTTTTATTTAGTTCTGTTTCTGGTGACCTAGACATATTGTCCACCGATAATTCAAAGTCTTTTTTTCTTTGCACTAAAAAATTGAATTAACCAATAATTTGAAGTAAGTAATATAAATATCACAAAGTGGGAAATTAGTGCTTGAAAAATAAGAATTTGAATTAAGCAACTTTAACTCAAGGGAAGTAGACAGTATTAGCTCTTCACTATAATTATGGCAAATTCTAAACATAAGAATTTAAAACTAGATCTGTGCATTCGAACACAGTAAGATTGTGATCGCAATTAAGTTCAGCCATTTAAAAAAAAAATATGGATAGATGTTTACTGCTCCCATTCCAAGTTGGTCTTTTGAGAATTGAATGTTTTCAACTGTTCCATAAAATATTAAATGTTGCAATTAAGATTGGACACAGATGCACTCGACAATATTCTCTATGGGATTTAATTCACTGTTGCTTAAATCCTAGACTTCATTGTGTGAGTTAACTAGGGAATTGTATAATGAGTCAACGTGTGCATTTAAATTACTGGGTTTATACCTATTCTGTACCCTCCCATTCCCTAGTTGGCATTTGGTGGGGTGTGCTGAGAAGTTAGTATTTGGTTGCTGCTTACAATCTTCAACACTTCCATCTCAATGGGAATCATTATTGTTATGTACAAAATATACTGACACCGCGTGCCAACTTTATTCTGGCATGTCTAACTCTAAGCATCTGTTGGGTTATGCTCCGTGCCCTGGTCAAATGAGATTTTTTTTTCTCTGCGCACAAGAATTCATGACTCAATCCTTGAGTAAAATGTCTCAATACTGCTAGGAAACCTTATTGACTAGGTGTGTTATGAATGTTTATTGTGCCTGTTCCAGTGGCTTTTTCTTTAAATGCCTGTTTCACCTTTTGATGAGATGAGCAGTTCCTTGTGATGTTTTACTGATCTATCACAGCTGAATGGAGAGAAGTCGATTACCACTTCAAAGAAAATCGTTTCAGTGGTTGCAGTCGCAGAGCTTCCACTGGGCTTACAGCTGCTTATATTTGTCAGGATAATTTTTCCATTATGAAAGCCCTGATGCTATTGCATTGTCTCTAACTTTTTTTTTCATAATTTTGACAGATTTATATCTCGTGTGGGTGTTGGGTGGGGGCACATTAGTGAACTTGTTCATGGTGCTAGACAGATGAAATGGTGTTGCAGTGGTTTCCCCCAGTGATCTTTTGAGTGCATATAAATGAAAGGGAAGAGTAAAAGTTGGAAGTGTTGAAGCCAAAGGGGAAAAAAATAAATTAACAAAGAGAAATTATAATTAATTAAAAAGGGAAAAGTATGAAAGAGAAGATGGATACGCTCTGACTCAAACATGCCTACTTTTATTGAGCGTATACTAGAAAATGAACACCACCCTAAGTACCTACCTTACACTGTGAAACACATTTGACAGTACAGTATAGTTAGATCTGGATTTGTAATCTATTTGATTTGAAAGTTTAGCTATAAATTAGTTGTTTAACTCTACAATCTGCAAATGTTAACTGATCTGTTTGCTTTCTTGAAAAAGTTACAAATCTTTAGTCAAAATGTATTCTAGTTGTACAGTTCAAAAGACTATTGAGGCTGTTGGGTTTGCTCAACCGGCCTCAAACTTTAAGTTTGCACAGCTCAAAGAGGAAAATATGCCATTTGTATACGTTGTTGTGGATGAGATGTTTTCTCATTAGTCAACCTAGCTTTATAATTTTTAGTAGGCTTGCATTAGATAAACTTGCCAGTAAATACTTTTCCGTTAACTTAAAAATGGATATTTGGAAAAAAAATCTGAAGTAGTGCTTGTCTCCATCCAGTACTATGCATTCCTTTTCCTTAGCGATATAACATTTTGTGTTGGTGGAGGTTCTGATTTACTCTTAGCTAGCGTCTGCAACAAGCTGGTTTAAAAGCATGGCAATCAAGATCCTTTATGGATGTTCATCCAGATCAAAAACAACTCTCCATCTAGTAACAGCTTGGTATACTTACTTGCACCAGCCACCCAGTAACGTGGCTTCAGGTTGATGTCAGTCGAGTTGGAATTGTGCCTGTACCTTGTGTATTGTGGGAGTTCCTCAGGAGTAATGCGGGATTTCCTCAAGAGCACAACACAGCCATTCCATTCACATTTCTACTCGCAGCTTTTTTTTAAATGCATGTTTTTGAAGTTAGCTCGAGGACACCTAGCTATGAAAGTACTTGTATAGTGCTGTTCTATAGTGGTTAGTTGTATTAGGTTTGAAAAAATGTAAGTGAATTATCCTTTTCAGACTAGCTGATTATAGATTAAAATACTTGTGCAAGCATTTGAAAAAGCCAGTTGTAAGCCAGATGTGCTACTTTTGTGGTTTTAACCTCCCATTTTTCCCCCTAGGTGTTGCCTCTGAATTTGGAGTCCGAGGTTATCCAACTATCAAATTGTAAGTAAAGGATTATAGTATTTTTCATCTTGCACTGTACACACTTGCTTTCTGTTTACTAGGATACTGTCGGTGGCATCCGTTATAGGAGAGTGCACCCATGAAGCACCAGTGCAGCCTATTTGAATTGGAAATTGAAGGGGCTGCACATGCAGAAATGATTCCAGCTGCTAAGGAGTACATTTCCTCAACTGTATTCCAGCTTCATTAGTCAATTCTTTTTGAAAATGGCAGCAAGTAGCATTTTATATATCAAAACAATTACTAAGTGCAGGAGATTTTTTGTCTTGTTTGAGCACCAATCTAGGTATGCTGTCCAATCTACCAACATACCAATTTTAACAATTTCTCTAACCAAGGGCAGAGGTTGGGCAGAATGTGGGTAATAATGATTTGAACCAAAACTATATTTAAGTGTATGGCAAACCAGATTAGTGAAGCTATAAAAGCTAGCATCAGTGACCTCTGTATTAAGTTCAAATGGTCGGGATGTAAGGAAAATAAGAAAAGCCTGAGAAGAGGATTATATGGAGAAAGAATGGTTGGGTTGGCAGAAAAACATATATTGTGTATGCATGCAATGCTGAAGGTAATGGGCCAAATCAGTTGGAGGGAGGCAACGTGAAGGATTAGTCTACTTGGCTTGCCTTCACTAATCTACCTGTCCACGATAGGATTGTTAGGAATCTAACCCGCAGGCTTTGGCACTCCATCGTTAATGTGGCACTACCGCAGTGGTTAGTGGAACAGACTAAGGACAACTGCAGCATCATTTCCCCACTTTTATATTCCAGCCCTCTTGAGATAAAGGCCAACATTTCATTAGCCTTTGTGATTACAAGCTAGTGCACAGGTACTAAAAGTATTTATTTGTGTACGTGGGCATCTCAACCCCTTTGCTACTCCACAGGTCTTTGTGTCTCACCATTAAGAAAATATTCTGTTTTGTCTGTCTCTGATCTGAAGTGGATGACCTCACACGTCCCCACATTGAACTCCATCTGCCAAAATTTTGCCCACTCACTTAATCTGTCTGTCCCTTTTGTAACTTCCTGCTCCCATCTATACAACTTCCTATGCCCCCCTAACTTAGTGTCATCTGCAAACTTGGATTTACAACACTATTCCTTCATTTAATATATTGTGAAAAGCTGAGGCACCAGTACAGATCCTAGGAAACACCACTTGTCACATCCTGCCAATCAGAGAACAAACCCTTTATCCTGCCTCTGTCTCCTACCTCCCAACCAATTACCAGCCCATTTTACAAGGTTACTTCTAATTATGTGCACTTTCATTTTTGATAATTTTTGCCGAACCTTATCAAACACCTTCTGGAATTCCATATGGACAATATCCATGGACATCCTCTATCCACCATGCCCGTGACCACCTCAAAAAAAATTCAACTAGATTAGTCAGACATGACCAACTCTTCACAAATCCATGCTGGCGGTTTTTGATCAGCTCATAGTTGTCCAAGTGCTTAAATCCTCCCCACAACTGATGTCAAACTGACAGGCCTATAGTTACCTGGTCTCTTCCCTCCCTCCCATCGTAAACAATGGAGTGACATTTGCATATATAATAATTGTTACAATCACAAGAATTACAAATTGTATTCTACCAATCAGAATTGATGCTACAGATGCAAGATTTTTAACAATATAAAGGAAAAGGAAAGACTTGCATTTATATAGAACCTTTCACAATCAAGGCGTCCCAAAGCGCTTTTCGGCCAATTAAGTACTTTTGAAATATAGTCACTGTTATAATGTAGGGAAACGCAGCAGCCAATTTACGCACAGCAAAGTCCCACAAACAGCAATGACACACATGACCCGACAGTGTGTTTTATAAACATAACTGGATTGATTGCCTGTCACATCCAAAACCTCCAAGTTAATTTGAGAGTATTTATTAAAACTACGTTTGTGAATACGGCATTCTTAAATGCATTACTGAAGTTGAAAATGAAAGATTAACTTTGTAATTTATCATGTGTCTTAACAGCAATATAGATCTAATTGAGATGGTAATACCTGTTCTAAAATAATAGTGAACTCCGCATGTAGGTTGTTGGTAAACCCTGCACTTTTGCATTAATTTAGGTTCTGCGTGTGTTCTCTATTGAGGTTAATCTGCCATACTTCACTCACCTGTAGGACAAGATGATGGTTGATGAACAATTGTAAAATATCACAGTTCAAGATTTTATTTATTAACTTAGGTTAAAAGGAGACCTTGCATACAATTACAGAGGACCTCGTACCAAAGAGGATATCATTGAGTTTTCTAACAGAGTGTCTGGGTAAGTGAAATCTCCTACTTTCCCTTGAAATTTTAAATTATAAGAAACTTATTCATCAGTCTGCATTGTGATGCTGTTCAATTCATCCTGCAGTGTGACACAGCATTTCCATTTATCCAAGCTCTAGCCATTTGAGTGTTTTTCGTTTAGTGTACCTTTTATCTATTTCAAAACTCTCATCACTTTAGTATTCAGAGTGCTTATGACTCAAATCATACACTGAAGAAATGAGATATAATAGAGAAATATTACCCAGGATACAGTAATATGTGCCTCCTTTAATTTTAAAATGCCAATTGTGCTCTCTTGCTGTGTCTATCAGACAAGATCAAGCACCTGTTGTTTCCCTTTGCTCCAATGGAGCAGTTTCATTAATGAGTAGAAAACACAACCATGGGGGTGGGAGGACGGTATTCACTTTTTCACCTGTCTTTTAACTGAATTCAGTGGGAGTTCCCTTGGGTTTGATTCCTTTAGGGTGTAATAATTGAAATGAGGAGCTGATTGAAAAAAGGGAGAATACTAGAAAGAAAAAGGCCAGATTTCAAAAGCTTAATTCGGATAAAGTTTGTGTGTGGAAGAGAGAGAGGGGAAAAAAAGGCAATACTGACTAGACACCCGTTGTAGTGTTTTGTTTTCTATAAGCTCCAGAAAACATCATAATCTGAGAGTGTCTTTCCTCATCCGAATTTCAGTTAATTTTTCAAAATAAAACACAAGTTGGATTTTGAATTAAACCGTCTGTCACCTATATTTTGTTGTTGGGTAGAAAATGTAAAGATTCTAATTACTGACACCTGTGAGACAGACAGCTAGAGAGACACAGAGAAGGGATGGACAGTTCCTTTCCTCATCCTAATTTGAGGATTTTTTAAAAATCAAGCAAGTTGAATTTTGAGTGCAAATCAAATCTCTTGAGAGAAGCAGATAGGAAGTTATGGGCAGAGGATAAGAGGGGGCCTCTTGCCAACAACCCTTGGGATTTTTGGATATTAAGGGATATGGGGATAGTGCAGGAAAGTGGAGTTGAGGTAGAAGATCAGCCATGATCTTATTGAATGGGCTCGAGGAGCCGAATGGCCTACTCCTGCTCCTATTTCTTATGTTCTTATTGAAGGGAGATCTAATGGTGAAGTGAGTGATAGTGTGAGGGAAGTGAAGGGTACGCATAGTTCAAAAAGGAAGAAATGGGAGGGGGGGAATCATGCATGATGAATTGAACCAGTGAGGGTTGTAGGCCACATTTCCCTGAAACCCCCATTGGAAAATGCTGTCTGAAGCACTCGTGGCTCCTTTTCCCACCACCCCTCACCCCCCGCCCGAGAAGAAAGAAGAAAAATAGAAGAAAAAGTATAAAAGACAGAGAAAGAAACTGCAACAGGAAGGCATCAGAAATGATTAAGAGGCGCCATATTCTCTGACTTGGCATGTGCAACACCATGGGAGATTGACTAGTAATATCTATAAAAAGGAATGGTGTGTCTAAAATTTAAAGTAACTAATAGATTGCTGTTATATCCCATAAAACCAATAATCTTTTAACAATCTATAATAATTAAATTTATTTTGTTTTTTCTCTTTCCTCTCTTTCCCACACCTCACATATGTACCAATTCTAAACCAAATGATTTGTTTAAGCTTCGCCCAAGAACATCTGTTATCAGCTGCTAGGAACTTGGCACTTCTGGTGCACTCCTACCGTAATGCTGGGAGTGCAGCAGAGGGGAGCAGGAATTAGGCGAGGCTCTGAGATCCAGGTCTCTATCTTGCATCAAAGATTCTTTTGGTCTTTGGGGCAGAGCATCTTCGGAGGCTGGTACGCCAAGATGTGAAATGTATACTGAGCTTTTCTATGGTGGTTGTAGGGCCCACATGGGTGTCCAGGATCATGACAGCCTTACAAAGGTAAATTTGTACTATTGATTTTCCTATGTATTTCCTTGTCGGCTCCTTAGCGCAGAATAATTCTTGTTATTTATCTCTGTCCCTTTCCGATTATGCCTTTTTGCATGGAAATGTACCCTCTGCAGCATTTTGTACCGCCCATTAACTGCGTAATAATCTGTACATTTGAGAGGGCATGAAGAGTCAAGCATGTAGTGTTGGAATTAGTCACATTTGGCCACACCAAGCAGGTTCCCTACTTCTTCTTAGGCAGTCCCTCGGAACTGAGGATGACTTGCTTCCACATTAAAAATGAGTTTGCAGGTGACTGATGAGTCCAATGCAGGACCTACAGTCTGTCACAGGTGGGGCAGACGGTGGTTGAAGGGGCGGGTGGGTGGGGTACTTGGGTTGACGTGCTCCTTGCGCTGCCTGCGCTTGGCTTCCGCTTGCTCCTGGCGAAGAGACTTGAGGTGTTCGGCACCTTCCCGGATGTTTCTCCTCCACTTTGTGCGGTCTTGGGCCAGGGATTCCCAGGTGTCAGTGGGGATGTTGCACTTTTTCAAGGAGGCTTTGCGGGTGTCCTTGAAGCGTTTCCTCTGCCCACCTGGGGCTCTCTTGCTGTGCCGGAGCTCCGAGTAGAGCGCTTGTTTCGGGAGTCTCTTATCGGGCATGTGGACAATGTGACCCGTCCATCGGAACTGATCGAGCATGGTCAAAGCTTCGATGCTGGGGATGTTGGCCTGAGCGAGAACACTGATGTTGGTGTGCCTATCCTGCCAATGGATTTGCAGGATCTTGCGGAGGCAGCGTTGGTGGTACCCCTCCAGTGCTTTGAAGTGCCTGCTGTACATGGTCCATGTCTCTGAGGCATACAGCAGGGTGGGTATCACTGCTGCTCTGTAGACCATGAGCTTAGTGCCGGGTTTGAGGTCCTGGTCTTCAAACACTCTCTTCCTCAGGCGACCGAAGGCTGCACTGGCACACTGAAGGCAGTGTTGGACTTCGTCATCGACGTCTGCCCTTGTTGACGGTAGGCTTCCGAGGTATGGAAAGTGGTCCACGTTGTCCACGGCCTTGTGGATTTTGATAATCGGGGCAGTACTGTGTAGCGGGGGCAGGTTGGTAGAGAACCTTTGTCTTACGGATGTTTAGTGTAAGGCCCATGCTCTCGTACGCTTCGGTGAAGGTGTTGACGATGGTTTGGAGTTGGACCTCCCAGTGAGTGCAGACGCAAGCGAAGGATATTCGCAGACGCAAGCGAAGGATATAACTAGAAGGATATTCGCAAACAAGTTGGGTTTTTTACAAAAAGTTTTCTGATGCCAGTCCACAAATTGCTAGATTTATTAAATTTAGTTTCACAATGTGGTTCTAGGTTGCTAGTCCAGTATCATAACCACTATGTACCCTACCCCCAGGGTCTTGGGGTTATAGAATTATAGAATTTTACAGCGCAGAAGTAGGTTATTCGGCCCATCGTGCCTGTGTTGGCTCTTTTGAAAGAGCTATCCAATTAGTATCACTCCCCTAGCTTTTTCCTCATAGCCGTGCAAATTTGATCTTTTCAAGTGTATATCCAATTCCCTTTTGAAAGTTACTATTGAATTTGCTTTCACCACCCTTTTAGGCAGTGCATTCCAGATCATGACAACTCGCAGTGTAAAGATATTTCTCCTGATCACCCCTGTTGTTTTTTGCCAATTATCTTATCTTTGCCAGTGGAAACCGTTTCTTCATATCTACTCGATCAAAACCCCTTATAATTTTGAGCACCTCTATTAAATCACCTTAATCTTCTCCGCTCTAAGGAGAACAATCCCAGCTTCTCCAGTCTCTCCACATAACTGAAGTCCTCCATCCCTGGTAGCATGCTAATAAATCTCCTCTGCATCTTCTTCAAGGCCTTGACATCCTTCCTATAGTGTGGTGTCCAGAATTGGACACAATACTCCAGCTGAGGCCTAACCAGTGATTTATAAAGGTTTAGCATAACTTCTTTGCTTTTGTACTCTTTCTCTCTTAACAAAGCCATGGGTCCCATATGCTTTATTAACTGCTTTAGCAACTTGTCCTGCCACCTTCAAAGATGCATATATGTAAATTCCTAGGTGTCTCTGTTCTGCACCCTCTTTAAAATTGTACCATTTAGTTTATATTTCTTCTCATTTGTCCTCCCAAAATGCATCACATCACACTTCTCTGCATTAAATTACATCTGCTATGTATCTGCCTATTTCACCAGTCTGTCCATGTCCTCCTGAAGTCTGCTACTATACTCTTCACTCTTTACTGTTTTGTGTCACCTGAAAACTTTGAAGTTATGACCCCTAGACCCAAGTCCGGGTCATTACTATGTATAAAAAAGCATGTTCTGCTAGTGACCACTAATGTAAGTATTCCTGCAGTCTTAGGGATGGTCATTTGAAAGCAGGCAATCAGTGCTGTCCAATATAACTGTGCCCAAATGTTTCCCTCTTTGGGTAAGCACAATGATGCAACACACTAGAGCACTAGCCTACTCAGAACAGGGGTTCAAGCCATGGGTTCTCGTATAGAAAAGAGGAATTTGAGCAATTATTCCTCATTCACCGAATTGCTGACCTTAGCTATAAGAACATAAGAAATAAGAGCAGGAGTAGGCCATACGGCCCTCCGCCATTCAATAAGATCATGGCTGATCATCTACATCAACTCCACTTTCCGGCTCAATCTCCATATCCCTTGATTCCCCTAGAGTCTAAAAATCTATCTATCTCAGCCTTGAATATACTCAAAGACTCAGCATTCACAGCCCTCTGGGGCAGAGAATTCCAAAGGTTCACAACCCTCTGAGTAAAGAAATTCCTCCTCATCTCTGTCCTACCCCTTATTCTGAGACTATGCCCCCTAGTTCTAGACACTCCAGCCAGGGGAACCAACCTCTCAGCATCTACCCTATCAATCCCCTTCAGAATCTTGCATGTTTCAATGAGATCACCTCTCATTCTTCTAAACTCCAGAGAGTATAGGCCCATTCTACACAATCTCTCATCATAGGACAACCCACTCATCCCAGGAATTAATCTAGTGAACCTTTGTTGCACCACCTCCAAGGCAAGTATATCCTTCCTTAGATAAGGAGACCAAAACTCTGCACAGTACTCCAGGTGTGGTCTCACCAAGGCCCTGTACAATAGTAGCAAGACTTCCTTACTCTTGTACACCAACCCCCTTGCAATAAAGGCCAGCATGACATTTGCCTTCCTTATTGCTTGCTGTGTTTCTTGCACGAGGACACCCAAATCTCTCTGAACACCAACATTTGAAAGTTTATCTCCATTTAAAAAATATTCTGTTTTTCTATTCTTCCTACCAAAGTAAATAACCTCACATTTCCCTACATTATACTCCATCTGCCACCTTACTGCACACTCACTTAGTCTATCTATATCCCTTTGCAGATTCTTTGTGTTCTCCTCACAACTTACTGTCCCACCTAGCTTTGTATCATCAGCAAACTTGGATACATTACACTCGGTCCCTTCATCTAGGTCATTAATATAGATTGTAAATAGCTGAGGCCCCAATACTGATCCTTGCGGCACCCCACTAGTTACAGCCTGCCAACCTGAAAATGATCCGTTTATCCCTACTCTCTGTTTTCTGTCTGTTAACCAATCCTCTATCCATGCTACTATATTACCTCAACCCCATGAGCCCTAATCTTGTGTAATAACCTTTTATGTGGCACCTTATCGAATGCCTTTTGGAAATCCAAATATACTACATCCACTGGTTCCCCTTTATCTACCCTGCTAGTTACATCCTCAAAAAACTCTAATAAATTTGTCAAACACGATTTCCCTTTCATGAAACCATGTTGACTCTGCCTAACCATATTATAATTTTCTAAGTGACTTGATACCACTTCCTTAACAATGGATTCCAGCATTTTCCCGATGACTGATGTCAGGCTAACTGGCCTGTAGTTCCTTGTTTTTTTTCTCCCTCCTTTCTTGAATAGCGGTGTTACATTTGCGACCTCCCAATCCGCTGGGACCATTCTCGAATCTACGGAATTTTGGAAGATCAAAACCAATGCATCCACTATCTCTTCAGCCACCTCTTTTAGAACCCTAGGATGTAGGCCGTCAGGTCCAGGGGATTTGTTGACTTTTAGTCCCATTAGTTTCTTTAGTACTTTTTCTCTACTTATATTAATTACGTTAAGTTCCTCACCCTCATTAGACCCTTGGTTCCCCAGCATTTTTGGTATGCTTTTTGTGTCTTCTACTGTGAAGACAGATACAAAATATTTGTTTAACGTTTCTGCCATTTCCTTATTCCCCATAATAATTTCTCCTGTCTCAGCCTCTAAGGGACCAATGTTTACTTTTGCTACTCTCTCCCTTTTTACATACTATCTGTTATGTCTTACAGGAAAAGAAAGGAAATTGGAAGATGAGTAGTCCTAGGCAACCTTTGGGCAGATTATTTCAGCATAGTGTTGGAGGCCTGGGAGCAGGTTGCCTTATAGTTGGGAATAGTGCATGGCATAGAGGACCAGCAGAAAGAAGTATTAAAAGTAACATGAGTTAATTATACTACTACCTTTTGTTAGTGCAAAGTGGTTTTGCAACAAGTTTGCTTTCTTCACTTTGAATTTGCTCTCCATTTATGTTTAATTTTACTTTTCTGGTGTTTTATGTTGCAGTACTTCCTTTAACAACTTGGTTATCAAGCAATTGTTTTCTTGATCGCTCTTATTTTTACTCTGTCCCTTACAAATATGCAAGCCTGCCATCTGCTGGATAATGCTGTTGCTAATACTTGTTGTCTGATCAGGGATGCATACCTAGTGTTGGTTTCTCATCTCAAGGTGCCCACTTTAAGAATTATACAGATATGTCAGATGGCTCTACTGTGAGCTCACAAGATTTGATTTGAACCAAAACTCCAATTTTACCATCAATACTAAAAAGGGTAATGGTATAATTACTGAGTGTTGTTTCAGGAGATGTGTATCTTAACTGTGTAATGGTAAATTTGATATTGGGAAATAGTTTCACAAGATTAATAAATCTGAAATTATAGTCATTCTGTTGTAGATATCTGAAGTGCCATGTTAGATGGTTTACATGGAGTTCCTACAATAGGGAAGAGTATGGAGGACACTGGCATTTCCCTGCCTTCTATATAATATTTTCTAATTCTCTTGATGCAAGAGTAGAAGGAAGTAATGCACATGGGAAGGGAGATGGGGTGAGTGCACTCAGTAACACGTCATGGAGGTGGATGGAGTCACAAGGATATCAGGAAGTGGCTGCATAGCTCAGTTGGGTGCTGAGTGCACATGGGCACCTCTTGAGCACTGTATGTAAACCATGTAACATGATAGATACTTGAAATAAAGTGAGTACAATTTCAGATTTGTTGGTCTTTTGTGAAGTTGTAAGCTGGTACCACATTTACCATTGCACAGTTGAGAGATGCATCTCCTGAATCCCCCCTCAAGCAATATTGATGTGAATTTGGAGGTTAGTTCATTTTAACCCCAACAGCTTAATTCCATACCTTTTCAACATTAACAAATGGTCTTAATTAAACCCAAATGAATATGAAGATCTGCACAAGTCAGATATTGCTATTTTAAAATGTTCACTGGTAAGGAAGAATAATGTTTACCACCTGCTGCATAGTCTTATTTATAGTATTCCCATCACTGGTGTTCCCACTGTAAGCCTTCTATTGGTACAGCAGAGACAGTTAGTGTCATACCAGTGCACATGCAGCTTCCCAAAGCACAAGTCTTACCATCACCTACATAGAATTTACAGCACAGAAACAGGCCATTCATCCCGGCTGGTCTGTGCTGGTGTTTATGCTCCACATGAGCCTCCTCCCACTCTACGTCATCTAACCCTATCTGCATATCCTTAAAATCATTTCTCCCTCATGTACTTGTCTAGCTTCCCCTGAAAGGGATCGATGCTATTTGCCTCAACTACTCCAGGTAGTAGCGAGTTCCACATTTTAACCACTCTCAGGGTAAAGAAGTTTCTCCTGAATTCTCTTCTTGAATTTATTAGTAACTATCTTATATTTATGGCCTCTTATAGTTTTGGGCTCCCCAACAAGTGGAAACATCTTCTCTCTGTCTACCCTATCAAATTACTTCATAATTTTAAAGACCTCTATTAGGACATTCCTCAGCTTTCTCTTTTCTAGAGAAAAGAACCCCAGCCTTATTCAGTATTTCCTGATGGTCAAAGCCTCTCATAACATAAGAAATAGGAGCAGGAGTAGGTCATATGGCCCTTCGAGCCTGCTCCGCCATTTATTAAGATCATGGTTGAACTTCTACATCAACTCCACTTTGCCGCCGTTACATCAACTCCACTTTCCCGCCCTATCCCCATATTCCTTGATTCCCTTAGTGCCCAAGAATCTATCAATCTTAGTCTTGAATATACTCGACAACTAAGCATCCACAGCCCTCTGGGGTAGAGAATTCCAAAGATTCACAACCCTCTGAGTGAAGCAATTTCTCCACATTTCAGTCCTAAATGGCCCACCCCTTCTCCTGAGACTGTGACCCTTAGTTCTAAACTCTCCAGCCAGGGGAAACAGCCTCTTAGCATCTACCCTGTCAAACCCTCTTAGAATCTTGTGTTTCAATGAGATCACCTCTCATTCTTCTAAACTCCAGAGAATATAGGCCCATTCTACTCAATCTCTCCTCCATAGGACAGCCCTCTCATCCCAGGAATCAATCTAGTGAACCTTTGTTGCACCCCCTCTAAGGCAAGTATAGCCTTCCTGAGGTAAGGAGACCAAAACTGTACACGGTACTCAAGGTGTGGTCTCACCAAAGCCCTATATAATTGCAGCAAGACTTCCTTACTCTTATACGCCAACCCCCTTGCAATAAAGGCTAACATACCATTTACAGTTCTGGTATCGTCCTTTTAAATCTTTTTTGCATCTTCTCTAATATCCTGTTTATAATATGGTGGCCAGAAACTGTACACAGTACTCCCAAGTATTGTCTAACCAAAGTTCTATACCAGTTTAATATAACTTCCCTGCTTTTCAATTCTATTATCTAGAAATGAACCCTAGTCTTTGCATTTTTATAGCCTTGTTAACTTGCGTTGCTACTTTTTAATGACTTGTGAATGTGTACCCTTAGATTCCTTTGCTCCTCCACCCTATTTACACTCTTATTTTCCAAGGAGTATGTGGCCTCCTTATTCCTCTTACCAAAATGTACCATCTCACGCTTATTTGCCATTTACGCGCCCAATCTGCAAGCTTATTAACGTCGTATTGTATTTTGTCGCAGTCTTCCTCAGTATTAATTATTCCCCCCGCCCCCCAAAAAAAAAAATTGGTATCGGCAAATTTTGAAATTTGACTTCTGATTCCAGAGTCCAAAGCGTTTATGTAAATGATGAACAACACTGGTCCCAGCCCCAATCCCTGTTTCTGCCAGTCTGAGTAACCACCTTTAACCCCTACTCTGTTTTCTATTTTGTAGCCAGCATTGTGTTACTTGTCCCCTGACTCCACATGCTTTGATCTTGGTCATGAGTCCACTATGCTTTATCAAAACCTTTGAAAATCCAAATATATTACATCTACCGCATTACCCTTGTGTACTCTTTCTGTTACTTCTTCAAAGAATTCAATTAGGTTGGTCAAGCCTAAACTTCCCTTTTGAAATCCGTGTTGACTGTTCTTTGATTGTATTTTTAGTTTCTAGATGTTTTACTATTGCATCTATGAACATACGAGCAATGACGGACAGTTAAATACCCTCTGGTCTATCCAGCCTGTCCCACCGACTTGTGATACAATATATACACTCTACACCCCACCCAGAACCATGTGATGTCATGGGAGAGGCTGAATTGCCAGGCCAATTTTGGGGGGGGATATCTGGGAAATTCCTCACTTGGGCCCCCCCCCCCCCCCCCCCCGACGATCAAAACTAATCCAGGGGATCACTCTGGCCCTGATAATTCTATGCAGTACCTACATTTTGTACGAGGTGATCTCCACCCAAGCCAGGAATGGGTCCAGCTCTCGCTTGAAGAAATACAGCGAATCAGCATCCACAGCACGAGCAGGCAGCCTGTTCCAGAGCTCCACTATTCTATGGGAAAAGAAGCATAGACCTCCTGACATCTAACCTAGATCTGGCCTTGTACAATTATTTTATTTGTTCCTGGGATGTGGGCGTCGTTGGCAGGGCCAGCATTTATTGCCCATCCCTAACTTAACTTAAAATTGTGAACCTTGGTGGAACAAACTGTCAATTCTAAAATTATCTATTCCCTTCATCATCTTATAAAATCGTATCTTTAAATAAAGATTCCATTATCTTTCCTACCACCAACATTAAGCTAACTGGTCTATAGTTCCCTGAACTTGTTCTATCTCCCTTTTTTAAATATAGGAATCACATTAGCTGTCCTCCAGACCTCTGGCTCAATACAGTTTTTTAATTAATTTTTATGAATATATATAATAGTCCCTCAACTATCTCTTCCCTAGCTGCTTTTAGTATGTGCAAATGTAATCCTTTACTATTTCTTTTTATATATTCCTTGATAATTTTATAGTTTCTCTTTGCTTGCCTAATTTTTTTTAACTTCTTTCCTAACCTCTTTGTATTCCCTTTTATCATCCTTTCCTTTATTGTCTTTGTACTTAGTGTATGCCTTTTTCTTTAGTTTCAATTTTGCCCTTGTCTCTATTCACCCACTTGCACAAGCACTTCTATGTAATTCAACCCTTTAGCACTTCTGTATGCAGGAACCCATCCTCGTAAAATGTCAGCCTGAATCCAATCTTCCCCATCAAGTATCATCTCTTTATCTTGCCAGTGGCAAGTTTCTTAATTTAAACTCCTACCCAATCCAAGCATTGCACACTGACTTTTAATTTGTTTAGTGAGCAATACACTGCATGTGATGTGCTTAGCTTGATCATCTCTCCATGAGGCTCCTCTCCCAGCTCCTGACCGCTCAGTTTCACCTCTCTCCTATGTTTGCTGATATTAACCTGTATCTCATTCAGCACTGTCCCCACCATCTTCAAAACTACGATTATGATTCCCCTGATCAAGAAACCCACCCTAAAACCTTCCATTCTCCACAACTTATCGCAAATTTTCCCTTCCTCAAGCTCTGGAAGCCTTTAGACCATACTAGTCTGTCAACGATGATCTGCTTTGTGATTGTGACCTTGGCTCTCTATTTCACATCGTCCTCTTCTACCTCTCATCACCTTCAACACTGTTACCACTACATCCTCCTCTAATGTCTCTCCCCTGCAGCCCACATCCAGGGCCCTGTTCACTCCTGGTTTCACACTTGCATGACTGCCAATAGCTCCTCCTCTGCTCATGCAGTTACCTTCAGCATTCTCCGGGAGTCCACTTCCTTATCTAGCATTAGGTAGGAGTATGGTATTTGGTTCCACATGTATGCCAATATCGCCCAGCTCTACATTGCTGCCACCTCCATTGACGCAAAGGATGTTGCCAAATTCTGAAATTGTCTATTTGATATCGAGCTAAATGAGCTTAAAAAAAAAATTGTCTGATTCAGTATTGACAAGACAGACCATCCTTTTTACTTCCCTATCAATACCACTCATGCCCGCATGCAACAAGACCTGGACGACGTTCAAGCTTGGGCTGATAAGTGGCAGGTAACATTCGCGCCACAGAAGTGCCAGGCAATGACTATCTCCAACAAGCAAGAGTCTAAACACCGCCCCTTGACATTCAATGGCATTACCATCACCGAATCACCCACCATCAACATCCTGGGGGTCACCATTGACCAGAAACTTAACTGGACCAGCCACATAAATACTGTGGCAACAAGAGCAGGTCAGAGGCTAGGTATTCTGCGATGAGTGTCTCACCTCCTGACTCCCCAAAGCTTTTCCACCATCTACAAGGCACAAGTAAGGAGTGTGATGGAATACTCTCCACTTGCCTGGATGAGTGCAGCTCCAACAACACTCAAGAAGCTCGACACCATCCAGGACAAAGCAGCCCGCTTGATTGGCACCCCCTCTACCACCTTATACATCCGCTCCCTCCACCACCGGCGTACCGTGGCTACAGTGTGTACTATCTACAAGATGCACTGCAGCAACTCGCCAACGCTTCTTCGGCAGCACCTCCCAAACCCGCGACCTCTTCCACCTAGAAAGACAAGGGCAGCAGACGCATGGGAACACCACCACCTCCGAGTTCCCCTCCAAGTCACACATCATCCTGACTTAGAAGTATCTCGCCGATCCTTCATCATCACTGGGTCAAAATCCTGGAACTCCCTCCCTAACAGCAGTGTGGGAGTACCTTCACCACACGGACTGCAGCGGTTCAGGAAGGCAGCTCACCACCACCTTCTCAAGGGCAATTAGGGATGGGCAATAAATGCTGGCTTTGCCAGCGACGCCCACATCCCATAAAAACTAATTTTAAAAAAAAACTCTGCATCTCGCCTCTGGTGTGTAGGAATATACAACACTTGTGCCCCAGACCTTTCTCAACTCAACCTGTCTTCAGGCCCGGGGCTGAAGATTTCCACTTGTCTTACCATTGCACAGCCATGATGAGCCTTTCTTGTTTTTGTTGTTGCAGAAAATATTCAGCCAAAGGCAGCTTATCTGTTAGTCAAAACTTTATTAAAAATTTGTGGGTGACTGGTTAAACGGGTATTGGGATCTTTATTCTATAGTAGGATTTCCTCACTGGCACCTTTCCTTTGCACCAGGTTGCAGTTTTTATTTGTGCTGCAGCTTTATTGTTGCTAAGTGTGAACTGTGTTGCCAGCTGTGAAATGTTAATGGCGCTGGGCATGTCTTGTGAATGCCAAATATAACCGTGTGTGTTACATGGGTTTGTGAAGTACTTATCTCTGTCCCCTGAATGTGTCACTGCATTAGTTTTGAACACACCAATACTGCCTTTTAAACATTACTCATTTTCTCTGTTGAAATCTGATTTAATTATTCTCTACTGATGCTAGATTGTGCGGGTGGGAGTATCTGGATATTCCAGTGGCATCTGGATATCCTGGGATGAGAGGGTTGACCAGGAGGAGAGATTGTGTAGAATGGGCCTATATTCTCTGGAGTTTAGAAGAATGAGAGGTGATCTCATTGAAACATACAAGATTCTGAGGGGGATTGACAGGTTAGATGCTGAGAGGTAGTTTTCCCCCCTGGCTGGAGAGTCCAGAACTAGGAGGCATAGTCTCAGGATAAGGGGTTGGCCTTTTAAGACTGAGACGTGGAGGAACTTCTTCACTCAGGGTTGTGAATCTTTGGAATTCTCTGCCCCAAAGGGCTGTGGATGCTCAGTCATTGAGTATATTCAAGGTTGAGATAGATAGACTTTTGGACTCTGGGGGAATCGAGGGATATGGGGATCGGGCAGGAAAGTGGATTTGAGGTCGATGATCAGCCATGATCTTATTGAATGGCGGAGCAGGCTCGAGGGGTCGTATAGCCTACTCCTGCTCTTAATTCTTATATTCTTGGGATCCCTGAACTGCCACAGAGCAGTGTAGCTGGCTTAGTTTCTAAAGCTACTTTTACATTTGCACAAGACCTGTCCTATGCCACCAGTTCCCAAACTTCACGTTTGTATAGCTGGCTTCTAGCCAAATGATAAAGCTGCCAGAAATCTCTAAGATCAGTTCAGAAGACCCACTAAAAAGGGTCTTGCTGCCAGACAGTTTTAGCGAGCCACAGCAATTTTACATTTGGCTGATTGTGAGACCCATGGTTGAATAACTGCGGCACACAGTCTATAAATGGCTTTGGAGCAACCTTTTTTGAAATAATCATCTCCAAGATTTTTTTTTTGTTCCGTTCTAGGCTCCAGGTGGTGTTCTGTGGTTTAAAACTGAGATAAGAGTTTAACATGTGGATTGAGAAAAGAGCCATTGGGCTGGATTTTCATTGACCCGTGGAGGCGGGTTTGGAGGTGTGTGGGGGGTTAAAATTGCGAAAACTGGCGGGCGGGCACAAGTCCGCCTCCATCCCGCCTCCACGCAATTTTCATTAAATCGTGTCTGCTGGTCCCGACTGCGTCCCGCCTCTAAGAGACAGGATAGGCTGTTAAGACCCTTAACAAGCACTAAATTGGCTCTATAATGCCATTTTGAAAGGCCTTTGTGATTTTAACCCTTGTTCTACGTGAGGCACGCCTGTTCTGAACCACGATTATGAAACCTGGCGGGAGCCTCACTCTCACTCTCACTCTCACACACACACACTCTCTCTCTCTCTCTCTCTCTCAAAATATCTGGGAGCAGACTTAGGGCTGCTGCTGGTCATTTTGCATCCAGGTCCTCTCGCAGCAAAGGCCAGGCAGTCTCTGAAGACCTTCAATGCAGCAGCAATGATGACATCATCAGAGGCGACTTTCAGACTGAAAACACTAATTGGTTCATGGGTTCCCACATGCTGGAACTCAATTGCCCAATTAGGTGAAAATTACATCAATCTCCCACATCCAATTGCAGTCGGGTGGATAACACGAAAAGTGGATAACATGACCCCAACCCACCCCAGTATCAAAATCCAGCCCATTGTATCCATTCCTTCTGCCAGATTATATCATTTGTCCTATCATGAAATGTATCCATTTTTTAATCTCCTGGGGAGATAAATAGCTATACTTAAAATTTCTAAGAACTAAAATGTCTCCTAACTTTAAGCTAATCTAGTGAAAATCCAGGATATTAACCTAACATTAACATTAATTCAACTCTTTGACTAGTTACATTTCTTGGATGATATTGCCATGTTCTCAACAGCATAGAAACCATGGTGTTCTTTAGAACAGGGAGGCCTCCTTAGTAAGTATCTGATGAGTAAATAGCCCATTCAAGTGATTGACCTCAGTGCACAAATCCTTTTTTTATAACCACTCCAGCCCCACATTTTCCAGACCATTGAAGTGAATTGGATAGCCTGTTTAAGTGAATCACAACATTGCCATCATGGCTAAACTGAGCAATCTAACTCTTTGGGGAGCATGGATCTTGTTACACTTCAAACTGATCAGATAGTTGTGATCTTTGCATTTGCACGTTACTTTGGATGCCTTTGCTGTCACAAGCCAATGCAGCAATTTTCAACATCATAACTGACTGAATAGCTCATCAGTCAGTTGTGATGTTCTGCTGTGCATTCTTTCTGCCCCCAGTTAACTTACTAGCCTCCATTTACCCTCTACTGCTGCCAGCCCTCATGATTCACTGACTCCTGACTCGGAGCACGCTTCAGTTCCAAGTACAAATCCAGCTGTTCAACCTACTTCTCCCAGCTGAAAACACAAGATATTTTAAACTCTTATCCAGGCACATTTATCCTAGTCAGTATACACCAGTAAACATTATAGCTGACTGTCCAACTGTGATGTTAAAAATTGCTGTGGAGGCTTAAAACAGCAAGGGTAGAAGAAATGGGAAGAATTATTAGGAGACTGGTTCAATGTATGTAAATGTATATGTTGGCAAATTATCTATTTAAAAATATTATGCTGTATTTGCCAATCTGTGTCATCTTATAACCCTAATTACTTTTTTTTTAAGTATTAATTGAAATAGCAATAATTGCATTGGTCCTATTCCATATATTCACTACCCTGCTGGGGGGAGGGACGTTGAAAGGTACAGTTCCCACCACCAATTACATTTCATTTAATTGTAATTTCCTGTTTGTCTAGAGCTTTTTGTTATGACACTGTTTATCAGGAGTTTTTGAACTTGCCTGTGTAAACATGCTGGTGATCCCGAACATTCATAATAAGTGATGTATCAATACAATATCAAATGGACCCAACACATGATCTTTCTCACTCTGAGCCCAGACCATACACTTTTTTTAAAAAGCTTACACTCCCACACTTTGAAGTATTTAATGAATCTTCCTGTCATACATTGTGCATCACTCTCAGCAAATTCCTTGATTCTAATCGCATTAGCTGAAATCACTGGCTTAATACTATTCAGTAATCAGCGATGTGTGTGTTTACTTACTGTTATGGTTGTTTTTGCTGCTGATGCAATAACATTCAAAATCCTGCAATTGAGATTGCTGATGTAATGGTATTCAGTGCATTGGTTGCAGTCTCATTTTGGCACAAATTAGAAATGAGCTAATTTGGCTTCCTGTTGATACAGATCTCTGATGCTTAGAACGGTGTGCAGTTGATGCAATGCAGAGTAATAGATATTCTCTTATTTAGTATATTAATACAAAGACTGAAATCTGCTTTACACGCAAAGAGCTCATTATGAATCATTTGTGCTGTTTCATCTATCGGAACAATACTGTTATCACTTTTTGACCTCAAGTTGTCATTTTGTTGCACATTGCAGCAGCCTGCCATTAATGTAGAAAATGTTCCACAGTGCTTTACAGTGAGTGGGGGGGCGGGGGGGGGGGGGGAAATAGATGAAAGGAATAAAGGTGCGAATGCTGAGCCATGGTGCAAGAGTTAGAAGAGTTGACCAAAAGCTTGGTTGAAAAGATGGGGTTTGAAAAGATTTTTAATGGTGGAAAAAGAAGTGGAGGAGTTTAGGCAGGGGTTGCATCCTTGTACATAGAGAGTAGAGCCAAGGCAGCTGAAGACACTGCTACCAAGAAGTGTGAAAGACAGAATTTGGGCAGCAGAGTTTTGAATAAGTTAAGAGTTTGTGCAGAATGGGAGACTAGTGAGGAAGACATTGCAAAAATCGAGACTAGAGACATCAGAGGTTTGGATAGGAGTTTCAGCGGCTGTGGGGTGGAGGCAAGCAATGTTGCAAAAGTGGAAATAAGCAGTCTTGATAGATTATAGGGTTTGAAGTTCAGATCTGGGTTAAACATGGTCTGTTTCAGCCTGAACAGATGAAGTGGGTGGAGTCAATAGCAAGGGAGCAGAGTTTATGCTGGGGGCTAAAAATGATAGATAGGAGTAGGCCATTCAGCCCTCCGAGCGTGTTCTGCCATTCATTCAGATCATGGCTGACCTGTACCTCAACTCCATTTATCTGCCTTTGCTCCATATTCCTTGATGCCCTTGCCCAACTAAAATCTGTCGATTTCAGTCTTGAAAATTTCAATTGACTCAGCACCCGCATCCTTTTGGGAGAGAGTGTTCCAGATTTCCACTACCCTTTGTGTGTAAAAGTGTTTCCTGATTTCTCTCCTGAATTGTCCAGATCTGATTTTAATATTGTGCCACCTTGTTCTGGGTTTCCCTGTATCTGCCCTATCGAATCCTTTTGTCATTTTAAATACCTAGATTAGATCACCCCACAACCTTCTATACTCTGAATACAAGTTTATGCCACCTGTCCTCATAATTTAACCCTTTAAGCCTTTATCAGCTTCAGTCTTTCCGATACTCATTTGTTGAAAATGTTGTTTCATCGCTGACTTGATGTTAGACAGCAAGCTGATGCTCTATCTGCAAATGGTGTCACCTAGGGCAGCATGTATATAAGAATAAGGAGAGGGCCAAGGGTGACGGAACGGGAAGAGAAGTGAGGAAACACTCTTGTGTTTGGAGAGGTTTGAATGGAACCACACAATGAAAGTTCTACAGTTGGACAGCAGAGGAGAAGCAATAGGGGAGAATGGTGTGGTCGCTAGTATAATAGACTCTGAAGAGAGGCCAAGGAAGGATGTGCACTGTAGTCACAATAACCCAGGATGTATTTCATAACTGTCGCCAGGGCAGTCTTCGTGCTGTGAAGTAGGTGGAAGCAGTACTGAAGGGTTTTGAAAAGGGGTTTAGCATAATTGCCTTTCATTAGTAGTATTTTCTTTTTATAATTTTTTTTAAAAACTTATTATCTTGGATTTGATGCCCCTTGCATTTAGCGGCCTCGGCCCTAAGCTCTGGAATTCACTCCATAAACCTCTCTGCCTCTCTGCACCTCTCTCCTCCTTTAAGATGCTCCTTAAAACCTACCTCTTTGGCCAAGCTTTTGCTCACCTATCTTAATATCTCTCTGACTCGGTGTCAAATTTTGTTTGCTAATGCTCCTGTGAAGCACCTTGGGACGTTTTACTACATTAAAGGTGCTATATAAATGCATGTTGTTATTGTTGTAGTCGAGGTTAAGAAATTGGATTCTATAGCTTCAAGTTGAAAAGTTAATGGCATCAAGAGTTAAAAGTCTTGATCTGTGGCTTGTACAACCTGTACCTGTTATATTACTGAACTGCTTTTGAAGCTCAGTAATTGTCAGTTTTTGCTCTGCTGAACCTGCCACATTTATACTGCAAGGTGGATTAAGCAACAATAGGGAGCTGCACGTGCAACCCCTCTCCTAGTCTACGTTCCACTGGTATCTGTTTTTATTTACCACCATTGGCAATTTGGGTTTAAGGCAGGAGGTCAGTGCCATTATCCAGTTGGTTTTTGCCACCTTCAACAGCAAGTGCATCCAGTTGTTTATACTAAGGAGTTCTTGCCAACGCCACTAGTGTTACTGTCAATGCTCTTGCCATTGAAGATAGTTATGTAGTAGAAAGTAACACTGGCAGATGGACAATAGAAGGACTGGCTTATTTTTTACCATGCACTTTGTTTTCAGGCATGCTTCATTTTTGAAAAGACCTATAAAAAAATTTGATGCAACCATGTTCAGTGTTGCATCTGTTTTTTTTAACTATTTGGGTCATAATGTGATTCTTCTTGCCTGGGTACCAAAGTATTTCTCTCTTCACTTTGCTACCTGATAGCTCTCTACTTGTAACTTTGCTATTTAGATTTAGTTGAATGGCCGTTTCAGCTGTAGTTTCCCTTTTATTCCTGCGCATCTGTTTGCTTTCTCCTATGTGAGTAGTACAACTATATCTCCCATTTTATTTATCTTATTTGATTAGTTTCTAATGTTACATTTTTTTTTCTTCTCTGCTTCAGTCTTGCACATGGGCTATAGTCGTTACTCTATACTGACCCATAGTAGTTTAGTTTGAATTCACATGTCTCATATCCATAATTTATTTGGAATCCAATTATAAAACTCAGTGGTAGAATATAGGTAGATTTGCCTGCAGGTTTTTCCCAATCTACCTGATGTCAGTTGATTTGCATGAGTTTTGTAGGCAGCCTTACTGAATGTGTGCATTATATTTGCAGGTCTTTACATCATAAAGTAGCCATGTATATTTTTATTGATAGTTGTAAAATGAAGGGGGCGGAGAGGAAATGCAAACCAACCAGAATAATGGCTGCGTCAGGAGAGATCTGTCTGCAGGCTGTTTATGTTCATTGTGCAGTCAAGTTACTCCTGGCTAAAGAATGGGAGTTGACCTGTAGAAGCAGCAATAAATATGCATTTGATCTTTGCTAGATTATGAAATCGATACTTATATTTTTCATTTGTTTTTATTAATAGGCCGCTGGTCAGATCACTTTCCACTCAGCAGCTGTTTGACCATTGGCAAAAGAGACATCCAGTTATCTTCGTGTATGTTGGCGGTGAATCTCCACTGAAGGTCTGAAAATAAGTGTTCTTTTAAACATAGAATTACCTGGAGTAATTTCTCCCAATCGGCTGCCCTAACTTTGGTGGAAGATTGGAGGAAGTCCCGAATATGCATATAAACAAGGTTTCCTTTAATCTTCCGCCAAATTTACATCGGCCAATCTGGAGCAACCTCACAAAAATTCCCAGCGTATGTGTGGGTGAGAGGGTGGAAGTGGATAAGTCACTTATGGCATGGACCTTAGGCTGCTGGAAGAAGTCAAAGAGAAGATAGCAGAGGCTCTGGCTTTCAAGTGCGCAAATTGTACCATTGGACTCCAGAGTAGCCAATGTAACACCTTTGTTTAAGAACAATAAACTGGATACCATAGGTCCATAAGTCTAAGGTCAATTGTGGACATGATCTTAGAATCCATAATGCAATATAACATTTGACCATTTAGAAATGTATGAGTTACTGTGGTACTGCCAAAAAATGATTTGTTAAAGGCAAGTCGTGTTTGAGAAATTAAATAGTGTTTTTTTGGAAAAGTGTCCAATTGGCTAGCTAATAAGAATGTAATAGATGCAGTGCACATGGATTTTCAGAGGCATTTGATAAGGTGTCTCACAAGAGGCTTGTTAGAAAAATTCAAATGTATGGTATAGAGGAAATAGAAAAAATAAGATAGAAAGTTGGTTGATTGACAGGAAACGGAGTTTAGGTAAATGGGTGTTGCTGGGTCCACTATTGTTCTCAGAACATAGATTATTTGGACTGGATATAAGGAATACAGTCTCAAAATTTGCCCACAACACAAGTAGAGAGTTTGACATACAGTGAGGAAACTGTAAAGGACGTCGGGAAGATATAGATAGTTTAGTGGAATGAATGCGCAGACAGCTGGCAGATGCAATTTAATGTGAATAAATGTGAGGTAGTACATTTTGAGAGAAAAATCAAGGAAAGCGGGTATATGTTTAATGGAAAAAGAAAGACTTGCATTTATATTGCGCCTTTCCCGACTACCAGACGTCCCAAAGCGCTTTACAGCCAATTAAGTACTTTTTGAAGTGTAGTCACTGTTGCAATGTAGGAAACGCAGCAGCCAATTTGCACTCGGCAAGCTCCCACAAACAGCAATGTGATAATGACCAGATAATCAGTTTTTGTTATGTTGATTGAGGGATCAATATTGGCCAGGACAACCCCCCTGCTATTCTGCTATTCTTCGAAATAGTGCCATGGGATCTTTTACGTCCACCCGAGAGAGCAGACGGGGCCTCGGTTTAACGTCTCATCCAAAAGAAAGCACCTCCAACAGTGCAGCACTCCCTCAGTACTGCACTGGAATGTCAGCCTAGCTTTTTGGGCTCAAGTCTCTGGAGTGGGACTGGAACCCACAACCTTCTGACTCGGAGACGAGGGTGCTACCAACTGAGTCACTGGCTGACGAAAGAAACTGAAGGATGTGGATGAAGAAGGGATGCTAAGGGTTTTAATGCATAATTCCCAGAAAGTACAAGTGCAGATAGCTGAAGCCATTTTAAAAAAGCTAAGTGTCTTGAGTTTTATAAATAGGAGAGTAAAGAAGTAAAAAAAATTGTGCAAAACATTGGTTAAAGCCACAGGGAATGCACAGTGTAGTTTCACTGGGATGATGCCAGGGATGGGAAAATATAGTTATGAGGAGAGACTTGATATACTGAATAATTTTCACTGGAGCAGAGAAGGTTAAGAGGAGATTTAATAGGCTTTTAAAATTATGAAAACTTTTAGTAGAGTGAATAGGGAAAGACTTTCCTCTTAAGTGGGTAGTCAGTAATGAGGGGTCATCAATTTAAAATAGTACGAAGGGAGTAAAGAGAGAGATTAAAATAAATGTCTTTACACAGAAGATTTGTTGCAGCATGGAATGTGTTGCCACAGGAACTGGCTAAGGTAGAGACCATTGCATCTTTACAGGAAAATTGATAAATATTTGAAGCAGTGTATGAAAAAATAGGATTCGTTTCTGGTTGCTCTAACAAAGCCAGTACCGAAATTCTTGGCCAAATGGCCTCCTGTGCTGTAAACTTATATGGTTCAAAGTGTTGTCGTCTTTGTATACCGAATATCTGGTGTAGCAAAATACAAAGCTCTTTCTCCACCTTCTAACATCTACATAGCATTTTTTGATTGCAATGGTAAGAAAAGAACTTGAGATGTTTTTAAATATTTGAATAAACTGAATGAAGTCTGTCTTTCTACATTGCAGATGATGCAAAAAAATTCTACAGTATTCAAAGGATTTATGTCCCAAAACCATAAATTTATCTGAAAAACTATTATCATAAAATGATGAGTAAATCTGGAAAATGTATTTACTATACTTTTTAACTTGGTATGGATTCTTAGCTGCATGAGGGGGGAAAATGTTTGGAGAATCGTATTTTAACCCTTGGCATTCTTATAATTTTACTCCCCACCAGGAAAAGTTCTTTGAGGTGGCGTCAGAACTGATTGTATATACCTACTTCTTTTCTGCTTCAGAGGATGCTTTACCAAAGGTAAATTTTTCAAGTTAATTATCATCTGTCTTTTTCAAATTGTAATTGATGCATATAAATGCCATTAGGTCCTTTTAGACTGCTTCTTCCACATATAAGCAACTCTGTTGTCAACCCTTTCCCCTACTCTCTAAAGCAGCATTATCCCTTTTTGTTTAGCCTGCAGAAGCAGCAGATTTTTATGAAAAAATTTCACCCCTTTTCAACGTTGGCTTTCCAAAATTATTCAAGCTTTTAATTTCAATTAATTGCTTATAAATTAGCTAGCTTAGTGACAATGAAATATAGTGATATTGAAGGGAATAGCTTGGAGGAGTTGGAATCTGACAACCATGGAAGAAGCAGAATTTCTCAGTATTGGTATGAGATGCTTTAGGGATCTTTTCATTGAACATTTCATAGAATAGTACAGCACAGAAGGAGGCCGTTCGGCCCATTGAGTCTGCGCCGGCTCTTCGAAGAGCAATCCAGTTCATCCCACTCCCCTGCTCTTTCCCCATATCGCTGCAATTTTTTCTCCAAGTATTTATCCAATTCCCTTTTTAAAGCTACTAATGAATCTGTTTCCACCACCCTATCGTGCAGTGCATTCAAAATCCCCGTTGTGTAAAAAAGTTTTTGCTCCTGTCGCCTCTGGTTCTTTTGCCAGTCACCTTAAATCTGTGCCCTCTGGTTATCAACCCTTCAGCCATTGGAAACAGTTTCTTTTTATTTACTCTACTCTATTTAAACCCTTCATGATTTTAAACATCTCCATCAAATCTCCTCTTAGCCTTCTCTGCTCGAAGGAGAACAACCCCAGCTTCTCCAGTCTATCCATGTAGCTGTCATCCCTCATCACTGGAACCATTCTAGTAAATCTCTTCTGTACCCTCTCCAAAACCTTCACATCCTTCCGAAAGTGTGGTGCCCAGAATTGGACACTATACTCCAGCTGGGGCCGAACTAGTGTTTTATAGGTTTAGCATAACTTCCTGGCTTTTGTACTCTGCCTCTATTTCTAAAGCCCAGGATCCCATATGTTTTATTAACTGCATTGTTAACCTGTCCTGCCACCTTCAATGATTTGTGCACAAACACCCCCAGGTGTCTCTGTTCATTAATAGAATCCTGATCATCTATGTAGTCGGTCTGTTATCTACTTTTGACTAACTAGTGCTTATTCTGTGAGAGAGGGTTGTATATTGGTTATTTTTAGGGTTGAGTTTGCCCATAGGTGACATGACAGGTACATGGGATTGAATTTGAGTTGATGATCTGTGGCAGACTGTAACCTGATACCTGAACTGGGGAGGTCCTCTAGTACTCTAGGGTGCTGTTGATAATTGACCAGCCAAACTAGCACATTGATGGGACTTGGCGGTCTAAACCTGTCACTGAGGACTGAGGTTCTTCCTACTCAGCTCCAATTAACCCTACAAGCAGTTGGAGAAACAACAATAAACTCTTACGTGCACTGCAATTTTAGTTGGTTAAACTCCAGCGCTATCTTTATGTACACTTGGGGATTCCTAAGCTAAGTCTGGTGTTCTCCATACTTATGTGGATTTCTCAGTAGTTGGGATACTCTTATTGTGGTGATGGGATTTTGCTGGCCAAAAAACTATTGAAGGCTGGGTTTTTTTGAGGGGAGGGGCTTGTATGCATTAAATGGTCTACAACATTAACTGTATATTCAGGGCCTTTGGATCTCAATGGTAAGCCTGTTACTTATGGTTGGGCCAGCCCAGGGAATTAATGCACCTTCCCTGACAATGCACCTATTCTCAAGAGTTTTCCTAGTTTCGCCGCTGCACCTCCTACTCAGAAGATCATTGGAAGAGGCCTGGGAGCAGGTTGCCTTCTGTCCCTCTTCAGCTGCAGATGGTATAGGAGATTGTGGAGAATATTTGCAACCATACAGAAAATTACAACAACAAAAGAATTAGAATTTGAAAATGTGCAGGAGCTTCCCTGATGGCTTAATAAGTTTTTTTCGAGCGAGTTGCTGAGCCATCAAGACCAAGGAGGTTCCAGGTTCAATCTCCATGCTCTTGGTTTAAGGAGGTGAAAATTGTCTAAAATTCACAATGAAGTGCACTAAAGAGAGAACTTGCATTGACAGAGCACAGGATATCCCAAAGCACTTCACAGCCAATTAAGTAGTTTGAAGTGATGTCACTATTGTAATGTAGGGAAGCGCAGCATCCAATTTGCACATAGCGTAGGTTCACAAACAGCAATAAGATAAATGACATGGGATAAATTTCCCATCATGACAGAAGCCTGAAAATGGACAGTTCAGCTGGGCTGACCATTGAAATGGTTATTTCAAAAGGGAGCTAATAGCTGTTTTGTGTGGTATTAGTTGAGGGATAAATATCAGCCAGGATATCTGGAGAACTCGCCTGTTCTTCTTTGAAAACTGCCATTGTATAGTTTACGTCCACCTCACCGGGCAGACGGGGCCTCGGCTTAACGTCTCATCTGAAAAATAGCATCTCTGACACTGCAGCACTCCCTCAGTACTGCAATAAAGTGTCAACCTAGATTCTGTGCTCTGAAATGGGGCTTGAACCTGTGACCTTCTGATTCCGAGGCGAGAGTGCTAGCACTGAGCCAAGGCTGACGCCCCATGGATATCAGGTGGCTCTTGGCAAATTGACAAATAGTGTACAGAACTGTAGAAATGTATAATTTTAGAGGAAAAAATTGTGTTTGATTATGGTGCAGCAATGTTGCTGCATTCCCCCTGCACACTCCCCCCCACACCCCTCCCCCCCAAAAAAATACATCATTTTGTGTCAGTTGATCCTACTAAAGGTGATAGTGTTTCAGATCTTTTTGATGGAAACAGCAAGGTTGAATAACTGTTTACCTTGCATCAATATAATACAGCTGGGATGTATGGACCATTTTGAAATGGTATCTTACTGTAGATGCCTTGGTAGGCTTGCAAAAGTCCTGTTTCTTTTATGCTGAACATTCTGGGCAGTTTGTAAGAGTTTATTGTGATGGTGCTTTTCCACTAGGATGTCTCTGTCCAGGAGCTTCCTGCCGTGTTGGTGTTCAAAGATGGAACCTACTATGTGTATGATGGTGAGTCCAGAAAGCGTGGCTTGTTTTTAATTCTAATTTGTGTGTATGTCTTTTGTGAGGAGGGATGGGGAGCAGAAGATTCTGAAGGTTTAAGTGAACTAAAAAATTGAAATTGGACCTGGCACATTTTTCTTAGTATCCAGACAAGGATGCCTTGGCGTCTGTACCTCCTCATTAATTCATAATAAAATACAGTGCGTCTTTGAGATCCTCCTTTCAGTCAACAGTTCTGAACTCCTGCAGCTAAAATGCGTGGACATTTATAGTATTGGTCTTCAGATTTAACTCTCATAATTGGTGATTCTCCATATATTGGTTCCTGAATTAGTGGCGGGTTGTGAAATTAATCAGTGAAACTGTAAGCACTAATACAAAAGCAAAATGCTGCGGATGCTGGAAATCTGAAATAAAAACCGAAAATTCTGGAAATACTCAGCAGGTCAGGCAGCATCTGTGGAGAGAAAGAGTTAACGTTTCAGGTCGATGACCCTTTGTCACAACTGGAAAAAGCTGGAGATGGAACAGGTTTTTAAGCTAGTGCAAGTGCAGGGGCAGGGAAAGGGGGGAGGGGAGGAAAGAACAAAAGGGAAGGTCTGTGATAGGATGGAAGGCAGGAGAGATTAAGAGATGGTGCAAGGCAAAAGGAGATGGTAATGGAACAAGTTAAGGAACAAAAGATGGCTCCAGATGAAGTGTAAATGGCACTGGCAGAATGAAAGACAGCTGCCATGTGAGAAAAAAAAATTGGAAAAAAAGATAGGGGCAGAGGTTATCGTCTGAAATTGTTGAACTCTGTGTTGAGTCCAGAAGACTGTAAAGTGCCTAATCGAAAGATGAGGTGCTGTTCCTCGAGCTTACATTGAGCTTCATTGGAACAGTGTAAGAGGCCGAGGACGATGAGGTCATGAAGTCTGAGTGGGAGTGGAGCGGAGAATTAAAGTGACAGGTGACCGGAAGCTCGGGGTCACCCTTACGGACTGAACGGAGGTGTTCTGCAAAGCGGTCACCCAATCTGCGTTTGGTCTCCCCAATGTAGAGGAGACCACATCGTAAGCAGCGAATACAGTATACTAAATTGCAAGAAGTACAAGTAAGTCGCTGTTTCACCTGGAAGGAGTGTTTGGGGCCCTGGACAGTGGGAAGGGTGGAGGTATAAGGGCATGTGTTGCATCTCCTGCGCTTGCACGGGAAGGTGCCGGGCGAAGGGGAAGGGATGTTGGGGGTGATAGAGGAGTGGACCAGGGTGTCGCGGAGGGAGCGGTCCCTTCGGAATGCTGAAAGGGGAGGTGAGGGGAAGATGTGTTTGGTGGTGGGATCACGCTGGAGGTGGTGGAAATGGCAGAGGATGATCCGTTGAAACTGTAAGCACTACTTCTGTGACTCAAAAGATCCTGATAAATTCAGAACTGGTAACTTTTTTTAAAAAAATATTCATTGTGTTGAGATTCATGTACTTGCTCATTATAAACTGTCCAGTGAAGTTTCGTTGTTATAAATTTAACCACACAAAGACCTCTGACTTGAATTTTGTTGAGGAAAAAAATCTTTGAATTTCCATGTCTAGTGTTATTTTGAAGCCATGCGTTAAATAGATTTCAGAAAAAATGGAGAAAAAACCTCCCCTTCAGCACTATTTTTAGCAACTAACCTACATGTAGCAAAGGGTAACGTGCAGTGAATGTCAGGCAAATTCCAGTCTGCTGTAGATACCTTTTCGGGTTCAGTGGTGTCCAACAGCCCGTAGATGGATCACACGCCTCTTGCATGCTGGACTTGACTCTCGCTGCCCAGTAGCTACTTATACAATAGCATAACCTAGGGAGTGTTACAATGTGCGTCTTTGACGTACGAAGTGGATATTGTGTTTTTTTCATGTGCCCTCACGTACTACTACAATGTTTTCAAAGGTGGACTGAAGAAACAATTGGTATGGAAAGGTCAGATGTGAATTGTTATGCTGCTTTGTTTCACAGATCGTGAGTTAACATACAGACCAACAGTTATGCTTGGACTCACTTCATTCAATCAGTACAACTTGCCTTTGCGTAATACAAAATAATCAGCTTGTTCCATTTCCCCACATTTGTGGATTACGCGGGCTTATGCCAGACAGCACCTGGAACCATGGACCACCCCATCGGTCTACTCTCAATCATCAGCAAAGTGATGGAAGGTGTCGTTGACAGTACTATCAAGCAGCACTTACTCACCAATAACCTGCTCACTAATGCCCAGTTTGGATTCCGCCAGGACCACTCTGCTCCAGACCTCATTACAGCCTTGGTCCGAAAATGGACAAAAGAGCTGAATTCCAGAGGTGAGGTGAGAGTGACTGCCCTTGACATCTCGGCAGCATTTGACCGAGTGTGGCATCAAAGAGCCCTAGTAAAACTGAAGTCAATGGGAATCGGGGGGTAAAACTCTCCACTGACTGGGGTCATAACAAGCACAAAGGAAGATGGCTGTGGTGGTTGGAGGTCAATCGTCACAGCCCCAGGACATCTCTGCAGGAGTTCCTCAGGGCAGTGTCCTAGGCCCAAACATCTTCAGCTGCTTCATCAATGACCTTCCCTCCATCATAAGGTCAGAAATGGGGATGGTCGCTGATGACTGCAGTGTTCAGTGCCATTTGCAACTTCTCAGCTAATGAAGCCTGGACAACATTCAGGCTTGGGCTGATAAGTGGCAGGTAACATTCGCGCCACACAAGTGCCTATCACTGTAACCTCCTCCAGCCCCACATCCCTCCAATTCTGGCCTCTTGCGCATCCCTGATTTTAATTGCTCCAACATTGGCGGGCGTGCCTTCAACTGCCTAACCCTAAGCTCTGGCATTCTCTCCCTAAACCTCGCCGCCTCTCTAACCCTCTGTCCTCCTTTAAGATGCTTCTTAAAATCTACCTTTTTGACCAAGCTGTTGGTCATCTTCCTAATAACTCCTTATGTGGTGCGGTATCAAATTTTGTTTGATAACGCTCCAGTGAAGCACCTTGGGATGTTTTACTACATTAAGGCGCAATATAAATACAAGTTGTTGGTTGTTAGAATGGTTAATGTTGTTCTCCAAAGACTGTAAATAGTAGATAATTCATTAGCCCATCTCTGCAACTGATAAATGCCTCACACCCATAGGGGGGAAAATTCAGTTGGTTGCGCCTCCCGTTAGCGCCTTAAGAGGGCGCTAATGGGGCGCAAAGTAACTAGCGCCCAGGCGCAGCGATGTTTGCACCGCTCGCGAAATTAACTAGACATTTTGTGGCGGCGCTAAACTTTACCACCGCGATCTCCTGCAGATCTTGACGTCATATGAGGGTGCAACGCCCTTGTGGCGCCCCGGAGCGGAAATTGAGTGGCGCCCCCATCCTTTCCACCTGGCGCAACCAACGACCAGAAGACTGGAATGCTCCCCAGTCGCTGTGGGGCTGGGGGGGCGCTATTTAAAGGGGGCCTCTTCCTGTCTTTCTCTGTGGTTGACATTTTTGCACCACTCGTTCTAAGAGAGAGAGAGAGATTCGGAGAGAGAGAAAGAGAGACTTCTGCAATGAGTCAATGCTGTGTGAGGTAGTTTTGGCTACTGATCATAACTTTGCAGGTACTTTGGTTTTTGACCTTCATAACTTTGATTGCCAAGAGACTTTGGGGGCTGCACTGATTGGGGGCGTCGTCCTGCGCCACCAGAATCAGACGACACAGACTCAGAGAGAGAGTGGCAATCATGGCCAGACGGAGGAGGGCCAACAGGCCTCTGTACAGGAGTCCTTACCCTCCCAGGGTATATTGCCAACAATTCACATATATTAATATGTCTGAGGAGCAGTGTTTGCGAAGGCTGCGCTTCAGCAAGGAGGTAGTCACTGAGCTCTGCCACCTGCTGCAGCCAGATCTGCAGCCTCAACTGAGGTCCAGGACGTCTCTGTCGGTGGCAGTGAAGATCACAGTGGCTCTGAACTTTTATGCCACTGGCTCATTTCAATCAGCTACTGGGGACATCGCCAATATCTCCCAGTTCGCGGTGCATTGCTGCATCCATATGGTCCCAAATGCCCTCTTTAAAAGGAGACGAGAGACCATCTCTTTCCCCATGACCCCAGACAAGCAGCAAGAACGCGCAATGGGCTTTGCTAGGATAGCGGGCTTCCCCATGGTGCAGGGCGCTATTGACTGCACGCATGTGGCTTTGCGTGCTCCGCATGAGAATGCCGAGGATTTCCGCAACAGAACGGGTTTCCATTCCTTAAACGTTCAGTTGGTCTGTGACCACAGACAGCTGATACTCGCTGTCAATGCCCACTATCCTGGTAGCTGCCACGATGCATTCATCCTGCGCCAGACTACTGTGGCAGAACTTTTCCAGGCACCGCATCAGCCAGTTGGTTGGCTTCTCGGGGACAAGGGATATCCACTGAGCACTTGGCTGATGACACCGCTCCGTACGCCCAACACCCCTGCTGAGCTGCGGTACAACGAGAGCCATCAAGCTACCAGGAACATCGTTAAGCACACAATCGGCGTGCTCAAGCAACGGTTCCGCTGTCTGGACCATTCTGGAGGAGCCCTGCAGTACTCGCCTGAGCGAGTTTCCCACTTCGTAGTTGTGTGCTGCATGCTGCATAACCTGGCAATCCTCAGGACCCAGCCAATGCCACCAAGCCTTGGAACACCACCAGAGGAGGAGGAGGAGGATCATCATCAGCAGCACCAAGGCCCACAATGCAGAAACTGGAAGGGCCATCCGTCAACGGCTGATAGCAAGCCGCTTCTAGGCCCCTGCTGAGGAAATGGCTTCTGCCATTGAGAACAACATGAATTAAACCAACCCGCAACCCCTAAGCCGGCCAAGGCAGCAATGATTCCAAAGACCAAACATGTACATTTTGAATACAAAAACGTATTTATTTCACAAACTCTGTGTGTCATTTCCTCATGACAAACTAATAGAAACAAACACAAAAACACAGTCATTAACATAACTGGTTCTCATAACCTGGAGATAATGTTCAAAAGTTTGACCACGAACCTCGGCCTTTAATAAAAAAATGACCAACATTTTGTCACACCTCCTACTTTTTGCCCTTCGAGGGTGATCTCCTTCCCTTGCGCACTTCCCCCCTTCCCACCCTACTGCTCCTCCGTAATGGGACCTCAGTGGCGGCAGCAGGGCTGGTGGAAGGCTGCTGATTGTCAGAACCTGAGACTGCAGATGCCCTTGAAGGACGGCCTCGACCAGCTCTGGGCCTGGAGGGCCCGGCTGCAGACTGCACCAACTCTGCATGGGCGGCAGCAGTCTGTCCTACAGGCGGTGGCAAGTGCAGTGGAGAAGTGATACTGGTGGCAGCAGGAATGCTGTCATCTTGAGAGAGGACAGCAACTCCCTGCTCGACCGACACACTGGCACTCCCACGGGGCAGCACTTCAGCGTCCGGAGCAATCTGCTGGAGCACAGATTGCTGGCCTGCTGCGGCGCGGTGAGCGCCCCGGGGAAATGTGTACGAACCATCGAGGATGGCAGCAGTCAGTGCTCGCGTGGCCTCAATCTGAGTCTGCAGGAGAGCAGTCAGAGATGGGTTCATGGCAGCCATTGCAGCACTAAACATTTGCGTGGCATCCGCCTGTGCTACAGCAAAGTGCTCCACACTCCTTGCCAGTGATTCAATGCATTCGGGCACCCTTCCCACTGCACCCATGAGCTCAGTGTGCATGTCCACCGCCTGGGTGTTCATTTCAGCGATGAGCCGCTCCTCCTCTGCGTCCAGTGCAGTAGGACTCGCTAGCATACTCTCCCTCCGGGGAGAAGGCCCCCGTTCTTCCCTACCCCCATCGCGTTGCTGCAACCCGCTGGGTCCTGGAGCTTCACCCTCATCAGACCCTTCCCCCCCCTGCTCCCCTCCAGGGAAGGCGTGTTCCCAGTGTGGGCATGGGCTTCCTCGGGAGAGGGTGGCGCTGATGCTCCGCCTTCATCTTCCTCCTCGGCTGCAGCTTCACTCCCACTGGCAGCTTGAGGGCCCGTCTCCTCAGCTGGTGAATCACCATCTGAAAGCAGGGAGGTACAAGAGTGGCTTTAGCGTGAGGACAGGGGGGCAGTAAGGGAGGAATGAGTGCAGCGATTTAGTAAGCTGGATTGAAAGTGTCAAAGGCTGGTGTTGTGAGGGACAAGTGGAAGGACAGAGGACAAAAAGGTGATGACCTTACTATTGCTGTCCAGAACGGGGTCGGCGTCTCCAGTAGCGCCGGGACCGATCACCCGGCTTGCCACAATCCTGTGGACGTGCGCCTCAAGATCGCTGAGGGGTTGCAGCTGAGGCCGCCCTCCACCCGTCCGTTGCTGCTGTCTCCTATTATGAGATAGCTTGGCCTGCAAGAAAAAGGACGGCGTCTGAGTAAATATACAGCCATGGTCTTGCCTGATGTGCCTCCCATAGGTGAATAGCCCTTACTGTATGCAGCCATGGTCTTGCCTGATGTGCCTCCAATAGGTGAATAGCCCTTACTGTATGCAGCCATGGTCTTGCCTGATGTGCCTCCAATAGATGAATAGCCCTTACTGTATGCAGCCATGGTCTTGCCTGATGTGCCTCCCATAGGTGAATAGCCCTTACTGTATGCATAGTGTGGAATGTGCGTGTGTGTTTCATGAGAGGGCCATAGGTGTTGGATGAGTGTTGGGCATTGGGGTTTTAAGACCCTCTGGCCATAGAGTGAGGTTGAGATGGAGGGGTATTGAAAAAAAGCCACTCACCCTGACGATCCGAGTGAGGTCGTTGAACTTTTTTCGACATTGTATATGGGTCCTGGGCACCATGCTCCTGGAGGAGACGCTCTGAGCCACCTCCCTCCACACTCTTCTGTACTCGCGCGGCAAAGGCCTCCTGCCACTCTCAGGGAAGAGTATAGATCTTCTGCGCTCCACCGCGCCAACCAGAGCATCCAAGGCCCGCTCGCTAAAGCGCTGAGCTCGTTCTCTCACCCTCTCCATAGCCCTTGGCTGGAAGATTTAGGCGCAGGTCTCTCCAGGCCGAGATTCAAGGCTCCAATAAGTAGGGTGTGGCTGGAGTGCAAGATCGACCCTCCCCTTTAAGAACTGTCCGGCGCTAGTGTGTCTGTGTTCCATCGCTAACTGACCACCTGCGCTATGCCCACGCTCTGAGTTAGCGCCTCGCTCCTCGGCCTTTGCGCCTTAAGACAGGTGTGTAGCGCCTGATTTAGCGCTCCAATCACCTCCAGGGGCGATAAAAGTCAAGTTTGCAGTCGGAGGCGATAATTAGCACCAGGCGCTAATCTTTGCGCCCCAAATGGGGCAATACTGAATTTCTCCCCCATAGTGGTTTTTTTTATTCGTTCATGGGATGGGGGCGATGCTGGCCTTGCCAGCATTTATTGCCCATCCCCACTTGCCTTTGAGAAGGTGGTGGTGAGCCGCCGCCTTGAACCGCTGCAGTCCGTGCGGTGAAGGTACTCCCACAGTGCTGTTAGGTAAGGAGTTCCAGGATTTTGATCCAGTAACGATGAAGGATCGGCGATATATTTCCAAGTCAGGATGGTGTGTGACTTGGAGGGTAACTTGGAGCTGGTGGTGTTCCCATGTGCCTGCTGCCCTTGTCCTTCGAAGTGGAAGAGGTCACGGGTTTGGGAGTTGCTGCAGTGCATCTTGTAGATGGTACACACTGCAGCCACGATACGCCGGTGGTGGAGGGAGTTAATGTTTAAGGTGGTGGATGGGGTGCCAATCAAGCGGGCTGCTTTGTCTTGGATGGTGTCGGGCTTCGTGAGTGTTGTTGGAGCTGCACTCATCCAGGCAAGTGGAGAGTATTCCATCACACTCCTTACTTGTGCCTTGTAGATGGTGGAAAGGCTTTGGGGAGTCAGGAGGTGAGACACTCGCTGCAGAATACCCAGCCTCTGACCTGCTCTTGTTGCCACAGTATTTATGTGGCTGGTCCAGTTAAGTTACTGGTCAATGGGACCCCCAGGATGTGATGGTGGGGGATTCGGCGATGGTAATGCCATTGAATGTCGAGGGGCGGTGTCGCTTGTTGGAGATCGTCATTGCCTGGCACTTCAGTGGCACGAATGTTACCTGCCACTAATCAGCCCAAGCCTGAGCGTCGTCCAGGCTTCATTAGCTGAGGATTTGTGAATGGCACTGAACACTGCAGTCCTCAGCGACCATCCCCATTTCTGACCTTATGATGAAGATGGTTGGGCCGAGGACACTGCCCTGAGGAACTCCTGCAGCGATGTCTCGGGGCTGTGATGATTGACTTTCAACCACTACAACCATCTTCTTCTGTGCTAGGTATGACTCCAGCCAGTGGAGAGTTCCCCCCCCACCCCGATTTCCATTGACTTCAGTTTTACTAGGGCTCCTTGATGCCACACTCGGTCAAATGCTGCCTTGATGTCAAGGGCAGTCACTCTCGCCTCACCTCTGGAATTCAGCTCCTTTGTCCACGTTTGGACCAATGCTGTAATGAGGTCGGGAGCCGAGTGGTCTTGGCGGCACCCAAACTGGGCATCAGTGAGCAGGTTATTGGTGAGTAAGTGCCGCTTGATAGCACTGTTGATGACCCCTTCCATCACTTTGCTGATGATTGAGAGTAGACTGATGGAGTGGTAATTGGCCGGATTGGATTTGTCCTGATTTTTGTGGATGGGACATACCTGGGCAGTTTTTCACATTGTCGGATAGATGCCAGTGTTGTAGCTGTACTGGAACAGCTTGGCTAGAGGCGCAGCTAGTTCTGGAGCACAATTCTTCAGCACGATAGCCGGGATATTGTCGGGGCCCATAGGCTTTGCTGTATCCAGTGTGCTCAGCCGTTTCTTGATATCACGTGGAGTGAGTCGAATTGGCTGAACACTGGCTTCTGTGATGATGGGGACCTCAGGAGGAGGCCGATATGGATCATCCACTCTGCACTTCTGGCTGAAGATGGTTGCAAACGCTTCAGCCTTGTCTTTTACAGTCACGTGCTGGGCTCAACCATCTTTGAGGATGGGGATATTCATGGAGCCATCTCCTCTCGTTAGTTGGTTAATGGTCCACCACCATTCACGACTGGATGTGGCAGGACTGCAGAGCTTTGATCAGATACGTTGATTGTGGGATTGCTGAGCCCTGTCTATAGCATGCTGCTTCTGCTTTTTAGCGTGCATGTAGTCCTGTGTTGCAGCTTCCCCAGGTTGGCACCTCATTTTTAGTTATGCCTGGTGCTGCTCCTGGCATGCTCTTCTACAATCCTTATCAAACCAGGGTTGGTCCCCTGGCTTGTTGGTAATGGTAGAGTGAGGGATATGCCGTGCCATGAGGTTACAGATTGTGGTGGAATACAATTCTGCTGCTGCTGATGGACCACAGTGCCTCATGGATGCCCAGTTTTGAGCTGCTAGATCTGTTCCGAATCTATCCCATTTAGCACGGTGGTAGTGCCACACAACACGATGGAGGGTGTCCTCAGTGTGAAGACGGGACTTCGTCTCCACAATGACTGTGCGGTGGTCACTGCTACCAATACTGTCATGGACAGATGCATCTGCGACAGGTAGATTGGTGAGGACGAGGTCAAGTAGGTTTTTCCCTCGTGTTGGTTCTCTTACCACCTGTCGCAGGCCCAGACTGGCAGCTAAGTCCTTCAGGACTTAGCCACCTTGGTCAGTAGTGGTGCTACCGAGCCACTCTTGGTGATGGACATTGAAGTCAGCTGAGGGAGGGCGGTAGGTGGTAATCAGCAGGAGGTTTCCTTGCCCATGCTTGACCTGAAGCCATGAGACCGGAGTCAATGTTGAGGACTCCCAGGGCCACTCTTTCCCGACTATACCACTGTGCCACCACCCCTGGTGGGTCTGTCCTGCCGGTGGGACAGGACATACACAGGAATGGTGATGGAGGAGTTTATTGTGTTTTGTAGCGGTTTGTTACAACTGAGTGGCTTGCTAGGCCATTTCAGAGGGCAGTTAAGAGCCAACCACATTGGGTTTGTGGGTCTGGAGTCACATATAAGCCAGACCAGTTAAGGATGGCAGATTTCCTTCCCTAACGACATTAGTGAACCAGATGGGTGTTTATGACAATCCGATAGTTTCATGGTCACCACTGATACTAGCTTTTTATTCCAGATTTATTTAATTAACTGAATTTAAATTCCCCAGCTGCCGTGGTGAGATTTGAGCTCTCTTCTCTGGATCATTAGGCCTCTGGATTACTAGCCCAGTGACATTACAACTATGCTACCGTTCCCGGTATGTTCAGAGTTAAATCCCTCTATCCTGCCTTCCATTGCAGTAAAGTAATACTGACTCAAACAAAAATATATTGGCGCAATTAGTTTGAAAGTAGCTTAATCGAAATAGAATTGATGCAGTGGAACAGGATGTGGGTTCACAACCACAACTCTCCACCTCACCACTATGTAGAAATGCTGAGCAGAGGCCTGATGATTTGAGACAGCACAGCTGAGTCATCCTGGCATAAGCTAGAACAGGCGTTGGGCCCTTTGTCTGTGCTAATGAGGGGCCTAGTACCTGTTTTAGGACCTCTTGGGGAAATTGGGCTGCTCTAAGAGGAGCAGGTGTCTGGCCTGCTCTGTTCAGGTTCTACTGGCGTGGATGCAGCTTAACAAGCGACCACCACCAAAAAGAGAAGTTTATTTTTTAAAAAACATTGAGTTTTAATGTGGATGTAGGAGGAGCAGGAGTGCTCATCCCAGCTCCACGGCATTTTAGGCAGTTGCAATCGCCCCCCCCCCCCCCCGAACGTCTTACCTGAGACCGCTGCCGGCAAAGCAAGCTGCCCAAAATACAGGGTGAGCTGACTGTGGAGCCTGTGAAGGTGTGACATATTTAGCTGAGGCCCGAGACACAATTTCATACCTCAGTTCAAGCACATGCTGATCACGGAGTGCCCAGTCCGGGTCCGAAAACAGGTCCAGGCTAATTTCTACCCTTCTCTTCTTAGGCAGTCCCTCGGAACCGAGGATGACTTGCTTCCACATTAAAAATGAGTTCTCAGGTGACTGATGAGTCCAATGCGGGACCTACAGTCTCTGTCACAGGTGGGGCAGACGGTGGTTGAAGGGGGCGGGTGGGTGGGGTGCTTGGGTTGACGTGCGCTCCTTGTGCTTGGCTTCCACTTGCTCCCGGCGAAGAGACTCGAGGTGTTCGGCGCCTTCCCGGATGTTTCTCCTCCACTTTGTGCGGTCTTGGGCCAGGGATTCCCAGGTGTCAGTGGGGATGTTGCACTTTTTCAAGGAGTGCCTTTTCATATGGTGTCTTTTAACTTTCCAAGGTATTTCAGAATTTTGGTCAAAAAAAATGACGCTGAGCCAAAATAGGAGATATTCGGAGGGGTGACCAAAAGCTTAGTCAAAGGGGTGGGTTTTTAGGAGGATCTTCAAGGAGGAGAGTGTGGTGGAGAAGCAGTGATTTTAGGGAAGAAATTTCAGTGTGGGGGCTCGGCAGCTGAAGGCACGGCCACCACTGGTTAGGGTAAAGGAAGTGGGGTGCACAAGAGGCCAGAGTCAGAGGACCGGAGTTTGGGGTGGGGGGAGTGGTGGTGGTTGTAGGGCTGGTGGAGGTTAGAGATGGGGAGAGGCAGGGCCATGAAGGGATTTGGACACTTGAACACTTAATCTAGACTGCCACTCCAGTGTAGGGGTGCTCCATTGTCAGAGCTGCCATCCTTTGGATGAGTCATAAAATTAATATTCCTGCAGCTTAATATTAAAGATAATATGGCACTCTTTAAAGAATAGCAGGGAGTTCTATGTTCAAATCAACATTTCTGTCTTATCCAACCCCACCAAAAAACAGATTAACTGTCCAATCATCTTACTGATGTTTGTGAGGTCTTGCTGTATACAAAATGACTGCTCCGTTCATCTACGTAATAGTCACTGCACTGCACACTAATTCATAGTATGTGAAGTGCTTTGGGATGCACTAAATATAAGTCGTTCTTTTTGTGCACACTTGGGGGGGAATTCCTAAATCTGGGCTTTAATCAGCTTTTGCCTAAATTCCCTGGGTTTATCGCACAGTTTACGAGACAAATTCTGTTGTCGTAACAATGCATGATCTAACGTCTGATTGAAACAATTTTGAGTAGCAAAATCTGAAAGTACCTTTCAAAGGAGCATTCTTGTAAATCAGGATATCTAAAATTAACTGAATCTCGTTTTTTGCAAAAGAAAGCTTGGGAGGCATGTCAGTTCAAAAAATCCTATTGCTTTATTGAAAATCAAAATTAACAGCATTATATAACAGCAGATTAAATTTTCAGTTTTCCAATATATTCTAACATATTGAGTGCTTTTGTAACATTGATGCAAAAATATTATAGTATGATTCTAAATTGGGAAACAAAGAAGTAACTGGCTTTGTGGAATATTAGCCGAGAGCTTCCTTGTGGCAAGAGGTCGACATAAAGAGCAGAGGAGAAGGAGCCGGAGATGGTAGAGTCCGGAAACAGTCCATTTGACTCAGCAGTTTTAATTGGAGCATTTTCTGTATTAATTTAGTCTTTAAAAGTTTGCATTTTGGCATTATTTGAACTTCAAGGCGGAGATTTTCTCAAGCACTCTGTTTAATCTCAGCATGGGTTTTTTATTTCTCCTTTTGGAATTGATATTTTCAGTTGTAGTATCCTGTAGCCATGTAATCACTCTGGATAGTTCTGCAGTGTAGTTCCTTTTTAATGTGCGACATCGTTTGAGACACATGGGATGTACCAGTATAAAGTGCTGTTGCTCCTTGAAAAGCTGGCTGTACTTGTTAAGCTTGTACCCTTGGTTTGATACACTCGTTAACATTTGTTCTGTAATTGCTCTTTTGTATCCTTCAATGACTTCTAATGCATTAACTGTGGTTTGAAAGTAGACGGAAAGTTCAGTGTTGTTGCTAACCATTGTTACATCTTGTTTGATGCCATGGGGCAGATTGTATGAAAGCTTCTTTAAGATATTGATTATAGATGTATTTTGACAGGATGCTTGTAAAGTCACTCTGTGCTTTATGGCATTGTACTTGACAGATACTGTGAATGGACACCAGCAATAGTTCCAGCTGTGGAAGCAAAATATAGTTTTTTTTTTAAAACCAAGATTCAAAGATTGAGCAGAATTTAATCATTTGAAAACAATTTAGATAAATTGACCCCTTTTCAATTTTGGTTAGCTATGCTGTGTTCTCAAAAACTAATCTGTAGCTATTTTAAAACTAGTCTCAGTGAAGGTATCCAATAGTGGCTAGACTGCAGTTGCAGGACTAACACCTTTAATGTGATGGGAAAAATCTATGGCATTATAGTAAAAGTCCTAACTGCATACCAGTCTCATTCAAAAACATTTTTAGGCTGACTGTCCTAATAGGTGAGATAATTCACTATTGTTTGTAAAAAAAAAAGATTCAAATCGTTATCTACAATGACTGGTATGGAAGATGCAGATCTGTTGGAAAATGGTCCCAGGTTACCGACTGTGGGCTTACCCCAGAATACCGTCTGAGAACTTGTAATGCTTACCACTCAAGTACATTTGTCCTACTCGTCACTAATAATGTATGAGCAAGGAATAGTATGAATATGCAATAGCTTTCCTCTTTTATATTCGTACTGACATTTTCAGTTTACATGAGTGACTGGTGGGAAATAAAACTGCATCATAAATGTACGAGGTGCTTACTTACCAACAAAGGAACAACTAATATATTTTAACACTGACAGAATGATTAAAATACAAAAATTGTTTTATAATTCTGGATTTAAGGCAAACTTAGTTGTTTCTTTTAAGGATCTGTAACAATTAAATTACAGTGGAATGGTATCATACTTGAAAAGAGTTACTTACCATGAAAAAATCAGGAAGATTTTAGGCAACATTTTTTCCGTCCGTGCAGTAGGAGCTATCGCTATTTAGGTATGAGAGAGCTTCTCCTGCACCTGTTCTTTTATACACCCAGCATCATGGGGAAAATCCCATTTCATCAGCTGTGTGTTTCATTTCATTACAAAATGAAAGTGAAAATCATAAATTATGCAATCGGAAAATTCATGATTCACAAAAAGCTAAGGAACCGTGATCAGCTTGCTTTGAAATATGTACAGAGGAAGAAATAAGTATATGATGAACTATAAGGTCCTTATCCCTAAAGGAGTCCTCGGTACCTTTTTCATTTTAAATTTGATTTTGAAATACTTGCTTTACATGTTTACATACGTTGAAGTGACCTGTATTTAAGAGGTTTATTTTTAAGAGCTTTTACTCTAAACTTATCCTCCCACTCCTGTTTAGAGCATCAACTCTATTCTGCAGCCCTCCTTTTTCTCTCTCCTTCCCCTATTCCATGTTCCTAACTCTAAAATTGGCAGCAATCCTGGGCTAAGATTTTCTAAGTATAGAAAGCTCTTTTCCCAATTATTGATCCAAACTGCAATGTCTTCAAAGTGAGAGGTGTTAGAAACATTATGAAATATCAATCTAAGCTTTCTGTCTCTTCTCCCCGCCACCCCCCCTCAGCTTTTTCAATGGATTTGGGATGGGCAGAGGTGGAAAACAATGTGGGTACATGCTCTGCTGCATCTGTCTCCCTGCCATTTATCATGACCACTTCTGTTGGCAAGATGTGCCTACCCAAATGTGGGCGAGTGCATGGTAATGACATACATATGGCAGCAAACACAGCAGAAGTCATGTTTCATGCCATTTGCAATGAAACACTGGGTGCAGGGGCCACCTGCTAGGCCCCAGCAATAAGCGTTCACCTATCAGTGGAGGAGTCCCCGGGGCATAAATTGATAAGCTGCCTGCGTCAGCACTTTAAGCATGGACATGCACAGGTCTCATTAGTTTGGTGACATTTCTAAAATATAAAAATAATTTTGAATCTGGCAGCTCACCAACCAACTCATTTTCCTACTATGACAGGCCCGAGGCCTGCCGCAGTAACTCGCTGCTCTATATCTGCGCAACTTGTTCATGGACGCCCAGGAGCCAACCTCCCATATGGAAAAGGCCCCAGAGCCAGAATGCAGCTAAGGTGAGCGGGGCATACAAGGAGTGGACAGAAATCCAGCCGCACAGCAATGAGTCCTAAATTGGATTGGTTTGCGGGGGGCGGGTGGTTAGAAAGCCTACAAATATGATTACTCAGGAATGGAAAATTTTTGCAAAATTTGCCAAATTGTAGGGCATTTTGTGTTGTGGATTTACAAAAGCTAAAAATTGAGTTGAGAATCATCATCTAATTCATGTAGGATCCTTACAACTGACAAGAGACTTTCATTCCAGGTCCTTGTGTGAAAGAAAACTGTGTTGATTTAACCTCTTTCTCGCCACCCCACCAAAATCAGCACAGAATTGCATTTTTTTATTCATATAATCTGAGGTACCCTGTCTTGCTGCTTTAGGACTGCTTTTGGCTTTTTACCAAACATAACCAGAGGCTTCCTCTCACTGGTTCTGGGTTCCCAGAAATGGTTTCAGGTTGCAATCTGCTCATGTGACATACGGTCACTAAGCATTCACTCCACTGCAGCCTATTGCATCAATACCCTGCAACACCTAGTTCAGTCTTGCTCAATGTTCCTTCCTCCTGCCTGAGTCAAGACACTCTTTACAAAATTGAGTTTGTTAATCTCAGTTTGGTTATATGGAGGAGCGGCACTGATCTGCTTTATTCAAGGAATTAATGTTCATAGGCTGATTGATCCACTATTGAGACTGAAGAGAAAAATAGTACCGTTGGATAAATAAATTTCTAAATGTTTCATGGGGTGAGAGGCGCTGGGAGATGCTCTTCCACTTTTCAATACAAAACCAGCTATTTGCCCTTCCACACGGCCAGTTGGATTGCTCCAGCTCTTTTTTAATCTCTCTAGCTGTCGCGCACATGTGCTTTCTCTCTCTCTCTCTTTTTCTCTTTCTCTTTCCCTCCCTCCCCTTCGCTCAGTGATAGCACTTTCACTTCTGAGTCGTTATGGATTCAAGCCCCCTTCCAGGACTCAAGAATATCTCAGCTGACTTTGCAGTACAGAAGGAGTACAGTACTGTGTTGTCAGAGGTGCTGTCTTTCAGGTGAGATGTTAAATCAGCACCTCACCTTCCTCTTCCTGGATGTAAAGAAAATTCCCATCGTTATTCAAAGAGCACGGTTATGGTAGTATAGTCATTGTCACTAGACTGGTAAACTAGAGGCCTGGACTAATAATCCAGAGAACGAGAGTTCAAATCACACCATGACAGTTTGTGAATTTGAATTCAATTTTTTAAACCTGGAAATAAAAAGCTGGTGTCAGTAAAAGTAACCATGAAGCTGTCTGATGTAAAAACTCAACTGGTTCATTAATGTCCTTTTATGGGATCACTGTGCAGGGAGGCCATGAGGTTTGGTAGCACTGAGGGTGGAATATAGAGTTTGACTCATTGGCTTCAGTAATGAAAAGAGGGGGAAGGCACAGGACTGCACTGGAGTTGGGGGGTGGTCTTGAGTCAATCGGCTCTATTTCCACACCAGTCATCCTATGGGGTTGCCAGTTAATGCCAGGCTATGGATAGTTTCCTTACCCGGTCTGGCCTATGTGGTTCCAGTCCCACACCGTGGTTGTCTATTAACTGCTCTCTGAAATGGCCTGGCACGAGGGTTTCCAACCCTCCCAGAATGACCAGAATCGGTGAATCCTATCCTGAGTGCTGCATCTAGCAGCCCGGGAGATCAGCGATTTTAAAATTCCCACCGCAGTGTGCCCCACATGAACAACAGACGCTTGTGTTAGTTACTGTAAATAATTACTAATTGTTAGCCTGGCGTCCGGATTCAGAACAAGGTTTTGCTGCATTAATTTTAAACCGAATAATTTCCCAGCCTTTTCCACGGAGCTCGTCACTGGCTGCTGCTCAGTCCCATCACTCGCAGAGAGCTGTGACCGACTGGAGTGTAGTTGGGAGGGGGCTGAGGGGGTCCAGTCTCGGAGGGGCTCTGAAATCGGGGTCCCGGGGGGGGGGGGGGGGGGGGGAGAGAAGTGAGGGAGATGGGGGCTCGAGAGTGGGAAGAGATGGAGACTGGATGTGGCTGCTAGGGAGGTATCCCTTGCTCCAGGATCACTGGAGGGGGACCATGAGGTTTGGTAGCACTGAGGGTGGAATATAGAGTTTGACCCATTGGCTTCAGTAATGAAGAGGGGGAAGGGACAGGACAGGACTGTGCTCGTGTGGGGTCTTGAGTCAGTCAGCTCTATTTCCTCACCAGTTATCCTATGGGATTGCCAGTTAATACCAGGCTATGGATAGTTTTGTCATGTAACAGGAAGCTGAGTTGATACTCTTGAGAAATATGATGGGCCTTAATAACCATCAAAGACAGAGGCTTTTATGCCATTGTCTAGGTTGGATTCTGACTCATATTGCAGAGGTTAAAAGCTGGTGTTCTTACTCATTGCACTTCTTGATCATTAAATGGTAGTCTTGCTTGTTTCAATCCAGAGAATGAGTGTTGTGCTTTATCTCATCCATTTTTAATTCGAGCCAAGGACTAAATGATTTATTTAATGGAATCCATCATGTTAATGATGGGGAAACGGTGGCACTCTTAAAATGATTGAAACGCATAACTAAAGTAGGAGGCCAATAGGAAAACAAAAGTCAGATACTTGAGTCCAAACTGACATGGTGCTGGATTCCTCTCTGCGATCCTGCCTAAAATGAAGTGGGATAACTGGAGTATGAGGTAAAATCTAGCGGCGAGGCCGACCACCCCCCTTCACTTACCCAATCTGGATTTCCCTCCCCTTGCGACCACTCCTACATAGAAACATAGAAACATAGAATCTAGGAGCAGGAGTAGGCCATTCGGCCCGTCGAGCCTGCACCACCATTCAATACGATCATGGCTGATCATTCAAATCCAGTACCCTGTCCCTGCTTTAATCCCCACAGTACACATATCCCACCCGACCCCCGTAACCCCACATATTTAATTCCCCCTAACATATCCCATCCTATCCCCATAACCCCACATATTTAATCCCCCCCTAACACTAAGGGTCAATTTATCATAGCCAAATCAACCTAACCCGCACATTCCTAGCCATCCCTTCCCCACCTGCCAAATGCAAATGCTGGTGGGGGCAAGGGGCCCAGGTCCATTTCCCTCCTGTCTGCCCTAGTTGCCGCTGCTTTCTGGGTCGGCCATGTAGGTGGTGGCAGTAGTCGTCCCGAGGTCAGGGAATGGAGGGGAGGGCCTGAATGATGCCTCCTCTCCCTCCATATAGGCCCCACATACTTGATCCTGCTGCAGCATCTTGAGATTTTGCAGCCAGGCATCGGCGGGCTCCCAGGTTTCCTGCCGAGAGCCCAACATGCTTACTGAATGACCCCAAACCTGGGGGAAATGAATTGGGGTTGAGGCGAGTGGAAGTCCTGTCTTGCCACTATTCCACCCCAAATAGGAGAATCCTGCCATGGTCTTTGAACCCTCAATTTAACTGTGCTCACTGCATTTTGAGTTGGGTTACTTATCAGAATGTTCCCTTTTTTAATTTGTGCTTTTTTGATGTGTTCTCTGTTAATGTAAAGCTTTAAACCTTGAATCAAAATAGCCTCATTCTTTCCTGTGAGATTCTGAACTATTCAAGACCAAAAAGTGCTCACACTTGAATCATTATCTATCCTCTCTGAGAAGACCTCTGTCAGGAGTTGGTCTGCATCAGAGTGGAAAGAGGAATAAGACCCCCATGCTCCTCCATTTAATGGTAAAGTACCTTTCTGATCAACCCTGGTTATATTTGCTTTGCTTTTTAAAAAAAAATACAAGTTTCCAGCTTGCATCAGAAAGGAGTTTTTTAATTGTCCTTTTAAAAGTATTACCAAATCCCAATTTTTTTTTTAAACAGCATACTTTGTGCAGCTATGGAATAACACGTGTTCATAGGACCTCCTAAGAGATTTTGTTATTGGAAAATGAGAGAAAATATCAAAGTAACCACATCAAAGCATTTACTGGCAACTTGTTAAATGTTGCCCTCTAATGCATTTCTAATTTAAAAACCCAGCCTTCAAAATCCTGACTCCAGTTTCTGTCGGGTCTTAGCAGAGCTGTCGACACTTGTAGTTTACTAATTTTACACTGTCTTAACACATGATTCACCAGGATAGGAGGAAGGGAAAATGACTGACGGATTGTGTTTCTCTCTTCTCTCTCACCACTAATGGTATTCATTAAAATAGTGCAAAATTAACACATTCCAATGCTGAAACTGTTCTTTTCCGTATCATTAGCCCCAGCAAGTAGAGTACAGTGCCTAAGCTTACAATCTTTTTAGTAAAATGGTAATTATCATTGCACATTTGCAGGCTGTTGCATGTAACATCTGTTTAGATAGATTTTATTTAGATTTATTCCACAAGTGTGAAAGTGATTTATTTGTAACTTGCAAGTAATTTGTATCAGGAATATATAATTGCTGACCTGGTTAATCATTTATTTTAATTTATGCACCCTATATTCTTTGTACATAAGTTATATTTTCAATGATTTTCTAAGTTAATAGTTTTGCACTTTCCATAAGATGAACAGTATAAAAGGTCTGAAATAAAATGTTGTTCTTGCATTGAACAGCTTCTCCTTCAACTCCTCTCACTTCTTCCTCCATTTCAGATTTCCATCATCCAAAGTATTTTGTTTTTGTTTGAGTATAAACGGTCTGTTTAAGATGGAGGTGATATCAGCTTCTAACATCTATTCAGGGGGCTAAACTGATTTGTATGGTCTTCCATAGGTACTGTCTTTAGCTATTAGCCCGGAATTTGCGGTGGGTAATAACCGCGAACTAACCGCGTTCGCTGTTATTACCCCTTTGAAACGGACCGCAACTTCAGGATGTAGCGCATGCGCATCCTAACGCGGGAATCCTGAAGTTTCGGTCAGTCATTCACTGCTCTGGCACTGGCTGAGTTATAGGCCCCCCCTCCCAAACAGCAGCCGGCAATCTGTGAAATCAGGGAAACGGACGCAAACTTTGGCTCTTCCGTGGTACTGTTGCTGTTAAATACCCCATTTTTTTCTTCCGAGGCCCCCTGCCGTGTTATAAAAATTCCGCAGACCCCCAGTAACACAACACCAGTATTTTTTCTGTATAAAAATACTTATACAATTAAGCATATATATTTATTATTTTTGTTTTACTTAATGTGAAGCTTGTTGCTGGTGCTGAGCAATAGTTCTGTCAAGACGTGGAGGTGTCTTTGACAAGCGCACACGTATGTTATGGTCAATGTTCATCTTGGCTCGGTACTTTGTTTTCATTGATGTCATTGCTGAAATCCAGCTTTGCATAAGTAGGTTGTACTAACTGGGACCAACACTTTCAGCAGAAGAAGCAGTGCTATATTCATAGGAGCATTCACACCAAAATGTCTCCATTTCACTGAACTTGGTGCTGCGGGAGCTGTCTGATGAAATGTCAATGATCTCTTCTAATAGGTTTGATGGGACAGAGGGTGGCAGTTTAGTTTCAATATTCTCACTAAAGGGGTTTGTAGCCCACAGGTGTGTAGCAGATTGTTTCATTGAGTTCTGGAAAATAAGTATTAAATTTGTTGTATTGACCAGAAAGATGCACTACCAGCTGTGGTTTGATTACGTCAAAGTCAACATTTTCTTGAATGAAAGATGTAAGAGCTCAAACATGTCCGTAGTCTCCCCCCCCCCCCCCCCCCCCACAGACGCACACTTTCCAGGCGCAGTTTCCTTTTGAATGCGCCAATTCTTTCACGTTGGGCAAAAAATTGAGTTCTCCCACCTTGCATAGTATTATTCAGCTTATTCATTTCATTGAATATGTCTGCGAGGTAACCCAGTTTAGCCAGCCACACATCATCTTTCAGCACCTCAGCAAGTTCAGGTTTCTTATCAGCTAAGAAAGTACGTACCTCTTCCCTGAGCTGAAATATACAGGTAAGCATTCTGCCTCAAGATAGTTATCTCTCACCGCTGTATGCCTGAGCATAGAATTGTGCTCTGCACCCACTTCCTCACAAAGTGCAGCAAAACACCTGGAGTTTGTTTCTCTGGATTTAATAAAATTATTAACGAGTGTTCCCTCTGTGTTGAGAACACCGAAGACCTGGTTCAGTATCTTTTGCAGCAAGCGCCTCTCGGTGTAAAAAGCAATGTGTCCAAATAGCGTGAGGTGCAGCGGCTTTCATTTTTTGCAGAACATCAGAATGCTTTCCGGTCATTGCTGCAGCCCCATCAGTGCAGACCCCAGTGCAATTTGTCCAGCTGATGTCATTAAATCATCCAAGAATTTGAAAATATCGTCTGACGTATCGAAATATCGACCTGAAACGTTAACTCTGGTTCTCTCTCCACAGATGCTGCCTGACTTACTGAGTATTTCCAGCATTTTCTGTTTTTATTTCAGATTTCCAGCATCTGCAGTATTTTGCTTTTGTATAGTTCTCTGGACTTGTCCTATATCCCCCCCAGTCCTCTGGCACTATTCCCTTTTCTAATTAATTTTTATATATATGTAATAGTGCCTCTGCTATCTCTTCCCTAACTTTTAATATGCATGGAGTTTTATCCCCTCTGAGTTTGACTAGTTTAACATATTATGATCACTTTTGAACTGCTGAAATTGGTCTTGGTAGATTGATCTGTCTAGCAGATAAGACAGAACCTTTTATTATTATATATTGCATTTGGGATTAATTGCAGACCAATGGGCTTGATTAAAATAAAAAGAAAGCCACTAATGCTGAAAATCTAAAGTAAAAATTAACTTCAGAGGTCGGTGATGGGGAAACTTTGAGACAATAATCCGGGACAAAATTAATTGGCATTTAGAAAAGTATGGGCTAATAAATGAAAGTCAGCACGGATTTGTTCAAGGCAAATCGTGCTTGACTAACTTGACAGTTCTTTGATGAAGTAACAGAGAGGGTTGATGAGGGTAGTAAAGTTGATGTTGTGTATCTGGACTTTCAAAAGACGTTTGACAAAGTGCCACATAAAATAGACTTGTTAGCAAAGTCAAAGCCCATGGGATTAAAGTGGCAGTAGCTGCATGGATACAAAATTGTATAAGGGACAGAAAGCGGAGACTGGGGGAAAGTATACAGTGGTGTTCCCCAGGGGTCAGTATTAGGACCACTGCTCATTTTGATATATTAATGACCTGGATTTGGGTATACAGGGCATAATTTCAAAGTTTGCAGGTGGCACAAAACTTGGAAATGTAGTTAACAATGAGGAGGATAGTAACCGACTTCAGGAGCTCATAGACAGACTAGTGAAATGGGCATACACATGGCAAGTGAAATATAACACCGAGAAATGTGAAGTGATGCATTTTGGTAGGAAGAATGAGAAGAGGCAACATGAATGTGCTTGGGGAAGAATTCTGTAGGTGCGGAGACGGATGTCGAGATGCCTTTGGATGTGGGACACTGCGTGGTCACGTGGTGTGGTTGTCTGGGTCTCTACCTCTGAGCAGTATCTCCTTACAAAGTGATGGTCATGTCATTGTTGTGTAGAGAAAGTCGTTCTTTATTGAAAGAGACAGGAGGAAATTCTGTTGATGAAATTGCCTGCAGAATAAAGTTATGTTGTCTGCACTTGTTCAGAAGGCTTCGAGAATATATGAAAGACTTGTATAATGGTGGTGAGAATGTGGAACTCACGACCACAAAGAGTAGTTGAGGCGAATAGCATAGATACATTAAGGGGAAGCTAGATAAACACATGAGGGAGAAAGGAATAGAACGATATGCTGATGAGGTTAGACGAAGAGGAGTGGACTAGAGCCTCGTGTGGAGCATAAACACTGGCATGGACCAGTTGGGCCGAATGGCCTGTTCGTACTGTAAGTTCTATGTAATGTAGACTTGTATTTCTGTGTATTAAACGCTACAATTTTAAAGGGGGTGCAGGAACAGGGAGACCTGGGAGTGTATGTACACTGAAGGTGGCAGGACAAGTTGAGAAAGCGGTTTTAAAAAAAAAAAGCATATGGGATCCTTGGCTTTATTAATAGAGGCATAAAGTACAAAAGCAAGGATGTTATGCTGAACCTTTATAAAACACTGGTTAGGCATCAGCTGGAGTATTGTGCTGCAGGCACCACACTTTAGCAAGGATGTCAAGGCCTTGGAGAGGGTGCTGAAGAGATTTACTAGAATGGTACCAGGGATTAGGGACTTCAGTTATGTGGAGAGACTAGAGAAGCTGGGGTTGTTCTCCTTAGAGCAGAGAAGGTTAAGAGGGGACTTGATAGAGATGTTCAAAATTATGAATGGTTTTGATACAGTAAATAAGGAGAAACTGTTCCCAGTAGCGGAAGGGTCGATAGCCAGAGGACACAGATTTAAGGTGATTGGCAAAAAAACTAGAGGCAACATTGGGAAACATTTTTTTTTACACAGCGAGTTGTTGTGATCCAGAATGTACTGCCTGCAAGGATGGTTGAAGCAGATGCAGTAGTTAGATTCAAAAGAGAATTAGATAAATACTTGAAGGGGAAAAAATTATAGGGCTTTGGGGAGAGAGCCGGGGAGTGGAATTAATTGAATAGCTCTACCAATGAGCCGACACAGGCACGATGGACCGAATGGCGGCCTCCTGCGCTGTATCATTCTATGATTCTTGACACACAATAGTTGATTAGCAACTGAACAAAAATAATGTTTAAGGTTTGACCTCCTTTAATCCACGTTTTAAATTAATTTATTTTTTTGTATTTTTTTTTAATCCACTTACACCCAGCCAGTGCCCTCTGTATCTTTATTTTATTTGCATTTCTCCTCCTATCTGTGTGACCACATATATGGCTCACCAGTCCTGGGCTTGTTCCAATGTTTCTATGTTGGCTTCAAAGGGGTTTGAAGGGTGCCTTGCTCCTTGTGAAGAAGTGCCTGAGCTCTACTTCATACTTATCCTTGCCACTACAGCTAAAGTTTGGAAATGAGTTTTGGGGAGTGCAGGGTGAGCTTGTGTCCTGCCGTCCGTGGAGCACCGATGTGTTGTACTGCCAGAAACTGCTTACTTGCAAACAAAAGTTCAGGGAGTTTACTGCAAGATCACATAATTGAATTTGACTATTTTCAATAATGACAATAGGCTCAATCTATGTAGCCATCTGTTGAAATAGTTCTAGTGCTAATGAGGGATAACATTTGAGTGAGATGACTGATTTGATTTTAATGAAGGGAAACTTTTTAAATTTTACTGAGTAATTCTTTTAAAGGAGAAGGAAATGTTAAATGCTTACTCCAAAATAATATGGATCTCTCTCTTCCCCCCCCCCCCCCCAACCAATTTGTTGTGTTCTTTTGGTCTGTTTTGAGACCGGTGGCTGCCATTTTCCCTAGCTTATGTCCAAGCTTGTGTCTCTTCATTTTTCACCCAGTTTCTCATCTTTTCTCCCCTCCAGCTACTGAAAGCACTGACTTAAGCTAAGGCAAGATTCCACGTGCATCGATAGCCCTCCTGTATCTCGCCTTTGACGTTTATCACCCAGTATAAGACTAGGCAGTGAATATTGGCTAACTATTACACCACAAGGGACATCATACCTAATTCTGATTCTGTCCTCCCCCGTTGTCCACCTGCATACTTCCTTCAGGGGCTTGCTGAATAGTGATCAAGAATTGTTATTCCTCATTCCATCTCCACACCCCAAAAAAGCCTGGAAAGACTTGATTTATATTGTGCCTTTCAGACCCTCAGGACGTGTCAAAGCACTTCACGATGAATTAATTACTTTAAGTGTAGTTACTGTTTCTGTAGGCAAATCTGGCAATGAATGTGTACACCAAGATCCCACATACATTGAGATAAATGTCCAGTTAATCTGTTTTTGTTTGTGTTGCTTGAGGAATAATTTCCTTAAAGTGCGAATGTAGGTAGATAAAGCCATAAAAAGGCCATCAGAATTCTGGGTCTGATTAAGGGCATAGAGTACAAGAGTAAAGGAGCAATGATTTATTGTATACAAAACATTGTTTGTCTTGTTAGAGGATTGTGTGCAGTTTTATGCATCCCATTATAGAGAGGACATTAAAGCCATAAACTGGACATTGTAGTTTCACCAAGATGATGCCAGGGTTGGGAAAATAGTTACAAGGAAAGATGCGAAATATTGGAACCAATTCCTTTGGAGCATTTTTGTAAGAACAGTGTGCTATGCCAAGTAACACAACCAGTGATACTGACATATCATCGGGAAGGGGGTCTGTCAGCAGTGGGTGGGGTCTGAGAACACTGGGGAGGGAGATTCTAGAAAATCTGAAGCAGATCCTGGGGTCACTGGGAAAAGGGTCCTGAGACCTGGGGACACAGGTCAGTGAGGGGGGTGGTCTCAGAATCTGGGGCAGTTCTGGGATTCGGGAAATACAGGAAATACAGTCTGAGAGTTTTAAGAACACTGAGAGGTGGGGTTAGCGAAGCCTGAGGAGCGATACGGAGATCCAGTAAAATCAAGGAAGAAGTTTTTGGAGATTTGTGGGGACCCAGAGTCTGTTGCTATTGGGGGGGTTTCCTAGGATCTGGCAATATTGGAGGGAGGAGGGCCCAGGAAAATATCCAATCTGGCATTGACCTGTCTTTCAAACCATCAAGCCCCAACTCTCCTTCCCCCCCCCCCCCCCCCCCCCCCCTACACACACACACACACTTTGTTTCTGCATCTTCCCTAACCCATCTGCATCTCCTTTTATGCCCTCCAGTACCCTACCACCACTTTCTCCATTGTTCGCAGTTCTGCCTTTACATTCCTGTGATAAAGCATTTAAACATCATCTTTCTGCTTAAAATTAATGGATGGAAAATCATGAACTTTGGATGCACAATTTCCTGATGAGCTTGCCCATGTCGGGAGTGCAGAAGCATGTAATGTTTAGTGAGTTTGCTGACTTATACAATCTTTAGTAAGCAGAAATTTCCAGAAATATAAATTCATCATTTATGCAATTTCAATGTTTTTTATCCTAAAGCCTCAAAAATGTTTCAGAAGACATTTTTTAACCTGATTTTTCAAAAGCAACAAACAGCAATCAATTTTCTATAAACAATCTTTGTTTTCTAACTGCCAGTGAGGAAATCAGGAGCACAGGTGCTACTGTTCACACTTTGCTATTAACAGATGTTGTCTGTTAATAAATTTAAGTAAATGCCTGAAATAAGGCTTTGACAATTCAAATTGAAGTTTCTTTCAAAGTCTCTTGGAAAAAGCAAAGAGCCTCTCAAATCTTCACAGGACAAGAAGTGCACATATTGTACGCAGGGAAATTCTACAAACTGCACATTCTCAACATGCAGCTATGGTTAAAAGGTGTGAGGTAAAGATATCCAGTCAAAGCCCGGGGTTTTGAAATGAGCTGAGGTCTGAAGTAAAAACTAATGAAACATTAAAAGACACAAAAGACCATTCATTGGGTAAATTTAATCACGTTATTGTGAAATATGTAATTGAAAAAATACATATTTTGTTTAAAATGATATTTTAGACAGTTACTATGGGGAAAATGATGGATGAAAAGTTTTGAAAAAACATTTTGAATGATTCAATTGGTTCATTAACAAATTGCAACAGGCAAATGTTGACATTCAGAATTTCAATTATAAGCGATTCCACCGGGCATTTCAATGTAAAACAGTTGTCATAAGTGTAACACAAAAGCTAAAGTTCAACAGGGAGTGTATATATGTATGTATAAATTTTAAAATACCACTTAGGATATTTATTAACTGAGAAAACATAGCGAACTATAAATATATAATTTTTCCACAAAAATAAGAGAAATCAGATGCAGTACATTGAAGCCCCAATTCATTGTTCTACATTGTTGTGCATGGAGGTAACTAAGTGTGTAGATGAAGGTAGAGCAGTTGATGTCGTATACATGGATTTTAGTAAGGCGTTTGATAAGGTTCCCCATGGTCGGCTCATGAAGAAAGTAAGGAGTTGTGGGATAGAGGGAAATTTGGCCGATTGGATAAGTAACTGGCTATCTCATAGAAGTCATGATGCGGAGATGCCGGTGTTGGACTGGGGTGGACAAAATTGAGAGGTCGCACAACACCAGGTTATAGTCCAACAGTTTTATTTGAAATCACAAGCTTTCGGAGCTATCGATTTGCTCCTTCTTCACCTGAGGAAGGAGCAAATCGATAGCTCCGAAAGCTTGTGATTTCAAATAAAACTGTTGGACTATAACCTGGTGTTGTGCGACCTCTCAATTTTATCTCATAGAAGGCAGAGGGTGGTGGTGGATGGAACATTTTCGGACTGGAGACCAGTTACCAGCGGTGTGCCACAGGGGTCGGTGCTGGGTCCTCTGCTGTTTGTGATTTTTATCAATGACTTGGAGGAGGGGACTGAAGGGTGGATCAGTAAATTTGCTGATGACACCAAGATTGGTGGAGTAGTGGATGAGGTGGAGGGCTGTTGTAGGCTGCAAAGAGACATTGATAGGATGCAGAGCTGGGCCGAAAAATGGCAGATGGAATTTAACCCTGATAAGTGCGAGGTGATTCATTTTGGTAGGGCAAATTTGAATAAGGATTACAGGGTCAACGGCAGGGTTCTGAGGAACGTGGAGGAGCAGAGGGATCTGGGGGTTCATATCCACAGATCTCTGAAGGTTGCCACTCAAGTGGATAGAGCAGTAAAGAAGGCCTATGGTGTGTTGGCGTTTATTAACAGAGGGTTTGAGTTTAAGAACCGTGAGGTTATGCTGCAACTGTACAGGACCTTGGTGAGACCACATTTGGAATATTGTGTGCAGTTCTGGTCACCTCACTATAGGAAGGACGTGGAAGCATTGGAAAGAGTGCAAAGGAGATTTACCAGGATGCTGCCTGGTTTGTGGGGGAGGTCTTATGAGGAAAGATTGAGGGAGTTGGGGCTTTTCTCTTTAGAGCGGAGGAGGATGAGAGGCGACTTAATAGAGGTTTATAAGATGATGAGGGGGATAGATAGAGTGGATGTTCAGAGACTATTTCCTCGGGTAGAGGCAGCTGTTACAAGGGGGCATAACTATAAGGTGCATGGGGGGAGATATAGAAGGGGTGTCCGAGGTAGATTCTTTACTCAGAGAGTGGTTGGGGTGTGGAATGGACTGCCTGCTGTGATAGTGGAGTCGGACACTTTAGGAACTTTCAAGCGGTTATTGGATAAGCACATGGAGCACACCAGAGTGATAGGGAGTGTGATAGCTTGATCTTGGTCTCGGACAATGCTCGGCACAACATCGAGGGCCGAAGGGCCTGTACTGTGCTGTATTGTTCTATGTCTATGTCTATGTCAGAACAGTGGGGTACGAGTTCCAGTCAGCACTGTGTTGAGCTCTGGTTTGAGCTACATGGAAGGGTGAAGCAGAGGAAATTCGATTGGGGAAGTTCACCAGGCTGATGTGTGCCTCCTAGCAACTGGCAAGGAAAGGTACTAATAGGCGTGGCCTGGGAGCAGACCATTCAACATGTTGGCCAAAGAAACTATAATTATCTGCTGTGTTAATCTTAAAGTAAATAGGATTTTCATATAACAGTTTGCTGTAAATACCATTTAAGGATGTACGGTGAAGAAAGCTGTAAATAGCATGTAAAACCAGTGTTAGAGTAGAGTAAAATTATATTTGAAGCTGCAACTGTAAAGATCCAACCTGTAGATTTGAAGACAGTATGTGCAAGGAAATAACAATTGAACAGCATCCAAGCTGTTTGTGTTCCACATTCCTGAATTCTATCGTGTTAAATGAGGACAAGTACCCTGACTCCGTCAGTCACCTGCTACATATAACTACAAATAATTTGTTACTTGACATGATTCCACTCTAATTTTAAACAGTACTACGGAGCTGAGCATGTGTCAATTGTGAGAGCAGTAATTAACAGTAACTTCTGGGACGCTTCCCTCATCGTTAGATGGATTGAGAAAACCAGAATCCCACACTTAATGTGGTTGACTCTTAACTTCCTTCTGAAGTGGCCCAGCAAGCCACTCTGTTATATTAAAGCGCTACCAGTGGTTTGAGAAAAAGGCTCACAACCACCTTCTCAGAGCAACTAGGGATGCCCTTGCTATCAATGCCCACATGCCAGCAATGAATAAATATAACTAAATATTAAAAACATCCTATTGATTAAAAGTAAAGTACAGTGTGGGGAGAAGTTGACTGGAGGGAAAAGAAATTTCCTGCAACTGTCTTGAATGTTTGCTGTTTCCCCCATAATGATCTGGTAATATTTGACTCATTAAGTGACTTGCCCTAAAGATAGCTAAATGAGGCATAAGGCAATGTGATGATGAGTCCTGATAAACACACAAAGATAATCTTTGAGTAGTTTGAGTTTGATAATTATATACTTTGAATACAACAGAGATTAACAGGGCAACACGGTGGCATAGTGGTTAGCACTGGTGCCTCACAGCGCCAGAGACCCGGGTTCGAATCTGACCTCGGGTGACTGTCTGTGTGGAGTTTGCACATTCTCCCCGTGTCTGCGTGGGTTTCCTCCGGGTGCTCCGGTTTCCTCCCACAGTCCAAAAATGTGTGGGTTAGGTTGATTTGGCTATGATAAATTGACCCTTAGTGTTAGGGGGGATTAAATATGTGGGGTTATGGGGATAGGATGGGATATGTTAGGGGGAATTAAATATGTGGGGTTACAGGGGTAGGGTGGGATATGTGTACTGTGGGGATTAAAGCAGGGACAGGGTACTGGATTTGGATGATCAGCCATGATCGTATTGAATGGCGGAGCAGGCTCGACGGGCCGAATGGCCTACTCCTGCTCCTAGATTCTATGTTTCTATGTTTCTATGTTAACATGATCCTTTTGCAAAATGCAAGCATTGCTATTTCATTAATAGAATGGCCTTGTCTTTCAGTAGTTGCTTGATGTCTCCGTTCCATGTTGTTCTGGAAGGCAGTTTATAACCTCTTGACAGTGCATCCAACACAAGTCCAATTACAAAGGGTGTCCAGTAATCACAGTTTTGCAATGAAGATGAGCGACGCAAGACTTTCAACACAAACTGGATGCTGTCGTTTGTGTTTGAAAGTGTAGCATGGGTCTGTTTTACCTGAGTATTATCAAAATATGTTTTTTCGGACCAAAATTGTAGCAGTGTGAGGTTGTGGCAAGTTGCTTGGACTACGAACATGGCACTTTCTGCTTCGCCTTCAAGTACCTTAATAGAAAGGAAGTCTGAGTTGAGAGATTGGGCCATGAAGTCAATTGATGGAGATACCTGTAGGCTAAAAGAGCAACACATCAGTGAAGGTAGAAGGGGAAATGTTTTTTATAAAGTAACTTCTTTCCCCCCCCCCCCCCTTAAAGGTTGTTTGCTAAAAGGCACACTTTGGTCAGGTCTCCAGATTAGTTTAGATCTGTGACTGGCCAGCAGGAGATGGATTCGAATAGGACCATCTCCAGATTGTCATCATAGTCAACCAAAAAGTTAGCATTTGTCAAATCTCCTGTTGTACTAACATTTGTTTAGTGCAGTGTCTTTGTAGAAGTGTGCTGTACTCCCTGTAGTTGACATATTGGGCCAGATTTTGCTGTAGCAGGACATCTAATGGTGTCTGCCATTAGTTAGACTTACTCCTGCACCCTTCAGGTCAAAAAGAAATTGCCCACAAAGTTGCTGAAAGTGCAAGCTGATAACAGCACAGCGAGGGAAACAGGGCATCTGGGACCTGAGTGAACAGGGCACCCAACAGGGTATCTCCTTAACCAATTAGATTTAACGGTTGTGAAATAAACAGCAGAAAGACTGAGAAGTAGGGTGAATTAAAGGGGCTGAATTTAATGTCCAAACGGGTACAGAAAGAGAAAGAAAGATTGGATTAAGAGAAAGAGACAGAAAGGAAAAGTAAGGGGGAAAAGAATTGACTTTTTTAAATCTCCCAAAACAATTCATAACCTGAAGGAATGAGACTCTACATTTATAATTAATTTTCGGTGCCAGAGAGGTTGATTGGCAGTCATTAACACGTATCATGTTGTTAAAAGGGTACTTGCGCTTGTAACGCCTGAAGTTGCTGTACCATTTATGCATAAATAATGGAGAGCCCCATTAGCCTCACCGTTATTTTAACAGCAAATCTGGCCCAACGATGGACCCACTATGTAGCTCCAACTGTCATTGTAACACAGGATATAGGATAAATAACTGTACTCAAGCCTCAAATGAAGAGGAAAATCTGTTACATAAGCACAAAATGCTCATTTGTAAAGTAGCATTTTTATTGGAGTATTAAACATAAAGGGGAATTTTAGTTACAAATTGTAATTTAAGGATTCAGACTAGGTTATCAAAGTTTTGCACGTGGAATGTCAATGCATTTAAAATTTAAAGGGGGTCATTTTAAATTGACAGTCAGTAAGTTAAAGGAGTGGAGTCACATTTTAAAATTATACTAATTGAGCACAAACAATTTTTTAAAAGCAATATTTCAGTCATCTGTGATTCTTTTCAATCAAAATGGTTGTGGGTAGCTTGCACTCCATTTCCTATGGCTGCTGTTTATTAACACATACTTAGGAAAAATAGCTGAGGATATCCTTATCATTTAGCAGAGATTGCCTTTAACGGCTCATGTGGAGCATAAACACAGACAGTTGGGTTAAATAAGAACATAAGAAATGGCCTGTACATTCTATATACTGGGTGTATGCTTTTTTAAACTAACTGGATGTGACATGAATAATCCATTTTCCATAACACTCTTATTGTTCAGTCAGAATTCACAATAGTAAGAATTTTAAGTTAATTTTATTACAAAATAGTTGAACTCCTGTGGGATTGCACATGGGGAGTCAAGGCTAAGTGTAGTTTTCAGGTGAAGCAGGGTTAAAGGGAAGGGGTTAATTGGACCAGGACACACACAGGAACAGGAATAGGCCATTTAGCCCCTCGATCCTGTTCTGCCATTCGGTGAGATCATGGCTGATTTGTGACCTAACTCCATATACTTGCCTTTGCCCCATATCCCTTAATACCTTTGGTTAACAAAAAACTATCAATCTCCGATTTAAAATTAACAATTGACCGAGTATCAACTGTGTGTAGAAGTGTTAACATCACTCCTGAAAGACCTGGTTCTAATTTTTAGCCTATGTCCCCTAGTCCTAGATTCCCCAATCATCGGAAATAGTTTCTCTCTACCTACCCTATCTGTTCCCCCTTAATATCTAGAAAACTTTGATCAAATCACCCCTTAATCTTCTAAATTTCAGGGAATACAACCCTTGGAGTCCAGGTATCATTCTAGTAAATCTACGCTGCACCCCCTTCAAGGCCAATATATCCGTCCTACGGTGTGTTGCCCAGAACAGTACTCCTGGTGTGGCCTAATCCAGGGCTTTGTAAACTGTAGCATGACTTCTACCCCATTGTATTCTAATCCTCTAGATATAAAGGCCTGCATTCCATTAGCCTTTTTGATTATTTTCTGTACCTGTCCATGACATTTTGATCATCTATGTACATGGACCCCTAAGTCTCTTTGGACCGTCACTGCTTCTAGCTTTTCACCATTTAGAAAGTACTCTGATCTATTCTTTTTTGAACCAGATGAGGTTTGAGTCCTCATTTTAAAGTCATATGTATTATCCTTATTTTTATTTTTCTATTATAAATTCCTGCGTCAACATCGAATAGAATCGCAACAATAGAATGTGCCTGTGTAAACGCGCCGTGCTGTAATTACAGCTTCCTGCCAGCAGTGGAATCTGCTGCCGTGCCTCTGTTGGTGGATGAATGAAATTACAACCTGATATATTTACATAGGCAATTTGTTTCATTATAAACTTGGACATAGCAATTTGTAATGAAGTGTTGACAGGAAGTGCATGCAGATGTAAGAGTTTTAATATTTTCAATTGATTATTTTTTCAAAAAATGTTTATTTTTAATTTACCTCAAATGTGTTAAATTTGTAACTGCAAACATGAAATATACAACCTGAGTAGAAGTATTTATATAGCCAGATTTTCTAGCCAACTTATTCTATTTTTAATAAATGAAGATGGAAAACAGCCTTGATTTTAAAATATTAATTTCTCAGTTGTTTTGATGAGGCAAATACTGCTGCTTCATTATTTTATCCCTTTTCACAATTGTGTGTGTCTGAGCAATGTACCATCGACCGCTGAGAGGATGGGTAGGCAATCTGCTCCCAAGCTTTGGAGGTGAGGAAGAGCAATTGAGCTATCTTCGCTTACAGTTTCCCTCACTTGGAGTGGGAGGGGGAGGATCCAGTTGTCGTGGTCCATGTAGGAACCATCAACATAGTTAGAACTAGGATTGAGGTTCTGCTGAGGGAGTTTGAGGAGCTAGGATCCAAATTAAAAAGCAGAACCCCAAAGGTAATAATCTCTGAATTGGTACCTGAGCCACACGCAAATTGGCATAGGGACAAACAGATTAGAGGTTTAAATGAGTGGCTCAAAGAGTGGCATGGGAGGAAGTGGTTCAGTTCATGGAGCACTGGAACTAGTACTGGGGAAAGAGGGTGTTCCATTGGGACGGGCTCCACTTAAACCGGGCTGGGACCAGTGTCCTGGCGAACCGAATAACTAGGGCAGTAGACAGGGCTTTAAACTAATGAAAGGGGGGTGGGAGGATTCAGGAAAGAGTAAATTTAAAAGCAGCAAGAGAAATGTCAAGGCTCTAGAGCAAAGTAGAGCTTTGGGTAAAAATAAGCAGAGTGGGTCAGGTGGGGACAGAGAGTAACAAAGGTAATAAGGCATCAGTGGCTAAGGTGACATCAGGGAAAAATAGAAATAAGTCAAAGCTAAAGGCACTATATCTGAATGCGCGAAGCATTCATAAAATAGATTAATTAATAGTGCAGATAGAAATTAATAGGTTTGATCTAATAGCCATTACAGAGACTGGTTGCACTGTGGCCAAGGTTGGGAACTAAATATTCCAGGATACTTAACTTTTAGAAGAGATAGGCAAAATAGAAAAGGAGGAGAGGTAGCCCTGTTTAATAAAGGGTGGGATAAAGACAGTAGAGAGAAAGGATCTTAGCTCCGAAAATCAAGAAGCAGAATCGGTTTGGGTGGAGCTAAGAAACAGCAAAGGGCAGAAAACATTGGCGGGAGTTGTTTATAGGCCCCCAAACAGTAGTTGTAATGTAGGGCAGAGTATAAATCAAGAAATTAGAGGTGCGTGTAACAAGGTTAATACAGTAATCATGGGGGACTTTAATCTACATATAGACTGGGCAAACCAAATTTGCAGTAATAGTGTGGAGGACGAATTCATGGAATGTATGCAAGATTGTTTTCTAGATTAGTATGTTGAGGAACCAACTAGGGAACGGGCTATTTTAGATCCAGTATTGGCAACGAGAAAGGGTTAATTAATAACCGTGTAGTAAAGGGTCCTTTAGGGAAGAGTGACCATAATATGATAGAATTTATTGAGTTTGAAAGTGATTTAGTTAAATCCGAAACTAGGGTCTTAAATCTAAACAAAACAAACTATGTAGCTATGAGGGGCGAGTTGGCCAAGGTAGATTGGGAAACTACATTAAAAGTTTTGACGGTAGAGAAGCAATGGCTAGCATTTAAAGAATTAATACATAATTTACAACAAATATACATTCCTTTAAGGCACAAAAACCCCACAGGAAAAGTGGTCCAACTGTGGCTAACAAGAGAAGTTTAAAGATAGTATAGATCAAAGGAAGAGGCTTGTAATGTTGCCAAAAAGAGTAGTAAGCCTGAGGATTGGGAAGATTTTAGAATTCAGCAAAGGAGGACCAAGAAATTGATAAAGAAAGGGAAAATAGAATATGAGAGCAAACTAGTGAGAGACACAAAAACAGATTGTAAAAGCTTCTATAGGTATGTAAAAAGGAAAAGATTAGCGAAAGTAAATGTGGGTCCCTTACAAGCTGAGACAGGAGAAATTATAATGGGGAATAAGGTAATGGCAGAAAAATTAAACAAATATTTTGTGTCTGTCTTCACGGAAGAAGACGCAAAAAACTTCACGGAAATAGTAGAGAACCAAGGGCCTAGCGAGAATGAGGAACTGAAAGAAATGAGTATTAGTTAAAAAAAAAATACTGAAAGCTGGTAAACCCCCTGGACCTGATGGCCTACATCCTAGGGTTTTGAAAGGTGGCTGTAGCAATAGTGGATGCATTGGTTGTCATTTTCCAAAATTCCATAGATTCTAGAATGGTCCCCACAGATTGGAAGGTAGCAAATATAACCCCACTATTTAAGAAAGGAAAGAGAGAGAAAACGGGGAACTACAGACCAGTTTATGAAAGGGAAATCATGTTTGACAAATCTTGTTGTTTGAGGTTGTAACTAGCAGAATAGATAAGGGGAACCAGTGGATGTGGTGTATTTGGATTTTCAGAAGGCATTCAATAAGGTGCCACACAAGAGGTTATTAAACAAAATTAGGGCTCATGGGATTGGGGGTAATATACTAGCATGGATTGAGGATTACTTAACGGACAAAAAATGGAGAGTAAGAATAAACGGGTCATTTTCGGGTTGGCAGGCTGTAATTAGTGGGGTAATTAGTAGGATGAGGGGACCAAATGTAAAATATCCATGTTTGCTGATATACAAAGCTGGGTGGGAATGTAAGCTGTGAAGAGGATGCAAAGAGGCTTCAAGGGGATATAGACAAGCTAAGTGAGTGGGCAAGAACATGGGAAATGGAATATAATGTGGAGCAATGTGAAGTTATCCACTTTGGTAGGAAAAATAGAAAAGCAGAGTATTTTTTAAATGGTGAGAGATTGGGAAATGTTGGTGTTCAGAGGGACCTGGGTGTCCTTGTACACGAATCACTGAAAGTTAACATGCAGGTACAGCAAGCAATTAGGAAAGCAAATAGTATATTGACCTTAATTACAAGAGGATTTGAGTATAAGAGTAAAGACGTCTTACTGCAATTATATAGGGCCCTGGTGAGACCACACCTGGAGTATTGTGTACAGTTTTGGTCTCCTTACCTAAGGAAGGATATACTTGCCATAGAGGGAGTGCAATGAAGATTCACCAGACTGATTCCTGGGATGGGGGGGGATTGTCCTATGAGAAGAGATTGAGTAGCCTAGGCCTATATTCTCTAGAGTTTAGAAGAATGAGAGGTGATCTCATTGAAACATACAAAATTCTTACAGGGCTTGACAGGGTAGATGCAGGGAGGATGTTTCCCCTGGCTGGGGAGTCTAGAACCAGGGGTCACAGTCTCAGAATAAGGGGTCGACCATTTAGGACTGAGATGAGAAATTTCTTCACTCAGAGGGTGGTGAATCTTTGGAATTCTCTACCCCAGAGGGCTGTGGAGGCTCAGTCATGAGTATATTCAAGACAGTGATCGATAGATTTTTGGATATTAAGGGAATCGAGGGATATGGGAATAGAGCAGGAAAGTGGAGTTGAGGTAGAAGATCAGCCATGACCTTATTCAAAGGCGGAGCAGGCTCGCGGGGCCAAATGGCCTACTCCTATTTCTCATGTTCTACTACCTCCCTCTTAATCACAACATTATTGCCTTAATTGATTTTTGCCTCCACTACCATACTGTCAGTCACAAATGACATCTATGATTGTGACCATGGTGCATTTTCCCTTCTCATTCTCCTCGACCTCTCTGTAGCCTTTAACACTGTCAACCACACCATCCTGCTCCAAATCCTGTCTTCCGTTGTCCAACTCAGTGGACTGCCCATGCTTGGTTCCACTCTTGCCTATCAAATGTAGCCAGAGCATCTCCAGCAATTGCTTCTCTTCCTGCCCTGCAACATTCCCTCTGGCGCACCCCAAGGACCTAGCTTTGGCCCCCTTATCTGCATACTGCCCCATGGCGACATCATCCATTTCCACTTGTACACTGACAACCACCTCTACCTCACCACTATCTCTCCCAACCCCTTCACTGCCTCTGTACTCTCAGACTGTTTGTCCAACATCCAGTCTTGGGATGAGTCACAATTTCCTCTAGTTGAATATTGAAGGCTGAGGCCACCATTTCAGCCATCACCGCAAACTCCATACCCATGCCATTGATTCGATCCCCCTCCTTGGCCGCTATCTCGGGTTGAACCAGACTGTTTGCAACCTCAGCGTCCTATTCGACCCCAAGCTGAGCTTCTGACACCATATCCTCTATCACAAAGACCGCCTATTTCCAGAACCTCACTTGCCTCAGCCCATCTGCTGCGGAAACTCTCACCCATGCCTCGGTCACCTCCAGACTCCACGAGTCGGATGCTCTTCTGGCCAGCCTCCCACCGCTTTGCTCTGTAAACTTTAGCTCATCCAGATCTTTGCTGCCTGTATCCTGTCCTGCACCAAGTCCTGCTCACCCATCACTCTTGTCCTTGCTGACCTGCATTGGCTTCCAGTTGTCCAACATTTTAAATTTAAAATTCACATCCTCATGTTTTCTTTCATGGCCCTGCCTCCTCCAGCCCTACAACTTTGTTCCTCCGATTTGGCTTCTTGCATCCTCCCCTCCCTTCGCCCCACGATTGGCCACCATACTCTGAAATTCCCTCCCTAAACCCCTCCACCTCCCTCTCCTCCTTCAAGGCTCTCCTTTAAACCCACCTCATTGACCAAATAGAGATATCTAGGGATCACTAATCCAACAGTATTTCCCCTCCTGCCCTTCGGAGAAGAGTTGATCTGCACTTAAACCACCCCCTCCCTCAGTAATCTTTTTCTACCTTTAAGCCGACTTTCAGTTGTCTCCCCTCTTCTGGAGACATTCATTTCTCGCCTGGGTGCAGTTCCACAGATTTGCATTGCGCACTGGTACCTCGCCAAGTGACTGTTCTTCCTATGTGAGCCTTGACTGCAGGGACCATCACAGCAGAGACTGATCCTATCCTTATCCAACATCCACACGTTTGAAGCAGCATTTTTTCTTGCTCTTTTTCCTAACATTCTTCTCGCCACCCCTTCACCCCCGCCCCCACCCCACCCAACCGAAAGGCAGTTAGGTCCATTGTATCACCTCTACTGCCAGCCTGGCTAAAATCATACTCAGCACAGATCAGGCATTTAGCTCTGCAACATCCCTGGCTTAGTTTTTGCTGCCTGAATGAGCTGAGCCTCTGGGGGCCCTTTGCAATCTTATTTTAAATTATTGGTGTAATTAGTATGATTTCCCCCCCCCCTCCCTCAAAAGTAATAGTGAAAATAACCTACCTGGTTGACTCGATGACTGTGCCGAACAACTGGTAATCTTTTTTTTAAAATACTTGGCAGCTACTGACTTCCCTACTTGGTAACTGGCTAAACCAGTCTGCTTTATGTAAGTAACTTGTCTGTCTTCCATGAATTGTTAACACATCTGTTAAAAATTAACTTGATTGTAGCAGTTAAGTAAAATCCGCACTTATTAATAATTCTGCATGTGCAATAAGCAGTGAGATGAGTGGAAACATTGTATTTATGAGGTGTTGATAGCTCCAGAAAGTGACTCCCTTCTGCAAATAGAGATATTATAATGGTCTCTTACTGGCTAGAGTATGAGTATGCTCAAACACGTAAAGTATTATGAGCTATGCAAATTTAAATTTGCATAGCCTAACATGGATGATGCAGTCGCTGAATAATCTGTCAGTAAAATTTATCTTTGTCATTGAACAGTTGGTTTGACAAAATGAAGACGTGTTTTGTATATGCCATGTCCTAGATAGATGAGTAAAGTTTGAATTTAACATTAGGAACAGGAGTAGGCCATTCAGCCCCTCGAGCCTGTTGCACCATTCAGTGAGATCATGTTTCCTAACTCCATCCACCCGCCTTGGCTCCATATCCCTTAATATTGGCTAGCAAAAATCTATCGATCTCAGATTTAAAATTATTAATTGAACTAGCATCTAATGCTTTTTGTTGGAGAGTTCCACACTCCTACCACCCTTTGCATGTAGAAGTTTCCTAACTTCTCTCCTGAATGGCTTGGCTCTAATTTTAAAGTTATGTCCCCTTGTCCTAGACTCCCCTACCAGCGGAGAAAGTTTCTCTCCCTCTACCCTATCCATTCCTTTAAAAATCCTAAAAACCGCAAATCAAATCATCGCTTAACCTATATTCCAGGGAATACAAGCCTAGTTTATGTAATCTTTCCTCATAATGTAACCCTTGGTGCCCTGGTGAATCTGCACTGCACTCTTTCCAAGGCCAATATATCTTTTAAGGTGCAGTTATCAGAACTGTACACAGTACTCCTAGATGTGGTTTAACCAGGGCTTTATATAGCTGTAGCAAAACTTCCCCCCCCCCCCCCCACTTTATATTCTAGCCCCCCAGTTATACAGGTTAACATTCCATTAGCCTGTTTGATTATTTTTTTGTACCTGACCACTACACCAAACAATGCAAATATAACTGCTTTATTTTCCAGGTCTGTACAATTATTGTACAGTTACCATTAGCAAAACTGGAAGAAAATGTAATGAAGCCAGTTAAATAATCAAATAACGTATGGATGAAATAGGGAACACTAAGCGGTTAGAGCAGGAGTGTTGCAATTATTTCGCTAAAGTGTATTAATGGGCATGTAAAATTGTAGCTGCACTATAGGTGTTTTTCCAATTACAGTTTTAGTGGAGTGGCAGTATTATCTCTCTTTGAACTGTGAAAACTATTCATTGCAATTGCACTGCAAAGAAAGAAAGCCACTGGGAATTAGCCCCAGGTAAAGACTGCTCCTAAGTGGCAGCAGGATCTGGTTTTGCAAACTAGTAGCTGTGAGGGCTATGAGGGCTATGTTCCATTGTTCAGTTATTGGCCAGTTGACCCAGGGTTTTGTTTCACAGTTGATTGGATGGTCTGAGACATTCTGCTTGGTTTATATAGTAGAGAGCCATCTACATCTCTAGCATGGAGCAGGCATTCCATGCCCAGTTTTTATTTTATTACTCCTTTCTGAGTGGAGGTTGAAAGAATATTGAGATTACCTAAACTCATTCTTTGAATGTAGTTGAGTGCCGTATCCCTTGCATATGCTCCTTAGTGTCTTCTGATCTGAAACCCTTGGAGCTAATTAGAAAAACTGCAGATGTGTAAATCTGAAATGGCAACGCACAATACTGGTAATGTGTTCCCAATCAGTCAACATCTGAAAAGTGAAAGATGGGTCAATGTTTCTGGTGCAACCTATATCAGAACTTATGAACACTTTGCTACCCAATGTTTCAACATGTGTACTATTGATTTTCCCATTGGACTTAATGTATTTTGCTTGGCCGCCAGATAGGACAGGCATCATTTATGCAAAATATTAGGGCAGAGTTTCCTGTTGTGCTTGGTAAAGAGGATTGCCTGGGTGCAGCACATAAAAGAAAATCAAGCTATAATGGAGCTCGTCCAATTTGCCATCCATTTAAACTAATAGCCAGAAAATCTGGTGGGCTCCATTTTGTGCATCCAGTCATTCTCGCCTAAGTAGCCATTTCTTAATTTGTGAGTTAAGATGGTGTATTTGATACTGGAATATCACAGCTGAACCTAATCCTCTCATCACACCAACATCCACAATATATACTTCCAGCATGCCTCACTGGGTAACTTTCAGGAGTTTGGAACTGATTTTTTTATTTCCTTCTCCTAGTCTGGGGAACTGAGGCTAAACTGAGCACCACTGTTACTACCCTAGCTTAGATCAGCACAGACTGCAGATAGAACCAGAGGCCTTCTTAGTCTATAATGTATTAGGCAGTGCACTTAACAACTGAGCTATCAGCGACTCAAGTGCATTTTTTTATCTTAAAGGAACATTGTTTCTAGAGAATTAAAAACTTGAAATTTGGTTATAGGCAAAACTTGGACTTCTCAAACATTGCAGAAGCTTTGTATATTATGGGTGTTAGTTGGAGTCCATGACAAAGTACATGGTCTATGGACGGAACAATCGTGATGGGCTAAATTACCTTTCTCGTTGCATGCTTTCTTATGTTCTATTCACTCGTCCAAATCTCCCCCTCCAAAAAACAAACCGGTCAACCAATAAGTGGGATCACAGTCGTAGCTCACTGTGTGCAAAGGCTGACTGAATATCTTTAAAAGAGTGAGGAACGAGTACTTAACTTTTCCTTGATGATAAAATGTTTTTTATTTTTTTTAGTTGAGATTGTGATGACTTGCCGATTGGGTGCATTGACAAAATTGACCATATCTGTTCTTAAACTTTTCTCCCCTCAGAATATGAAGATGGTGATCTGTCCTCATGGGTGAACAAAGAAAGATTCTTAGGCTATGTTTACATTGATGGTTTCACTTTGTATGAACTTGCAGAGACAGGTACCTTGCTGTTTCATTTTCTTCCATCTTTGATTTTTTTGTCTTAAAATAACCTGCTTCTTTATAATTTGAAATTGTTCTGAAATAAAATCGCAAAGTCTATATTTGATTTGGTGCTAGGTTAACAGCCTCGATCCTCGTACCATAAATTCATGGCTTTAGCTAGATTACTGGAGTGAATGGTGAGATGCGTACTCACGGAGAAATTGACAGCTGGACTAAGTAAATGAACCTGAAGAACATTGGAACATTGATCTAAAGAGCTCATCATTGTGGAAAATGGCATGTGCGTTGAAGAAACCTAATGGGTGGCAGGGAGCAAATTTTAAAATGGGGATGGGTACAATACAGCACCATAGAGTGACCGCACAGAGGTTTGCTCTGCCACTTCACTGAGTTTGAAGTTCCTCTGCTGCAGGGAAAAGCTGTGCTATATGCCATGAGAAATTCTCTTGAGGTAGGGGAGGTTCTGCACCAGGCTTGTGTACCTCCTAGTTGTTTAAATGAGTAGTTCAGTGCTATCTCATCTACAGGAGAAGGGAAGAAAACTAAAGGAAAAGGCTCATCAACTCAAAAATAGATCAAATCTTACTTTTTTTTTAAACTGATAGCTCTTAATTTGATTGTAAAGTAAAATACTCCCAATTTGACAGTGATGTTCTTGAGTGCCTCGAAGTCATGAATTATGTGCTTAACTGCAATGCCAGGTTTACATTACAGTGCCTGTCCTGTGCACCTTGACTTTCAATCCCAGTAATGTGCATTCTTGCCCTTGGCCTCAGAGTAATACGCCCGATTAGTATCTAGTTCAGAATTTAGGGTTGCCCTGCCCTCCAAAGCTTATTGGACTTTAATTGACTTGCAAGATTCTGTCTTGTTCCGCTGTTTCATCTGTTTTATGACTTCTTTTCTGCAGTGTCAGAAATAATTTTGCAGTAATTGTGAAAATCTTGCACACTCCAATCAAACTACCTCAATATACGGAACACTTCAGCAAAAATAAAAACACCTTAGAACATTGTATTGGTCGACAATAGGTGTCTATCATTATAATTGTTTTAATTTATATATAATTGATTTAAATTGACTTGCATTAGCTTAAATTTGCAGCTAAATGGGGCTTTGTAAATATCAGGACATTTCTGAAAGACATAAAAAAATGGAAAGCCGATGTGAGGAAAAAAAAGTGGGTATAAAGAGACAGAAAGCAGAAAAAGGAGAGAGCGACAGATTTAAAAAGCAGGGGTGAGAAACAACCTAAAGCTGTCAATAGCCACCAGAAAATCAGATTTAATGACTGGTGTTCATGTGTCGGTCATAACAAATGTTAATGTTTCGGATTTTTTGGGGCTGATAGTGTACCTGTTTTTAATAAAACGTGCTCATGCTTGAGAGTGGTGTTCATGCATTCTTTAGTTGATTTGAGCTGATTTGGTAGTTAAATTATTTTTTTGAAATTTTAAAATTGTTTTTTGCTTAACAGAATCCTGCACTTCTAACGTCTGCTTTACTTCTTCAGGAAAACTGGTGGTGGTTGCAGTTATTGACGGCAAGAATTCATCCGAGGAGCATGCTAAGTAAGGCGGTATGCCTTTGGGTTGTTAACCCTCCAGAATTGTCCTGGAGTCTCCAGGAATTGCAGATTAATCTACTGGACACTCTCTGAGCAACCTGGGCAAAAAAATCATAGGGGCGTTAAATGAAAAACACACAATTTTTTCTTATTAGTTATGAAAATATTGGAGATGGGAAACAAAAGGCTGTTTTACTGGGCAGGGTGGCTGAAGGTAGGAGGTCGTGTGATAAAACCTCCAGGAATACATTCAACCAGAGTTGACAACCCGAGTGTACCTTCAACAGTACAAGTTCACAGTTGAACATTGCCTAGTATTTGGCACTGTACTCTTAAACCTGACACCTTTACAATGATTTTTTTTCACGTGTTGGAACGGAGTAGATTTTTTTTGTAGATATTCCATTGAGAAACAAAAACGCCACGGGAAAAGTGATCCAACCGTGGCTAACTAAAGAAGTTAAGGATAGCATTAGATTGAAAGAAGAAGCTTATAGTGTTGCACAGAATAATAGTAAGCCTGAGGATTGGGAGAGTTTCAGAAACCAGCAAAGGTTGACCAAAAAATTGATATAAAGGGAAAAAATAGAATATGAGAGAAAACTAGCAAGAAATATAAAAGCAGATTGTAAGAGTAGCTACAAGCATGTAAAAAGGAAAAGAGTAGCAAAAGTAAATGTTGGTCCCTTAGAGGCTGAGACAGGAGAAATTATTATGGGGAATAAGGAAATGGCAGAAACATTAAACAAATATTTTGTATCTGTCTTCACAGTAGAAGACACAAAAAACATACCAAAAATGGTGGGGAACCAAGGGTCTAATGAGGGTGAGGAACTTAACGTAATTAATATAAGTAGAGAAAAAGTACTAAAGAAACTAATGGGACTAAAAGCCGACAAATCCCCTGGACCTGACGGCCTACATCCTAAGGTTCTAAAAGAGGTGGCTGAAGAGATAGTGGATGCATTGGTTTTGATCTTCCAAAATTCCCTAGATTCTGGAATGGTCCCAGCGGATTGGAAGGTCGCAAATGTAACAGCGCTATTCAAGAAAGGAGGGAGAGAAAAAACAGGGAACTACTGGCCAGTTAGCCTGATATCAGTCGTCGGGGGAAAATGCTGGAATCCATTGTTAAGGAAGTGGTATCAAGTCACTTAGAAAATCATAACATGATTAGGCAGAGTCAACATGGTTTTATGAAAGGGAAATCGTGTTTGACTAATTTTGAGGATGGAACTAGCAGGGTAGATAAAGGGGAACCAGTGGATGTAGTATATTTGGATTTCCAAAAAGCATTCGATAAGGTGCCACATAAAAGGTTATTACACAAGATTAGGGCTCATGGGGTTGGGGGTAATATAGTAGCATGGATAGAGGATTGGTTAACTGACAGAAAACAGAGAGTAGGGATAAACTGATCGTTCTCAGATTGGCAGGCTATAACTAGTGGGGTGCCGCAAGGATCAGTGTTGGGGCCTCAGCTATTTACAATCTATATTAATGACCTAGATGAAGGGACCGAGTGTAATGTATCCAAGTTTGCTGATGATATAAAGCTAGGTAGGCCAGTAAGCTGTGAGGAGAACACATCTGCAAAGGGACATGGATAGACTAAGTGAGTGGGCAGTAAGGTGGCAGATGGAGTATAATATAGGGAAATGTGAGGTTATTCACTTTGGTAGGAAGAATAGAAAAACAAAATATTTTTTAAATGGTGAGAAATTTTCAAATGTTGCTGTTCAGAGAGATTTGGGTGTCCTCGTGCAAGAAACAGAAAGCTAGCATGCAGGTACAGCAAGCAATAAGGAAGGCAAATGACATGTTGGTATTTATTGCAAGGGGGTTGGAGTATAAGAGTAAGGAAGTCTTGCTACAATTGTACAGGGCCTTGGTGAGACCACACCTGGAGTACTGTGCACAGTTTTGATCTCCTTATCTAAGGAAGGATATACTTGCCTTGGAGGCGGTGCAACGAAGGTTCACTAGATTGATTCCTGGGATGAGAGGGCTGTCCTATGATGAGAGATTGTGTAGAATTGGCCTATATTCCCTGGAGTTTAGAAGAATGAGAGGTGCTCTCATTGAAACATATAAGATTCTGAAGGGGATTGACAGGGTAGATGCTGCGAGGTTGTTTCCCCTGGCTGGAGTGTCTAGAACTAGGGGTTTTAGTCTCAGGATAAGGGGTAGGCCATTTGAGACTGAGATAAGGAGGAATTTCTTCACTCAGAGGATTGTGAATCTTTGGAATTCTCTGCCCCAGAGAACTGTGAATGCTGAGTCTTTGAGTATATTCAAGGCTGAGATAGATAGATTTTTGGACTCTAGGGGAATCAAGGGCTATGGAGATTGAGCGGGAAAGTGGAGTTGATGTCAACGATCAGCCATGATCTTATTGAATGGCGGAGCAGGCTCAAGGGGCCGTATGGCCTACTCCTGCTCTTATTTCTTATGTTATGTTAACACATGCTCGCAGTAGTGTACTTTTCACAACAAGCCATTTTTTTGTCTTCGTGTATGCTGCACTGTGATGGAAGTGGTCACACATCTGAGAACAGAGTTGGGTCTTGTGTTGTGGGGCTTAATGCAAATGATCCTGCTGCCTCAGTGCAGACATTATATTATAAATTTCATCTTTACTATTCTTTTGTGAGAGCTATACAAAATGGTTTGAAGCACTTTCCCCCCCCCCTCCCCCCCCCCCCCCCCCCCCAACCCCAGATCCTCACAGTGGCACTGTGATTGCATAGTATTGGTGCCATTATCCTATGGAAATTAAAATAAATTACGTGGGGACGGGAATTCTTGGGGGGGGGGGGTGGGGGGGGAAGTATGGGAAGATCTGATTAAATGCCAATAATTGATGTCAAATATAATGGGAGATTGAGGGATGGCATGCTAATTTGAAGGGTTCAACCGATGCCCTTTTCCTTCAGTCAACATACCTGTCCTCAGTTCTTCAGCATAGTATTTGAAGGTCCTTCCATCAGTTCCAATCAACTCCTAGGTTGATGTTCTCAATACATCTCACATTCCACGTCTTGAATGCCATGTAGTCAACTGCAGGAATCTATTTGTGACGAAAAACAAGATATTCTGATTAAGCAGACATTTTTCTTTGCATACACTATCTGACATTACCATCCCAAATAATTCCATTTCCATTGAGTCATGACACTGAATTATTTTCCCCTCACACACATTATTTGTGATGTATATAAAATACTGTGTGTATAAAATATTTATTTGCTTATTGAAGGCAATTGTACCAATTTTTTGTTTTAAAAATATCCAACACATTGAATCAAAAATGTTAAATTGGGAGTTTGTTGTATTTCACACAGTACAGGTAAGGTAAGATGGAAAGCAGGAAAATTAGAGAGGCATCTGTGTCTTCAGGAAATTTGCAAACTTCCTTTATTGAATTTTTACTACTCATGAATTTGTATTCACTTCTTTCTCTTGTCAGTTGCAACAGGAACTGGTCCCACCATGTGTGAAAAGTAGCCCTTGCAAATAGATTTTGTGTTAAATATTTTGGAGCTATTTTCTGAGTTCTTGCCTGCTTTGAAACTCTGCAGCCTGCACAAGGCCATTTTTATAAGGTTGGCATGAATGCTGAGTGATCTGCATATTTGCGCCAGTTTCACCACCTGCAGTATTTTCAAGTTATTTCCAACACCGTAATTATGAACAAATTCTATCTGAAGCTATACTTGGATTACTCCAAAGGTAGAGTTTACCAAGTCTCTAACAGATTAATAAAACCTGTAATTATTAAGTCTTGAGGGAGTGTATTTCTTCATTTCTGACTGCCTGTGGTCAAAAAAGCTGTGGCCCATTTCCACCCTCCCTTACACAGGCATCTTAGGGGCAATATTAGGAAAAGTCAGCATCTTCTTGCCCTAAAAATTCTTAGACGGGTGCCTTTAATTCTACTAGTGGCAAAAGTTGCTTTCTACTAGGATGTAAAGTCTTAGCTTTCATTGAAGAGTGATACCTGCTATGCCAAAACTGAACATCATCATTAGATGCTCATAGGTCAGGTATAGCAGTATAGAGCTTTGCTGTAGCTTGCCTCAGTGAGGCACCTCAACTCCAAGCTCAAAACAAGATATTGTAATATGTTAGAACAATCTTTTGTATTTTTCGCTTGACCCTTCCTTGTAAACGAGTATTGTAATCACTAATGTACAAGTCTCCTGGAATACAATTTTACAATCTCAAGTGAGCGAAATGGATTCACAAAATTCAATTTACTCCAGCTTTGATGTAAAAGACCTGTGTAAAGATTTTGGGGAGTGCAATATTATTAGTATTAAATTATAGGAAGTTCTGTTGAGTTGAGTTTGCATGGGCTCCTTTTACCTAGGAGAGCTCCAAATGATCTCGGAAAAGGACTTTTGGACTGGATACAAACATTGGTCCCAGAGATAAAACCGCCAAAATCTCAATTGTTTTGATGTAATTATAGCTATACAAGGAATTAATGATTAACTTGACAATTTATCATATTAGGTGGTTTGGATCTGCTGTATCAAAAATAATTTTGTCCACTGTTATTAAAGAAATTGTGAATTGTCTCAACTGGCCAAGTCTGGAAGCTGATATCTCCCTGTCACGCCCTCTCTGAGCTCATCTCGTCGATAAGATCTACCGCCTGCTCTTTCAACTCCTTGCCCACTGAACTACTGACCACCAACCTCCCTTCCTGGCCTTCATGCTAGCTGACATTGTAAATGGTTCCCTCCCCTTGGGTACTGCCCCTCAGACTTTCAAAACCACTGTTGTCATTCCCCTCCTCAAAAATCCCACCTTTGACTCCTTTGTCCTTGCAAACCACCATCCCATCTTCAACCTCCTTATCCTATCCAATGTTCTTGAGCATGTTGCCTCCCAAATGTATGCCCATCTTTGCTGCAACTTCGTTTGAATCTCTTCAATCAGGTTTCTGCCTCTACCACAGTGACCCGAACCAAAGTCACAAATGGCATCCTTTGACGGTGCATTATCCCTCCTCGACTCTGCAGGCTTTGACACAGTTGAGCACATCATCGTCCTCTAATGCTTCCTCTCTGTTGCCCAGCTCAGCAGGCTGTTCTCGCTTGGTTCTACTCTTACCTACCCAATCATAGCCAGAGCATCAGTAGCAATGGCATCTCGTCTGACCACGCATCGTTACCTGCACAGTCCCCCAAGGATCGATCCCTGGTCCTCTCCATTTCCTCATCTACATGCTTCCCTTGGCAACATCATCCGCAGAATTGTGGGTCATCGTCCTCCTGTACACTAATGGTGCCCGACTCTAACTCTCCACTACCTCCCTCGACCCCTCCACTGCCTCTGTATTGACAGACTGCTTGTCCAACATCCAGTCTTGGATGAACCAAAATTTCCTCATTTAAATCCTAACCCTAACCCCCCCCCCCGCAAATAAACTCTACCCTTGCTACCAATTCCATCCGTCTCCTGGCCACTCTCTCGGGCTAACCGAGACTTTGTGCAACTTCAGCGTCATATTTGACCTTGTGCTGTGCTTCTGAACATCTACTCTAACATTTCCCGCCTCTGCCCCACCCTCGGCCCATCTGCTGCTGAAACCCTCATCTATGCCTTTGTCACCTCTAGACGCGACTATTCCAATGGTCTCCTGGCTGGCCTCCCATCTTCCACCCTCTGTAAACTTCAGCTCATTCAAAACTTTCCTGCCTGTATCCTGTCCCGTGGACCCATCGCCTCGGTCCTCGCTGACCTACATTGGGCACCTGGTCACCCAAAGCTTCAAATTTAAAATTCTCATCCTCGTGTTTGCATCCCTTCATGGCTTAATTCCTCCCTATCTCTGTAATCCCCTCATGCCCTACAAACCTGCCGCTGAACTCTCCATTCCTCTGATCCCTCCTCCTCATGCACCTCCTCCACGTCTTCCTCACCTGTTTTTTATGTATTGCATAGGAGAAGAAAATGTCATCTGCTATGCATCAAAGAACCCCTTCTAGTTCAGACAAAGTCTTTGATAATTCAGGTGAAATTTTGCGCGCTCTAGTTAGCTGATCAAAGGACGGGGTTGAGAAAATATCCGCTTTTTGCTAAGCTAATACTATTGTTCCTTGGACCAGTGATATATAATGCAGGATAAACTGCAATGCACTGTCTCTGCTGTAAAACTGCCAGTGTATCATTTCATTATTCTCTCTTTTTTCCAGCCTGAAGGCTATTACTCATGAAGTTGCTACTGGCTACAGGGAGCAGTTTCACAGGTTAGTTGATGAATACTTTGAGTATGTAGTAACATAGTGAGAGAGGAAATATTATGGGGTTTAGCATCTTTGAAAGTAGATATATGACCTGTCCCGGATGAAATGTATCCAAGGCTGTTGAGAAGCAAGGGAGGAAATAGCGGAGGCTCTGACCATTTTCCAATCCTCTCTGGCTGCAGGTGTGGTACTGGAGGACTGCTAATGTTGTACCGTTGTTTAAAAAGGGAGGAAGGGATAGACCAAGTAATTACAGGCCAGTCAGCCTAACTTCGGTGGTGGGCAAATTATTGGAAAAAATTCTGAGGAACAGTGTTAATTGTCATTTAGAAAAGCACGGATTAATCAAGGACTGTCAGCATGGATTTGTTAAGGGAAAGTCGTGTTTGACTAACTTGATTGACTTTTTTGAGGAGGTAACAGGGAGGATCGATGAGGGTAGTGCGTTTGATGTAGTCTACATGGATTTTAGCAAGGCTTTTGACAAGGTCCCACATGGCAGACTGCTCAAAAGTAAAAGCCCATGGGATCCAAGGGAAAGTGGCAAGTTGGCTCAGGAAGCAAAGGGTAATGGTCGCCGGATGTTTTTGTGACTGGAAGGCTGTTTCCAGTGGGGTTCCACGGGGCTCAGTACTAGGTCCATTACTTTTTGTGGTATATATTAATGATTTAGACTTCAATGTAGGGTGCATGATTAAGAAGTTTGCAGATGATACAAAAATTGGTTGTGTTGTTGATAGTGAGGAAGAAAGCTGTAGACTGCAGGAAGATATCAATGGACTGGTCAGGTGGACAGAAAAGTAGCAAATGGAATGCAATCCGGAGAAGTGTGCAGTAATGCATTTGGGGAGGACTAACAAGGCAAGGGAATGCACAGTAAATGGTAGGATACTGAGAAGTGTAGAGGAACAGAGGAACATTGGAGTACATGTCCACAGATCCCTGAAGGTAGCAGGACAGGTCAATAAGGTGGTTAAGAAGGCATACGGGATACTTTCCTTTATTTGCCGAGGCATAGAATAGAAGAGCAGGGAGGTTGTGCTTGAACTGTATAAAACACTAGTTAGGCCACAGCTAGAGTACTGCGTACATTTCTGGTCACCACATTACAGGAAAGATGTGATTGCACTAGAGAGGGTACAGAGGAGAATTATGAGGAAGTTGCCAGGACTGGAGAATTTTAGCTATGAGGAAAGATTGGATAGGCTGGGATTATTTTCTTTGGAACAGAGGAGGCTGAGGGGAGATTTAATTGAGGTGTATAAAATTATGAGGGGCCTAGATAGAGTGGATAGGAAAGATCTGTTTCCCTTAGCAGAGAGGTGAATAACTGGGGGCATAGATTTAAAGTAATTGGTAGAAGGGTTAGAGGGGAATTGAGGGGGAAAAAATTTCATCCAGAGGGTGGTGGGGGTCTGGAACTCACTGCCTGAAAGGGTGGTAGAGGCAGAAACACTCATCACATTTAAAAAGTACTTGGATATGCACTTGAAGTGCTGTAACCTGCAAGGCTACGAACCAAGAACTGGAAAGTGAGATTAGGCTGGAATAGCTCTTTTTCGGCCAGCACAGACATGATGGGCCGAATGGCCTCCTTCTGTGCCATAAATTTCTATGATTCTAAACAGGAGGATAGTAGCAGACTTCAGGAAGATATTGACAGAGTGGTGAAATGGCAGACACGTGGCAGATGGTATTTAATGCAGAAAAGTGTGAAGTGATGCATTTTGGTAGGATGAATGCAGAGAGGCAATATAAACAAAATGGTACAATTTTAAAGAGGGTGCAGGAACAGAGGCACCTGGGGTTCACATACTCAAATCTTGGAAGATAGCAGGACAAGTTGATAAGGCTGTTAAAAAAGCATACGGAATCTGGGCTTTATAAATGAGGCATAGAGTACAAAAGCAAGGAAGTTATGCTAAACCTTTATAAAACATTGGTTAGGCCCCAGCTGGATTATTGCATCTAATTCTGGGCACCACACTTTTGGAAGGATGTCAAGGCCTTGGAGAGGGTGCAAAGGAGATTTACCAGAATGATACCAGAACTGAGGAACTTCAGTTATGTCGATAGACTAGAGAAGCTTGGATTGTTCTCCTTAGAGCAGAGAATGTTGAGGGGAAATTTAATAAAGATGCTCAAACTTAAGAGTTTTGATAAGAGTACACAGGGAGAAACTGTTTACACTGGCAGAAGGGTTGGTACTGGAGGACACAGATTTAAGGTAATTGGCAAAAGAACCAAAGAGGAGATGAGAATTTTATTTATGCGCCGAGTTATGATGTTCTGAAATACACTACCTGAAAGGGTGGTGAAAGCAGATTCAATACTAACTTTCAAAAAGAGAATTGGATGTATTTTTGAGAAGGAAATAATTACAGAGCAGGGAGTGGGATTAATTGGATAGCTCTTTCCAAGAGCCGATACGATGGGCCAAATGTGCTGTATAATTCTATGATTCTATAAATGCTTCCTATCGCAAAGGAAAACTTCTGCAATCTTAATTCTTTCTCTTCAAAGCTATAGGTAGTAGCATGTACATATTTATCTCAATGTTGAAGTTTTGGCATTGAACTCCACTTCCTTTAAAATATTGATTATATATAATCTCTACCATTCAGAACAGAATAGGGAACTGCAAAGGAAAATCACATTTTTCCAACAGAAATTTTCAGTTAGGGTACTACTGTACTGCCTCGGAGTCTTTTTTAATCTGGTCGAAACAATTGGCAAAGAGAAATAACTAAGTGGAAAACTACATATCCAACTGGCACCTATCCAGGTGGGCATGTGTACAGTGTTTCTATTTTAACATGATGTATTTAATACTATACTGTAGATTAATTCCAAGTAAACTGAGCATAATAGGATTGTAAAGGAGGTATAAATATTGGAACACTTTAGAAAGCTGTCAGCATATCTGTCTGCCCTCCTTGCATAACTGTCCACATCATTATGCCAAGTCAGGTATGCAGCATTCCACTATAAGAGGAAACAGATAAATGCCAAAAACATCTTCATCCAAATCCTATCTATCTTTGCTGTTCGCGATTGTTCTGACTTTCGTAACCTCGTCAAAATGTTTATTCTTTTAACCGCCCACATTTAAGCAGGCAACTGAAAATGTTTTCAATATTTCCACAATTGTTGCATCACAGAGCATCTGGCAGGATTTCCTATATTTTGTTTGTAAAGAAAAGTTTTAAAAGAAGTTAAACTGGATACTATGGATGAGATCCTTTAGTTGTGAGAAGAGACTAGAAAAATTGGAGTTCTTTTCACTACAACAGAAAAGGTTGAGAGGAGTTTTTTTTTTAATCGTTCCCGGGATGTGGGCGTCGCTGGCAAGGCCGTCATTTATTGCCCATCCCTAGTTGCCCTTGAGAAGGTGATGGTGAGCCGCCGCCTTGAACCGCTGCAGTCAGTGTGGTGAAGGTACTCCCACAGTGCTGTTAGGGAGGGAGTTCCAGGATTTGAACCCAACGATGATGAAGGAACACGAAATATTTCCAAGTCAGGATGGTGTGTGACTTGGAGGGGAACTTGCAGGTGGTTGTGTTCCCATGCGCCTGCTGCCCTCTTCCTTCTAGGCGGAAGAGGTCACAGGTTTGGGAGGTGCTGTCGAAGAAGCCATTGCGAATTGCTGCAGTGCATCTTGTAGTTGGTACACACTGCAGCCACGGTGCGCCGCTAGTGGAGGGAGTGAATGTTTAAGGTGGTGGAGTATGAAACGTTTTGATGAGGTAAATGGGGAAAACTAGTTCCAACTGATTGGTGAGTCGATGAATAGACGACATAGATTTAAGATCATCGCTAAGATAAAATGGGGGGAGGTTTTTATGAAGGTTATTAGGACATGGAAACAGCATCGATAATGGCTTTCAATGGGGAAGTGATAAATAGCTGTAGAAGAAAAAATTAAAAGGGTATGATGAAAGGGCAGAGGATTGGGACTAAGTGGATGCTTTTTTTGGAGAGAGATCTGACACAGGTGCAATGAGCCAAATGGTGTAAAATTCTATGATTCTTCCATGAAAGACAGCACATGCATTTAAAAAGCACCTTTCAAGACTCGGGACCTCCCAAAGTGCTTCACAGCCAAAGAAGAACTTTTGAAGTGTAGTCACTGTTGTAATGCAGGGAAACGCAGACGCCAAGTTGTGCAGGCAAGATTCCACAAACAACAATGAGATAATTGACCAGATAATCTGGGGGGTTTTTAAGTGATGTGATTGAGGCCAGGACACTGAGTGAGCTCCCCTGCTGCTCTTCAAATAGTGCCATGGGATTTTTTTACGTCTGCCTGAAAGGGCAGACGAGGCCTTGGTTTAACTTCTCAACTGAAAAACAACACCTCCGACAATGCAGCACTCCCTCAGTGCTGCACCGAAGGAGAAAACTCATGTTAGTCATCTGCACAACCCTCATTTGTGGAAAGAAGAACTGTCTTTCATGGGGTGTACTAAGGGTCCTCTAAATGTATTTACTTTAAATGTACTGTATTTAAATGTGTTAACAGGGATTTCCAGTTTGGGCATATAGATGGAGCTGACTACATCAACAGTGTCATAATGGAGTAAGTGTTTCCTCACTTTTAACTAATTATTTTAAAAAGTAATGTTTGTGATATTTTAAGAAAATGTGACGAGACCTGTTTTGAATTTTAATTCCAGTGTCTTCAACAGGAAAAGTTTCTGGATGTTAAAATTATTGGTGATTATGTTGACTGGAGAAGTAACTTGAGTGGACCAAGGGGGCTGCTCTAAAGAAATACTCATTTTGATCACCACATTGTGACTTATGCCGCCAAGCAGTGTACCCTTGCAATCTTATTGTCAAATCCTCAGGGAGAGAAAAGTTTACAGTAATTTTATTTAGTCTGGAAAAAAAAACTGCAACTAGCTCACCTTTCAATCCTTGGTTTTGTTTCCAGTTGGTACAGAGAGAGAAAGAGATTCGTCGAACATAAAGACAGAAATGCAGAGAGTTAAATAACTGGAGAAATAGAACAAGAAATCTGAGGAAAAATAGAGTGCAAAAGCTAAATTAGAGATTGAGTGACAGCAAGAGAGGAATAAAGATACCAAACCTTTCTCAATCTGTGAATTCGGATACAGCAGCATGGGGGGGGCTGGCACTCCATTTTGACTGAAGTACTGAGAAAAGAGGTAATATTAATCTTATGGAGTATTGCACAACTTTTAATATTTTGAAGGATTTTTTATCTTCATTTCTGTGTGAAAAATTGCACTTAAGCATAGCATAGGGAGAAATCCTTGAAATGTGTGTGTTTCATCGATTTTGATAACCTGGGGAATAGTGAACTACCTATTGCTAAATCTTCAGCAGCTCTTTAATAAATGGGTTCTTGCTGCAAATTCCAAAGTTGTGCCTCAGATGTAGGCAGTGCCACTGCCAATGCCTTTTACTTTTTACCCCTCTTCTCCTGAAGACCGTCTAGTTCCATGACGTGGCAGCCTTGCTCAAGTGATTTAGACAGTGAAGTGTCAGCAGGTTACCACAAGTGGCATCACAGCTAAGCCTGGTCCTGCCCTCGCGTACATGCACATTTTGCAGTGGGATTGCTGGACAGTAATTGGGGAACAGGAACTCTAACAAATTTTCTTCCCACCTCCACCTCTGTAGCCCTGAAGTCCAGACACCAACGGTAGCAACCCCACTTTCATTCTCGCTGGTATTGACTAACTCAGTACAAATGCATGCTCGAACCTAGGGCCTTCCTAGCTTGGCTGGTTTGGTATCACGCCGCAGTGCACTTGCTGAGCGATTGGGAGAACCCAGTTTTTCTCTCTTTCTTTTTAAATAAGCCTTATTTTAATTTTGTTTGTAACTTCACATTCTACAGCTGTCATTTCAATTCTTCGCAAAGGTTTAATTGTACCACTTTTGAAATGTGCAAAGGGTAACGCCTACATTAATAGTTTTAGTGCAGAAGTCCATCTATTTAGTCCCTGTGAACTCTTAACAGTGTAGTTCTAATTGTCACCACTGGATGGGGCTATTTGTTCAGTACCGTTCATGTGTATTCCGAAATAGAAATGGAAACCAGAATGTTGGATCACTTTGTATCAACTTACTATTTGTTTGAAAAATTCCCTTGCGTATTTTCTTTCAGTGAGGTCGTTGTCCCTACCATTGTTGTACTGAATACTTCAAACCAACAGTACTTTCTACCAGAAACAACAATTGGGAACATTGAGGACTTAATTAAGTTTATTACTGACATCATAGAAGGATCAGCAGAAGTAAGTTTAAGGATAGTAAATAGTTGTAATACAAGTCTGATTTTTTTTTTTCTCTTTTAAATGGCAAGTTTGACCTCTACAAATTTCTCCCACTCTCCCGTTCCCCACATCCACAGGTTTATTATTCACCACGGTCACAGTAGATTATCGGGTGCATTGTGCATAAGGTTATGATTTTGTTCATAGGGAGTAAGAGCTTGCTTGTGGAGCAACCTTTTGTGCTGGGCACCAGAAAAAACGTCTAGTGAAAGTTTGAATTGTAACAGTTTTCTCTGAGGAGGGTATGTGGAAGTGTTTTAATTTCAGAAGTAGATCTCAGTGGTGGGACCTGGGTATGGTGCTAACTCATCTTATTAATGAGTGTTGTGCAGAAATTGCTCCTCAATTGGGAGTTCAACCTCACGCTCAGACAAGCAATTGTCCAAATAGACATTTCTAGCTTTATTTTTGCAGAGTACCAAATGCCACCACTTTGTGGACTGGGCGATGCAGTAAATTTGGAACGTTTGTTGCAAACCCTCTCCGTAGCATCCAGGCCTAATCCGCTCTTTTGTGTTTAACTCCTCTTATTTTTGTATTCCTAAAAGATCCTATTTCTTTTGAAATTCCGTTCGACAGTAAATACAATTATTTCTTGCCCCCGATTTTCAGGCACAAGGAGGAGACAGTTTCTATCATCGCATTAGAAGATTGTTATATGATGGAAAATCCACCATATTAGTAAGTATCTGTAAATCTTGTTTCATTTACACTCAAATTTAGTCATCAGGGACGTGCTTTCCCGAAGTTTCATTTCCTAGAAATACAATTGAAGGACTTGTTGTGCATTATGTAAGCTAACGGTTCATTTGGTTAAAAATGTACAATACGATAACTGAGGGTTTTTTAAGGGCCATCTTTGTATTTTTATCACTATTGCAGGAAAGCCGATTTCTCATCGTTTAACAAATTTCTACTGTTTTCTGTCTTTTGCTTACAAAAAAAAGTCCAAAGTTAACAACTTTCAGCTGTTTAAAAGAAAAAAAAAGTTAAAGCTTTACAGAAATTGTATATCGTGCACTGGCAGCTTTTTTTTTTAAAAAGGCTTCCTCCACAAATAGTGTTTGTCTCCATCCCACCAACACATTTTTGTGTTGCCTGTGTAATGGGGACAAGTGTAAAAGTAAGAGTAAAGGTAAGCAAAGTTGTGGTGCAAACCTTTGCACAATAATATATATAAAATAATGACTTCTGCCTGTGAGAATTTTTTTAAATGTTTGTTCTGATAGGAATCGCATTTTTATTGATATGAAAAACTTGTACTATAATGTAAAAGAAATTACCTGTATTTTTTAAGAACCTCGGAACATATAATTCGAAAGTAAGTGTATTTTACAGTATCCTAACTCTCCTCTGGAGCACAACTGGTTTAGCCATCCATCACAAGACCTAGCTGGACCATATCTAACATTATTGGGCTTCGCTCTCCTCTGCCAAAACCGCCCACTACTCCAGGATCATCCTGGAGACCAAAAATAGCCCCCAGCATTTTTCTGCCACTATCAACAGTCTCCATAAACCCCTCTCCCCTGCCCCCTTCACCATTGCATCCAACAACAATTCCAAGGCACTCCTGGACGACTTTGTCACTAACATTGAGACCATCTGTTAGCTGCTTCCCTCCCACCTCATCCTTTGCCCAGCAGGCCAAACCTCCTCCAGGCTTCTCCTTGCCCTAGGCCTTAACTCATCATTTTCTACGGTTTCTCTTTTTTCCCCGCTCCAAGCTCATCTTTTCACATGACACGTATTTCCTGCTGCCTTGACCCATTCCCACTAAAGTTCTGACCAGCCAACTATGCTTTCTGGCCCTCATGCTGGTTGACATTATAAACCATTCTCTCCCTTCAGGTACTGTTCTCCTCTCTTTCAAAACCACCATAATCGCCCCCTCCTCAAAAAGCCCACATTTGACCCCTTTGACTTTGCAAACTACAGCCCCCATCTTCAACCTCCTTTTCCTCTCCAAAGTTCTTCAATGTTTTTGTTGCCTCTCAACTCCATGTTTGAATCTCTCCATAGAGGTTTCCATCCACAGCACCAAAACAGCCTAGCCAAAGTCACAAATGATATCCTCTGATTGTGAACATGGTGCATTATCCCTTCTCGTCCTTCTCAATCTCTCTGCGGCCTTTGACACGGTTGACCACACCATCTTCCTCCAACGGCTTTTCTCCGTCGTTCAGCTCAGTAGGATTGCTCTCGCTTGGTTCCACTCTTATCAGACCGGAGCCATGGCTTCTCTTCCCGCGCCATTATCTCCAGAGTTCCCCAAGGATCTATCCTTGCCGCCTCCCCCCCCCCTCACCTCCTCCATACCTACATGCTGCTCCTTGTCGACATCATTCACATACATGAGGTCAGTTTTCCACATATACCCTGATGACACCCATATCTACCTCTCCTCCACCTCGCTTGATCCCTCCACTGCCTCTGTATTGTCAGATTGCTTGTCCAACACCCAGTCGTGGATGAGCCGCAATTTCCTTCAGTTAAACATCGGCCCCTGACGCAGGCTAAACCAGACTATTTGGTATCTCACCGGCCAGATTATTTGGAATCTCTGCCTTCTATTCAAGCTCAAGCTGCGTTTCCGGCCCCATGTGCTCTACATCACAAAGGCCGCCTACTTCCATCTCTGCAACATCGCCCACCTCCACGCCGATGTCAGCCCGTCTGTTGCTGAAACCCTCATCTGTGCATTTGTCGCCACCATACTCAACTATTCCAATGCTCTCCCTACCTCCCACCATTGTGGGAACACCATCAGTGTGAAGACTGCAGTGGTTCAGGAGATTGCCCACCACCACCACCACCTCAAGGGAACTATGGTTGGATAATAAATCTGACCTTGACGGCACCACCCACATCCCATGGACAAATTAAAAAAAAACCTTCTCTGTTGCCCCAATGACAATGGCCCGGAACTTGCGGTCCTGATGACGGCGAACTGGTAGTGTTTGCCGTCATTTCACTTTGAAACTGACCGCAACTTCAGGATGTAGCGCATGTGCAGCCTATCACAGAAATCCTGAAGTTGGAGTCTGTCATTCACTGCTCTGACACTGGCTGCGCTGTGGACCCCCCCTCACAGAGCCGGCAATCAGCATAATCTGTCAAATCATGGAAACTGACACAAACTTCGGCTTTTCCGCGGTAATACTGCTGTTAAATACCCCATTAAAGTTAGACCCAAAGGGTTAAGTGTAACTGGGATTTTAACAGTGCATTGACTGCTAAACCGAGGTTATGGCCCTGAAAAACTAATTTTAATTTTGTGGAGTGTCAAATTTATCCATTTAATAAAAATTTAAAATGTTAAACTTTAAAAAAAAAAAAAATAATTTAAACAAAATGTTTGTTCATTATTTCAGGTTTACCTTTTCCCCCCGTGTGAGAGCCTCAATCTTTGTTTTGCTCTCTCTAACATTTTTAAAAAGTTACAATCAAAGGCGCTTATCCACTTCCTGGTTCGCCGTCTGTGAGAATTCTGCATTGTGATTGGCTGCTTTGACAGCTTGCTGACGTCACAGTAGTTCGCGTAAGGGATTCCCCATTAACTTGCGCTGGATTTCAATTATGTTTCGGAAAAGCCAAACTTCTCGCCACAGAGATCGCAAGATCGTTGTAGGAAGCTTACTTTGGGGCCAGCGGCGAATGCCTTTGCTTCGCCGCTGACCGCAAATTACGGGCAATATGTTTTGCTATTTGACTATAAATAATAAAAAAAAACAAAGTATTTAAAAATAAGGCAAAATGTATGACTTTGAAATAGGGACTGGATTACATCTCTGCAGCCTGCTCCAATTATCCCTGCCCTCCAACCCTGCTTCACCAGAATACTACACTTGGCCTTGATTCTACAACTTGAATATATATCACCTTCAATATATTAAAACGTCCGATGGTGCTTCACAGAGGCTTGATCTCCCCATGCAATGCCTTGGGGGATCAACTATATTATGTGCCTGCTATTTATTTGCTTCTTCATATTGTGTTAAATACATTTTCCTAATTGTTATATCTAAAATGAAGTCTGATGTTGTAATGCTCTACTGCTTATTAAAGATGCGGAGATGCCGGTGTTGGACTGGGGTGGACAAAAGTGAGAAGTCGCACAACACCAGGTTATAGTTATTAAAGATGGGGGAGAGAGAGCTTACAGAGGCATGGGATAATTCCAGTAACTAAAAGTAATTAGAAGAAAGCTTCCATTTGTTTTCCTGCATGATACCAAAAGCTTACCTAGATCAATGCTAGTAAAGGTGCTCTCAAAGGCATTTGAAATTTGGACTTGCCTATGAGAGTCATCTGAAATATAGAGGTCAAAGTCTGAGTAAGAAAGATAGAGAAGACCCCAAAACATAACAAACACAACGGTCAGTCAAAGAGGATGTCATTTGTGACTTTGGCCAGGACAGTCTTGGTGTTGTAAAACTATTAGATTGTTTGACTAGTTTCATTTAGGGATTATTTTAGAAAATGTGCTAGGTAACAACATCCCTTAAACCGTTTTGCTATTGTTGTTTGTTCATACGTGGAGGAAAAAAAATGACACTTGTGTCCTTTTGTGCTTCATTTAGTCTGTTTTTAAGACCTCTCCTCTCCTGGGCTGCTTTCTCTTCGGTCTACCTTTGGGTGTTATCAGCATCATGTGTTATGGAATCTGGACGGCCGATGGGGAATATGAACCGGAAGAAGGAGAACTACTTCAGGGTGAAGCCATTGACCAGGGAGATGCAGAAGCCAGTGATGAAGAAAAGGAGGAAGACAATGCTGAACATCACAAAGATGATAATGGAGTTAAAGAAAATTCAAAAGAGCACAAAGATGAAGAGCACAAAGATGAAGAACTGGAAGAGAAAAGCATGGTAGAAAAGAAAAGGGATTAATGTGTGCTTAAATGCTGAGTTCCCTCTAGGATTTCCAAATGATTGAGCGTATGTTACATTTTAACATCAGTGAAGACTGTTGGAAAGATAATGCATTTGGTTTTTTTTGTCTTCCCAGTTTGACCTGTACTCTTTACAGAGACCGTCTGGGCTAGAAGAGCTTTGAATGATCATGTAAATTACATTTTGTTCTTTAGATGCAGATAGTTACAGTAGAACCTCTGTTATCTGCCATAATGGAAAGAGTCCTAGTTGATAATGCAAATTGGCAGATAATTGAGAATCCCCAGAATTTGGTCTTCTGGGTATAATATCCAAGGTACAGGAATGAAGGCAAGTATAGTTAATAACAAAAGAAACATTAGCAGGCTGTGCAGTGAGATGATATCTTGCACAAGGCTTTGTCCCCCACAAAATCTGGCAAATGGATAAGAAGTTCGACTGTAGTTTTTAAACATATATATAACCGTGTGAAAAAAGAGAGTTCACATTACAAGCAGATTTTCTTTTGTACATGATTCTACCAATCTGTCTCTCCCACTCCCCCCTCCCCCATAAAAATCAAAACGGCTAATGCGAGACATTATACCTTGTTATATTGGGCATTTGGCTGGTTTTTATATAGAAAATAAGTCAGTGTGGTAGAAAGTGCAGACTACTCACTGATCTTTAGGGTATAATTGAGACTTTCCTGTCATTGCTGTTTGCTTATGGTTATAAAGAACTGGATTGATTGCCACTTTAACACCTGAACCAGAGACTTATAAGGCTTTGAAAGTTAATGCATGCTGGGGGGTTTTTGTTGGAAAAAAAAAATTCCCCTCAAGATCATCGTCACATGATTCATTTTACTACTAACAGAATGACTCCAGTATCTGTATTCTCAATGTAACAGTTGTGAAAGAAGAATGGAAACCAAGCTGTGATTATTTTGTGTTTGATAGTTATGCACCTAAAATCAAATGTACTACTATGGATTTGCAATAAATGTAAAAGAGCAGTTCGCATCTAGGGGAATATAACACACAAACTATTGCTACAGCACATGCAGCTTAAGAATTTTCTATGTTAGCTACGATAGGAAGTGCACTGCTAGTGGTGAAGTAGCTAATAATAGACCGGGGTAAGCTGCCGACATTTTCAATTTAAATCCAGATGGGTCTTCCACCCTTATATATTAAAAATAAAATAAGCAATAGAAGCAAGTTTAAAAACAGTACATTTTTTTATCCAGCCATGTTACTTGTATCTGATTTTGAAATGTGTAGAATACTTCCCCAGGAGTTGCTGCCTCTTAATACTGGCAGTTAATGAAGGCAAGCAGTTAACTATAAGGCATACAGTTACTGTAGACAATCCGACAGGATCCCCATAGAAGTACTCGTAGGCACCTACCTTGTATCTGCAGAGGCGTCAACACTTCCTGTTTAAAGTCAGATGTCTAAGGTGTAGCATTATTTGGAGTCTAAACTGTGCCTTACACAAGCAGCATTTAAAGCCGGTGCAGTACATTTTTATTGCAATGCAAACAAAATTGGTATCTACTGGGCTGTACCCCCAGTGCAAAGCAGAAGTAAGTTTTACAGCTGCATCTGTATGGTGGCGATAGGACTGGCTAAGCCAGTACAGTGAGCAGCTACAAAATAAAAGGCACTTCCTTCAAAAGATGTTAGAATATCTTTTGGGGGTTTTTTTTAAACCCTCAGATCTAATGTACACTCTTAAAGCTCTTTGCACCTAGTTTTTGAATTAGCAACAGTTCAGATAAACCAGCTATTACCACAAACCACTGACTTCTGCAATAGCATATCCATCCTAATGCACAACTTTTGATCTTATCAGTTCACACTAAGTCAGGGATACAACAAAATTAACCAATGTAAAATATGGGCCTTGGGCTTCTGTGGTTTATTGGATAAGTGTGCTGTGTGGTGTGATATCGGGACCAGAAAACAGCAACTTTCGTTCCCTGCACTGTACTAAGTTAGCCATCTCAAACTGCTGTCTGCAGTAGAGATACTGCAGTTAGCCTCGGCATTCCTGAGCTAGAGGGGGAAATCAACTAGGATACTCACTCCTGATTGCTGCCCCATGACCCTGCTGTGTGTATGAATGTGGAGTGAGAGCAGGATTGGGCTCATCTCAAATACCCTCTTAATCCAATAGCCAGCTGCCACTCACTGCCCTGCCTCGTACAGGAGAAATGGATGTTTGGGTGAGATAGCAGGGGATTTCCTGTGACAGTGGAACTGTACCTTGGCATCGGTCAGCGCCTTCAGGAGAGACCAGGTAAGGGAAGAAATTTAGGAAGGTTGGAAAGAGAAGAAAGCATCTTGAGGATAAATCGTACCATTTTGCAAATGTAGTAACAACCCTTCTAAGTTGAATACACCCTCCCTGTAATGCAGAGCCCCCCTTAGTTTGTTAGCTGCCAAACGGCACCTAAAGAAAATATATAGATTCTAGAAATTTCAGTTTTTAAAACTTTCAGAAAAAGGTTTGTTTATAATGAGGAAACAAAGGCAGAGTGTGGTTAATCTGTAAGTGCTTGTTCCTTGCCATTTATAATGCAGCATGTGGCGCACACATTGACCAGTGTGGAACCTTAGTTCTGTTTCAGTGTCACACCAAGCATTACAATATAAATCATCAGAATGGAGCCGGTTTTAATTTATGAATTTTATATAAACTTATTAAAACTGTTGTCAAAAAATTACTGCATTGAGTAGTCAAAAGATAAAACTACTCTTTGAATTATACTGTGCCTCTCAGTGGGATAAATTTCATTATAATATATAGAATCATTTTTTAATGTTGCTCAAATGGTTGTGTAAAGGGGAATACTGAATTTAGGCCAAAAAACGATTACGGAATGACAATCGTGCTTCTCTGCTCTCCATTTCAAGCCTTTTTCAATAAATTGAACTGCTTCATATTTTTCGTTCTATTCTCTAACGGAAATGATGCCTATCTCGCATTTCTGCTGCAACGTAGCTAGCCTTAAATTCAAAATAGAAGGCTCCAGTTACCGGTATCTGTGACATGCTTGGACAAATGAATTTTAATTTAGAATATATAATGAAATAGTAATATTCATTTTCACGAGGCATTGACTGTGCTATATCAAGAAAATTATAGTAAGATTGTTTAACCAGCAGTGACTCTCGAACCATTAAATTTAGAGTAACTTTAACTACTTCATTTGTCTGGGTGGTTAGCCCTGATTGGATATCCAAATCGAAGTTTTCACACCAAGTTTGTTAATAGAATACTGATAAGTAACTGAATTCCACTTTTCATAGTACAGAGGTTACCGTTGCAACTTCGCTGTCAAAAACCACTTTCTGATGTACTAACTCATTTTATTATGCTGGAGTATGCATTTAGCTTTGTTTATGGGCATTGTTAGTTTGTTTTATATAAATAAAGTTAAGAAAATCTTTACTTGGTATTTTTTCTTAATTTAAAAAATGTACTGCACTAACTTGTTTCATCCTATATTTGGCATTTAAGTACAAAGTGCACAGTTAAACATGCATAACATTTTCAAGTGTTAATTTGCTATAATTCACAACTATGAACCCTCATTTTTTTGCAAGGGGAGAGAAGAGGCTGAGTTAACTCTATCCATGCAGTTTTTAAAGAATTACATTCAAAATAAAGCTCAATTAAATTGAACATTATAAAAACATTTCAGAGTACGACCACATTAACTATCCAAATGTACAACCTTCAATTTTTTTTTTAAAAAGACATTCAACGTCCACATACAAATGGGTGCAGTGCTAAAGTAGTCCAGAAACTGGACGTGAGACTCGTGTATCCTACATATTCAGGCCACGCTGGATCACTGCAGCACTCATCCTGCTGAGCTATCAGAACACAATCTCTGTCAAAGCATGAGAATTTCTCCAGAAAATCGCCTTATAGAGATCTTTTGAAAATCCTGTGCATCTTCACACGAGGGGGCACTGCATGAGTGAAATGGACGCTTGACTTTCCCTGATAGACGTTGCCCTGCTAGAGAAGCAAAAGGTGATCTAATTCACTACTCTGTTTACAACAACTTGCATTTATATAGCGCCTTTAACATAGTAAAATGCCCCACGGCACTTTACTCCATGTAACTTTTATTTAGTGATGGGATTACTTGTAGTTTAATTTCTGTATTGCTTAGATTGGTGTAAAAATTGGTTCAATCCCGATTAGAAAGCTAACCTTTACATACTAACCAGATGATGTGAGGTGGCTGATAAACATCAGTACTGTCTTCTGAGGTGATGAACCTCAGATACATTATTTTAGAAAAAGTGATTGATGTGATCTCAGGACTGCCTGTCCTCATTCTCAAATGAGATGTACTCCAATAGAAAAGCACGCAGCTCACTAACCCTTTGTGCTGAAGTATCGTGTTACAAATTTTAAGCATGCTTTAAACCAGCAATGTCAAACACATTTTATATGGTGGGCCTGATCCGATATCCTGACACTTGGTGTGGACTTACATTTGGATTTTATTTCCTACATTGCAATAGTGACTACAATTAAAAAGTACTTCATTGTAAAGTGTTCTGGCACATCCTGAGGTCGTGAAATGCCCTATATGTAAAATGCAAGTTCTCGGTACTGCTGCTCCCCATACCTGTCACCTCTTGGCTTGAGCCATTGCATCAAGATTTGGAGCATATGACTGGGCTGTGGCTATCTTGTAGTTCAAGGTTGTGTCACAAAGTTGAGAACGTAGTTTAGACTTGTTCATATTCATGATGAGGAATACTTGTTCACACGTACGTGGTCCCAAACATGGAAAGAATTCTTGATGCCATTTGGGAGAACTTGGTATTTGATAAAACTTGGTAACACCAATATTGGAAAATTTGTATTTAGAGCTCTTATGATACATTGTACACATTCCCGTTTTACTGTTCCGTGGTGCCATGACATTGAGTCCCAACTGGGTCATGTAGTGGGTTCAAGGCAGGAAAATGTGCCGAGCTACTCCGGGAAAGTTGCTTCTCCCACAGCTGAAGCGTCATCTCAAAGGCCCGAATGTTGTCATTATATTCTGTCACTGCTATTGGTTACGCCCTGCATTTTTCTGTTGAGAGTTCAGGTGCTTTGTAATGTTCACCACGAAAGCAACGTTTTGAAGCCATTCATTGTCCTATAATTCAGTAATTTCCCCTTCTGACCCATGAACAGTTAGGTCTCGCCACGCAATTCAAAACAGCATTTCAACAGAGCTCCTCAACTGCAGTGTGATAATTCCAATTGAAAAAGCAGCAAAAGGACTTTCCTCCCAGAGTTGACTGTTAAAATTCTGAGCTGCATCATTGATTCTCTCAGCCATTGTGTTTCTTGAGAGGCTGATACTTGCCGCTTATCTGGATACACTATTTCAGCAGCCTTTAACATGTATTTCTTGAAAATTTCTCCCTCGCAAAATGGTTTCAATGGCGCAGCTATTTCATGGGCAGTCCCTAGCTTGCCTTAGCAGCATTACTTCCATGGCAACCATTGGTAAACATTGATTTCTGCTTTTCTGAGGACTCTTGATAATTCAGAAAATGTATCTTCCCGTAACTTTCCTTTGTACTTGTCTCTATGGTTTGCTTCATTGTGTTTTTCAATGTTGTAATCTTTTCAGAACAGCTGTTGGTTACAAATCAACCACAGGCTTTCCTTTTATGTCTGCAAAAAAAAATGAAATTCTCCATTTCCCTTGAGATGCTCGGCACTCTTGATCTATCTTTCTCTTCTTGGATGAAGACACAACACTTGTCACTATAGAACTTAAAAATCAATGTTACCAGATGATCAATAATGGGCCTGAATTTGCAATCGGATGCATCCGATCATCAAAATTTCTACGCATTTACCTGGTGGCCCGGGAGGTACGAAGATTCCCGGTCCTGGGCCTCTCCGGGTACGCGCGGGCAGAGGTCGCAAGTGCCCCTGGGATCATGTGGGCTGGCCCAACCAATGAAAGAAGGGAATCCCCATTCATACTTATGGGAGTTCCGTACATAGAAACATAGAAAATAGGTGCAGGAGTAGACCATTCGGTCCTTCGAGCCTGCACCGCCATTCAATGCGTTCATGGCTGAACATGCTACCTCAGTACCCCATTCCTGCTTTCTTGCCATACCCCTTGATCCCCCTAGTTGTGAGTATTATATCTAACTCCCTTTTGAATATATTTAGCGAACTGGCCTCAACAACCTTCTGTGGTAGAGAATTCCACAGATTCACCACTCTCTGGGTGAAGAAGTTCCTCCTCATCTCAGTCTTAAATGGCTTCCCCTTTATCCTTAGACTGTGACCCCTGGTTTTAGTTTCCCCTAACATTGGAAACATTCTGCCCGCATCTAATTTGTCTAAACCAGTCAGAATTTTAAACGTCTATAAGATCCCCCCTCATTCTTCTGAACTCCAGAGGATACAAGTTCAGTTGATCCAGTCTTTCTTGATATGTCAGTCTGGCCATCCCAGGAATCAATCTAGTGAACCTTCGTTGCACTCCCTCAATAGCAAGAATGTCCTTCCTCAAGTTAGGAGACCAAAACTGCACACAATACTCCAGGTGTGGCCTCACCAAGGCCCTGTACAACTGTAGCATCACCTCCCTACTCCTGTACTCAAATCCCCTTGCTATGAAGGCCATCATGCCATTTGCTTTCTTGACTGCCTGCTGCACTTGCCTTCTCACCTTCAGTGACTGATGTACCATGATGCCCAGGTCTCGTTGCACCTCCCCTTTCCCTAATCTGCCACCATTCAGGTAATAGTCTGCCTCCCTATTTATACCACCAAAGTGGATAACCTCACATTTATCCACATTGTACTTCATCTGCCATACATTTGCCCATTCACCCAACCTGTCCAAGTCACTCTGTAGCCTCCTAGCATCCTCCTCATTGTTCACACTGCCTCCCAATTTAGTGTCATCCGCAAATTTGGAGATATTACAATTAATCCCTTCGTCCAAATCATTAATATATAATGTAAACAGCTGGGGCCCCAGCACCGAACCCTGCGGTACCCCGCTGGTCACTGCCTGCCATTCTGAAAAGTACCCATTTACTCCTACTCTTTGTTTCCTGTGTGCCAACCAGTTCTCAATCCACGTCAACACATTACCCCCAATCCCATGTGCTTTAACTTTGCACACCAATCTCTTGTGTGGGACCTTGTCGAAGGCCTTCTGAAAGTCCAAATACACCACATCTACTGGTTCCCCCCCGTCCACCCTATTGGAAACATCCTCAAAAAATTCCAGAAGATTTGTCAAGCATGATTTCCCTATCACAAATCCATGCTGACTTGGACCTATCATGTCGCCACTTTCCAAATGGTCTGTTATGACATCTTTAATAATTGATTCCATCATTTTACCCACCACCGATGTCAGGCTGACCGGTCTATAATTCCCTGCTTTCTCCCTCCTTTTTTAAAAAGAGGGGTTACATTAGCCACCCTCCACTCCTTTGGAACTGATCCAGAGTCTAAGGAATGTTGGAAAATGATCGTCAATGCATCCACTATTTCCAAGGCCACCTCCTTAAGTACTCTGGGATGCAGACCATCAGGCCCTGGGGATTTATCAGCCTTCAGTCCCATCAATTTCCCCAACACCTTTTCCCGACTGATAAGGATTTCCCTCAGCTCCTCCCTCTTACCAGATCCTTTGATCTCTTTTATTTCCAGAAGGTTGTTTGTGTCCTCCACAGTAAACACCGAACCAAAGTACTTGTTCAATTGATCTGCCATTTCTTTGTTCCCCATTATGACTTCCCCTGTTTCTGACTGCAGGGGACCTACGTTTGTTTTTACTAACCTCTTTCTTTTTACATATTTATAGAAGCTTTTGCAGTCCGTTTTAATGTTCTCCGCAAGCTTCCTTTCATATTTTATTTCCCCTGCCCTAATCAAACCCTTCGTCCTCCTCTGCTGAGTTTTAAAGTTCTCCCAGTCCCCGGGTTTGCTGCTACTTCTGGCCAATTTGTATGCCACTTCCTTGCTTTTAATACTATCCCTGATTTCCCTTGTTAGCCATGGTTGAGCCACCTTCCCTTTTTTATTTTTATGCCAGACAGGGATGTACAATTGCTGTAGTTCATCCATGCGATCTCTAAATGTCTGCCATTGCCCTTCCACTGATAACCCCTTAAATATCGCTTGCCAATCTAACCTCGCCAATTCACGCCTCATACCCTCAAAGTTGCCCTTATTTAAGTTCTGGACCATGGTCTCTGAATTAACTGTTTCCTTCTCCATCCTAATGTAGAACTCCACCATACTATGGTCACTCTTCCCCAAGGGGCCTCGCACCACAAGATTGCTGATTAGTCCTTCCTCATTACACAACACCCAGTCCAGGATGGCCTCCCCTCTAGTTGGTTCCTCAACATATTGGTTCAGGAAACCATCCCTTAAACACTCCAGGAAATCCTCCTCCACCGTATTGCTTCCAGTTTGAGTAGCCCAATCTATATGCATATTAAAGTCACCCATGATAACTGCTGCGCCTTTTTTGTATGCACCTCTGATTTCCTGTTTCATACCCTCCCCCACCTCACTACTACTGTTTGGAGGTCTGTACACAACCCCCACTAACGTTTTCTGCCCTTTGGTGTTCTGCAGCTCAACCCATATTGATTCCACATTCTCCAAGCTAATGTCCTTCCTAGCTATTGCATTAATCTCCTTTTTAACCAGCAATGTTACCCCACCCCCTTTTCCTTTTATTCTATCCTTCCTGAATGTTGAATACCCCTGGATATTCAGTTCCCAGCCTTGATTGTTCTGGAGCCACGTCTCTGTAATCCCAATCACATCATATCCGTTAACATCAATTTGCACAGTCAATTCATCCACCTTATTACGGATACTCCTTGCATTAAGACACAGAGCCTTTAGGCTTGTTTTATTAACACCCTTTGTCCTTTTAGACTTATGATTTAGTACGTACAGCACTGTCATAAGTATGAATGGGGATGACTTAAAAAATACATGAACACATGAAATAAATATTTTAAATTGCATATAAAATTAATTAAAATGGGATTTAATTAAATATTTTAAACAAATTTAATATTTTTTGAAGAGAATTTGTTTTAACGGGGCTAAAAATAAACTCACCTTATTGGACAGGGTTTTTAAATGAGTGAAAAATTTTATTTTTCTATTTTTTAAAACTCTTATGCTGGTAAAAGCAGGCCTTATGCCTGCTTTTACCAGGTGTAAGAATTCCACAACCTTTCAGCGAGCAGAAGTTGGGCAAATAGCGCCACTCTCCATCCGCAGAGACCCTTTTCCTGGGGATGTGGAGGATCTGTCAAGTCTTGACAGATCGCAAGTGCCGGGTTTCAGCGCATGCGCTTCGCATGCTTTAACCTGGCACTTGCGCGGCCCCTACGGGTGCGTGCGCACCTTGTACGTACCCGTAGGGGTCGCAAAATACGGCCCTATAGTTCATGGGCAAAAAATCCTGTCACTTTTTTAAAACTCCAGTGCTACTTTTTCTTCATTAAGCGTTAACAACACAACTGTATGCATTTATATTCCTTTGTTTCCTTTTAGACAGTCCTGACGGGGTAAGTCAGTCCTGAGCACCAACTGCTCAAATTGAAGTCTGAAAGGACGACAAAGGAACAGCTCATTTGGAGAACAGTTCTACTGTGGTGTTGTAGGCTGTGACTGTCTAAAGCAAATATAACTTCATTTTGTTTTACCTCAGTCCACCAGTGCGGTAACAACGAGGAGAACCAGTGACTGTATGCTACCTGTGAATGAGTATCTGCGCATGCACCCGATATCAAAAGGCAACCAATCATGGCTTTCAACGGCTCAGCAAACCTTTTGGTCAGAATTTTGCACAGAACTGGAGATTGGGATAAAATAGGCATTTATAAACAAAGTGGTATAACTGGTTTTGGAATCACCAGCCGCTGCTGGGGCCAACAATCAGTTGTTTCTCACAATGAACCGAATTGGAATAGTCCTTGTTCCCGGGCAAGCGATTCCTAATAGGAGTGTGGTAAAACCAGGGGTAAGGTCAGTTGGTTGCCTCCATGCACCTAGCGGCCGCATTGGTTTCTTTCGAAGTTACTACCAAGAAACTGTCTTGCCTGCCTTAATAATCTGATGGGAAATTTTAGAAAGGTTTTGCAAATTATAAACAGGAAACCCACTGTAAACACAAAGTTGCAAGACCAATAGATTCGTTAGATTGCAGGAGTTAGAAGAGAAAGAAAGAATTTACATTTATAGAACAGCTTATCTTATTCTCAAGATGTTGCCAAAGTGCCTCACAGCCAATAGATTACTTTTACAAGTGCAGTCACTGTTATGTAGTCACTATGCCCCCCAATATTATTTCCAAATTTTATAAAAAGCTGCAACTCTTTAAAAAAAAAATCAACAAATACTTTAAAAGGCAACCTAAGACACATTTCACCTGACTGGCAATCAGCCTATGTAACAACAGCGAGGAGAAGTGTTAACTACTAGTGCCCGCGTACTGCAGGTGACTGTGCAAAATTGACACTCAATGCACCCAATTTAAAAGGCTTCCAATGGCTGAGATGGAAAGTTCAGCCACTCTGCACTGCCTGCCCAAATTCAAACTCTACCATCACACCAAAGACAGGCAGCCGGTTCGGGAGTCTGCATGTTGGGTGAAAGTGTTCCGCGGACCATATGTTTGACACCGCTGCCTTAGAACATTCTCTCAGGTTCAACAATGCTCTGTAAGCAGTCCCTGCATCTTGCATTCAACAGTGCACTTGTACTGCCCAATATCTAATCATGCAACAGCGTAACAATAAGAACTCCCTTGTGATCTGAACTAAATGTTGTGCCTTTCATGCGTGTCCTCACGTGCATTTTTCCAATCTTTCAGTAGGTAGACTGAAAACAATTTAGTGAGACGAGGCCAAATATCAATCGTCTGGATGGTTCACCTTGCAGGAAGCGGGTGAATGTAAAGTGTGACAGTTACAATCAAACTCCCCACTTAACCTCAAATCACCACTTGTGAACAAGGAAAAAAATGAACGGTGCTACACTATCCCACATTGCATACATAGAAATACATAGGCTATACAGCGCAGAAACAGGCCATTCAGCCCAACCAGTCTGTCGGCGTTTTTGCTCCACTCGAGCCTCCTCCCATCTTTCCTCATCTAACTCTATCAGCGTAACCCTCTATTCCCGTCTCCCTCATATGCTTATCTAGCCTCCCCTTAAATGCATCTGTCCTATTCACCTCAACCACTCCCTGTGGTAGCGATTCCACATTCTAACCACTCTGAGTAAAGATTAGTAGGCTATCAACTTTTCCTAGACAGCCTTCATGATTTTGGTTTTCCTCTTTTTGTTTCTTCTGATCATAGGAAGTGGGTGGGATGTCCGTCCACTATCTTCCCTGTTCAGCGATTTGCCAGTAGACCTTTCTATAAAACGGTCCACTTTCCCTCCACCCCGCCAGAGTGGATTCTTGCCAGATACCCCATGTTGGGCTCAAATGAATAGGTCATCCCAACATCAGATGATATAGATGGTCACTAGGATGCTTAAATTAACTTCTGTTGTCTAAAGCACTCTAAGTCACACAATCGTCTGAAGCCTAATCTGCATTTTTCATCTTTGCTGCTCTGTGAATATTTGAAAGCTACATTTAACTTGATAGCAGTATTTTTAACATAAATTACACCAGGAACCTCCTGCAGCAGCAGTGACAGAAATCGTGAAATGTGATACATGGGCGAGTAAAATGGCTTTTATGTGCAAGAAACTTAATTTCACGTGAACTGGCAGGTTAAAATAATCAGAGCATTAATTTGTTAAAATACAAATTCAAATCACAATGGTGATTACAAGTAGAATTTAGGGAGTTAGGAGCCAAGCTAAAAAGTAGGACCTCGAAGGTAGTAATCTCTGGATTACTACCAGTGCCACGTGCTAGTAAGAGTACAGAGAACAGGATAGTTAGGCTAAATACGTGGCTTGAGCAGTGGTGTAAGAGGGAGGGTTTTAAATTTTTGAGGCATTGGAACCAGTTTTGTGGTAGGTGTGACCTATACAAAAGGGACGGTCTACACCTGTGCAAAGATGGAACTGATGTTCTCGGGGTAATTTTTGATAAAGCAGTTCGGGAGCATTTAAACTAGTATGGCAGGGGGCTAGAAACCTATGTAGTGAAATAGAGGAAAGTGAAAGGCAGACAGAAATAAATGGTAAAAGGGTGAGGAACAAAAAACAAAGGGCCAAACCAATTCATAAAAAATGTGAGCATAAAAAAAGCCTGAGGGTTTTATACCTTAATGCGAGAAGCATCAGGAACAAGGTAGATGAATTAGCTGTGGAAATAGAGGTTAATAATTATGATCTAATTGGGATTACGGAAACATGGTTGCAGGGTGAGCAGGGCTGGGAGCTTAACATACAAGGGTATTCAGTATTTAGGAAGGATCGACAAAAAAGAAAGGGAGGAGGGGTAGCATTGCTGGTAAAAGAAGGGATAAATGCAATTGAAAGGAAGGATATTAACTCAGTTAATACAGAATCTATATGGGTGGAGCTAAGAAATAGCGAGGGGCGAAAAACATTAATAGGAGTGGTATATAGGCCTCCAAATAGTAAAATAGAGGTTGGGGAGGGCATCACGAGGGAAATTAGAGAAGCGTGCAATAAGAGCACAGCTGTCATCATAGGTGACTTTAACTTACATATAGATTGGAATAGCCTAATCAGTAAAAATAATGAGGAGGAGGAATTCCTTGAGTGTTTAAGGGATGGTTATCTGGATCAATATGTCGAGGAACCAACTCGGGAACAGGCTATATTGGACTGGGTACTGTGCAATGAGAAGGGACTAATTAGTAATCTTGTTGTACGGGGACCCTTGGGTCAGAGCGATCATAACATGATCGATTTCTCACTCGAAATGGAGAGCGAAGAAATTGACTCAGATACTAAGGTCCTGAATTTAAACAAGGGGAATTATGATGCCATTAGACGGGAACTGAGTAGGTCTGATTGGACAACGTTCCTGGGAGGACTGGAGGTAGATAAACAATGGCAAGCATTTAAAGGTAGAATGACAAAATTGCAAAAATTGTTTATACCAATCTGGCATAAAAGGAAATCTAAAAAGGTGACTCAACCGTGGATAACAGGGGAAATTAGAGACAGCATAAAATCCAAAGATAGGGCGTATAAATTAGCCAAAAAAAGCGCCAGAGCGGAAGATTGGGAACAGTTTAAGATAGAGCAAAGGAGGACAAAGGGCTTAATCAAGAGGGGCAAAATAGCTTACGAAAGCAAGCTGGCGGAAAATATAAAAACTAACTCCAAAAGCTTTTATAAGTATATCAAGAGGAAAAGACTGGTGAAAACCAAAGTTGGCCCATTGCAGTCAGATACGGGGGAATATATAACGGGAAATAAAGAAATGGCAGACCAACTAAATGCATACTTTGGGTCAGTCTTTACGAAGGAAGACACAAAAAACCTCCCTGGGATATCGGGAAAAATAGGGACATTTGCAAAGGAGGAACTGACGCAAGTCAATATCTCTAAGGATATGGTGTTAAGGAAGCTAAAGGGATTGAAGGCGGACAAATCCCCAGGGCCTGATAACATGCATCCTAGGGTGCTGAAGGAGGTGGCCCTAGAGATAGCGGATGCACTAAGTATGATTTTTCAGAATTCATTAGACTCGGGAACAGTGCCCATGGATTGGAGGGTAGCTAACGTTACCCCACTATTCAAAAAGGGGGGTAGGGAAAAAGCAGGTAATTACAGACCTGTAAGCCTTACATCAGTTGTGGGCAAAATGCTGGAGTCCATCATTAAGGATGAAATAGCGGAGCACTTAGCAAATGGGGACAGGATAGGACAGAGTCAACATGGATTTACAAAGGGTAAATCGTGCTTGACTAATCTATTGGAATTTTTTGAGGGAGTAACTGGTAAAATAGATGGGGGAGAGCCAGTAGATGTGGTGTACCTGGACTTCCAAAAGGCCTTCGATAAGGTCCCACATAAAAGATTAGCAGGGAAAATTGAAGCTCATGGGATAAAGGGGAAAGTATTGACGTGGATAGAGAACTGGCTGTCAGATAGAAAACAGAGAGTTGGAATAAACGGCTCATTTTCTGAATGGCTGGCAGTAACAAGTGGGGTACCACAGGGATCTGTCCTGGGTCCCCAGCTGTTCACAATTTACATTAATGACCTGGATCAGGGAGTCGGATGCAGCATTTCCAAATTTGCAGACGACACTAAACTAGGAGGAGGGGTGGGCTCAGAGGAGGAGACCAGGAAGCTCCAGAGCGATTTGGACAGACTGGGTGATTGGGCGGATAAATGGCAGATGCACTATAATGTGGACAAGTGCGAAGTTATCCACCTTGGGTGCAGGAACGGGAGGGCAAATTATTATTTAAATGGCAATAAATTGGGAGAGGGGGAAGTACAGAGAGACCTGGGTGTTCTTGTACACCAGTCACTGAAGGCGAGCATGCAGGTGCAACAGGCGATCAAGAAGGCAAACGGTATGCTGGCCTTCATAGCAAAAGGGTTGGAATACAGGAACAGGGATACCTTGCTGCAGCTGTACAGGGCACTGGTGAGACCACAGCTCGAGTACTGTGTACAGTTTTGGTCGCCTCATCTGAGGAAAGATGTTCTTGCCATGGAGGGGGTGCAGCGGCGATTCACCAGGCTGATACCAGGAATGGCGGGATTGACCTATGAGGAGAGACTATGTAGTTTAGGGATGTACACACTGGAGTTTAGAAGATTGAGAGGGGACCTCATAGAAGTGTATAAAATTCTGACAGGTCTAGACAGACTAGATGCAGAAGGAATGTTTCCCTTGGCGGGTGAGAACAGAACTAGAGGACATAATTTAAGGATAAGGGCTAAACCATTTAGGACAGAAATGAGGGGGAATTTCTTCACTCAGAGGGTGGTGAACCTGTGGAACTCATTGCCACAGAGGGCAGTGTACGCCAGCTCATTAAATATATTTAAGAGGGAATTAGATATATTTCTACAGGCAAAAGGGGTTAAGGGTTACGGAGAGAAGGCGGGGACGGGATACTGAATTGGAGGATCAGCCATGATCTCATTAAATGGCGGAGCAGGCTCGAAGGGCCGGATGGCCTACTCCTGCTCCTATCTTCTATGTATCTATGTATCTATGTGAGACATGAAAGGCCAATATGCCTTTCATAAATCTGGAAACCATTGATTGTTTCCCATCTGCCATTCTCTGAAAAAGCAATTACATGAACTCAATGGGTTCGGTAGTATAGTGGTTATGTTACTGGACTAGTAATCTCAGAGGCTGGACTAATGATCCAGAGCCTCTTGCTGAGGAAACTACCACCTACCGCCCTTCCTCAGCTGATGAATCAGTACTCCTCCATGTTGAACACCACTTGGAAGAAGCACTGAGGGTAGCAAGGGCACAGAATGTTCTCTGGGTGGGGGACTTCAATGTCGATCACCAAGGGTGGCTCGGTAGCACCACTACTGACCGAGCTGGCCGATTCCTGAAGGACACAGCTGCCAGACTGGGCCTGCGGCAGGTGATGAGATGAACCAACATGAGGGAAAAACTTACTTGACCTCGTCCTCACCAATCATGACAGTATTGGTAGCAGTGACCACTGCACAGTCCTTGTGGAGACGAAGTCCCGTCTTCACACTGAGGACACCCTCCATCGTGCTGTGTAGCACTACCACCGTGCTAAATGGGATAGATTCAGAACAGATCTAGCAGCTCAAAACCATGAGGCGCTGTGGGCCATCAGCAGCAGCAGAATTGTATTCCAACACAATCTGTAATCATGGCTGGCATATCCCTCACTGTACCATTACTATCAAGCCAAGGGTCCAACCCTGGTTCAATAAGGAGTGTAGAAGAGCATGCCAGGTGCAGCACCAGGCGTACCTAAAAATGAGGTGCCAACCTGGTGAAGCTACAACACAGGACTACATGTATGCTAAACAGCGGAAGCACCATGCTAAAGACAGAGCTAAGCGATCCCACAATCAACGGATCAAATCAAAGCTCTGCAGTCCTGCCACGTCCAGTCGTGAATGGTGGTGGACCATTAAACAACTAACGGGAGGAGGAGGCTCCATGAACATCCCCATCCTCAATGATGGTGGAGCCCAGCACGTAAAAGACAAGGCTGAAGCATTTGCAACCATCTTCAGCCAGAAGTGCCGAGTGGCTGATCCATCTCGACCTCCTCCCGAGGTCCCCACCATCACAGAAGCCAGTCTTCAGCCAATTCGAGTCGCGCCACGTGATATCAAGGAAAGGCTGAGCGGACTGGATACAGCAAAGACTGTGGGCCCCGACAACATCCCGGCTGTAGTGCTGAAGACTTGTGCTCCAGAACTAGCCGCGCCTCTAGCCAAGCTGTTCCAGTACAGATACAACACTGGCATCTACCCAACAAAGTGGAAAATTGCCCAGGTATGTCCTGTCCACAAAAAGCAGGACAAATACAAACCAGCCAATTACTGCCCCATTGGTCTTCTCTCAATCATCAGCAAAATGATGGAAGGGGTCATCGACAGTGCTATCAAGCGGCACTTACTCACTAATAACCTGCTCACCAATGCTCAGTTTGGGTTCTGCCAGGACCACTCGGCTCCTGACTTCACTACAGCTTTGTGTGTCAACTGTGGCTTAGTGGGTAGCACTCTCACCTCTGATTCAGCAAGTTATGGGTTCATGTCCCACTCCAGCGACTTAAACACAAAAATCTAGGCTAACATTCCAATGCAGTGCTGAGGGAGTGCTACACTGTCGGAGTGAAGGGATAATTACTAGTCCTAGCCCCTTTAGGGCTACCCCGGATCAGGCATATTCCTCAGACATTCACTTTCAACTGAAGTTTGAGGTAGCCGAATCCTAAAGATGTTTAATTGGGTCTAAAGGTCCGGACTATCTCTCCCTAAAGGAAAGGAACAACCTAAAAAGGTTACCGTCCTCCAGATAGCACTTTTAATAAGTTTAGCTAGACTGTAACGTTCCGGATATTATGAGGGTCCAGAAAACTCCCCCACAATTCTGCAACTCCTCACCAAAGAGTGTACAGAGATTGAGTTTGCGAGTTTGATACAGAAGTCTTATGTGAGACAATGCTAAAAATATATAGATTTATTAAAGAACTGACATGTAATTTACAGTTGGTGAGTCAATCGCAACATTAACAGTTCCAAAAAGAGAAAGCTTACAATTCTATTATCAGAGAACTTTACTTTCAAATCTTAACTTTGCTACAATTTTACAGTTCTTAAAGTTCTATTCAGGATATCCACCTAAATCAAATACCTTTGATCCCCGAGGTACAAAGAGTTGGAGACTTACAGAGCCACCTCTGAAGCTGAGAATCGCTTTGCCCCTTTAAAGCGAGTCTGTTATCCCATTTGAGAGTTCAATATTTATACCCTTTTCCAGTGGTATTTCCTTTAAGGTTTTCTGCTGATGTAAGCTAATTATCTCTAGTCATTTTTCTGCTGACCCCTGCAATTCTTACAGTCACCTCAGCTGGTAGCATTACAGAATTATGTCTCTTCTCTAGGTGTTCTAAGTTTACCATAAAAAACGGTGTAATGGCAGGTGTGTTTTACTTGATGTCATTTTTACGAAGGCAGATGTTTCTTACTTTTATGTGCTTCTTTACGAAGTGTAAATTAGAACACCTTGTACAGGGTGAACCATTGTTTCATTCCGAAAGGTTCAGACTACCAGAGCCTTTAACCTTCTGTTTCAATAAGGTTATTGATTCAGTGTCAACAACTATCTTATCTCTATAGCCAGAATGCTTTCACAGCTTTTTCATAGTTAGGTTTCTAGATTTCTAAACCCAGTTTGTCATGTTTTAATAAGGCCAGAATTCTTTCATAGAATGGTGTATTTTTCTGAATAGGTTATATGGCTTATTCCTTCACACACCCTTCTTGACCAAAAAATGAGCTCAAACATCAGGGCAGAGTTTGGTCAATGTTTCTAATAAGGTTGCAATAGTACATTAATTTCACGAGATTCACAATCATGTGCTACATGAAAATTCCTTTTAGTCATCCCAGGACAATGTTTTGCCTTATTTTAAATTGAACACAAATTAAAAGAATGATAGGTATATTGTCATGCAATTAGCGAAACAACATGTACTTAGAATGTCCAATTGGCAGAGGTACGTTCCGTAGAGGTGAGTTATTCATACGATTCAAGGAGACATCATTTGGAACTGGCAGAAGCTTGACACACTATTCCATTGATCCAGCGTGAGGACAGATTCTTGTTTTCGTAAAGGCCTTGCCAGGAGCTCAGTTGATTCCTTCTCCATCCGTAGTGTTTTCCTCCTTCGTTGAAGTAACTCGTTGATCTTTACTTGGTTGTGGCTTTTTGTGAATCTAATTTCTGAGTCGTTGCCAAGCATCGTGTGGAGGAGTCGGCGACACCGTCTGGCTGACCGTCGTCAGTAGTTCGATCGTATCCTTTTCCTATGTCGTGCTCCAAGCTGGATCTTGAAAGACAGTGTACGACTGCACCTTGTATTGTTCCTCCATTTCGGTATCCCGCAGGACATCTTTTGAGATTGTCTATGGAGACAGTTTTAAGAATATGCTTGCCATTTAGCTGATTAATATGTATTTTAACTGTTCTTTTGTTAATAATGGAATGTATTTGAACAGGTTTTTTCCACTTAGGTCTTAAACCAGGTTTTTGCTCGAACTTCTTTTCCTGTACCCATTCTCCTGCTAGGGGTCGCTATGCTTTGTTCGTCAATTTTTTCTGCCTATTCGCCTCCCTTATCCTCTGATCAATTCGATGAATCTCCTCTGTTACTTCTTTTTTTTTAATCTATCTGTCATTGTCGGATCAAGGGATCAGAGAGTGTAGAGGCAATAAAAGAACCATGGGTAAGCGGTGTATGCATCTCGACCCCATACATCAGATAATATGGAGTTTTAGGGGACACTGTCCTTGATGCAGATGTGGGCACATTATTAAGTGATAGCTGCACCTCCGGAATGACAGTGGTCCACTTATTCCCCCTGATTCTCAACAGTTTGACCAATAGCTTTATTACTTCCTGGTTTTTACGTTCCACCAGCCCCGCTGATTGTGGATGACGTGGTGTGCTGTGCTCTAACCCAATCCCCCTTTGTTCGCAGTAGTCTTTGAAGACCTTGGAGACAAAGGCTCTGCCTTGATTGGAGTGTAAGATTTTGGGTGCACCAGCTACAGTAATTATGTCAGTAATAGCCCTGGCGCGTGCGTTTTCCAAAACAGTTTTTGTGGGGACCAGCCAGCAGAAGGAAGTGCATCCATCTACACAAACGAGAACATGTCTGTATCCCAAAGACGGGGGAAGTGGTCCAATAAAGTCAATAAAGAATTTTCCCATTGGCTCATCAGCTTTCACAGGAGCCAATGGTGGTGGCTTAATTAGTGATGACTTATTGGTTAAATTGCATGGCTCACAATTTGCCACGTATGTTTTACAGGCCTTAAGCATGCCTGGCCACCAATATAAGGGAGTCAATTTGCAGAATGTTGTTCTGGCGCCACAATGTGCTTGACCTATGCCCTCGTGAGCTTCTTTTACAAGCTGTTCTCGTTTGTGTCTCGGGGCTACTTCTCAGTTTCCCTTGGGCAACTTAACTAGCACAATACCAGTAGGGGTTTCCGAGTAAAAGTACTTTGATGGATATCCTGGTGGATTCTCTTTTGTTGGGTCTAATAGCTGAATCAGTTCCTCATCCTGATTAGCTGCCCGTTCTGCCCTAATGATAACATTAATATTGGCAGGCCCCTCTCGAGGGGGTGTCATGCAGATCGAACATTTTGCTTGTTAGTCTGCAAGACTGTTTCCTTTTGAGTGTACTGTCCCAGTGGTATGCCCGTTTACATGAATCACCTGACAATTCTGTTTCTCCATCCTCGAATGGAGAATGTCTTCCCACAATGACTTATGTTTTATGGGTTTACCCTTATGATTGGTAAAGTTTGTTTGTTCCCAGAAAACTAGATCTTGGTTATATCTTCTTTTACAATCGTCACTATCCGTACAGATTAATGTGGGTTTAATAGGGTCTGCCTTTTCTAAAGCATACCATAGTGCTGAGGCTTCAGCATATTGCGCTGTCTTATGGCCAAGGGGTATGGACAGTAATTCTTCGGATAAAAAGAATAGGAATCTCGAAAAGTCCCTACTACTATCCCCATCCCAGCTGAGGATTGTTGGGATGTCCCTTTTTTAATCGTCATTGACAATCCATCAAAAATTATTACTTGGTCTTGTGGAGGTATAGGGATAGGATTATTTCCCCATATAAAGCAATCATGTGAATTTCCTAATAAAAAGACTTGGCCAATTCCGACAGGGTTTGCCATTTTGAAAGGACCTAACCTCGGTTAGGGTTTAATATGAACTTTATAAGCAATTTCTAGACCTCAATGGTATATTGAGGGAGTTCTGATTTAAGTTCTACAAGGCCTGATCAGGGACTTGTCATCTCTAGAGACTTAAATCTGGGTCTTAGTACCACTGTCAGTAAAACACTCCTTCTATACTTAACAATCTACGAGATGGATATAGATATGAATATAAGTATAGGGTTCTGTATCAACTCGTGCCCCACGTTGGGCGCCAACTGAAGGGGTAATTACTAGTCCTAGCCCCTTTAGGGCTACCCCGGATCAGGCGTATCCCTCAGACGTTCACTTTCAACTAAAGTTTGAGGTAGCCGAATCCTAAAGATGCTTAATTGGGTCTAAAGGTCCGGACTATCTCTCCCTAAAGGAAAGGAACAACCTGAAAATGTTACCATCCTCCAGATAGCACTTTTAATAAGTTTAGCTAGACTGTAATGTTCCGGATATTATGAGGGTCCAGAAAACTCCCCCACAATTCTGCAACTCCTCACCAAAGAGTGTACAGAGATTGAGTTTGCGAGTTTGATACAGAAGTCTTATGTGAGACAATTCTAAAAATATATAGATTTATTAAAGAACCAACATGTAATTTACAGTTGGTGAGTCAATTGCAACATTAACAGTTCCAAAAAGAGAAAGCTTACAATTCTATTATCAGAGAACCTTACTTTCAAATCTTAACTTCGCTACAGTTTTACAGTTCTTAAAGTTCTATTCAGGATATCCACCTAAATCAAATACCTTTGATCCCCGATATACAAAGAGTTGGAAACTTACACAGCCACATCTGAAGCCGAGAATCGCTTTGCCCCTTTAAAGCGAGTCTGTTATCCCATTTGAGAGTTCAATATTTATACCCTTTTCCAGTGGTATTTCCTTTAAGGTTTTCTGCTGATGTAAGCTAATTATCTCTAGTCATTTTTCTGCTGACCCCTGCAATTCTTACAGTCACCTCAGCTGGTAGCATTACAGAATTATGTCTCTTCTCTAGGTGTTCTAAGTTTACCTTAAAAAACGGTGTAACGGCAGGTGTGTTTTACTTGATGTCATTTTTACGAAGGCAGATGTTTCTTACTTTTATGTGCTTCTTTACGAAGTGTAAATTAGAACACCTTGTACAGGGTGAACCATTGTTTCATTCCAAAAGGTTCAGACTACCGGAGCCTTTAACCTTCTGTTTCAATAAGGTTATTGATTCAGTGTCAACAACTATCTTATCTATAGCCAGAATGCTTTCACAGCTTTTTCATAGTTAGGTTTCTAGATTTCCAAACCCAGTTTGTCATGTTTTAATAAGGCCAGAATTCTTTCATAGAATGGTGTATTTTTTTAAATAGGTTATATGGCTTATTCCTTCACAGGAGGTGCCGTCTTTCAGATGAGATGTTAAACCGAGGCACCATCTGTTCTCTCAGGTGGACGTAAAAGATCCCATGGCATTATTTCGAGGAAGCGCATGGGAGTTATCCCGGTGTCCTGGCCAATATTTATCCCTCAATCAACATAACAAAAACAGATTATCTGGTCATTATCACATTGTTGTTTGTGGGAGCTTGCTGTGCGCAAATTGGCTGCTGCGTTTCCTACATTACAACAGTGACTACACTATAAAAGTACTTCATTGGCTGTAAAGTGCTTTGAGACGTCCGGTGGTCGTGAAAGGCGCTATAGAAATGCAAGTCTTTCTTTGGTCCAAACAGGGACAAAAGAGCTGAACTCCAGAGGTGGTGCAAGAGTGACTGCCCTTGACATCAAAGCAGCATTCTTACTCTGTGGGGTATCAAGGAGCCCTAGTAAAATTGAAGTTCATGGGAATCAAGGGGAAAACTCTCCACTGGCTGGAGTCATACCTAGCACAAAAGAAAATGGTTTGGTTGTTGGAGGCCAATCATCTCAGCCCTAGGTCATCGCTGCAGGAGTTCCTCAGGGCAGTGTCCTAGGCCCAACCATCTTCAGCTGCTTCATCAATGACCTTCCCTCCATCATAAGGCCAGAAGTGAGGATGTTCGCTGATGATTGCAGTGTTCAGTTCCAGTCGCAACTCCTCAGATAATGAAGCAAGACCTAGATGACATTCAGGCTTGGGCTGATAAGTGGCAAGTAACATTTGTGTCATATAAGTGCCAGGCAATGACCATCTCCAACAAGAGAGAGTCTAACCACTGCCCCTTGACATTCAACAGTATTACCATCGCCGAATCACCCACCATCAACATCCTGGGGGTCACCATTGACCAGAAACTTAACTGGACCAGCTACATAAATACTGTGGCTGCAAGAGCAGGTCAGAGGCTGGGTATTCTGTGGTGAGTGACTCACCTCCTGACTCCCCAAAGCCTTTCCACCATCTACAAGGCACAAGTCAGGAGTGTGATGGAATACTCTCCACTTGCCTGGATGAGTGCAACTCCAACAACACTCAAGAAGCTTGACCTCATCCAGGACAAAGCAGCCCGCTTGATTGGCACCCCATCCAGCACCTTAAACATTCATTCCCTCCACCACCGGTGCACCATGGCTGCAGTGTGTACCAAGGCTTCTTGGACAGCACCTCCCAAACCCGTGACCTCTACCACCTAACGGGCGCATGGGAAGACCATCACCTCCAAGTACACACCATCCTGACTTGGAAATATATCGCTGTTCCTTCATCGTCGCTGGGTTAAAATCCTGGAACTCTCTACCTAACAGTACTGTGGGAGTACATTCACCACACGGACTGCAGCAGTTCAAGAAGGCGGCTCACCACCACCTTCTCGAGTGCAATTAGGGATGGGCAATAAATGCTGGCCTTGCCAGCGACGCCCACATTACATGAACAAATAAAATGTGACACTTAATTTTCTATTGTAAACGTGCATTAGAATTGTTCAAATTGTGTCTTCTCAACTTGCAGTCCATCTAATTGCCAAATTTGTATCAGCTAAAGTCAAAAGAAGGGAGTGTTGTAACAATAAGTCAAAGTGGGTGATTGGTCATGTACAAAGACAAATAAGATGTAAACAAAAATGTTTTTATAGCTTAAATATACATAATACACAGGAAAACAAAGACAAGTATCGTTATCAGTTTAAGAAAACTGAGGCTGCTATTAGATCAGCTAAAAGGTTATTGGAAAAGAAGATAGTGGACAACTGTGGGAGTAATGGGAAAAGCTTTTTCAGCTACGTTAAGAGTCAGAAGACCAGCAGAGACTGTATTGGACCATTGAAAGAACCATGAAAGGACTCTCAGGGTATGGCAGAGATACTAAATGAGTACTTTGCATCAGTCTTTACTCTTGAAGAGAATGCTCGACTGATGGCATTAAATGGTGCTAGTGAAAGAGTTAATTTGAACTCACGTTAAATTAAAATGATAAATTCTCATTTTCTGTATGAAACCGAAGAAAGCCAGGTGGGAGATAAGGCCTGGTTGAGCGATGTGATACTTAGCAACAATCAAGGTCATGAACACAATGGAAGACTGTAAAAACCCAGACACTGGGCCTCTAACAGATTGCATATACACGTCATTAATGCTTTAGTTTGCAACATAATTATTTAGTTTGAATTAAAATATAATGAATTAATGATTTAGCTTGAACTGACATAAATTGTTTAGAATATAACGAATTAATTGTAAGCTGTTTAAGTTTGAAATGGACATACTTGTAATCATGTGATATTTTGTAACTATGTGATTGGACAACTCTTCAATAAAAGGTTGTCATTGACAACGAGGGGTCGAGAAGTTGAAGTCATCAGACCAAGCAAGGTTCTGTGACTCTTCTCCCAGGGATCTCTGAATATTAAATAAACTGTTTCTTACTTTACCTATAAACAGACTGGAGTGAAATAATTTCTCCCTAACACTGTTAACAGTAAAAATGTTAATATTAAAATAGACAAGGATATGATCTTAGATAGAATAAGGAACCTTAAAATAGATTGGGTTCCCAGCCCAAATGATCCATCCAAGGGTTCCACATTGTCATGTAGAGCTGAGAAGGCACTGTCTTTATTTCCAAGGTTCAAACATCCTTCTTCAGAATAAGCACACCTACTAATCTTTGAGTAGTTTGGTTAGATCTGGTGTTTTTACTGAGAAATGAGCCTACAATAAATCCCTCTATTGATGGATACACAAAAAAAGAGTTCAGATAAACAAAGACAGACTTGGTTCCAGTTTCTCTTTCTTTAGATGTAAATTTGGTACAAGACTTATATTTATATAGCCTCACAAGTGGAACTTGAACCCACAACCTTCTGACTCAGAGGTGAGAGTGCTACCACTGAGCCACAGCTGACACAATATCATCAAATACGTTTGTTCAATCTTTCACGAGGATGCCAAGGTTGCAACAGAGGCCATCGGATGTCAGCCGTGGTTCTTGCCACTGAGTCAGCAGGTTAGGAGCACAAATTCTAGGCTGACACTCCAGTGGAATACTGAGGGAGTACTGCACTGTCGGATGAAACGTTAAAGCAAGGCCCCTCTCAGGTAGACATAAAAGATCTCATGGCACTATTTTGAAGAAGAGCAGGGGAGTTATCCCCGGTGTGCTGGCCAATATTTATCCCTCAATCAGCATCACTAAAAACAGATTATCTGGTCATTATCACATTGTTGTTTGTGTGGAGTTTGCTGTGCACAAATTGGCTGCTGTATTTCCTACATTACAACAGTGACTCCACTTCAAAGAGTACTTAATTGGCTGTAAAGCACATCCTGAGGTCATGAAAGGCACTATATTAATGCAAGTCTTTCTTTCTTATCAGATGTGGAGATGCCGGTGTTGGACTGGGGTGGACAAATGTGAGAAGTCGCACAACACCAGGTTATAGTCCAACAGTTTTATTTGAAATCACAAGCTTTCGGAGCGATGCTCCTTCGTCAGGTGAAGGAGCAGCGCTCCGAAAGCTTGTGATTTCAAATAAAACTGTTGGACTATAACCTGGTGTTGTGCGACTTCTCTCATTTCTTATCAGAAGCAGCAAAGTCCAACTTCAGGCACGAGCTTCCCATGTGGAGCTAAAAACATACAAAAAATAACAGACAGGAGAAGACCAACTGGTCCATCCAGCCTGTCCCTTACAGTTGTGATGCTTTGTACATACATATCCCACCCCACCCAGAAGCCTGGGAGAGGCAAAAAAAATAAAAACCCAGGCCAATTAAGAAAATCTGGAAAGTTCACATCTTCCAGAAATAGAACTTGCAAGAGAAGTTTCCAAAACAAGAATTTGCTCAGTCTCCTGCAAAGGAGTTTCCTCTGTTGTCGCCTCTCTCCTGGTTTCCTTCCACCAGTAGATGCTTCGCACAATCTGCATGGAGAAAATATAGCAAGACCTTGTAGAGTCATTAGTTGGAAATTTCCTCGAAGCTGCTGCCACTCTGCCGCTGCAACCTCACCAGAAGTGCGGCTGATGCCCGATTTCCGGTGAAGTTACAGCACTGGAGTAGCAGCAGCTCTGGGGGAATTCCCAACTTTTATCATTCTGCAAATGATAGCATCACTCATGCACCTTTGGAACATGTCCAATCTTGCGTGGTTCCAAGGAATTATTTATTTTGTCAAAACACATTTGGATTATAGAATGGTTACAGCACGGAAGGAGGCAATTCGGCCTGTCGAGTCTGCAAGAGCACTTCAGCTAGTCCCACTCCCCCGCCCTTTCCCCGTAGCCTTGCAATATTTTTTCCTTCAGGTACTTATCCAATTCCCTTTTGAAAACCGTGATTGAGTCTGCCTCCACCACCCTTTCAGGCAGTGCATTCCAGATCCTAACCACTCGCTGAGTAAAAAAGTTTTCCTCGTGTTACCTTTGGTTCTTCTGCCAATTACCTTAAATCTGTGTCCTCTGGTTCTCGACCCTTCCACCAATGGGAACAGTTTCTCTCTGTCTACTCCCCTCATGATTTTGAACACCTCTATCAAATCTCCTCTGCTCTAAGAACAACCCCAGCTTCTCCAATCTATCCACATAACTGAAGTCCCTCATCCCTGGAACCATTCTTGTAAATTTTTTCTGCACCCTCTCTAAGGATTGCTGATCCCATCTTTATAAATGCCAAGACCTGCATTAAAGCTCAGCTTTTTTTGACCTATACTGGATAGGCGTGGAAAGAATGCCACCATTCCAAAAATGAAGACCCTACAAAGTACCTATTTCATTATTTAAGCATTCATCATATACCATAGGAGGGTGCCATAGAAATTTATTTAGGAAAAGGGAGGCCCTATGAATGTGCCAAAACACATCTACTGAAAACATTGTCCTGGGTATTACCCAAACTTAAACAGTAATGGCTGGCTAGTGTGAGGGTGTAAGGAAAGGGTTAATTCATGATATCAGCTTTTCAAATGTATTTTAGTAATGTTCAGTTAATCTGTGGGAATTAGAAGTTACCAGATAGAGATGTTTAGCTGATAAAAAAAAGGCTGTAACTATTTGCAACACCAGATTTCTGATTGGTCAAAACGTTGCAAGTTCCCTTTTTCCTAGCCTCATAGGTCTTTCAGTTGCCCTGCCAGGACATGGACACAACGGTGTAAGACAAGTGCTAACGTCCCCTGTAGGGGTGCATTTGTTCATTAATCTCTCTCTAACTGTCTCCAGTTGAATGGGAGCTATTCTTGTTAAAACTGAAGTTTTCAAAGAGGGAGAACAGCTAATTGAATTTGGATTAGGTAGTGTAGAAACATCCAGTGGGGAAAAAAGGTATTAAAAGGGGGCGTTGAGAGATATCTCAGAATTCGTGAAGGTTTGACCAACCGACAACCTCGAGCTGTAACATCTGAATTCTCCGGTGAACTCGCAAGGAATCGCCCTAAGTGTGCCGTTAAATGTATGTGTAATTGTTATCACTGTATGCTTAAAACTCTGTATATCAACAATAAATGCTTTTGAACCCTATTAATTTGAGTAACAAACTTAAAAATAACATCCATCCTTTAACAAGGAATACTTCACATAATGGCCATACAGACATTGCCAATGGAAATCTCACTTCGAGAAGCCCAGAAAGTAACTGTGGAAAAGGTAGACTGGCCCTTAACTGAAACTCTGGGACAGTTACGAATGCTAAGTGGTGAAATTTTGCTGTTCACTGCATCATCAGAGTTACTCAAGGTTCTGTTTCCATATGTCAGGACTTTTACTTAAGTCCTGGGTTTGAACATGTAGGGATGGTTTTTCCATGGGGGTGCTCCCAATCATTCATTTGCACCATTTCTCCAAGGTTTCCACAGATCGGATGGAGATGTTAAACCGAAGCCCTGTCTTACCTCTCAGGTGGACGTAAAAGATCCCAAGGCACTTTTGAAGAAAAGCAGGGGAGTTCTCTTGGTGTCCCAACCAACATTAATCCCTCAACCAACGTCACTAAAACAGATCTACCGCAGTTGTTTATGGGACCTTGCTGTGCACAAATTGGCGACCGTGTTACAGTAATAGGGGACTGGACTGAAAATATATTAAAGTGCACTGGGATAAGACAAAAGTGTGTGGTCAAATGGAAAAGGGTACCATTTCCTTAATCTGTCTAAGTTTAGACGCTGCTGCCTCGTTGCCAGTACTGGGGAAATACCGGATTGGATGCATTTTGGCAGTTCCTTTTTTAAAAAGGGTAAAATATAGGGAAATTAGGCTTTTGTTAGCATAGAGGCATTCACCAGGTGAAGACAACAGCCATAGACAGGGAGAAGCAACAGCCATTCAGTTACAGGTCCTACCTAAAAATCAGACCAGGTAATATAATTTCTTGCTCAGTTTTGTTAATTACTGCTTTGTTTTACTTCTCAAAATAAATTATAACTCAATAGTGTCAGCTCTAAGCTATTGGACTAAAAAAAGTTTCTTACTCTACGGCTGTACCTATACCTCCAGCAAGCGCACACCCTATGCTTTTCTCACTCTGGCCTCTTGTGCACACCCACCATTAATGGCAGCGCCTTCAACCTTGACCAGCCACACAAACATTCCCCATAAACACCTCCTGCCTTGCTGCTCCTCCTTCTCTTCAAAATCTCTCCCACCATCTCTTTCTTCACATCCTCTTACTTTTCCCATTTTATTGCTCAGCATGTTTCTCCTTTAAAAGCACGGTGGGCCATTTGTGTTTTTAAACACAAGTTGCAAATTGAGCAATCAACTTCTAGGTTATCCTGATGAAAAGGCAGAAGAGAAGCTTTTCTGAGGAAGAGTTTCTATTCGAACATTCATTTGCATGGAAGCAGTAATTGGACAGTCAACCCTAACTTATTTTGATTTTAAAACTGTGGCCCATTTCTATATGCAAAAGACAAGCCCAGCCCAATAAATTACAAGACTTGAGCTCTGGTACTGTTTGTGCTCATAAAAGTCTCACTTGTGATAATGAACCTGCCCTACTTTCAGTAATAGGGATCATTTACAAGTCCCATGCTGGAATCTCTCACCTGGAGGTCCCACCAGTTTACGCGATTACCTTTGAGAAAAGGGTGTATTTAAAACTTTACTCCTCCTCGGGGAGAGTCCATAGTTTGTGGATGGAGCAGGCTTCATATCCTGAATACGAGCGCAAAATACTGCAGATGCTGGAAATCTGCAAATATGCAACAGTTAACGTTTCAGGTCGATGACCTTTTGTCAGAAGTATATTTTTCCAGTTCTGATGAAAGGTCATCGACCTGAAATGTTAAATCTTTCTCGCTCTCTCTAGATGCTGCCTGACCTGCTGAGTGTTTCCAATGTTGCGATAAATGAAGATATTCAGTCTGACTCACCTGGGGTTAGATTTTAAAATCAGTTGTCAGCCTGATCCCTCAGACAGGAGGCCCAGTCCATTTTGAGACGGGGCCTCTAACATACCACTGACGAGCTGCAGATACCTTGCTGCAGCTCTCATCGGAGGGATCAGGCAAACACTCGTTAAAATCGACCCTCCGGTGCAAAGTTCCCTCAAATTTTGTGCGTGCGCGGCCCCTGTAAATTTGCTGTGCGCCATCTTACAGGGAACAGCTTGAGTGGTATCTGCCAGATTGCTGCGCGACTGCGTACGGCTTAGAGGGAACACTGCCCAGGTGTCTTAAATAGTAAAACCATTTGATTTGCAACAATTACAGTCCTGTACCATTTATCCATTTTAGACGTGCAGGCTATTTCCACATTCTAATTTTAAACTCAATCAGTAAAACCACTTCCTGATGAGAGAGATTATTCTTCACTGAAATAAACACTTGCAGCAATATGGAACATTAAAAATATCATTTTCTTACTTGCCCCCCCCAAAATGTCAGTAACTCAGCACATGGAGAATTCAGACATCTGCATCCCACTATATGTCGGATCCTCTATTCTAGACCACCAAGATAGGGTTTTAACAAGTTACTCATATGAAATTTAAAAATGGAAAGATGCTTTGTACTCAAAAGCAAAAATCACGTGTATTAAAGGTCAACAGAAAATTTAATGTTTTATTTATACATCCTCAAGTATGGAAAGTACAGAAAGCATATCCTTTCATCTCCATTTCCCAGTGTGTGTGTGATGGAGGGGCAATCCTGCCACTCATTCCAAGTTTCCTGTAAATAAAAAAGGTTTAAAAGAAATTCATATTAATACAACTCAGGGATGGAGATCAAGTCTTCTACCTCAAGATGGAAGCTGTTGCATGCAGGATCAATTCAACAGCCTACCACTAATCACCACTGGTTTTATTTTAAAGTTTTTACACAAAAAAAGCATATAAACTAGGTTCATAAACATTTATAGTTTTTACATGTTTCTTTCCCTTGATTGCAATAATAAACATTATTGATGATCAATACAAGAACAGCAGCTCTGTGTGCTGGATTGAACAAGTACAATCTCTATATTGTCTGTCCTCTATCAATTGACAAGAACAGTAACTCTCCAATATAAAGTTAGACTTTGGCATAGCTCTATCAGCAGTGGCAAAAGCTTGCAATCCCACCCATTCAGCTAAAAAGGGAAGAACTGCACAGTTGGCTGCGCCTTAGCAAGCTGCAAAACTCACTCAACACGTGCTGTTCACGATTGAGATCTTTCACATAGTGCAATAGTCTAATGCAATAGTCTACTTGCCAGACATTTATATACAAGCTGCAGTCAATCTGTCCCACTGCTATGCCAAAAAGATCTCCCAAGTTGGCTGAAGGAAGACACAATAAACACAGCCTGGTGACAATTCTCTCTTCAATTATCCCCATCCCTTGTAAAGCACCTAGGCCTTTGCTTGGCACCTTCCCATAGCAACAACAATGCTCAGGAACATGGTTTAAAGAGGGAAAAGCAGAAAGGTGGGAAAAGTATACATTACACACTTGGTCCTCCAAAGCTACGGCCCAAAAATTGCTGTCAAAGTAACAATGAGGCTAATGGCACTTGCCATTATTTATGTGCAAATGCCACTGCAATTTTAGGAGAGGGCAAATGTGCGATTAAACACAGAAATTGAAAAGCTGCCGTCGGAGATACGCTGCTCCACCATTAGCTTTGCGGAAACGGCATCTCGCTGTCTGGCTCCCCATTCAACTGCATTGAGCACGTGAAGTTGCTGTACTTGCACAGTAGTACCAAGTAATCTCACCACAGAAAGTCAAGTCAAGTCATTGCACCCTTTTAATGGCGTGATAAGTGCTAATTACTGCCAGTCAACTTGCCACTGAAAATTAACTAATACAAGTGTGGAATTTCATTCTCTGTTTTACTGAGTATTTTTTAAATAAATGTATTAAAATTTTTTCTGTGTGTCTTTTCTCAATCCAATCTTTTTACCTGATTTGACATTGAATTCACTGATTCTAACTTACACTAGTTCAGATTGTGCTCTGTTAATTTCAGAATCCTTCAATTGGATTGGTTAAGGAGATACACTGTTGCTTACCCTGCTCACTCAGGTCCCAGATGCCCTGTAGAGGGCGCGCACCATTTCCATCGACATTAAATGGGCAAGTCTAACTAACAGGTGGCGTTCGTTGGCCTGCCACAGCAATTTTTGGGACTCTTTGTTGTTGTAAAGTTATTCGGCATATTTTAAAACCACGATACTTTATATGTGCTAATCATAAGCTGTACCTACAGGACCCAAGTTTCAGATCCCGCCCTTCTTTTAACATCAGCTTTGGCAAGAGTGTAGTGTATACTGGGGAAAGTGATACCAGATTCATTGCATTCTAGTCCACCACAAACTTGTGAGCGGAAAATAAATTGCTCAGTGGCAGTTTTAGCAAGTGTATTGCAATAGCAATATCCTTGATTCAATTAATGACTTTAATGAAAATATTACTAGCCAATAATCATGGGATTACCTTCCTCAGTCACCTTTTAAGTTTTTATACCAAAAACTGGGCATCACTTAATCACTACTTCCTGATTTACCAAGTCTTCTATTCAACCGCGACATCCTCCACTATGGAGCTGGCCCTTGTTTTCTCAAAAAAAAAGCTGCAGAATTGATTTCCCTTCTCCCAAAATTATCTATTAAAAACTGCTTCAACGGCAGTGTTTCATTTTGAAGAGCTGTTGAGACACAAGTGAACCTATACTTGCATTTAACGGCGATTGAAAGAATTACCTTTGCAAGAATCTAGTGGCTTCCCTTCTTTGGTTTCACACTTTCAAATATACCAGCTTCCCGCATGGCTTCAAAATCCTTCATGGCATCATATCTCTTATAGAAATCAGCATAGGCTTTCTTCCTGGAATCACCTACCGCAAACTGCAATGGTTTTAAGAAACAGGGTAAGTTTACATTTTCAACATTCTACCAACCGGAGGCATATCTAAACAGCTGTGCAAAAGATGTTGTGGCATCTCATGATTGAAAGTTGCATGTGTAACAGATTTAAAAATGTGGGATTTGAATCAAGGGTCTGGGTCAATGAGGGCAAAACAAAGCACACCAAAGCAGCAAATCATGTATTTTGCCAGTGAAATTTATTTTAAAAACTACTTGCAGTATCAGGATGTTGCAGTTTAGGAAATAATTAAATGCATCCATGAGATTTAAGCTTGAGAACGAATTTTAACAGGACTATATACACCTGGGGCATAACAAAAATCAACAACCATTATCTGAAGTACAACAGCAAGTATTTATACAATGCCTTTATTGTATTAAAACGTCTCAAGGCGCTTCACAGGAGCATTATAAAACAAAATTTGACACCGAGCCATGTAAGGAGATATTAGGACAGATGACCAAAAGCTTGGTCAAAGAGGTAGGTTTTAAGGAGCGTCTTAAAGGAGGAATGCTCCGAAAGCTTGTGATTTCAAATAAAACTGTTGGACTATAACCTGGTGTTGTGCGACTTCTCATTTTTAAAGGAGGAAAGGGAGGTAGAGAAGTGGAGAGGTTTTAGGGAGGGAATTCCAGAGCTTAGGGCCTTGGCAGCAGAAGGCAGAGCCACCAATGGTGGAACGATTATAATCAGGGATGCACAAGAGACCAGAATTGGAGGAGCACAGATATTAAACACCATTAAATCAACATCTTGCTAGTCACACGTGATCAGCTCCTAAGCATCATTAACAAGCATTATTTTGGGTCATCTCACATCAAACCTGTCGCATCAGTTAAGGAAAGAATGACATGGATATTGGGACCAGATCTGTTAACACAATGTGACAAGGTGAGGAAAAAATCCATGACCTTTTCTTATGTCCTTACGGCAATATACAGAACACCTCACAAATAATGTTAATGAACTGCATTCAAGAATATAAAAAGTCCAAGACACACCAACCTACTTTACAAATGTTTGCAACTCATACAATATTACAGCACAGAAGGAGGCCATAAGAGAAGAAGAAATAGAAGAAAGAAATAGAACCAATCGGCCCCTCGCGCCTGCTCCGCCATTCAATAAGATCATGGCTGATCTGATCCTCACCTCAAATCTAAAGAACACAAGAAGTAGGAGCAGGACTCGGCCACTCAGCCCCTGGGCCCGCTCTGCCACCCACAGGGCCTTGACCGATCCGAACTCAGCCACATGTCCAATTTCCTGCCCGCTCCCCGTAACCCCTAATTCCCTTTACTTCTAGGAAACTGTCTATTTCTGTTTTAAATTTATTTAATGATTTAGCTTCCACAGCTTCCTGGGGCAGCAAATTCCACAGACCTACTACCCTCTGAGTGAAGAAGTTTCTCCTCATCTCAGTTTTGAAAGAGCAGCCCCTTATTCTAAGATTATGCCCCCTAGTTCTAGTTTCACCCATCCTTGGGAACATCCTTACCGCATCCACCCGATCAAGCCCCTTCACAATCTTATATGTTTCAATAAGATCGCCTCCCATTCTTCTGAACTCCAATGAGTAGAGTCCCAATCTACTCAACCTCTCCTCATATGTCCACCCCCTCATCCCTGGGATTAACCGAGTGAACCTTCTTTGTACTGCCTCGAGTGTAAGTATGTCTTTTAAGTATGGACACCAAAACTGTATGCAGTATTCCAGGTGCGGTCTCACCAATACCTTATATAACTGCAGCAATACCTCCCTGTTTTTATAATCTATCCCCCTAGCAATAAAAGCCAACATTCCATTGGCCTTCTTGATCACCTGCTGCACCTGCATACTAACTTTTTGATTTTCTTGCACCAAGACCCCCAGATCCCTTTGTACTGCAGTACTTTCCAGTTTCTTGCCATTAAGATAATAACTTGCTCTCTGATTTTTCCTGCCAAAGTGCATAACCTCACATTTTCCAATATTGTATTGCATCGGCCAAATCTCCGCCCACTCACCCAGCCTGTCTATATCCCCTTGTAGGTTTTTTATGTCCTCCTCACTTTCTACTTTCCCTCCCATCTTTGTATCATCTGCAAACTTTGATATGTTACACTCGGTCCCCTCCTCCAAATCATTAATATAGATTGTAAAGAGTTGGGGACCCAGCACCGACCCCTGCGGAACACCACTGGCTACTGGTTGCCAGTCCGAGAATGAACCATTTATCCCAACTCTCTGCTTCCTGTTAGATAACCAATCCTCCACCCATGCCAGAATATTACCCCCAATCCAGTGATTTTTTATCTTGAGCAATAATCTTTTATGTGGCACCTTGTCGAATGCCTTCTGGAAGTCTAAATACACTACGTCCACTGGTTCCCCTTTATCCACCCTGTCCTCAAAGAACTCAAGCAAATCCATTGTGCCTGTGCCTCTTTGGTAGAGCTATCCAATTAATCCCACTCCCCTGCTCTTTCCCCATAGCGCTGTAATTTTGTTCCCATCAAGTATTCATCCAATTCTCTTTTCTCTTTTGAATGTTACTACTGAATCTGCTTCTACCCGCACCCCCCCCCCTCCACCAAACACTTTTCAGGTAAACTCGCGGTGTAAAAAATGTTTCCTCATGTCACCTCTGGTTCTTTTGCCAATCACCTTAAATCTGTCTCCTCTGGTTATCTACCCTTCTGCCACTGGAAACAGTTTCTTATTTACTCTATCGAAGCCATTCATGATTTTGAACACCTCTATCAAATCTCCTTTTAACCTGCTCTGTTCAAAAGGAGAACAACCCCAGCTTCTCCACATAACTGAAGTCGATCATCCCTGGTACAATTCTAGTAAATCTCTTCTGCACCCTCTCCAAGGCGTCGACATCCTTGCTGAAGTGTGGTGCCTAGAATTGACCACAATACTCCAGCTGAGGCCTAACTAGTGATTTGGAAACTTTGGTATAATTTCCTTGCTTTTGGTACTTTATTCCTCTATTAATGAAGCCAAGGATCCCACACGCTTTAACAGCCTTCTCCACTTGTCCTGCCATCACTTTGGTAAGAAAAATAGAAAAGCAAGAGTATTTATTTATTTATTTATTTTTTTAAATGGTGAGATTGGGAAGTGTTGGTGTTCAGAAGGACCTGGGTGTCCTTGTACACGAATCACTGAAAGTTAACATGCAGGTACAGCAAGCAATTAGGAAAACAAATGGTATGTTGGCCTTTATTACAAGAGGATTTGAGTATAAGAGTAAAGACGTCTTACTGCAATTATATAGGGCCCCGGTGAGACCACATCTGGAGTATTGTGTACAGTTTTGATCTCCTTACCCAAGGAAGGATATACTTGCCATAGAGGGAGTGCAATGAAGGTTCACCAGATTGATTCCTGGGATGGGGGGATTGTCCTTTGCTGAGAGATTTGGTAGACTAGGCCTTTATTCTCTAGTGTTTAGAAGAATGAGAGGTGATCTCATTGAAACATACAAAATTCTTACAGGGCTTGACAAAGCTGATGCAGGGAGGATGTTTCCCCTGGTTGGGGAGTCTAGAACCAGGGGTCACAGTCTCAGAATAAGGGGTCAGCCATTTAGGACTGAGATGAGGAGAAATTTCTTCACTCAAGATGCTGGTGAATCTTTGGTATTCTCTACCCCAGAGGGCTGTGGAGGCTCAGTCGTTGAGTATATTCAAGACAGAGATCGATAGATTGAGATATTAAGGGAATCAAGGGATATGGGGATAGTGCAGGAAAGTAAGAGTTGAGGTAGATGATCAGCCATGATCTTATTGAATGGTGGGGCAGGCTCGAGGGGCCAAATGGCCTACTCCTGTTTAACCAATCCTCAATCCATGCTAGTATATTACCCCCAATCCCATGAGCCCTAATTTTGTTTAATAACCTCGTGGCACCTTATCAAATGCCTTCTGAAAATCCAAATACACCACATCCACTGGTTCCCCCTTATCTATTCTGCTAGTTGCAACCTCAATAAACTCGAAGATTCGTCAAACACGATTTTCCTTTCATAAATCAGTGTTGACTCTGCCCAAGCCTATTATTATTTTCTAAGTGCCCGGTTATCATGTCCGTAATAATAGATTCTAGCATTTTCCCTACTACTGATGTCAGGCTAACTGGTCGATAGTTCCCCGTTTTCTCCCTCCCTCCTTAAATAGTGGGGTTACATTTGCCACCTTCCAATCCGCAGGAACCATTCTATAATCTATGGAATTTTAGAAAATGACAACCAATGCATCCACTATCTCCAATGCCACCTCTTTCAAAACCCTAGGATGCAGGCCATCCAGTCCAGGTGATTTATCAGCTTTCAGTCCCATTAATTTCTCCAGTACATTTTTTTTTAAAACTAATACTAATTTCTTTCAGTTCCTCATTCTCGCTAGAGCTTTGGTTCTCCACTATTTCCAGGAAGTTTTTTTGTGTCTTCTTCCATGAAGACAGGCATGAAGTATTTGTTTAATTTCTCTGCCATTTCCTTATTCTCCATTATAATTTCTCCAGTCTCAGCCTGTAAGGGACCCACATTTGCTAATCTTTTCCTTTTTACATACCTATAGAAGCTTTTACAGTCTGTTTTTATGTCTCGCTAGTTTACTCTCATTCTATTTTCCCTTTCTTTATCAATTTCTTGATCCTCCTTTGCCAAATTCTAAAATCCTCAATTCTCAGGCTTACTACTCTTTTTGGCAACATTATAAGCCTCTTCCTTTGATCTAATACTATCTTTAATTTCTCTTGTTAGCCACGGTTGGACCACTTTTCCTGTGGGGTTTTTGTGCCTTAAAGGAAAGTATATTTTTTGTAAATTATGTATTAATTCTTTAAATGCTAGCCATTGTTTCTCTGTCATACCTTTTAAGGTAGTTTCCCAATCTACCTTCGCCAACTCGCCTCTCATACCTACGTAGTTTGCTTTGTTTAGATTTAAGACCTTAGTTTCAGATTTAACTAAATCACTTTCAAACTCAATATAAAATTCTATCATATTATGGTCACTCTTCCCTAAAGGCCCCTTTACTACAAAGGTTATTAATTAACCCTTTCTCATTGCACAATACTAGATCTAAAATAGCCTGTTCCCTATTTGGTACCTCAACATACTTATCTAGAAAACTATCTTGCATACATTCCATGAATTTGTCCTCCACACTATTACTTCAAATTTGGTTTGCCCAGTCTATATGCAGATTAAAGTCCCCCATGATTACTGTATTACCCTTGTTGCATGCACCTCTAATTTCCTGATTTATACTCTGCCCTACATTACAACTACTGTTTATGGTCCTATAAACAACTTCCATCAATGTTTTCTGCCCCTTGCTGTTTCTTAGCTCCACCCAAACTGATTCTACTTGATTTTCAGAGCCAAGATCCTTTCTCTCTACTGTCTTTATTCCATCCTTTATCAGGGCTACCCCACCGCCTTCTCTATTTTGCCTATCTCTACTAAAAGTTAAGTATCCTGGAATATTTAGTTCCCAACCTTGGCCACTTTGCACCCACGTCTCCTTTATGGCTATTAGATGAAACCTGTTAATTTCTATCTGCGCTATTAATTCACCTATTTTACTGCGAATGCTTCGCGCACACAGATATAGTGCCTTTAGCTTTGACTTATTTCTATTTTTCCTTGATGTCACCTTAGGTCACTGATGCCTTATTACCTTTGTTACTCTCTCTGTCCCTTCCTGACCCACTCTGCTTAGTTTTACCCAAAACTCTACTCTACAGCCTTGACATTTCCCTCGCTGCTTTTAAATTTACTCTGTCCTGAATCCTCCCATCCACCCAATCATTAGTTTAAAGCCCTGTCTACTGCCCTAGTTATTCGGTTCACCAGGACACTGGTTCCAGCCTGGTTTAAGTGGAGCCCGCCCCGACGGAACAGCTCCCTCTTTCCCCAGTACTGTTGCTAGTGTCCTATGAACTGAAACCACTTCCTCCCACACCACTCTAAGCCACACATTTAAACCTCTAATCGGTTTGTCCCTATGCCAATTTAACGTGGCTCAGGTAACAATCCAGAGATTACCTTTGAGGTTCTGCTTTTTAATTTGGATCCAAGCTCCTCAAACTCCCTTCGCAGAACCTCATTCCTAGTTCTACCTATGTTGTTGGTTCCTATGTGGACCACGACAACTGGATCCTCCCCCTCCAAGTTCTTCTCCAGCCACGAGATGTCTTTAACCCTGGCACCGGGCAGACAACACAACCTTCAGAACTCTTGGTCGCGGCTGCAGAGAACAGTATCTATCCCCCCCCGACTATACTGTCCCCTACCACAACTACATTCCCTTTCACTCCTCTCCCCCCCCCCCCACCCACCACCCTGCTCCATGGTGAGCTTGCTCATCCATCTTGCAGGCTTTTCCCTCATCCACACAGGCAGCAAGAACTTCATACCTGTTGGACAAGGGCAAAGGCTGAGGCTCCTCCAGCACTGCAGCCAAGGTCCCCTTACCTGCCTGAGTTGCAGTCACACCGTTCTATCCCTGACCACTAACCAGACCCGTACTACTACCTAACCTAAGAATTGCAACTGCCTCCTGGATCAAAGTGTCCAGGTAACTCTCCCCATCCCTGATGCCCTGCAATGTCTGCACCTCAGACTCCAGCTCAAAAACTCTGAGCTGAAGTTCCTCAAGATGCAGGCACTTACTGCAAACGTGGTTGTCTGGGATCACAATGCTCGCCACAAACTCCCATATGCTGCCATCCCTATATGACCTTGTTTTATTTAATTCAATTAAATCTTTTATTGGCCCACACTTTAATATAAAGATTAATTACATGTGTGTGTAAGAATGCCCCACTCTATTATACCATGCATTCTCCTCAATGGAGCGTTGCAATGCACTCAAGTAGGAGGGGGGAGAAGAAAAAAATGTAGAAAACACTGTTGTGCCAAGATACTTATAAAAGTAGTAAGATTACCTTGAAGGCACCAGCTACTGCAAAAGCTAGAGTAAAAGCCACAGCCAAGTGAAACCGCAGACGTTTGGCCAACAGGCCTCTCATCACAGGTTTGGCAATTGCAGTGGCAGACATGGTTTATCTGGGGGGGGGGGGAAAAAACAAGAGGTCATTAGGAACATCTAAAACATGCACAATATTAAGCACTGAATCAATCACCACCCCCCCACCAAACCCCCAGGGACCCTCACCCCCAACACCCCCCCCCCAACCCCCAGGACCCTCAGCCCCAACACCCCAGGACCCTCAGCCCCACCCCCAGGACCCTCAGCCACCACCCCCCCCGGGACCCCCAGCCACCACCCCCCCCGGGACCCCCAGCCACCACCCCCCCCGGGACCCCCAGGACCCTCAGCCCCACCCCCGGGACCCTCAGCCACCACCCCCCCCGGGACCCCCAGGACCCTCAGCCCCACCCCCGGGACCCTCAGCCACCACCCCCCCCGGGACCCCCAGGACCCTCAGCCCCACCCCCGGGACCCTCAGCCACCACCCCCCCCCGGACCCCCAGCCCCACCCCCGGGACCCTCAGCCACCACCCCCCCCCGGACCCCCAGCCCCACCCCTGGGACCCTCAGCCACCACCCCCCCCCGGACCCCCAGCCCCACCCCCGGGACCCTCAGCCACCACCCCACCCACCCCCGGGAGCGCGGGTTTGGGGGGGCGGCACTGTGCCCCGCGTGTTCGGCTCTGCTACTTCCCGTGAAGCCGCTGTGACCCCGGGCAGCGGCTCCAAGGTGACCGCGCCGCCCGGGTCCCGGCGATGGAGCGGGCGGATCCGCACCAATTCTCAAAGCGCTGCCGGGCCCCGACCCCGACCCCCAGTGTCGGGCGCGGGTTTGAGGGCTGCGTCCTGTGGAGTCGGGCTGGGGGTCGAGTTTGCTCGCACACTCACTCACTGTGTCCGGCTCGGCACTTGACACTCTGCTCTCTCCGGAACCAGGCCACCCTTCACTACGCATGCACCAAAACTCACTTCCGTCTTGGCATCAGCGCACCCGGAGCCTAATATGGAATGAGTGACGGTTGGCGCATCTTAGCCCTGCCCCTCACCAGCGCGTCTTAGCTACGCCCCACCCCCCACCCCGCCTGTAGCCCCGCCCCTCTCCGCGCCTCTAGCCCCGCCCCTCCCCGCGCCTCTAGCCCCGCCCCTCCCCGCAAGTAGCCCCGCCCCTCCCCGCGCCTCTAGCCCCGCCCCTCGCCGTCGCGTCATTAGCCATGGCCCCGCGCCCGCGCCTCTGTCGACAGGAGGGGGCGGGGCTCTGGGCCCTGCCCAGTTCAGCGTCACTGCCCTGTGTCTTAATAAAAACCAGAAGTCGCACAACAGCAGGTTATAGTCCAACAGATTTATTTAAAATTACAAGCTTTCGGAGCTATCGATGGCCCCTTCTTCAGGTAAAGTTACTATGAGTGAATCTACAAAAATTCACAGAATATAAACACAGAGAAAATGCAGAGATACAATCTTTCCTTACATCAAAGACACACCAAGAGCACAGCCAAGACAATGAGATGTGTCCCAGGGGGTCCAACGTGTCAAAACCTGCTGTCTGCATATCCTCTCCATTTGGGTTTGTTTTTTGTTTTTTTTTTAAACTGGAAAGACAGACAACGATGTCAAGTCACGTTCTGTAGCGTGACATGAACCCGATATCCCTATTGAGGCCGTCCTCATGAGTGCGGAACTTGGCTATCAGTTTCTACTCGATGATTTTGCGTTGTCGTGTATCTCGAAGGCCGCCTTGGAGAACGCTAACCCGCAGATCCGAGGCTGAATGCCCTTGACTGCTGAAGTGTTCCCCGACTGGGAGGCAACCATCCTGCCTGGCGATTGTTGCGCGGTGTCCGTTCATACGTTGTCTCAGTGTCTGCATGGTCTCGCCGATGTACCATGCTCTGGGGCATCCTTTACTGCAACGTATCAGGTAGACAACGTTGGCCGAGTCACATGAGTATGTACCATGTACCTGGTGGGTAGTGTCCTCACGTGTGATGACGGTATCTGTGTTCATGATCTGGCATGTCTTGCAGAGGTTGCCGTGGCAGGGTTGTGTGGTGTCGTGGTCGCTGTTCTCCTGACAGCTGGGTAATTTGCTGCGAACAATGGTACTTTTGAGGTTAGGCGGCTGCTTGAAGGCGAGTAGTGGAGGTGTGGGGATGGCCTTAGCAAGGTGTTTGTCGTCATCGATGACATGTTGAAGGCTGCGAAGAACATGGCGTAGTTTCTCCGCTCCAGGGAAGTACTGGATGACGTAGGGTACTCTGTTGGTTGTGTCCCGTGTTCGTCTTCTGAGGAGGTCTATGCGGTTTTTCGCTGTGGCCCGTCGGAACTGTCGATCAACGAGTCGAGCGTCATATCCCGTTCTTACGAGGGCGTCTTTCAGTGTCCGTAGGTGTCCATCGCGTTCCTCCTCGTCTGAGCAGATCCTGTGTATTCGCAGGGCTTGTCCATAGGGGATGGCTTCTTTAACGTGGTTAGGGTGGAAGCTGGAGAAGTGGAGCATCGTGAGGTTGTCCGTGGGCTTGCGGTAGAGTGAAGTGCTGAGGCGCCGTGTGGCAGATGTGGCAGATGCTGGAGTCTGTATGGAAAACAAAAAACTTTTTACTTTTTTTGCTGGAAATCACAGCAGGTGGGGTTACATGTAGCGTGACATGAACCCAAGATGTAACCCCACCTGACGTAGAGTCATCCAGACTCGAGTCGTCGTTGGCTTGTTCTCTCTACACAGATGCGGCCGGACCTGCTGTGATTTCCAGCAAAAAAAGTTTTTTGTTTTCCATACAGACCCCAGCATCTGCCACATTGTCTTTGATGTAATGTTTTCCTGACTGACCTGTTTGGACACCATCCACACCTTTGATTGCCGTGATTATCTCTCTGCCGAGGTGTGATAAAGGGCAGTTGGAAAGATTAACTGTAATCATCTGGCAGTGTTCTCTGACTATATATGCTGTGACTATATGCATCTCTTCACTTCACCTGACGAAGGAGCAGCGCTCCGAAAGCTTGTGATTTCAAATAAAACTGTTGGACTACAACCTGGTGTTGTGCGACTTCTCACATTTGTCCACCCCAGTCCAACACCGGCATCTCCACATCATGTTTTAAACTGTACTGTTGTGTTCACACCGCTCGTACTGTATTGTCAACCTTAATAAACACTGTACAGGTGAGCCCGAAAATGCTGTCCGTGTTGAAATCTGTCCTCAGTAATCCCTATCGTCCAGAACTTGTAGTAAGGGGGTTTGCGTGCTCGCTACGGGCGGGGCGAAACCACTTACAATAATTGGCGATTGCGGCAGGGCCCATAGGAAATTGGCCACCGCAAAAAACGGTTACACTGTATGTCAATGACAGCAGTGGGACAGGGCCCAGGTTCCAGGCCAATTTCCCTGCTTACCTCCATGCCCAGCGACTGCCAGGAGACAAGTGATGGTAGGCCCTGAGGCAGCAGTGTTGAGTTCCCGAAATTTATCAATGGAATGAGAGGACCTACTATTGGCCACCGCTCTCTCCACAACAGTCCCAAACACTGCAAACAACGACCTTTCGATGCCTCAGTCTTGGCTGAGGCCTGAAAAAAATGTTGCTCCCTTCTCTTTGGGGTACCTCCACCCTGCTTAAATATGCGGCCCCATCTTTTGCTGGAATTTCCCTTACTGGTAAAGGCGGACTCCCTCTTAGTGGTGGGACTGCCACTGGGGGTCCACTATACAACAGTTATGAGCTTCAATCCAGGAAAATGAGTCGGGGTTTTGGCGGGGTCACAGCAGCGGGCAGAAATCCCACTCCCTGCTGTCGGAAGGAGAAACCAGTCCAATGAGCTTGGGATGAATCAATTGAATCTTAAGGGGGAAATTTAACTCTGGGGGGGGGGTGGGATACTGGCGGGCACCTGCCCGGGAGTCTCTGTGGGACGCTCGGCCGAAATTAACTGCCGGGTCTTATTTCCATCCCGCCGGCCACCTGCCTGCCCAAAACAGGTGTAGAAAGGTGGCTGCCGGCAGGCGAAATCTCACCACCTGGAGGCCACCCGCCAGCACTCAGGTTAAGTCACAGGGATGGGTTTTGGCAGAGTCTCACAGGTAGAAAAAAGTGACCGCCTGAGCAGCAGAGGCCCAGACTTTCCTTTTGGGGCCCAGAGGACTTCTGTTCCTCCTGGCCCCAGAAAGATAAGTTTAAAACTTACATTTTAGGCACTCCGCGTCACCCGCCGCGAATGCTCCCTGCTCAGTGCGTCGTTAAAATTCCACTGGAGTCCTATGTACGTCATAGGATCCCGATTAGCATATATTAGTGAGGCTCCCCCCTGAGTTAAGCGGGTGCCTCAACCGCCATCAAAAACAGCAGGGTGGGGCAGGAATGGAGTGGCAAATACAGCCTCTCAATTTTAACTCGGGTTCCGCTCGATTTCTACTGATCCACCTCGGTTTAAGACATATCTTCAGTGCCTGGTTCATTATCAAATAAGTTCTTTGTTTCAGCAGCTACAGGACATGGCTGTAAAGAGCATCTTAAACCCGTGTGAATCCACTTCGATTTAAAATCCGACACTCAAATGTAGCTCGCTTCCAAATCCTTTCTGTGGGAAAACGGTCAAATGATCCTGAAATATGGCAAATGCAGCAGAGGATAAATTTTACAAATCGCTGCTTTGGTTGCACAGCTTGCCTGCCAGGAGTGATATTAGGAAATTGCAGGAGCGCTTCCCATGGTTTTCCATCAAATGATGGGGAGCTCTCCTGTTATTTCCCTGTTATGTGTTTCCGGTGTATGAGGCTCCACACATGAGCATGCTTTCAGAAAATGTATCCCTTGGATATTCAGGCTGCCAGCAACATAATACTTTCAGAAATGCTTGTAACAGTCCGTCCCGTATGATGCCTTCATTGATGAAGACATCGAATAGGATGGGTCCACCGAGTACGACAGGGTACCGAGCTATTTGAGATCTAATGAGTAGCATATGTATGTGTAGAATTCGCAAATTATCGCGATTTAAAAATAATGAGAAAGAGACATACAGTTTCGTAAACACAGCTTTATTTCAGCAAAATGCTGTCAGGTTTCAAAACGGACACAAGCAGCCTGTAAAATGGCCGCCACGCCTCGTGGAGCAGAAGGTTCTAGACTTTCAGCAGGCAGACAAGATGGCGTTTCAATAAACATTTCAGCAAGATCGGACAGGACTCAGCATATTGAGATAAGACAAGACGAGATCGTTTTGCATTTTAACACCCAAGCCAGGAATATAAGTGCTGGAATCGGGTTTTTCCATGCACAAATGAGAGCTATTGTACTGGGCAATCAAGGGGCCCATCAAAAGACATTGATACGCAAATTCCCCACGGCTCTACGATGAGAGAGCCGTTCGCGGGTACTCACAGCAAGAATTCGGAGGCCCCCAAAACCCCTCCAGGGAGACTCCCAGCCGGTTCCACAAGGGGAGAAATATTAACGGGTACTCAGACAGTTACAAGTATCACCGAAACCCATTAACGACAAGAACCACCCCATACAAGAAGTTTGAGCGCCAAAACACGACAAAAGATGGACATTAAGATTGGGCGGGAGATAAGGAATTACAGTACTATAACTGTAGTGTCCAAACATCCATCTTTCTCTTATTCCTTTGACTCGCTTCTCTGATCCGTTGATTTTCCGGGAGTCAACCTCATGGCTTGCCGCGAAGATCTGTGGAGAGCTGGTCTGCGAAGGCCTGTAAGCGGGCGCACCATCCCGAGAAGTCGGTAAACGGTGTTGGAACCGAAGGCCCGAGAGGAGATGAGATGAGATGAGAAGAGAAGAAGACGACTACACGTGCCGCCGCGGTCAGTAAACCCCGACCGCGCCCGAAAATCGATTAACCACTTCTTCGAATTCTATCGGATACTCCACAACTGGCCCTGGAAGACTTTTCTTCGAGTTCTACCGACAACTGGTTTCGGTCCAGAAAGACTCTTCTTTGAATTTTACCGGCTAACTGGTGTCGGGCACAGGAAGACTCTTCCTTGAGTTTTATCAGAGTTCCGAGGTCAACACAGATCTTCATGACAGCAGACGGTCCAGCCTGCTAGCCGGAGCAAAGCGAGTAAACAAGTGGGGTACAGGGACCCCTGATCAACACGTGAATAGTCAGGTGCTGTGGTGAAAACATCCGAGCAGCGTTTCGGAATTCTCCGAGTTATCACGAGTGGTGAGCATGAGTCTCGATCCTACAGATCTAGATTAGGACAGGTATTGATAGGGGAGGGTTTATGTTTTAAGGATAATTATAATGTGTGTCCCCTTTTACGATGTGTCGTGCGCTCCTCGTTTCCCTAAACCTAGTTGCATAAATGTATGTAAGTTTGTACTGTCATTAATCTGTGCTTATGACATGTATTTCGTAATCTTGAATAATATGCAATAAAGATTTTCCATTTCGTACTATTCAACCGGGTCTACCTGAGTTTTCTCTGCATTATTGCTCTCGCACCTAAGTCCAGTGTCAGAACCGTAAGGGCGAGTGGGTCGAACCACTCACAGGTGTCTAGTGTTACCAGGCTGGCTGGAGACCAGAACAGGCAACAAGGCCTAACCCCGCACTAGCACCCAGGCTAAGCACAGAGCCACGCGAAACCCCTTACATATGTGACTCAGTGCTGCTGGGCTTATCGAAGTACCAAGGGTGCATGTCTGACCATCACCTTGCACTGGCCAGCTTTGTTTCATCTCTGCATATGCAAATAGAAATAGAACGTATTAATAAATGCATTATTAATAAATATTATGAAAACATTCCTCTCTGCTCAAGAAAGAAAAGCCAGAAGAACTGTGAACTATTTTTGCTGTGATACCACCTGCAAGTGCTGCAGTTGTATGTGTTGATGTGGTTACGCTAATGTGTTATGTGTTTGCAAATGGAAAAAAAAGGTTAGCAAAAACTTTTTTTTAATGACACTAGAACCCTTTCAAAATTGTTGAAAGTCTTCCTGTTTTTGCAACAGTTTGCTGGCGTAAACAAAGGGTTGTAGGATGTGGAACTTGTGCAAGAATGCCCTCTCTGCAGATTATACTGTAGAACAGCGGTTCCCAATCTGTGGTCCGTGGACCACCAGTGGTCCGCGAGGGTACTGCAGGTGGTCCTGTGAAAAAAAAATATTATGATACTGTAATAATAATATAATCACGTGTACCTCGTATGTATCATATTCGATATTACATTATTATTCGCAATGTAATATGCTTCACAAACATCCTTGTGATTCTCTGAATTTAAATAGTGTGGCACTTTTGCGTGACGTCAATGTGAACCGACGCTCTTAGAAAATTCGACGGTTAGAGCGCGGGAATCAAAAAATGGATCGGTGGCTTTGATCTGGCATGCGTAAGCGAACTCTCTACTATGGTCAAAATGACAGTGAGACATCAGCAAATGAAACTCAGCACAACAAAAGTAAACGAAAAGTGAGGAGAAAGTACAGCAGTGAATACTTAAAACTGGGATTTACTTACACTGGAACTGAGAACGAACCGTTACCAGTATGTGTCCTGTGCTATGATGTTCTGTCGAATGAAAGCCTAAAGCCCGCTAATCTTCGCTGTCATCTTGTGACTAAGCATGGGGAATACGTGTCCAAGCCAATTGGATTTTTTTACAACCAGCTCAAAGAATTTCAACGTAGCAAGACAATTATGGAATGCACATCTAAAGGCAGTGATAATGCTAAGGCAGTGGAGGCCTCGTACCAGGTAGCTAGGGTCATAGCAAAGACAGGGAAGCCGCACACAATTGGGGAGGAGTTGATATTGCCAGCGGCTAAGGAGATGGTGGGTGTTATGCTGGGAGAGGGGGCCTGCAAGCAAATTAACATGATTTCATTGTCGGATAACACAGTTCAACGCAGAATTGATGAGCTGGCTCAGGACTTGTGTGATCAGCTAATAGCGAGAATGCAAGCGAGTCGTTTTTATGCACTTCAGCTGGATGAATCAACGGACATTGCAAACCTTTCAAACCTGATCACCTATGTAAGGTATGAACACAATGGAGAGATACATGAGGACTTTCTCTTTTGTAAATCGTTGCCTACACGCTCAACTGCAGAGGCTATTTTTGGAATGTTGAACAGTTTCATTATTGAAAATGGGATTGATTGGTCAAAATGTGTCGGACTTGGCACAGATGGGGTCCGTGCGATGTTAGGCCAACACAGTGGGGTTGTTGCACGTGTAAGAGCAGTGGCTCCGCCAGCATCATCCATGCACTGCAGCATCCATAGGGAGGCGTTAGCTGCAAAGAAAATGCCTGCTGATCTCAAGACCGTTTTGGAGGAAGCCGTTAAAACTGTTAATTATATCAAGGCCCGTCCACTGAATTTCCGAATATTTGCAGCTATTTGTGACGAGATGGGCAGTGATCACCATCAACTACTTCTGCACACCGAGGTCCGCTGGCTGTCCCGAGGAAAGGTACTCACTCGTCTTTTAGAGTTGCATGATGAGGTGAGAATTTTTTTACTGGACTCAAAGTTTGAACTTTCACATCGCTTCGGTGATTTTCAGTGGCTTGCCAAATTGGCATATATGGCAGATATTTTCGATCACTTGAATGGTTTCAATCTGCATCTTGAGGGAAAATCAGTGACATTCTTTCATGTGCAGGACAAAATAGAAGTGATGATCAAGAAAACGGAGATGTGGGCCAAACGACTTGAGCAGTCAAATTACGACTCGTTTGTGAATCTGTCTGATTTTTTGGTCACGGAAGAGATGCAGCTTCCAAACAGTGTGAAACATATCATCAGAGAGCACCTCCAAAGTTTGAAAATAAACCTACGCAAGTACTTCCCTGTGCCTGACACAAAATTCAACTGGATACGAAATCCCTTTGCGAGCCTTGATGATGACATCCTCGCAAGCCTGACCTCGACAGACCAAGACAGCCTTGTGGAACTGTCCTGTGACAGTGCTTTAAAGCAGGATTTTTCTCGGCAATACCTGACTGACTTTTGGCTGAAAGTTGCTTCGGAATATCCAGCACTGTCCGACAAGGCAGTAAAGTTTCTAATGCCTTTTCCCACTCTAGCGAAACTGGAGTTTTTGCGCTTGTCGCATTGAAGACCAAATACCGGAATAAACTTCACGTTGAACCAGATCTCCGATTGCGATAGTCATCGCTGGAACCTGACATCCAGCGTTTGACGTCTGCGAAACAACATCAGCCTTCTCATTAGGTAAGTGTTATCTTTTCCCCACTGGTAGGCCTACTGCAGGTAAATGTGCTGTGACGAGTGCAATGTATTTGTGAGTGAGCATAATAAATGATTAGAAACAGCTGCATTTTCAATACCTGTTGATATATAAGTTTGACTCCCGTCAGCCATAGGCGATGTTAAAAATGTTGAAACGGCTAGTGGTCCGCAAAAGCTTTTGATGACGATGTAGTGGTCCGCATAAAGGAAAAGGTTGGGAACCGCTGCTGTAGAACATAAGAAATATTCCATGTCCAGGTACACATTTCTAGTGAAACTTGTGGCAAGGTTTGGGAAATGCTGGTGTCATTTAATAAAAGATGAGGGTCGGGGTTTTCCTTTTCGACACTTGACAGCTCGCGATTTTCTGCCCATTCAGTGTAATTGTCCTGTCCGGGCCAATATTTATCTCTCAGTCAACATAACAAAAACAGTTTATCTTGTTATTATCACATTGCTGTTTGTGGGAGCTTGCTGTGTGCAAATTGGCTGCCTGCGTTTCCTACATGACAACAGTGACTACACTTCAAAAGTACTTAATTGGCTGTAAAGCGCTTTGAGACATCCGGTGGTCATGAAAGGCGCTATATAAATGCAAATCTTTCTTTTCTTTCTTTTAATGGTGGAGCTGGTGAGTGCAGAAATGGAAAACCCAAACCCTTGAACTATGCCTTTGATCCAAAGATCAAGTTGGTTAGTTTCTTTGATTAATGAGCAGCATTGATTATTTGATGTCAAAGAATTAGTTTGTCCTATTGCAATATTTTGTTTGATTGATAGAGCCATGCAGTGTTTATATTATTTTTTAGGATGTGGGCATCGGTGACAAGGCCAGCATTAATAGTAACCCCACTATTTAAAAAAGGAGGGAGAGAGAAAACAGGGAACTACAGACCGGTTAGCCTAATATCAGTAGTAGGGAAAATGCTAGAGTCTATTATAAAGGATGTGATAACAGGACACTTAGAAAATATCAATGGGATTAGACAAAGTCAACATGGATTTATGAAAGGGAAACCATGTTTGACAAACCTACTGGAGTTTTTTGAGGATGTAACTGGTAGAATAGATAGGGGAGAGCCAGTGGATGTGGTGTATTTGGATTTTCAGAAGGCCTTTGATAAAGTCCCACATAAGAGTTTAGTGTGCAAAATTAAAGCACATGGGATTGGGGGTAATATACTGGCATGGATTGACAATCGGTTAACAGACAGGAAACAGAGAGTAGGAATAAATGGGTCTTTTTCGGGGTGGCAGGTGGTGACTAGTGGGGTACCGCAGGGATCAGTGCTTGGGCCCCAGCTATTCACAATATATATCAATGATTTGGATGAGGGAACCAAATGTAATATTTCCAAGTTTGCTGACGACACAAAACTAGGTGGGATTGTGAGTTGTGAGGAGGATGCAAAGAGGCTTCAAGGCGATTTAGACAAGTTGAGTGAGTGGGCAAATACATGGCAGATGCAGTATAACGTGGATAAATGTGAAGTTATGCACTTTGGTAGGAAAAACAGAAAGGTAGAGTATTATTTAAATGGTGATACATTGGGAAATGTTGATGTACAAAGGGACCTGGGTGTCCTTGTACACCAGTCACTGAAAACAAACATGCAGGTGCAGCAAGCAGTTAGGAAGGCAAATGGTATGTTGGCCTTCATTGCAAGAGGATTTGAGTACAGGAGCAAGGATGTCTTACTACAGTTATACAGGGCCTTGGTGAGACCACACCTGGAGTACTGTGTGCAGTTTTGCTCTCCTTACCTAAGAAAGGATATACTTGCCATAGAGGGAGTGCAGCGAAGGTTCACCAGACTGATTCCTGGGATGGCAGGACTGTTGTATGAGGAGAGATTGGGTCGACTAGCCCTGTATTCACTAGAGTTTAGAAGAATGAGAGGGGATCTCATTGAAACGTATAAAATTCTGACAGGGCTAGACAGACTGGATGCAGGGAGGATGTTTCCCCTGGCTGGGGGGTCTAGAACGAGGGTTCACAGTCTCAGGATACGGGGTAGGACATTTAGGACTGAGATGAGAAATTTCTTCACTCAGAGAGTGGTGAACCTGTGGAATTCTCTACCACAGAAGGCTGTGGAGGCCAAGTCACTGAATTTATTTAAGGAGATAGATAGATTTGTAGACACAATAGGCATCAAGGGGTATGGGGAGAGAGCGGGAATATGGTATTGAGATAGAGGATCAGCCATGATCGTGTTGAATGGCGGAGCAGGCTTGAAGGGCCGAATGGCCTACTCCTGCTCCTATTTTTTTATGTTTCTATGTTATTGCCCATCCTTAATTGCCCTTGAGAAGGCTGTGGTGAGCCGCCGCCTTGAACCGTGTGGTGAAGGTACTCCCACAGTGCTGTCAGGGAGGGAGTTCCAGGATTTTGACCCAGCAACGATGAAGGATCGGTGATATATTTCCAGGTCAGGATGGTGTGTGACTTAGAGGGGAACTTGGAGGTGTTGATGTTCCCATGCGCCTGCTGCCCTTGTCCTTCTAGGTGGTAGAGATCACGAGTTTGGGAGGTGCTGTCGAAGAAGCCTTGGTGAGGTGCTGCAGTCACTACAAAGATTTCTAAATTCGAGTACGCTCTTTGACCAATTGAAGATTTTCTCATTATTGGGTAAATCCACTGCTCCTGCATGGCCAGTGGGAATCTGCATTCAATGGGAGGTGGGTCGCTAATAGTACAACACTATACCTCCAATTCTATGAGCTGTGGGAGCACAGATTGGTGAATCTCCTCATATATGCATGTTTATATGTATTGTACTTTAATATTTGCCACTTTTTTGTGCTTCATATTACCTACCTAATTGTAAATAAAGAGAATAGTTGTAGTCCAAAAAACATGCAAAACTCTTCTGCCCGTATCCTAACTTGCACCAAGTCCCATTCACCCATCGCCCCTGTGCTCACTGGCCTACCTTGCTTCTTGTCCAGCAACACCTCGATTTTAAAATTCTCATCCTGGTGTTCAAATCCCTCCATGGCCTCAACCCTCCCTATCTCTGTAACCTCCTCCCGCCCTACAACCCCCCAGGAAGTCTGCGTTCCTTAAATTCTTGCCTCTTGCACATCCCAGATTTCCTTTGCCCCACCACTAGCGGCCATGCCTTAAGCTGTCTGGGCCCAAAGCTCTAGAATTCCCTTGCTAAACCTCTCCGCCTCACTCTCCTCCTTTAAGACGCTCCTTAAAACCTACCTCTGTGACCAAGCTTTTGGTCACCTGTCTTAATATCTTCATGTGTAGCTCAGTGACAGTTTTTGTTTGTTAACGCTCCTGTGAAGCGCCTTGGGATGCTTTACTACGTTAGAAGTGCTATATAAAGGCGAGTTGTCATTGTTAGTCTGTAAACCTCTGATTTGTGTGCAATATCTTCCATTTCAAAGTATGTTTAATAGAGCAGCAAGAAAGAAATAACTTGTTTCTAAAACACCTTTCAAGACCTCAAGACACCGCACTGTCTTTTACAACCAATGAAGTGTAGCCACTGTTGAAATGTATGGAACCGCGGCAGCCAATTTACACACAGCAAGGTCCCACAAACAGCAGAGCTAAATGACCAGAAAATCTGTTTTAATGAGATATATTAAGAACATCAAGCATGCAGTTCTTTGAGGTCAGTTTATAGAAAATATACCATTTCTGGATCATAGTGGACAAGGTATACTAACAGCAACTGCAATTAGGCTATTGAAAGAGAAAACAGGTCTATAAATAAAACTAAAATTAACAAAATTCTACTTTGTTCTCCACCACGACCTTTTGCATCTAATTGCGTGAGGAAACGGAATGTAATGCAGCATACAGCAACAACTTGTATTTATATAGCACCTTTCTTTTAAAAAGTCCAAAAGTGATTCACAAGAGTATTATAAGACAAAGATTTGACACATAAACCAACATTCCTATACAAAAAAAATAAGCAAATTTGATAATTTTATTAGAAAATTGGGTGGAGGAGCAAATATCGTCGATTTTTGCCGCTGTGGCCGATGGTGGCGTTGTGTTGTGTTTATCGTCACTCTGGAATTATTTCAGGACTTGCTCCTCCTGCTGGTGGGTTCTCAGTATTTCTGGCAACGACTTCCCTTGGCTGTATCACCAATAGAGTGAGAAGCCGATAAAGTGCATGCAAGTGGCAAGTGTGATGTAATTTTAAAGTTGAAAATCACTTTTAACAATCCCCACTGATTGCTGTGCAACATATATAGGAATCCTGCATTATTACTCCCCCCCCTCCCATTGAAGGAACGTTCTCAAGACAAAATCAAAGCGCAGAGACAGGTGACAGATGTCATGGCTTCTTTTTTTTTTAAATTGCCCCATCCCAATTTTCTTTCCACCTCTCCTGAAGGTGCTGAGGTACATCGTTAACTTCCCCCTCCCAACCTCTCAATCAACGTATGTCTTCAGCCATTTTACATTACTGGTAACAACGTTCATTCTTTGTGAAATATGGATATGTACTTAAATAATTAAACAATATAGATGAACTGCCACGATACTATCATTCCACAAATTAAAAAAATGAATCAATAAAGTGCAATAGTAGCTGCTTTAAAAATATCTTCACCAGCTATAACTTTCATACCAAACTCTAGATTCAAATTACTCACATATGCTAGTATCCCATATTAAAAGTTTCAAATATCTGATACATGTGCGCGCTTTGCTTTCATAAATCTGTAACCAACTACCAACTCTGTTTTTTCAGAATTCCATTTGATTCTATGTCTGGGGATCTCAGCTCGAATACACGGTGTTTCGAGTCATCATTTGCTGTCGGGAAGTGCAGACGACAGGTGAGGCATTTATTACTCAGGAGGGACATGTGTGAGGAGGGCTCACCTGAATAGCTCTTTGTGGCTGGTTTCAGAGCTGCATTGGTCGAGGTCCGGGGGAGATCGCCCAACGAACCTCTTGGCAGAGAAGAAACCGCCGGCACACTCCAAGCAGAAGAAAGCCAAGTCCATCTGTTCAAACTGCTCTTTTTTAGTCCACATCAATGGCATAACTTAACAAATGATAAATTGACTACAGTTGCTATAGGAATAATAGTCCAACCACCATACAATTTTTTAAAGAACTAAAATGATTGGACTGAAAAGAAAAAAGAAAGGAAAGACTTGTATTTATATAGCACCTTTCACGACCACCGGACGTCCTAAAGCGCTTTACAGACAATGAAGTACTTTTTGAAGTGGAGTCACTGTTGTAATGTAGGAAACGTGACAGCCAATTTACGCACAGCAAGCTCCCACAAACAGCAATGTGATAATGACCAGATAATCTGTTTTTGTGATGTTGATTGAGGAGTAAATATTGGCCAGGACACTGGGGAGAACTCCCCTGCTCTTCTTCGTCCACCTGAGAGGGCAGACGGGACCTCAGTTTAACATCTCACCCAAAGATGGCTGATACATAACATCACAGTGCCACTTGCACCCAGAGACACTCACCATCAGAGCATAAAGCAAATACCCACCAGCGTCAAAAATCGAGTAAATTCGGACGCACGTGTGTTACGCACATAATTTTGCTATGTCCTAATTTCTGCAATCTTTTATGTTGCCTATCGATCCCTGCATCCAAATGCATCTCGCTCATTATAATGGCTCTGTCCCCTAAAGAGCCATACAGGGGGGTTTTTCTACAAACGAGCTGGTTCAAAACAGGTGTAAATTACACACAGTAGGAAGCAAAGGGGGGAATTTTAACCCCCAATAAACAGGTGGGTTGGGGTCAGGTGGGAGGTTAAAGAGTTAAGAATCTGAATCCCGACCCCAACCACTTCCAGTTTTAACAGGGGCGGGACAGGGACAGGCAACCAACCTGCTCGCAGGACGCGGGTTGGCATTTTAAATATTATAATGAGGCTCCATGCCTCACAGTGAACCACCATTTTAAATTTAACTCTGGGCGGGCATGTTTCCCATGCCTCGGGAAACACGCCAGCTAAAAGGAGGCGAGGACTGCTGGATCCAGCATTCCTGCCTCACCAACCCCCGCGATCAGACACTCTCCGACCCTTCCGATCTCACCTCCCCCCCCCCCCACCCCACCCTGAGGCCTCCGACCTCCGCCACGAGACCTCTGATCTCCGATCCCCCCTCCGGCCCCCGATTACCTTCCGACCTCCCCCGCGCCAGCCCCCAATCACCCTCTGGCCTTTCGACCTCCCCCCTCTGGCCCCCGATCACTTTCCCACCTTCCCCCTCTGGCCCCTGATCCCCCTCCAGCCTCCAATCCCCCTCCGGCCTCCAATCCCCCCCACCTGATCCCTTCCTCCATCCAGTCTGCGGCCTAGTGCAGGCCTACCCACCCGACAGCCAGCCAGCTTCTCCATCTGGCTGGCTGCGGGCGGGAATCAGTGATTCTAAATTCCAATTAGGCCCTGTCGTTAAATTCGGGTTTCCCGACCGCTTTCCAGCGCCCCGCTCCCTTCCCGCCTCAAAATTAAAATTCCGGCCTAAGTCATTTTTCTGGTGTTTTGTGATTTTTAAGCAATTTTTTAAATTTATCCCCACTGAGACCTGCATTGTATTTTGTTTCTTTGAACGCAATTTTGTGGTATCAGTGAGAGTCAAATGAAAAATTGAAAATCGTCCACGATTGCATGTTCTTAAATGTGCTGGCCTGGAGTTTCTGTTAGGTTGCGATGGTTCCTCGCTCAAAATCGGCCAAAGCAGCGCAAAAGATCGAGGAATTTCAAGCGCAAATTATGTTCAGCGTAAATCGAGTTTCCGCGATCTTTTGCCCCGCCCACAAAACTGGCCACGCCCCCGGATCGAATTAATCACCATGGCGAGTTTCCGCTCATTACGCCTGTTTACGGGTCTTTGAAGAGGCTCTTAAAATTAAGCTGCTTTTTTTTGGTGCAAGGACACCTAATAGGCACCTATTAAAAGCTTTTAAATATAATTTTTATTTTAGTTTACTAAGAAACTGACTACTGTACACCAATGAAACTAGTAAATGTTTCTGTACAGTTTTTTAAAGTCATTTTCAGTTATTTAAAATCGGGTTACTCACAGGTGGTGGACTAGACGCTCTGATTAAAAAATGCTTATTTTTGGTGATAAACCTATTTTCAGCTGTAGTAATCAAGCTGCACCAGGTTACCACTCTTAAATACATCAAGGAATATTTTTAAAGCAAATTTAAAAAAAAAATTACGTTCTAAAATGCTACTCGATTGCGCTGGTTCATGAGAGTTTTTATGTTCGCCGATAGGTAATTGAGTTTGAGCAGAAATTTGAGCAAATAATTCACTTTGCAAAACTAGCCCAATTTTGAGCGCAAAGCAGAAACTCTTGGCTGCTGTGCCTAATGTGCATGAATGATGATCAGATGGGTTTTTTTGTTAGAGAGCCAATCTTATAATTATTTTTGGGGAAAAGTTTTGTGCCCAACATGATGAGAGACGTTAAGCCTGGGGAATGTAGGGGTAAAAATTCGCTGGGGCGCTAATTTTAACGCCCCGAAAAAGTTAGCGCCCCCGCGGCCGATTTTCCCAGTTAACGCCCCGAGAGGGAGGTGCGCCCCATGTCCCTCTTGGGGCGCTGCGAGCCAATATCGCGGCGCTACGTGCCGCGGTACTGCAGGCCTTCCTCCCCTTCTTAAAGGGGAGGGGCCTGGCACAGCGCGTCCCGGCGCCCAGCTGGGTCACCAGGGATCGGGAGAGCCGGCGAACGAGCCCTGCACTCAAGAGGAGTGACGGGCTCATGGAGCGCAGCCGGCACCCCACGGGGGGGCTTCACGGGCGCCGGGGGCAGGTGCTGGCAGGCGCCCGCCACCTCCCCTTTAACTAGCGCCGCCCAGGCCGCAAGTAGGCTCCCCTGACCCCGGCGGATATAGCGTCCGGCGATAAGTCCGGGGGCGCCACCCGATATTACAGCCGGGGCGCTGCACACGGCGATTACGCTGAATTTTGCGGGAGGCGTTAGCGGCGCCGCGCCCAGGCGCTAGTTGATTTGTGCCCTGTTAGCGCAAATCAACCGAATTTAGCCCCCGTAATATTTTTGTTTTAGGCACCCTATGTCAGTATCAAGCATTCCCAGGTCAGGTATTACAATAGGGTTAGATGTAAAGTAAATCTCCCTCTACTCTCCTCAATCAGTGTGCCTGAATCCTGACCTCACAAGAGCATCACATACAGCACCAGTATAATATTTTTCCACTTCCCCCATGAGCCGTCCACTGTGAGTGAGATTGTTAGTGCCAATTAGTGAGGAATCGGGGCAGTTCTGTATTGTGGACCATACTCACTGGGAAATCAAGCTGCTCATTTCACATAATGACTGAAAAGGCTTTCATCCCAGCAGTCTGGGATCGATTGGAACCCGCAGCCCAGAGGTGAAAGTCTCGCACAGAATATCTTCAACAAATACACTAAGCAATAGAATGTATTCTGTGGAAGCAGGAAAAAGATCTGAGGTTGCAATTTTTGCATCACTTCTGAAAGCCCAAAAAGACCTGGAGGACTTTTGTGCTGGATTGTCAAAAGGCAAACCAGCGCCTTCCGCGACTCATCCAACCACCCCAATTACAATTTGGGCCTCAACGTAAATGGGGAGGAAACCCATCGGATCCACGTTCCGCCCTAAATTCCTGCCACTGGTGTCCTCTCTCATGCTAGGAATTTCAGCCCCCCAGAACTTAAATACTGCAGCAGTCATTTCTTTTTTTCCCCATTTCTCCACCACAACCACCTATTCATTAAAATATGAGGCTAAGTTTTCCTATCCCTCAAACCATGATACAGAAGCTGCTGAGAACCAGAAAACCTGGCTAATATCGGTTCAACCGGATGTGTGGCACTTTAGTGCCAAGTGCAATTTTCCAGATATGGTTAGTTGGATTGTAGCCAGAAAAGGAAGCATCACTTTATTTAAATATTATAATACAGTTAAAGCGAGACTGATTTCGTTAATTGTTCTCTCTCCTCAGGTACTGTGTCCATCCCCTTCAAATCTGCCGTCATCACCCCCCTCCTCAAGAAACCTACTCTTGACCCCTTTGTTCTTGCAAATCACCACCCTATCTCCAACCTCCCTTCCCTCTCCAAAGTCCTTGAACATGCTGTCACCTGCCAAATCCATGCCCACCTTTGCCGCAACTCCATGTTTGAACCCTTCCAATCAGGTTTCTGTCCCAGCCAGCACAGCACGGAAAAGACCCTTATCAAAGTCACAATTGACATCCTATGTGACTGTGACCATGGTAAACTATTCCTCCTCATCCTTCTTGACCTGTTTGCAGTCTTTGACACATTTAACCACACCATCCTCCTCTAGCGCCTCTCCTATATTGTCCAGCTGGGTGGGACTGCACGCGACTGGTTCCATTCCTATCTATCCAGTCGGAGCCAGAGAATCACCTACAATGGCTTCTCTTCCTGCTCCCGCACTGTTACCTCTGGAGTCCCCCAAAGACATATCCTTGGCCCCCTCTATTTCCTATCTACGTGCTGCCCCTCGGCGACATCATCGAAAAGGACAACATCAGGTTCCACATGTATGCTGATGACACCCAGCTCCGCCTCACCACCTCTCTCAACCACTCCACTGCCTCTGATTTGTCACTCTGCTGGTCCGACATCCAGTATTGCATGAGCAGGTATTTCTTCTAATTAAATATTGTGAAGACCAAAGCCATTGTCTTCGGTCCCTGCCACAAACTCCGCTCCCTAGCCACTGACTCTAACCCTCTCCCTGGCCACTGATTGAGGCTGAACCAGACTGTTTGCAACCTTGGAGTCCTATTTAATGCTGAGCTGAGCTTCCGACCCCATATCCACTCCATCACCAAGACCACCTACTTCCACCACCGTAACATTGCCCGACTCCGACCCTGCCTCAGCCCATCTGCTGCTGAAACCCTCAACATGCCTTTGTTATCTCTAGACTTGACTATTGCAATGCTCTCCTAGCCGACCTCCAACCTTGCACCCTTCATAAACTTGAGCTCATCCAAAACTCTGCTGCCCGTATCCCAACTTGCACCAAGTCCCTTACTTCCCAAGTATTATCTATCTTTTTATACACCTTAATTAACTTTACATTTGTGGCCTTCTGCTGCTCCAGAGCTAGACTGCCCACACCCACCATCGGGTCAGCAACTATAGCTGCAGGATCTGAAACAGCTATTTGCAATGACCCTGGGGAACTGACTCCACAGGCTATAGGTCAGCAAGGAGCCAGTTGCAGATCTGCGGGCAACTGCTCCAATTACACCTGAAGCCAACTTGCCAGTGGCAGTCAAGGTCAACTCCTCTCTTAACAGTTTTGCCACCACCTTATGCCACGCACTGCTGGCCTCTGGGGAGGGTGCCCTGGAGTGGTAAACACCCACCCCTCATGCAGCAACACCTCCAATTCACACAGGAGGTTTGGGTGCTGTGCTGGTGCATCACGTACCAACACACTATTTCTGCCTCCACATTCATTTTGCCTTCTCTTGGGTTTTGCCAGCTACTTCTTTTGCACCACACAGACTTTGGAAAAGGCTGATAAATACCTGGGAAATATGTGCACATTTAAGAAAGGCTAAAACAATTTTCACCTCATCTCTTTCAGTTTTCCAGAAGCCCTTTAAGGGGTGTGATTCATGTCATTTCCTGCCACTGCCCATTTTGAAAATCTCCCAGTGGCAGGCCCAAAATCGGCTGGGGGCGCACTTGAATATTTAATGAAGGCTGCTCATGGAAAGTCCAGGGAGGTCAGCGCTGCTCCAAATCAGCAAACATTGTGTTCACTGCTGCATTGCAGTGCTGGGTTGTAGCTGATGTAGAACATATATGCTATAGTGTAGCACCTGTAATTTAAAGGTGAATTCTAGTACATTGGAGTTCTAATCTATTCTTTTTTGACACCATTTGATCCCTGATAAGAGCAACTCTCGCTTCGGTAAAACTGATTTGACGACAGCGTTAAGGGAATTTCTATGATTTGGCGATCCCAGCAAGGAGTGGAACTTGCAGGCGTTTCCCGGGATGTACCCCTTGCCGGAACCACTCCCCATGAGGAACGGAGAATCACAGAATCGGCCCCAAAGCTCTACTGCACTGTAAAAATGGATACAGATTTCATCCGAATCCTTCAGTGTGGCTGTTTCTCATCTTCGTTCTCTTAAATGTGAAAAAACACCCCCCAAAAATAAAATAAGCAAACAAATAATGATTTGGAAGAGATTTTTGTGTTTCAAGATAAAACTGAAAAGAAAATTCAAAGCTCAGAGGATAAGTTCCTTTAGTCCACAGAATCCAGTCAAGTTTATTTTCAGCTGTCAGCCTGCCTTAGATGGGTTTTATTTCCTGCAAAAAAAACAAAACAAAGTTACTGTTACTTCTACTACTCGGTACCACCAGTGTGGTGACATACAGGCTTGATGTATAATTTCCCTGGCTGTAATAATTCAAAAGCTACTCGCAGATCTCCAGAGGCACTGACCACGGTATGTTGGAGAATGGACTAGGGCCGATTTTAAGGGCCCCCGTCTGGTGTAAACGGGGCGATAGTGGCCTGACAATGGTATTGGATCACTTTACACTGCTGCTCCAGCCACTGCTATCTTGGTAGGATCCTGAGATGTGCGGCCAAAGCACCCGCCAGTTTCAGGTGGGAGGCCACTTGTAATACGCAAATCGGGATCCTATAACATACGTAGAACCCCGATTGCAATTCTGATGTACAAATGGACACAGTGGGCTGGATTTTCATTGACCCGTGGAGGCGGGTTTGGAGGCGTGTGGGGGGTTAAAATTGCAAAAACTGGCGGGCGGGCACAAGTCCGCCTCCATCCCGCCTCCACGCAATTTTGATGAAATCGTGTCTGCTGGTCCCGCCTGCGTCCCGCCTTTAAGAGACGGGATAGGCTGTTAAGGCCCTTAACAAGCACTAAATTGGCTCTATAATGCCATTTTGAAAGGCCTTTGTGATTTTAACCCTTGTTCTACGTGAAGCACGCCTGCTGTGAAACACGATTGTGAAACCTGGCGGGAGCACATTTGGATAGCTGACTATCAGTGGCTGCGCTGACTATCAGTGGCTGGCTGGCATCTGGGAGCGGTAGAGCAAAAAAAATTCTCTCTCTCTCTCTCTCTCTCTCTTCATTTTGCCTCCAGGTCCTTTCACAGCAAAGGCCAGGCAGTCTCTGAAGACCTTCAATGCAGCAGCAATGATGACATCATCAGAGGCGACTTTCAGACTGAAAACACTAATTGGTCATGGGTTCCCACATGCTGGAACTCAATTGCCCAGTTAGGTGAAAATTGCATCAATCTCCCACATCCAATTGCAGTCGGGTGGATAACACGAAAAGCGGATAACACGACCCCAACCCGCCCCAGTATCAAAATCCAGCCCAGTGTGTCACACAGGCTCCGCCTATTTGCACCAGGCACTGAAGAGCCTAACCAGCAGTCCTTAAAGGGCCGGGGGCCACTCAGAAAGCAGCCAAAGTTTCTTTTTAACTTTTATTTTTGTGGGGTCAGGAAAAGGGGGTGTAATTGACACTACATCATTTTCAGGCTTCTATTCTCTCATTTAAGCCAGGCAGGGGGCCCTTAAAGTCAACCCTAACGTTTTCATCCTACTTACTACAATCAGTGTCACAGGAGATCTGCTGGTAACTCTTTGAATAGGTGTTATTCTGCTGCTAAGGTGCAGCTATGTGTAACCTGGCCTGTCTCTAAGCGCTAATTGCTGTAAATAGGCACATCCTGAGGACAGACTAAATTACTGGATACATTTCTCTGTAGATTGGCAGGGTCAGAAAAAAACAATGGGAAATGACTGGCTTTCTAGTGGTAATGTTACGAGTTTGCACTCCCAGCGTGGAGCTTTGCCTGCAAAGAGCACACATCAATAGATCAGGTGCACGGTCCCATGATTTGCTGTCTGGTTGATGTCGCTTTTAAAACATTGTGGCGTGGAAGCTTACGCGTGACACCCAAAATCTGACGGCGGCGACTCAAAACTTTTATATTTACTAGCTGATCTCCCACGGCATTGACCCCGATGAGTCTGGGGATATCCTGGGGGTAATTTTCCACCTGGCTGCCTGGGCGGTGATGTGGCGGAGTGGATTGTAAAACTCACCTGATTTCATTCCAGTCAAATCAATGGAATTAAAATGGGCCGAGTTCCATAACAGGCGGGCGATCCACTCCGCCAGATTACTGCCCAGGCGGCCAAGTGGAAAAATTACTCCCATTGTTTTACAGAGACAACAGTATTACATCATGCAGCACAAAATTATTCTGCTGCTGTGTGTCTTAAGGCTGTAAACAGGCCCATCATATTGGTAGGGAAGATATTCCAGTGTCTGCCAATTAACTACCGAAAAATGTAGCCATAAACCCTTTTAACTGCAGTTCAATGCACATTGCAATACATACTCCTTCTGTATTACGAAGTGCTGGTCTAAACAGTTTTCTTCAAAGACATGGCTTTGATATTCAATATTTACCTCAACCGTATACATTCCTATTCCTTTTACTAAATATGAAGATGAATGGCCAAAGCTTTTATTCCAGCTCAGCAAATTGTTGTAAATACTTTTTAAAAATTTGGTTACTCACTATAGGACGAGTTAACTTTGGGTTGTGATAAAACAGATCTGATTAATTCAGATGAATCAACAGATGGCTATTTCAAGTCGTCTGCTGTGGTGTGGCTGCTTGAAGTTTCTGTGAAGAGAAAAGTTATTGTTGATGTTAATGTTAAGTTCCCAGGAATGGAAAATGGACTGTCACAAGGAGCACCAGTACTTCCTGAAGGGTTTTTTTTGGGCATGTTTTGAAGACTCATAACTCAAAAGTGCCACCCACCTTAGATTTTTTGATTTTTGCGCTCAATTTGAGGCTGTATGGCAAGGCTTTCAATTGATGTTGCACCTTGAATGTATGCCGTGCTGAAGTATGGTTATGCATAGTAAGCAATAATGTTGTATGGTTGTGTGAGGGCTTGGTCTGGACCTGTAGTAAATGTAGAAGAGGTTGACATGCAATACTTTGTGGCATGCATGCCATCTATCTCACAAATGGTACTGTTGGCTAGTGTTATCTTGGTGGCTCCCTTAATATGTGCTATCTTTTTCTGTAATAGAAACAGAAAATCCTGGAAATACTCAGCAGGTCAGGCAGCATCGTTGAGAGAGAAACAGAGTTAACATTTTCAGGTTGATGACCCTTCGTCAGAACTGGAAAAAGTTAGAGATGTAACAGGTTTTCAGCAAGTGCAGGGGCAGGGAAAGGAGGGAGGGGAGGAAAGAACATAAGGGAAGGCCTGTACAATCATACCTGTTGTCATTTAATCTCGCCTGCCTTCCACCCGATCACAGACCTTCCCTTTCGTTCTTTCCTCCCCTCCCCCTTTTCCCTGCCTCTGTACTTGCTTAAAACCTGTTACATCTCTAACTTTTTTCCAGTTCTGACGAAAGGTCGTCGACCTGAAACGTGGGGGGTGATTTTATCAATGGGGACGTGATGGAGGCGGGACTGCTGCTTGTCGGGTTTTAGTCCCGCCTCCATCGACGTCTGGCCAACCCACGCTATTTTCCCTTGATTGACCTTGTTAAGCCCGCCCAGCGGGCTTAGCAGGCCAATTAAGGGAAAGCCGGTGAAAGAGAACGTCAGCGTATGACGTTTCATCTGTCAAAAATTTTTGACAGATGAATTGTTATTGTTTGACAGCTTTGAGAAGCTGTCAAACACTGACAATCTCTGTTCTTTGGTGAGTCCTTGTACTCAAGACTCACCAAACCTCTTTCCTGAGCAGAAATCAGATGGCTGTTGCATCGGAGAATGCAGCAGCCATTCTGTCATCTCTGCCGTGGCGATGAGGCAGCTCCGCAGCCTAAAGGGATGAAGCCTGGAGGAAGAAGCAAAGGTAAGTAATCTTATTAAAACACTTTAGACTCACCTCACACACTTGCCTCTCCACACTTGCACTCATCACTCACCTGCACACTGGACATTTCAGCCCCTCCGACCCCCGCAGACCCACAGCTCGCCTCGCTGACTCTGGTGAGGTTCAGAGCCATCGGGAAGCCCACACTTTAGGGCTCAAAATAGGGATTAGCCAAAAAACTGCCTGTTAACTACCTGTTAACAGGCAGTTAATTGGCACTAATCCCCTTCCCGCCTCGAGGAGACGGGACCCGCCTCCTGGGAAGATGGCACGGAGGTGGGTTGGGGGCGGGATGGGTACCTGCTCCCAGATTCTGCCATTTTCCCGGCAGTCCCGCCTCCATACCCGCCTCCCCAGGGCTGGCAAAATCGCCCCCGTTAACTCTGTTTCTCTCTCCACAGATGCCGCCTGACCTGCTGAGTGTTTCCAGCATGTTCTGTTTCTATTTCAGATTTCCACCCACCCACGGTATTTTGCTGTTCTATCTTTTTCTGTATCTGTTCCCAGGCAGTTTACATGGTTTTGAGCCTGGTCACCATCTTCTGCCAGGCATGCTGCCCTCTTGTCTTCTGGGGAAGATGTCCTGGCATGGCAAAGAGGGTAAACCTTTTTGAGGCCACCTCATGAAGCAGCACCTCCACTTCGCCAGTCATCAAACAAGGCTTGTGTGCGATGCCGCTTAATCACTTGCCCACAGACATAGTTCCCCGTCTCCAAATTTGTTTTACTTTTCCCTTGACTTTTGGCAGCCACATCATTCTCCCCACAAAGCCTTTGGAAGGGTTGACAAATATTTTAAGACTAGCGGTACCCATTGGAATGGCTGAAATGCTTTTGCTCCTTTATGTGTACCTTTCAGCAGCTACATCTCGTCAATCTTTTGCAGCAACCCTTTAAGGACTTCTTACTCACGTCAAATCTTGACCTCGCCCCTTCAGTGAGATCTCACCTGCACACCAATGCTCTCTTGCGCGGCTGTGCAGTAATTTGCAAGGTAGCGCGCAGGCCACTCACAAATTTTTCCATTTGAAATACCGCAGAAATTTAAAGCGCATTGAAATAAACAGGGCGCGCACAACAAAGACAATTTAAAGGGAACATTGCTGCACACACAAACTAGGCAGGGAGCTTGTCAGTCTTATGTAAATGGGAACATTCTGTAAAATCACACAGGCTCAGTCTTTGGCAGAAACAACAAGCCTAACACTCACTCCGAGCTGACCTCACTGCCTCTGGAAAATTGGCACTTTAGTTAAGAATTTGCTGGAAGAACTATGAACCCTTAACAGTCAATCAAGCTTATGTAGGGTAGATTGCTGACTTGCTGTACAATGTCTTGCCTATGTTATTACTGCAGTGAATCATTTTATTTAATAAATAAATCTAAATATTAGTCAGCAGGGGTGAAATTGGATAGCGTGAAAAAACGGACGCGGGCACTGCGATGTGAGATGTGCCTGTTCAAGGAGTGCAGTCAGCATGTCAACTTTGTGCTGACTGCTAATTATAATGATTGTACAGCACAGCCAGGCGCTGAACACCCTGCTGACAGGCTGTGCGCTCAGCAGGGGGCCAAAGATCGCGTTGTTCGAGCAAGGCTGGCTTTACTTAAAGCTAGCCTGCTCCTCTTAAAGGCAGTCTGCACCTCTTAAAGGTGAGCTGCCTTCTGCTGATGAAAAATGGTAAAAGTGCTTCAGCACTAACCCAAGTGGTTCAACAGGCCAGGGAAAGGGCACCCAGGGTCTCGGACGCAGCTCTCCAGCTTTGTGCAGAGGGTGAACACTGCAAGAGAGGTCCTCTACCCACACGGGCCAGGAGGCCCTCCAGAAAGAAGGATGTGGGACCAGATCACCGAGGCCGTCACTGACAGCAGTGTTACCCCCATGACCTGACTCCAGAACACAAAGAAGCTTCAAGACCTCAGACCAGTGGTCAAGGTCAGTGAATACATCCTGAAAAGTCGTCTCCTACCAACTGCACCACTAGCCTCACACACTGCTCAATGCACGACGCCCCCCCCACCCCCCCCCAATCACTCACCTACCAACAATCTGCACCAAACACGAGGCACACCTCACATTCCTAGCTTCACCTCACCCCCTTGGAGGAGCTGGCCATTCTTGGCAGGGACATGGCTGAGCCCTTGGTGAGTGGCGGGGCTGAAAGAATACGAGATGCTTGGTATCCTCATATGTTATCCTCCTTCTCTCATGCACCTCTTGCTTTCCTGCCCTCCCTTTACCACAACTCCACCCTTGTGCCTTCCTCATTTCACACACCCAAAAAATGCAGGCTTCCCAGCCAGTGGTTGGCCAAGAAGAGGGAAAGGAAAGTGAAGAAGAAGAAGAAGAAGAAACACCGTCACTTGATTTCACACTCCCAGCCACCAGCTCCTCAAGGTTATCCTGCAAGGCCATTTGCAGTGTCCCCCCACTGAAAGTCAGCAGCCTTCCATCAGCCATGCTGCAGCCACTGGGGTAGCCCTGCATGACATCAGTAGGATAGGCAAAGGCACAGACACAAGACAGTCACTAAGGGAATGCATAAGGGCGATGAGTTGATTTCTTGATGTCATATTGGATGGATAGATGTATAAAGTTGGATTGGAAAGTTTGCTTTGTGGTGGCTTTTATTTCAGCATTGTGGCCAAGAGGATGCTGTGATGGTCAGCAACAGAGCGAAGGTAAGGTGTGGGACATATGTTGAAAGGGGAATTGGGGTTGTGGTCACTGGGACCGCAGGCAGATGATTCCATCCCGGATATCACGGCCAGAAAGGTGCAGTCTGGGTTGCATCCTTCCTTCTGCTTCCTTCTCTTCTGTGTCTTCCTCTTCTGCGTCTTCCTCGTCTGCGTTTTCCTCTTCCCTCTGCGAGTGGATGCTGTAAATCTGAAATAAAAGCATAAATTGCTGGAAATACTCAGCAGGTCAGGCAGCATCTCGCCCTGAAACGTTAACTCTGGGTCTCTCTCCACGGATGCTGCCTGACCTGTTGAGTATTTCTAACATTTGGGGGGAAAAATTCGGTTCCTTTGCGTCTCCCGTTAGCGCCCTAAGAGGGCGCTAACGGGGCGCAAAACAACTTGCGCCCGTGCGCGGCGCCGCTAGCACTGCTAGCGCCTCCATCAAAATTTAGCGGGAGGTTAGCGGCGGCGGTAACCGGTAGAGCCCTGCGCCGCTGGCAATTATGTCATCGCTGTGCGCAGCTCCCCGCTCGTGCCCCGGCCACGATCTTCGGGAGCGCACCCTGACTTACCGCCGGACGCTATGTTCAACGGGGTCAGGGGGGCCTACCTGTGGCCGGGGAGGCGCTATTTAAAGGCGAGGTGCGGGGCGGCCATTTTTGTTGCTGGCCGCCTGCCAGCACCTGCCTCCGCTCCCGTCCCCGGCCTCTTTACCCGCTCCCCCCCACGGAGTGCTGGCTGCGCTCCATGAGCCTGGCACTTCTCAAGTGCCGGGCTCTTTTGCCGGCACTCCCGATCCCCGGGGGCCCAGCTGGGCCCCGGGTCGCGCTGCGCAAGGCCCCTCCCTTTTAAGAAGGGGAGGAAGGCCCGTAGCACCACGATATTCCCTCACAGCGCCCCAAGAGGGAGGCGGGGCACTTCCAGTAGCGCCCCGCTTCCCTCTTGGGGTGCTACCACTCAATTTCCGTCACGGGAGGGGGGGGCGCTAATTTTTCCGGGGCGCTTAAAGTAGCGCCCCAGCAAAGTTAGCGCCTCAACTTTTAGCCCTAAAAGTTTAAATACAAACTTACCTGAAAGATATGTGTGTCCCTTTAAGAAGTGCTGACAGCATCTCTGTCAGTCTGCTGAATGCTGGGTTTTCATGGCGAGCTTAGGACCCAGCGCTAAGGTCGAGGTTCGCAGAGTGTGACGTTAAGTCGGCGTGACGTCACACTCTCCCCATTTGCATCTCCAGGGCCAGCGCTGCTATCGGCAGCATTAAGGCCCTCACCAAAATGGCGGCCATCAGTCCCGCGCCAGAGGAGGGCGTTAGAGTGGCAGCCGTCATTTTTGGCCAGGATTGTGGCACTAACTCGTGGCGTTAAGGTAGGGAATTTCTGGGTCCTGATGTTTTATTGTTCCTAACATTGTTTGTTGCAGGTGTGTTCAGAGTGGTACCCCGGTGATTCCCATTTGTCACAGGGTATGGGGTGGTGTTTCTTCCCTTGTTTAGTCACAGGACAGCCTTTAGAAGAACTGCAGCCCTTTAAGAGCTGGATATCCTGATATTCCAAACCTGACCTTTCTGCGTTTTCACTGTGTCATGTTTTGTACACAGAGTGCCGCCGTTTCATCTAAATGAACTAACCTCACTAGCACGCGGTCACTCCTCTGCACTACTGGTGCACAGTGTCTAAGGAGCAACAGACCGTTGCCAGGACAGCATTATTGGCCCCATGATTTATGCCATAAAATTCTGGTTCTCAGTAATTTACACCAGTCTCAGGGTTTACTATTATGTATATTTGTAAGGAAATAAGAACATTGTTCAATATATTGTGAATGTACTGTTATATTCCTGCTATGGAGACTGTGCAGTTGTAAGTCTTTTCTGAGTAGGTTTAAAGTTTGCATCTGGGAACACAGGAAGATTTGACCAACACCTGCTTTGACTAGATCCAGTCCCTAATCATTGTCTAAATTTGAAGATTTTATGGCCAAGCTGAAAATTTCTCTATCCATTTTAATTTCAGTCAAAACTCACACTTATGCCCAAAAACGCAATTTCCCACCTGTCAAACAACAAGCAGGAAATTTGCCAACATCTGAATGATTCCTTTCACTATTTTGTGGCAGATATTCCAATTCTGAATAGAATAGATTTTACTGTAATATTAACTTCTCAGGTCCTGCAACATTTAGGTGCAGAGTAAAGCTCACTCTGTATTGTTCCAGCAAAAACTGCCTTAAAGGGGAAGGATACTCTTTGGAAAAGTACTTTCAGTATGAAGTTCTTTCTCTTAGATGTTTCAGCTGCAGAATGTATGTCAGGATTAATTACTACCAGGATGCATTCTTACATAGGATATACGGCATAGAAATAGACCATTTGGCCCAACCAGTCCATGCCGGCGTTTATGCTCCACTCGAGCCTCCTCCCGTCTTTCCTCATCTAAATCTATCAGCATAACCCCCTATTTCCTTCTCCCTCCATATTCTTATCTAGCCTCCCCTTAAATGCATCTATACTATTCGCTTCAACCACTCCCTGTGGCAGTGAGTTCCACATTCTCACCACTCTCTGGGTAAAGAAGTTTCTTCTGAATTCCCTATTTAATTTCTTGGTGACTATCTTATATTGATGGCCTCTAGTTTTGCTCTTCCCCACAAGTGGAAACACTCTCTCTATATCTACTCTATCAAAACCATTCATAATTTTAAAGACCTCTCTTAGGTCATTCTTAAGAAGATCCAATAGTGCAGTTCACATGAGGGGCCTGATGTGCTTACCTGATATCAGGTCTGGGTTCTGTCAGTAATCATATAGAGTCATAGAGGGAAAGATTCGGTTGCTTTGCGCCTCCTGTTAGCGCCCTAAGAGGGCGTTAACGAGGCGCAAAGCTACTAGCGCCCGGGCGTGGCACCGCTAACGCCTCCCGCGAAATTCAGCGGGAGGTTTGCGGCAGTGGTAACCGTTAGCGCCCCGCAGCGCTGCGCTGCCGGCGATGATGTCATCGCCGTGTGCAGCGCCCCGCTCACACCCCGTCCGCGATCTTCGGTAGCGCCCCCTGACTTACCGCCGGACGCTATGTCCAATGGGGTCAGGGGGGGCCTACCTGCGGCCAGGGCGGTGCTAATTAAAGGCGAGGTGCCGGGCGGCTGTTTTTGTTGCTGACCGCCTGCCAGCACCTGCCCGCTTTGCCGTCCCCGGCCTTCTGTGAAGCCCCCCCCCGCGGAGTGCCGGCTGCGCACCGTGACCCCGGCACTTCTTGAGTGCCGGGCTCTTTTGCCGGCACTCCCAATCCCCGGTGGCCCAGCTGGGCCCCGGGTCGCGCTGCACAAGGCCCCTCCCCTTTAAGAAGGGGAGGAAAGTCTGCAATACCGCGGCACATAGCGCCGTGATATTCCATCGCAGCGCCCCAAGAGGGAGGCGGGGCCGCTTGCAGTAGCGCCCCGCTTCCCTCTTGGGGCGCTACCATTCAATTTCGGCCACAGGGGTGCTAATTTTTTCGAGGCGCTAAAAGTAGCGCCCCAGCGAAGCTAGCGCCCCAAAGGGGGTGCGACTCAATTTTTCCCTCATAGAGTCATAGGGGGGAAAATTGAGTAGCATCCCCTTCGGGGTGCTAACTTCGCCGGGACGCTACTTTTAGCGCCCCATAAAAATTAGCACCCCCGCGGCCGAATTTCATCGGTAGCACCCCAAGAGGGAAGCGGAACGCTACTGGAAGCGCCCCGACTCCCTCTTTGGGTGCTGCGAGGGAATATCACAGCGCTGCGGCACGTTGCGCTGCGGTACTGCAGGCCTTCCTCCCCTTCTTAAAGGGGAGGGGCCTAGCGCAGCGCAACCGAGGGATTGGAGTGCCGGCAAAAGAGCCTGGCACTCAAGAGAAGTGCCGGGCTCACGGAGCGCAGCTGGCACTCTGCGAGGGGGCTGCTGAGGAGCCATAACAGCACTGAAGGAGGCCATTCGGCCCATCGAGTCCGTGCCAGCTCTCTGTAGAGCAATCCAGTCAGTCCCATTCCCCCGCTCTAACCCCATAGCCCTGCACGTTTATTTCCCTCAAGTGTCTATCCAGTCACCCCTTGAAAACATTGAGCGTTTCTGCTTCCACCACTTCCATCGGCAGCGAATTCCAGGTCATCAGCACTCGCTGCGTAAAAATGTTTTTCCTCACATCCCCCCTGTATCTCTTGCCCAAAACCTTAAATCTGTGTCCCCTAGTCCTTGTACCATCAACTAGTGGGAACAGCCTTTTCCTGTCTAGCCTATCCAAACCCATCATAATCTTGTACACCTCTATCAAATCACCCCTCAACCTCCTTTGCTCTAATGAAAACAAAACCAGTTTCTCCAACCTGTCCTTGTAGCTAAGATCCCCCATTCCCGGAACCATTCTGGTAAATCTCCTCTGCACCCTCTCAAGGGCCTTCACATCCTTCCTAAAGTGTGGTGACCAGAACTGGACGCAATACTCCAGTTGTGGCCTAACCAGCGCTTTATAAAGATTCAGCATAACTTCTCTACTTTTGTACTCAATACCTCTATTTATGAAACCCAATATCCCATATGCTTTGCTAACCACCCTCTCAATATGTCCTGCCACCTTCCGGGACCTATGCACATTAACTCCCAGGTCCCTCTGTCCCTGCACACTCTTTAAAACTGTGCCATTAAGTGTATATTGCCTCTCCCTGTTCCTTCTGCCAACATGCATCACCTCACACTTCTCTGTATTAAATTCCATCTGCCACTTGTCTGCCCATTCTGCTAGCCTTTCTATGTCCTGTTGCAGTTGATTGGTATCATCCTCACTGTTTGCCACACCACCAAGTTTGGTGTCATCGGCAAATTTAGAAATTCTACTCTGTATTCCAATATCCAGGTCATTTATATATATATATCAAAAAAAGCAGTGGTCCCAGCACTGACCCTTAGGGAACACCATTGTCTACCATCCTCCAGTCTGTTTTCTGTCCTTAAGCCAATTCCTTATCCAAGCTGCCACTGACCCACCTATTCCATGAGCCTCAATTTTGTTAACCAGCCTTCTATGTGGTACTTTGTCAAACGCCTTCCAAAAATCCATGTAGACAACATCAATTGCATTCGCTTCATCGATCCTCCCTGTTACTTCATCAAAAAATTCAATTAGATTAGTCAACCATGATCTGCCTTTTACAAATCCGTGTTGGCTCTCCTTAATTAGCTTGAACCTCTCCAAGTGGCCGTTAATTTTTTCCTTGATTATTGTTTCTAAAACTTTACCCACCACTGATGTTAAACTGACTGGCCTGTAGTTACTAGGATTGTCCTTACACCCTTTCTTGAACAATGGTGTCACATTTGCCACTTTCCAATCCTCAGGCATCTCTCCCGCATCTAGGGAAGATTGGAAAATTATGGCAAGCCCTTCCGCTATCTCCTCCCCCAATTCCCTTAGCAATCTGGGCTGCAAGCCATCTGGACCAGGCGACTTATCCACTCTGAGCATACCCAGCCTTTCTCGTACATCCTGTCTATCAATTTTCACCCTTTCCATTGCTTCTATCTTTTCCACTGCTACCGATATTTTGTCAGCATCCACCTCCTTAGTAAACACCGATACAAAGTACTCATTGAGTATTCTAGCCTTGCCCTGTGCCTCTAAGCATATATCACCTTCTTTGTCTCCAATAGGCTCCACCCCGCCTCTTACTACCCGCTTACTGTTTACATGCTGGTAGAAGATTTTTGGGTTCCCTTTTATGTTAACCGCCATTCTACTCTCATATTCTCTCTTTGCCAATCTTATTTTCATCTTCACTTCCCCTCTCAACTTATTGTATTTGGTCTGGTTCTCCCTTGAAGAATTCACCTGACATGCATCATACACCCTCCGTTTTGTTTCATCATCTTCTCTATCTCCCTCGTCATCCAAGCAGCCCTTGCTTTGGTTCCCGTACCCTTCCCTCTTGTTGGAATGAACCTAGCCTGTACTTGGAACATCTCCTCCTTAAAGATCACCCATTGTTCCGTTATAGTTTTTCCTGTCAGTCTTTGGTTCCATTTTACCCTGGCTAGATCCCTTCGGTTCCCATTGAAGTTAGCCCTATTCCAGTTTAAAAGTTCCACTCTAGATTGTTCCTTGCACCTCTCCATTGCTAATCTAAATCTTATGATACATTGATCAGTCGTACCCAAGTGTTCTCCCACAGACACTTGGTCGACCTGGCCCACCTCATTCCCCAGCACCAGATCCAGCAATGGCTCCTTCCTAGTCCTGAACACATTTCAGAAATTCCTCCCCCTCCTTTCCCTTTACCCGAGCATTATCCCAATCGATATTTGGGTCATTAAAGTCCCCCAATATCACCACTCTATGGGGGAAAAATTCGGTTGGTTATCGCCTCCCATTAGCACCTCGGGGGGCCGCTAACGGGGCGCTAAGAAGTTCGCGCCCGAGCGCGGCAATTTTAGCGCCGCTCGCGAAATTGACCAGTCGTTTTGTGGCGGCGCTAAACACTACCGCCATGATCTCCTGTGCCCGCACATCATGATGTCAGTCAAGCGTGCAACACCCCGGTAGCGCCCCAGACCGGATATTGAGTCGCGCCCCCTGCCTTAGCGCCTGCCGCTAGGAACGACAGGTAGAGGGGAACGTTTTCAAGTTGGGAAGGGGCTGGGGGAGCGCTATTTAAAGGCGGGCACTTACTGTCTTTTCTTGTCGGCAAAATTTTTGGTTTTAACGCTGTCCTAAGGAGTTGTGGCCCTCACCACCACTTTTGAGGTTCCTAAGCGCCGAGCTCTTTCCCTGGGCCTATCCATTTGTGTTTCCAACACAATTGCTTTTGAGGTCTCTCCAGGCCGAGATTCAAGGCTGCAATGAGCAGGATGTGGCTGGCCAGCAAGATGGCCCCTGCCCTTTAAGAACTGGCCGGCGCCAGTCTGTCTGTGTTCCGTTGCTAACTGACATCACCTGAGCTTCGGCAGCGCTCTGAGGTAGCGCCTCACTCCTCGACGTTAGCACCTTAAGACAGGTGTGTAGCACCTGATTTAGCGCTCAAATCACCTCCAGGGGTGATAGAGGCCAAGTTTGCAGTCGGATGCGATAATTAGCGCCGGGCGCTAAACTTTGCGCCCGGCCGACAATAGCGCCCCAAATGGGGCAATACCAAATTTCTCCCCCATAGCTCTTGCATGTCTCTGCGATTTCCCTGCAGATTTGCTCCTCTACCTCCCTCTCACTATTTGGAGGCCTATAGAATACCCCCAATAGCGTGATCATACCCTTTTTGCTCCTCAACTCTAACCAAATGGATTATTCAAGAGGATTATCAGCACCCTTTGTGGTTCTAGATGCAGCTTCAAAGCTGTGTGCCAGTTAAGTACAATACAGTGATGCACCATTTTTGGAGAGATAGTACTATTTGGGGATCTGCCCAGGCAGATTTCCCGGTGTTCTCTTGAGCCCTTCAGTTTAAGTTTGCCTTGGCGATTACCTGAAGATACACTATTTACTGGTGTAGACTCTATTCTGGCAGCCTCACGCTCTCTTAAAATCAGATCCTCTTCTCTCGTCAGTGCTTCTATGTATTTGGAAAAAGACCAGGAAAGCTGTTAAGGAAAAAAGTAAAATTAGGTTTCTGATTGACTCACTGTTAAACGTATAACAGCAGCATTTTCATTTCCTATAGTGTAAGATCTATTATTATTGACTGAATAGTGAATAAAGTGCCTCAAAAATACATTGCATAATCCAATGACTGATGTTAAAAATTAAATCTAACGGGTGTAGCTATGCAGAAGATGGTAGATGATGGTAGATCACACCAAGGAAGGCGATTGATCTTCTGGAAGTACAATGTAGGAAGCAAGCTTGGATAGATATTTTAGTGAAATAACAACAGAAAATGCTGGAAACACTCAGCAGGCCAGGCAGCATCTGTGGAGAGAGAAACAGAGTTAACGTTTCAGATCTGTGACCCTTTGTCAGAACGTTCTGATGAAAGGTCATCGACCTGAAACGTTAACTCTGTTTCTCTCTCCACGGATGTTGCCTGGCCTGCTGAGTGTTTCCAGCATTTTCTGTTGTTATTTCAGAATTCCAGCATCCGCAGTATTTTGCTATTGTAGATATTTTAGTGCTTCATTTGAGTTATCTTATGGGGGTGGAGGAAGAAACTTTGCAAAACTTTCCCTCGGGATATTAAATAGCTTCGAGTGAGTCTACAATAAAGTAAATTGTACATTGTGGAAAGAGGGGGCTGAATGTCCCTTTCTCATTTTGCATTAAATTATGCTCTGAAATTTGTCGTTGCATAATTATTTCATATGTATAGTCTTAACAACTAGAAACAACTTGCATTTATATAGCACCTTTCACAGCTTCAGGACGACCCAAAGCGCTTTATAGCCAATGGAGTACTTTCGAAGGGAGTCACTGCTGTAACGTAAGAAATGCAGCAGCCAAATTGCTTACAGCAACGTGATAATGACCAAATAATCTGTTTTTTTTTTAGTGATGTTGATTGAGGGATAAATATTGGCCAGGACATAGGGGAGAACTCCTCTGCTCTTCTTCGAAATAGTGCCATGGGATCTTTTACATCCACCTGAGAGAGCAGTTTAGCATCTCATCTGAAAGACGGCACCTCTGACAGTGCAGCACTCCCTCAGTGCTGCACTGGAGTGTCAGCCCAGATTTTTGTGCTCAAGTCTCTGGAGTGGGGCTTGAACCCACAACCTTCTGACTCAGAGGCTGAAGTCTTTTCCAATTAAAAATACACTTTTTGGATGAAGAACCACATCAAGATTCAGTAGTGGAGAAGGGTTTTTAAGGCTTTGTGACGGAACTCAGAGAGCAGGGGCAAGAAAATTGGAGAGATTAGCAGGAGATGACAAGCACAATATGGCCTTCCAAGAACTGGGGGAGAAAACCAGAGAGTAGAAAAAGAGGGCCACAGTGTGTGGAGAATAACATTGAGCCGATGGCCAGAAACCAAACCAGGGTATTAAGGAGACAGTTTCATTATTTCTTACCTTTTGCCTCTGCTTTGGAGCCTGCAAAGAAAATTTAAAGAAAAAATGAAGTTATAAAACTTAGTAAATAAAAATTCTGAAAGAGTGCGTTACAGTTCAGGCATTTTCCAAGAACTTATTCAGTGCTCACAGCTTAAAGGCAATTTCTGTAGGCAGACCAGGTCTGCCATGAACTGAAACCTGTGCCCTTATACGTTCCATGAGTGAGAAAGCATGCCACGGATCTAAAAACTACCTTTAGTTATGGTATATAGTGCACCAGAAATGACATGGGATGCCCACCTTAATCTCATACCTTCTTTGAAAAGCAAAAAATATCATGCCACCGTACCAATATGTACAAGATGAACCAATAGATTTATTTACAGGTAGAACAATATGGAGACACAACTAGATACAACAAGCTAACCCTGTGCACACCCACACCTCCACGATCTCTCCGTGATCTCCCCCCCTCCTGATCTGTCATCTTCCCCCCCCCCGCAATCACCGACCAACCATGCTCTATCCACCCCCTCACCACGATCACCAACCCCCCCAAACACAGTCTACCCACCCCCCACGATCACCAACCCCCCCAAACACAGTCTACCCTCCCCACGATCACCGACCCCCCAACCATGCTCTACCCACCCCACCACATCACTGACCCCCCCAACCATGTTCTACCCACACCCCCACGATCACCGACCCCCCAAACACACACTACCCACCCCCCATGTTCGCCAACCCCCCAACCATGCTCTACCCACCCCCCCCCCACAGTCACCAACCCCCCCAAACACACGCTACCCACCCCCCACGATCACCAACCCCCCAAACACAGTCTACCCACCCCCCATGATCACCGACCCCCCAACCATGCTCTACCCCCCCCACGATCACCGACCCCCCAACCATGCTCTACCCACCCCCCCACGATCACCGACTCCCCAACCATGCTCTACCCACCCACCCCCCATGATCACTGACCCCCCCAACGATGCTCTACCCACCTCTCCCCCCACCCCCACAATCTCTCCCCCCAACCACCACTAAACCTAACTGCTCTGAGGTCGCAGCCTTCTGCGTCTGACAAACAGCCCAAGCCCCGTCAATCAGGCTGGCTGTCAAATGGGGAACCTGGGGGGAAAAGTTCAATCATGCTCTAGAGTTAAAACTCCACGGCGTTCGTTTCCTGACCATAACTCCTCTCTCCCCCACCCACCCCCCGCTCCGAAACCATACCTCAGGAAATATCAGGGCCAATGAGTTCCCCTTAGAGTTAAAGTTGACTGAAGCTATTTTTTTTTAGAAAACTCATTTATCCTACCTAAAGTTATACAACCCATTCAATGATCCAGCTGAAATGGTGCTGGAGGTGCTATACTCCTGCGGGATTTCACGTTACTAGAGTGGCCAGCTGACTTCAAGGATGGTCGATTGGCTCACTATGCATTTTTCAAAAATACAATGTCTGAAGAACAACTCCCACCGAAAACCAGCCCATTTTTTTTTTAGCTGTAGCCAATCTCCAAGGACAAGAATGGAAGATGGGTAGGGGAAAGTGGCCAGAAGTTCCCCCTTTAATGAAGACAGCTTGGATCTTCTTCTAGAAGAGGTGTTGCAGAGGAAGGTAGCCTTTGAGGCTGAGCTGAACCCTGCTCTGTGCCAGAACATGCAACAAGCATGGCAGGAGGTGGTACGTTCAGTCAACGTTCTCTCCCATGCTCATAGTGGGAGTAGACAAGAAAAATGTTTTTGAGCCTGAGCAAGACTGCCAATATAAGGCTAGCCAGAATTTTTCCAGCCCTAAGTTTATGGCCATACCAAGCCCTTGACCAATGCTGTACTCCTAACCTGGTTCAGCAGCATCTGTCCAGTCTGCCTGCATCTTCAAGTAATGTTGGCATATTGGACTGCCGTAAAGTAAGGCCATCGTGGCTACGCCCATGATGGCTACTTGCATGATTTTGTGCTTGTGGTCCAAGACCAACTACACATTAAAGGAATGGCCTTTCCTATTCACACTCAAGCAATTGAGCTGCCTCAAATAACATAATGAAAGCTTTATCTCAAACACTGACAAACAGTGCCCCACCACTTACATACTAATCCTGCCCTTTCACCTCCTCCCTTTCCACCGCCCAGGGCCCCAAACATTCCTTCCAGGTGAAACAGCGATTTACTTGTACTTCTTTCAATTTAGTATACTGCAGTTGCTGTTCATGATGTGGGCTTCTCTATATCGGGGAGGCCAAAAGCAGATTAGGTGATCGCTTTGCTGAACACCTCTGTTCAGTCTGCAAGTGTGACCCTGAGCTTCCGGTCGCCTGTCACTTTAATTCTCCGCTCCACTCCCACTCTGACCTCTCTGTCCTCGGCCTCCTGCACTGTTCGAATGAAGCTCAACGTAAGCTCAAGGAACAGCACCTCATCTATCAATTTACACTTTACAACCTTCTGGTCTCAACATTGAGTTCAACAACTTTAGATCATTACAGCAGAACCAGTTCCAGGACTGTGGTTATCATTTACAGCTCCTCTGGACCCATCTTTTATTTCTTTACTTGTCCCATTACCACCTCCTTTTGCCTTGCACCATCATACCTTTTGTTATTTAAATCACTCCTGCCCTCCACCTTATCGCAGACCTTTCTCTTTGTTCTTTCTTCGCACGGTCCCCCCTTTTTCTCTGGCTCTGTACTTGCTTAAAAACTGTTAAATCTCTAACTTCTTCCACTTCTGATAAAAGGTCATCTACCTGAAATATTGCCCTCGATATTAACTTTCCCACGACGGACAGGAGGGGGTCGGGGTGGGGGTTAAAAATCTAAAAATGGGGAATGTTTCCCCAACCCACCGGCAGGGCACATCATTAACATATTTAAATCAGGTTCACAGTGTAATTCATAGAGTCATAACGGCACAGAAGGAGGCCATTTGGCCCATCGAGTCCGTGCCGGCTCTCTGCAGAGCAATCCAGTCAGTCCCATTCCCCCGCTCTATCCCCGTAGCCCTGCAAGTTTATTTCCCTCAAGTGCCTATCCAGTCTCCCCTTGAAAACATTGAGTGTCTCCGCTTCCACCACTTCTGTCGGCAGCCTTTCTATGTCCTGTTGCAGTCGATTGATGTCATCATCACTGTTTGCCACAGCCCCAAGTTTGGTGTCATCAGCAAATTTAGAAATTCTACTCTGTATTCCAATATCCAGGTCATTTATATATATTTAAAAAAGCAGTGGCCCCAGCACTGACCCTTGGGGAACACCACTGTCTACCATCCTCCAGTCTGAAAAACAGCCATTTACCACAACTCGCTGTTTTCTGTCCTTAAGCCAATTCCTTATCCAAGCTGTCACTGACCCACCTATTCCTCCCCCTCACCACACCAAGCCCCGATCTCTCCATCCCGACTGACGGGAACCGTCCCAAAGCATCCCTGACTCCGGTTTCCTGCCGTTTGTTTTCCCGCCTGGCAGCCGGCCAGCCTGTCAATTTGGCTGGTTGTCAGGCGGGAAACGGAAGAAAATTGGGAGCCTGATTTAAATTTAACAGTTGCCGTGCGGGTTTCGCAGAGCACAGGAAACCCGGCAGTGAATACGAGGCAGGAGCTGCCGGCTCCAGAAGTGCCTTTTTGCAGCACTCCCTGTGGGCCAGGAGGAGCAGGAGTGCTCCCCTCCCTCCCTCTCTCTCTTCCCTGCCTTGATCGGCAACCTCCCCCTCACCACACCAAGCCCCGATCTCCCCCCCTCCCGACTGACGGGAACCGTCCCAAAGCATCCCCGACTCCGGTTTCCTGCCGTTTGTTTTCCCGCCGGCCAGCCTGTCAATTTGGCTGGTTGTCGGGCGGGAAACGGAAGGAAAAAAATGAGCATGAGGCCGCGTCACTGGCCTTGCCAGATTTTCCCCGCACCCTCCCTGCCTCCCCGCAAATATCAAGGACGTTAACTCTGTTTCTCTCTCCACAGATGCTGCCTGACCTCCGAATTTTTTCCAGACTCTTCTGTCTTCATTTTTTGCTGATCCTTTGTTGGTTCATCACTTCCTCCCTTTAAAGACATTTGACTTCCACTGGACTTGCTGACAGTATCGAAATATTGTCGCTCATGTTTCACATTCAGAACAACATTCTATAAAATAAAACCAAACACAGTCATCTTCAGCGAGTCACCTTATATGGACAGGAGCAAAAAGGTAATTAGATAAAGGTAAGCTGATACAGTAACATGCTGCAATAAAATATACCATACACTGAGAGCCTGGACTGTCGAATTCAATTGGACCTTCTGAGCTGTGTTTTTTTTGGGCAGGGAAGGGAAATATGTTACCCTCTGATTACTCAGGTCTCCTCTGCCCAAACACCGAATGGAAATGGACCTGCAATTTATTCCCATTCCCATATTATTCCCATATCTGCCATTCTTATGCTAACTGCCAGAAGGCATATGAAGGTGGCTAATGATGATGAGTCCCTGCCCCCTGCTAATTTTACTTTGGGTCTTTTAATATTCATTCTCGGGATAAGGGTGTCGCTGACAAGACCGGCATTTATGGCCCATCCTTAGTTGCCCGTGAGAGGAAAAAAAAACTAGTCTGTGGTAAAGCTCTCATCCTCCATCTCAGCACTTCTTCACAGAAACACAATTAAGATCAGCAATTCAGTGGAGTGCCAGATGTGAGTTCTGTAGTAATGCAGTATGATCACACAAGACCATGAAATAGGTTTGTGTGAAGAAGGTTCTTTAGTCCATTTGATCTCAGCCTTTTAGAATACTACAACCAACAACATTTTGCATTTATATAGCACCTTTAACATAGTAAAACATCCCAAGGCACTTCAGAGGAGAGATTATCAGACAAAATTTAACACCGAGCCACATAAGGAGATATTAGAACAGATAGCCAAAAGCTTAGTCCAAGAGGTAGGTTTTAAGGACCATCTTAAAGGAGGAGAGAGAGGCGGAGAGGTTTAGGAAGGGAATTCCAGAGCTTAGGGCCTCAGCAGCTGAAGGCACGGCTGCCAATGGTGGAGCGATTAAAATCGGGGATGCGCAAGAGGCCAGAATTAGAGGAGCGCAGAGATCTCGGAGGGTTGTAGGGCTGGAGGAGGTTACAGAGATAGGGAGGGACGAGGCCATGGAGGGATTTGAAAACAAGGATGAGAATTTTAAAATTGAGGCGTTGCCAGACCAGGATCCGATGTAGGTTAGCAAACACAGGAGTGATGGGTGAACGGGACTTGGTGTGTGTCAGGACACGGGCAGCAGAGTTTTGGAGATGGGAAGTCGGCAAAGGAAAGCATTGGAATAGTCAAGTCTAAAGGTAGCAAATGCATGGATGAGGGTTTCAGTAGCAGATGAGCTGAGGCGGGGCGGAGACGGGCAATGTTACAGAGGTGGAAGTAGGCACGGGGTGATGGAGCGGATATGTGGTTGGAAGCTCATCTCAGTGTTAAATACGACACCAAGGTTGCAAACGGTGTGGTTCAACCTCAGACAGTTGCCAGGGAGAGGGATGGAGTCGGTGGCTAGGGAATGGAATTTGTGGCGGGGACTGAAGGCAATGGCTTCGGTCTTCCCAATATTTAGCTGGAGGAAATTTCTGCTCATCCGGTACTGGATGTCAGACAAGCAGTGTGACAAATCAGAGACAGTGGAGGGGGCCGAGAGAAGTGGTGGTGAGGTAGAGCTGGGTGTCGTCAGCGCACATGTGGAACCTGAGGTTGTGTTTACGGATGATGTCGCCAAGGGACAGCATGTAGATGAGAAATAGAAATAAACCTAACTTTTCCCTATATACCTGTTTCTTAACTGGTGTCAGCTTGCTGGTTTCAATCATATTTCTTGGTAGGTCATTGCCGCTGTTAGTCGCCCACTGTGTGAAGAAAAAGTTTACAACGATGAACCTGTGCCCATTTGTCCTGCTGCCCTGGCATATCTGAAATTATTATTCTGGGTTTATTTTCTCTGACCCGTTATTTATCTATAGTGTCCCTGCCTCCTGTGCTAAGGGGAAAAAATAACAATGTGAATCCAGTTGTCAATTAAATCCCAACATCCAAATACTGACTGTTATTACTGTGACATTGGGATACACATGCTGTGGCCGTCATGTATTTATACTGAGATTTAATCAATTTAAGCAAACTAAAATGGGCAATTATTTTTTGGAGGGGCTATGTTATCCTCCACACAAATTCTGTTCTCATTTTCTTTCCCCTCTCATAAATTCCCCAGTTCAAAGGGTGAGGTGGGAAGCCTGTGTCCCAGGTCACCACCCATGCTGTTGTTCGGTACTTGGCATATGAAGAGGCTGGTGAAGAAAACCCTTTAAGCTTTTCCTCATCTCCATGGGAAGATGCCTAGCCATGCCCCAGTGCCTTGCTGCACAATGTGGCTTAGAGCAGAACATATCAGGATGGGTACTGAAACCTGTAGCGCTGTGCGTCAGTGCTCCATCACAATGTGCTGTTACGTTGTACTGATATTGTTATTCAATTCCTATGTGAGCACATTAAGACGCATATTTTTAATGTTCAAACGTCTAAATATTACACTAAAATACATGGGAAAAAAACAAATGAAAAGGAAGAACTTGCATTATTCTGAAATACCGGCCTTGATATTTACTGGGGCAGGTTTTGTGGGCGGGGGGTGGGGTTAGGAGTTTTGTTCCGGAAACCTGGAAGTCGGAGATTTGACGTCACAGCAGGCGTCTTTTTTTCCAGCAGGTTCCCCGCCCGGAAGCCAGCCTGACAGACAGGCTTGGCTCCCTGTTGGGTGGGGAACGGTCCAGATGGGGGTTAGTCGCTGACTCCTGGCGGGGGGGGGGGGGATCTGATCGCTGGGCGGGGGTCACCGATCAGGGGGGGGTCCGATCGCAGAGGGGGGCGTCTTTGGATTGGGAGGTGTCTGATGGTGGGCAAGGCAGAAGGTAAGCTTGGTGGGCTGGGAGGAAGCACTCCTGCTCCTCTTGGCCCACATTCAGCGCTGGAAAGGCACTTACCTTTTCCACGAAGCTGTTCTCACCTCCCTTTAGCTGCCGGGTTTCCTGAGGCCCAGGAAATCTGGCCAGCCAGGGGTCAGCCTGGAAGGCAGGTTAAATATGAGGCATGCAGTCTTGTTATAATACGTAAATGGCCAACCTACCTCCTGAGAGCAGGCTGGTCGCTTGCCTCCCCCCCTGTCCCACCTCCGTTAACACTGGGAGTGGCCGTGTTGGAGGCGAGTTGGGGTTGGGTTTGAGATTTAAAATTTTTTTAACATCCCACCCGACCCCAACCCAGCCACTTTTTTGTGGTTAAAATTACCTCAGTTAAGCTCTCTTCTATTCCATTACTTTTCTGTATTTTTTGTTGCTTAATTCTTATTCTCTCTAAGCTTGGCAGGATGCTTTCAACAGCGACACTACGTCGGAAATCAGAAAACTCCGGCCACAGTTTGAAGAGGACATCAAAAACTGCCATCTGTGAAGTGAAACCTCATTACTTTTGTAAACTAGATATTTCCAGGCAATCTATACATTTTGAAATACTAGATTATCAAATCAACCCTTTGAAAATATGTGCAGCTGGACTTTCCAATGAACATTGTGTCAACCTTATTGAATTCTTTGAAGAAGTAATGGAAGGGGTAGACAAAGGTAGTAGACGTAATATAGTTGGATTTTCAAAAGGCCTTCGATAAGGTACCGCATAGTGGACTCATGACTAAGGTCAGAACATGTGAAGTCCGGGCACAAGTAGCACAATGGATAGCAAGCTGGCTACAAAATAGAAAACAGAGAGTAGGGATTAAAGGTGGTTACTCAGACTGGCAGTAGCGGGGAAGTGGTGTTCCACAAGGAGCGGTGCTGGAACCACTGTTGTTCGCCATTTACATAAACAATTTGGACTCTGAATCGGAAGTACAATTTCAAAATTTGCGGACGGCACCAAATTGGGTGGTATAGTTAATACAGAGGAGGACTGTGACAAAATACAGCAAAACATTAATAAACTTTCAGAATGGGCTTGTAATTGGCAAATGAACTGTGAGGTGGGACATTTTAGTAGGCAGAATAATTCTTTGGGAAATAAGTGTCTAAGTGGGGTAGAGGAGCAGAGGGATCTGGGGGTACAGATACACAAGTAATTAAAAGTAGCGATGCAGGTTAATAAGGCCACAGAAAAAGCAAACAAAGAGCTGGGGTTCATTTCTAGAGGGATATAATTGAAAAGCAGTGAAGTTATGTTAAACTTGCATAGAACCTTGGTCCGACCACACTTGGAGTACTGTGAGCCGTTCTGGTCTCCATATTATAAAAAGGATCTGGAGGCATTGGAGAAGGTGCAAAAAAGATTTACTAGGATGATACCTATCAGGAAAGATTGAACAGGCTGGGGCTCTTCTCTCCAGACTGAGGAGAAGACCTGATAGAGGTCTTCAAGATTATAAAAGGGTTTGATAGGTTAGACGTAGAGAAGATGTTTCCACTTTCGGGGAGACCAAAACTAGGGGTCATAAATATAAGATAGTCACTAATAAATCCAATAGGGAATTCAGGAGAAACCTCTTTACCCAGAGAATGGTTAGAATGTGGAACTCACTACCACAAGGACATAGTTGAAGTGACTAGCATAGATGGATCTAAGGGGAAGCTAGATAAACATATGAGGGAGAAAGGAATAAAAGGATATGTTGTTGGGGTTAGATGAAGAAGGGTGGGAAGAGGCTCATGTGGAGCAGAAACAATGACATGGACCTGTTGGGCAGAAGGCCTAATTCTGTGCTGTAAATACTATGTAATATTATGTAAGTTGTGTCCTATTTTCCTATGTGATTTATCGACATTGAGCAGGTAAAATAATTTCCCATCGGGAACAACACCAACTTATATTATACATAGCTCCCTTAACGTATTAAAACATTCAAAGGCACTTCACAGGAGCGTTATCAAAAAACAAAATTTAACACCAAGGCATATAAGGAGATGTTAGGGCAGAAGACCAAAAGCTTTGTCAAAGAGCTAGGTTTTAAGGAGCGTCTTAAAAGGAGGAAAGAGAGGCGGAGAGATTTAGTGAGGGAATTCCAGAGCTTAGGACCTAGGCAGCTGAAGGCACGGCTGCCAATGGTGGAGCAATTAAAATTGGGGACGTTCAAGAGGCCAGAATTGGAGGAGCGCAGAGGTCTCGGGGGGTTGTGGGGCTGGAGGAGATTACAGAGACAGAGGGCGAGGCCATGGAGGAATTTGAAAACAAGGGCATGAATTTTAAAATCGAGGCGTTGCTTAACTGGGAGCCAATGTAGGTGCACAGGGGTGATGGGGGAGCAGGACTTGGTGCGAGTTAGGACATGGGCAGCAGAGTTTTGGATGACCCCAAGTTTATGGAGGGTAGAACTAGGGAGGCCGGCCAGGCGTGCATTGGAATTGTCAAGTCTAGAGGTAACAAAGGCATGGATGAGGGTTTCAGCAGCAGATGAGCTGAGGCGGGGGGGAGACGAGCGATGTTCCGGAGGTGGAAATGGACGGTCTTAGTGATGGAAAGGATAAGAGGTAGGAAGTTCAATTCATGATCAAATATGACACCAAGGTTGCGAACAGACTTGGTCGGCCTCAGACAGTTGCCAGGGAGAGGGATGGAGTCGGTAACAAGGGAACGGAGTTTGTGGCGTGAACCAAAAACAATTGCTTCGGTCTTCCCGATATTTAATTGGAGGAAATTTCTGCTCATTCAGTGCTGGATGTCAGACAAGCAGTCTGATAGTATAGAGACGATGAAGGGTTCGAGAGATGTGGAGGAGAGGTAGAGCTGGGTATCATCAGCGTACATGTGAAAACTCACGCTGTGTCGCCGGATGATGTCAGTGAGGGGCAGCATATAGATGAGAAATAGGAGGGGGCCAAGGATAGATCCTTGGGGGACACCAGAGGTAATGGTGTGGGTGTGGGAAGAGAAGCCATTGCAGGTGATTCTCTGGCTACGATTGGATAGATAAGAATGTAACCAGGTGAATGCAGTCCCACGCAGCTGGACGATGGAGGAGAGGCGTTGGAGCAGAATTTTGTGGTCAACCGTGTCAAAGGCTGCAGTCAGCTCCAGAAGGACGAGAAGGGATGGGTTACCTTTGTTGCAGTCAATTAGGATGTCATTTGTGACTTTGTTCAGAGCCATTTTGGTAGTGTGGCTGGGGCGGAAACCTGATTGGAGGGATTCAAACAAGGAGTTTCAGGAAAGATGGGCACCGATTTGGGAGGCGACAACATGTTCAAGGACTTTGGAGAGGAAAGGGGAGTTGGAGATGGGGTGATAGTTTGCAAGGACGGAGGGGTTGAGGGTTGGTTTTTTGAGGAGAGGGTTGATGATGGCAGATTTGATGGAGAGGGGGACAGTACCCGAGGAGCGAGAACCGTTAACAATATCAGCTAACATGGGAGCCAGAAAAGGAAGTTGGGTGGTCAGCAGTTTAGTCGGAATATGGGCCGAGATCAGGAGGTGGGTCTCATTGACAAAATGAGCTTTGAAAGGGCAAGAAGGGAGATAGGAGAGAAACTAGAGAAATATGCAAATTCAGGGTTAGGGCAGGGCGAAAACTGAGAGGAAGCTAGGCCCGGTGGGCTAGGGGAAGGGATTAGCATCAATACCCAAACACTCGCTGGCAAGTTTGTTTTAAAACTGCATCCACTGGACATGCTGGAGTTCTGTCCTCAGTGAACTAGGGGGTTGAACAAAAGTTATGCAACCAATTTGACGACTGGATGGTCTTCCCATCATGCCCTTCCACTGGCAATATCCACATTGCTCCCAAAATACGATTCGGCCATCTTACTGAGCTCCTTCACATTCCTTTCTTCACATACCTGTGCTTCTCTGAAGATATATGGTCCCATCTCTTGCCTCTGATTAATAATTTTATATGCATATTCTGGTGGAATGTCGATCTGCACAAGTGGTGGGATGTTGGAATTGATGAAACAACTAATAATGACGGTGATCTTATTCTGAATGATTCCTCATTCGCATGAGAATGGCACAAGTCCTGAAAGAAAAAGCAGCGCAGACATGCATATTTTTTCAGTGGCAATCTGTGTTAGTGCATTTTCTACAAGTTAAACACCTGACTCATTTGAAAGAAGTTTTGAATTATTATTTAACTTTTTTGTAATTAGATCTCATTATCCTGTACTTTATTTACCTTGTATTTTTGAACCTCAAGCCAGAAGAGCACATTATTCTCCATCAATTCGCCCTTCAGTGACACATACTTCTGAAATTGGAGAGCTGTTACTGGATTTAACAAGGCTTTACGGAACGCAATGATTTCCTTTGATGAGGAAGCCCATTTGCTTTCCAGGTGCTGTTGGAAACATAAACGTTCACAATCACTTACATCATCCACATTTTCTCAAACCATTAGAAAAGAATACAAGTATTGAAAATATTGGGCTGCTGGTGTTTTCAAGCTTCTGCAGCCCAGTGAACCCTTGGAAACATTGGTTCAACAGCATTTGGGGAGGGAAGCAGGACAGTGGCTTTAAGGAGGCTGAGATTGCAGGCAAGAGGTTCAAATTTTCAGCATCAGAACTCTATAAAATGAACAGAGTTCTTCTGAAGTTTTGGAAATTTAATCCCATCTCTATTCAGACCCGTAAACTCTTTCTAAATTCAAATGACAGTTACTGTTCATTGTGTGAAACATGACCTCTTTCTGGTTGCTTCACTGTAAAGAAATAAACACTTTAACCTATTTTAATGGGTTCACAGCTTACGTCATTGACAACACTTGCCCAGTTGTAAAGCGAATACTTCATAAGTGGACATATTCTTTCATAAAGTATGCATTTCTGAGTCACACCATACAGGACCACTTGTAAAACACAAATACTTCAGTCTTGTACATTAAAGCCTGTTGATGTTGAGACCTTGGCCTGAGTTTGGACAAGTATTTGCTGGAAAGTTGCTAGAAATGCAAGCTGATGACGGCAACCGAAGTGCGTGGGCAACAGGGAATCTGGGACCTTGGTGGACAATGGGACAAACAGTGTATCTCCTTAACCAATGAGATTAAAGGATTGAGAAAGAAAGAGGAACAACGGAGAACGATTGTGAATTTAATGTACTTTTATCCCACAAGCAAAATCCAGAGATAAAGAAGCTCTTTTAAAGATGCAGGTAATCCAAAGCCCATTCTTTAATTCACATTACTCTGTTTATCTAAAGTCATATGAAAAAAGCTATCACATAGAAATGTTCCCTATTTGCTGCATGATGAAGCCCTGCTTCTGTCACAAGCATATGGCATTGAAGACCAACTAAGAGCCTTTAACTCTGCTTCTCCTCCATTTCTTTTATAATTCTCTTTATATAGATGCACAAGATTGGGTATATTTTCCTCTGGTCAGTAATGTGAGCAAAAAAGTTGGTGTGAATATAAAATGCAAACCTGCTTTACATTCACGTAGACTTTCTTGCTTACATTAGAAGCCAGGAAGATATATTCATATAAAGGAAATTGCTACTAGTGAAGTTTCATTTTTAAACTGACACTTTGATTTTCTCCCTCCATCAAAAACTAAAAAAAAGAAAACACTCCTCCATTTTGCCCGTCAATTTTGTATGTTTGTATGTCTCTTATATTGCCAGTGCCAATCATTGTTTTCTGTGGAAAAAAACTCATCACTTTGCAAAAACAAAGCTGTATTCAACTTAATGGATTTTCAATCCATATCTCAAATTCTCACCATTTCTAAAGACCTGACTTTGACAATACAGATATAATAATGATTCACGCGAACTGCCAAAGTATTGCATTTTTGAGGTACAAGTCCTCACCCTCATTACATCTCGCTTCTTCCTACTCTTGTGTAACATCTGGTCCTCCACCACGTCTTGCAATTGTACCTGGAGAACCGACACCAAGAAATAAAACTTTAGGATCAAATTACAAATAGATACCCTCGTGAGGTCAAATATATTCTTCTCAACCCTTTCAATATATTTCACTCAGTGTTTCTTCACAAATTTCATACGTGCAAAAGGGAATTGTGTATATACTTGAACAATTTGCAGGGCTATGGGGAAAGAGCAGGGGAGTGGGACTAATTGGATAGTTCTTACAAAGAGTAGGCACAGGCACAATGGGCTGAATGGCCTCCTTCTGTGCTGTATGATTCTATGTAGGATAATAATTACAAAAAATATTTTTTAAACTTACAGCTGAAAGGATACTAAGATTAGTTTGGATTCAGTTCCTACAAGAGTCTATACTATAAAACCGCCCATGGTTACGCATTCATTGTGACTAAATTGGAAATCTTACTCAGACGCAACATTAGGATAGCTGCTTCGGGAAGTGGAAATGTCACACAAGGTGCAGAAAGAAGCTTGGGGTTATGGCACATTATCAGGCAGCTTTACTCGGCATTTAGCTGTGTGTTATTCATAACCTACGAGTGCTAAATATCGACACTTGATGTGAAAATGAATATGGTTCCAATCTCCGTACGAACATGCCCCATCTCAATGAGCACATAATTTCACCTCAAAAAAGATCAAGCCTCTGTAATCATAAAAGTTTTGGTGAGAAGGGGGCCATTATACCTGTGGCAGTGCTAACACTTCCACTAGAGATATTGGGTTAGATTTGACATTGTACTATAGTGGTAAATGGTTGATAGCGAATCGGCAGCCTGTTTTCATCTTTCCCGATTTTGAAGTCAATGGAAATAAAAATCAGGAGAGATGTAAAGGTGATAGATTCGCTATCACCCATTTTACACAACTGCACAAAGTCAAAATCTACCCCATTGACTCTTATCCTATTTCCCTGTACACGTTAATATTTTACTTTTTTTAAATCTAATTGATATTCTAGCGCTACGATTGACTCGGCTATGGATAATAGTCTATTCCAATACTATAATAGCGTTCTTTATTCCAATGACCCCTTGCAAGAAAAAGTTCTTCCAAACCATCTCCTTTACGCTTCTAGTACTAACCCTCCTTTTTGCTAATTCATCAACTATTCACTCTCCCAAAACCTTTCACAATTTTGAACACTTTCATTAGGATCTGCCCTTATACCTTCTCAGTTCCAGTGAATATAAGCTAGTTTTTGAAGTCTCTCATCATAACTTTATCCTCTTAGCCTTGGTAATATCCTAGGAATTCTACACTGCATCTTTTCCATGGTGCCGAAGCTCTTTCTATAATGCACACAGTACACCTATTGCAGTCGAGCCCAATATACAGCTTCGCCATAAACTTCCTTTCTTTTGTATTCATTGGGGTGAATTTCAACTTTGGTGGAGTGTATAACTGACGGCTGTTCCATTACTGCCCATTTAACGCCCCGCTAGATCTGAATTTTACCCCCAATGTCTCTATATATAAAACCCATTGGGGGAGAAATTCGGTATCGCCCCGTTTGGGGCGCAATTATCGGCCAGGCGCAAAGTTTAGTGCCTGGCGCTAATTATTGCCTCCGACTGCAAACTTGGCTTCTATCGTCCCTGGAGGTGATTGGAGCGCTAAATCAGGCGCTACACACCTCTCTTAAGGCGCGAACGCCGAGGAGCGAGACGCTACCTCAGAGCGCTGGCGAAGCTCATGTGATGTCAGTCAGCAATGGAACACAGACACACTGGCGCCGGCCAGTTCTTAAAGGGGAGGGTCGATCTTGCTCTCCATCCACACCCTGCTCATTGCAGCCTTGAATCTCGGCCTGGAGAGACCTGTACATCAATTCTGCTGGAAAGAACAATGGAGAGGCCCAGGGAAAGAGCTCAGAGTGCAACCCCCATAGTCTCTTCTAAATCGATGCAAGGAAGGTCAAATCATAATGAACCTGCAAAGTGCTGCTCAGTACCCAAAACTCCTTCATACAGCGTTGACTCTCTCCAGAAGTCTCTCTCTCTCAGAATGCATGGTGCAAAAAAGTCGCCGACAAAAAAAGGCAGGAAGCAGCCGCCTTTAAATAGCGCTCCCCCAGTCCCTTCCTGACTGCAAAACGTTCCCCATTACCTGTCGTTGCTAGCGGTAGGCGGAAAGGCAGGGGGCACCACTCAATATCCGGTCCGGGGCGCTACAGGGGTGTTGCACGCTCGACTGACGTCACGATCTGCGGGCGCAGGAGATCGCGGCGGTAGTGTTTAGCACCGCCGCAAAATGTCTGGTCAATTTCACGAGCGGCGCAAACATCGCCGTGCCCGGGCGCTGGTTGCTTTGTGCTTAGGGCGCTAACGGGAGACGCAAAGCAACCGAATTTTTCCCCCATTTTCTTTTTTGTTTATTACTTGCAACCCCCATTTTAGATATCTGTGTATCTGTACCTCAAGATCGCTCTATTCCTCTACTCAATTGAGAGTTTTACAGTTTAGGTTATAATTCCGTTCTTTGTTCTTATTCCCAAAATGTACCACTTCATACTTATTATTTGCCACATGTACATAACAATTTTTGTGTAAAAAAATTCCAATATAGTTCATGTGACATTAATGGGTAACTGTTCATAAATATAGTTAATCTCAGTTATTTCAACAATGCTTTTCTGATACGTGATGGATGTAAAGCAGTAAAGGTCTAGTTTATATTTTCAATATAAGGTGTACAGATAACACTGCTTTACACTCAGTGTCAACGGCGTAGCTTGCTATAACAGGTTGGTCAACTGCAGGATTACCGTACCCGTTTATGGTGCCTATCAGCAAACTCCGGTGAGGCCAGGAACATTGGCAGCCATTTGCTTTCCAGACGAGCTTTTGCATATTTTTGCACCTCAATTCCAACCGTTGAAGACAACTGATCGTGGAGCAACTTGTCCTCTCCCCCAGCCAACGTCACCACCTAGAGAGAAGAATTACATTTAGGGTTTCTTTGTTTTCCCCCAAAATTGCTAGAATACATTATTGTTTTTTCACAATAATAGGAGTAACTTTATGAATGTGCACTTCCGGTGCAAAGCCTTGCCCGCTGAGAATGTATGTTGGAAATTCATGTGCGTGTTCCCCATGACTTTGCATCCATTAAAATGAATTGGATAGGCCCAAATTCCCAATATGTGCTATCAGCTCGACAGATCATCCGCATCCGCTTGAAATTGACGTTCGCTGGTGGAGAGTGGGGCTGTTTGCCCAACTACTGCCCAGCGAATGCCCACGAAACTCTTCCGCCTGGTAAAACCAGAGTAGGGCCTTTTACCAGCGTACGGGTTTAAATAAATATTAAAATAAAAATTTTAAAATCATTTAAACATTCTAAAACCTTTAAAATTAGTTTAGGTTATTTTTGGCCCCTTTAAGAATATTTACATTTATTTTTCAAAAAATTACATTTTTGTTTTAAATGTTTAATTAAATTGCATTTGAATTAATTTTGAACATGTGATCATTTATTTTTACTTAAGTGGGGTGAAAGTGTGTTTTTTTTATGTTATTCCTATTATGCTTACGGGGGTTTCGTATGTAAATGGAATCTCCATAAGCATAATAGGAATCCCCCTTTGTGATTGGTTGGGCCGGCCCACGTGATCCCAGGGACGCTTGCGAACTGCCTGCGCCCCTGGGATATGTTGGCCTTTAGGCAGGCCTACGCCTGCAGGCCCAGGAGCACAAGAGTCCGAAGATACGGCGACACCAGGTAGGTGTGTACTTTTCTTGCGGTTCGGAGGCGTTCGCCCGCGGGAAGCCTCCGACCGCAATTTCTAACCCCAATGTATTTAATTATCTAAAGTTTCAGGATTCCTATTAAATATATAAATGATCATTTCTCAACACAATCAAGCACTGAGAATACTTATGCAGGGAGGAATCCAAACATTTAAGGGCTGATTTTAACTTTCGGCGGTGGCGGAAAACAGACGGTAAAGTGTCGGGCGCCCATTGTGCAGCCCGGCCGATTTTTCTTTCCACTGAAAGCAATGGAAAGGATGACCAGGTGGGGGGGGTGCAATGTCCGCCGATTTGCTGCTACCCATTTCCCGCCAGGGCCGAGAACCAACATCAGTGCTTTAAAGTGAACATGGAATTTACATCCAAGGGTAATGTTATGAGTTCCTGCTTCTGATGTGGAGCTTCGGCTGCAGGGAGCACCCCCTCCCCCCCCCAATGATTTTCCATCCATTGAGTTTAATGGATGTAGAACCATGGAATCCATGTTCCTGAATTCCCAATATGTGTTCCCAATAGGTGAAGCAACACGCCAGGATTGTAAATTTGTAAAATTACTCCTGTAGTCCATTCTTGCTTACACCCCAATTTATCCCAATGGATACCTATTATTTTGAGGGGTGGGGGTAGAGTGTCATCAATCGCACTATGCACTGCAGTGCAGAGGAGACATAAAACAATCAAGGCAGGTACACATAAGCATTCCAGCAACCAAAAAATAGGACCAGAACACCCAAGAGTGAGATTAGAACTAGTTATAATCCATTCTCCGGCACTGAGGGAGAATATTTTTCCCAATAGTCAGGAAACAACCTACTTTCTCCTAGAGATGGAAGGTTGATTTTTCCAGAGATGCCATTAACCCAGTTCATTATTTTATAGGATGTAAGCTTTGTAAGACTATTATTTGCACAGCCAATAGACTCGCTAGTTGGAGATGTACCTTGTGAGGAGAGTGAGGAACATCAGGACACCAAAGCCAAGATTTTCTGAACTGTGTTATTTTAATGCCAGTGGTAAGCCATTATAGTAACACAAATCAGAAAATCTAGCTTCAAGAAAGTGAAATGTTGTGGATCATAAGCGACATCCTAACGAAGTCAATCGTCTCTTATTGGAAGGACTGTATCCTCAGACATTTCCAGGGAAGGAAAACATTTTTATTCACTGTTTTAATAATCCTCCAGCAAACATTACCTCATGATATCTCATAGTTTACAGTTTAATGGATTTTCTTAACAATTTTAAATTAGATTAGGCACAGTCAAGCATTAGAGTTCTTGCATATGCGTCACTCAGTCTTCATTAGCAGAGAAAGGTGCTTCAAAACTAATGAATAAATAGAGGGGGAGAAATTCGGTATCGCCCCGTTTGGGGCGCAATTATCGGCCGGGAGCAAAGTTTAGCGCCTGCCGCTAATTATCGCCTCCGACTTCTATCGCCCCTGGAGGCGATTGGAGCGCTAAATCAGGCGCTACACACCTCTCTTAAGGCGCTAATACTGAGGAGCAAGGCGCTACCTCAGAGCGCTGGCGAAGCTCATGTGATGTCAGTCAGCAATGGAACATAGACACACTGGCGCTGGCCAGTTCTTAAAGGGGAGGGTTGATCTTGCTCTCCATCCACACCCTGCTCATTGCAGCCTTGAATCTCAGCTTGGAGAGACCTGTACATCAAATCTGCTGGAAAGAACAATGGAGAGACCCAGGGAAAGAGCTCAGAGTGCAGCCTCCATAGTCTCTTCTAAATCGATACAAGGAAGGGCAAATCAAAATGAACCTGTAAAGTGCTGCTCAATACCCAAAACTCCTTCACACAGTGTTGAATCTCTCCAGAAGACTCTCTCTCTCTCTCAGAATGCGTGGTGCAAAAAAGTCGCCGACAAAAAAAGGCAGGAAACGGTTGCCTTTAAATAGCGCTCCCCCAGTCCCTTCCCGACTGCAAAATGCTCCCCTCAACCTGTCGTTGCTAGCGGCAGGCGGTAAGGCAGGGGGTGCCACTCAATATCCAGTCCGGGGCGCTACCGGGGCGTTGCACGCTCAACTGACGTCACGATCTGCGGGCACAGGAGATCGTGGCGGTAGTGTTTAGCACCGGCGCAAAATGTCTGGTCAATTCCGTGAGCGGCGCAAACATCGCCGTGTCCAGGCCCTAGTCGCTTTGCGCCCCATTAGTGCCCTCTTAGGGTGCTAACGGGAGGCACAAAGCAACCAAATTTTCCCCCCTAAAGCTTTAGGTTGCCTGTTACTACTGCCATTTCCCACATGCCACAATTAATTTCAATAAACATCACCCCTGTATTTTATAATCCCCTCTGAATTTTGTAAGGTAGTTGCTCTAGAATAGAAAGATGGACAGGTGACCCATTCCTGGACCTAAACCCATTCTGTTCTTCAAACTGTTGCGAAGGGAACATTGGCCTCTTGAGCCCAATACACCATTCTATTAGAGCATGGCTGATCTGTACCTCAACTCCACTTACCCGCCTTTGATCCCTACCCCTTGATACACTTACCTAATAAAAATCTGTCGATCTCAGTCTTGAAAATTTCAATTAACCCAGCATCCATAGCCTTTTGTAAAAAAAAGTGCTTCCTGACTTCAATCCTAAATGGCCTGGCTCTCATTTTAAGCTTGTGCCCCCTTGTTCCGGATTTCCCCACCAAAGGAAATAGTTTCTCTGTATCTACCTTATTGCATCCTTTTATCATTTTAGATCACCCCTCAACCTTCTAAACTCAAGGGTTTATAAGCCAAGTTTATGCAACTCATCCTCATAATTCAACTCTTAAAGCCATGGTATAATTCTGGTGCATCAGCGCTGTATCCTCTCTCCAAGGCCAATATATTCTTCCAGAGGTGCCGTGCCTAAAACAGAACGCAGTACTCCAGATCGGGTCTGACCAAGGCTCTGTACAACTGAAGTATCATTTCCTCCCTTTATATTCCAGCCCCCTTCAGATAAAGGCCAACATTGCATCAGCTTTTTTGATTACTTTTTGTACCTGTGCACCAGCTTTTAGTGATTTGTGTATCTGGACACCCAAATCCCTTTGTTCCTCCACAGTTCCAAGTCTCTAGCCATTAAGAAAATATTCTGATTTATCTTTCTTGGATTCAAAGTGGATGGGCTGGATTTTCAATGACCCGTGGAGTCGGGTTTGGAGGCGTGTAGGGGGTTAAAGTTGCAGATTCGGGGGTCCCGACCCCATCCCGCCTCCAACCCGCCTCCACGCAATTTTGATAAAATCGTGTGCGGTGTTCCCGACTCCGTCCGCCTCCAAGAGGCGGGAGAGGCCATTAAAGCCCTTAACAAGCCCTAAATTGGCTCTGTAATGCCATTTTGAAACGTTTTAGCTAGTTTAACCCTTTTCTGACGTGAAGCACGCCTGATGTGAAACACGCCAGTGAAACCTGGCGGGAGCACAAGTGGACAGCTGACTATCAGCTGCAGGTCCACTATTACAACGGAGATGTGATGAAGGTAGTAGTAGTACAGGAAACTCTTTATTAACCGGCACCGACGGGACCGGCGTGGTGCCGGTTTATCGAAAGTACCGGATAACGGAGAGTTATATCTACCGAGGCTATTTTTAACAAAGAAAAATAAATAAATCAAGAAATGTGCAGTATACTTCCGACAGCGCCAGGAGGCCGAGTAGTGGCGCTTTTGAAAACTACCCCTACTGACTAAATCGGCGTTCGCGGACTCGGACTCGGACTCGGGATCGGCAACATTGCCGGTTATTTGAGAGGAGTTTTCGGAGTACTCGGCGTTCGCGGAGACTCGACTGCGACTCGGCAACATTGCCGGTTATTTGAGAGGAGTTTTCGGAGGATGATTTTTGCCGGTTAAGCGAGAATTCCGGATATTTGGGTGCCGGATAAACGAAAGTTTCCTGTATTAGGTCTGAAAGTCGCCTCTGATGCTGCTGCATTGATGTCTTCAGAGACTGTCGGGGCCTTTGGAGGCCCTGGATGGAAAAAAAAATTCTCTCTCTCTCTCTCTCTTCTCTCTCTCTCTCTCTCTCAGATGCTGCTCATTTTGCATCCAGGTCCTCTCACAGCAAAGGCCAGGCAGTCTCTGAGACCAGGCAGTCTCTGACCTGCAATGCAGCATCAATGATGACATCATCAGAGGCGACTTTCAGACTGAAACCACTAATTGGTTCATGGGTTCCCACATGCTGCAACTCAATTGCCCAATTAAGTGAAAATTGCATCAATCTCCCACATCCAATTGCAGGTGGGTGGATAACACGAAAAGCGGAGGACACGACCCCAACCCGCCCCAGTATCAAAATCCAGCCCGATGACTTCGCACTTCCTCACATTGAACTCCATCTATCACAGTTATGCCCGCTCACTTAATCTGTCGATGTCCCTTTGTAGCTTCCTGGTATGTTCATCTGCACAATGTACTGTGCCTCCTAATTGTTACCCGAGCCCTGCGCAAATTAGCATAGGGACAAGCAGATTAGAAGGTTAAATGTGTGGCTGAAAGAGTGGTGTGGGAGGCAGAAGTTTTAATTTATGGGGCACCGGCACCAGTGCTGGGGAAAGGCTTCACTTAAACCGGGCTGGAATCAGTGTCCTGGGAAATCGAGTAACTAGGGCTATAGATAGGGCTTTAAACTAATGAAAGCGGGGGGTGGGGTGGTGGGAGAATTCAGGAAAGGGTAAATTCAAAAGCAGTAAGAGAAATGTCAAGGCTCTAGAGCAGAGTAGAGTTTTGGGTAAAAATAAGCAGAGTGGGTCAGGAAGGGACAGAGAGAGTAACAAAGGTAATAAGGCATCAGTGACTAAGGTGACATCAGGGAATAATAGGAAAAAGTTAATGCTAAAACCACTATATCTGAATGCGCAAAGCATTTGCAACAAAATAGATGAATTCATAGCACAGGTAAAATAAATGGGTTTGATCTAATAGCCATTACGGAGACGTGGGGGCGTTTTTGCCAGCTCTGGGGAGGCGGGTTTGGAGGTGGGACTGCCAGGAAAATGGCAGAATCTGGGGGAGGGTACCCATCCCGCCCCCAACCAGAGCAAGCAATAATATTAGGCAACGAAGGCCTAACCCCGCACCAGCACCGTCTGCGATACAGCACGACATAGAACCCCTTACACCCGACATCGGGAAACCCCGCCAGGGTCAGCGAGGCAAGCAGTGGGTCTGTGGGGGTCGGAGGGGTCCAAAAATGCACTGTGGAGGTGAGTGATGGGTGCAAGTGTGGAGAGGTAACTATATGAGGTGAGTGTAAAGTGATAGAAAATATTTACTTACCTTTGTTTCTTCCTGCAGGCTTCAACCATTGGGAAACCGGAGACTCCGGCATCTCCACGGCAGAGATGGTAGATGGCTGCTGCATTCTCTGATGCAACAGCCATCTGGTTTCTGCTCAGCAGATAGGTTTGATGAGTCTTGAATACTGGGCCAGCTTAACAAGGTCAATCAAGGAAAAATAGTGTGGGTTGGCCAGAAGTCGATGGAGGCGGTACTAAAACCCGACAAGCAGCAGTCCCGCCTCCAACGCGCCCCCATTGGCAAAATCACCCCCGTGGTTGCAGAGTGACCAAGGTTGGAAACGAAATATTCCAGGATACTTGACTTTTAGAAGAGATAGGCAGAATGGAAAAGGAGGGGGGGGGGGGGGCGCGCGGGTAGCCCTGATAATAAAGGATGGGATAAAGACAGCAAAGAGAAAGGATCTTAGCTCCAAAAATCAAGATGTAGAATCACTTTGGGTGGAGCTAAGAAACAACAAGGGGCAGAAAACACTGGTGGGAATAGTTTATAGGCCCCCTAACAGTAGTTGTAGTGTCGTGCACAGTATAAATCAGGAAATTAGAGGTGCATGTAACAAGGGTAATAAAGTTATCATGAGGGACTTCAATTTTCATATAGACTGGGCAAACAACATTTGCAGTAATAGTGCAGAGGATGAGTTCATGGAATGTATTCAAGATGGTTTTCTAGATCAATATGTCAAGGAATCAACTAGGGAACAGCTATTTCAGATCTAGTGTTGTGTAATGAGACAGGGTTAATTAATAACCTTGTAGTAAAGGAGGATCTGGGGAGCAGTGATCATAATATGATAGAATTTTATGTCGTGTTTGAGAGTGATTTAGTTAAGTCCAAAACTAGGGTCTTAAATCTGAATGAAGCAAACTAGTTTGTATGAGAGGTGAGTTGGCTAAGGTAGGTTGGGAAACTAGATTAAAAGATATGGTGGTAGATAAACAATGGCAAACATTTAATTAAATAATTCATAATTCACAACAAATATACTTCCCTTAAGGAATAAAAACACCATGGGAAAAATGGTCCAACTGTGGCTAACAAGAGAAGTTAAAGATAGTATTTGATTAAAGGAAGAGGTTTATAATGTTGTCAAAAATAGTAAGCCTGAGGATTAGAAGGATTTTAAAAATCAGCAAAGGAGGACCAAAAAATTGTAAAAGAGAGAGAAAATAGAATATGAGAGTAAACTAGCAAGAGACATAAAAACAGATTGTAAAAGCTTCTATAGTTATGGAGAAAGGAAGAGATTAGCACAAGTAAACACGGGTCCCTTACAGGCAGATCCAGGAGAAATTATAATGGGGAATAAAGAAATGGCAGAGACATTAAACAAATTATTTGTATCTGTCTTCATGGAAGAAGACACAAAAAAATTCCAGAAATAGTGGGGAGCCAAGGGTCTAGTGAGAATGAGGAACTTAAAGAAATTAGTATTCGTAAAGAAATAGTGCTGGAGAAATTAATGGGACTAAAAGTCAACAAATCCCCTGGACCTGATGGCCTACATCCCAGGGTTTTAAAAGAGGTGACTGCAGAGATCATGCATGCATTGGTTTTGATCTTCCAGAATTCCCTAGATTCTAGAACGGTCCCCGTGGATTTGAAGGTAGCAAAGGTAACATCGCCATTCAAGAAAGGAGGAAGAGAGAAAACAGGGAACTACAGGCCAGTTAGACTGCATAATGGACTAAAAGGGAGACCTACGCATGGAGGCAGAGGCCATTGCTGAGGTACTAAATGAATACTTTGCATCTGTCTTCACCAAGGAAGAAGATGATGCAAAGGTCATAGTGAAAGAAGAGGTAGTGGAGATACTGGATGGGATAAAAATTGATAAAGAGGAGGTATTGAAAGTCTGGCTAAAGTAGATAAGTCACCAGGACCAGTTGGGATGCATCCTAGGATGCTGAGGGAAGTTAAGGTGGAAATCGCGGAGGTACTGGCCATAATCTTCCAATCCTCTTTAGATATAGGGGTGGTGCCAGAGGACTGGAAAATTGCAAATGTTACACCCTTGTTCAAAAAAGGGTGTAAGGATAAACCCAGCAACTACAGGCCAATCAGTTTAACCTCGGTAGTGGGGGAAGTTTTTAGAAATGATAATCAGGGACAAAATTAACAGTCATTTGGACAAGTGTGGATTAATTAAGGAAAGCCAGCACGGATTTGTTAAAAGCAAATCGTGTTTAACTAACTTGATCGAGTTTTTTGATGAGGTAACAGAGAGGATTGATGAGGGCAATGCAGTTGACGTGATGTACATGGACTTCCAAAAGGCGTTTGATAAAGTGCCACATAATAGGCTTGCCAGCAAAGTTGAAGCCCATGGAATAAAAGGGACAGTGGCAGCATGGATACGAAATTGGCTAAGTGACAGGAAGCAGAGAGTAGTGGTGAATGGTTGTTTTTCAGACTGGAGGAAGGTATACAGTGGTGTTCCCCAGGGGTCGGTACTAGGACCACTGCTTTTCTTGATATATATTAATGACTTGAACTTGGGTGTACAGGGCACAATTTCAAAATTTGCAGATGACACAAAACTTGGAAGTATAGTGAACAGTGAGGAGGTTAGTGATAGACTTCAAGAGGACATAGACAAGCTGGTGAAATGGGTGGACACGTGGCAGATGAAATTTAACGCAGAAAAGTGCAAAGTGATACATTTTGGTAGGAAGAATGAGGAGAGGGAATATAAACTAAAGGGTACAATTCTAAAGGGGGTGCATGAACAGAGAGACCTGCGGGTATATGTGCACAAATCATTGAAGGTGACAGGGCAGGTTGAGAAGGCGGTTAAAAAAGCACACGGGATCCTGGGCTTCATGAATAGAAATGAGAAGTCGCACAACACCAGGTTATAGTCCAACAGATTTATTTAAAATGACAAGCTTTCGGAGCTGTCGCCCCTTCGTCAGGCAAAGTTACTGTGAGAGAATCTATCAGAATTCACAGAATATAAAAACACAGAGAAAATGCATAGATTAAATCTTTCCCTACATCAAAGACACACTAAGAGCACAGCCAAGACAATGAGATGTGTCCCAGGGGGGTCCAACGCGTCAGAACACCTGCTGGCTGCATATCCTCTCCATTTTTTGTGTTTGTTTCTTGTGTTTTTTTTTCAAAACTGGAAAGACCGGCAAAGATGTCAAGTCACGTTCTATAGCGTGACATGAACCCGATATCGCGATTGAGGCCATCCTCATGAGTGCGGAACTTGGCTATCAGTTTCTGCTCGATGATTTTGCGTTGTCGTGTATCACGAAGGCCACCTTGGAGAACGCTAACCCGCAGATCCGAGGCTGAATGCCCTTGACTGCTGAAGTGTTCCCCGACTGGGAGGCAACCATCCTGCTTGGCGATTGTTGCGCGGTGTCCGTTCATACGTTGTCTCAGTGTCTGCATGGTCTCGCCGATGTACCATGCTCTGGGGCATCCTTTACTGCAACGTATCAGGTAGACAACGTTGGCTGAGTCACATGAGTATGTACCATGTACCTGGTGGGTAGTGTCCTCACGTGTGATGATGGTATCTGTGTTGATGATCTGGCATGTCTTGCAGAGGTTGCCGTGGCAGGGTTGTGTGGTGTCGTGGTCGCTGTTCTCCTGACAGCTGGGTAATTTGCTGCGAACGATGGTACTTTTGAGGTTAGGCGGCTGCTTGAAGGCGAGTAGTGGAGGCGTGGGGATGGCCTTAGCAAGGTGTTCGTCATCATCGATGACATGTTGAAGGCTGCGAAGAACATGGCGTAGTTTCTCCGCTCCGGGGAAGTACTGGACGACGTAGGGTACTCTGTTGGTTGTGTCCCGTGTTCGTCTTCTGAGGAGGTCTGTGCGGTTTTTCGCTGTGGCCTGTCGGAACTGTCGATCGACGAGTCGAGCGTCATATCCCGTTCTTACGAGGGCGTCTTTCAGTGTCCGTAAGTGTCCATCGCGTTCCTCCTCGTCTGAGCAGATCCTGTGTATTCGCAGGGCTTGTCCATAGGGGATGGCTTCTTTAACGTGGTTAGGGTGGAAGCTGGAGAAGTGGAGCATCGTGAGGTTGTCCGTGGGCTTGCGGTAGAGTGAAGTGCTGAGGCGTCCATCTTTGATGGAGATTCGTGTGTCCAAGAATGAAACCGATTCTGAGGTGTAGTCCATGGTGAGTTTGATGGTGGGATGGAACCTGTTGATGCTATCGTGTAGTCCTTTCAGTGATCCTTCGCCGTGGGTCCAAAGGAAGAAGATGTCATCGATGTATCTGGTGTACAGCATTGGTTGGAGGTCCTGTGCAGCGAAGAAGTCTTGCTCGAACTTGTGCATGAAGATGTTGGCGTATTGGGGTGCGAATTTGGTCCCCATGGCTGTTCCGTGTGTTTGGGTAAAAAACTGGTTGTCGAAGGTGAAGACATTGTGGTCAAGGATGAAGCAGATGAGTTGTAGGATGGCGTCTGGAGATTGGCTGTTGTTGGTGTTGAGTACTGAGGCTGTCGCAGCGATGCCGTCATCGTGGGGGATACTGGTGTAGAGTGCCGATACGTCCATCGTGACGAGGAGTGTTCCTGGTTCAACTAGTCCATGGGTGCTGAGTTTCTGCAAGAAGTCTGTAGTGTCGCGACAGAAGCTGGGGGTTCCCTGTACGATGGGTTTCAGGATGCCCTCGATGTACCCAGAGAGGTTCTCACATAGGGTTCCGTTGCCTGATACGATAGGATGTCCGGGTGTGTTGGCTTTGTGTATCTTTGGGAGGCAGTAAAAGTCTCCTACGCGGGGAGTACGTGGGATGAGAGCGCGTAGTGTTCTGACGCGTTGGACCCCCTGGGACACATCTCATTGTCTTGGCTGTGCTCTTAGTGTGTCTTTGATGTAGGGAAAGATTTAATCTATGCATTTTCTCTGTGTTTTTATATTCTGTGAATTCTGATAGATTCTCTCACAGTAACTTTGCCTGACGAAGGGGCGACAGCTCCGAAAGCTTGTCATTTTAAATAAATCTGTTGGACTATAACCTGGTGTTGTGCGACTTCTCATTTTTGTCCACCCCAGTCCAACGCCGGCATCTCCGCTTCATGAATAGAGGCAGAGAGTACAAAAGCAAGGAAGTTATGATGAACCTTTACAAAACACAGGTTCAGCCTCAACTGGAGTTTTGTGTCCGATTCTGGGCACTGTACTTTAGGAAGGATGTGAAGGCCTTAGAGAGGGTGCAGAAAAGATTTACGAGAATGGTTCCAGGGATGAGGGACTTCAGTTATGTGGATAGACTAGAGAAGCTGCAGTTGTTCTCCTTAGAGCAGAGAAGGTTGAGAGGAGATTTGATAGAGGTGTTCAAAATCATGAGGGGTCTAGACAGAGTAGATAGAGAGAAACTGTTTCCATTGGCGGAAGGGTCGAGAACCAGGGGACACAGATTTAAGGTGATTGGCAAAAGAACCAAAGGCAACATGAGGAAAATCTTTTTTACGCAGCAAGTGGTTAGGATCTGGAATGCACTGCCTGAAAGGGTGGTGGAGGCAGACTCAATCATGGCTTTCAAAAGGGAACTGGATAAGTACCTGAAGGGAAAAAAAATGACAGGGCTACAGTGAAAGGGTGGGGGAGTGGGACTAGCTGAAGTGCTCTTGCAGAGAGCCGGCACGGGTTCGACGGGCCGAATAGCCTCCTTCTGTACTGTAACCATTCTATGATTCTATGATTCATTCGTCGGGAAAATGCCAGAATCTATTATTAGGGACGTGGTAACAGGGCACCTAGAAATTATAATTTACTTGTATCTGCCAAGAAACTAAGCAGGCAGGATCAATGGTCAACCCCAAACCACTTTGGATAGACCTTAGCTTCCTGATATCTTCAACCACCTCGAATCACAGCGTGAAGCACTAATCTAGCATTAAAACTTTCAGACAATTACCTCATCCTGTTGTGCTTTTGTAGCAGGGCTGCTGGGTCCCAAGAAATACTTTCGATTCAGATATTTGGTGATGATCTCTTTGGACTTGTCATCTTTAATTTCTGTTTCATTGTTAGGTATTTTTCTATAGTGGTCAATGTCCAACCAGCACAAGAGATCCATGCTGTAAGAAAAGAGAGACAATTTTCCATGCATCAGCATTGCTGCATTATTACAAACTATTACCAAACCAACTAAGGGCGCCAGTGTTATTACTGCACCAAATTAAGTTAAGGCGAGTGTCATAGTATTACATAGTATTTACAGCACCGAAACAGCGTCAATTAGTCCTGTAGTTATAATCATATTGAAACAGTAGCATTTTGTAAATTCCCACTACACACTGGTATCATTGTTACAGAAACGTCCTTTACAAACAAAAGAACAATAGGTTATCTAAACAATGCGATACCATAAGCTATGTTGAAATACACCACTGCATCTGATAACACTTATGCGCTGCTTTCCCATAATGTCAATGTGAAGAATATGACAAACGGATCTTCCTCCTTTACCAAACAACTATGATCCCCCTTTAAAAAAAGAGAAATGTTTTTTCAAATTGGTGTGCATCTGAGTGGCTGTGCCATTGATTAGAATATGCATCAGGTTGAGCAGAAGGGATAGTGTGGGGGATGGTCTGAGGCAGAGACGTGTCACACATTAATGTTCCCAAATGAGCTAAAGTGATGATTCTATGTGCAAATGCTGGCTCTAATCAGGATGGGTAGCACAGGTTTGCAAAGTCAGTATGGGAAACTCTACATTGTACAGCTTCACCGTACTTTATTACAGAAAGATTCATGGGCACTTACCCCGCTAAATTTTCCCTAAGAAATGCCTGGAAATTCTCAAGTTCTAAGCGATTGCGAAGAAGAGCGCTGAACGTGTAACTATGGAATTCCTCAGGAACCATCTGCCAGTGGCTTGAGCTTTTGGGATCCTTTGGAATTTGTACTGAATGGACAGGAAGAGGAATATCCTAAGAAAAGTGATATCACAGTTAAACTGGCAGGTTCAGTAACTACACATAGTAATAGTGTTGCAATTTTCCCCACATGCCTACAACATATCAACAAGTTGTCACTTTTTTCCATATTTTTTGTATTGCTGTTTCAATTATGTACATAAAGCCTGATTCTCCGGTCTACACTCCCATCTAGCAAGGCTCTGCATCAGAAGCCAAGCCTCACTGATCGTGCCTTTAAACATGCTCTTGATACTACTATCCTCTCAGGTCTCCTTATTTGCATGCAGGACAAGGCGTCACATAACAGAAGAAAGCACATGCAGACTGGAGGAGACTCATGGAATATTAAATCCTGAGTGCATTTGAAGATGCCACTTTGTATATCATTGGGCAAGGAGCATAGAGGAAGTGGGGGAGAGTGAAATTCAGAAACAATACCATCTTTTTCATGCACTTACTGTTCACCCTACTCACACACTCACTTCATCACTAACCTACAGGCACACAATCAAGCACAATAATTTGTGTTACAATCTACTCTCATGTTATGACTGTTTGATGGGATGCCATGTAGTCAGTATTTGTACAGTATCAGCCATGGCTCCGTTGGTAGCACCCTTGCCCTGAGACAGAAGGTTGTGGGTTCAAGTCTCACTCCAGAGACTTGAGCACAAAAATCTAGGCTGACACTGCAATACCGAGGGAGTGCAGCACTGTCGGAGGTGCGGTCTTTTGGATGAGACGTTAAACCGAGGCCCCGTCTGCCCTCTCAGGTAAAAGATCCTATGGCACTATATCGAAGAAGAGCAGGGGAGTTATCCCCGGTGTCCTGGCCAATATTTATCCCTCAATGAACATCCATAAGACAGATTATCTGGTCATCTGCACGTGTCCTAACAGGCACCAAATCCCGTTCACCCATCACCCCTGTGCTCGCTGACCTACATTGGCACTCGGTTAAGCAAAGCCTTGATTTTAAAATTCTCATCCTTGTTTTCAAATCCCTCCATGGCCTCTCCCCTCCTTATCTCTATAATCTCCTCCAGCCCCACAACCCTCCGAGATATCTGCACGCCTCTAATTCTGGCCTCTGAAGCATCCCTGATTTGAATTGCTCAACCATTGGTGGCCGTGCCTTCAGCTGCCTAGGCCCTAAGTTCTGGAATTCCCTCCCTGAACCTCTCCACCTCTTGTTCCTCCTTAAAACCTACCTCTTTGACCAAGCTTTTGGTCATCTGCCCTAATTTCTCCTTATGTGGCTTGGTGTCAAATTTTGTTTTATGACACTCCTGTGAAGCACCTTGGGATGTTTTACTATATTAAAGGCACTATATAAATACAAGTTGTTGTTGTTGTTGAAGGCTAGTGTGGAGAAGCCCACTATCCATTTCTGTGCAGTCATGATGGATTCTTATCACTGCAGTCTATCATGGAGTGCATGGCAACTCCAATTGACATCTTCATCTTGATTGGCTCCTCCTGATTGTGGGTGGGTGTCTTCTTCCTCTATCTACGCCATGGGTTTGCCTCTTTGGATGGCAAAGGATAGCCTTGCGTCTCTTATGACCCAACCTTTGTGGCTCGAATAATCCCTGTGGCAATTTGAACTGCTCTGAAATGGAAGCATTGTGGCTTTTTTTCCCCCCACAGAGGGTAATTAGAACATGGAATGCTTTGCTACGAAGACAGAGATTATAGAATTGTTTAAAAGAACTAAATAAAAGGATATGACAAAGTATAGGAATATGGGATTAGAGTAGACAGCTCCAGATGAACAGTTAGCTCCGTTGTAGACACATAGGGCTGGATTTTCATTGACCCGTGGAGGCGGGTTTGGAGGCGTGTGGGGGGTTAAAATTGCAAAAACTGGCGGGCGGGCACGAGCCCGCCTCCATCCCGCCTCCACACAATTTTCATTAAATTGTGTCTGCTGGTCCCGACTCCGTCCCGCCTCTAAGAGGCAGGATAGGCTGTTAAGGCCCTTAACAAGCACTAAATTGCCTCTATAATGCCATTTTGAAAGGCCTTTGTGATTTTAACCCTTTTTCTACGTGAAGCACGCCTGTTCTGACCCACGAATGTGAAACCTGGTGGGAGCACATTTGGATAGCTGACTATCGCTGGCTGGCTGGCTGATCGATCTGGGAGTGGTGGTGCAAGGGAGACATATCTGGGAGTGGTGGTGCAAAAATATCTGGGAGCAGACTTAGGGCTGCTGCTGCTCATTTTGCATCCAGGTCCTCTCACAGCAAAGGCCAGGCAGTCTTGGCAGACCTTCAATGCAGCAGCAATGATGACATCATCAGAGGCGACTTTCAGACTGAAAACACTAATTGGGTCATGGGTTCCCACATGCTGGAACTCAATTGCCCAATTAGGTGACAATCGCATCAATCTCCCACATCCAATTGCAGTCGGGTGGATAACACGAAAAGTGGATAACACGACCCCAACCCGCCCCAGTATCAAAATCCAGCCCATAGAATTTACCACACAGAAAGAGACCATTCAGTCTATGATTTTGTGACTGCTAACTGAGAAGTGAACATCCCCTTGAATTATACTATTTTGATTGTCACAGGTGATCTGAAAAATGAAGGCTGGAAGCCCTTACGTTTCATGAAGGCAAAGGAATTGTGTGCAGGAGCCTGCCAGGCCATTTTGGTGCAATGAATGAGACCCTCAACCTTGGGGAATCCTGCCATGTGAAAAATTCTGCTGTAGGCTGTCCATGGGGAAAGCGATGGAATAACTCACACTGGTGAAGAACACATTAGTCACCTGCTTTAGACGTCTGTAAACTGCAGAATGACTGATGTTGCTGCAACGTGGAATGAGGCAAATGCACAAAAGTTCAGCTCCGCAGTACCTCTGGCAGCCAAAATCAGTATAGTCCCTGCGGTGGAAGTTGGCTGGAGGTCACTTTCCTTGAGATAGCACAACTCTGTCACTGCCTCTCACGTCAAGTGCAGCCTGTGAAGACTTTTCCTGAGGTGTCGCAAGGGCGGTATGCCTCTGCCTGGAGTCTGTGAGTAACGGTGGGTGCGGACGGTCTGCCTCAGGTGTAATTTCAACAACAACAACAACAACTTGCATTTATATAATGTCTTTAACATAGTAAAACGCCCCCCAAGGCACCTCTCCATTCCTTCTCTTCTTCAGCCCAATAATACAGAAAGAATGAGATTTCCATTGGAATGCCTATATTGTAAGTTACAGTTGCAGCAACTGAAAACATCTCAGCCAAAGCTCTTGGCCCATAACCTACAAACATAACCCAGGAGAAAGCTGTCAAAATAACCTGCAAGAAAAAACTTCACATTCAATTCTCAGCAATACAAAATACCAGTCTCCTTTAAATGCTGAATTCATATCAGCACAGAACAGCCCTCCCTGCAACACCCACTTTATACTGGCAGCAGTAGGTTACAGTACTTTCCTGGCGAGAACCATGGAAAATTCTGTAAGAATACTATTATAATTAATTCCATTATTATCAATGAAGCTCTCACTCATTTTCAGCACAAGCTTAATTCACATGGTTCACATCTCCCACTGCCCATTCTGCATCACTGTCACTAGGAAATATAACCAAGCAGATCATCGACAAGCTATATGGACCTGCCTACATCAAGATAGGAATTCAGGTACTGGCAAATTTTAGTATTTAATTAATAGTTACAGCAATCAATTGGAAGACAAACCCTTACCTTCCAGGGACTTGAGTGCACACGGCATGTACAACGTCACTAATGAAGTTGACATTTGGGGCCTTTGGAATTACTAGTGTTCACTCATTATGAAATGGCTGACTCAGGACAATCCTACCAGGAAGTCATTATTCACGGAGGGGGCAGAGGGAGGGGTGCACTAACAATCATTACGTGTACCAACAATCATTACGTGTACATATTGGGAGGAAGCCACCTATCCCCAAAGAATGTAAAAGTCCTGCAGTATATAGAAATATAAAAAATATAAATATATACATATTTTAATGGACATACCAATTACAATGATAAGCAACAGGTTATGAGCAGCCATTCCTTGCTAGCACATCTGACAGAATGGTAGCTTTTGGCTTTGGATAGTATAAGAAGCTAAACACAAATATTTGAAATGCTGGTTAGGTGCAAATTCAGAGTGGTCATTGCCAAAAATGTCCCAGCATCAGATAACAAAAAAATCAACTCAATGTGACACCTAGGGTTAGGTAATTGAGACTAGAGAGTGATTACTTCCTTTGCTTTGTGTATCAGTAGATAGACCTAATTTTCTTTTTGGCTGCGTTTATTTGCACCACAAGTGCCTGATCTTCTCCCCCCGGGTTCCTGACCTTCTCCCCCCCGAGTTCATGACCTTCTCCCCCCTCCCCCCCCCCAAGTTCCTGCCCGTCTCCCCCCGAGTTCCTGACGTTCTCCCCCCCAAGTTCCTGACCTTCTCCCCGCCCCCGCGAGCTCCTGACCTTCACCCCCCAAAGTTCCTGACCTTCTCCCCCCGAGTTCCTGACCTTCTCCCCCCCGAGTTCCTGACCTTCTCCCCCCGAGTTCCTGACCTTCTCCCCCCCCGAGTTCCTGACCTTCTCCCCCCCAAGTTCCTGACCTTCTCCCCCCCCAAGTTCCTGACCTTCTCCCCCCCCCACCCCGAGTTCCTGACCTTCTCCCTGCCCCCGCGAGCTCCTGACCTTCACCCCCCACCCCAATCTCTTGACCTTCTCCACAGGAGGTGGTTGAGGCCGCAGGACACAGCACTGCGGCTAAGCGCATGTGCAGTTGGATCCTCCGATGCGCATGTGCAACCGTAACATCGGGTGCGCATGCACGGATCGGATGGGGGTGGGACGGTGTTTAGGCTCTGCCCCCATACAGTGCACAGGCACAGAACGACTCAAACCTGTTCGTGCAAATACATAGGATTACATAGGATATACGGCAGAGGAAGAGGTAATTCAGCCCAAACAGTCCATGCCGGCGTTTATGCTCTACACGAGCCTCCTCCTGTTTTTCCTCATCTAAATCATTCAGCGTAACCCTCTATTCCCTTCTCCCTCATATGCTTATCTAACCGCCCCTTAACTCCATCTATACTATTCGCTTCAACCACTCCCTGTGGTAGCGAGTTCCACATTCTCACCACTCTCTGGGTAAAGAAGTTTCTTCTGAATTCCCTACTTGATTTCTTGGTGACTATCTTATATCGATGGCCTCTAGTTTTGCTCTTCCCCACAAGTGGAAACACTCTCTCTGCGTCTACTCTATCAAAACCATTCATAATTTTAAAGACCTCTATTAGGTCACCCCTCAGCCTTCGCTTTTCAAGAGAAAAGAGACCCAGCCTGTTCATCGTTTCCTGATAGGTATACCCTCGCATTTCTGGTATCATCCTTGTAAATCTTCTCTGCACCCTCTCCAGTGCCTCTATATCCTTTTTATAATATGGCAACCAGAATTGTACGCAGTACTCCAAGTGTGGTCTAGCCAAGGTTCGATACAGGTTTAGCATAACTTCTCTACTTTTCAATTCTATCCCTCTAGAAATAAACCCTAGTGCTTGGTTTGCTTTTTTTATGGCCTTGCTAACCTGTATCGATACTTTTAGTGATTTGTGTATTTGTACTCCGCGATCCCTTTGCTCCTCCACCCCATTTAGATCCTTATTTTCCAAGTAATATGTGACCTCCCTATTTTTCTTACCAAAATGTAGTATCTCACATTTATCTGTGTTGAATTTCATTTGCCAATTATATGCCCATTCTGCAAGTTTATTAATGTCTTCTTGTAATTTGTTGCAGTCCTCCTCAGTATTGACTATGCCCCCCAATTTGGTGTCATCCGCCAATTTAGAAATTGTGTTTTTGATTCTAAAGCCTAAATCGTTAATATAAATTGTGAACAACAGTGGTCCCAGCACTGATCCTTGTGGAACACCACTTCCCACTTTCTGCCACTCTGAATAGCTACCCTTTACCCCAACTCACTGCTTTCTGTCTTGAAGCCAGCCAGCTCTCCATTATGCTACTTGTCCCCTGACCCCGCATTCTCTGACCTTGTTCATCAGTCTATTATGTGGTACCTTATCGAAGGCCTTTTGAAAATCTAGATAAATTACATCTACTGTATTACCCTTGTCTACTCTCTCTGTTACCTCTTCAAAAAATTCAATAAGGTTGGTCAAGTAAGACTTTCCCTTTTGAAATCCATGCTATTTATTATTATATTTTTGGTTTCTAGATGTTCTTTCATTTTCTCCTTTAGTAGGGATTCCATTATTTTTCCTACCATCGATGTTGACTGGTCTATAATTCCCTGGACATGTTCTATCTCCCTTCTTAAATATAGGTATTACGTTACCTAACCACCAGTCCTCTGGCACTACACCTTTTTCTAAATAATCACTCTGTCTGTTTTTTAGTACCAAAGAGCTAATTACTTTGTTGGGTAAAAACTTTCTCTGCAGTTCCTGAAGTTTCTTGTAGTATATTGAATCCAAATATCGAGTCTTGCTTACCAACTCCACCTAGAAATAAAAGATCTTTACTGAGTATCAATGAACAACACTAAAAACAATAACAGCAGTACTACAGGATGAGTGAGCAATTTACAGCAAGAGACAGACCACAGAGGGAGACAGGAGGGAAAGTGTGCACCAGGATCACTTGAGAATATTGCATATATTTTCTGATCATCGACTTTCAGGCACAAATGTTCAATGTGTTTGCACTACATTCTTCTGTGCACTATTTTCAGGTAGCTGGTAACCATTTGAAATGTAAAAAAAAATTAAATGAGTCAACAGCTGAGTAAAAATAGTGCAAGCATGTTGGTGGAGCAGGCTCGAGGGGCCAAGTAGCCTATTCCTGCTCCTATTTCTTATTTCTTATACAAGCACAGTAAGTTTTCATACCCAGTACTTCTCCAATTGAAAAATATACCCTGAACACAAAAATGGAAACCCTTTCAAAATTGTATTTACAAGTTTTTTTTGGGGGGTGGGCGGTGGTGGGGGGGGGGTGGGGTGGTGAGGTCAGTAATTTTCTGCCCTTCCTCCTCTTAGGACTCCATAGGACATACACTGTGATCCTCTGAATGGGCCAACAACTTGTAAGGACCTGCAAACAAGCCATTGAGCTTCACCCATTCAGCTGCTGATCTTAGTCAGGCTGTCAAGGAGATCTGGCAGTAGGCTTCACCACAAGAAGGCTTCTGAGTAACTGCACTCACACACTGTCCCTACTGGCTGGCCTCAGAGCAGATTGTCTGTCCATTCTCTCATCCAGGAAAATATTCATGAAAAGAAAAAACAGGAAGTTGGAAAAAATATAAATGTCTACGGACTAAATGCAAGTCTGTACAAAATATGAAGTGGACCATTTTCTACAGACTCATTTAAAAAGGTGGTTGGATGCATTGACTGTACCTTTCTGTATCTTGACATGTCCATTTCAAGCATTTGGATCCAAGGTACCAGAAGCAAGATGAGAGTGTGTTCCTCTAACTGATCAAACAGCTCCTCAAAGGGTGGCTCTAGTTTTCTATAGATCATTTTCTTATTCTCTGTATCTATCTCGACATCTGCTGGAGCCCCTTCAACAGTGTATGTTGCAAAAATGAACTGAAACAAGTGGACAAATCGTGAAAAGATCAGTTTGCAGATGGAAATGTTCAAACAGCCGTTTCAATGGTTCATTGAAATCATACAAACAAACTGCTTTTTCATCATAAGTTATATTGGTGACGCCTGGATTGCAGAGTCAGTCCCACACACAGGCAGGTCAGTGACCAAAGAATTTCCTGTGGGGTCTATTCTGGGTCTACTGCTGTTTACTCTATTCATAAACAAAAATGAGGAGAATAATTCTAGTAATAATAGTATAACGTGTTCTGAATGCCTCTCCCTCAGTGGCTTAGTGGCTAATGCGCCACATGTTGTGGCACTGAGCCACACAGACAAGAAGGTCGAAGGTTTGATTCCTGCCTTGTGTCGAGTTATCTTATCTCAGCCAGGGCAGGAATTAGGGTACTGCAGCTGGCCTTAACATTCCTGGGCTAGAGAGAGGAAAATCAGGCAATGTTCCTGCTCCAGACCACGATTCAATGACCCCCTGCTCGAAGGTGCACCCAGTAAGTGTCTGCAGCTCGCCAGCCTTATGTAATTTAGACCCACGACTCAATATCGGGCGTGCCAAGGGCTGGCCCATTCTGGAGGAAGGACTGTTCCTTGTGCCCAGTTTGTGCTGGTAGGCTACCATGAACCAGTCTCTAGGCCATAATGTTCTGTGCCTTGGTACAAAAAAAACATGAAACCTGGATTAACAATGGACGGGTCCTATTTTAAAATTCAACAGATACCTTCTCCTACAGGAAGGACATCACTAAAACTTTAGGGAGGGGGTGTTCCACTCAAACTGATTTTTAATTAAACTGACAGAAATAACAAATGAAATTAAAACAAGAAAATCAGGAATAGTATAAACAAAGGCACCATGTGAGGCCCACTGATCATGGAAGGCATCCAGTGAGCTAGTATACTCTATGTTGGTGCTCAAGGGTCACCTGGTATGAATCAGAGTTTGAACCAGACAAGTCTGCATCCTGGACCTATAGATTGAGCAAGCAAAGATGGGTCTCTCTATATTGGGCAGGCTACACTGCAGTGTCTATTCACAGGGTCAATCCCACTACTGAGCAGCACTGGGGCTTTGACCTGCTTGGTTTCTGATCTGGGCCAGTTAAGCCCTCTTTAGCAGATTTGGTGGTCTTAGGTTTACCTGGAAACATCAAACTTAGCAATGGATAGCCAATCAACATAACCCAGATCTCCTGACCTGAAACAATCATCCAATCTCAGCCTCCATGGAGCTGCATAATAGAGATGTCCCACCCTGTCTGGCCAATGCCCATTTTAAGCATGTAAAAGGAAAAGGATTTGCTGCGATTACCGATCATTCACAGAAAATATCTGCTCAATACAAAACAGATAACAAAGCTAATCAATTACTGGCATGCGACCCAGGTATTTGATTATAATTCAAAGTAGGTTATTTCAACCCTGTATAAGGTCACATTTGGAATCTTGTGTGTAACTTTAGGCATCTTACTTTCAAAATTTGATTCAATGAATGTAAAGTATAGGCGAATGACATATACATTTCTGAAACTTTAAGTTATCATAAGATGTCAAGATCATTAGATACAGGTTTGGAATTGATCCCATCCTTTCAGAATACTAGCTGCCATCGGAGGATTCCGAGGCCGCCCCCTGCCGGCCGCACCCCCCCCCCCCTCCCCACCCCACCCCCCCCCCCGCGCAACCTCTCCCACTTTGAAGGAAACATGCTGGCCATCACGGGCGGAGGAGAGTCATGGCCGTGGCGAGTAGCAATGCTGGAGGAGATGTGGTGCAGAGATTCTTCACACCTTACCCTCTTTTCCCCTCTTACTTCTATCTCACCCTACACACTCTGCATGACAAACTGCAGCTGCTTTCAACAACCAATTCTTCCTCTGCTTTTACCTTCACACTAAAAGCTAACCCTTGTCCCTCTCTCATTTCAGGTGCTGGAAATGTGGAGATATCTCTGCCACTTCAGGAAGAGCAGGCCAGCCTTTCTGAAGATGCACCGTCACTCGGGTCTGACCCTAGCAAGCACCAGCTCAAATACTGGCACCACGCCTACTTCAGAGGCTAGGTTAGAGGAGGGGTTTTCACGCGGTGAGGCACCGGGCACAAGTGCAGCAGCTGGGGCAGGGAGATAGGATGCCAGAGGTGCCAGCACACTGGAGGGTGAGATCACATACTCGCTCTGCTGCAGAGGACTCAGACACAGATTTCGAGGGTGCAGGCTACCAAAGAAGGCTAATGGGCATACACCAGGAAATGTTAGGTGCACTGGACAGCTTGCCAGCGAGCTTGCGCACAATGGCTCAGAGCATAGAAGAGTCCAGCTCTAACTTATGTCAAGGCCTGGCACAGAGCATGGAGACCATTCGATCGAACATGGATCGAGCAGTCAGCTCCATGAACACAACAGTGGTGCCCACCATCATGGAGCCTCTGGTGAGAGCTCCGACAGCTTGCATGGCAGCTAACACTGCTGCTATGGAAGCTCAGACAGCTGCCATCTCGGCTTTGGGGGCCCAGTGTTGACAAGGGCCTTCAAATCGTCACAGCAGTCGTACACTCTGTCTGGTGCAGAGCAGTAGGAATGCTGAGGCACAGTTCCAGGAGACTAGCCTTGGCACTATGGTCTGCAGCCAGTTGCAAAAGGCTGCTCGTATTTTAAAGTCTAAAATGATGCAGTCTGGGTCACAGCAAAGTTGTTTGCATGAATGGCCAGTTGACACTGAACCCCAGGAAGCAGCTCATAAAAAACAACAAGATTGTGATATTGTGGAAGCAGCAGATGTGAACAGTAACAACTGTTAACACAGGTTCTCTGTTGATGACTAGAAAAGAAAACAAAAAGGGGGAAAAATTAGGTCGCGCCCCATTTGGGGCGCAAATATCGTCTGGACGCAAATATTAGCGCCTGGCGCTAATTATCGCCACTGACTGGAAACTTCACTTTTACCGCCCCGAGAGGTGAGTGGAGCGCTAAATCAGGCGCTGCACACCTGTCTTAAGGCGTAAAGGCCGAGCAGTGAGGCGCTAACTCAGCGCGCGAGCGCAGCGCAGCTGCTGCCAGTTAGCGAGGGAACACAGACACACTGGCGCCGGCCACTTCTTAAAGCGGGGGAGGCCAACTTGCTCCCCAGCCACACCCTGCTCATTGCAGCCTTGAATCTCGGCCTGGAGAGACCTGTGAATCCATTTTGCTGCCAAGGATGGAGAGGGAGAGAGAACGAGCTCATCGCTTCACCGAGCGGGCCTTGGATGCTCTGGTTGGCGCGGTGGAGCGCAGAAGATGTATACTCTTCCCTGAGAGTGGCAGGAGGCCTTTGCCACGCGAGTTCAGAAGAGTGTGGAGGGAGGTGGCTCAGAGCATCTCCTCCAGGAGCATGGTGCCCAGGACCCATACTCAATGCCGCAAAAAGTTCAACGACCTCACTCGGGTCGTCATGGTGAGTGGCTTTTTCTCAATACCTCTCCATCCCTCCATCTCAACCTCACTCTATGGCCAGAGGGTCTTAAAACCCCAATGCACAACACTCATCCAACACCTATGGCCCTTTCATGAAACACACACACACATTCCACACTTTGCATACAGTAAGTGCTATTCACCTATGGGAGGCACATCAGGCAAGACCATGGCTGCATACAGTAAGGGCTATTCACCTATGGGAGGCACATCAGGCAAGACCATGACTGTATACAGTAAGGGCTATTCACCTATGGGAGGCACATCAGGCAAGACCATGGCTGTATATTTACTCAGATGCTGTCCTTTTTCTTACAGGCCAATCTGGCGCATAATCGGAGACAGCAGCAACGGACAGGTGGAGGGCGGCCTCAGCTGCAACCCCTCAGCGATCTTGAGGAGCGCGTCCACAGGATTGTGGCAAGCCGGGTGATCGGTCCCGTCGCCACTGGAGACGCCGACCCCGTTCTGGACAGCAATGGTAAGGTCATCACCTTTTTGTCCTCTGTCCTTCCACTTGTCCCTCACAACACCAGCCTTTGACACTTTCAATCCAACTTGCTAACTCGCTGCACTTATTCCGCCCTTACTGCCACCCTGTCCTCACGCTAAAGCCACTCTTGTACCTCCCTGCTTTCAGATGGTGATTCACCAGCTGAGGAGACGGGCCCTGAAGCTGCCACTGGGAGTGAAGCTGCAGCCGAGGAGGAAGAGGAAGCCGGAGCATCAGTGCCACCCTCTCCCGAGGAAGCCCATGCCCACACTGGGAACACGCCTTCCCTGGAGGGGAGCAGGGGGGAAGGGTCTGATGAGGGTGAAGCTCCAGGACCCAGCGGGCTGCAGCAACGCCATGGGGGTAGGGAAGAGCGGGGGCCTTCTCCCCAGAGGGAGAGTATGCCAGACACTCCTACTGCAATGGACGCAGAGGAGGAGCGGCTGATCGCAGAAATGAACACCCAGGCGGTGGGCATGCACACTGAGCTCATGGGTGCAGTGGGAAGGGTGCCCGAATGCATTGAGTCACTGGCAAGGAGTGTGGAGCACTTCGCTGTAGCACAGGCGGATGCCACACTAACGCTTAATGCTGCAATTCAGTCACTGGCTGCCGTGATCCCATCTCTGACTGCTCTCATGCAGACTCAGATTGAGGCCACGCGAGCACAGACTGCTGCCAACCTCGATGGTTCGTTCACATGTCCCCGGGGCTGTCACCGCGCCGCAGCAGGCCAGCAATCTGTTCTCCGGCAGATTGCTCCGGATGCTGAAGTGCTGCCCCGTGGGAGTGCCAGTGTGTCGGGCGAGCAGGGAGTTGCTGTCCTCTCTCACGATGACATCATTCCTGCTGCCAACACTGTCACTTCTCCACTGCACTTACCACCGCCTGTAGGACAGACTGCTGCCGCCCATGCAGAGTTGGTGCAGTCTGCAGCCGGGCCCTCCAGGCCCAGAACTGGTCGAGGCCGTCCTTCAGGGGCATCTGCAGTGTCAGGGTCTGACGAGCAGCAGCCTTCCACCAGCCTTGCTGCAGCCACTGAGGTCCCATTACGGAGGAGCAGTAGGGTTAGAAGGGGGGAAGTGCGCAAGGGAAGGAGATCACCCTCGAAGGGCAAAAAGTAGGAGGTGTCACAAAATGCTGGTCATTTTTTTATTAAAGGTCGAGGTTCATGGTCCAACTTTTGTTTAGTATTTTGGACATTATCTCCAGGTTGTGAGAACCAGTTATGTTATTGACTGTTTTTTTGTGTTTATTTCTATGAGTTTGTCATGAGGAATTGACACACACAGAGTTTGTAAAATAAATAAGTTTCTGTATTCAAAATATACATGGTTGGTGGTTGGAATTATTGGTGCCTTGGCCGGCTTAGGGGTTGCGTGCTGGGTTCATTGATGTTGTTAGCAATGGCAGAAGCCATTTCCACAGCAGGGGCCCTAGAAGCGGCTTGCTATCAGCCGTTGACGGACGGCCCTTGCAGTTTGACCATTGTGGGCCGCCCTCCCGCCTTGGTGCTGCTGATGATCATCCTCCTCGTCCTCTTCCTCCTGTTCCTCCTCCTCCTCTGGTGGTGCTCCAAGGCCTGGTGGCATTGGCTGGGTCCTGACGATTGCCATGTTATGCAACATGCAGCACACAACTACGAAGTTGGATACTCGCTCAGGCGAGTACTGCAGGGCTCCTCCAGAATGGTCGAGACAGCGGAACCGTTGCTTCAGCACGCCGATTGTGCGCTCAATTATGTTCCTGGTAGCTTGATGGCTCTCATTGTACCGCAGCTCAGCAGGGGTGTTGGGCGTACGGAGCGGTGTCATCAGCCAGGTGCTCAATGCATACCCCTTGTCCCCGAGAAGCCAACCAACTGGCTGATGCGGTGCCTCGAAAAGTTCTGCCACAGTAGTCTGGCGCAGGATAAAAGCATCGTGGCAGCTGCCAGGATAGTGGGCATTGACAGCGAGTATCAGCTGTCTGTGGTGACAGACCAACTGAACATTCAAGGAATGGAACCCCTTTCTGTTCCGGAATTCCTCGGCATTCTCATGTGGAGCACGCAAAGCCACATGCGTGCAGTCAATGGCGCCCTGCACCATGGGGAAGCCCGCTATCCTCGCAAAGCCCAGAGCGCGGTCACGCTGCTTGTCTGGGGTCATGGGGAAAGAGATGAACTCTCGTCTCCTTTTAAAGAGGGCATTTGTGACCTGCCAGATGCAGCAATGCACCGCGAACTGGGAGATATTGGCGAGGTCCCCAGCAGCAGCTTGAAATGAGCCAGTAGCGTAGAAGTTGAGAGCCACTGTGACCTTCACTGCCACCGACAGAGACGTCCTGGACCTCAGTTGAGGCTGCAGATCTGGCTGCAGCAGGTGGCAGAGCTCAGTGACCACCTCCTTGCTGAATCACAGCCTTCTCAAACACAGCTCCTCAGACATATGAATGTAGGAGAGCTGTTCACGATATACCCTGGGAGGGTAAGCTCTCCTGTACATACGCCTGTTGGCCCTCCTCCGTCTGGCCATCATTGCCACTCTCTCTCTGCGTCTCTGTGTCCTCCAATTCAGCTGGAGCAGGACGACGCCCCCAATCAGTGCAGCCCCCAAAGTCTCTTTGCAAGCAAAGTAATGAAGGACAGCAACTAAAGTACTAGCGAAGTTAGGATCAGTAGGCAAAACTACCTCACAAAGCGTTGAGTCAATGCAGAAGTCTCTCTTTCTCTCTCTCCGAATCTCTCTCTCTCTCTCTCAGAACGAGTGGTGCAAAAATGTCCACCACAGAAAAAGACAGGAAGAGGCCCCCTTTAAATAGCGCCCCCCCCAGCCCCACAGCGATTGATAGTGTTCCAGTCTTCCGGTCGTTGGATGCGCCAGGCGGTAAGGCAGGGGGCGCCACTCAATTTCCACTCCGGGGCGCCACAAGGGCGTTGCACCATGGAATGACGTCACAATCTGCGCGTGCAGGTGGTCGCAGCGGTAAGGTTTAGCGCCACCGCACAATCTCTAGTTAAGTTCCCGAGCGGCGCAAACATCGCTGCGCCCGGGCGTTAGCGGCTTTGCGCCCCATTAGCGCCCTCTTAAGGCGCTAACGGGAGGCACAACCAACTGAATTTTTACCCCAAAGACTCTTTATAGATTGACTTTTCTTTAGCCAATCACCTCTTTTGGTTGTAGATATTCCATTAAAAATTGCTCCCGAATGATTTTTGAGGCTTAGCAATCTTTAATATATATTAAAAACGTAGAAACTGCATGAAAGATGAGCATTGAAGGTTTTGTGAGGTACTTCTGTTTGTTTATGGAATTAATATGTTTATTGAAAAAAGACTTGCATTTCTATACAAGGCCTTTCACGACCACCAGACGTCCCAAAGCGCTTTACAGCCAATGAAGTACTTTTGAAGTGTAGGCACTGTTGTAATGTATTGAAGACTTAACATTAGCAAACTCATTGTTAATACGCTCCTAGTGTACACTGGAAGTACATGTCTGGAAATTGTGCACCCCAGCCCATGATATTCCATCATTAATTTTAAGAAGCAGAAAAATTATGCTTAAATGCATTAAGGTGGGAACATAAAGTTAGGAGCTAGCTAACAATAGGGAAAGTGGTGTTGGGGCACTTGAGAGCACACAAGGTGCTACAGACAGGTCAGGGAAGGAGGCTGATGTGTGGGAACACATGGAAGATTGGGGCCTGATGACTTAAAAGGGACCAATGGCAGCTCGAGTCCCATTCTCCTGGGGCCTGCTGTCCCAATAGACTGTTAATCTTGTTTCTTCCAATGCTGCCAGATCCCAGCAACTCCCTAATCTCCTCAGAGTCCTGCTGAACTCCTCACCTCAGACTCTAAGGTACCAAGACTCCCAACCCCCGATACCACATTCCCAGTGCTCCCAGACCGTGCGAAACTGCTCCCCAATGCCCACAGATCTCAGGATTCCTTTCCCAGTGATTTCAGATCCCAGGAAATGCCCAAGTGTTCCTCGGACCTTCCTCTCTAGTATTCCCAGAATGCTGGGTCTCCCCTTCCCAGTATTCCCCAACCCTGGGGGCCCACCTCAAAATAGTGGTAGAACCGGAGATCCCATCTAAATGCAGCCAGATCCCAAAGCCACCACAAAGTTGATAAGTCAGTGTCCCTACTTGGTATAACACATCTGTTCTTACAAAAGCTCAGACTTACTGAGCAACACCACAGGTAATCTGCTGATATCTCTATAAAATCCTGTCGAAATCATCTATTTTTTTGGCAGAAGAGCACTAAGCTTTCTAATAGCTCCCTCTGACACTGAGAATCCAGCTTGTTGCTCTCCTCTCCCTGGATGATCTCCTTGGGCTGAATTTTCCGGAGTGGTAGCGGGCAAGATCGGTGGCGGGTCAGGTGGGAAAGTTGTTATTTTTGACAGCGGGTCAGGAACACGCTGTCATCTCGCTCCCACGCGCCTTTCCCTCATCACGGAGCCGACTCGACCGGCAGCAGCAGGGGGACCCAATTGAGATGATTAGCAGGTAGTTTACAGGCACCTAAGAGCCTTTTTTCACTTACTTTTTATTTAAAATTTCCCTTCATGGCCACGGGATTCACGCAGCTCGGGAACCATGTCTGTCAACCTGAGGCGTGAGTTCCGTGGCCATTGTTCCAGCTGATTACTCGACAGCATGAAAAACAAACCAAAATAAAAACACGTTGATTACATTATCTAACCGACTGAGGGAGATTCTGTTCTACTTGAAAAGCTACTGGTAAATGTTAATTCAGAAATTCCTGAAGGGATGAGAGTGCTGAAGGCTCTCATCCTACCCTGGATGGTGAGGGAAATACATTTTCCACTGGCCATTCTCAGCTGTTGCCTTTCAACTCAACAGTAATTGCAGTGAATTGATCTGCACTATAAAACAACAACAACAACAACAACAACTTGTATTTATATAGCACCTTTAACATAGTAAAACGTCCCAAGGCGCTTCACAGGAGCATTATAAGACAGAAAATTTGACACCGAGCCACACAGAATCACAGAATCCCCACAGTGCAGATAGAGGCATTTCGGCCCATCGAGCCTGCACCGACACATATCCCACCCTATCCCTGTAACCCCACATATTTAATCCCCCTAACACTAAGGGTCAATTTATCATAGCCAAATCAACCTAACCCACACATCTTTGGACTGTGGGAGGAAACCGGAGCACCCGGAGGAAACCACATAAGGAGAAATTAGGGCAGGTGACTAAAAGCTTGGTCAAAGAGGTAGGTTTTAAGGCACGTCTTAAAGGAGGAAAGAGAGGTAGAGAGGCGGACAGGTTTAGGCAGGAATTCCAGAGCTTAGGGCCTAGGCAACAGAAGGCACAGCCACCAATGGTTCAGCAATTATAATCAGGGATGCTCAAGAGGGCAGAATTAGAGGAGTGCAGATATCTCGGGGGTTGTGGGGCTGAAGGAGATTACAGAGATAGGGAGGGGCGAGGCCATGGAGGGATTTGAAAGCAAGGACGAGAATTTTGAAATCGAGGCGTTGCATAACCGGGAGCCAATGTAGGTCAGCGAGCACAGGGGTGATGGGTGAACGGGATTTGGTGCGAGTTAGGACATGGGCAGCCGAGTTTTGGATGATCTCAAGTTTATGTCGAGTAGAATGTGGGAGGCCAGCCAGGAGTGCGTTGGAATAGTCAAGTCCAGAGGTAACAAAGGCATGGATGAGGGTTTCAACAGCGGATGAACTGAGGCAAGGGCAGAGACGGGCGATGTTACAGAGGTGGAAATAGGCATTCTTAGTTAGGCTGCGGATATGTGGTCGGAAGCTCATTTCAGGGTCAAATATGACACCAAGGTTGCGAACAGTGTGGTTCAGCCTCAGACAGATGTTAGGGAGAGGGATGGAGTCAGTGGCTAAGGAACGGAGTTTGTGGCGGGGACTGAAAACAATGGCTTCAGTCTTCCCAATATTTAATTGGAGAAAATTTCTGCTCATCCAGAACTGGATGTCGGAGAAGCAGTCTGACAATTTACAGACCGTGGAGGGGTTGAGAGACATGGTAGTGAGGTAGAGCTGGGTGTTGTCAGCGTACATGTGAAAACTGATGCTGTGTTTTAGAATTATGTCGCCAAGGGGCAACATGTAGATGAGAAATAGGAGGGGGCCAAGCATAGATCCTTGGGGGACACCAGAGGTAACAATGCGGGAGCGTGAAGAGAAGCCGTTGCAGGTGATTCTTTGGCTATGATTAGACAGATAAGAATGGAACTAGGCGAGTGCAGTTCCACCCAGCTAGACGACGGTGGAGTGGCGTTGGAGAAGGATGGAGTGGTCAACCGTGTCAAAGGGTGCAGACAATTCAAGAAAGATGAGGGGGGATAGTTTACATTTGTCACAGTCACAAAGGATGTCATTTGTGACTTTGATGAGAGCCGTTTTGGTCCTGTGGCAAGGGTGGAAACCTGATTGGAGGGATTCAAACATGGAATTGTGGGAAAGATGGGCACGAATTTGGGAGGCGACAACATGTTCAAGGACTTTGGAAAGGAAAGGAAGGTTGGAGATGGGGCGGTAGTTTGCAAGGACGGAGGGGTCAAGGGTTGGTTTTTTGAGGAGAGGGGTGATGATGGCAGTTTTGACGGAGAGGGGGACAGTACCTGAGGAGAGAGAACCATTAAAAATGACATATACCGTTTAATTACATTTTTGTGTTGTTTCTGGTCAGGGTTTTCTCACAGTATACTGTGATTGTCCAGTTACAGATTAAATCAAGTCATCAACTGTAAGGGCTGGATTTTATGAATGGAGATGTGTTGGAGGTGGGACTGCTGCTTGCCCGGTTTCAGTCCCGCCTCCATCAGCTTCTGGCCAAAAGCGGGATTTTTCCCTGATTGACCTTGTTAAGCCCACCCAGCGGGCTCAGCAGACCAATTAGGGGGAAGTCAGTGACAGAGCACGTCAACGTATGACGTGTCATCTGTCAAGAATTTTTGAAAGAAGAAATATCATCGTTTGACAGCTCTGTGAAGCTGTCAAACACTGACATTCTGTGTAGTTTGATGAGTCCTGTGTTCAGGACTCATCAAACCTTTCTACTTTGCAGAAATCAGCTGGCTGTTGGCTCGGAGGATCCAACAGCCAGTCTGTGATCTCTACAATGGAGATGTCGGGACTACGGCTCCACAGCGGCTGAAGGCTGTAGGGAGAAACAAAGGTAAGTTAACATTTTCTAACACTTTACACTCACCTCACATACTTACCACTCCACACTTGCACCCATCACTCACCTCTACATCGTACTTTCAGACCCCTCCCACCCCCACAGACCTCCTACTCACCTCTTACACCCTGGCGGGGTTCCCCCAGGTCGGGAAGCCCGCACTTCAGCACGAAAAATGGGGATAATCCTATTTTCTGCCTGTTAACTACCTGTTAACAGGCAGTTAATAGGCTTTAATCCCTTCCCGCCTCCAAGGAGATGGGACCCGGGGCAGGATGGCTTCCCACCTCCTGGCAAGAGGGCACGGAGGCGGGTTGGGGGTGGGTTTGCCACCCGCCCCCAAATTCTGCAACTTTCCCGGCAGTCCCGCCTCTATACCCGCCTCCTCAAGGCTGAGAAAATCCAGCCCTAACAATTTCATTCTCATCACTCATTCCATTGGTTCAATTTGCTTTCAGTCCCTGAATATGACTAATATAATTTTTCAGTCTGAGACTTTGGGGGTGAATTTCTGTGGAGATTCTTTCACTCGTCCATTGTTAACTTCAACGGAAAAGCTGCAGAAATCCCAGAAACACATAAGCACCACTTACACTGTTTGTTAGGGATTCCGCAGCTCTTCTGCTGAACTTGCATGAGATTGTAAATCCACCCTTTTACAATTACATTTAAAATCTGCTTAATTTTATACATTACCTATACACACACATCTTTTATTTGTACCAGTTACTAATACAAAAGTCTATAGATTTGTGACTAAAGCACCAATAACTTGCCAATTAATGTACTTTTTAAAATTATGTTCTTGATTGTATTTGTAGATGGTGTCATATTACTTAATGATAATATATTTAAATATTTCTTTGTCACTCATATATAGCTTTTATTATATTATTGTAGAGTAAAGATTCAGCACCCACTATGTTAGATTAAACATTAAATGTAACGTGGCCATGGTCCCTTTAAGGATCCCAGCTGAAAACGCGTCACGAGTGAAGTCACCAGACCCACTCCATCTCATTGGGCCGGGTAACACACTGGGTGGGCTTAATAGGCCCCATTAAGGTAAGTTCATTTTCTAGAGCGGATGGATCCAGCAGCGGAGTCACGACCCGCCACAAACACTGGCTGCACCAGATCCGTCCAGGTACAGAAAATTCCGGCCCTTATTTTTCGGTAACTGAAACTGTGCAGTACTGTGCAGTGCCATGAGTCCTTACGGTTTTAGCTTCCTCTCTGACTACCTTCTTGCTGGTATAGTATTCGAATTTTTTTGTATCTGCCACTCAGAATTATTCTAACCTAACCCGCCCAGTGGAAACTGACTGGATCGGATTGGCTCCCTGTTTTACAACCCGCCCGGTTTTATTTTCCATTGGCTTCAATGACACATATTGTTTCAGTTTGAATTATTCCTCTCTCCAGCCTGTTACTGATAAAACTTACATCATTGTATTGAAATTAAGCTCGTTACAAACATCTGAACTGCAGCTGATTTTTTAAAATTGCTTACGTAGCTTTAAAGGAGCACTCACTAAATACAAAACGGGTAAAAATATCTCAATTTTGGCGCACTCTCTAACCCCGACATTTACTGGGGCGTGATTTTCAACCGAGGGGAAGGAGTTCTGTCTGATCGCCGAACGCTGTGGAGTTACAGCGAACGTGTGGTTTTTTTAACATGTTCCCCATCCGGAAGCCAGCCTGATTGACAGGCTTGGCTCCCTGTCGGGCGGGAAACGCTCCAGAAGAGGGAGAAGCCCAGGAGCAGGTAGGGAGCCTGCTCCTCGGGGTAGGGATCGTGATGGGGGGGCTGGGTACAGCATAGCTTGAAGGGACGGGGGTGATCGCAGAGGGTCGGAGAAAGGCCGGGGGCAGAGATGGGGAGTCGGCGGGGGGGGGGGGGGGGGGGTGCGGTGGTGAGGGGGCGGGGGTCCAATTGCGGGGCGGGGGTCTGATCGCAGGGGCGGGGTGTGGGGGGAAGCTGGTTAGCTTGGGGGACCGGGGGAAAGCACTCCTGCTCCTCTTGTCCCACAAGCAGTGCTGGAAAAGCATTTGACTCTTCCATGCATCAGTCCTCACCTCGCTTTTGCTGCCAGGTTTCCCGAGGCCCGGGAAACCCGGCCTGCCAGCACTGAAGCTGGACGAGAGACAAAATCTGAGGCACACAGCCTCATTAAAATATTTAAATAAGTGGCCCACCTCCTGGGTTGGTTGCCCGCCCCTTGTCCCACCTCCGTTAAACCTGGAAGTGGGTGGGTTTGAGGCAGGACGGGGTCGAGTTTGAGATTTAAAACATTTTTACATCCCACCCGACCCAAACCCACCCATTTTTTGTGGGTTAAAATTACCCCCTCTGTTGCAACTCTGCTGGTCTCCTTACCCTTCCCATTTGCAACCCTAACATAGGGGGTGATTTTATCAATGGGGGCGTGATGGAGGCGGGACTGCTGCTTGTCGGGTTTTAGTCCCGCCTCCATCGAGATCCGGCCAACCCACGCTATTTTCCCTTGATTAGCCCACCCAGCTCTGTGAAGCTGTCAAACACTGACAATCTGTCTTCTAAGTTGAGTCCTTTACTCAAGACTCGCTTAGAAAGCTTTCTTGAGCAGAAAGCAGAAGGCTGCTGCATTTAAGAATGCAGCGGCCATTCTGCTTTCTCTGCCGGTGAGATGAGGCAGCTCCGCAGCCTAAAGGGATGAAGCCTGGAGGAAGAAGCAAAGGTAAGTAAACTTATTAAAACACTTTAGACTCACCTCACACACTTACCTCTCCACACTTGCACTCATCACTCACCTGCACACCGGACATCTCGGCCCCTCCGACCCCCGCAGACCCACAGCTCACCTCACTGACCCTGGCGAGGTTCGGAGCTGTCGGGAAGCCCACACTTTAGGGCTCAAAATAGGGATTAGCCAAAAAACTGCCTGTTAACTACCTGTTAACAGGCAGTTAATTGGCGCTAATCCCCTTCCTGCCTCGGGGAGACAGAACCCGGCGCGGGTCAGGTACCCGCCTCCTGGGAAGATGGCACGGAGGCGGGTTGGGGGCGGGATGGGTACCCGCTCCCAGATTCTGCCATTTTCCCAGCAGTCCCGCCTCCATACCCGCTTCCCCAGGGCTGGCAAAATTGCCCCCATAGTCTTTAAGCCCACCCCACCCATCCAGATCTGGGTCGCCACATATTGATAGCTATTGAAACAATGCGTATTTCATAGCTTGCCTGAGCTTGTCTCTTGAGTTTAAAAGGTTGAAAGACTTCTGCATAAAAAAGTCGCTGATATTCCATCAGATCAAACCACAAGTTCACGCCATTGCTCCATAACTGCAAGATAGGAAGAAAAATTAGTTCATATTCTACACAGCAATAGCTTGTTTCTATCCAGTGTAGTCATTCTGCAGAGCTGCTAGAGTCTGAAATAGGAATACAGTGGTACCATGTAACTGATGAGTTTGATAAAGATTAGATGCACCTGATTACCAAGTAGTAAAAAGGAAAGACTCATCGTGACCGAGAAAAGGGCATCTTTAAATCTGTACCATGAATCTATAGAAATAATGGTCAGCATTCGGAGGGCAATTAAGTGCACTGTACAGAGTAGACCAAGCCCAGAGAACAAGGGAAGCTGGGGAGTAGCGTCTGGAGCAGCCCAACATTAGGGAGAAGCTCCCTGCATTGTGGTGAAGTTCTGTTTAGTCCCTCCTATTGTGCCTTCCAGTGGCAAAAGGGTCGGTAACCAAAGGACACAGATTTAAGGTGATAGGCAAAAGAACTAGAGACGACATGTGGAAAAAAAAATTTACACTTCGAGTTGTTGTGATCTGGAATGCACTGCTTGAAAGGGTGGTGGAAGCAGATTCAATAGTAACTTTCAAAAGGGAATTGGATAGATACTTGAAGGGAAAACATTTGCAGGGCTATGGGGAAAGAGCAAGGGAGTGGGATTAATTGGCTAGCTCTACCAAAGAGCTGGCACAGGCACGATGGGCCGAATGGCCTCCTTCTGTGCTGTATCATTCTATGATTCTAACGTACCAGCTTGGAAATGTTGGTTGTTTTGATTCTCAGATGGAAGTCAGATTTCAGTTCTGTTCTCAAACTGACTGAAGAATAAATAAAGGAGCTCTCTGTCCATTAATCTGAGGTTCAGTTTACTTACCGTATTCCCCGTTTGTTCGCAAAAACGTGTGAAGATGTATCCAGTTCTGCCTTCATGGTACAGGGCCTGTAGCATGTCGTCCATTTTATAATCACACACAGCCTCATGGTATTTTGTAATCTGCATTTAAAGAAACACACACAAACAGGACTCTTTAATTCAGTATCAGTGAGCATAAAGCTTTCAATGTGTGCTGATGACACCAAGCTTTACCTCTCTGCCACCACGCTTGATTCTTTGACCACCACTATGTTGCTCAACTGCTCAACCGATATCAAGGGGGTGATTTTGCCAGCCCTGGGGCGGCGGGTTTGGAGGCGGGACTGCCGGGAAAATGGCAGAATCTAGGGGTGGGTACCCATCCCGCCCTCAACCCTGCCTTCGTGCCATCTTCCCAGGAGGCAGGTACCCGACCCGCGCCAGGTCCCGTCTCCTGGAGGTGGGAAGGGGATTACAGCCACTTAACTGCCTGCTAACAGGTAGTTAACAGGCAGTTAAGAGGATTATCCCCATTTTTCCAACAGAACTGCGGGCTTCCTGATGTCGGGAAATCCCGGCAGGGTCAGCGAGGCGAGCAGTGGGTCTGCGGGGGTGAGAGGGGTCGAAAAGTGCGCTGTGAAGGTGAGTGATTGTTGCAAGTGTGGAGAGGTATGTATGAGAGGTGAGTATAAAGTGTTAGAAAAAGTTTCCTTACCTTTGTTTCTTCCTGCAGGCTTCAATCGTTGGGGATCTGGAGGCTCCGGCATCTCCACGGCAGAGATGACAGAATGGCTGCTGCATTCTCCGATGCAACAGCCATCTGCTTTCTGCTCAGGAAATAGGTTTGGAGAGCCTTGAGTACAAGAACTCACCAAACAATGTTCTCTGTCACCGGCTGGGCGGGCTTAACAAGGTCAATCAAGGGAAAATAGCGTGGGTTGGCCAGACGTCGATGGAGGCGGGACTGAAACCCGACAAGCAGCACTCCCACCTCCAACGTGCCCCCATTGGCAAAATCACCCCCCAAGTGTTGGATCATCAAGCGTTCCCTTTAACTTAACATCACCAAGGGCTGAAACAATTACGTTTGGCTCCCACCTAAAGCTATGCATCCCACCTAAAACTCTACTCCTTACTATAAAACTCTACACCTTTCCTACCTATCTCTTGCAACTCCCTCAGATTAAGCCCGATGGCGTGCAGCCAGTGTCCTGCATGTTCCAGAGCTGAACTTCAAACTCCACATCCTATCACTGACCATGTCTCACCACCCGCCCCCCCGCAGCTGCTGAAATACTCATCCACACCTTTGTCACCTCCAGACTTGACTACTCCAATGCTATTCTTGAGTGCCTCCAGAGTTCTGCCTTTTATGAATCTCAATTCATCCAAAACTCCATCATCCTAGCCTACACTAAATCCTGTTCTCCTATTACTCCTGAGCTTGTCAACTTTCACTGTCTCCCTATCCACCTAAATTTGAAATTAAATCCTTCCATGGCCTCTGCAACGTCATTCAGCCTTATAATTCCATTATTAATCTGGAACACGATTCAGGCAGGTGGGGAGCGGAGCAAGGCCAAACCCCCCCACCCACCGCCCAACTAACAGAAAGCAGAGAGTCGGGATAAATGGGTCATTTTCTGGTTGGCAAATGGTAACTAGTGGGGTGCCATAAGGATCGGTGCTGGGGCCCCAACTATTTACAATCTACATTAATGACTTGGATGAAGGGATCGAGTGCAATATAGACAAGTTTGCAGATGATACAAAGATGGGTGGGAAAGCAAGTTGTGCAGAGGACTCAAAGAATCTGCAAAGGGATATAGACAGGCTAGGTGAGTGGGCAAACATTTGGCAGATGGAGTATAATGTGGGAAAGTGCGAGGTTATCCACTTTGGCAGGAAAAATAAAAAAGCAAACTATTATTTAAATGGAGAGAGATTACAAAATGCTACAGTTCAGAGGGACCTGGGGGTCCTTGTGCATGAAACACAAAAAGTTAGCATGCAGGTACAGCAAGTAATCAAAAAGGCAAATGAAATGTTGGCCTTTATTTCAAGCGGTTGGAGTATAAAAGCAGGGAAATCCTACTACAACTGTACAAGGTATTGGTGAGACCACACCTTGAGTTATGCGTACAATTTTGGTCTCCTTATTTAAGGAAAGATATACTTGCATTGGAGGCAGTTCAGAGACGATTCACTAGGTTAATTCCAGAGATGAGGGGTTTGACTTATGAGGAAAGGTTGAGCAGGCTGGGCCTATATTCATTGGAATTTAGAAGAATGAGAGGTGATCTTATCGAAACATATAAGATACTGAGGGGGCTCGACAGGGTAGATGCAGAGAGGATGTTTCCCCTCGTGGGGAAATCTAGAACTCGTGGGCACAGTTTTAGAATAAAGGGTCGCCCTTTTAGAACTGAGATGAGGAGGAACTTCTTCTCTCAGAGGGTCGTAAATTTGTGGAATTCTCTGCCCCAGAGAGCTGTGGAGGCTGGGTCATTAAATACATTTAAAGCGGAGATAGACAAATTTTTTCAAGATAAGGTAGTGAAGGGTTATGGGGAGCGGGCTGGGAAGTCACTTTGAGCTCAAGATCAGCCATGATCTTATTGAGTGGCGGAGCAGTGTAGAAGTGCAGTTTACTTCTAGACACAAACAAAATGGCTTTTCTGAGAAAAGAATTTAAAAAAGGGAATTCAAAATGGCCGACAGTAGGAGTCACCATAATAAGTAAATCTTTCTAATTAGCTACAAGGATGGGGACAACTCAGAATTCCTTATCTAAGAAAAGCGTAGCAAAATAAGGCATCAATTAGTTCTAACCAGCTCAGGATGAGATAAGGTAAGCCATCAACCCACAGATTAGAGTTACATAGAGAATGAACATTGAACAAAGGGATCCCACAAGGAAGGTCTGGTTATCTGATCTTTAAGGAATTTCTGCTCGTTATTATAACGAAAACCTATGCAATAACTCACAAGTTTGTGCATCATTAATCAGTATGTTTAATGCTATGTCATATGGCCTGTTCTGTGTTCTTTTTGTATAAAGTATGTTCAAATCTTGTAAGATTCGAAGCATTCTGACATAGCAACTTGACTGTGTCAGAACCTTCCCTTGTAACAAGTAAACTTTATTAAAAAGCCTTCTTTGACACGATTCTATGTTTAAAAAGAGTCCTACTCGGCATGTAAAACTTCGACAGCAGGCTCGAGGGGCCAAGTGGCCTATTCCTACTCCTATTTCTTATGTTCTTATGTTCTTAACCCCCCACCGCCCACTCCGGTTTGCCGAGGCGATTTTAACTTCCAGGCCACATCTGCATGCTGCCTGCCCGAAACAGGCGGGAAACGGCCGCTGTCCGGTGGGTGGGAGCGGAATTTTGAGCCGCAGGAAAATCAATTTTTCACCAAGGTGCACTAATATTTTAATTTGTATGGAATTTTATGACGGATGTTAAATGTTACAGGCGAGGGAAGCAATCGTTCGGGGAGTGCCGGGGAGGGTGCCATGGGCAATAGGTGGGAACATTCATGCTCCTCCTGGCCCCACAGAATTCAGTGGCACCGCGGTTTCTGTCCTGTTCTCAGAGCAGCCTGCTGGGGTCCCTTTAAGGGCAGCTGGTTAGGCCGCTCTATGTCCAGTAAACCTGGGTGGAGTATGCACATGCATCACCCATTTGCACCTGAAGATTGCGCTGCAGTCCTACAACTGGCATATGCTCCAAGTTAAATGTTATTAAATCGGTACGGGACAAAATGCTGGCCACCCATGTCGAGGAAAGCTCCAAAATTTATTCGGGCGGGCTTTGGGCATGATTTCAGTAGGAGATTTAAAAAGAAAAAAAATCATTCCTAAGGGCAATAGCAAGACAAAAATCGACTGATAGTGTAGCAGGAACCCCATTATCATTGGTACTCAAATCTCAGGTGCAACAAAACCTTGTCCAAGTCACAAATTTTCAACCACTGATATCTGATTCTGCATGACAACCACCACCAACAAAAGAGCAGCACCAGAAATCTGGCTGTCAGTCGTGATCTGATAATAAGACATCTTCACTGTATTTTGCTCAGAATAGATTTGTCTTCCCCTCTGGTGAAGTGAACGGATAAATGTAAAGTAGTCGTTGCCTTGTAAAGACTTTCTCAATTCTTTTCTGTTGGTTAACGTTTTCAGCCGAGTACTTACAAACGTCTCTAAATTGCGAAGGTCCTTTGCTCTACGTAAGGCTAGGTCTTCAAAAGCTTCCATAGATTTTGAGCCTTGAGTCCAAATACTGCCGGTTGAAGTGAGCGGTCTGTGGGAAAGGAAATAATGACAATTTAGTAGGAAGTCATAAAATAAGTATGCTATAAAAAGGATATCTATCACGGTACCTTTGACACAAGCGGAACACATAACCAGTAGATGTTGTATCAGAAGCAGAAGTTTTTTGGCATATCAGTTTGTTTTATTGAGGCAATGTTATAAGGAGCAGTGTGCTATAAAGAGTGTATTGAACAAGATTTGTGAATTTAGTTAGACAGAAAGCAACATGCGTTAACTTAGGAAACCATTGTACTGCATATCAGTATTAGAGTGATAGGCATAGAAACATAGAAACATAGAATCTAGGAGCAGGAGTAGGCCATTCGGCCTGTCGAGCCTGCTCCGCCATTCAATACGATCATGGCTGATCACAGAGAGAGTGCTTTAACAAACTATGCCTATGAAATAGGAATCTATAAGCACTGTGTTATATCAGAGGCTGGGGCATATTGAGAACCACAATAGGGCCTAAAGTAAACATTTTGGTTGCAGAGAAAACTCCTAATTTAGAAATTTGAGGCACAAAAATCTAGCCTTTAATTTCAACCCTGTCAAATAAATTTCCTGTCCTCTGGTATTTTTATTTGCATATATACTTTAAAAAAACATATTGCAAGTATATTTGCCCACAGGGTTGCTCATAGTAGCAATAATGTTCAACTGTATCTTTTCTCTTCCATGAGAGCTTTTGCTTTCATTAAGAAAAATCCTTCATTCACAAATGTTACATTTCCAAGTAAAATACTGACTCGGGGCTGTTTGGATTGGAGTGATTTGAGCACAAATTAGAACTTATACTTAACAATGAAGGGACATTTTCTGATTGGGAATTTTTAAGGTGTTTGCACCAAATTTCTGCCTTTAAAATAAATAGGTTAAATGGGTTAATGCCTACCTTATGCATACCCACCAAAAAAAATTGCTCTTCAGAAAATTTTCTCTTGGAGCAACTAAGAAAAAAAAATGCTGCATTTGCTTCCACAAGCGAATTGTGCTTTGGCTCCTTCACATTGTTTCCATTTGAGGTAGTTTTGAAGAGCCCCATCTCTCACTGAGCAGAAGCAAGGCTTCACCGGCAGTGGGAAGTACTCAGGGTCTCCAGACAGGGCTACTTGCTGCTGACCAGTCATAGCCATTTACTTAGATCTGCAGCTGCAAAATAAAAGGTGTTTTACCCCCAAAGTCATTCATTCTGCTGACCTGTGCTCGCTGGCCTACATTGGCTCCCAGTCCGGTAATGCCGCAATTTTACAATTCTCTTCCTTGTTCTCAATTCCCTCCATGGCCTCACCCCTCCCTATCTCTGTAACCTCCTCCAGCCCTATAACCCTCCAAGATCTCTCCAATTGTGGCCTCTTGCCCATCCCCGATTTTATTCGCTCCACCAATGGCGGCCATGCCATCGGCCGTCTAGGCCCTAAGCTCTGGAATTCACTCCCTTAAAGTCTCGGCCTCTGTACCTCGCCCAGCTACTCATGGTGCTAGCAGTCAGCAAGGACCCTGCAGGGGTACTATTTAAAGGACTCATCCACTCCATACAGGTTAGTTGCCGGTTTGTTGCCTGAGGATGTTAGTTAATTTTTAGTTCTTTTCCTTTGCCTATTTTCTCCATTCCAATCGTGAATTCAAACTTTGTGTTGGTGCCGGACTGCTTCTGTCTGCTTTGGAAAGGGTTTCTTCAAGTCATGGGTGGGTCTTGGGTAGGTCTGCCTTTGGGACTGGAGGAGGAGGGGGAGCAGCGAAGAGGACAGGAGGGAGCAGGAGCAGCAGGGAGAAGGAGGAGGAGGGCACTGCGTAGGAGGCCATACCCACAGCAGGTCTCAGGGAGCACTTCCCATACCGCAACTTCACTGAGGAGTGTCGAAGTTTCGACTTCCGAGTAAGACTCTTGAAACAATATCGTCAAAGAAGGCTTTATTATTTACTTTACTTGCAAGGAGAATGCAACCGTAGCCAAATAGCTACGATGACACACTGAAGAATCACAGAAAATGGAAGATCTTATACACTGAAAACACAAGCTTCCCATATCATATGACATGTTGTTTAAGGTAAGCTAAGTTATGAGTTAAAAACATAAGAAATGCCTTACAATGAGACTAGCTAATCTCTACAAAATGGAGTCTGTTTGTCTGTTCTTCTCCCACCAAGGCCAAGGCACCTGGCTGTTTACTTCACTAGCCCTTGGTTATCTCAAGTTGATTAGAAGAAGCATAATTTGTTCTGTACTATGAAAACAACATAGTCTGCAAAGTTTAATTTCATTTCCATGAGAAGTCATAAACAACTTCTTTCTTTATTCAATACAAGTCAGAGTCGGCCATTTTGGATCACTCTTTGTGTCTAGGAAGCCATTTTGTGTCCGAGACAAAATGCACTTCCACAGGAGCACTGTGTCACCAAGGAGTCTGTAACTGAGCTATGTCACCTGCAGCAGCCACAATTGTTAGAGCCTCAAACCAAGGCATGGACAGCAATGCCTGTGGCCTTTAATGTTTACGACACAGGGTTCTTCCAGGCTGCAGCAGATGACATCAGCTACATCTCCCAGTTTGCTTTGCACTGCTGTATCAGGGAGATGACCAAGGCTCTCTACACCAGGAGGAACATAAAAATCTCATTCTCCATGGTCAGAGCAAAGCAGGATGAGAGAGCACTAGGCTTCGCCCGCATTGCAGGCTTCTTCAGAGTCCACGGTGCAAGAAGCTGCACCCACATTGCCTTGATTGCTCCCATTACCAGTCTGGAATCTTTCTCAATAGAAAGAGATACCACACCCTGAATGCGCAGCTTGTTTACAACCACAGGTAGCGCATCATGCAGGTCACTGCCCGGCTTCCTAGCAGCCGCCATGATTCATTCATGCGTCGCCTGTCTTCTATGCCACCTTTATTCTAATGAGGCTGCCAGGTCACAGGCTGGCTATTTTGCGACAGGGATGTCCTCTCTGGACATGGCTCGTGACTCCTGTCAAGAAACTAGGCACAGATGCAAAGTGCTCAAGCAATGCTTCCGCTGCCTGGATCGTTTAATAGGAGTTCTGCAATACACCCCTGACCTTATTTTCAGATTTTTGCTTGTGTGCTTGGATGGACAATTGGTTTAGCCATTCATCGCCAGACCGGGCTGGACCACATAAAGCACTATTGGATCTTGCACTCCTCTGCAAAGATAACCCCCAGCTTCTCTTCTCCACTACCAACCATTTTCTTAAACCCCTCTCCCCTTCCCCCTCCACCCTCACCTCCAACAACAAGTGCGAGGAGCTCATGGACTACTTTGTCACCAAGATTGAGACCATCCGTTCAGCTGCCTCTGCCACTTCCCTCCTATCCCCTAGCCCTCTGGGCCAAACTTCCCCTAAGGTTACACCCTGCCCTAGCCGTAGCCCTGAACTCGCATCTCTCTAGTTACTCTCCTATCTCCCCTCATGCCTCTTGTCCATGAGACCCACCTCCTGCTCCCTCGACCCTATTCCCACTAAACTGCTGACCACCCAACTTCCCTTCCTGGCCCCTGTGGTAACACTTTTCAGCTTCCTGTATGACATCACTTCCTGTAATCAGTCCAGGATAAATACTGGACTGATCAGTTAGCTCTGGAAGAGGCATAGGGTAAGACCTCTTTTGTATGCAGCACCGTTTTAAGTTGATTAAAGCTTACATTAAGTTTACCACGCGTAAGGCTCATTCTTACGACAATTTAATCAACTTTTGAAAAACTTCGCACTCAAACTTTTTGGACGAACTCGGAGCTAAGGATCCAGGGAATCACCCATCATGGAAAACATCCTTAAACCATCGCGTCTTGACTTGGACCCAAACACCCCAGCAGCCGGTAAGGTGTGGAAACACTGGTATCGCACGTTTGAGAATTTTCTTGAGTATTGCAAAGCTGATGATAACTCAAAGTTGCGGATACTCATCAACTGTGTCACCCCGAATGTATTTCAGTATGTGGAAGACTGGGACAGTTATGAGGAGGCAATTCAGACGCTTAAGAGACTATATACTAAGACACCGAATGAGGTCTATGCTAGACATCTACTAGCTACAGCCCAACAAGGGCCGGAGGAATCCATTGATAAATTCCTCCAAGAGCTTCGCAGACTTAGTATGGACTGTAACTTTCGGGCAGCCTCAGCTGAGCTATACCGCGAAGAAATGATCCGTGATGCGTTCATCTGCGGGCTTGCCTCCCCATTTATACGCCAGCGTCTACTGGAAAGTAAGACACTTGAGCTGCAGAGAGCTTATGACCTGGCTTGCTCTCTAGATCTGGCAAAAAGAAATGCAGACCTTTTTACAGTGCCCAGACCTCGGTCTGCTGCCTTAACTACAGTCAGGCAATTTAAGAGGCCACAGGTGAACTCTATTAGGGAGGACTTTATCCCTGACGATCGATCTGATGACTTCACTGATGAAGAGGATGATGACCCCACTGTGGCAGCCTCTTGGCAATCTAAGAAATGCTTTTTTTGTGGTGATGAGTTTCACCCTCGGAGATTCTGCCCTGCTCGCAATGCGTTTTGCAGTCATTGCAACAAAAAGGGTCATTTTGTAAAGGTTTGCCTATCAAGAGCCTCTACGAGGGCTTATCAAGCTAAGTCCTACCGAACTGCCCCAGTAAGGGCCTATCAGGATGTTCCAACTAAAAACTATCGTGCTTCCTCTCGGGTTTTTTCTCGAAGAAACACACCTAGAATTTCAGCCACTCTTTGTGCAACGACACCAATTACAGCTGCTTGTCCTCAGAATCTATTCCATGCAGCTACAAAAGCATCAATTAATGGACATACTTTAGATGCCTTAATTGACTCAGGTAGCACTGATAGTTTCATTAGGGAACAGACTGTTGCACAGTTAAAGCTACATGTTTTTCCATCGGACCAGGCAGTTGCGATGGCTCAGTCATCACTTAATACCAGAATTTCTGGCTTCTGTGTAGTTGAAATAATGCTTAAAGGTCACAGGTATCCCTCCACCCGGCTTTCGGTGCTCAAGGACTTATGTAGTGATCTTATCTTAGGGCTGGATTTTCAAAAGCAGCATAAGAAGCTTACCATTGAGTTCGGCGGATCCAAACCTGAACTCACTATTTCTAATATACGACCTCGATTACCGTTCTGTGCCTTGTCAGCAGCTTCACTGGATGAACCCTCACTGTTTGCCAGTATCCCTCCTCGATGCAAACCGATTATAACAAAGTCACGCCGTTTCAGTCAGGAAGACCAGTCTTTTATTGCGGCTGAGATTTCTCGGCTTTTAGCAGAGGATATCATCGAGCCTTGTTCGTCGCCATGGCGCGCCCAGGTCGTTATTGTTAAGAACCCTCTACAACCTCACAAGAAACGGCTGTGCATTGACTATTCACAGACCATCAATCAGTATACGGACTTGGACGCATACCCATTGCCGCGCATCGATGATATGGTTAATAAATTGGCTGAGTACACGGTGTTCTCGACTTATGATCTGAAAAGCGCCTATCATCAGGTACCCTTGAAGGTCTCAGACAAGCAGTATACAGCCTTTGAAGCCAATGGGCGGCTGTATCAATTTCGTCGCCTCCCCTTTGGGGTCACTAATGGAGTGGCTGTCTTCCAGCGAGCAATGGATGACCTGGTCAAACAGGAAGACTTGAAGGATACGTTTCCTTATCTGGACAATATTACTGTCGCAGGTCGCAATCAGCAGGAACATGACGCCAATCTCCAACGATTTTGGGATGCACTCCAGCACCGTAATTTGACATTGAATGCGGCTAAATCCATTGAGTCACAACCAACTATCAACATCCTTGGCTATTGTGTGGGCAATGGCATCATTAAACCTGACCCTGAAAGGCTTCGCCCACTCCAAGAACTCCCGCCACCTAAGAATCCGGCCTCCTTGCGCCGGGCCCTCGGCCTGTTTGCATACTATGCGAAATGGATTCCTAACTTCTCGGACCGAATCCAACCTCTACTGAAGGCCAGCACATTCCCACTAGACACAACGGCTGTTGCAGCCTTTAACCTCCTGAAAAAGCAGTTGGAGAAAGCGGCTCTTCACTCCATCGATGAGAGTCTTCCTTTCGTGGTTGAGTGTGATGCCTCGGAGGTGGCAATCTCAGCCACTCTGAATCAGGAAGGTCGTCCGGTGGCATTTTTGTCCAGGACTTTTCAAGGGGCTGAGCTACATTATCCTCCAGTCGAGAAAGAAGCTACAGCCATCATAGAGGCAGTACGGAAGTGGAGTCATCTCCTGGCTCGCCAGCACTTTACCTTAATCACGGACCAGCGATCGGTCGCCTTCATGCTCGATAATCGAAAACGGACCAAAATTAAAAATAATAAAATCCAGCTTTGGCGGCTGGAATTGGCCTCTTTTGGTTACACCATCCACTATCGACCTGGCAAGGAGAATGTGGCTCCGGATACCCTCACACGAGCATTCTGCTCCGCCATGGCACCCTCTACGCTCGTAGACATCCATGATGGGTTGTGTCATCCAGGCGTTACTCGCATGCTGCACTTCGTGCGGTCCCGAAATCTCCCATTCTCTACCGGGGATGTAAAGAAGATGTGCTCGGACTGCAGAGTCTGTGCGGAATTGAAACCTCGGTTTTTCCGCCCCTCGGGTGGTATACTCATACATGCGACCCAGCCAATGCAAAGGCTTAGCATCGATTTTAAGGGGCCGTTGCCCTCTTCGACTCGCAACACTTATCTATTAACAATGGTTGATGAGTATTCTCGTTTTCCGTTTGCCTTTCCCTGCCCCAATATGCTGACAACCACGGTTATCAGCTGCCTTGAACAGGTATTTGCTTTCTGTGGCATGGCATCCTATGTTCATTCAGATCGGGGCCCTTCTTTTATGTCGGGAGAACTCAAGGCCTATCTCTCGGAACGGGGTATTGCTGCCAGCAAAACGACGCCTTATCATCCGGTTGGGAATGGGCAAGTCGAGCGTTTTAACGCTATCATCTGGAATGCGGTACGTCTGGCTTTGAGATCTCGGGGCCTACCCAACCAGCATTGGGAAGCAGTACTTCCAGACGCATTACACTCCACACGGTCCCTCCTTTCGACCGCCACAAATACGACGCCTCATGAACGGTTCTTCCGATTTCAGCGTCGCTCATCCTATGGGACATCTCTCCCGTCGTGGCTGACTGCACCGGGACCAGTGCTACTCCGAAGATATGTCCGGGCGTCTAAGAATGACCCCCTGGTAGATGAGGTTGAGCTCACTGACGTCAACCCTACCTACGCCTATATTCGGTATCCTGACGGTCGGGAATCTACCGTGTCATTGCGGGATCTGGCTCCCTGCCCGCCGAAACATAGAGGGACACCAGGGGATGATATTGTACCAGGCACATCTCTGGGCTTGCCAGGTGCCTCTCATCATGATCGGGATCTGACGCCGGCTGGTACCTCACTCCAGCGTGCCGACCTGGGGCAGACTGACTATGAGCCCGTCGGGGCTCGCACGCGCAGCCACGATCAACCCTGTACCGTACGCTCAGAAACGGATCTGCCACAGCCCTGCCCGACACCCATTCGGGTACCAGTACACAGTCAGGATCGTTCTGACCCCTCACAGAGCGGGCTGGAGCACTCGGACTCTGGTCCATGGCCCGCAGCGGGTAAACGGGCTAGGGGCCCTCTACCGCTACGAGAACCCAAACGGGTGCGGCTCTCCCTCATCCAACGGCTACGAAATGGAGGGAGCATTCCGGCCTCCTAATCTTTTGGGGGGGGAGAATGTGGTAACACTTTTCAGCTTCCTGTATGACATCACTTCCTGTAATCAGTCCAGGATAAATACTGGACTGATCAGTTAGCTCTGGAAGAGGCATAGGGTAAGACCTCTTTTGTATGCAGCACCGTTTTAAGTTGATTAAAGCTTACATTAAGTTTACCACGCGTAAGGCTCATTCTTACGACAGCCCCCATGCTAGCTGATACTGTTATCGGTTCCCTCTCCTCAGGTACTGTCCCCCTCCCTTTCAAATCTGCTGTCATCAACCCTCTCCTCAAAAAATACACCCTTGACCCCTCAGTTCTTGCAAACTACCGGCCCATCCCCAACCTCCCTTTCCTCTCCAAAGTTGTTGAACGTGTTGTCGCCTCCCAAATACATGCTTATCTTTCCCGCAACTCCATATTTGAACCTCTCTAATCAGGTTTCTGCCCTCCCACAGCACTGAAACGGCCCTTATCAAAGTCACAACTGACATCCTATCTGACTGTAACCATGGTGGGCCATCCCTCCTCATCCTTTTTGACCTGTCTGCAGCCATTGACACGGTTGACCGCACCATCCTCCTTCAAAGCCTCTCCTCCATGTCCAGCTGAGTGGGACGGCCCTTGCCTGGTTCCATTCCTATCTGTCCAGTCATAGCTAGAGAATCTCCTGCAATGGCTTCTCCTCCACTCCCACACCGTTACCTCTGGTGTCCCCCAAGGATCTATCCTTGGCCCCCTCCTAATTCTCATCTACATGCTGCCCCTCAGGCCACATCATCCGAAAACACGTCAGATCCTACATCTACGCTGACAACACTCAGCTCTACCTCACCACCAATGTTCCTGTTAAGCTGTGGCTGCAGCAATCTTGTGGTCCCGCGCAGGCCGTTCACTGGCTTTTGTATGGGAAAAACCGCGCATCCGCGAACATTTGAATGGACCGCACAGCCAGTTGAAGGCAGCCAGTTGAAGGGCCCGCGCACCGAAAAAAAATAAGAGGGAACATTGCTCACCACCACCTCTCTCGGCCCCTCCACTGCCTCTGATTTGTCACGCTGCTATCCGACATCCAGTACTAGATGAGCAGAAATTTTCTCCAATTAAATATTGGGAAGACCGAAGCCATTGTCTTCAGTCCTCGCCACAAACTCCGTTCCCTAGCCACTGACTCTATCCCTCTCCCTAACATCTGTCTGAGGCTGAACCAGACTGTATGCAACCGTGGCGTCCTATTTGACCCTGAGCTGAGCTTCTGACCACATATCCTCTCCATCATAAAGACTGTCTACTTTTACCTCCGTAACATCGCCCGTTTATGCCCCTGCCTCAGCTCATCTCCTGCTGAAACCCTCATCCATGGTTTTGTTACTTCAGACTCGACTATTCCAATACTCTCCTGGATGGCCTCCCACCTACCACCCCCCATAAACTTGAGCTCATCCAAAACTCTGCTGCCCATAGCCTAACTCGCACCAAGTACTGTTTAACTATCCCCCCCTGTGCTCACTGACCTACATTGACTCGAATTTAAAATTCGCATCCAGTTCTCCAATCCCTCCATGTCCTCGCCCCTCCCTATCTCTGTAACCTCCTCCAGCCCCACAACCCTCCGAGATATCTGCGCTTCTCCTATTCTGACTTCTTGCGCATCCCTGATTTCCATCACCCCACCATTGGCGGCCGTGCTTTCAGCTGCCTGGATCCTAAGTTCTTAAATTCCCTCCCTAAACTTCTCCACCTCTCTACCTCTCTCTCCTCCTTTAAGCCGCTCCTTATAACCTACCGCTTAGGCCAAACCTTTTGGTCACTTGTCCTAATTATCTGGCTCGGTATCAACTTTTGTTTCATAACGCTCCTGTGAAGAGCCTTGGGACAATGTTAAAGGCGCTATATAAATGCAAGTTGTTGTTGTTGTAAAAAGGTGCAGTTTGCCAGGACCTGTTCATCAAAGTGGAAGTATTTGATTAAAGAGACACAACTCACTGAGATTGCTTGTGGAGACTTGTAGCTCACTGTAGATGTTGCAACACTTTTTGTGCATACTCAGGAAGCCTTCCCCTTAATTCTGCATTACCCGTGGAAAGCATTAAATATCAAGAGAATTACTGAACTAGGATCTGAGATCTGCACAATCCGCTTCCCAATGGGAAACTCGCTTATGGTGGCGGAAGAGAAGCAGCGGGAGCCTGTAAAGGAAGCCAGACTAATTAGGCAGCACCAGAGGACAGTCAGACCTTCAAGCACGACCCACCCAGCAAAATACCCATTTGCTTCTCTGTGACTTAGTTAGCTGTTCTGTTACTCATCTGAAAACACTCAGGGCTGAAATTTGATAATGCTGGAAAACGGGCGCTTGCACCTCGATGCGAGATATGCCCACGCCTGTTCAAAAAGCACAGGCAGCATGTCAATATTGTACTGCCTGCTAAATACCATGATTGTAGCGCAAAGCCTAGCACGGAACGCAAACTGCGCACTCAGCAGGGGGCCGAAGTTCGCGTCGCTGGAGCGAGGCTAGCTTACTTAAAGCTAGCCTGCTCCTCTTCAAAGCAGTCTGCTCTTAAAGGAGAACTACCTTCTGCAGATAAAAAAAACCTGAAATTCCTTCAGCACTAGGCTGTCTGCACCTCTTAAAGATGAGCTGCTTTCTGCAGATAAAATTTTTTAATTCATAGCACCATAGAATCATAGAATGGTTACAGCACAGAAGGAGGCCATTCGGCCCGCTGAGCCTGTGTCAGCTCTCTGCACGAGCACTTCAGCTTGTCCCACTCCCCCACCCTTTCCCCGTAGCCCTGCAATTTTTTTTCCTTCAGGTACTTATCCAACTCCCTTTTGAAAGCCACGATTGAGTCTGCCTCCACCACCCTTTCAGGCAGCGCATTCCCGATCCTACCCATTCGCTGAGTAAAAAAGATTTCCCTCATGTTGCCTTTGGTTCTTTTGCCAAACACCTTAAATCTGTGTCCTCTGGTTCTCGACCTTCCGCCAATGGGAACAGTTTCTCTCTATCTACTCTGTCTAGACCCCTCATGATTTTAAACACCTCTATCAAATCTACTCTCAACCTTCTCTGCTCTAAGGTGAACAACCCCAGCTTCTCCAGTCTATCCACGTAACTAAAGTCCCTCATCCCTGGAACCATTCTTGTAAATCTTTTCTGCACCCTTTCGAAGGCCTTCACATCCTTCCTAAAGTGCGGTACCCTGAATTGGACACAATACTCCAGTTATGGCCGAACCAGTGTTTTATAAAGGTTCATCATAACTTCCTTGCTTTTGTACTCTATGCCTCTATTTATGAAGCCCGTAAGCTTTTTTAACCGCTTTCTCAACCTGCCCTGCCACCTTCAACAATTTGTGCACATATACCCCCGGGTCTCTCTGTTCCTGCACCCCCTTTAGGATTCTACCCTTTAGTTTATATTGCCTCTCCTCATTCTTCCTACCAAAATGTATCACTTTGCACTTTGCTGCGTTAAATTTCATCTGCCACGTGTCCGCCCATTCCACCAGCTTGTCTATGTCCTCTTGAAGTCTATCACTATCCTACTAATACTTCACTATACTTCCAAGTTTTGTGTCATCTGCAAATTTTGAAATTGTGCCCTGTACACCCAAGTCCAAGTCATTAATATATATCAAGAAAAGCAGTGGTCCTAGTACCGACCCCTGGGAACACCACTGTATACCTTCCTCCAGTCTGAGAAACAATCGTTCACCACGACTCTCTGTTTCTTGTCACTTAGCCAATTTCATATCCATGCTGCCACTGTCCCTTTTATTCCATAGGCTTCAACTTTGCTGGCAAGCCAATTATGTGGCACTTTATCAAACGCCTTTTGGAAGTCCACATCAACCGAATTGCCCTCATCAACCCTCTCTGTTACCTCATCAAAAAACTCGATCAAGTTAGTTAAACACAATTTGCCTTTAGCAAATCCATGCTGGCTTTCCTTAATTAATCCACACTTGTGCAAGTGACTGTTAATTTTGTCCCGGATTATCGTTTCTAAAAGCTTCCCCACTACCGAGGCTAAACTGACTGGCCTGTAGTTGCTGGGTTTATCCTTACACCCCTTTTTGAACAAGGGTGTAACATTTGCAATTCTGCAGTCCTCTGGCACCACCCCCATATCTAAGGAGGATTGGAAGATTATGGCCAGTACCCCCACAATTTCCACCCTTACCTCCCTCAGCATCCTAGGATGCATCCCATCCGGTCCTGGTGACTTATCTACTTTAAGTACAGCCAGCCTTTCTGTACCTCCTCTTTATCAATTTTTATCCCATCCAGTATCTCAACTACCTCCTCTTTCACTATGACTTTGGCAGCATCTTCTTCCTTGGTAAAGACAGATGCATTATTTAGTACCTCAGCCATGCCCTCTACCTCCATGCGTAGGTCTCCTTTTTGGTCCCTAATCAGCTCCAATTCCTTCATCACTAGGCAGTCTGCACCTTTTAATGGTGAGCGGCCTTCTGCTGATCAAAAATGTTAAAAGTGCTTCAGCACTAACACAAATGGTTCAACAGGCCAGGGAAAGGGCACCCAGGAGCTCGGACACAGCCCTTGAGCTTTGTGCAGGAGGTCAACATTGGAAGAGAGGTCCTCTATCCACAGAGGCCAGGAGGCCCTCCTGAACGAAGGATGTGGGACCAGATCACCGAGGCCATCACTGCCGGCAGTGTCGCCCCCAGGACCTGGCTCCAGTGCCCAAGAAGTTTCATGACCTCAGACCAGTGGTCAAGGTCAGTGAATGCATCTTCAAAAGCCGTCTCCTACCAATTGCATCACTAACCTCGCACTCTGCTCAATGCATGACCCCCTCACCATCACTCACCTACCAACAATCTCCACCAAACACGAGGTGCACCTCACATTCCTAGCTTCACCTCACCCTCTGGGAGGAGACAGTTTTGGCCATTCTTGGCAGGGGCGTGGCTGAGCCCTTGGCCAGCGGCAGGGCTGAAAGAATACGAGATGCTGGTATCCTCATACGTTATCATCCTTCTCACATCCACTTCCCCCTCATCCCACAATCTCTTCTGATTTATAAGCTACATATGGTGTAAGAATGCACCTTTTGAATTACCCCTCTCCACTCACCACAACCCTACCCTTGTATGTTCCTCATTTCACACGCCCAAGAAATCCAGCCTGCCCAGCTAGTGGTTGACCAACAAGAGGGAGAGGAGACTGAAGAAGATGAAGAAGAAGAAGAAGAAGAAACACCATCACTCAATTTCACACTCCCAGCCACCAGCTCCCCAAGGTCGTCCTGCAAGGCCATTTGAAGTGTCCCCCACTGAAAGTCAGCAGCCTTCCACCAGCCATACTGCAGCCACTGGGGTAGCACTGCGTGACATCACTAGGGTAGGCAAAGTCACACACAAGACAGTCACTGAGGGAATGCACAAGGGTGATTAGTTGACTTTTTGATGTAATATTGGATGCATATATGGATAAAGTTGGATTGGAAAATTTGCTTTGTGGTGGCTTGTATTTCAACATTGTGGCCAAGAGGACACTGTGATGGTCAGTAACAGAGGGAAGGTAAGGTGTGGGACAAATGTTGAAAGGGGAATTGGGGTTGTGTTCACTGGTACTGCAGGCAGATGATTCAAACCTAGATATCCCGGCCAGAAAGGGGCTGTGTTGTTTCCTTCCTTCTGCTTCCTCCTCTTCTCCTTCCTTTGCCCTCTGCGAGCAGCTTGTCCCCTTTGCTGCCTCTGCTCCATCTCCATGGGATGCTGCAGCCCAAGGGGGACTGCAACTAGAGCCCCCAGGGCTGGGAGCAAGTGGTGTTCTCAGAGGCCTTCCTTTAAGTGCCAAAGCCTTGCAAACATCCAGCAGCACTCCCTGCACACTTTAAGAACTTTTTAAATGTATTGCACCAAGCCACTACTCCAATAAAATGTAAAGAAACCAGTCCAAAAGCAGCCTGAAATTTGTGTGTGTCCCTTTAAGAAGTGCTGGCAGCGTCTCTGTTGTACTGCTGCCTGCATGTTCTTCCGTGCATGGTTTGGAGAGGGCGTTATTAAGAGTGACGACATCCAAAATCACAGATTGTGCATCAATTCAGGCGATACAGTATTGAATGGATAGCAATATTTGACAGTGATCAGGATGTTTGTGATTGAATGTGATACCCTGGTCAATTGTTTAATTGACCAGGGTATCACTTTAGATAGTAAAACATAGGTAGAAAAAGTGTTGAGGTCCTTCAGACAGAGTTTCAGGAGCTAGGAAAAAGGTTAAAAAAAAGGACCTCAAAGGTAGTAATCTCAGGATTACTTCTAGTGCCACGTGCTCGTGAGTATAGAAACAGGAAGATAGCGCAGGTAAATGCGTGGCTGGAGAAATGGTGCAGGAGGGACAGTTTCAGATTCTTGGGGCATTGGGACTGGTTCTGGGGAAGGGGCACCTGTACAAGATGAACAGGTTGCACCTGAACAGAGCTCGGACCAATGTTCTCGCTGAGAGGTTAACTAGTGCTTTTGGGGAGGTTTAAACTAGTTTGACAGAGGGAGCAGAACCAGAAAATAGCAGAAAGCAACAGAAATGAGATCAGAGGACAGAGATATAAACAGCAGTAAAATTAGAAATATCCCAAAAATTGCAGGGACCAGATTGAGGAAAATAGCAAAAGTGACGAAGAGGTATTAAATTGTATGTACGTCAACATCTGTAGTGTAACTAATAAGGTTGGTGAGCTGCAGGCACAAATTGCTACATGGGATTACGATGTGGTTGCATTAATAGAGACATGGCTCAAACAAGGCCAGGAATGGGTTCTTAATATTCCTGGTTACCAAGTAATTAGGAATGATAGAGAAGGAAAAGGAGGGGTGCATGGTAGTATTGATTAAGAATTATGTTACAGTAAAAAAGGTTATACTAGATGGTTCTAGGACTGAATCTATTAGGCTTAAGTTGAGGAACAGAGGAGGAGCTGTTACATTGCTAGGAGTTTTTTTATAGAGCTCCAAACAGTGAGATGGAGATAGATGAGCAAATTTGTTGGCAAATTCCAAAGGTGTGTAAGAAAAATAGTGTAGTAATATTAGGAGACCTTAATTACCCTAATATAGACTGGGAAAAACATAGTGCTCAGGGTAGGGAAGGAGAGGAATTTCTGATGTGTACAGGAGAACTTTCTCGATCAATATGTCTCCAGTCCAACAAGGAAGGAAGCAGTAGCAAAATACTGCGGATGCTGGAAATCTGAAATAACAACAGAAAACGCTGGAAACACTCAGCAGGCCATGCAGCATCCGTGGAGAGAGAAACAGAGTTAACGTTTCAGGTCTGGGACCCTTCATCAGAACTGGAAAAAGCTGGAGATGTAACAGATATTAAGCAGGTGCAGAGACAGGAAGGGGAGGAAGGAATTGAAGGAATATACTGTGCTTAGGTAAAGAGGTAGGAAAGATAAAATGTTGCAAATGGGAATGACAAAATCATACAGCATGAAAAATAGGGGCAGGGGTTATAGTTTGAAATTGTTCAACTCAATGTTGAGTCCAGAAGGCTGTAAAGTGCCTAATCGAAAGATGAGGTGCTGTTCCTCGAGCTTACGTTGAGCTTCATTGGAACAATGTAAGAGGCCAAGGACAGAGAGATCAGAGTGGGAGTGGAGCGGAGAATTAAAGTGACAGGCGACCGGAAACTCAGGGTCACCCTTACGGACTGAACGGAGGTGTTCCGCAAAGCGGTCGCCCAATCTGCATTTGGTCTCCTCAATGTAGAGGAGACCGCATCGGGAGCAGCGAATACAGTATACTAAATTGCAAGAAGTACAAGTAAATCGCTGTTTCACCTGGAAGGGGTGTTTGGGGCCCTGGACAGTGGGAAGGGAGGAGGTAAAAGGGCAGGTGTTACATCTCCTGCGCTTGTACGGGAAGGTGCCGGGCGAAGGGGAAGGGCTGTTAGGGGTGATTGAGGAGTGGACCAGGGTGTCACGGAGGGAGCGGTCCCTTCGGAATGCTGAAAGGGGAGGTGAGGGGAAGATGCATTTGGTGGTGGGATCACGTTGGAGGTGGCGGAAATGGTGGAGGATGATCCGTTGAATGTGGAGGCTGGTGGGGTGAAAGGTGAGGACAAGGGGAACCCTATCGTGGTTCCGGGAGGGACGGGCAGGGGTGAGGGCAGAAATGCGGGAAATGGAACGGACACGGTCAAGGGCCGTGTCAACCACAGTAGAGGGGAATCCTCGGTTGAGGAAAAAGGAAGACATGTCGGAAGCACTGGTATGGAAGGTGGCATCGTCAGAACAGACGCGACGGAGAAACTGGGAGAATGGAATAGAGTCCTTACAGGAAGCGGGGTGGGAGGAAGTGTAGTCCAGGTAGCTGTGGGAGCCAGTGGGTTTGTAGTGGATGTTTGTCAAAAGCCGATCACCAGAAATGGAGACAGAGAAGTCAAGGAAGGGAAGAGACGAGTCGGAGATGGACCATGTGAAGGTGAGGGAAGGGTGGAAATTGGAAGTAAAGTGAATGAACTTATCTAGTTCAGGGCGAGAGAAGGAAGCAGTGTTGGATCTGGTTCTGGGAAATTAAGTAGGGCAAGTGGACCGTATTATAGTAGATCATCATCTAGTTAATAGTGACCACAACATAATTGGTTTAGAGTAATTATGGAAAGAGACCAGAAAATATTGAAGGTAAAAATGCTCAACTGGGGAAGAGACCTAGCACAGGTAGATTGGGAAAAGGCGATTGCAAGGTAAAGCAGTAACAGAGCAATGCAAGGCATTCAGGGAAGAGATAGTTCAGGTAAAAATTAGGCATATTCCTTAGAAGGGAAAAGATAGAGCATCCAAAGCTAATGCGCCCTGGTGACAAAGGAAACATAAGTTAAAATAAAACAGAAAGAGGAGGCTTATGACAAATGTCATGAGCAAGAATCAATTAATAACCAGGAAGATTACAGGAGAGAATTGAAAAAGTTAATACGGGAGGCAAAGAGAGGTTACAAGAAAAGATTAGCAGGCAACATTAAATTGAACCCTAAAACATTTTATAAACAAAGTGGAAGAGGTTAGCTGGAGAAAGAGTTGGGCCTATTAAGGACCCAAAGGGAAAGCTTCATGTAGAGGCAGAAAACATGGCTAAAATATTAAATGAATACTTTGCATCTGTCTTCGCAGAGGAAGTGGATGATGTGAAGGTTACACTAATAGAGGAGAGGGAAGGTACAGACAGGATAGTAATAGATAGAGAAAACGTACTAAAAAGATTAGCATTACTGAAAGTTGGTAAATCACCTAGTCCAGATGAAATGCATCTTAGATTGCTAAAAGAAGCAAAGGTAGAAATAGCAGAGGCATTTGTCACAATCTTTCAGTCCTTACTGGATACAGGAGTAGTGCCAGAGGAGTGGAGGGTTGCTAATGTTATACCACTATTCAAGAAAGGGGAGAGGGATAAACCAGGAAACTACAGGCTAGACAGCCTAACATCGGTGGTGGGGAAGTTATTAGAAACCATTATCAGGGACAAGATAAACTTTCATTTGGAAAGGCATGGGTTAATCAAGGAGAGCCAGCATGAATTTGTTAATGGTAAATCTTGTCTGACCAACTTGATTGAATGAGGTAACAGAGAAGGTTGATCAAGGTAGTGCAGTAGATGTTGTATATATGGACTTTCGGAAGGCATTCGACAAAGTGCCACACAGAAGGCTTATTAAGAAGATGGAAGCCCATGGAATTAAGGGGAACGTGGATACAAAATTGGCTTAGTGACAGGAAGCAGCGGATGGTGGTGGATGGATGTTTTTCAGACTGGGAGGTGGTTTGCAGTGGTGTTTCCCCAGGGTCAGTTTTGGATCCATTACTCTTTTCAATTTTTATAAACGCCCTAGACTCAGGTACAGGGAGCAGCATTATAAAGCTTGCAGCTGATACGAAACTTGGCAAAGTAGTAGATCATGATGAGGATAGTTATAGACTTCAGGATGACAGAGACAGGATGGTGAAGTGGGCAGAAGCCTAGCAAATCGAGTTCAATGTGGAGAAGTGTGAAGTGATGCACTTTGGGAAGACTAATATGGAAAGATAGTATACTATAAATGGCACAATTCTGAAAAGTGTAGATCAGCAGAGAGACCTTGGTGTCCATATACACAAATCCTTAAAGGTGGCAATCCAAGCTGATAAAGTGGTTAAAAAAGCATATGGGTTACTTGGGTTTATAATTAGAGGAATAGAATATAAAAGCAAAGAGATCATGCTGGAACTTTATAAATCAGTGGTTAGGCCTCAGCTGGAGTATTGGGGACAATTCTGGGCACCACACTTCAGGAAAGATGTAAAGGCCTTAGAAAAGGTACAGAGGAGGTTGAGCAGCCTGTTACCAAGGATGAAGGACTTCAGTTATGGAGGAGAGGTTGGAAAAGTTAGGACTGTTCTCCTTAGAACAGAGAAGGTTAAGATGTGACCTGATGGAGGTTTTCAAGATGATGAGAGGTTTTGGTAGAGTGGATAGAGAAAAACTAATCCTTCTGGTGAGTGGGTCAATAACCAGAGGTCATAGATTCAAAATCATTGGCAAAGGATCTAGACGGGAGATGAGGAGAATTTTTTTCACTCCGGGAGTTGTCAGGATCTGGAACGCTCTGCCTGAAAAGGTGGTGGAAGCTGATTCCATAAATAATTTTAAAAGGGAGTTGGACAAGTACCTGAGGATGAGGAACTTACCGGGTTATGGACAAAAAGCAGGACTAAGCGTGACTGCTTTTTCAAAGAGCCCGCACAGGCACGACGGCCTCCCTTCTGTGCTGTGAGTTTCAATGATTCTATGATTCTAGATAATCCACTGTGCTTGCCGCAGAAACTCACACCTTCTGGAGCCCCTTGCAACCAACCTGCTTGGTCCAAGCTATGAACTTTCTGTTGAAGAATACTTGGTGTAACCTTGAGTGTTAACCATTTAAATCCTGTTTCTAGCAATAAAAAATATAAGTAAAAAATCCAACACAGGCAAAAATGTATTTTTGCCACCAAGTCACTCCACTAAACTAGCGACAAGCCATTTCCCCATATAGCATGGCATATGAACTTACTCCTTACTCTCCTGGTTGCTGAGAGGGGTGTCGAAGGTGATCCCAGTGCAACACTTCTTCAGCGACTGTCTATTTTGCGGAACTTTTCTTTGGGATTGGTGAGGTTTGCAAGTCTGCGCTGGGCCTTTCTGTTAACGAATAGAAATAGAGATTAACAGAAATCTAATTTAGATGTCTGAAGGCAGTGCTACTATATTATACACCACATAGGCTCTGCCAAATGGGTTTCTTCAGCTCTCATCTGGAGTAGATTCCGCGTTTTGTTTTCTTTCTCTCTCTTATTTCAGTACTTCTTAATACATTTTTTTTATTCCTATCATTATGATAATATTGTCCTTGAATTTCCTCGCTGTCTGTAGTGCTGTTATAGTGAATGAAAATAACACCATTCACCAGCAGGAGTAGCACGGAAATTTACTGGGTAAGTTCATTTGCCTATGAAGTGGCATTAGTTGTGGCATAATAACATTGCAAAGTTGTTGTGAGCAGTGTAGGCTCCAGGAAATTTCAGTGCAAAAGACAGCACTCTTCATCAGAGCACTTGGGGATAGCAAGGGGAGGCTGCGGAGATTCTTTCCTTGACCCCTTTTTATTTGATCCACCCAGGGCGTCTCCCAACTTCAGCTGGAGTGCCCTTTGCCAGATGCCTGACCAGTCACAGGCCAGCAGTGCCCAGGGGGCACCGTGAGAGGGCAGCAAGACACTGAAGGGCTGTGCATTTTTCACACAAACAGCCATGGATGGCAAAAGAGGTAAGGGACAACATTAAACTAAAAGAAAAGCACACAAAAATGCAAAAAATAGCACAGATTCTGGCGTCTGGGACCGATACAAAGAACAACAAAAGGTGACAAAACAGATAGTAACAGCTACAAAAAGGGAGTATGAAAAGAAACTTGCAAGGGATATCAACATCAACACAAAAACGTTACAATTATATTAGGAAAAAGAGGGTGGTCAGGAGCAGTGTGGGCCCCTAGAAAACTGATAACGGTGATATTGTAAATGAAAATTAGGAAATGGTGGACATGTTGAATAGTTACTTTGCATCAGTATTTATAGTAGAGGAACAGGATTGCATGCCGGACATCCCAAGGAAACTATTGACTCAGGGACGGGGACTCACCAAAATTAACGTAAGCCAAATAACAGTAATGAAGAAAATAATGACACTAAAGAGTGACAAATCCCCAAGACCAGATGGTTTCCATCCCAGGGTTTTAAAGGAAATAGTTGAGAACATTGCAAATGTTCTAACTATAATCTTCCAAAGTTCTCTCGATTCAGGAACCGTTCCTTCAGATTGGAAAATTGCACGTCACTCCACTATTTAAGAAAGGTGAGAGAGGGAAACCAGGGGATTATAGACCAGTTAGCCTAACATATGTTGTCAGGAAACTACTAGAGACTATAAGTAAGGATAGAGTGACTGAACACCTTGAACATTTTCAGCTGATCAGAGAGAGCCAGCATGGATTTGTAAAGGTAGGTCATGCCTAACAAACCTGATGAATTTTTTGAAGCGGTGACTAAAGTAGTGGACAGGGGAATGTCTATGGATGTTATTTATATGCACTTCCAGAAGGCATTCGATAAGGTCCCTCATAAGAGACTGTTAGTTAAAGTTGAAGCTCATGGAATTGAAGGCAAATTATTGACCAGGTTAGGAAATTGGCTGAGCGGCAGGAGACAGAGAGTAGGGATAACAGGCAAGATTCAAAAATAAAAATTAGTTTAAGAGATGTGGGCGTCGCTGGCAAGGCCAGCATTTATTGCCCATCCCTAATTGCCCTTGAGAAGGTGGTGGTGAGCTGCCTTCTTGAACCGCTGCAGTCCGTGTGGTGAAGGTACTCCCACAGTGCTGTTAGGTAGGAAGTTCCAGGATTTTGACCCAGCGATGATGAAGGATCGGCGATATACTTCTAAGTCAGGAAGGTGCGAGACTTGGAGGGGAACTTGGAGGTGGTGGTGTTCCCATGCGCCTGCTGCCTGCTGTCCTTGTCCTTCTAGGTGGAAGAGGTCACGGGTTTGGGAGGTGCTGCCGAAGAAGCCTTGGCGAGTTGCTGCAGTGTATCTTGTAGATAGTACACACTGCAGCCACGGTACGCCGGTGGTGGAGGGAGTGAATGTTTAAGATGGTGGATGGGGTGCCAATCAAGCGGGCTGCTTTGTCCTGGATGGTGTCGAGCTTCTTGAGTGTTGTTGGAGCTGCACTCATCCAGGCAATTGGAAAGAATTCCATCACACTCCTTACTTGTGCCTTGTAGATGGTGGAAAGGCTTTGGGGAGTCAGGAGGTGAGACACTCGCTGCAGAATACCTAGTCTCTGACCTGCTCTTGTTGCCACAGTATTTATGTGGCTGGTCCAGTTAAGTTTCTGGTCAATGGTGACCCCCAGGATATTGATGGTGGGGAATTTGGCGATGGTAATGCCATTGAATGTCAAGGGGCGGTGGTTAGACTCTCGCTTGTTGGAGATAGTCATTGCCTGGCACTTCTGTGGCACGAATGTTACCTGCCACTTATCAGCCCAAGCCTGAACGTTGTCCAGGTCTTGTTGCATGGACTGCTTCATTATCTGAGGTGTGAATGGCACTGAACACTGTGTAGTCATCAGCGAACATCCCCAATTTCTGACCTTATGTTGGAGGGAAGGTCATTGATGAAGCAGCTGAAGATGGCTGGGCCTAGAGGAACTCCTGCAGCGATGTCCTGGAGCTGTGATGATTGACCTTCAACCAGCACAACCATCTTCCTTTGTGCTAGGTATGACTCCAGCCAGTGGAGACTTTTCCCCCTGATTCCAGTTTTACTAGGGCTCCTTGATGCCACACTCGGTCAAATGCTGCCTTGATGTCTAGGGCAGTCACTCTCACCTCACCTCTGGAATTCAGCTCCTTTGTCCATGTTTGGACCAAAGCTGTGATGAGGTCGGGAGCCAAGTGGTCTTGGCGGAACCCAAACTGGGCATCAGTGAGCAGGTTATTGGTGAGTAAGTGCCGTTTGATAGCACTGTCGATGACACCTTCCATCCCTTTGCTGATGATTGAGAGTAGACTGATGGGGCGGTAATTGGCCGGATTGGATTTTTCCTGCTTTTTGTGGACAGGACATACCTGGGCAGTTGTCGGATAGTTGCCAGTGTTGTAGCTGTACTGGAACAGCTTGGCTAGAGGCGCAGCTAGTTCTGCAGCACAAGAGTGGGGATGTTGTCGGGGCCCATAGCCTTTGTTGTATCCAGTGCGCTCAGCTGTTTCTTGATATCACGTGGAGTGAATCGAATTGGCTGAAGACTGGCTTCTGTGATGGTGGGGACCTCAGGAGGAGCCCGATATGGATCATCCACTCGGCACTTCTGGCTGAAGATAGTTGCAAACGCTTCAGCATTGTCTTTTGCACTCACATGCTGGGCTCCATCATCATTGAGGATGGGGATATTCATGGAGCCTCCTCCTCCCGTTAGTTGTATTAATGGTCCACCACCATTCACGATTGGATGTTGCAGGACTGCAGAGCTTTGATCTGATCCATTGATTGTGGGATTGCTTAGCCTGTCTATAGCATGCTGCTTCCGCTTTTTAGCATGCATGTAGTCCTGTGTTGCAGCTTCCCAAGGTTGGCACCACATTTTTAGGTACGCCTGGTGCTACTCCTGGCATGTTCTTCTACACTCCTTATTGAACCAGGGTTGGTCCCCTGGTAATGGTAGAGTGAGGGATATGCCAGTGCCTGAGGTTACAGATTGTGGTGGAATACAATTCTGCTGCTGCTGATGGCCCACAGCACCTCATGGATGCCCAGTTTTGAGCTGCTAGATCTGTTCTGAATCTCTCCCATTTAGCACGGTGGTAGCGCCACACAACATGATGGAGGGTGTCCTCAGTGTGAAGACGGGACTTCATCTCCACAATGACTGTGCGGTGGGCACTGCTACCAATACTGTCATGGACAGATGCATCTGCGACAGGTAGATTGGTGAGTACATTCTGTGCCCTTGCTACTCTCAGTGCTTCTTCCAAGTGGTGTTCAACATGGAGGAGTACTGATTCATCAGTTGAGGGAGGGTGGTAGGTGGTAATCAGCAGGAGGTTTCCTTGCCCATGTTTGACCTGAAGCCATGAGACTTCATGGGGTCCGAAGTCAATGTTGAGTTGTCCGGAGTCCCAGGGCCACTCCTTCCCGACTGTATACCACTGTGCCGCCACCAGGCAAGGACAGCAGATTTCCTTCCCTAAAGGACATTAATGATACTAGCTTTTTATTCCAGATTTATTTAATTAACTGAATTTAAATTCTCCAGCTGCCGTGGTGGGATTTGAACTCACGTCTCTGGATCATTAGTCCAGGCTTCTGGATTACTAGCCCAGTGACAATACCACTATGCTACCGTTCCCTGGATGTGACTAGTGATGTCCCATCGGGATCTGCGTTGGGGCCTCAACTACTTACCGTATTTATTAACGACTTAGATGATGGGATAGAGAGCCACATATCCAAGTTTGCCGATGACAAAGATAGGCGGCATTGTAAGCAGTGTAGGTAGAAGCATAAAATTACAAAGAGATATTAATAGATTAAGTGAATGGGCAAAACTGTGGCAAATGGATTTCAATGTAAGCAAGTGTGAGGTCATCCACCTTGGACCTAAAAAGGATAGAGCAGGGTACTTTCTGAATGGTGAAAGGCTAGAAACAGTGGAGGTCCATGTACATAGATCATTATAATGTCATGGACAGGTACAGAAAATAATCAAAAAGGATAATGGAATGCTGCCCTTTCTATCTAGAGAACTAGAATATAAGGGGGTAGAAGTTAGCCTGGAGTACTGTGTTCAGTTCTGGCCAACTCACCTTAAGAAGGATATATTGGCCTTGGAAAACGTGCAGCGTAGATTTACCAGAATGATACCTGGACTCCAAGGGTTAAACTATCAGGAGAGATTACAAAAACTAGGGTTGTATTCCATGGAATTTAAAAGGTTAAGGGGTGATTCTATCAACGTTTTCAAGATATTAAGGGGAACTGATAGGGTAGATAGAGAGAAACTATTTCTGCTGGTTGGGGAGTCTAAGACTAGGGGACATAGCCTAAAAATAGAGCCAGATTTTTCAGGAGTGAAGTTAGGAAACACATTTACAGGCAAAGGGTGGCAGAAGTTTGGAACTCTCTTCTGCAAACTGCAGTTGATGCTAGGTCAATTGTTAATTTTTGCTAACCAAAGATATTAAGCAATATGGGGCAAAGGCAGGTATATGGAGTTAGGTCACAGATCAGCCATGATCTCGTTGCATGGCCGAACAGGCTCGAGGGTTTGAACAGCCTACTCCTGTTCCTATATTCCTGTGCAAGCTATCCAGGAAGAGTTGGCAAACACAGGGCGACAGACTCCTAGATGTGCCAGGCAGCAAGCCATCCAGGAATAACAGCCTTGCCACCTGGCGAAGGGTGGCCAGGGCACTCAATACCAACTCCCTCACACCGAGGACTGCACAGCAATGCTGGAAGAAGTTCAACTGCTTGACCAGGTTAGGTCCAAAACACTTTGGCTTAGAAATTCCAATATACACTGGTGTATCGGTGCTGCTTGCTAATTAACATTAGCGTAGCGCTAAACTTACTGTGCAAGGCTGGTTTTCGGGTGGTAGTCGCAGCAGGAGGCCCAATGTAGCATAGCTGCAGTGTCATTGGCGCAAGAACAGCCTTCTCTCAAAGCAAGGCTGTCATTTTAGAAAGCAGTGCAGTCCCTTAAAGGGGAACTGCCTTCTAAAATTAAAAAAAATAAAATTCATTTAAAAATAGGCAGTTTTTAGCCCTGACAGCTCAACTGCCTTCTGAAAAAAAGTTACATTAAAAAGAAGGACATGACTGCTGCCAATGAACCGGAAGCAGACTGCGCATGCGCGCTGCCGGTTCGTCACGGGAGCGGGTTAGTTAAAAAAAAATGTGAAATGTCAGGAGGGAGTGGGCTGTGAGGAAAAATGCCGGGAGAGGGCGGACTGTGAGGAAAATGCCGGGAGGGAGCGGGCTGTGAGGAAAAATGCCCCTCACCACTGCTCTACCCTTGTGCATTCCTCATTTCACACACCCAAGAAATACAGCCTGCCCAGCTAGTGGTTTCCAAGAAGAGGGAGAGGAAAGTGAAGAAGAAGAAGAAACACAGTCACTCGATTTCACAATCCCAGCCACCAGCTCCTCAAGGTCATCTGCAGTGTCCCCCACTGAAAGTCAGCAGCCTTCCACCAGCCATGCTGCAGCCACTGGGGTAGGACTGCGTGACATCAGTAGGATAGGCAAAGGCACATGCAAGACAGTCACTGAGGGAATGCATAAAGGTGATGAGTTGATTCCTTGATGTCATATTGGATGGATAAATGTATAAAGTTGGATTGGAAAGTATGCTTTGTGGTGGCTTTTATTTCAGCATTGTGGCCAAGAGGACGCTGTGATGGTCAGTAACAGAGTGAAGGTAAGGTGTGGGACAAATGGTGAAAGGGGAATTGGGGTTGTCACTGGTACTGCAGGAGAATGATTCCATCCTGGATATCCTGGACAGAAAGGAGCTGTCTGGGCCGCATTCTTCCTTCTCCTTCCTCCTCTTCTGTTTCTTCCTCTTCCGCGCCTTCTCTTCCCTCTGCAAGCGGCTGCTGTAAATCTAAAATAAAAGCAGAAAAAGACCCGCAATCTCGCCCTGGCAGCCCATAGCATTGCCAGACACACTGAACCTTCCACCCTCTTTTCCATCTCTTCTTGATCCTGAGGGGGGTCATGTTCACTCCTTCTCACCTTCTGCCACCCTTCCCTGCAGATGCACCGTGGCCACAGGGGCCTCCAATGGCAGAAGAAGACTCTGAGGAAGAGGAGGTGGTGAACTGGAGCCTCAGCAATAGAGCAGGAAATAATCATTCTAGAGGAGGAATGGAGCAGACAGCAAGCCATGGCACAGAGCAAGCAGATTGATTCAACCCCATCTATCTCATTTCTAACCCGCCCAGCTTGTCACCTGTGGAAGTTGTTTCCTCTCTCCCAGGAATCAGCCTATGGAGTTCCACCCAGGGAAATGTATAGAGTGAGATTCAGGATGTGTCACCGGCAGAATCTACCAGCATGGAGGTGGGCAAGGATGTACCTTCTTCCCAGAGTCATGGGACCTAAAGCTCATGGGTTCTCACCTAAAAAAAAAAAAGGACACTTGGGGAACATTGTTCGTATCTGCAGGCTCTGAAGACAATCGTCCAGATCGCAGTTGTGCTGTTAAAGCAGGAAATTGTCATGCATAGGGCAGCCAGGTGATTGGTGCTCTTACGAAAATGAGCCATACATGGCTTTGGTGGGCAGATACTTAAAGCTGCCAAAAATATCGAGGCCGTTTATGTCTAGTGCAATAACGGTGCATAAGCGGCATAATGCGCTGAAAGGCAAATTTCCTCAAACTTTTTGGTGCTATAATGGTGTAAATACGGTGTTACTGTTGAAGATTATGAGGAATTTCAACCCCATTACTTCCTATAATCTTCCTAATATCGCTCCCAAACCCACAAACTTCACCACCTAGAGAGACAAGTGCAGCAGGTGCACAGGAACACCATCACTGCCAAGTTCCACTCCAAGTCAAACACCATCCTGACTTGGACATATATCACTGATCCTTCATCGTCGCTGGGTCAAAATCCTGGAACTCCCTCCCTAACAGCACTGTGGGAGTACCTTCAGCACACGGTCTGCAGCGGTTCAAGAAGGCTCACCACCACCTTCTCAAGGTCAACTAGTGATGGGCAATAAATGCTGGCTTTGCTAGTAATGTCCACACCCGAGAATAAATATTAAAAAAAGTCTCTTTTCCTTCAAGCATTTCTATTACCATTTGACTTCTGCATCCCAGGGTTTCTCTTAGACTAGGATCCAGCTCACCTCTCTGGGCAGTGTCAATGTTGCTCTGGTTCAAGGAGGTACTGAGGTAGTGTGGATGGGACTCCCCTCCCATGCTTTGATTTAGGACATTTTCTCCACTGTGCCAATCTGTCCAAGATAAACAACTTACATGTGGATGAGATCCATAGGATATAAATATCACCAGAGACTCTGGGATTTGAGCCTATTTCCTCCTGCGCCTGACCTCATGTGTGTATGAGAGTGCATGAACGAGAGGCATAATAAGGCCCGGCTTGAGGCTGTGTTCTAAAAGTGCTCAGAAAATAATCCAAATAACTTTGGAACAAAACTGTAGAGCACCAATGCATTTGCCACTGCTAGTGTATTATGAGTGCCTACAGTGCCCAATCTCAAGCATGCCGCGGTGGGCAGATAGTGAACAGAGTCTATAGCCTCAGAATTCCTCTGTTGTGGAAGGGCATAAGTCAAGATTTGTGTCTTTATGGGTCCAAGAATTTCAGACTTGGACAATTTATACCATGGTTCCACTGGAGAAATGCCCCGGCCGGAACATTGTGCAGTTTAATCAAATTAAGGGACCTCCCACTAAACTTGTGAACTTTAGCAGGGTCAGCGCCGGAAGTCACGGGTGGGTGCGTCCGAGCGCTTATGCCAGGATGTTAGGCCCATGGGTTTCTGGGCCTAATGGGTTAGAAATTCGGCTCCTTTGTGCCTGCTGTTAGCGCCACCGGGGGGCGCTAACGGGGCACAAAGGGCTTATCGGCCGGGGGGGTGGTGGGCAAAAAAAGCGCCTCCCGAGAAATTCGCCAGCCGTTGCTGAGGCGCTACCTGATAGCGCTGCACCCTCGCCGATAGCTATGTTATTTTTTATGACTTATGTCGTTTATTATTTAAATTATAAAAACTTTTGAGATGACAACTTTATATCTGAAACTTTCGCTAATACTGCTATATACTTAAACTCAAAGAAAGGGCACCAAAATACAAGTTCGCTCAGGGTGCCACTTTCACTAAGGATTACCAGATAGCAGCCAGCACCTGTAAAACTATATATCCTGTCAAGATGTCAATGGACTCCAATTTCCTATGGCACCATTCTAGAGTGGAACTTTTGCCTGTCTTGAGGTCTTTTCCCTGAGCCTGCTGAAAGCTGAAGGGTCAGCTAATTTAAGTAGGCAGAGATGTGCAGGCTGTATAAATCCTGCCTGCAAAACCTCAGATACACTGGAAAGGCAGAAAATGCAGTGCAGGCAGTGAAGAGGGCAGGCTAGAAAATACCTGGTGTATCAGCCAGATAAAAAACCTGTTGGTGCTTAAAGCAGCGATGGCAGCACTGGAGGAAGCAAGCAATGTGGGCAAGAAGGATGGTAGCCAGATCGAAGAATCAGGTGGCAAACTTCAGGGAGGTGGACCTGGATGTCCTTGTCGCAGAGATATGAAGCAGAAGGCACAATCTGTTTGTTGGAGGGGCAGAGGCCCACCAAGCATCTGGTACACATTTTGTAAAGCAAGGTGGCTGCGGCAGTGAGTTCCTCCTCCTTGTACACAGGACTTCTTTGAAATGCAAGAAGAAGTTTAACTACCTCACCAGAGCAGCCAAGGTAAGCTACCTGCTGCTCCCTGAGCTTTCCTTGCAGTCGCTTTGCACGTGTGGCATTTCTTCCTTCATTACCCTCACAGTGCCAAAGGAGTCAGAGGTGAATGTGGGATCTAACAGTGGGGAGCGGAGGCTTTGCAGAAGTCAACCCCTGACTCCTCAGCCTGCAGACTCAGGTCTGCCGGCTCCTGCTCTAAAAAGAAGGACGTTGGATGAGCATCAAATGGAGGCACTGAGGACCATCTCAGAGGCCCTGAGATGGATGACATCCTCAGTGCCAACATCCAAGATGGATACAACTCAATGCAGCATTACCTGGATTGGGTGTGGAACCATGAATATCCATAGAGAACCCCATGGTATGACTGAAGGGTGGGAAGGAAAAGATGCCTCGGTCTGAACTTGCTGAAAGGCAGCTTGCAGAATCCTTTCTTAGTTGTACAGTTGAGAAAAGATTTTTCTAATCACTTCAGTTAAAGCTGACGGTTTAGACAAGGTTCATGGATGTTCAAAAGCCTGGTTTGACAAGTCATGCAGGTGATTTACCCTCTACAACAGACTTAACTTAAGCCAGGTGCAATTCTGACCTTAACGATGGAATTTCTAGGACAGCAGCCTTTTTCCTCATTATGCTGTTATTTGCACACTTGCACAATTTGGAGTATACACATCTTCTGCCAGCAGCCAATTTTACTGAAATTTAGTGTATATTTTAGAATGGGTGCAGTTCTGCATATCTGACTTATGCTTCAAATTCTGGCCCTCTGTCAGAACTGCATAATTTCTGCACCAAATAAATCTCAGAATTTCATCCCAATGTCTGTATGAAAGAGGAATAGAAGAAACATTGGTGGAGAAATTCGAGAGACAAAGCAAAGAAAGAAGTTTGCATCTATATCACTTTTTTTTCTTGACCACTTGATTCCAGCCTTCCTTGGCAGTGGGAATAAGAACATCTTTGGTATTTGTGCCACCACCCCCTCATATGAGCAGTTTCAAACTGGTAGGTTAGGCAGGATGGTCATTGTAAATAGTAAAGTTGAAAAAATAACTGTTTGATAAAGTTTTTAAAAATTACTTCTCGAAATTGCTGAACTCTGTAACCACAATGCGATACTAACCTCCTTTGGAGTGCAATCTATCTTGGCAGGATTTGGCAGTGTGATAGCAATTGAGCCTACTTTTGGTCTCAGCTGACGATCTTCCCAATCTTTCAGTACAATGCCAGCTTGTCTTATGGGAAATCCTTGGTTAATACAGTACCTCGGACCCCTGTAATTGTTTGAAACAAAAATAAAAATGAAAAGTTCCATTTCATAAGAATATATTTGTAGGGATTCTAATAGTCATTTAGGTGGCAATTCATTTTTTTTTAAATATCTCTATTGCATGATTTGACTGGAGTTTGTTTGAGCTGGAATATCATAGCCATACTCCAGTAGCTTCAACAGCAGGGAAAAAGAACACTCAAAAGACTTTTTCCAAAAGCATGATTCACTCCAATCATTACTGATGATAATTGCCAGATAATTTATTTTAAATGTTTCAGTTTGCTTTGCTTAAAAGTATACACCTGTCAGAATTATAGGCATTCTAGTCCTGTCATAATCATGGGGAAACCATTTCGTAATCGGCACACAAAGCTTCTTTCGTGTAGTTTTCAGTTAATACATTTCACTGCACACAATATATTGTTTAGATGTAAATAAATACACATTAAACACTTGCATTGACCAGGCTTGTGCCTGTACTCACCAATACAGAAGCAGAGGCGTCACTATATCTGACTGAATCTTACACAGGTTTTCCACAGTCCACTGTGAGATAAATGACAGACCCAGCCTTGCACGTGTCTCTGCATTCAGGCAGTATTCACCACCGCTAAACAAATACCGATTCCGTACCTTGTTCAGGTAGCTTTAAACCAAAGAACAAAAAAAAATCAATACTTTGTACAGAACAAAGCAAAAATAAAAAATAAATTGGAGCATGATTTGAACAAATAGTATCCACGATAAAGAATGATAAACACAGTGTTATGAAATAGTACAAATCGAGATTAATTAATAATGGATCCTAATCAAATCTAATTTGAATGTCTTTCGGTGAATTTTGTTTTATTGGAAATAGATTGGGGTGGACCAATCAGAAATAAAATCAATAATTTCTCAGGAACTGTCGGCTTACAAAAATTGGCACAGTTGTAAACCCAATGAAATGATACTTTACTTCAGGTAGTCACTCTACCTTCCTGCCAAAAATACATCACGGCTAGACAAAACCATTTTGGGAAGAAACTGCCCATCAATTCTCATCTTCCTGGCCAACCTGCTGTTGGGTACCACATCAGCAAAGTAATAGAGCAGAACAGCAATAAAAAGAGCCCGACAGCCTGCAGTAAAACAAACACAGGGAAATATTTGAAAAAATGGTGTCATGGTCAACCCAGTGGGAGGAACGGTGGAGCCCGAGGAATTTAAGCTACGTGTTTAATTTATTATCCACACTCTAATTTTAAATATCAACCAATCTATCAACTTTAAATAAGTAATTAAATAAATACAGTGTAATTAATTACAAATTAATCTGTAATCAAACTAAATCCATCTACTAATTATAACCTAGACTACAAGTGATTCTATTAGTTCTAGAAATAAATAATTGCTAACAATAAATAAATAAACAAACAAACAAACAAATAAATAAATGAATAAATAAATATTAGAAATGGCAACACAGGCAGTGTGTCAGGAGTGCAGTATGCGGAGATTTGTGGGCAGCGAGACTGTCTTGGATGATCACACCTGTAGGAAATGTCTCTGCCTTGAAACACTCTCTAACTCAGAGTCATTGGCTGGAGTGCGAGCTAGAGACCCTCTGACACATAAGGCATAGTTTACTGCAGAGCACAGTCACATCTCATAGTAAAACACAGGTGTGGGAAGGGGAGTTTGTGACTGTCAGTCAGCAAGGTAGGGGGAACCTAAGGGAGGCAGACAAGGAGGTACAGTAGTCACTGGTCCTATCCAACAAGTACGATGTACTTGCTATCTGTGGGGATAAGGATGCAGGCTGCAGGGAGGATGGCCAGAATGCTAACCATAGCACTGTGGAGCAGGAGGCAGTCTAAAAGGGGAGAGCAAAATAGATAATTAGAGGGATAGATAGCATCCTCTGCAGTTGTGACTGAGAGTCAAGGAGGGTGTGTAGCCTACCTGGGATGCTAGGATGGGCTGCATCTGAACCGGAATGGGACCATGGTCCTAGAGGATTAGAGCTGTGGATAAGACTTTAAACTAGCAAGATGGGCGGAGGCATCTGGTAGAAATAACAGTAGCCTCAAGATAAAAGAAATATGAGATGAGAGTAAAGGTCAGACCAAGGAAAGGATTAACGGTAGCATAAACGATCAGGGAACACAAAGTTATAGAATATAAGCATAAAATAAGTTAAAAATAAAGCAAGAAGCGCGATTAATAAAAACAAAATAAATTGTCTGTACAGCAATATACACAGCATTCAAAACAGAACAGGGGAACTGAAGGCAATAATTCGTAGAGAGGAACCAGAAGTAGTAGGGAAAACTGAAACATGGCTGTATAAAGAACAGGATTGGCAGTTAAATATTGCCAGATATAATGTATTTTAAAAGGATAGGGAAGGAAGAAGGGGGTAGGGTAGCTCTGCTAATTAGATATAACATAATGGCAGTAGAAAAAAAGGACATAACTAACAGTAAGATAGAAACAGAATCCAAATGGATTGAGATAAAGGATAAGACGAATAGCAGAGATGCATTTAAGGGGAAGATATTTAAGTACATGAGGGAGAAAGGCATAGAAGGATATGTTGATAGTGTGAGATGAAGTAAGGTGGGAAGAGGCTTGTGTGGAGCATAAACACCAGCATAGACCAGTTGGGCCGAATGGCCTGTTTCTGTGCTGTAAAATTCTATTTAATACTTCTATAATTTCAGCTGTATAAATTCATTTACAGAAAAATGACCAGTTTTAGGGAGCGATCAGGTCCGTTCAGTTGCAAAAGCACACAGTTTAATAGAAATGTAAAGTAAGTGAGCTCCCCCAATGGCCTAGTCGGTAAAGGTTCCAGTCACTGCACTACTAGGCTATCAAAAGCAGAAGGTCCCAAGTTCAATTCCCAGTCTGTGCTGAGTTAGCTGATCACGCAGGAGTTAGAGCACTATAATTGGCCTATAATATACCGCTGACCTACAGTGGTGAAAAATCAGCCAAGGTTACTGTTCCTGATTGCTATCTAGCAATCCTTAATGATGGATTAATAGTGCTCTTGTGTGTGGACATCGTATGAAGACAGGATCAGGGTCAGCTATGATGTCCCTATGCTAGATATCGGGCATCTCTGATGCCACCCAAAGGCAGCCAGCACCTCTTAACGGGCAGGTGCACTCTAGCTGCAGAACGAAGGGAATACTTATAAAAATTGAAATGGCTTCAACAGGTTCTCTGTTGCTGCCTTGGAGGCCTTGGTGCAGGCAGTGGACAGGAGGATGGACATCCTCTTCCCTCCCAGAATCAACTGGGAAGAGGTCACAGAGCATGTCAATGCTAGGAGCTTAACACCCAGGACATGGCTACAATGCCGGAAAAAGTTCAATGACCTCACTAGAGTTGTCAAGGTAAGAATACTGCTCTATTACTTTCTGCTCATACCTACACCCTCACTACTCACAAGGTCTCCCTCTCCCCATGGTGAGCAGTCCTTCCTGTTGGTTAGCACCATGTGTTGCTGGGCGAGTTCAGTACGTGCCGAGTCATGTGCTGAGGCATACCAAAATCGAAAACGGGTCCCGCAAGATGGGTGAATTGCTTGGATGGGAGCAGCTGCAACACCACTCAAGAAGCTCGACACCATCCAGGACAAAGCAGTCCACTTGATCAACAGCCCATCCACCACCTTAAACATCTACTCCTTCCTCCACTGGCGCACCATGGCTGCAGTGTGTACTATCTACAGGATGCACTGCAGCAACTTGCCAAGGATTCTTTGACAGCTCCTCCCAAACCATTGACCTCCACCACCTAGAAGGACAAGGGCAGCAGATGCATGGGAACTCCATCACCGCCAAGATCCCCTCCAAATCACACACCAACTAGACTTGGACATATATCACCGTTCCTTCATCATCGCTGGGTCAAAATCCTGGAACTCCCTATCTAACAGCATTATGGGACTATTTTCACCACACAGACTCCAGTGGTTTAAGAAGAAGGCTCACCACCACCTTCTCAAGGACAACTAGCAATGGGCAATAAATGCTGGCCTTGCTAGTGACGCCCATATCCCAAGAATGAAAATTAAAAGAAGCGCAGAACACTAATTTACATAACATATTTAGCCCTTTAAATAACCTGGACGTGCGCTCGGCAACCAGCGGAGTTGCCTATACCATTATGGTAGGAAGCGCATTTCTGGCTTGTAATGAGTGTGCCCTTGATGCGTGACAAATTGAAAGTTTAGGAGGTTGAGAAACCGGCACTGCATGGCCGAATTTCTAGGCCACTGAGGAGAAAAATTTGTAAAAAAAAATATGTCTGGACATTGGGTAAGGATAGAATGGAGCTGTTCAGTGATACCATCCACAGTCAATCAAATTACATGACAATGCTCATTATCCAGGTTATCACACATGGAGAATAACTACAGATAGAGCAAGATACCATGGGGTGGCCAGCAACAGTAAGACTGCACTGAGATGGGCCCTTCAGGAGAGATGGGCAGAAAATTGAAGGGAAGAGAGAAATTGTAAAAGAAAAAGTGAAGGACTTGAAGAGTCTGGACAATGATAACGTTACATGCCATGAAGATTATATCTACAATATTCCCAAGTACAAACAGTCACTAGAAGCAATCAGAATAAGGACCATCGTCAGCAGCCATTTATCAGCTGTCATCAGTGTACGGAGGTTCAGTCAAGCCAGGGTACGTCATCATTCATACCTGTGCAGTTTGGTAGCACATGGGACAGAGTTTACTCTTAATGAAGACAAGACTCAATTTCAATTTGATTGTGGCAAGGCACCTGGGAATCTGACCCCAATTACTACATGAGAGATGACATCAGCTTCCAATTGACCCTGTGCTTGCTAATTGTAAAATTGGATGGTGGATCACTGTTACCTGCTCCTTATGGTTTGCCCTTTCCAAACCCCAATTTGTAGCTCTCTGGAGCTTTTACTCAAGAAGAAGGAACTTACATTTTGTAGCATTTTGTCTTCAGGATGTCCTAAAGTGCTCCACAACAAATTAATTACCTTTGAAGTGCAGTCACTATTGTTATGGAGGCAAACGTGGCAACCAATTTGCATACATCATGGTCCCACAAAAGGCAAATAAGATGTGTGACCAGTTAATCTGTGTTTGTGATGTTTATGAGAAAAGAATGTTGGCCAGGCACTGGGAGAACTCCCTGCCCTTAAAATAGTGTTGTGAGATCCTTAACATCCAACTAAACAGTCAGACAGGACCTCAGTTTAACGTTGCATCCAAATGATGGCAACTCCAACAACTCCCTCAGAACTGCACTGAAGTCTCAGCCTAGATTCTGTAATCAACCTTCTGACATAAGCACCTTGGGATGTTTTGCTACGTTAAAGGCACTATACAAATGCAATTTATTGTTGTTGATAAAGAGAGAATGCTACCAATTGAGTCAAGCTGACACTTGACTCAAAGTCTAAAACAAATGCTAAACTGTTGCATGATTAATATCGCATGTAAAGTTTACATAAAAAGTATTGAGGTTTGCATTTCAGTTGAGAGCTGTTATATAGAAACAATTGGTCCCCATTTTCAAAAATCTGATCTCTAAGTTTGTAAGACAAATCTCGGACTAACCTTTGCTTCTTTTTGGCATCCTTGATAGCCTTTAATCTTTCAATATCCATCCACAGCCACCAGTATTTCTCACCAGCTGTTCCCTGAAGAAACTTCTTGAATTTTTCAATGCCCTTTCTGCTCTTGAAATTATAACTGTGACGTGGTGTCACGTAGCAGAAAGCTCTGATATCATCTTCCTCATCAGAAGAATCCTTGTCCATAATGTCGGAAAAACCTTTTATATTATCACTCACTGCAGACGATCGCTCTACATTCAGCTGAACAGTTTGAGAAACATTAGACTTTGGTGCTGTGTGAGTATCAATCTTTGTATTACTGTCCAACTGAGGTTTTGTTTCATCAGGCATAGAAGGGAGGTTGGTCGCTGTACTTTGGGTTGTTGTTTTATCGTCGGTGCTGACCTGCTCTTCATGGGTTGTTGCTTTATCGTCGGTGCTGACCTGCTCTTCATGGGTTGTTGCTTTATCGTCGGTGCTGACCTGCTCTTCGGCTTTTGCTTTTTCTTCTTGGTAATCTTCAGTTTTACTCTCTGACTTCACTGCAAGGAAAACTGCTCCTGATATCTGCAAAGGGTACTCGGAGATGAATTCAAATAATTTGTCATCCACAACTTTTGGTTTGGAAAGACCTGAGCTGCAACTACCTTGTTCATTGTCGCTATTTAGTCGGCGTGACTGCCGTTTGCTACTGTGAGATCCATCCAGCAGCTTGCGAGCTTCAACACTGTACTTAACTTTATCCAATAGTGAAATTCCTAGAGCAATTCAATATTAAGAAATGTAAATCATAGAATCATAGAACAATACAGCACAGAAGGAGGCCATGCGACCCATCGTGCCTGTGCCGGCTTTTTGAAAGAGCTATCTAATTAGTCCCACTCCCCTGCACGTTCTCCATATCCCTGCAACATTTTCCTTTTCAAGTATTTATCTAATTCCCTTTTGAAAGGTATTATTGAATCTGCTTCCACCCTTTCAGGCAGTGCATTCCAGGTCATAACAACTCGCTGTGTAAAGAAATGTTTCCTCTTGTCGCCTCTGGTTCTTTTGCCAATCACCTTAAATCTGTGTCCTCTGATTATCAACCCTTCTGCCTCTGGAAACAGTTTCTCCTTATTAACTCTATCAAAACCCTCCATGATTTTGAACACCTCTATCAAATCTCTTCTTAACCTTTTCTGCTCTAAGGAGAACAACCCCAATTTTTCTAGTCTCTCCATTTTCATAGGAAAAGGGCAAGGATTCAGTGGCAAAGTCATGGTATGTGACACATTCCCATTTCTCTCTATATTCCTTTTAGAAACTGCTAGCCCCAACAGGTCAAGACAACATGGGACATATTCTCCACTAATCTTGGCAGTTGGGCTGGAGTCACAGGCAACCCTGAAATTCAAGCCTTATATCATCGGGTTTGGAAACAGGTGTTCTACTATTTGAAATAACTGAAGTCATGCTTTTTGTACCAGCCACACAATGCATTCACAGGGGTCTGAAGAGGGAGGGGGTAGAAAATGTTTTCAAAAATGTATAACTAGTAATTCATTCAGGCAATATATAATTTGCCAATATGTACACAAAGATCCTGGAATAAGTGAATGGGGCTAATAAACAAATCATATGTCATCAAATTGTATGACATTTCTAGCCAATAATGTGTCAGCCAGTGGCTCAGTGGGTAGCACTCTTGCCTCTGAGTCAGAAGGTTGTAGTTTCAAGTCCCACTCCAGTGACTTGAGCACAAAAATCTGGGCTGATACTCTTCTATGGCACTATTTCGAAGAAGAGCAGGGGAGTTATCCCCAGTGTCGTGGCCAATATTTATCCCTCAATCAACATCACAAAAATAGATTATCTGGTCATTATCACATTGCTGTTTGTGGGAGCTTGCTGTGCGCAAATTGGCTGCCGCATTTCCCACATTACAACAGTGACTCCACTTCAAAAAGTACTTCATTGGCTGTAACGCGCTTTGAGACGTCCGGTGGTTACGAAAGGCACTATAGAAATGCAAGTCTTTCTTTCTTTAAATTATCATTATGTTAACAAAATAATTTAATGGCAATATTTTGTTAAGCGTATAAGTAAATTTGTATGCATGATATTTTGTAAAACATCAATTATAGATTGTTTGAAGAGATGTGTAAGCAAATCAACTAGTGATAAAATGTAATGATATGATTTAATAATGGATTCATTGTACCAAACATGACAGCATTGCAAAACATTTGAAAGCAAGTATTTCCTAAAAATGAATAATACATTTCATACAGTGTCATCATTTTAGAAAACCTTTGTACTCTTTAATTTTTTTCATAGAATAGAGTAGTTTTCTCAGAGAGTGCTGTGAATATTTTTCTCTGTTGGATTAATTATCAGATTATTTTTTGTGGTCACAGCACACATACAGTTAATATTTGTTACTGACTGATGTTTCTGCAAGTTACAAGAATATACATTTCAGCTTGGAATGCAAAGGGTCACTTCAGATCATTATTCCCTAAACATATTTCTTACTACTTTTCTACTTAGATACACTCGATTTGCCACTTTTCGCACATACCACACACACTTATTTCTCTGTAAGCCTATACTTTGTTAGGATTTTTGTGCCTCAATTTGAAATGAATTGCACCTGAATTAAAAGTGAAGCTGAATGGTCAAGAGTGGGTTCTCCTCCAAGCCTCTGGCAAATCTTCCTGAGCAAAGAGCAGATCACCAAAACAACAGCCCTCAACTCTTTCCCTCTAAAGGGGAAAGACTTGGATAGACAATGGGTATCCGAGCTTAGGTAAAAGATCATAACAGCTAATGAAGATCAAGCAACCTTGCTACACGTTGATGTGAATGCTATTTTATTTATAACATGTGTAGCAAAACATGGAATCTCACTCTGAACATGGAGTTCAGCTGCAAAAATCGAAACCAAACTTAACCGAACTGGGCTTAAAGAAGAATGGCATATGTAGTAGTTGGTGGGTGAGTGATCAATTGACCATATTCTGCTGCCTGAGGGACAGTATGGGTGAAATTGGTCTTTGGCGAAAGGGGCGATAGTGAATTGCCAACCATTTTACACCGTGCCCAAAAGGGAAAATCGATCGCGGTGTAAAACGGTCTGGCGATTGCTATCACCCTGTTTCAGGCTTTCGCCAATGATTAATTTCACCCCAGCATCTCTTTAAACTAGTTTACATTGTGACTAAATTGAGCCTTGTGGGTAAAATGATGTTTTCTCTATTTTTGAGGAGTGGATATGTATGGCACTCTATAGTTGGATCGGGGAATATTTTGGCAGTCGCACCTTTTAAATGGCGATTTAGTTACTTAAGAATTTTTTAAAACATTATTAAAACATGCCATTCCTAAAACCTAGTTCATGTTTCACTAAATCACCTGCAGGAATATTACGTCACCCACCATTTTGGATGGCATTCATTAAATTCTATGGTATGTGATACAGAAAACTATAACCCTAAGGGGTAGAAATTAGGTCGCGCCCCATTTGGGGCGCAAATATCGTCTGGACGCAAATATTAGCGCCTGGCGCTAATTATCGCCACTGACTGGAAACTTCACTTTTACCGCCCCAGGAGGTGAGTGGAGCGCTAAAGCAGGCACTGCACACCTGTCTTAAGGCGCAAAGGCCGAGCAGTGAGGCGCTAACTCAGAGCGCTGGCGAAGCTCATGTAATGTCAGTCAGCAATGGAACACACACACAATGGCACGGGCCAGTTCTTAAAGGGGATGGTTAATCTTGCTTTCCATCCACATCCTGTTCATTGCAGCCTTGAATCTCGGCCTGGAGAGACTTGCACATCAAATGTGCTGGAAAGAACAATGGAGAGTACCAGGCAAAGAGCTCAGAGTGCAGCTCCCACAGTCTCTGCTAAATCGATACAAGGAATGGCAAATCAAAATGAACCTGCAAAGTGCTGCTCAGTACCCAAAACTCCTTCACACAACGTTGAATCTCTCCAGAAGTCTCTCCCTCTCTCTCTCAGAATGCGTAGTTCAAAAATGCCACCAACAATAAAAGACAGGAAGAGGCCCCCTTTAAATAGCGCCCCCCCCAGCCCCACAGCGATTGATAGCGTTCCAGTCTTCTGGTCGTTGGATGCGCCAGGCGGTAAGGCAGGGGGCGCCACTCAATTTCCGCTCCGGGGCGCCACAAGGGCGTTGCACCATGGAATGACGTCATAATCTGCGCGCGCAGGTGGTCGCAGCGGTAAGTTTTAGCGCCGCCGCACAATCTCAAGTTAAGTTCTCGAGCGGCGCAAACATCGCTGCGCCCGGGCGTTAGCGGCTTTGCGCCCCTCTTAAGGCGCTAACGGGAGGCGCAACCAACTGAATTTTTACCCCTAAGTGTCTTACCAGAAATGCCGCTTTCTACGGGCGTCATAGAAGTTGCAGGAGGAGTTGCAGAAGTTGTAGTTGTCCCAATGCTGATCACAGCGTCGCCTTTAGGCTGGATGATAATCAATGGCACTTCTTCCCCTGCTTCTGTGAACAATGCTTCAGTTTGGGTAACAGAAGCCTAGGAAGGCAAATTTGTTACTTGCGATAATTATTTAGAACGTTATACTCAAAAGCAAGTTTATAGTTGGTTGTGCATTCAGTTAACAATACGCTCATCTAAGCTAAAAGTAGGAACTCAATAGAGCTATGAGCAACATGAATATGGCCATTAAGGGATAGTCAGGATAATACCACAGGTAATGATAGAGAGATGGCAGAAATATTAAATAATTATTTTGCGTCAGTATTTACCAGGGAGATAGAACAGGTGGACACGACAATAAGTGCATTTAAAATAAAAAAAGGGCATATATTAAATAAATTAATCAAACTCAAAGAGGATAAAACCCCTGGTCCACGCATTTTAAAAGAATCTAGGGAAGAGATAGCAGAGGCATTGCTACGCATATTTAATAATTTGTTAGAAAAAGGTGTAGTGCCAGAGGACTGGCGGATAGCTAACGTAATATCTATATTTAAGAAGGGGGATAAAACATGTCCAGGGAATTATAGACCAGTCAGCTTAACATCAGTGGTAGAAAAAATAATGGAATCCCTACTAAAGGAGAAAATAGAAGAGCATCTAGAAACCAAAAATATAATCCATGAATAGTCAGCATGGATTTCAAAAGGGAAAGTCTTGCTTGATCAACCTGATTGAATGTTTTGAAGAGGTAACAGAGAGAGTAGACAATGGTAATGCAGTAGATGTAATTTATCTGGATTTTCAAAAGGCCTTCGATAAGGTACCCCATAATAGACTGATGAACAAGGTCAGAGAATGCGGAGTCAGGGGACAAGTAGCAGAATGGATTGCTGGCTGGCTTCAGGACAGAAAGCAGAGAGTAGGAGTAAAGGATAGCTATTCACAGTGGCAGAAGGTGGGTAGTGGTGTTCCACAAGGATCAGTGCTGGGACCACTGCTGTTTACAATTTACATTAACGATTTAGACATAGGAATCAAAAATACAATTTCTAAATTTGCGGATGACACCAAATTAGGGGGGATAGTCAATACTGAGGAGGACTGCAACAGGAGGACATTAATAAACTTGCAGAATGGGCATATAATTGGCAAATGAAGTTCAACACAGGTAAATGTGAGGTATTACATTTTGGTAGGAAGAATAGGGAGGTCTCTTATCACTTGGAGGGTGCGAGTCTAGGTGGGGTAGAGGAACAAAGGGATCCAGGAGTACAAATACACAAATCACTAAAAGTTGCGACACAGGTTAGCAAGGCCAGAAAAAAAGCAAACCAAGCACTAGGATTTATTTCTAGAGGGATAGAATTGAAAAGTAGGGAAGTTATGCTAAACCTGTATCGAACCTTGGTTAGACCACACTTGGAGTACTGCGTACAATTCTGGTCGCCATATTATAAAAAGTATATAGAGGCACTGGAGAGGGTGCAGAGAAGATTTACAAGGATGATACCAGAAATGCGAGGGTATACATATCAGGCTGTGTCTCTTTTCTCTTGAAAAAAGAAGGCTGAGGGGTGACCTAATAGAGGTCTTTAAAATTATGAAAAAGTTTAATAGAGTGGATACAGAGAGAACTTGTGGGGAAGAGCATAACTAGAGGCCATCAATATAAGATAGTCACCAAGAAATCCAATAGGGAATTCAGAAGAAACTTCTTTACCCAGAGAGTGGTGAGAATGTGGAATTCGCTACCACAGGGAGTGGTTGAAGCGAATAGTATAGATGGATTTAAGGGGCGGCTAGACAAGCATATGAGGGATAAGGGAATAGAGGGTTATGCTGATAGATTTATATGAGCAAAGATGAGAAGAGGCTCGTGTGGAGAATAAACGTCGGCATGGACTGGTTGGGCCGAATGGCCTGTTTCTGTGCCGTATATCCTATGTAATCCTTTGTTATGAGGATCTGTACCTTTGCTTTCTGCTTGTGAATGTTGAGAAGTATTGACACTCTACCCAATAATAAGTCCTTCACACCGCCCTCACTTAGGAGACTTTCCATTTCCTTTCTCCTTCCTATCTGTCCACTTACAATGACTCCTCTTGAACCTCAAGAAAATCTATTCTTGGTGTTTATTATAAGTCATTAACCTTGAGGAGGATGTGAACTGCTTCATACAATGACATTGCCATCAATGTAATAGGATAAACTTATCCAGATGGTCACACACCATATTATGTAAATAACCACCATAAGGATTCAAAGAATAGCCTATGCTACATGGGAATGTATAATTCATTGTGGCCCCGAATTTCTTCAGGGCCAGTAGAGTTCCTGGGGCGCAATGTGGCAGAGAGGAACTGGAGAAGCCAGTCGAGAACTGGGGTGGGGACCTAGTAAAGCTGGGTTTCCATCCCAAGGATCATCAACATTGAATTCCTGCTGGGGGCAAGTGTGGGAAGACAATAGGAGACAGGACCGATGGAATGGTATAACCCATTGGATATACTGCAGCTCTCCCTTCCTAATGACCAATTGTACCGTATGCTGGCACGATACCATCGTCCAGTACCATGGAGGGCTGTAGTATGCAAGGACAGTGGAGTTTAGGGTGTGTTTTTTGAGAAGGGGTTATGAAAGTGGTTTTGAAAAGGAGGGGGACAGTACCTGAGCAGAAGAAATGTCACCCGGCATGGAGACCAGGAAGGTAAGTTGAGTGGTCAGCACTTTAGTGGCAATGGGGGTCAAGTGCACAGGAAGTGGGTCTCATGGATGAGATGAGCTCGGAAAGGGCATGAGGGGAGATGGAAGAGAAACTAAAGAAAGACGGGGGTTCAGGGCTAGCCAGGGGGAGCCTGGGGGAGGTTTGATTTGGTGGGTAAGTGGAAGGGGAGGAAGCAGCAGAGGCAGCTGAACAGATGGCTCAATCCAAGTAACAAAGAAGACTATGAGCTTCTCGCACTTGTTGTTGGAGGTGAGGGTGGAGGCTGCAGGGGAGAGGGATTTAGGAAGGTGGTTGGTAATGGAGGAAAAAAACCCAGGATTATCTTTGCTCTGAAAGATGATCCTGGAGTAGTGGAGAGTTTTGGCAGAGGAGAGTGAAGCCTGATAGCACTTGATGTGGTCCAGCCAGATCTGCTGATGGATGGCTAAACCAGTTGTAGGTCACGAGGCCAATCTCACCGATGCCATAATTTGTAAAGTGGTGCTGCTGCCTTACATCAGTGCAGTACTAATGGAGTGCTTCACTGTTACAAATGCCGTCTTTTGGATGAGGGGTTAAACCGAAGGCCTGTCTACCCTCTCGGGTGGATGTAAAAGATCCCATGGCACTAATCGAGGAACAGTACAGGTATATTCCTGATGCCCTGACCAACATTTATCCCTCAAGCAACACCACTAAAATAGATCATCTGGTCATTTACCTCATTTCTGTTAGTGGGACCTTGCTGTGCACAAATTGGCTGCTGTGTTTCCTGCATTACAACAATGATTACAATGCAAAAGTATTGCATTGACTGTGAAGCGCTTTTTGACGTTGAGGTTATGAAAGGCTCTAAATAAATGCAAATTCTTTCTTTGTGCATCAGTCAAGCAGCTTTCCAATGCAACATTTGGCTCCCCCACCCAGCGGGCACCTATCATGCATCGACACTGGTTAGGAGACCCATTGGTTATAATTAAAGTCCTTGAATCCGCCCTGCCCCAGAAACTCCGGCAGGGTCAGTCTCTCACTCTCCAAGTGGATCACAATTCCTGATTTCTCACAGTTATGGTGGTGGAACAGAATCGCAGATATTCAGTGCCTATGTATTCCTCCACCATATATGTGCGTGATAGCTAATCAATCTATATGCATAATTGACCACAATTTTTCAAACTACTTTGAAAATCCAAAATATGCATGCATTTTAAATTGGACCCATCTCATGAAAACCTAGATTTTATGGCAAGTGTCAAAATTAAACTTTACGGGGGAAAAATTAGGTTGCTTTGCGCCTCCCATTAGCGCCCCCGGGGGCTGCTAACGGGGTGCAACGCCCCTAGCGCCCGGGCGCAGTGCCGCTAACGCCTCCCGTGAAATTTAGCGGCAGTAGCCGGTAGCGCCCCGCAGCGCTGCATCTCCGGTGATGACGTCATCGCCGTGCGCAGCGCCACCGCTTGAGCCCCGGCCGCAAATTTTGGTCACGCCCCGACCTACCGCCAGACGATATGTCCGACAGGGTCAGGGTGGCGTTTCTGTGGCCGCGGCGGCGCAAATTAAAGGGCAGGTGCCGGGTGGCCTTTTTTTTTGGCCGCATGCTAGTACCTGCCCCCTTCCGCTTTTTTATAGAAGCATAGAAGATAGGAGCAGGAGTAGGCCATTCGGCCCCTCGAGCCTGCTTCGCCATTTAATGAGATCATGGCTGATCATCCAAATTCAGTACCCTGTCTCTGCTTTCCCCATATCCCTTGATCCCTTTAGCCTTAAGAAATATATCTAACTCCTTCTTGAATATATTTAATGAATTGGCCTCAACTGCCTTCTGTGGTAGAGAATTCCACAGGTTCACCACTCTCTGGGTGAAGAAATTCCGCCTCATCTCAGTCCTAAATGGCTTACCCCTTATCCTTAGACTGTGACCCCTGGTTCTGGACTCCCCCGCCATCGGGAACATCCTTCCTGCATCTAGTCTGTCTAGTCCTGTTAGAATTTTATAAATTTCAATGAGATCCCCTCTCATTCTTCTAAACTCTAGCGAATATAAACCTAATTGACCCAATCTCTCTTCATACGTCATTCCTGCCATCCCAGGGTGCCGTGCCGGCCGCGGTCGGTCAGCCCGGCACTCCTCTTGAGTGCTGGGCTGTTTTCTCTGCACCCCGCTGTCCGGTGGTCCAGCAGGGCCCCGGTATGCACAGCGCTAGGCCCCGCCCCTTTAATTAGGGGAGGGAGGCCTGCAATACCGCGGTGCTACGTGCCGAAGCGCGTGGCACGGTTGCATGCAGCGCCGCGATATTCAATGGTAGCGCCCCAGGAAGAAAGGGGAGCGCTTCCAGTAACACCCCACCTCCTGCTTGGGGTGCTACCACTGAATTTACGGCGCAGGAGCACTAACATTTTCGGGGCGCTAAAAGTAGTGCCTCGGTGAAGTTAGCGCCCCAAAGGGGGCGCCACCGAATCTTTCCCCCTACATTTTTGTTGGATTTTCTCTGTTATTATGCTATAAGTGTAAGATTAAACATCAATTCAAAGACAGAGCCACTGTTGTATCAATAACTTAGCAGCACAGGAAGGCATAAAGATATCACTGGCAAACTTGCCTCCCTGTACACTGACACCAGATCACTTTGCTCTTCATGGCCGATATACAACTCTTCCATGGCAGCTTCAACCTTGTCCACAATTTTAGGCGTGGGGTTTTCTTCTATTTCAATAACCCATGGGCGGTATGCAGGATCTATTTGTGGCATGCCAGGTCCAGTGAAACAGCTGTCTAACTGAGACAGCAACTTTGCAAGCCTGTAATTGATAATAAGAACAAAGCCTCGGTCAGGCAGATGATATTTATATGACTAATAACACGATTCCTTTCTTTTTTAGATATTAAACATCAACGCACTACTTTGTGTAACACTACACATTCACAATTTCTCTCTTTAGAGTACAAATATGAATAACACCTGAAAGTAAATTAAGTGATGTACAGCAGACTGCAGGAGATAACAAGATATTAAATTGTATTGATGTTTGTAATGGCCTCTGTAAGAGCTGTGATATACTGTGTAGTATTTCATGATGTATAAATATTTATTCATTCTAAAAGAATAAAGCCAACATTTTAAAGCTGTTCGAAGTTTCTTATCCAGTTTGAGAGGAGCATGTTGAAGGAGTTTTCTGCTGCTGTTTACTGACACAGGAGCCATTGTGTCTGGAGTATGTTCTCGAACTCTGCATTGTATTATTATAGTTGAAATTGGTTACACAATTGGTTCACAATATTCAAAGCCGGTTGAAATTTGTTGCCCTGTTGTTGCAGGGATCAAGCTGCTATAAGTAAGGATAGAGTGACTGAACACCTTGAAAATTTTCAGCTGTTCAGAGAGAGCCAGCATGAATTTGTAAAGCGTAGGTCATGCCTACCTGATTGAATCTTTTGAAGCGGTGACTAAAGTGGACAGGGGAATGTCTGTGGATGTTATCTATATGGACTTCCAGAAGGCATTCAATAAAGTCCCTCATAAGAGACTGTTAGTTAAAGTTGAAACTCATGGAATTGAAGGCAAATTATTGACCAGGTTAGGAAATTGGCTGAGCGGCAGGAGACAGAGTCAGGATAATGGGCAGGTACACTAATTGGTAGGATGTGACTAGTGGAATCTGTGTTGCGGCCTCAACTATTCACAATATTTATTAATGACTTAGATGATGGGATAAAGAGCTACATATCCAAGTTTGCCGATGAAACAAAGATAGGCGGTATTGTAAGCCGTGTAGATGGAAGCATAAAATTGCAAAGAGATATTAATAGATTAAGTGAATGGGCAAAACTGTGGCAAATGGATTTCAATGTAGGTAAGTGTGAGGTCATCCACTTTGGACCTAAAGAGGATAGAAATGAGAAGTCGCACAACACCAGGTTATAGTCCAACAGATTTATTTAAAATTACAAGCTTTCGGAGCTGTCGCCCCTTCCTCAGGTAAAGGTACCTTTACCTGAGGAAGGGGCGACAGCTCCGAAAGCTTGTAATTTTAAATAAATCTGTTGGACTATAACCTGGTGTTGTGCGACTTCTCATTTTTGTCCACCCCAGTCCAACGCCGGCATCTCTGCCTAAAGAGGATAGAGCAGGGTACTTTCTAAATGGTGAAAAGCTAAAAACAGTGGAGGCCCAAAGAGACTTAGGAGTCCATGTACATAGATCATTATAATGTTATGGACAGGTATAGAAAATAATCAAAAATGCTAATGGAATGCTGGCCTTTATATCTAGAGGACTAGAATATAAGGGGGGTAGAAGTTATACTGCAGCTATACAAAGCCCTGGTGAGACCACACCTGGAGTACTGTGTTCAGACCTGGGCACCACACCTTAGGAAGGATATATTGGCCTTGGAGGGAGTGCAGCGTAGATTTACCAGAATGATACCTGGACTCCAAGGGTTAAACTACGAGGAGAGATTACAAAAACTAGGGTGATTTTATTGGAATTGTCAAGATATTAAGGGAACTGATAGGGTCGATAGGGAGAAACTATTTCTGCTGGTTGAGGAGTCTAGGATTATGGGACATAGCCTAAAAATTAGAGCCAGACCTTTCAGGAGTGAAGTTAGGAAACACTTCTACACACAAAGTGTGGTAGAAGTTTGGAACTCTCTTCCGCAAACGGCATTGATGTTAAGGCAATTGTTAATTTTAAATCTGAGATTGCTAGCTCTCTGTTAACCAAAGGTATTAAGGGATATGGGCCAAAGGCAGGTATATGGAGTTAGATCGCAGATCAGCCATGATCTCATTGAATGGTGGAACAGGTTCGAGGGGCTGAATAGCCTCCTCCTCTGGTTCCTATGTTCCTATATTCTTCTGCTTGAAGGATTAATGGGAAGGACATTGTGAATAAGTTAGCGTACTTTATTCCATGTGTGAAGAATAATTGAGTGATGCATTGATCTGATTATAATACAAGCTATTTCATTTCTGGGATTGATTCATAACCTTTAATTAGCATCCTCCTTGCCCTTATCACCATGTTGTTAATTCTATGTAATCAATGTCAGTGATCTTATGTGTCTGGGTGAGAGCCATTTCTAAGAGTTCTAGAGAAGGGAAGGAAGTAGGGTATTTTCTTCTTTTCATTTTGATGGAAAAGTGGATGTGGTCGGTGTTAAGTTTTGGGTGGACTTTGGGTGGGAGATGGGCGGTGCAATCACGCTGCTCGCCTGAAATCCCTGCCAAGGGACCTGAGCCATTCTGAGGGCCGGGTCTTATTTACATTAGATGGGTGAGCAGTGAACACTAATCCAGCGCTCACAAGCAGCTCGCCGGATGCGGGGAGGGAAGGGGGGAGTCGGGAATTCTGGCAGCTCCAATGCAGAGTCGAGTCAAAGTGGTATTCTTTGGGGGGGGAGGGGTAATTGTGGGGGAGCGCACCGGCAGTGGGCCAGAATTTTTATCTGGGGCCAGGAGGAGAATTTTAAGGACTGGCCTCTGGTTAAACTAATCAACATCTGGTACCAAAGGTACACACTCTGCCTGTTGGTACCTAAAGATTGCGTCAAGGTCCCAAACATCACAGGACCCCAATTAGCATATTTAAATGAGGCTCCAGCCTGAAACAGGCAGGCACCAGGCCCGCCAATGGAGGAAAAGGGTGGTGGATGGGAATGGAGCAGAAATGGAGCAGTGCTTCTTAAAATCAATTATTTTGAATTAGGTTTTTTTTTTAAAAAGAAAATCGCAGCAATGATCCCAGTCACATTGCTCCCACACAGACATCCACATATTGATGGACTTCCAGCCCAGACACACTTTAGTTGCAACGTGACAAGGTTTGACATCAAGCCCTACTAAAGTGTTACTGTACCTCAATTGGGCCACAAAAAACACCCAACCGTTCCACTCCGAAAGTACATAGTGGCCACCTGTAAATTACAGCCAATCCAGCCTTTGGCAAAAGCAGCAGCCAGGTTCCACTATAGTAGGTTTGATAGCCTGTAAATAGATCTTAAAATGCTGGATAAAGGGTGTTCAGCGTGCACCTCTGTTAAGTTGTCTTATTAAGTTTGCACATTTTAACACTTTCGGTTATTTTTAGTTGGCAGCAACATTGATACTTTCAGTAATTAAATTTTGTTGAAAACTCTGCCGGGGGTAAGTTCTGTGTGCTAAGCATAATGAGACTGCAAGCCCATTCTTTGTAAACAAGTTTATGCTTTTATTCCAGAGAGTTTATCTTTCCCCACTGTTTTCTCCAAGCAATATCTGTACAGAATTAGTTGGTTGTCAGTACTGAAGGAGTTTTAAAATGTCAAACAGCTGTCCCAATAAACCCTGACATGCATTGAAGAAAGGTCAGAAAATAAACACAGTTTTAGTAATGGCTTGCTGGATAAGCACAACGGCCAGCTGAGTGCTCAGCCAGAAGGGCTAGGACGTGTTTGAGATAGCTGATCTCAAGTGAGACAATGGTAGTTGACCTCAACATAGTAGACTAGAGAAGGAAACAAAATCAGGGTTCCCACTTCTGACTGCTATATTGCGACCCCTGTTGTAAAGTGTGCACGTGTGCGCCTGTGCACACTCCTCCTGATAACGACAAAATTGGGCTAGGGTGTGCTGTTCCCCGCTGTTGAACGGCTCATCAATACTCCATCCCTATGCTCACATGTTAAGAAAGGCTTTTTTTTTGAGCGAGATACTGGAGTGCTGTGACATCCATGGGACTGTGTCGGTGCCTTCAAGAGAAGAGAGGGCAAAAGTAATGGACAAAAGTAGAGGTAAAAAAGGAAAATAGGACCAAGACACAAGAAGGAGCAAATGCGTTTTACTGCTGCAAAAGCTTTTAAAAATGTTAGGATTCCCACATCTTCACAGCCATCATTCCCAACTTGAGATCCTAATCTCAGGTGTGCCCCATGGCAAAGAGCCAAACGGAAGCCAGGTGCTTTCCTATTGGGAGGAAGGAAAAATCTAAAGGAACAGTGATTCTCCGGTCACTTTTGAACACCTCCTAATGGCTGGTTAGAAAGTGCCCTTGGCAGATGCCCTGGAGTATTACTCTAGCTTTACCTCTGACAGGGAAGATGTGGTGCTCTAAATTTTCATGGTAGTTTTCTGTACACCTATGCAAGCTAATTAATATATACTAAGCAATACATTGATGCATTACTCACTGCAACGAAGTGTACATTACTTCAAGCTTGTTGAGAACATGTTTATCATTGTATAAGGTAAATATTAGCACAACAATCAGTCATAGAAAAGGATGCGGCGCGTTCACCTGTACTCAAAGTAACAGTCACTCATAAGGAATGCTGGGAGTCTCTCTTTTTTTATCCAGCCAACACCCTGCTCCGGATCGAGGCACTAAAATTGAAAACATAATATAAGCTCAGATTGGTTTACTTTATTACATTACAGTGCTTCTAAACAAAGAGTCACAGATATTTGAAAGATCTGAGCAGATTATTCGCCCAGGAAGGTGTGTGAAGAAATGCACACTCTGGTGGTGCACAGTTCTCACTGCTATATTTAGTCGACCTTAAACTGCCAGACAGTCTCTGAGGAGCAGAGTGCCACAGCAAAGAACTTTTTATGACGAACAGTGGACTTTCACAATTTTTCCACGATTTCAGTACTTTTAAAAACCACATTAAATTTAAATCTGTTATGGCTGAAGCAGTCCCCAAGTTTGAATTTAACCCTTTAACTGCTGCTTTGTGTGTAAGACCAGAGGCATGGTCCAGACTTCACAAATTCAGAACTCCTGAATGGTACTAATAGGCTGATTTTCCAGTGGTGAGCCTCGGTCTGCCAGCTCAGCATATTGGGTCATCACTGGTAGCATGAACTCAGAACATTGCCTCCTAGTACTCATTCTAGATAGCTGGAGGTGGGGGGGGGGGTGGAATTTAACCCTACTCGCCCGGTGGAAACCGGAGGGGTGGGCTGTTAAAATGGTTACCTACTTGCCACAAGGATCCCGCTGTTTCCGATTTTAACGGACGCTTCTGGACAGGCAGCTAAGCCGCCCAGCCAAAGCCAGCTGAATTCGCATATGTTAATCGGGGTCGGATGATGTCTTTGGGCCCCGACAGTGATTTTAGCTTCAGCCTGAGAGGAGAAGCCATGATGGTTATCCTGCCAGGTGAAGGTCAGCGTGCAGAGGATCGTAAAGCTAAATAGGCCTCCTTCAGGTAAGTTTTTTTACTTTCCTTTGCGGGGCCAGGAGGCGCAAGAGTCCATTCCGGGTGGGAAGTGGACCGGCGACATGTTACTGAGACCCGGCGGTTAAAATCACCGTGGCCTCATACTGTCGCAGGTGGGCAGGAAGCTAACTGAAACCAGTGGTTTCCCATCAGAAGCCCGATGGCAGTTAAAGTCCTTCCCGCTGGGAATCTTTTTGAAAACTCTTACTGATTGTGTAAAGCAATTAATTAGCAAACCATCATTTCACCTCTAGGCTTGAATCCAGACAAGAGAAAACAAAATGAGACCATTTGGCCCATCTTTTGCTCGAGCAATCCAAAACTAACCCCACTGACCTGCTGTCTCCCCATTGCCTTGTATCTTCCTCTACTTTAAATATTTAACCAATTTTCCCTTAAAAGATAAAATGAACTCTGTCTCAACCACTACCTGTAGCAAAGCATTCCATGCTCCAACAATACAACAATTTCACCATAACCTCTCGCCTTACTCTCTCAGTGACAATTTTTAAATGACAACTCCTCATTACTGACACTTCAACCAGAGGAAACTGTCTTTCCCTATTCACTATTAAAATTCTGCATAATCTTAGAAATCTCAATTAAATCGATGTGACCTCACCCATCTCTGCCACAGCCTCCGCCCACCTGCCATTGAAAGCCTTAACCATGCCTGTGTCATCTCCAGGCTCAACTATTCCAATGCTCTCATGGCTATCTCCCATCCTCCATCCATCCTCTGTAAACCTTAGCTCACCCAAAATTCTGCTGTTTGTATCCTGTCCCATACCAAGTTCCTGTTCTCGCTGGCCTACAATGGCTTCCGGTTCACCAATGCTCAAGTTTAAAATTCTCATCCGTGTTTAAATCCCTTCATGGTCACGCCGCTCCCTATCTCTGTAATTTCCTCCAACACTACAACCCCTTTGAACTCTGTGTTCCTCCGACTCTGGCCTCTTGTGCAACCCCCCCCCCCTTCTTCATCTCATCGTTGGCAGCTGTGCCCCCAGCCACCTAGGTCCCATGCTCTGGAATTCCCTCTCTATCCTATCTGCCTTTCCATCTCCCACTCCTCCTTTAAGACTTTCCTTAAAACCCACTTTTTTTTTTAAACCAAACTTTTGATCATCCTTCTTTGGTTCAGCGTCCTTTGTTTTTGATTACACCACTGTGAAGCACTTTTGGATTTTTTGTTACATTATAGGCACTGTGGGCAGAACTTTCAACTTTGGTGGGGGGTGTAAAATGGACAATATCGATTCAGCCGCCCGTTATACAACCCGCATGATTTTCCTTTCTACTGACTTCAATGGAAAGAAAATCTGCAGGGTGTATAACGGGTGGCCGACACGATATCGGCCGCTTTACACCTCCGCTGAAGTGCATATAAATGCAAGTTAATTTTATATTCTGACTGCTGCTTCTGATGAAGGGCAACACCCAAGATCTGTACCTATCTTTCTCTTTAAAACATGGCACATTTACAGCAATTTCTGTTTTTAACTGAGATTTCTGCTGTCACGGTTAAGAAGGCAAATGGTATGTTGGCCTTCATAGCGAGAGGATTCGAGTACAGGAGCAAGGATGTCTTGCTGCAGTTGTACAGGGCCTTGGTGAGACCACACCTTGAATATTGTGTGCAGTTTTGGTCGCCTTATCTGAGAAAGGATGTTCTTGCCATGGAGGGAGTGCAGCGAAGAGTCACCAGACTGATACCTGGGATGGCAGGAATGACGTATGAAGAGAGATTGGGTCGATTAGGCTTATATTCGCTAGAGTTTAGAAGAATGAGAGGAGATCTCATTGAAACTTATAAAATTCTAACAGGACTAGACAGACTAGATGCAGGAAGGATGTTCCTGATGGCGGGGGAGTCCAGAACCAGAGGTCACAGTCTAAGGATAAGGGGTAAGCCATTTAGGACTGAGATGAGGAGGAATTTCTTCACCCAGAGAGTGGTGAACCTGTGGAATTCTCTACCACAGAAGACAGTTGAGGCCAATTCATTAAATATATTCAAGAAGGAGTTAGATATATTTCTTAAGGCTAAAGGGACTAAGGGATATGGGGAGAAAGCAGAGACAGGTTACTGAATTTGGATGATCAGCCATGATCGCAGGCTCGAGGGGCCGAATGGCCTACTCCTGCTCCTATCTTCTATGTTTCTATGTTTCTTAAATACACTATCACTGGCAGAAGTACCCAGAGGCATAATGGCAATGTGAATCACCGACCTACCTTTACAATGAAGTTGTTTTCAAATTTCAGATCCAGAGCAGTGACTTTTTGTTCAAACTGAGGATATTTTCTTTCGGGTTTGGTCACATTGTAGATGGGGTCCACAGGTGTATGAGCATGCACCAAACCTTTTAACTGCCTCCGCAGATTTTTCTTGGCATCGTCAACTATTTCATATTCCTCCGTTTCCTTGTTAAACTGAATTGGTATTGGAAAACTCTGCGAAACAAAAAGTAAAGGCGGATTTAATACAGAGAAACAGAACAATTATTTTCCTCCAAATAGGTTGCCAACTCACCAGGATTGCCCTGGCGTCTCCAGGAATTAACAGTTAATCTCCTGGGCACTCCTGCGAACAACCCTGGAGAAAAATCATTGGGGCATTAAAAAAAAACTGTGTTTATTGCATTTTCTTTGATCACTTTTGTTTTAGATTATTAAAATATTGGAGATGGGAAAAAGGCCGTTGGACTGAGTGAGGCCGCTGGAGGCGGACGGCCAAGTGATGAAACCTCCAGGAATAAATTCAACCAGAGTTGGCAACCCTACCTCCAAAGTTTGGGGCACATTCATTCATTCTTCTTTCTGGTTCTTTGGCAAAAAAAGTTAAAAAGACTATTTTATAGCTGTTATGTTAAACACATGTCAAAACCTCTGAGATGCATATCTTGAGGCACTGCAAATCTTTATAAGAACATAAGGAAAAAGACAGCATGCTCATAAAGCCTTGTACTTCCACAGACATGTACAACCTGCCCTTTCAGAGGGAACGATCCACATCAGTACTCCCTGCTCTCCAAAGGTAGGCTAATAAAGCTCCATCCCTGCCTCGCCACAATTCAAATCCTGGCTAGCCGCCCTCCACAGACCACATCCCCAGTCCCCAGCAGCACAGGAAGCATTTGTTCATTTCGTGCTATCCCTATCCCTATTGCCTCCAATCTCAATCCGAAGCAGATATTTAACCAATTCTTTTAAAGGAGTTAACTAACTTTGATGAGATTCTGTTCCAGTAAATCCACTGCTAATTTCTCTCAAGGCTTGTTAATGTGGTGCCAAAAATCAAAGAACTCAAGATGTAATAGTTATACTTCGGCGAAATTAATAACCTTTTTTAAAAAATTAGAATTAGATTTTTATGCAGAGCAGCTGGATTCCAGCTAACCATTTCAATCTGGATTCTTGCCTCTAGCTAACTCCCAATCCACTCTAGCCTGAAGCCAATTCTCTCACTCCAGACTCTAACCTCCAGCTAAATTTCACTGCAGATTCTATCCTCTAGTTAACTCAGTCAAGACTCTAGACTCCAGCTAAGTCTCTCACTTCAGACTCTATCCTCCAGCTAACTCTTCAAATTCTTAGGCCTGGATTTTACTCTGCTACCACACCCCAAATTGGGTGAGATAGCTGTGGAAACAGCAAGGAAAATCATGTGACAAGGGTTACTTACTTCCCCCTGCCTGAGCGTGATCTTCTCCCCCCACCCCACCCCTCCACTAAAGCCGAAAACACTGGTGGTCACCCTTTACCTACCTACTACGTTTAAATGTGTTCCTGGCCCATTTCTTTCCGTCTGCCCCTCTTACCATCACTCCCTGAGACCACCTGGTAAAAGGTGGTGGTATATTTGGGGTAGTAGTGTAAATGGTCCCAATTGTTGTCAATGGAGATCACCACTCCTTCCAGTCTCTTACGAGGCCATCACTGGAAGATTTGCTTCAGTTTTTGGTGCTTTGAGGTCTCTTTAATGTTTCCTCCTGCTACAGCACCCCCTCAAAATTCCTGGGGGCCACTGGACGGCTCCCGCTTGCTGGCATGGATCGCGCCAAAAGCCTGCTATGAATGCATAATAACCCCCAACCTAGGAAACTGGGTGGGGTCATAGCAAGGTTGGGTAGTGGGCTGAAGTCCCATCCTGTTTCTGTGCACAGAATGAGATTAAAATACTTAATCCAACTAAATTCATTTTCTATAGTTCAGGTCTCAAAGGTCAGCCATTCACAGAATAGTTTTTTTTATCTCAAGGTAGATATACCATGGAATGGCAATGGGATTAGAACACATCAGTGTTAAGAAGATACTAATAGTGAAATGAAATAATATTCTTGTTGTATTGCTGTTCTCATAATCAAGGTTTCCCCTAATGTTGCAAAAGTGGGCTCCCTACACACTTTGAATTCAATGCTCTTCTTTGCAACACACATGGGTAGTAGTTACTGAACTAGTAATCTAGAGGCCTGGACTAATAATCCAGAGAACAGGAGTTCAAATCCTACTACGGCAGTTTGAGAATTTGAATTCAGTTAAAAATTTCTGGAGAAAAAAAAAGTTAGTATCAGTAAAAAGTGATCACAAAACTATTGGATTGTCGTAAAAACCCAACTGGTTCACTAATGGCCTTTAGGGAATGAAACCTGCTGTCCTTACTCGATCTGGCCTATATGTGACTCTAATCCCACATCAATGTGGTTGACTCTTAACTGCCCTCAGAAGTGGCCCAGCAAGCCACTTGGTTGTATCAAACAGCTTATAGCAACTAGGGCTGGGCAATAAGTGCTGGCCTGGCCAGCGATGACCCACATCCCAAGACTGAATTTAAAAAAGTACTACAGAAAATGTATTAAAAAAACAGAAAATGCTAGAAATAGGCAGCAGGTCAGTCAACATCTATCAAGAGTTATGGCATTTTGGGTGTATCCTTCAATAAACTTATAAAACTAGGTAACACCCTCAGTTTTTCATCATTCCACACTTACTCACATTAAAAACATTCCAGTACAGAATCTTGTATCCAGTAATAGTTTTTGAGACTCAATTCATAGCAAAGTGAATTCCTCCCATCTCAGACAGGTACTAACAGGAGGTGCCAAACTGCAACATCTTTCCCCATAGAAAAGGAGGGGGAAATCAGAAGACAAATAAATGTGGGCTACTATACTGGCTAGCAACAGGGTAGCATTGGTTGAAGCCACAGAGCCAATGGCCCACTTGTTTTCTGGCCTGGGTAACGCTTTCTAGTGCAAGGAAAAAAACACAATAATGAAATAATGGAGGGCGATGGGTTTATTGAATTATTGCAGTGTCTGTAAGGTGAGAGGAAAAGTTTATTAAGTGAGTTCTTAGTGAGTGAATTCCTCATAAGTCTTTTCAGCGATACAGCAGCGATATTATTCTGTGTTGGCTTCAAAAGATTAGTTGCACAGCTTTAATACATGAAAAAATCAGCTGTACATTTTTGTTATTAGAGACACCATAGAAACAATCTCAAGTTGGCATTACAGCCTTGACTCAGATACATCATTTTTATCTTCATAGCCACAATTGTAAATATTTATAGCAAGCAGTAGTTAAGCTCAAAAGTAACTATACAAAGTTACTTTCTTTAATAAGCACAGGAACCACTATTGTATAGCTCAACTGGGTACTTTCAGTATTCTGTAAGATACTGTGTTGTAACCATGGATGGGCTGGCAGGTCACACATTATTTAGTTGTTTATAACTAGAAGTGAACAATGCTGTTGGCACTCATGGTTGACCTGGTTTTAGAAGTACTCTCTGCTGGGGAAGTGTTAATGTGACCGAGGACGGGAAGTTCCTGTCACTACTATTTATAGCAGTCGGAGCTCCTGCAAATTCATTCGAACTATAGATTACTTTTCCACAATTCAGAAAAGGTGGGATTCAAACGTAAACTGAAAAAAAAAATAAACGATGACGGATCCTTTTTTTGAACCTGTATTCGAATTGAAAATTAGTCCATTCTTCGAGGGATTATAAGTAGACGGAATTTGGAGGCACAGGAAAGTTGGAGATACACAGTACATCTCATCAGCTCCTTACCTTTTCCACAGGAACACACCCACATAGACAATGTTTACCCATAGCAAAGTTTCCCTTACCTAGTTAGAACCCTCCACACTAGTGGCAGAAACCTTCCTGCTTATCATGTTCTCTCGGTGTACTTACTCCACAAGGTGGACAAGGGGAGTCTCACTGTTTCACTGTGTGTGGGGAGTGGTGGAGGGCAGGATTTTGCCACCTACCTTTACTGTGGCGATAAAATTCATAGGTTTGATTAATAATAAAGTTTATTATGGAGTCATACATGACTCAGTGGTTCCAGAACAGTTCCGCAATTTCTGCCGGGTTACTGCAACCAATACCTGCTACTCCCTGTTCTCATTATCACATCCCTGAAACAGTCAGTGGCAAACAATCCCTTTTGGAAAAAACACAGTTCGGTTGTATATAATTTTGGCCGCTGGAAACAAAATAAAACTGACCACTACTGTGAGTGAACCCACTCAGCATTAAACCAAGATTTAGTTGTCCTTTAAAGAAGTTGGTTCCATATGCATCTTGCGCCAACTGCATATTTGCTTGTCCTACTTGTACAAGACCAAAAAGACTGAAGTAGCTAATCCAGGAGTATCTAAGCTTTTTGTCTTTGTGGGTTACTGCTGTACACACCATGGAGACTCACAGGTCACATATAAAGTTTAAATCATTATTTCCATTAATTTGCAAATATCTCAAGCTGTGGATACTAACAAATATAGGTCTCCTGATTTAGGATTTATCTGCCAACAAGTCAACAGTGCTAAGAACATTTCTGTGTTACAGTGGTTGTCACACTACTAGTGAACGACATACATGGTGACCTAGAATTTGGATTGCGCTGCACCCATTTTACAGGCAGAAAACAGGTACCTAAGGGTCCAATAGGGCAGGCAATGTGTGCACATTCATTCCATGCTGGAAGTGCGCCAGCCGCCATATTGGTAAAGGCTCCTCCATAGGTGTCCAGAGCGGTGCCTCAAACAGGCATTAAGTACTTTGCATATGCATATGGGGGGCCTTATCCTTGTTTGAGACTTTTATACTTACCTTATTGTGGAGCCAGGAAGAGCAGGAGTGCTCCTTCTGGCTCCACAATAAATGCACTAGCCACTGCCAGACACTACTTGCCCACCCCCCCTCCCGATTGCCTGCCCCTCCCGGACTCTCCTAACTACCTCGGCCAGCATCTAGCTGCCTCTAGGGTCGTAACTGGTGCCCACAGCTTGCCAGCAATAAGCAAATGAGGCCAGCGAACTAATTTGCCATGTTCTTGCCGCCAGCCTCATTAGATGCATGCAGCATGGGCTGCACCAGGATCGAGCACTGATTCGGGGCACAATCCAATGCCTAGGCCGGTGGGTTTTCAAAGTGTTAAAAGTCGTAGTAAGTGAGAGTTGCGGTAGTGCAAGGCCGAGAATACAAGAATAAGGAACCCTGGACTTTTGTAAAACCACTGTGCATTATGAAAATAGAAATTTAAGACATTTAGGGGGAGAAATTCATCATAGCCCAGGAATGGGCGCTAACTTTAGAAAAGTTTTAGATTTAGTACCAGGTGCTAATGCTTCGGACCGCACACAAAATTCAGTCTCATTGCTGAAAGAAAGGATTGGAGCACTAAATCAAGCGTTAATGGCCGAGCTCAGTGGTGCTAAACTCAAAGCGCTGACCAATATCGGGTGCAGTCTAATCACAAGTCATCATTGCCATAGGCTTTTCCTAGTACTTAAAGGGGAGGTTCATTGATACTGCGGTACCTCATTCTCAGCAATGCTGGCTGTGCTGCTGCCTCAGCAAGAAGGAGCCAGAATACTGAAGCAGGTGTGCTCATGGCAGATCTACCTCACTCGGGTGGTCAGGGTGATTGAATGCTTCACCAAATGCTACATACCATCATCTGTACCACAAGCTTCACACACTGCCCAAAGCACCAGACCCCCAGCACTCACACACCAACAATCTTTACCTACCAACACTCACATCAACATCTCACGCCTTGGACACAATGACAGCTATTCAACTATGGCTGGCGCAAGGGTCATTAGTTGTTGGAATGATTGTGATATGTGTGATATGTTTCTGCATAAATTTATTCATGGAGTTTGCAATATTTTGTGGTCTCTCTCATTTCAACTTTGCACCCAGGAGGACACTGTGATATGGCATGACAGAGGGATGGCATGATGGGCATGTGGTGAGCAAGAGGGATCTGGGGTTTAAGTCATCCTGGTGTGAGGCTGGAGGTCTGTTTGGAGGAGGTGGCAGAGTTCTGTGACCACCACCTTGGTGATGCAGAGCCCTCTAATACACTGCTGCTCGCTTCATTGAAGGTAGGAGAAGTGCTGTCGGAATAGTCTCAGAGGGTAAGGCCTACTGTTGAGAGCTCTCATGGCCCTCCTCCGCCCTCTGGCCACATGTTCCAGTCTTTCTCGCTGCCTCTGCTCCCTCCACAGTAGATCCTGGATGGCGAGGTCGACTGCCAGTACAGCCCCCATTAATGTAACCAAGTGTAGCACTTTGATATGTTGTCAGAATAAATGTAACTAATTTTCAGTAGCCACAACACTCCTGAAACTAAAGAACCTTTAAATGACTGAATTAAACTGTTGCATAATCTCAAACTGACAAGCAAGCAGTGAAACATCACTGACCTGAGAGTTGCGACTCATTACCCATGATCCCTTTAAGTAGCGCCCCTGGAGCCGGCATCTACCTGCTTGACGCCTCCACTCCCTGTCGCTGTCGGGGCGAGGTGCTAAGGCAGGGGGCGAAAATGAATTTGGCAGATCGGGCGCCCAGTGCACGCTCACTGACGTCACGCTTTGCCTGGCATTGAAGTCCCCAGCGGTAACTGTTAGCGGCGGTGCTACGGGGGGCTGGATTTGGCGTGTGTCGCTGGATTCGTCTCGCCCTGGTGCTACTGCATCAGCGCTCCGTTAGCACCCCCACCAGGCATTAATGGGAGGCGCTAACCAACTGAATTTCTATTATGCCAAAATCACAATTGTTTCCTCAGAACTTATTAAAGTGGCTTTTTTTGCACCTTTTGTGGCCCAAGGGTGGATCATGATGCATGGATACTCTGCTCAGTAAAACCTGGCGGTCAAGAGAAAGAGGCAAGTCTAAAATTATTTTTGTAGAGCCAGGAGGAGCAAGAGTGTTCCTCCCAAAAAATGTGGGCCGCTGCCACCCTGGACTCCTCTCCCCCTCCCATCCGCAATCAGCCCCTCCAGACCTACCTTTCTGCCAGCTGATGAAGGGTCCGAGCCGCCCAATATTGCGCCAGCCCAAAGCCAGTGAGCTGCAGCAGGACATCCATTGGGGGTGTGCGGCTCGCCGGCAGCATGTTCATGAGGCCCAGGTCTTGAAATGACTCTGGATTCCCGGCGGATGGATCAGGCAGCTGGCCGGCAGTTAAAATCTACCCCAATATCCGTTTGAATGCCAGAGAGTAAAATTCCCACGCGGCATGATCTCTTGACCTGATATTGCAGTTTCAAAACATCTCTCATACGTTAGAATTCCCATGAGGAAAACGTGCATATTATTTTTTTAAAGGGAAGCATAAAATAAAAGTGTACTTTTTTTTAACTTTATATTTATCCCAACATAATACACAGTGGAGGATCGTGAAGTACACAGTTTATTCCAACAAAGTTAGTTTTTTTGTGGAGTAAGGCACTTTGAAAATTCTATATTCAGTCCTTCAAGTTTTGTAACCATACGAATGCCCAAAAAGGTTCACAGAAAGCACATTTAAAGTTTTAGACCTGTCCGCTTATGTACGGACACAGAAGAAAACATGCTTTTAGTGATGATTCAAGTGGAGAATCGGCAAGTTTGGGAGAGAAGGATATCAGATATGTGTCTTATTTCGCATTTTTCTCTTGGATTTTAGTAGTTGAAAAGTCAATCAATTCCTTCACTGATCACTTGGAAAACCCCAGCAGCTTTTACATGTGATAGTATTTTCTGAATACTGATTGGTGGATTGGCATTTCTATTCAGGATCAAGCGTTGCATTTATGTAAATAATGTATTTTAAAAATCTATACTATAATGGCTCAACAAGATCTATTATGGACATCTCTCTACATCAATCACAGTGCTTTTGCTGGAGGGCTACTGCACCTTAAGATAAGAGAGACAGATATTATTGCTGCAGATGAAGTGGATTTCCTTTAATATCAGAAATCAATCCTGTACTTAATCTCATACTAAAATGACTGTAACTAGCATTGAGCCAACTGTAACAAATCCTAGAACTTATCCAGTTTTAATTCACAAGTATTTCTGCATGTTTTCTTTTTATAAGAATCTGTAGCTTAGCTTAGGCAGTGGAATGTTGAAAAAGGGGGCTGTGGTTGTTGCGTTAAATTAAGATTTATTTTGTCTTAGCTTTAAAATCTGGACCAAATGAAACGCACAACTCTGTCTGGTTAAGTCAAATCTTTGTTTGGTCAGGCTTTTGCTTGTTGAAGTTATTTACATTCGCAAGTTCCTTTTGTTTCTGCTGTGTCACTACAAGAAGTAAATCAAAATGAAACAGCTTTGATTAATTCCGAGGGATGTATTTTTATCTTCCAGTTCTGTTTGTGGGACCTTGCTGTGCGCAAATTGGCTGCCACATTTCCTACACTATAACAGTGATTACACCTCAAAAAGTACTTCATTGGCTGTAAAGTGTTTTGGGACGTCCTGAGGTCGTGAAAGGCGCTATATAAATGCAAGTTAGTAGTATAAATAAAAAGAGGGATATCACCGGGCTAGAGTCCCATATTCTGCAATTTCCCATTTCACTGTGTTGAGGCTAGTAGGGGCCCCAGGAGGATCATTTCTCACATGAAGCTTTCCATCATGGCTTCATTTTCAAACATTGCTAATGCAAATACCTGTCCTTTTATTGCTTTATAATTGATGAAGTAAGGTTAAGTTAAGGATGTATTTGATATGTTTATCTCCTGATTTATTCTTGAACTAAGTTCGGGTTCCAGTGAGGCAGAACCCTATTTATATTGCTTGACTTCTGTTCAGCTGGAAAGTTGACTGCCCTGTTTAGGAGAGAGCTCTGTGAACATCTAAATACATCTCCCAAAAGTTAGAACTTTAAATGTTTATGAAACGGGTAGCAGAGAACCTCTCTCTCCATTAAGTTCAGGTAGGTTTGCAAATTGTCCACTTTGCAAACCAGGTTTGATACTGCACTGGATTTACTCCCTATGTGGTGCCAAACCAAAGCTGTATGAAAGCACCCCTCCAAGGGATTCTTATTGCACTTTGTTCAGATTGAGCCCTGACTCTGGTCTTACACTGCAAATTTATTCTTCAGTATGAAGTGAAAGTGACTTTACATCGGAAACTTGCTGTGTAAATGTACCCGAAGATCCTGCACAGAAAAGTATAATTTTGTTAAAACTACAGCAAACCTGCAAAAACGGCACGTATTATTGCAAGACAAAAGTAATAGGATCCAAATAACCACATTCTGCAACTACAATGTATTCAAAGGGGGTTGATCTGCTTACATAACATTCTTATTTGGGGTAAAGGAATCCTTTATACCTCACATGACATCTATGACAATCAGCACAAATTACAGAGAATTATACTATTACTACTACAGTGAAATTACAGACACCTTAGGGACTGGCATCATCTGTCCTTTTTTTGCAGGTGTCCTTATTTTCCAAAATGGTCGTTGTATATATTGTAAAGATGCTAAGAATCCCCTTCCCACACACCAGCATTCAGCTCAGTTCACTTAACAGTGTTGCAGTCTAAATTCCTGTTTCATCTCAAACTGCTCTGACTTGGAGCAGAGTGTAACTTCAGTAATGAATTGCGTTTCTCAGTTCTACTTACCAGCATTAGGGCAGTCACAGGACAGAAAAAAGGGGAAGTGTGATGACAGATTGTGCCGGTATATTGAAGCTTCCAAAGGCAAGTCTTAGAACGGATTGATAACATTTGGGCGGGAAAGCACAACAGGTCACATTATGTGTAGGAGTGAAACTGCAGTTTTCTGGTTGAGCAGTGAGCCTGCAGGAAGACTGACTGACAACTGGCCAGTCCATCGCTCTATAGAACAGCAGAGACAGATAGATCCGGGACAGCCATCCACCTTCACTTCCCAAAGCCAAAATTCCTCAAGGAAGCGGATCCACCATCAGAAGCCAAGAGAAAGAAGACGATGGTAGGGTCAAGGGCTGAAAGAATGTAAGGACGCTGGGGCAGGAAAGGACGGCCCCTCTCGCTGTTCGCATGTGCTTTCTTTGATTCGGGAGCCCGGTGAGGTAGGTCAGCAATGAGGCAGCAGTGGGTTTTGTGAAAGAAATGGCTTGTGCCGAATGGGGCGTTCTTTACCTAGCATCCGTAGCGGCAGAGAAACCGCTCTGTCCCTGGGAAAGAGCCGTGCAAGCATTCCGTACCCATAGCTGGGTAAAGAGCTCCCCATTCTACAAAAGCCGCTTCTTTCACAAAACCTGTTGCCACCTCACGCTGACCTGCGTGTCCCGCGTTTTAAGTTGTAAAAGAGCTTGGTGCTTTGAAGGCTGTCCGTAGTTTGTAATTTGCGAGTGCCTGTGGTTTCAAAGTGCCTCTTGCATATTTTACCATGCAAGTTATTTGCGTCTCTGAATAGGTGTCCGTGTTTTCGCAGGGGTCTGTTTTTTGGGAGTGTTCGTTTATACAGGTTTCACTGTATTTAATCACGAAACCACTTACCAGTAGACTGAGAAATACATTGAAATAATCCACCAATAGATCGTCTGTTACCAAGCAGTCGTCCTAGAAGTGGAAAAAATAAGAATTAGTAAAAGAAAGCAGGCGAGTGAGTCACTTCATCTTCTTTCCTACTCTTTTCAACTATGGTAGTGTCTTGTACTATGGACCATGGCTCTTCATATAGGTTTCCCAATTTAAAAAAGAATGGACAGCTATGAAAGGCTGAATGTTCCTTTTAAAAAGTAATATTCCTTAGAGGGAGGTAATTTTTTTGCGTATCACGATGTGGGCTATCAGTGCCGGGAAATTGAACTGTTTCCCACTTTCTGAATCCAGGCAGCACATATACTAAAAATGGAACAATACAGAGAAGATTAGCATTAATATCAAGCACCCTTAGATATAGCATGTGTTAAAAGCTGTGCCAGCATTTAGCAATTATCCCTAACCTCAGAAGAACATTCTCTGATGCATCATTGTGGCATTTTTATTGCAAATCAGTATTAATCAAAGTTAAGACTGCCCATCGCACCAGCAGCACAAGTCAGGGCAACATTCAAACTAAACTTTAAATATTTCTAATGCCTTTCTGGCAACCTTTTATTGATAATAAAATGTCTCCTGTAGACTTAATAGATCATAGGATCAGAGAATCATACAACACAGAAGAAGGCTTTTAATAAAGTTAATAAAGCATGTAGGATCCTGGGCTTTAGAAATAGATGTAGAGAGTACAAAAGCCAGGAAGTTAGGCTAAACGTATATAAAACACTAGTTCGGCTCCAGCTGGAGTATTGTGTCCAATTCTGGGCACTACACTTTAGGAAGGACGTGAAGTCTTTGGAGAGGCTACAGAAGAGATTTACTAGAATGGTTCCAGGGATGAGGGATTACAGTTACGTGGATGGACTGGAGAAGCTGGGGTTGTTCTCCTTGGAGCAGAGAAGGCTAAGAGGAGATTTGATAGAGGTGTTTAAAATCATGAAGGGTTTAGATAGAGTAAATAAAGAGAAACTGTTTCCAATTGCTGAAGGGTCGATAACGAGAGGACACAGATTTAAGGTGGTTGGCAAACGAACCAGAGACGACATGAGGACCGATAGGGTGGTGGATACAGATTCAATAGTAGCCTTTAAAAGGGAATTAGATAAATACTTGCAGGGATATGGGGAAAGAGCAGGGGAGTGGGACTAACTGGATTGCTCTTCGAAAAGAACCGGTGCAAACACAATGGGCTGAATGGCCTCCTTCTGTGCTGTAATATGCTATGATTTTTTTAAATTCATCCATGGGATGTGGGCATTGCTGGCAAGGCCAGCTTTTATTGCCCATCCCTAATTGCCCTTGAGAAGGTGGTGGTGAGCCACCTTCTTGAACCACTGCAGTCCGTGTATTGAAGGTACTCCCACAGTGCTGTTAGGGAGGGAGTTCCAGGATTTTGATCCAGCGACGATGAAGGATCGGTGATATACTTCTAAGTCAGGGTGGTGTGTGACTTGGAGGGGAACTTGCAGACGGTGTTCCCATGCGCCTGCTGCCCTTGACCTTCTCGGTGGAAGAGGTTGCGGGTTTGGGAGGTGCTACTGAACAAGCCTTGGCGAGTTGCTGCAGTGCATCTTGTAGATGGTACACACTGCAGCCACGGTGCGCCGGTGGTGGAGGGAGTGAATGTTTAAAGTGGTGGATGGGGTGCCAATCAAGCGGACTGCTTTATCCTGGATGGTGTCGAGCTTCGTGAGTGTTGTTGGAGCTGCACTCATCCAGGCAAGTGGAGAGTATTCCATCACACTCCTGACTTGTGCCTTGTAGATGGTGGAAAGGCTTTGGGGAGTCAGGAGGTGAGACACTCACCACAGAATACCCAGCCTCTGACCTGCTCTTGTTGCCACAGTATTTATGTGGCTGGTTCAGTTAAGTTTCTGGTCAATGCTGACCCCCAGGTTGTTGATGGTGGGGGATTCGGCGATGGTAATGCCGTTGAATGTCAAAGGGCGATGGTTAGACTCTCGCTTGTCAGAGATAGTCATTGCCTGGCACTTGTGTGGCGCGAATGTTACTTGCCACTTATCAGCCCAAGCCTGAGTGTCATCCAGGTCTTGCTGCATGCGGGCATGGACTGCTTCATTATCTGAGGAGTTGCGAATAGCACTGAACACTGTGCAATCATCAGCGAACATCCCCGCTTCTGACCTTATGATGGAGGGAAGGTCATTGATGAAGCAGCTGAAGATGGTTGAGCCTGAGGACACTGCCCTGAGGAAATCCTGCAGCGATGTCCTGGGACTGTGATGATTGGCCTCCAACAACCACAACCATCTTCCTTTGTGCTAGGTATGACTCCAGCCAGTAGAGAGTTTTCCCCCTGATTCCCATTGACTTCAGTTTTACTAGGGCTCCTTGATGCCACACTCGGTCAAATGCTGCCTTGACGTCAAGGACAGTCACTCTCATCTCACCTCTGGAATTCAGCTCTTTTGTCCATGTTTGGACCAAGGCTGTAATGAGGTCTGGAGCAGAGTGGTCCTGGCAGACCCCAAACTGAGCATCGGTGAGCAGGTTATTGGTGAGTAATTGTCGCTTGATAGCACTGTCGACGACACCTTTTATCACTTTGCTGATGATTGAGAGTAGACTGATGGGGCGGTAATTGGACAGATTGGATTTGTCCTGCTTTTTGTGGACAGGACATACCTGGGCAGTTTTCCACATTGTCGGGCAGATGCAAGTGTTGTAGCTGTACTGGAACAGCTTGGCTAGAGGCGCGGCTAGTTCTGGAGCACAAGTCTTCAGGATGACAGCCGGGATGTTGTCGGGGCCCACAACCTTTGCTGTATTCAGTGCGCTCAGCTGTTTCTTGATATCACATGGAGTGAATCAAATTGGCTGAAGACTGGCTTCTATGATGGTGGGGACCTCAAGAGGAGGTCAATATGGATCATCCTCTCAGCACTTCTGGCTGAAGATGGTTGCAAACGCTTGAGCCTTGTCTTTTGCACTCACGTGCTGGGCTCCACCATAATTGAGGATGGGAATATTTATGGAGCCTCCTCCTCCCATTAGCTATTTCATTGTCCACCACCATTCATGACTGAATGTGGCAGGACTGCAGAGCTTTGATCTTATCCGTTGATTGTGGGATCACTTAGCTCTGTCTATAACATGTGCTTCTGCTGTTTAGCATGCATATAGTCCTGTGTTGCAGGTAGCCCTACTATTGCTCCTGGCATGCTCTTCTGCACTCCTTATTGAACCAGGTTTGGTCCCCTGGCTTGATGGTAATGATAGAGTGAGGGATATGCCAGGCCATGAGGTTACAGATTGTGGTGGAATACAATTCAACAACAACAACAACGTGTATTTATATTGTGCCTTTAATGTAGTAAAATGTCACAAGGCACTTCACAGGAGTATTATAAGACAAGAAAAAATTCTGCTGCTGCTGATGGTCCACAGCGCCTCATGGATGCCCAGTTTTGAGCTGCTAGATCTGTTCTGAATCTATCCCATTTAGCACAGTGGTAGTGCCACATAACACGATGGAGGGTGTCCTCAGTGTGAAGATGGGACTTTGTCTCCATAAGGACTGTGCAGTGGTCACTGCTCCCAATGCTGTTATGGACAGATGCATCTGCGACAGGTAGATTGGTGAGGATGAGGTCAAGTATGTTTTTTCCTCGTGTTGGTTCTCTCACCACCTGCCACAGGCCTAGTCTGGCAGCTATGTTCTTCAGGACTCGGCCAGCTCGGTCAGTAGTGGTGCTACCGAGTCACTCTTGGTGATGGACATTGAAGTCCCCCACCCAGAGTACATTCTGTGCCCTTGCTACTCTCAGTGCTTCTTCGAAGTGGTGTTCAACATGGAGGAGTACTGATTCATCAGCGGAGGGAGGGCGGTAGGTGGTAATCAGCAGGATGTTTCCTTGCCCATGCTTGACCTGAAGCCATGAGACTTCATGGTGTCCGGAGTCAATGTTGAGGACTCCCAGGGCCACTCCCTCTCGACTGTATACTACTGTGCCGCCACCTCTGGTGGGTCTGTCCTGCCGGTGGGACAGGACATACCCAGGGATGATGATGGAGTCTGGGACATTGGCTGAAAGGTATGAATCTGTGAGTATGACTATGTCAGGCTGTTGCTTGACTAGTCTGTGGGACGGCTCTCCCAATTCTATGATTCTATAAGGCCATTCAGTCCATTGTGCCTGTGCCAGCTCTTTGAAAGAGCTATCCAATTAGTCCCACTCCCCTGCTCTTTCCCCATAGCCCTGTAAATATTTCCTTTTCAAGTGTATATCCAATTCCCTTTTGAAAATTACAATTGAATCTGCTTCCTCCACTCTTTCAGGCAGTGTATTCCACATCATAACAACTCGGGGTAGATTTTTGTCTTCACTGGTAGGTGGATAACCTAGCAGGGTAGCTCGCCCGCCCTTTATAGTACCTGATTTTCATGCCATTGATTGCAATCCATCCTGCCGGATTACCACCCAGCTGGTGAAGATGAAAATTTACTCCAGTGGCTTCAGGAACAGAAGGTGCTGCTAAATCTGCTTGCAAGCATTTCCCCACAATTACATACTACAGTATATATACACCCTTGTTTTGTCCCCTTATTAATAATCTTTCTACTTACGGTTTTTGACCCTTGGGTCATTGGTTTCAGAATGCCCACTCCCCTGGGCTACTGGTGAATTATCTAATTGTGCACTTTTTGTTTCTAGGCACTTTAGTCTTTGCCATGGTTCGTATCTTAATTGGCTGGAAAACTGCTCTTTGGAACTGGTTTTCAGCTAATCAAGGGCTAAAGTTTATTTATGTGAGACCCAATTATAGAATGGATGGCAGAATGTTTGGGCACATAAAAATGGGTAAGTTTGTTTTTACATAATAAAACAAAGAAATAATGTAAAGGAAATGATAAAATAAATAGTAATTGTAAATACAATATAAAAGTAAAAATAGTAAATATTAAAGAAACAAATAGGGAAACAGAGAATACAGGCAGAGAGAGGATTTCATTTAGAATGTTTTAAGTCTGTGTTGTAGCGAGAGTCAAAGTGGTGCAGTGGGTTAGAAATAGCCTTTCATTTTTGAGACATTCAATCCAGCCCAGATTGATAAAAATTGAAGGTTTCCCCTTTCTTTGGCTGTAAGCCCAATGCAAAAGGAGTTTAGACAGTCTAGACGTGGTTCCCTGTGAGTGCAGGCCTGCCTTAGAAGCCTTCCCCTAACTTGGTACTAATTACCAATCTTTCTCAGAGAGCTCACAAGATTAGGTAGTGTGGTAGATGGAAATAAATGCTGCTCTTCTGAGGTTGGGGCTAAGGTACATTGTGGTGGCAGAGTGCAGGGAGCTTTACCTTCTAGCTAGTTGGATTTGAAATGGAAAAGACTACTCTTGATAAGCGCAAAGTTCACCTGTTCCAAAAAGTCTATAGCAATAAAGTTATTCCTGATACTTCAGTAGCATTAGTACCACAGGTGGTCTCAGTCTTCCTGGCCTAAGGAAAAGAACATCAGCTAGGGTTCCTGCTTCCAGCTGCTATCCGGTGACACTTGCCGGAAGCGCGTGTGTGTATGAAAATTGGGTGAGGACAAGATTGGATTATACTGAATCCTGATAAGACATAATGGAGTAGAAATTGGTATGCGTTGTGTCCATTTTGTACCAATTTAACAGTGGGACGCAATGCGCCCAATCTGCACAGGTGTTGGTCCCGCAGCTAAATTTGTGGGGGCCTTTTTTTAGGCGTCCACAACAGGCGTTAGGCACCTTAAATACAGTAAATTAGGATCTAACACCTGTTGAAGGACCCTATCCAGAAACTGTGCTTACACCTTCCCTTGGTCCCACCATTGGTGGCTGAACAGTTCCCTCCCCTCTAGAATTACCTCCCTAAAACCCTCCACCTCTCTATCTCCCTCTCCTCCTTTAAAACCCACCTCTGTAATAGCTTTTGGTCACCTCTTCTAATATTACATAGGATTACATAGGATATACAGCACAGAAACAGGCCATTCGGCCCAACCAGTCCATGCCGGCATTTATGCTCCACTCGAGCCTCCTCCCATCTTTCCTCATAACCCTCTATTCCCTTCTCCCTCATATGCTTGTCTAGCTTCCCCTTAAATACATCTATACTATTCGCTTCAACCACTCCCTGTGGTAGCGAGTTCCACATTCTCACCACTCTCTGGGTAAAGAAGTTCCTTCTGAATTCGCTATTGGATTTCTTGGTGACTATTTTATATTGATGGCCACTAGTTATGCTCTTTCCCACAAGTGGAAACACTCTCTCTGTATCTACTCTATCAAAACCTTTCATAATTTTAAAGACCTCTATTAGGTCACCCCTCAGCCTTCTCTTTTCAAGCCTATTCAGCCTGTCCATCCTTTCCTGATAGGTATTTCTGGTATCATCCTTGCAATATCCCCTTCTTTGGCTGGGCTGTATTTTTTCCATTATGCCTCTGTAAAACGTTTGGGATGCTTTTCTACAATAAAGGCGCTATATAAATACAAGTTGTTGAATATTGATAATGTCTAGATCGGATTTATACTCTTGTTTCAAGTAAAAATACGAGAGTCCTTCTCGTCACTTAATCTAGCTGTCACCATAATAACTATAGGGTAATACATCTGATTCCATGGGTTCGGGGTAAGGAATAAGCTCTCTCATGTCTGTCACAGTGTCACATTATGTTTTTACAGTTTGTCTATATTTACAAACTTTGTATCATCATTAACTAGAAACTCCCAATGAGACTAGGCTTGCCAGACTGATTCCTGATTTACAATGCTGAGATATATTAGAGGTCACTCTAGAATTCACCAACGTATAACTATGTACTACTTCTGTTCCTATGCACTGTGTCCTTTCTGTTTTCGCGTTCGGATCCGCGTTGTGTGGTCTGTCAAATACGTAGGAGTAAATATAATAATTGGAATTCGCACGTTTTTTTTTAAGCTATTTTTATGCTATTGCTTTACAACTAAATCAATATGATGTGTCACTGAAATTCACTCTGTCCATATGTGCAACTCAAATTCTGTCCCCTTAACTGTTAAAAATGGCGCAAGAATGGTTAATCGGAATGAACAGCCATTAGCGAAATGCACCTGCAAAGCCAAAATATGCTGCTTTACATTTTGTATTTCTTTAACACTCTTTAATTATAAACAAGCAGCTTCAAAACAGATTTAAATTAACAATGAATAATGTATTTTTCCCTCTTCGTCGTAACAAGCATGTTGATACTTAGTAAATTTTAATTTTCCACTAACCAGCATGAAACTATAAACCTACATAATTGGAAAAGAACGTGAACTTTACAATGAAACGCTTCCTCTATATTAACAGCAGCGGACAGAAACTGTTCTTTACGGGGCCAATCTCTAGGTCACCATCCAGAGACAAACACAAAGAAGCTCGTTGCAGTGCCTGTAAGCGGACTCTCGAATGACAAATAAACAGGGAACACTTCACTCAATGTGTCATTTCACCCTCATTCAACACGTCATTTCACCCTCACTCAACATGTCATTTCACTCTCACTCAACACGTGTCATTTCACCCTCACTCAACACATGTCATTTCACCCTCACTCAACACGTGTCATTTCACCCTCACTCAACACGTGTCATTTCACCATCACTCAACATGTCATTTCACCCTACTCAACATGTCATTTCACCCTCACTCAACGCATGTCATTTCACCCTCACTCAACGCATGTCATTTCACTCTCACTCAACACATGTCATTTCACCCTCACTCAACGCATGTCATTTCACTCTCACTCAACGCATGTCATTTCACTCTCACTCAACGCATGTCATTTCACCCTCACTCAACGCATATCATTTCACCCTCACTCAACGCATGTCATTTCACTCTCACTCAACACATGTCATTTCACCCTCACTCAACACGTCACTTCACCCTCACTCAACACGTCATTTCACCCTCACTCAACACGTCATTTCACTCTCACTCAACACGTCATTTCACCCTCACTCAACACGTCATTTCACCCTCACTCAACACGTCATTTCACTCTCACTCAACACGTCATTTCACCCTCACTCAACACGTCATTTCACCCTCACTCAACACGTCATTTCACCCTCACTCAACACGTCATTTCACCCTCACTCAACACATCATTTCACTCTCACTCAACACGTCATTTCACTCTCACTCAACATGTCATTTCACCCTCACTCAACACATGTCATTTCACCCTCACTCAACACATGTCATTTCACCCTCACTCAACACGTCATTTCACCCTCACTCAACATGTCATTTCACCCTCACTCAACACATCATTTCACCTTCACTCAACACGTCATTTCACCCTCACTCAACACGTCATTTCACCCTCACTCAACACATCATTTCACCCTCACTCAACATGTCATTTCACCCTCACTCAACATGTCATTTCACCCTCACTCAACACGTCATTTTACCCTCACTCAACACGTCATTTCACCCTCAGACAACATGTCATTTCACCCTCACTCAACATGTCATTTCACCCTCACTCAACATGTCATTTCACCCTCACTCAACACATGTCATTTCACCCTCACTCAACACATGTCATTTCACTCTCACTCAACACATCATTTCACCCTCACTCAACACGTCATTTCACCCTCACTCAACACGTCATTTCACTCTCACTCAACATGTCATTTCACCCTCACTCAACACATGTCATTTCACCCTCAGTCAACACGTGTCATTTCACCCTCACTCAACACGTCATTTCACCCTCACTCAACACATGTCATTTCACCCTCACTCAACACATGTCATTTCACCCTCACTCAACATGTCATTTCACCCTCACTCAACACGTCATTTCACCCTCACTCAACACATGTCATTTCACCCTCACTCAACACGTGTCATTTCACCCTCACTCAACACGTCATTTCACCCTCACTCAACATGTCATTTCACCCTCACTCAACACGTCATTTTACCCTCACTCAACACGTCATTTCACCTTCACTCAACACGTCATTTCACCCTCACTCAACACGTCATTTCACCCTCACTCAACACGTCATTTCACCCTCACTCAACATGTCATTTCACCCTCACTCAACACATCATTTCACCCTCACTCAACATGTCATTTCACCCTCACTCAACATGTCATTTCACCCTCACTCAACATGTCATTTCACCCTCACTCAACACATGTCATTTCACTCTCACTCAACACGTCATTTCACCCTCACTCAACACATGTCATTTCACCCTCACTCAACACATCATTTCATCCTCACTCAACACATGTCATTTCACCCTCACTCAACACATGTCATTTCACCCTCACTCAACACATCATTTCACCCTCACTCAACACGTCATTTCACCCTCACTCAACACGTCATTTTACCCTCACTCAATACGTCATTTCACCCTCACTCAACACATGTCATTTCACCCTCACTCAACACGTCATTTCACCCTCACTCAACACGTCATTTCACCCTCACTCAACACGTCATATTACCCTCACTCAACACGTCATTTCACCCTCACTCAACATGTCATTTCACCCTCACTCAACATGTCATTTCACCCTCACTCAACGCATGTCATTTCACCCTCACTCAACACATCATTTCACCCTCACTCAACAAGTCATTTCACCCTCACTCAACACGTCATTTCACCCTCACTCAACATGTCATTTCACCCTCACTCAACATGTCATTTCACCCTCACTCAACATGTCATTTCACCCTCACTCAACACATGTCATTTCACTCTCACTCAACACGTCATTTCACCCTCACTCAACACATGTCATTTCACCCTCACTCAACACATCATTTCACTCTCACTCAACACATGTCATTTCACCCTCACTCAACACACGTCATTTCACCCTCACTCAACACATCATTTCACCCTCACTCAACACGTCATTTCACCCTCACTCAACACGTCATTTTACCCTCACTCAACACGTCATTTCACCCTCACTCAACACATGTCATTTCACCCTCACTCAACATGTCATTTCACCCTCACTCAACATGTCATTTCACCCTCACTCAACACATGTCATTTCACTCTCACTCATAGAAACATAGAAAATAGGTACAGGAGTAGACCATTCAGTCCTTCGAGCCTGCACCGCCATTCAATGCGTTCATGGCTGAACATGCTACCTCAGTACCCCATTCCTGCTTTCTCGCCATACCCCTTGATCCCCTTAGTTGTGAGTGTTATATCTAACTCCCTTTTGAATATATTTAGCGAACTGGCCTCAACAACCTTCTGTGGAAGAGAATTCCATAGATTCACCACTCTCTGGGTGAAGAAGTTCCTCCTCAGCTCAGTCCTAAATGGCTTCCCCTTAATCCTTAGACTGTGACCCCTGGTTCTAGTTTTCCCTACCATTGGGAACATTCTGCCCGCATCTAATTTGTCTAAACCAGTCAGGATTTTAAATGTCTCTATAAGATCCCCCCTCATTCTTCTGAACTCCAGAGGATACAAGTTCAGTTGACCCAATCTTTCTTGATATGTCAGTCCGGCCATCCCAGGAATCAATCTAGTGAACCTTCGCTGCACTCCCTCAATAGCAAGAATGTCCTTCCTTAAGTTAGGAGACCAAAACTGCGCACAATACTCCAGGTGTGGCCTCACCAAGGCCCTGTATAACTGTAGCATCACCTCCCTACTCCTGTACTCAAATCCCCTTGCTATGAAGGCCATCATTCCGTTTGCTTTCTTGACTGCCTGCTGCACTTGCATTCCCACCTTCAGTGACTGATGTACCATGACGCCCAGGTCTCGTTGCACGTCCCCTTTCCCTAATCTGCCACCATTCAGGTAATAGTCCGCCTCTCTATTTTTACCACCAAAGTGGATAACCTCACATTTATCCACATTGTACTTCATCTGCCATACATTTGCCCATTCACCCAACCTGTCCAAGTCACTCTGTAGCCTCCTAGCTTCCTCCTCATTGTTCACACTGCCTCCCAATTTAGTGTCATCCGCAAATTTGGAGATATTACATTTAATCCCTTCGTCCAAATCATTAATATATAATGTAAACAGCTGGGGTCTCAGCACCGAACCCTGCGGTACCCCGCTGGTCACTGCCTGCCATTCTGAAAAGTACCCATTTACTCCTACTCTTTGTTTCCTGTGTGCCAACCAGTTCTCAATCCACGTCAACACATTACCCCCAATCCCATGTGCTTTAACTTTGCTCACCAATCTCTTGTGTGGGACCTTGTCGAAGGCCTTCTGAAAGTCCAAATACACCACATCTACTGGTTCCCCCCTGTCCACCCTATTGGAAACATCCTCAAAAAATTCCAGAAGATTTGTCAAGCATGATTTCCCTTTCACAAATCCATGCTGACTTGGACCTATCATGTCGCCACTTTCCAAATGGTCTGTTATGACATCTTTAATAATTGCTTCCATCATTTTACCCACGACCGATGTCAGGCTGACCGGTCTATAATTCCCTGCTTTCTCCCTCCCTCCTTTTTTAAAAAGAGGGGTTACATTGGCCACCCTCCACTCCATCGGAACTGATCCAGAGTCTAAGGAATGTTGGAAAATGATCGTCAATGCATCCACTATTTCCAAGGCCACCTCCTTAAGTACTCTGGGATGCAGACCATCAGGCCCCGGGGATTTTTCAGCCTTCAGTCCCATCAATTTCCCCAATACCTTTTCCCGACTAATAAGGATTTCTCTCAGCTCCTCCCTCTTACCAAATCCTCTGACCCCTTTTATTTCCGGCAGGTTGTGTGTGTCCTCCACAGTAAACACCGAACCAAAGTACTTGTTCAATTGATCTGCCATTTCCTTGTTCCCCATTACGACTTCCCCTGTTTCCGACTGCAGGGGACCTACGTTTGTTTTTACTAACCTCTTTCTTTTTACATATTTATAGAAGCTTTTGCAGTCCATTTTAATGTTCTCTGCAAGCTTCCTTTCATATTTTATTTTCCCTGCCCTAATCAAACCCTTCGTCCTCCTCTGCTGAGTTTTGAAGTTCTCCCAGTCCCCGGGTTTGCTGCTACTTCTGGCCAATTTGTATGCAACTTCCTTGGTTTTAATACTATCCCTGATTTCCCTTGTTAGCCATGGTTGAGCCACCTTCCCTTTTTATTTTTATGCCAGACCGGGATGTACAATTGTTGTAGTTCATCCATGCGATCTCTAAATGTCTGCCATTGCCCTTCCACTGATAGCCCCTTAAATATCGCTTGCCAATTTAACCTCGCCAATTCACGCCTCATACCCTCAAAGTTGCCCTTATTTAAGTTCTGGACCATGGTCTCTGACTTAACTGTTTCCTTCTCCATCCTAATGTAGAACTCCGCCATACTATGGTCACTCTTCCCCAGGGGGCCTCGTACCACAAGATTGCTGATTAGTCCCTCCTCATTACACAACACCCAGTCCAGGATGGCCTCCCCTCGAGTTGGTTCCTCAACATATTGGTTTAGGAAACCATCCCTTAAACACTCCAGGAAATCCTCCTCCACCGTATTGCTTCCAGTTTGAGTAGCCCAATCTATATGCATATTAAAGTCACCCATGATAACTGCCGTGCCTTTTTTGCACGCACCTCTGATTTCCTGTTTCATACCCTCCCCCACCTCACTACTGCTGTTTGGAGGTCTGTACACAACTCCCACTAACGTTTTCTGCCCTTTGGTGTTCTGCACTCAACACGTCATTTCACCCTCACTCAACACATGTCATTTCACCCTCACTCAACACGTCATTTCACTCTCACTCAACACATGTCATTTCACCCTCACTCAACACATGTCATTTCACCCTCACTCAACACGTCATTTCACCCTCACTCAACACGTTATTTCACCCTCACTCAACACATGTCATTTCACCCTCACTCAACATGTCATTTCACCCTCACTCAACACGTCATTTCACCCTCACTCAACACATCATTTCACCCTCACTCAACATGTCATTTCACCCTCACTCAACATGTCATTTCACCCTCACTCAACACGTCATTTTACCCTCACTCAACACGTCATTTCACCCTCAGACAACATGTCATTTCACCCTCACTCAACATGTCATTTCACCCTCACTCAACATGTCATTTCACCCTCACTCAACACATGTCATTTCACCCTCACTCAACACATGTCATTTCACTCTCACTCAACACATCATTTCACCCTCACTCAACACGTCATTTCACCCTCACTCAACACGTCATTTCACTCTCACTCAACATGTCATTTCACCCTCACTCAACACATGTCATTTCACCCTCAGTCAACACGTGTCATTTCACCCTCACTCAACACGTCATTTCACCCTCACTCAACACATGTCATTTCACCCTCACTCAACACATGTCATTTCACCCTCACTCAACATGTCATTTCACCCTCACTCAACACGTCATTTCACCCTCACTCAACACATGTCATTTCACCCTCACTCAACACGTGTCATTTCACCCTCACTCAACACGTCATTTCACCCTCACTCAACATGTCATTTCACCCTCACTCAACACGTCATTTTACCCTCACTCAACACGTCATTTCACCTTCACTCAACACGTCATTTCACCCTCACTCAACACGTCATTTCACCCTCACTCAACACGTCATTTCACCCTCACTCAACATGTCATTTCACCCTCACTCAACACATCATTTCACCCTCACTCAACATGTCATTTCACCCTCACTCAACATGTCATTTCACCCTCACTCAACATGTCATTTCACCCTCACTCAACACATGTCATTTCACTCTCACTCAACACGTCATTTCACCCTCACTCAACACATGTCATTTCACCCTCACTCAACACATCATTTCATCCTCACTCAACACATGTCATTTCACCCTCACTCAACACATGTCATTTCACCCTCACTCAACACATCATTTCACCCTCACTCAACACGTCATTTCACCCTCACTCAACACGTCATTTTACCCTCACTCAACACGTCATTTCACCCTCACTCAACACATGTCATTTCACCCTCACTCAACATGTCATTTCACCCTCACTCAACACATGTCATTTCACCCTCACTCAACACGTCATTTCACCCTCACTCAACACGTCATTTCACCCTCACTCAACACGTCATATTACCCTCACTCAACACGTCATTTCACCCTCACTCAACATGTCATTTCACCCTCACTCAACATGTCATTTCACCCTCACTCAACGCATGTCATTTCACCCTCACTCAACACATCATTTCACCCTCACTCAACAAGTCATTTCACCCTCACTCAACACGTCATTTCACCCTCACTCAACATGTCATTTCACCCTCACTCAACATGTCATTTCACCCTCACTCAACATGTCATTTCACCCTCACTCAACACATGTCATTTCACTCTCACTCAACACGTCATTTCACCCTCACTCAACACATGTCATTTCACCCTCACTCAACACATCATTTCACTCTCACTCAACACATGTCATTTCACCCTCACTCAACACATGTCATTTCACCCTCACTCAACACATCATTTCACCCTCACTCAACACGTCATTTCACCCTCACTCAACACGTCATTTTACCCTCACTCAACACGTCATTTCACCCTCACTCAACACATGTCATTTCACCCTCACTCAACATGTCATTTCACCCTCACTCAACATGTCATTTCACCCTCACTCAACACATGTCATTTCACTCTCACTCATAGAAACATAGAAAATAGGTACAGGAGTAGACCATTCAGTCCTTCGAGCCTGCACCGCCATTCAATGCGTTCATGGCTGAACATGCTACCTCAGTACCCCATTCCTGCTTTCTCGCCATACCCCTTGATCCCCTTAGTTGTGAGTGTTATATCTAACTCCCTTTTGAATATATTTAGCGAACTGGCCTCAACAACCTTCTGTGGAAGAGAATTCCATAGATTCACCACTCTCTGGGTGAAGAAGTTCCTCCTCAGCTCAGTCCTAAATGGCTTCCCCTTAATCCTTAGACTGTGACCCCTGGTTCTAGTTTTCCCTACCATTGGGAACATTCTGCCCGCATCTAATTTGTCTAAACCAGTCAGGATTTTAAATGTCTCTATAAGATCCCCCCTCATTCTTCTGAACTCCAGAGGATACAAGTTCAGTTGACCCAATCTTTCTTGATATGTCAGTCCGGCCATCCCAGGAATCAATCTAGTGAACCTTCGCTGCACTCCCTCAATAGCAAGAATGTCCTTCCTTAAGTTAGGAGACCAAAACTGCGCACAATACTCCAGGTGTGGCCTCACCAAGGCCCTGTATAACTGTAGCATCACCTCCCTACTCCTGTACTCAAATCCCCTTGCTATGAAGGCCATCATTCCGTTTGCTTTCTTGACTGCCTGCTGCACTTGCATTCCCACCTTCAGTGACTGATGTACCATGACGCCCAGGTCTCGTTGCACGTCCCCTTTCCCTAATCTGCCACCATTCAGGTAATAGTCCGCCTCTCTATTTTTACCACCAAAGTGGATAACCTCACATTTATCCACATTGTACTTCATCTGCCATACATTTGCCCATTCACCCAACCTGTCCAAGTCACTCTGTAGCCTCCTAGCTTCCTCCTCATTGTTCACACTGCCTCCCAATTTAGTGTCATCCGCAAATTTGGAGATATTACATTTAATCCCTTCGTCCAAATCATTAATATATAATGTAAACAGCTGGGGTCTCAGCACCGAACCCTGCGGTACCCCGCTGGTCACTGCCTGCCATTCTGAAAAGTACCCATTTACTCCTACTCTTTGTTTCCTGTGTGCCAACCAGTTCTCAATCCACGTCAACACATTACCCCCAATCCCATGTGCTTTAACTTTGCTCACCAATCTCTTGTGTGGGACCTTGTCGAAGGCCTTCTGAAAGTCCAAATACACCACATCTACTGGTTCCCCCCTGTCCACCCTATTGGAAACATCCTCAAAAAATTCCAGAAGATTTGTCAAGCATGATTTCCCTTTCACAAATCCATGCTGACTTGGACCTATCATGTCGCCACTTTCCAAATGGTCTGTTATGACATCTTTAATAATTGCTTCCATCATTTTACCCACGACCGATGTCAGGCTGACCGGTCTATAATTCCCTGCTTTCTCCCTCCCTCCTTTTTTAAAAAGAGGGGTTACATTGGCCACCCTCCACTCCATCGGAACTGATCCAGAGTCTAAGGAATGTTGGAAAATGATCGTCAATGCATCCACTATTTCCAAGGCCACCTCCTTAAGTACTCTGGGATGCAGACCATCAGGCCCCGGGGATTTTTCAGCCTTCAGTCCCATCAATTTCCCCAATACCTTTTCCCGACTAATAAGGATTTCTCTCAGCTCCTCCCTCTTACCAAATCCTCTGACCCCTTTTATTTCCGGCAGGTTGTGTGTGTCCTCCACAGTAAACACCGAACCAAAGTACTTGTTCAATTGATCTGCCATTTCCTTGTTCCCCATTACGACTTCCCCTGTTTCCGACTGCAGGGGACCTACGTTTGTTTTTACTAACCTCTTTCTTTTTACATATTTATAGAAGCTTTTGCAGTCCATTTTAATGTTCTCTGCAAGCTTCCTTTCATATTTTATTTTCCCTGCCCTAATCAAACCCTTCGTCCTCCTCTGCTGAGTTTTGAAGTTCTCCCAGTCCCCGGGTTTGCTGCTACTTCTGGCCAATTTGTATGCAACTTCCTTGGTTTTAATACTATCCCTGATTTCCCTTGTTAGCCATGGTTGAGCCACCTTCCCTTTTTATTTTTATGCCAGACCGGGATGTACAATTGTTGTAGTTCATCCATGCGATCTCTAAATGTCTGCCATTGCCCTTCCACTGATAGCCCCTTAAATATCGCTTGCCAATTTAACCTCGCCAATTCACGCCTCATACCCTCAAAGTTGCCCTTATTTAAGTTCTGGACCATGGTCTCTGACTTAACTGTTTCCTTCTCCATCCTAATGTAGAACTCCGCCATACTATGGTCACTCTTCCCCAGGGGGCCTCGTACCACAAGATTGCTGATTAGTCCCTCCTCATTACACAACACCCAGTCCAGGATGGCCTCCCCTCGAGTTGGTTCCTCAACATATTGGTTTAGGAAACCATCCCTTAAACACTCCAGGAAATCCTCCTCCACCGTATTGCTTCCAGTTTGAGTAGCCCAATCTATATGCATATTAAAGTCACCCATGATAACTGCCGTGCCTTTTTTGCACGCACCTCTGATTTCCTGTTTCATACCCTCCCCCACCTCACTACTGCTGTTTGGAGGTCTGTACACAACTCCCACTAACGTTTTCTGCCCTTTGGTGTTCTGCACTCAACACGTCATTTCACCCTCACTCAACACATGTCATTTCACCCTCACTCAACACGTCATTTCACTCTCACTCAACACATGTCATTTCACCCTCACTCAACACATGTCATTTCACCCTCACTCAACACGTCATTTCACCCTCACTCAACACGTTATTTCACCCTCACTCAACACATGTCATTTCACCCTCACTCAACATGTCATTTCACCCTCACTCAACATGTCATTTCACCCTCACTCAACACATGTCATTTCACTCTCACTCAACACGTCATTTCACCCTCACTCAACACATGTCATTTCACCCTCACTCAACACGTGTCATTTCACCCTCACTCAACATGTCATTTCACCCTCACTCAACACATCATTTCACCCTCACTCAACACGTCATTTCACCCTCACTCAACACGTCATTTCACCCTCACTCAACACGTCATTTCACCCTCACTCAACACGTCATTTCACCCTCACTCAACACGTCATTTCACCCTCACTCAACACATCATTTCACCTTCACTCAACATGTCATTTCACCCTCACTCAACACGTCATTTCACCCTCACTCAACACATCATTTCACCCTCACTCAACATGTCATTTCACCCTCACTCAACATGTCATTTCACCCTCACTCAACATGTCATTTCACCCTCACTCAACACGTCATTTCACTCTCACTCAACACGTCATTTCACCCTCACTCAACACGTCATTTCACCCTCACTCAACACGTCATTTCACTCTCACTCAACACATGTCATTTCACCCTCACTCAACACATGTCATTTCACCCTCACTCAACACATCATTTCACCCTCACTCAACACGTCATTTCACCCTCACTCAACACGTCATTTTACCCTCACTCAACACGTCATTTCACCCTCACTCAACATGTCATTTCACCCTCACTCAACATGTCATTTCACCCTCACTCAATGCATGTCATTTCACCCTCACTCAACACATCATTTCACCCTCACTCAACAAGTCATTTCACCCTCACTCAACACATCATTTCACCCTCACTCAACATGTCATTTCACCCTCACTCAACATGTCATTTCACCCTCACTCAACATGTCATTTCACCCTCACTCAACACATGTCATTTCACTCTCACTCAACACGTCATTTCACCCTCACTCAACACATGTCATTTCACCCTCACTCAACACATCATTTCACTCTCACTCAACACATGTCATTTCACCCTCACTCAACACATGTCATTTCACCCTCACTCAACACATCATTTCACCCTCACTCAACACGTCATTTCACCCTCACTCAACACGTCATTTTACCCTCACTCAACACGTCATTTCACCCTCACTCAACACATGTCATTTCACCCTCACTCAACATGTCATTTCACCCTCACTCAACATGTCATTTCACCCTCACTCAACACATGTCATTTCACTCTCACTCAACACGTCATTTCACCCTCACTCAACACATGTCATTTCACCCTCACTCAACACGTCATTTCACTCTCACTCAACACATGTCATTTCACCCTCACTCAACACATGTCATTTCACCCTCACTCAACACGTCATTTCACCCTCACTCAACATGTCATTTCACCCTCACTCAACACGTCATTTCACCCTCACTCAACATGTCATTTCACCCTCACTCAACATGTCATTTCACCCTCACGCAACACATGTCATTTCACTCTCACTCAACACGTCATTTCACCCTCACTCAACACGTCATTTCACCCTCACTCAACACATGTCATTTCACCCTCACTCAACATGTCATTTCACCCTCACTCAACATGTCATTTCACTCTCACTCAACACGTCATTTCACCCTCACTCAACACATGTCATTTCACCCTCACTCAACACGTCATTTCACTCTCACTCAACATGTCATTTCACCTTCACTCAACACGTCATTTCACTCTCACTCAACACGTCATTTCACCCTCACTCAACACATGTACTTACAAAGTCATCTGCTGCTATTTTAGGAGGTTCTGGAAAACAAAGAATTCCAAGGTAAGGTTTGTATAATGCTGTCCACATAACCTCTCTAATCAATTAAATTACATTGATAAACATCTTCAGGTAATACAAGCTAGTAACAAATATTGGGAATGCCTACTAAAATGCCTTTACTCAGAAATCAAATCAATTTCATTCCTAAACTGTACCCCTCCCCTTACAAATTATCCCTCGAGTTTGTGAAACGTATGTCGCGCATCAATCACTTCAAATACTACAAGACTACATTTTGCTTGACGCACCGACTAAGGCCATTAAAATAAAAGATTACATTCCTCCGTTTCAGAGTTACAAATACAGGAGTAGGCTTGTGTTCTATAAACTTTGGTTCCTCGACATTCATTATGTCAAACTCTTCAGCTCATATTGAAATATACATGAAATAGACTGCTGTGCAGACCGCGGTATTCAGAGATCAAATCCCACGAGAGCGATCTGTGCCCACATACCAGTCGTCAATTTGGCCGGCGATGTGTTTCCCTGCTCCATTGGCACAGTCCCGGGTTTCAGAACAAATTCAGGCACAAGGCGACCTGCCGATCGAGATGAGATGACTTGGGCCCTGGCTGGAAATTCCCTTGCGGAAAAATTTCCGTGTGAGCGAGGGACGATTTCAGCTTCCAGATGCTGCCTCTCGGAGCCTTTTGGGATTATCGGTCGGTGCAGTTGGCTCAGCTAAGACGCACGGTGAGTAATTACCTGCTGAGCAATTTTCAGGAAAAGGGATAGGCAGGCAACCGAGAGAGCAGGTAGTGTGGTGCTGGACCTGTGAGTTGCTGCTTTGTGCCGATCTGGGTTGCTATGGAGGTGCAGACAAAAGCTTTAGGCATGAACTGAACAAACAAGACTCCCGCAATCCATGTCCTTTCACTTAGATACAAAACTTCCCTAGTTCTCGGCTTACTTGATTACTTTAACAGATACTTGGTCGGATTAAGAAAACACAAATGTTCAATCTATTTGCTACACGCCAGTGAATTCTGCGTTAGGGACGTGCGTCATTGTCACTCCACTGTTATTAAGACTGTCGCTCAGTGCTGATGAAAGATCATTGACCTGAAACGTTAGCTCTGTTTCCCTCTCCACAGACGCTGCCTGCACTACTGAATATTTCCGGCATTTTTCTGTTGTTTTCAGCTCAAGTGAGAGCATCAGCTAGCAGCCAAACGTCATAAAGCAGCATTTGACAATCCGGCAAAGTGAGCTTTTGCAGATCGTGTTGGTTTAAAGAGAGGGGAGGGAGTGGGGCTTAAACAAAAAATAACCATAAGTAGACCTTTATGCAATCGAAATATTCCCCAGTGAATCAAATTTAGGCTTTTCGTATGCAGCGTTCCTTTTTTAAGTCGCAACATTGCCGTCCATTTTTCTTTGAGTTCTGAAACATACAAATTTATGATAACAAAAGTACTCAAGGGCGTTAGATATATAGGGCCACAAAGATTGTGAAATATGTTACAAGGAAGCAACAGGTAGATGAGTGCCAGGTAGCGCCACCTGATGTTCCGAATGTGGTACCGTATGGGATCATATCCAGTAGACAAAGCACATCAGACGGTAAGAAAAATCAGGGTTGGAAACTACTGTCTCCAGTACATTCACTCTCCTATCAAGGTATCTAATTATATTTGGAGTAGTCCCAGTGTTTGGCCTCCATTATCTTGTTTGGTAGGCTATTCCAAACTTAATCTATTTTGAAAGAAAGACTTCATTTATATAGCGCCTTTCACGACCACCAGAGTCCCAAAGCGCTTTACAGCCAATGAAGTACTTTTTAGAGATCTACTTTTCACTAATTTCCATTTATGTGCTCTGATCTTGCTTTCATGATGCGCTTTGAATAAGACCCTGGATTTATCGTATCTATATCATCTAATATTTAATATATTTATTTGTAGTCCCTCCTTAACCAACATTTTTCTAGAGCACAAAGCTTAAACTTCTCTAGTCTGTCCTCATAGCTCAACCTTTCAAACTTGGGGTGTTGTCATTCTTATCAGTAGCAGTTTTCATGTACAATGCAACTGCCCAATTGCAGAACCCATCTAAATCCTTTTGCAAATCTTATGGTGCATCCATCTATTATTTTACCAATTATTGATATTAGGCTAATAGGCAGTTATTCCCTGGGTCAGTTCTGTCACCCTTTTTAAATAGGGGTACTACTATTTCCTCCTTGCAGCCCTAAAGAATCGCAGGAGTGCTTGGTGATTCTTCAGTGACGATAGCCAATGCCCCACAAATTTCTTCTCTAGGCTCTTCCAGCAGCTCAGAATGTATATACCATCTGGCCCAAGACTAAATCCCTCCCTAATTTATTAAGTGCATCTGAAATACTCACAAGAGGGTATGGTAGCATAGTGATTATGTTACTGGACTAGTAATCCTGAAACCTGGACTAATGGTCTGGAGATGAGAGTTCAAATCCCATGGCAGCTGGGGGAATTTAAATTCAGTTAATTAAATAAATCGGGAATTAAAAAGCTAGTATCAGTAATGGTGACGATGAAACTACCAACTTGTCATAAAAACCCAATTGGTTCACTAATGTCCTGCCATCCTTACTTGGTCTGGCCTACATGTTACTCCAGACTCCAGACCCACAGCAGTGTGGTCTTAACTACCCTCTGAAATGGCCTCATTTGTACCAAAGTGCTACGACCAAGCACTGTGGGAGTACCTTCACCACAAGGACCGCAGTGGTTCAAGAAGGTGGCTCACCACCACTACCTTCTCGAGGGCAATAAATGCTGACCTTGCCAGCAACGCCCACATCCTGTGAATGAATAAGTAAAAAAAAAAGAGATAATTACAGATGAGGAAGGCCATTTGGCCATCCTGATTTTACGTAGGATATTTTACGTAGGATATACGGCACAGAAACAGGCCTTTCGGCCCAACCAGTCCATACCGGCGTTTATATTCCACTCGAGCCTCCTCCCGTCTTTCCTCATCTAAATCTATCAGTATAACCCTCTATTCCCTTCTCCCTCATATGCTGACGAAAGGTCATCGACCTGAAACGTTAACTCTCTTTCTCTCTCCACGGATGCTGCCTGGCCTGCTGAGTTTTTCCAGCGTTTTCTGTTGTTATTCCCTCATATGCTTGTCCAGCTTAAATGTATCTATACTATTTGCTTCAACCACTCCCTGTGGTAGCGAGTTCCACATTCTCACCACCCTCTGGGTAAAGAAGCTCCTTCTGAATTCCCTGTTGGATTTCTTGGTGACTATCTTATATTGATGGCCTCTAGTTATGCTCTTCCCCACAAGTGGAAACATTCTCTCTGTATCCACTCTATCAAAACCTCTCATAATTTTAAAGACCTCTATTAGATAACCCTTCAGCCTTTTTTCGAGAGAAAAGAGACCCAGCCTGTTCATCCTTTCCTGATATGTATACCCTTGCATTTCTGGTATCATCCTTGTAAATCTTCTCTGCACCCTCTCCAGTGCCTCTACATCCTTTATAATATGGTGACCAGAACTGCACGCAGTACTCCAAGTGTGGTCTAACCAAGGTTGGATACAGGTTTAGCATAACTTCCCTACTTTTCAATTCTATCCCTCTCGAAATAAACCCTCGTGCTTGGTATGCTTTTTTTATGGCTTTGCTAACCTGTATCGCAACTTTTAGTGATTTGTGTATTTGTACTCCGAGATCCCTTTGTTCCTCTACCCCACCTACACTTGCACCCTCCAAGTGATAAGTGACCTCCCTATTCTTCCTACCAAAATGTAATACTTGACATTTACCTGTGTTGATCTTCAATTGCCAATCATTTGCCATTCTGCAAGTTTATTAATGTCCTCCTGTAATTTGTTGCAGTCGTCCTCAGTATTGACTATCCGCCACCCCCCCCCAAATTTGGTATCATCTGCAAATTTAGAAATTGTGTTTTTGATTCCAAAGTCTAAATCGTTAATAAAAATTGTGAACAGCAGTGGTCCCAGCACTGATCCTTGTGGAACACCACTACCCACCTTCTGCTACTATGAATAGTTACCCTTTACTCCTTCTCTGCTTTCTGTCTTGAAGCCAGCTAGCAATCCATTCTGCTATAATAACAACAGAAAACGCTGGAAAAACTCAGCAGGCCAGGCAGCATCCGTGGAGAGAGAAAGAGAGTTAACGTTTCAGGTCGATGACCTTTCATCAGGTCATCGACCTGAAACGTTAACTCTCTTTCTCTCTCCACGGATGCTGCCTGGCCTGCTGAGTTTTTCCAGCGTTTTCTGTTGTTATTTCGGATTTCCAGCATCCGCAGTATTTTGCTATCGTAATCCATTCTGCTACTTGTCCCCTGACTCCGCATTCTCTGACCTGTATACACAGACCCTTAATTTTGGTATATATTAAAATGCTTTGCCAGGCCAAAAGGTTTTTTTTCGAAGTGAAATAAAGTTGCAACAGACTGTCTTTCATTGATAAGTGGACATGGAATGTGCTTTGATGTGCTTTACTAAAAGGCAGCAAATATTTGGTAGCAAATGTGCTTTCAAAAGGAACTGTTGTGTTTGCAAGCTGCTTTGTGATGGAGATATGTCAAGAGCTGGGTGTCGGATAGTAGATACTGACAGAACAAATGATTGTGACTGCAGGGGGTAGTCATAGACAACAGAGATAAACAAACCCCCTTAGATTAGCAGACTTCGTGTCTACAACAAAACAGGCCACAAGGTTGTAGAACAAATTTTGGTGGCTAAAGGGGAGGAGTCAAACCTTTGGAGTTCTGAAATACAGGATGCAACGTAACATGTGAAATGTGACCAAGTGGTTTACTACCACTTTTTTAAACTTTTGAGTGAATGAACAATTATGGGCTTTGATAAAGGCAGCTAACAGATAACCACACAGGATGTGCGAGTGTGAAAGTTTGACAGCTCAAACAACTTAGGCCGAACATTAAAGGAACACCTCACAATCTCTGAATGTTTGATTTACTGAAAAGGCAAGGAAAACTATAAAAAAACCAGTGACTAAAAATATCAGCACTGCAGTTGGAAGGAGGGGCCTGGATGATCGTCTCAACTTGAAGAGCTGCTGCAGTCGAAAGGAAGTGGCCTACAATCAATGCTGGACTGATCATCTGCGGGTGGTTGTAGGTATGATTTCTTGTAACATTATTGGTGTACTACTCGAATAGTGGTTGGGGTTTTGAATCTGTCTTAGGAACAATAAAAGGTTAAAGGCAGAACCCGTGTGTCTGGTATAATTTCTCATAAGTCTCAAGTCCGAACTCTATAAACTGTTGGATGAGGCGAGGGGTAATTTCGCACGTCCTACAGACCTTATTCATCAGACTATTATGGGGTACTTTTTGAAAATCTAGATAAATTACATCTACTGCATTACCATTGTCTACTCTGTTACCTCTTCAAAAAATTCAATATGGTTGGTCAAGCTAGATTTTCCCTTTTGAAATCTATGCTGACTATTCATTATTGTACATTTAATTTCTAGATATTCTTTATTCTCCCTTTTAGTAGGGATTCCATTATTTTTCCTATCACCGGCTAAGCTGATTGGTCTTTAATTCCCTGGACATGTTCTATTCCCCTTCTTAAATATAGGTATTACGTTAGCTGTCCGCCAGTCCTCTGGCACTACACCTTTTTCTAACAAATCATTACATTTGTGTAGTAATGCCTCTGCTATCTCTTCCCTAGATTCTTTTAAAATGCATGGATGCAATCCATCTGGACCAGGGGTTTTATCCTCTTTGAGTTTGATTAGTTTATTTAATATATCCCCTTTTTTTATTTTAAATGCACTTATCTCATTACTCATTTCATCATCCAATGTCATGTCCACCTGTTCTATCTCCCTGGTAAATACCGAAGCAAAATCATGATTTAATATTTCTGCCATCCCCCTATCCTTACCTGTGGTATTGTCCTGTCTATCCCTTAATGGCCCTATTCCCATCCCAACCTTCATTTTTTACTGGTGTGCCTGTAAAATATTTTACTATTTTGTTTTATGTTCCTTGATAATTTAATTTCATAGTTTCTCTTTGCCTTCCCAATTGTTTTTTTGACTTCTCTCCTAATCCCTTCGTATTCTCTTATCATGCACTCCTCTGCTGTCTATTTACTTAATGTATGCCTCTTTCCTTACCCTCAATTGTTTCCTTATGTCTTTATTCATCCATGCAGCCTCATTAGTGTTTAGTTTGTTCTTTCCTTTTAGCAGAATATATTTTTCCTGCTCTCTGTTGAACACCATTTTAAATGTTTCCCATTGTCGTTCTACATCGTTGTTTGCCAATATTGTTGCCCATTTTATCTTCCCAAGTTCTATTCTCAGCCGCACAAAATTAGCTTTTCTCCAATCTATTAACCTGGTTTCTGTCATACTTATGTCCTTCTCTATTATCATTATTCATCCAGAAAACCCCAACGCCCCCTCACTGCCACATCTAATTGTTCCTTAAATGATTCCAGGGTTTTTACCTCCATTCCATGTAAACGATGTCTCTTTAGGGATTTCTATCAGTCCTAAATTTGCTCTTCACGAATTTAAACCTAAGTCCCCTTGTCCTAGTTTCAGTTTATTTCAAAGCAATATTACAAATTTAGCTTTTCTATTCCATTAACTATCCTATATACCTGTACAAGATCACCTCTCTGATGCTTCCTTTAAAAAATAAAAATTGAGGGAATATTGGAATTTGCTTCAGACATTAAATTGGAGCAGGGCATCATAAACCGTGACATGGATTGTAAAAGACTGTAGGAGACCACAGATAGGCTAGTAGGATGAACAGACAAGTGGCAAATGCAGTCCAATGTAGAAAAATGTGAAGTAATACTGGTTGGAATTAAAAAGAGGGAAAATAGATGCACCTTAAATGGTCAGATTTTAAGTGGAGCACAGGGATCTTGGGCAGATATGTAGATCATTAAAAGTAGCAGTGCAACCAGATAAGGCTATAAGGCGGCAAATTAATTCACCGTTTTGTACCGAAAGGTATAGAATACAAAAGCAAGAAAGTAATGAACTTTACATGACCCCAGTTAGGCTGCAGTTGGGATTATTTGCACACTTTGGGCACCCTATTACTATGTTTTACTACTTTAAAGGTGCTATATAAATGCAAGTTGTTGTTGAAGGACATAAAAGTGATGGAACAGGTGCAGTGCAGATTTTCTAGGACGTTACTGGGGATAAGTTAGTATTGATGAGAATCTTTGGAATGTAGGGCTTTTCAGCAGAAGACAGGTTTTTAAGATTATGAAGGTATGATGAAAATGCTGTCCTTTTGCCTAACATGGTGGAAGTGGTCACTTTAAAACTGTGTGTGCAAGACTTGAGCAGCCCACTACTGCTATGTTAATACAAGGTTGCAACAAGGCGCAGCCATGGCTCAGTGGTAGCACTTTTGCCTCAGTCGAAAAGTTGTGGGTTCAAATCCCACTCCAGGGACTTGAGCACAAAATCTAGGCTGACATTGTTCGAGGTGCCATCTTTTAGAGGAGTTGTTAAACTGAGGCCCCATCTGCTCGCTCAGGTGGATGTAAAAGGTCCCATAGCACTATTTCAAAGAAGAGCAGGGGAGTTCTCCCCAGTGACCTGGCTAATATTTATCCCTCAATCAATCATAGAATCATAGAATGGTTACAGCACGGAAAAAGGCCATTCGAGCCCGTGCCGGCTCTCTGCAAGAGCACCTCAGCTAGTCCCACTCCCCCGCCCTTACCCCGTAGCTCTGCAATTATTTTTCTTTCAGGTACTTATCCAACTCCCTTTTGAAAGCCATGATTGAGCTGCTGCCACCACCCTTTCAGGCAGTGCACTCCGGATCCTAACCGCTTGCTGCGTAAAAGAAGTTTTTTCTTAGGTCGCCTTTGGTTCTTTTGCCAATCACTTTAAATCTGTGTCCTCTGGTTCTCGACCCCTCTGCCAATGGGAACCGTTTCTCTCTATCTACTCTGTCTAGACCCCTCATGCTTTTGAACACCTCTATCAAATCTCCTCTCAATCTTCTCTGCTCTAAGGAGAAGAACCCCAGTGGGCAACACGGTGGCATAGTGGTTAGCACTGGTGCCTCACAGCGCCAGGGACCCAGGTTCGAATCTGGCCTCGGGTGACTGTCTGTGTGGAGTTTGCACATTCTCCCCGTGTCTGCGTGGGTTTCCTCCCACAGTCCAAAAATGTGCAGGTTAGGTTGATTTGGCTATGATAAATTGACCCTTAGTGTTAGGGGGGGGATTAAATATGTGGGGTTACGGGGATAGGATAGGAAGGGATATGTTAGGGGGAATTAAATACGTGGGTTTACGGGGATAGGGTGGGATATGTGTCGGTGCAGGCTCGATGGCGATTCTGTGTGAGAAAGCAGGGACAGGGTACTGGATTTGGATGATCAGCCATGATCGTATTGAATGGTGGAGCAGGCTCGACGGGCCGAATGGCCTACTCCTGCTCCTAGTTTCTATGTTTCTCCAGTCTATCCACGTAACTGAAGTCCCTCATCCCTGGAACCATTCTTGTAAGTCTTTTTTGCACCCTCTCTAAGGCCTTCACATCCTTCCTAAAGTGCACATCACAAACAGATCATCTGGTCATTATCACATTGGTGTTTGTGGGAGCTTGCTGTGAGTATACTGGCTGCTGCGTTTCCTATATTACAACAGTGACTACACGTTCAAAAGTGCTTTGGGACGTCGTGAAAGATGCTACATAAATGTAAGTCTTTCATTTTTCTTGTGGTCTCCCTGCTAACAGAGCCGAGGGAGTCAACACATCATTTTCAAAGATATATAGACTTTGGAGTGACTGATAGCAGAGGCAGGTATCTAAACTACACATTCTCCCAGTTATTTTTTTCAGAGATATGAAAGCGACAGTTTTCTTTTTTAAGCAATGCCAGTTGCAGTTGGAAAATCTCAAACGGAGCCATAAGACAGATTGAAAAATAACTGTCAAATGTTGATATTCCTGAAAGACTGAAAAATACTATGTATATGTATAGTTCATTACAATAGATTAGATTGCATTCTTAGGGTTAGGATTTGTTTATCACGAGCAGATAAAAGATACTGCAAATATTTAGATTCTCCACTTGTTTCAGGAGTTCAATAGGTTGTTTTCATATTTAAAGTTGAAAAGGTTGGATAATTGCTTGAAAATGAGGAACATTAAAGGGCATGAGGAGTGTGGTTTAGACTAGACGACCTGTGGAGGAAAACATCAGTGTAGAGTTAGAATCATAGGGAAGTACAGCACAGGAGGAGGCCAGTTGGCCCATCGAGTCTGTAACATTTCCTAACAGCAAAACTCTTAACTCTATATAAAATAAATTGTCCCCTTCCATGGCATACGTGCAAGTATGTACAGGCAGAATAATCTATGAAGTTTAGTGCTAAAAGTGAACAAAAGATGAAAATATATCTCCCATTTCTTTCAGAAGCTTCCCTTCAACATCAGAATAGTTCTTGAAGTTCAACAAATGCACTTAGCCTAGGCGACCACTTGCTCACTGAAGAAGCATACTTTAACAGTATGGTGTGCCTAACTTCCTGGAGCTTTAGCCACATGACATTTGAAGTAAGGCAGAAGATTGAAATAGTTCAGTACCTGATTTTCCAACTGGTTAAGATACCAAAAATATTCTGCTACTACATACACACCATTCTATAGTGTTTCCACACCTAAAAAAAAACCCTCAGAGGACCAAATTAGTACTTGATCCCACAAGCCCCATGATACCCATCAGTTTTGTTGCATCTGCATCCCAACACTTCACTACTTTCCTCAAGTCTTTGCTTTAGTCTTAAGTCCCGGTCCTTGCCTGAAATCTCCACTTCCTCTGGATCCTGAGCCTAGCCTCTGTGCTTTCAGTACCAACTTGGCTTTCTCTTCCAGCCATTGACCAGGCTCTACTTGAGTAGCATTCCCTACTGACATGTGGGAGTGGGGCCTGCTCGCACCCAAGAAACTGAAAATATAACAGTCAGCAAAGATTTCAAAAGGGGAGGTCATGCTTGAACAACCTTATTGAATTCTTTGAAGAAGTAACAAAGAGTAGACTTGGGTAATGTAGTAGATGTAATATATTTAGATTTTCAAAAGGCCTTCGCTAAGGCATAGTAAACTCATGACCAAGGTCAGAACATGGAGTAAGGGGACATGTAGCAGAAAGGATAGCAAGCTGGCTATGAAACATAAAACAGAGAGTAGGGGTTAAAAAGATAGTTAGTCATACTGGCAAAAGGTGGTAACTGGTGTTCCACAAGGATCGGTGCTGGGACCACTGTTGTTCATCATTTACATAAACAATTTGGAGTTGGGAATCAGAAGTACAATTTCAAAATTTGCGGATGACACCAAATTGGGAGGTATAGTTAAACAGAGGAAGACTGCGACAAAATAGAGGAAGACATTAATAAGCTTGCAGAATGGTTGTGTAATTGGCAAATGAACTTCAATATAGACAAGTGAGAGGTGGTACATTTTGGTAGGAAGAATAAGGAGTTTCATACAGATGAATTTATCATCATGCTTCAAACATTTGAGCAGTTTTTTCAAACCAAAATAAATTAGTGTTTCTTTGCAAAGCTATTTCTTAGACTGGTAGAATAATATGCTGATTGAGGGTGAAGAAAAGTCACAAGCCCTGATTTACATATCTTTCTAAAATTTAAACATCCTTTTGGGCTTTCCTCATTTGTACGACTTACCTGACTCACTTATGAAAATGTGTCAGTTAAGTGGAGAACAAGTTTACTTCTTCTAACCAATCATGCGCCATATCATGGCTGCTCTCCAATTGTTTTAAACTTGGAAGCCACTGCATTACCATATTATTTCCAACTTTCCCGACCAATTAGGTTGAGCGGGTGTGATGACAACCTGGATGAGTTGATTTCAACTCCATTTAAAAGGCCACTCCAAACATGACATTTGATGTATTCTGGAGTTGGGAGTAGAACAAATTGACAGAAATGGAGTCCAGACATTGAAAGGCTGTGCCTCGTTTTAGTGACTCATCCCTGGAGAAGTCTGCCAGTGAAACCAAGAAGGCATGGCTAGAGGCTGCTCATGAGGTCAGCAGCAGGAGTGGTGCCACGCTCCTGAATTCAATGCCAAAAGTGGTTTAATAACCTAAGCAAGGCAGGAAAGGTATGTACAGTGACATAATGTATCACGCCAACCCCCCCCCCCACTCTACCTTCTCAAGCCTACTCCAGTACATCACTCCTCACACCAACATACCTTGCAAGTGCACCCGGCCGCCCACCCCTCTCGGTCAATGCACTTCCTCACATCCCCATCTGTCCATCCACCATTGACACTCAACCTCATCTTTGTGCAAGTTATGCCTCTTCCTCATAAATCACCCTCAGCAAATGCTTTCCATCCATCATTCAATACCGGCCATTACTCTCACTCATAGGTCTCTTCTCCTGCAAGGAGGGAGAGAGCACAGAACACAAGGGAGAGGCAGAGGAGGCCCTCCAGCCATCTTGCAACTGACAGCTGCAGAGGAAGTGGCATTGGACATCAGTAGAGTCTGTGTGTGCTTGGCCGGCAGAGATGGGAGCCTCCCGCTGCAGGTGCTTTGGCCGCATCATGTTCCACCTCCTCCTCCTTGGAATCATCTGAAGAGGATCTATGCTCTGCACCTTGTTCCTCCTGCAGGTCCAAACCTCACTGCTGTGTAATGTTAAGCAGAGTGCAGCACACAACCACCATTCTGGAGACCCTGGTTAGTGCGTACTGAAGGGCACCTCCAGATCTGTCCAGACACCTGAAGCACATCTTCAGCATGCCAATGGCTTGCTCAGTGACACATCTGGTGGTCATATGGCTTTCACTATATTGCTCCTGGGCCTCATTGGTTTGGTTCCTCATTGGTGTCAGCCACATTTCAAGTGGGCATCCCTTGTCTCTAAGCAGCCACCAGCAACTCCGCTTCAGTTTGCCAAGAGATTAGGAAGGGTGGACTGCCGCAGAACGAAAGTTCTCTGCCACTCCCTTGAGTTCTGTGCTCTCTTCTTTCCCGCCTTGTAGAAGAGACCTATGCCTGGGAATCTTGCGCACACTTGCATAAACATCTTTTGTGGTTGCACATCGCTGCACATTGGAGTGGAAGCCCTTGGAAGTTGTTGAATACTCCTGGGTGATCTGGGGGTGCCTTAATTGCCGCATGCGTGCAGTCAATGACGCCCTGCACCTGTGAGAAGCCAGCTAGAGCTGCAAACCCCAGCACCCGCTCACCGACAGGTATCGATGTTGGCAAACATGCCATCAGTGAAAAGATTGCAAAGTCTCTGTTTGAAGAATGGACTGTCGAGAATATTTTGTGGATTTATGGGATTTTTCTGAGGGTATTTTCCCTGTGATGGGATCACCCTGTGCAAATATGTGAAAAACTGGTTTGTTAAAACTCCAGAGAACGCATGGCAGTTGGCTGTGACAAAAGATCTGTCAGTGAACCCGAATGTATAGGTTCACCCGACAGTCCTGGAAAAAAGGGGGGCCATTGACACAGGGGCTGAGGACCCTGAGGCACCCGTTGAACTTGAACCTATTAGAAAACCACTCTAATATGCAAAAGCACTTCTCACCTCCATCTCAAGAGAAGCAGAACAATGAACCCACTGGCCTAGCCAGCCGGAGAGGAGCCAATTTTTCCCAACACAAAGACCGAAATATGTCCCAGACTTAGGGCCATTAGTCCAATCACGGAATAATCATGGGTCTGAGGATGACCCATCACTGATTAAGCAGCGAAGTGCTTAGAAACAAAAGGATTTTAAAGATTGGCGGGAAAGATAGACCCTTTCCCACCATTCTCACGCTCTCTCAAGATTGACTTAACAAGAAGTACCAGAGGAGCCGCCGAGCGGAGCGATCGAAACCGACGGCGTGTGGGGGTAAGCATGGTCTTACTATTTTGATCAAACCAATCAATTATCTGTAACTAAATAAAACTTTAAAGGAAACTTAACAAATCAAATTAAAATTTGGTAGTCCGGGGTGACGATGCACTCCAGCCCCCGCGGCGCCCACCGGTCGCGGAAAAACTCAAGCGTGCCGGCGGACACCGCATGCTCCATCTCCAGGGCCACCCGGGCGCGAACATGGCCGCGGAAGAGAGGCAGGCAATCGGGCCGAACGACCCCCTCGACCGCCTGCTGCCTGGACCAATTAATGGCTTTCTTAGCCAGGCCCAGGAGCAGTCCCACGAGGAGGTCCTCCGACCTGCCCGCTCCCCTCCGCACCGGGTGACCGTAGATCAGGAGCGTGGGGCTGAAGTGCAACCAGAAATTGAGGAGCAGCCCCTTCAGGTAATGAAAGAGGGGCTGCAACCTCTCACACTCTATATATACGTGAAAAACGGACTCCTCTAGGCCGCAGAAATGGCAAGCGGCCTGGGAGTCCGTAAACCTACTTATCAACCTATTGCACGGGACTGCTCCGTGCAACACCCTCCAGGCCAAGTCCCCAATAGAACAAGGGAAGACTCCCGCGTAGAGAGCCCTCCATTGGGGACCTTCGCCTCTGCCGGACGGCAAGATGGTACGCCAAGGCGTGTCCGGACGGCAGACGAAGATGGCAAAGTGGAGAGTGTGCAGGAGCAGCCCGTACAGGAAACGCCTCCGTGCGGGTTGAAAGGGCATGGAGGGCATTTCTCCGAGAAGGCTCAAGTGGTGAGGCGGCGGCTCCCAAGGGAGGATTCGGGGCTGGGCGCCGATAAGGAATTCCGTCCGAACGGGGGTCAGCTCGGACGGGATCGCCCCACGTGCTTGAGCCTCCTCGATACACCTAGTGGAGTCGGGGCCCAATGCCATTTTTAGCGACTCGATGGCTTTGACCGCGAGCCGGACGTTGATCCAACCCATGCGCCTCGCCAACTCCTCCGGCGCCATCCAGCCCGCTCCTCCGCCATCGAGCAGGTCCCCGACTCTAGTCACCTTACCGGGTACAGCCCTGCCCTCCGCCAGCCGACCGAACCCGCGGTCGAGGAGGTGCGGATTCCTGAGCAGCGGCTCCCGAAGGACGGCCACCGCTCCTGACGGGGGAGAACTGCGCCTGGAGGTGACTCTGTTCCAAACCCATAGCAGTTCCTGGTAGAAGACAGGCAGCTCCCGCAAGCTGGCACGCGTGCCGCCCACTCTCACAAACAGGAGCTGCGTGTCGTAGTTGAGGCCGTACAGCTGGCGGAAAAAATACGTCGCCAGCGCACGCCACCTAGGAGGATTCTCCACGTACAGGTATCTCTGCAGCGTCTGAAGACGGAAAGTCGCCGCCTGGGTGCGAAGGCACACCAGCGCCTGACCGCCCTCCCTAAGCGGGAGACTCAGAACCGCGGCAGAGACCCAGTGCTTCCTTTTGTCCCAGAAGAAGTCGACGAGCTTCTTCTGCATCTTGGCGACAAACGCAGGGGGAGGGATCAAAGTGACCAACCGGTACCACAACATGGCGGCCACCAGCTGGTTTATGACCAGTGCTCGACCCCTGTAGGACAACACTCGGAGCAGTCCCGTACAGCGCCGTAGGCGAGCGGTGACTTTGGCCTCCAGCTCTTGCCAGTTCGCCGGCAAGGCGTCCTCGGCCGGGCTGAGGTAGACTCCCAGGTAGAGGAGGTGCGTCGTGCTCCAGGCGAAGGGCCTGAACTCCTCCGGCAGGGAGTCCACCTGCCATGGGCCCACCAGGAGTCCAGAACATTTCTCCCAGTTGATCTTGGCGGAGGATGCGTCCGAGTAAATCTGCTGGCAATCTCGCATCCTCCGCAAGTCAACGGGATAGAAACATAGAAACATAGAATCTAGGAGCAGGAGTAGGCCATTCGGCCCGTCGAGCCTGCTCCGCCATTCAATACGATCATGGCTGATCATCCAAATCCAGTACCCTGTCCCTGCTTTAATCCCCACAGTACACATATCCCACCCTACCCCCGTAACCCCACGTATTTAATTCCCCCTAACATATCCCATCCTATCCCCATAACCCCACATATTTAATCCCCCCTAACACTAAGGGTCAATTTATCATAGCCAAATCAACCTAACCCACACATTTTTGGACTGTGGGAGGAAACCGGAGCACCCGGAGGAAACCCACGCAGACACGGGGAGAATGTGCAAACTCCACACAGACAGTCACCCGAGGTCAGATTCGAACCCGGGTCTCTGGCGCTGGGATCCGTGACCGCGAGGAGCACGTCATCGGCGTAAGCCGAGAGGACCACCTCCACGCCCGGCCCTTGCAGAGCCAGTCCCGTCAACCTCTTCCGCAAGAGGCGCAGGAAAGGCTCCACGCAAACGGCGTATAACTGACCGGACATGGGGCATCCCTGACGCACCCCCCTCCCGAAGCGAAGGGGTGCCGTCAAAGACCCGTTAACTTTAAATCAGACACTCCGCGGCGGCGTACAGAAGTCGGATCCGGGCGACGAAATGCGTCCCGAACCCTAAGCATGGTCTTGAGTGTCCCAAACTGGTAACCAGAGGGCTCAGTTTTTTTCTCAGAAGTGAAGTTTTTGGGCTATTCAGAGGGTGGGAGCTTCGTTTGGTTCAGCCAGGCGAAGGGGCTTATGCGACTGGGTAATTCGTTGGTAGGGGTGGAATTAGAGTCCACCATAGCAACAAGGGAACTACTGCTGGTCATAGTCCCCAGTTGGGTACTGTATGTATGTTGTTTGTAACCTGGATTTTATTCTCCACAGAGACAGTGATTTCGTTTAGTAGTGCATGTTTTAGCCAGTGTATGTTAGCTCAAATAAATATAAGTACGATTTTTCACCAAAGCATTCCTGTCCGTGACTTATTTCATTTATACTCTGAATAATTCCCGGGTATAGAACTTTCGTAAGGCGGGGGAAATTCGAACCGTCCGTCTAGCAATTGGGTGAGGATCAAAACCGTTTACATCAGTCACCTGTTTTATGCATTTGTGGGCCACCAACAGAGATCCTGCAAATGTCTCTGGCAGAGCCCTGAAAGGACGTTGAGGGTGGTGGTGACTTTGGCAGCCACTGGGAAAGCGAGTGCGTCCACCAGGTCCACTTGGCAGGTCTTGTTCCAGCAGGCTGCAAAAGTTGGTCACCACCTGACGTGACACCCTTAGCCTCCCGAGACACTGGCGTTCTGACATGTTGAGGAAACTGATCCTCTGCCTGTACAGCAGCGTTGGGGGTATGGCCTCCTGCGAGCTGCAGCTCTCTGCTCATTCCTTCTCCTGTGGCACGGCCGGTCTGTGAGGAGCAGGCTGTTGATCATCTTGGTCCTCATCGGAGGTCCAAAGTAAAACAGCATAAGCGCCACCTATGCCAATCTGATTGGTCTCTACTCTGGGACGGTGATCGGATATACAAACCTCCAAAGTTGCAAAAGTCACCTCTCAGCACAAGTACTGTGAACAAAGCCTTTCATACAATCAGGCAAGAAAGCAGCTGTGACGTTTCAGTACTTCTTGCCATATTTCCCGGTCATGGCTTCAGTCCCCTCAATTGCTGCTATGTTCTCTCCTTGCTTTTACTAGCAAGTTCCAGGAAGCTTGGGAAATTCCAAAAGCTATGTTAATATTGCTGTAATTAACATTGAAATTGACAACCCACTTCACCAGAGGGGGTTGCTCCCACATAGCTTAAGTCACTGCAGTTAAATACAGAAGTCAGTAGGTTGGAGCTGGCTTGCTGATGTGCTGTCAATTTCAATGCTTGTAACTCCCCATCTGTTCCTGCAAGTTAAAATTCACCTCAACAATTCAGGTCAATGACCTTTCATCAGAACCTTGATTATATGTTCACCCTTGTGTATATAGGGGGAAAAATTCAGTATCGCCCCATTTGGGGCGCAATTATCAGCCGGGCACAAAGATTAGCACCTGGCGCTAATTATCATCTCTGACTGCAAACTTGACTTATCGCCCCTGTAGGTGATTGGTGCGCTAAATCAGGCGCTACACATCTGTCTTAAGATGCAAAGGCCGAGGAGCGAGGCGCTAACTCAGAGCGCTGGCGAAGCTCATGTGATGTCAGTCAGCAATGGAACACAGACACAATGGCGCCAGCCAGTTCTTAAGGGGAGGGCTGATCTTGCTTTCCATCCACATCCTGCTCATTGCAGCCTTGAATCTCGGCCTGGAGAGACCCGTGCATCAAATCTGCTGGAAAGAACAATGGAGAGTACCAGGGAAAGAGCACAGAGTGCAACCCCCACAGTCTCTTCTAAATCGATCCAAGGAAGGGCAAATCAAAATGAACCTGCAAAGTGCTGCTCAGTACCCAAAACTCCTTCACACAGCGTTGAATCTCTCCAGAAGTCTCTCTCTCTCTCTCTCTCTCTGAATGCGTGGTTCAAAAATGTCACCAACAAAAAAAGGCAGGAAGTGGACGCCTTTAAAGAGCGCTCCCCCAGTCCCTTCCTGACTGCAAAATGCTCCCCTCAACCTGTCGTTGCTAGCAGTAGGCGGTAAAGCAGGGGGCGCCGCTCAATATCCGCTCCGGGGCGCTGCGCACTCGACTGATGTCACGATCTGCTGGCGCAGGAGATCGTGGCGGTAGTGTTTAGCACCGCCGCAAGATGTCTAGTTAATTTTGCGAGCGGCGCAAACATCGCCGCGCCCGGGCGCTAGTTGCTTTGCGCCCCATTAGCGCCCTCTTAAGGCGCCAATGGGAGGCACAACCAACTGAATTTTTTCCCCCATAGTGTTTAAAAAAAAATAAAACCCAGGATATGGAGGAACAGGTCACAGGATACAGGTACTTGCATAGCAGCAGCATGGAGAGCTGTCTAGAGGTCTAGCAGGAGCAGACTATGAGGAGGGTAATGACATGTGGGAGGTGTGGAAGGGTGTTAGGATTGGAGGTTCTGCGTGTGAGAAGTCATGTGACAGGATGTCAGCATGGCGGATGGGAGTTCTCAATTGCAGTAGTGCTCAGGTAGGATAGTGGAAGCTGGGGGGGGAGGGGGGGGGGGGGGGGGGGGAGAGAAAGGGGTGTACGGAGGTCAAGGGATCAGAAAATAAAAGCCTAGCAAGTAGAAGCACTAAGTAGGTGATCCTAGACTGGGAACGGTGTAAGAGGGTAGCAGAGCTACTGCTGAGAAAGGCACAATAAAAGAGTTCTGCCAGGAGCAGGTCAGCAGATTTGATGCTTGGGGCAAAGGGAATTAGGAAAGGGAGAGAAAGGAAGTCACAGGTGCTTAGAGTTTGTTTGGGTGGATGGGGCGGTGGAGAGAGGAGGACAAGACAGGGGGAGGAAAGAGAAAAATAGAAAGCCAAGAATACTTCCCCAGATGTTCAAGGCAAAAGTCTTCCCCAGCAGTGAGCTGGAGAGCCTACAATTCAAAAAGACTGAATTGTGCTAGCTGGAAGAGAACACTACATTTCTTACAAGGGCTGGTAGTAAACAGAGCTGGGGAGCACTCAAATTAGAAAGTGTAGTGATATAGTTTAGACAGACAGGAATGATGCAAATAGCATGACAGGAAGCATATGCATACACGCCACTCATTTGTAAATGTGGAAGACAACTACATTTTGTAGAAGATAGAAGTTTTCACAAAAACAAAACTGCACCATTTGAAGGCAGTGAAGAAAATGCATTCACACCATTTAAACAAAAAGTTTATTAAGCATGTGATAGATTAAAATCCACTTAAAAAACACTAATTTATAGATACATTTATAAAAACTATATACATTCAAAGCTATCAGGAATCTACACATACCTGCTGCCTTGAATTTGGGGACAGCCAACAATTTTAACAGTTCTTCATAAACATCTGAAACAATGGAGGAAAATTAGATTTCAAAGTCTGTGGTCTCCATTTATTCAGTGTCCAAATCAACTAGAATTTTTTTGAAAAAGAGAATGGGGAGGAGGGAGTAAGAGGGGAAAAAAAATGTTTGCAAGTTTTCTACCCCCTTCATTTAGTCTAAGACAGCAAGAAACTGGAAACATTGGGCCAGTGGGTTGTTGACGCTCTGGTTTTTAATCCTAGGGTCATTGATCTTGGATTGCCTTATTTAACTGTGTTCAAGAAATCTTAAAAATCGCACAACGATTTTGAAGCAGGTTTTCTATCACATCTTTGAGTGTTACCAATGGTACAGCAGTGTTATTCTGAAGACCCAAGAGGAAGAAAAAAAAAACTAGATTGGCTAAAGTCAGATGTGCAATTTAAAGCCACAGAAAGGGGAGATTTTGTAATCTTGCATTACAAATTTCACCCACCCCTGCCCCATTAGCTAGCTAGCTTTGTACAAATTGAAAAATCTCAGGTAGTTTTCAAAGAATCTTTCTGAAATGTTTCTATACAGATACACAAGCTAATAAAGCCAAGAGGTTGGTGGGGCAGGGGGAAAAGGCTCAATGGTAAAAGGCTCAAATGGTTTCATATATACACACACAAAAGTTTACAATCTCCTTAAATTCCGCTTGCTTTGAGCACTTCCTGGCGGTCCATCTTTACTGCCCAAACGTTTGGCAGACCCGCTGCCACATTCCTTGGAACCGTGGAAAACACAAAAGCACTGCGTGCAGAAGTCAAACGCACAACCTTCTCGACTGCAGAGGCCTCGTTTCTTCATTGGATTGTACCTGGCAGGCGACTGGCACCGTGGGCATGGTTTTAGAGCCTCATCGTTAAACAATGTTTTGGCAACCTGGTGGTGAGAATATATATTTAAGACACTTAATTTTCTCCTTTTAACCCTCCTCCAAAGAGAACACCTTTTCTTGGGGCACAATTGCAGAGCAGAAGCTGTCTAGGATCACACCCTGAAGCACAAGCAAGCCCTGTGGCCATTACAGTCAAGCACAATACAGTCACTTCTAACAGGAGGTTAACAAGTGTAGTAGTTAGTAACAGATGCCATAGCAGATTTTTCTCCATAGCGCAGATACACAGCAATTGAAAAACTCCAAATACCAGGGATTGACCCTGAAACAGTCTTTCCCCATTTGGAGAAGAATTGCACGGCAGTGCACTGTATATCAAACCTATGTAATAGGCCTACACAGTGATTAGTAGTTTACAGGAAATAAACTGCTTGCATCACCAGCTATACAACTGGCACTTGGGTTTATTTTCGACAAACTACTGGCTCCTGACATCACAGGTGCTCCAAAGCAGTCCAGAGTCTCTGGAAGTACTCAAGTCTAAACTGAAATACACATGGTGTTACATTTCTACTTGCTTAGCAACTGACTTTTGTAGTGTTGTCTAGATGTTGACAGTTTACAGAAAGCTCCAAGAGGTTTCCCTTCTACTTACTTTTAAAAACTCCTCTCGTTTACTAGTTGACCTAGAAACATTGCTCCATCCACCAAGAGTGACTTCTTGCAGAGGGGAAGGAGTTGGGGTAAAGGCAACCCTCGCTTGTGCCTGAACAGATTTCAAAGCAGAACGACTTGGGAGATTACGTCTGGTTTCAGCATCTGCAGCCCAAGGAAAGCTATCCTGTTGAACAAAATTTATTCAATTTCGTATCCCAGGTCAATGGTGATAAAAATGTCAATTTCAAAACATGCAAGTTTTCTATTAGTTAAATCAAACCCTTCAGGAAATGTATAGATTTAGATTTTTGTTATTTCAACGTAGAAATTTCACACGGGATGGCTAGCTGATTCGGACAGCTGGTGTTGCAAGAGTGGGAAAATGCCAAGCTCCGACTTCTTGCACATCTCATCTCCAATTCTGACTAGGATGTTGAGAGCGATGCCAAGCAGACACCAAGTGCTTCAATTGCACACATTTCTTACTAATTAGCTCAAGAGCAGTTAAAGTCTAGAATGTCAAATACCTGCCCTTTCAGCTAGGGAAAAATGGCACCCAGTAACAGGGTAGCCTGGGAGGAGGGTGAAGAAGACAGGAGAGAAAAAGTTCAAATTCATATCTTAAATCTTATTCATTTAACTATTACATTTTATAAAAACAGTAAAACTGACCTGAATGCTTCAATAAGTCACCAATGCGAATTCCAACTAGGACTAATCACGAATGAGCAAGGTAGAGGAATGAAAAACCAAGGAATCCAATTTCCATTAAGTTCTAGAATGCATTTTACCCACCTGGTACAGACCAAGTCATCAGAAAGGATCAAAGCTCAGTTGACAGCATACAGACAGACATCATAGAATGATTCAGCACAGGAGGCCATTCGGCCCATCGTGTGTGCTGGCTCTTTGGTAGAGCTAATCAGACTCCCCTGCTCTTTCCTCATAGCGCTGTAATTTCCCCCCCCCCCCCCCTACTTCAAATATTTATCAAATTCGGTTTTGAATGTTACAACTGAATCTGCTTCCACCACCTCAGACAGAGCATTCCAGATCATAACTTTAAAAAAGTTTCATCAGGTCACCTCTGGTTCATTCGCCAATCAACTTATATCGGTGTCCTCTGGTTACTGACCCTTCTGCCACTGGAAACAGTTTCTCCTTATTTAATCTATCAAAACTCTTCAGGATTTTGAACACCTCTATCAAATCTCCTCTTACTCTTCTCCGCTCCAAGAACAAGCCCAACTTCTCCACATAACTAAACTCACCTCATCCCTGGAACCAAACTCACTCATCCCTGGAACCATTCTAGTAAATCTCTTCTGCACCCTCGCCAAGACCTTGACATCCTTCCTGAAGTGTGGTGCACAGAATTAGACAATACTTTAGCGGAGGCCTAACCAGTGTTTTATAAAGCTTTAGCAATAACGCTCTTGCTTTTCTACTCTATTTATATAACCAAGCATCCCAAATGCCTCAACAGCCTTCTCAACTTGTCCTGTTACCTTCAAAAGTTCTGTATACATACACCCAAGTCTTTGTTCTTGCATCCCCTTTAAAAATTGTACAATTTAGTTTATTCTTCATTCTTTCTACCAAAATGTATCACTTCACACTTGTCTATTACATTCCATCTGCAATGTGTCTTCCCATTTCACCAGTCTGTAAGTCCTCCTGAAGTCTGTTACTATCCTCATTGTTTACTACATTTCAGAGTTTATCATCATCTACAAACTTCAAAATTATGCCTTGTATACCCAGATTCAGGTCAATCTGTATATCTATACAAGAGCAGTGGTTCCAATACCAACCCTTGGGGGGGGGGGGGGGGGGGGGAGGGAGAGAAATACCACTGTATACTACCCTCCAGTCTGAAAAACAACTTTGCAGCACTACTCTGTCCCTTAGTCAATTTTGTATCCATGCTGCTACTGTCCCTTTTACCCCATAGACTTCAATTTTGCTAACAAGTCTATTCTGTGGTACTTTGTGAAACACCTTTTGAAAGTCCATATACACATCAACTGCACTACTCTCATCAACCCTCAGTTACTTCAGAGAACTATCAAGTTAGTCAAGCACGATTTGCCTTTAACAAATCTGTGCTGACTCAGTTATTAGCCCATACTTTACAAATGCCAATTAATTTTGTCCCGATTATCTAAAAGTTTCCCCACTAGACATTGGGCTTGTAGTTGCTGGGTTTAACTTTTTAAATAGAGGTGCAACATTTTCAATCCTCAAGTTCTCTGGCACCACCCTCGTATCCAAGGAGGATTTGAAGATTGTGGCCACAGCCTATGCAATTTCCATCCTTACTTCCTTCAGTAACTTGGGATGAGTCCGATCCGGACTTGGGACTTTTCTACTTTGAGGACTGCCAATCTTTTAAGTACCTCCTCTTATTTTTAATCCTATCCAATATCACTACTGTATATATACTATGTATTAGATTCCCTCACTGTACCTCTACCTGACGAAGGGGCAGCAGCTCCGAAAGCTCGTAATTTTAAATAAAACTGTTGGACTATAACCTGGTGTTGTGCGACTTCTCATTTTTGTCCACCCCAGTCCAACACCGGCATCTCCACATCATGACTACTGTCTCATCCTTTACTGCTACATTGCATCTGTCTTCACTAAAGGAGGATGCTGCCAAAGTACTCATTTTAGTACTTCAACTATGCCCTCCACCTCCACAAGATCTCCCAATTAGCCCTGCCCTTTTACAATTTCTGTTCATAAAAGACTTCTTGGTTCCCTTTTATGCAAGCTGCCAACCTATTCTCATACTCTTTGCCCTCTTATTCCCTTCAAGATCTTCTCTGTACTTTCTATAATCAGCTTGGTTCTCTACTGTATTATAAACCGTACAATTATCAAAGCCTCCTTTTTACCTCTATTTTTAGTCATCCAGGTCCTCCTTTTTTCTGTCTCATTTTAACCTCCAATTAATCATCCAGGGAGCTCTAGCTTTGGATGTCCTTCCTTTCCCCCTAACCCAAGGAAGTTCTAGCTTTGGATGTCCTTCCTCTTCCTCCTTCCTCATGAGAATGTGTCCACTCTGTACCCAAACCACCTCTTTGAAGGCCTCCCAAGGATAAAGAGAGCATTCTCAATTTTGCAAACTCTGCAGGTTTAGATTAAATAATTCTACAATTGTTGAGACCAGGAACTAATTGTTGTCTTGGAAAGTCAGCCAGTGACTAGAATTTGCCAATCTGAATCATTTATGGCAAGTTTTTATTTTTAAATATGCATTTGGCTTTCAAATGCAAAATCTAATCAAAATAAAGATACTGTTCAATCAGATTTAAATATACAAATATAGTCTGCACACTTTCATCTTGTGTTCACAGCAAAAAAAGGCCGTTTCCATAAACAGACCAATTCTCATGCGCTTATACCTGCTGTGTTCGAGATAACGTGCCCAGGATTAACAATTACTCAGAATCGGTCAATCAAGATCGCATGGGGTGCCTACCATCTTCTGTCTTCTCCAAAAGGCAAAATATACAACACTATCAAATCAAGGGCTAAAACATAGATTTACAAAAAAAAGGCAAGACATGGCAGGTTAATTAAAGCACAATATTAAAAAATGTCAAAATACCCCTTTTAGAACACAATTCACAGTTTAAAAATAAAAAAGATAGGACTCTTGGATGAAATGGTCTTTCATAAGCCTTCATGATATAAAGTGGTTTGTAGAATAATGGACATCAGATCACTAGATAGAACTAAAAAGTCACTAGTATATATTTCAGACCAAAGGGGCTGGAGACAGATTGGTCATCCAAGACCAGTGACATAATTGTGCATATTATTTCACAGAATAACTGATGAGCAGGTTGCCCATTTATCCTGGGCCTATGAATACTTTGAGCAAGGACAATTTAATTAGCATCCAAGCCAAAGCCTCTGTATCTTGATTCAATGTCCAGATAAAACTAACCGAGACCCAAAGTCAAATTAATTTCCAGGCATCCATTTTGAAATTTGGCACAGTAGGACAGGTTCCATCTTAATTTAGTTGCTCGAAACTTAGTATGTTGGAGAGAGGGAGAGCTATGATGACTTGAGAAAGTTAGTGAGGCTTTAAAGTGGTCAAATCCAAATTACTGCTTTCCTTGGATAAATTAATACGCTCACTTAGTAGAAAATTACAAAAGGAAAGCAAAAGTAGTGCTCTGTAGTCAAAAATTGGGGGGTGGGGCAGGGGAGGGAAAAAAAAAGGTAGATCCATTGATCTGGGCGCCAGCAGGTTGAAACAGCCGATGAGATCCAACCCCTCAATCCACTTCAACAAGAGTTTAGAAACCAGAGAGGAAAAAAAAAAAAGAGATTCCCTCCTCTTACCATACCCCTCCCTGTGGGCAAGTCGTTCATCTTCCCAACCAATTGTTGCTACTTCAACTTTCTAATCTTGATCTCTAGAACTTTATGGGTCGGATTTTGCAGTAGGAATAACGGGCAGGGCTCAGTGCTCACCGTTATTATGGAGTAAACTGGACAGCAACTTCCAGAGTGTACACATGCGCAGTTAAACGCAGAAATCAGGAAGTTGTTGTCCAATTTGCCCTGTTCCTGCACAAGTTTCGCTACATCAGTATCTTGCAGAGAGATTTAGCATTAAAACACATGAAGGGTGTGAAGTTGCTGTACTTACCCGCTAGACATGCCAGATAAAAAAAAGTTAGGGGTTGTCCACTAAAGTGTAAATGAAATTTTAACGGCGTGATAATTGTTCATTACTGCCAAACAACCTCTCTAGTACTGAAAATTTACTTTTACAAGTATGGAGTCTCATTCCTTCTGATTTTAATTATTGTTGTAGATTTTAAATTAAAATTTTACCATTTCTCAGTCTTTTATCTCTCAATCTCATCTTTCTTTCCCTCTTGTTTTCTGTACATGATTTTACATTGAATTAAATATTCTAACTTATGCATGCCTCAGCAAGGATTCTTCAATTGGATTGGTTGAAGACACATGCTATTGCCTGCCTTGTTCACACATGCCACAGATCCCCTGTAGAGGGAGACATGCTGTTCTGGACTCCCGATGACTGCAAGTTGCCGCTCAAAAGCCAATTAAATGTCTTTGGCAGCTGCAAGCGTAATGAACGGTGAGCACAGTTTGTTTGCTGCTGACTGCAAAATCCAGGCCATTAATCTTTTGGTTAAGCACAGTCCATCAACGGTTGACTTTTCCTTGTCCGAAATCATTATTCTGGTCAAATTTCACATTTAGTAACGACTCAGTTTCCTCTCTCCTACTGATCAACTCAGTAATAGAGCCCTATACTATTCTGAATAGCCTTGAAACAACTCAAGTTACACACATCTTGGATTAAATTAATTCATACTTGCCTACTGCAGAATACCTATTAAAAAAAACCAAAATTCCCTAAACAGGTCCCAGCTCATTTGGTAATGCAAAGCTAACCCCCACTTGTTTTCCCCATTACAAACCATCTCCACCAATAATTGTTACTTCCAGACTCATCTATTCTAATGCTATGATGGCCAGCTTCCAGAGAATGCTCATCTAACATTCAGCTGCCCAAATCCAAACCTGCACCAAGTCCCACTTTGGGAGACTGGTCCTGCAATTTACAATTCTCGTTCAAAATAAAAACGCTTATGACGTCACCACTCCTCCATCCCTACAACTCAGATCTCTGCATTTCTCTAACTCTGGTCTCTTGTGCATTCTCTCACTCCCTTCATCCCACCATTGGCTCCAAGTTGTGGAATTCCCTCTTTAAACCGCTCTGCCCCTCCTTTCTCCTTTAAGACCCTTGTTAAAACCTCTATCATGGCATTAGAGTTTCCTCTCAAAATTATTCTGCGTTGTATTCAGACACCTCCTTTGGCACTCTCCACCCACCATATCAACGCAAGGGTTCCCTATGGTGCTGTCCTCTACTCTACTTCATGTGAAGGACCTCCACCCATGATCCAAGCTCACGTACTCTTGATTAATGTGGAATTAATGTGTCAGATTGGTTCAGAAACCACACGACTTCACAGCCTCCCATCAGCTCAGTGAAACAGCCGATTACCTCGTTATACTGAATTTCAGTGGAACAATTAAGATTTTCAACATCAGAGACTTTTCAACTCCAGAGACTGTTCATTCATGTCTCCTGCAAGTCTAACCAGCAGCTTTCAACTGACTGATGAGGTAGTCAGGCCGAGAATGTTATCCTTAAGCAACGTGAATTCAAATCTCATTTCTAAAGCTATCTGCAAGAAGCTTGGTTTCATCTTTCTTGCCAAGCACTTTTCACACCTATCCAAGATGTGAATGCTGCTTCCATTTGGGAATGGTGAAGAGGGTGTGTAAAAGAATTATATAAAAAAAGCTCAGACACCTCTCTTACACTCAACAGGGTGCAAGGAAATGCTGGTAGTTGGTGGATAAATGACCCCATTTTGATGTACAGTTCTTTTTTCCCCCTGCCCCACCTGTATCCTAGCATTTTTATGGTACAGATTTCTGGTATATAAACAATTCCAAGTCAGAAGGATGATGCCCTACCACTAGAGGCAAAAGATCTTGGTTTACCAGGTCCACAAAGGCAGAGTCCTTAAAATTGGTCAGAAGATTTAGTATTTGATGAGCTGTATGCCACTGTTTAAAACATCACTAGACTGAGCGGAGATAAGGTTAAGATATACTTAAGTGCCGTGTAAAGTTTGCCTAATCTCACCATAATATTGTCAAGATTACCAGCTCAGCATCCAGAGGGTAAGGCTGTCAAATTCTGGACACCACCATATAACTCAGCTTTTGTTCAAGACAACAAGCTTAACAAAATTTACTGAAAATTGGATCCTCAATAGAAATTACCAGAGTTTCAAAAAAAAAAGGAAAGCCACATTTACAGCATGTAGGTCATCTGCTATTAAACTGAAGCACAAACAGATTATTTTTCCTCCAAGCTAGCTTTATAAAGTGAGGGCCCAAAAAAAGTGAAAACATACCACTCTGAGGATTCGAATTTCATCCAGGTACTGCTTCCTCTTGAGACATGTCGTCTGATCTTGCTTGACAATTTTCTTCCAGACTTTGCTCACCTTCCTTATTCTGACACGAATACAAGCATTTCATTTGCAAAACAAAAAAAGGGAAAACCTAAATACACGTCAGGTTTAGCTCACACTGCACATCCCACAGCATAGTCAGATGACATTTAAAGCCAGGAGCCAAAGTCCAGCACTTAGACAAGAGGAAGTCAAGATAGCAGTCATACATTTCCATACACATTCCATCAGTCTGGATGCACAAATTCTGGACACCATATCAAAGTACTTTTTAAATATGATGAGGGTTTCTGCCTCTACCACCTTTTCAGGCAGTGAGTTCCAGACCCCCACCACCCTCTGGGTGAAAAAAGTTCTCAACTCCTGGTATACAAGAGCCATGTACATCCGTTTGCACAGAGCAGGATTAAACAGAGTGGACTTGAACAGAGTGTTTTATTTAGGAATTTGGAGAAGAGGGGGAAGGAGTTGCTGCTTTTTACCTACACTACTTGTAGTGCTTTGTGTTATAGGTAGACACTTAATTTCAGTATCCTTAACTTAAGCTAGATCAAGTAAGTAGTCAAGAAACTACACTGTAAACCAAGTTATTTAATTAAATTTGTATTTAGGTAAAACAAGGTCATATAGGGATGGCAGTGCAGGTGGTGTGCCACAATTGCTGCTTGTGTAGAGCATGGTGATCCCCGACAACCACGTTTGCAGTAAGTGCCTGCATCTTGAGGAACTTCAGCTCAATTTGTGAGCTGGAGTCTGAGGTGCAGACATTGTGGGGCATCAGGGATGGGGAGAGTTACCTGGAGACTTTGATCCAGGAGGCAGTCACACCCCCTTAGGTTAGGTATTGGTACAGGTCTGGTTAGCGGTCAGGGACAGGAGGGTGTGACTGCAACTCAGGCAGGTAAGGGGACCTCAGGTGCAGTGCTGGAGGAGCCTCAGCCTTTGTCCAACAGGTATGAGGTTCTTGCTGCCTGTGTATGAGAGGGAAAAGCCTGCAGGATGGATGAGCAAGCTAACCATGGTGCAGGAGGTCATTCAAGTTGGGGGGGGGGGGGGGGGGGGGGGCAAAGGTGAAAGGGAATGTAGTTGTGGTAGGGGACAGTATAGTCAGGGGGATAGATACTGTTCCCTGCAGCCACGACCGAGAGTTCCGAAGGTTGTGTTGCCTGCACGGTGCCAGGGTTAAAGACATCTCCTTGCGGCTGAACAACAACAACTTGGAGAGGGAGGGGGAGGATCCAGTTGCCGTGGTCCACATTAGGAACCAACGACATAGGTAGAACTAAGAATGAGGTTCTGCTGAGGGAGTTTGATCCCAAATTAAAAAGTAGAACCTCAAAAAAGGTAATAATCTCTGGATTGTTACCCAAGCCACATGCAAATTGGCATAGGGACAAACAGATTAGAGGTTTAAATGCGTGGCTCAAAGAGTGGTGTGGGAGGAAGTGGTTCATTCATGGGGTACTGGCACCAGTACTGGGGAAAGAGGGAGCTGTTCCGTTGGGACGGGCTCCACTTAAACCGGGCTGAGACCAGTGTCCTGGCGAACAGAATAACTAGGGTAGTAGACAGGGCTTTAAACTAACGAAGGGGGGTGGGAGGATTCAGGAAAGAGTAAATTTAAAAGCAGCGATAGAAATGTCAAGGCTCTAGAGCAGAGTAGAGTTTTGGGTAAAAATAAGCAGAGTGGGTCAGGAAGGGACAGAGAGAGTAACAAAGGTAATAAGGCATCAGTGATTAAGGTGATATCAGGGAAAAATAGACATAAGTCAAAGCTAAAAGCACTATATCTGAATGTGCGAAGCATTCGCAACAAAATAGATGCATTAATAGCGCAGATAGAAATTAACAGGCTTGATCTAATAGCCATAAAAGACGTGGTTGCAAAGTAGCCAAGGTTGGGAAGTAAATATTCCAGGATACTTAACTTTTAGAAGAGTTAGGCAAAATGGAAAAGGAGGAGGGGTAGCCCTGATAATAAAGGATGAGATAAAGACAGTAGAGAGAAAGGATCTTAGCTCCGAAAATTGTTTGGGTGCAGCTAAGAAACAACAAGGGGCAGAAAACATTGGTGGGAGGTGTTTATAGGCCCCCAAATAGTAGCTGTAATATAGGGCAGAGTATAAATCAGGAAATTAGAGGCACATGTAATAAGGGTAATACAGTAATCATGGGGGACTTTAATCTACATATAGACTGGGCAAACTAAATTTGTGGAGGACAAATTCATAGAATGTATGCAAGATAGTTTTCTAGATCAGTATGTTGAGGAACCAACTAGGGGACAGGCTATTTTAGATCTAGTATTGTGCAATGAAAAAGGGGCCTTTAGCGAAGAGTGACCAAGAGATTTAGTTAAATCCGAAACTATGGTCTTACATCTGAACAAAGCAAACTACGTAGGTATGAGGGGAGAGTTGGCTAAGGTAGATTGGGAAACTACATTAAAAAGGTATGATGGTAGACAAGCAATGGCTAGCATTTAAAGAATCAAGACATAATTAACAAATATACATTCCTTTCAGGCACAGAAACCCCACCAGGAAAAGTGGTCCAACCATAGCTAACGAGAAGTTACAGATAGTATTAAATCAAAGGAAGAGGCTTATAATGTTGCCAAATAGCAAGCCTGAGGATTGGGAGGATTTTAGAATTCAGCAAAGGAGGATCAAGAAATTGATAAAGAAAGGGAAAAATAAAATGAGTAAACTAGCAAGAGACATAAAAACAGACTGTAAAAGCTTCTATAGGTATGTAAAAGGGAAAAAGATTAGCAAAAGTAAATGTGGGTCCCTTACAGGCTGAGACAGGAGAAATTATAATGGGGAATAAGGAAATGGCAGAGAAATTAAACAAACACGGTGTCTGTCTTCACGGAAGACGCAAAAGAATTCCCAGAAAGTGGAGAACCAAGGGTCTAGCGAGAATAAGGAATGGAAAGAAATTAGTATTAGCAAAAAAAAAAAAAGTACTGGAGAAATTAATGGGACTGAAAGCCGATAAATCCCCTGGAGCTGATGGCCTAGATCCTAAGGTTTTGAAAGGTGGCTATAGAGATAGTGGATGCATTGATTGTCATTTTCCAAAATTTCTGATTCTAGAACGTTTCCCACAGATTGGAAGGTAGCAAATGTAACCCCACTATTTAAGAAAAGGAGGGAAGAGAGAAAATGGGGAACTACAGACCAGTTAGCCTGACATCAGTAGTAGGGAAAATGCTAGAATCGATTAAGAATGTGGTAACAGGGCACTTAGAAAATAATAGGATTGGGTAGAGTCAACAAGGATTTATGAAATGGAAATCGTGTTTGATAAATTTAATGGCCCGAAAATTAGACCTAATGCGGGAGAGTACGCACTGTGTACTCTCGTGTATTAGGTCCCGAAGTGCCGGTTTCCTGCATGCACGGGAAACCGGCACTTTGGGTATTGCGAAGGGGGCGGTTCCCAAGTGAACCGCGTGCGCGCTACATGTTGTGCGCACGCAGCGCACTAGTTTTTTTTTCAGGTTTGAACGCGCAGGTAAGTGTTGAAGATTTTACACATAAAGAAAGCAGGCGTAAGACCCCCTTTTAACAAGTAGTTAATTAAGTATTATTTTAAATTTTTTTCAACAGGTTTATCTTTTTTAGAGACTTTAAAGAAAGGTAAGTTTATTTTTATAACTTTTAAAAAGAATTTAAATTTTTTAAAAATTTTAATTTTTGTTTAAAGTGGTTAATTTATTTAACTATAGTTATTTTATTAATGCGATGGCTTTTTTTTAAAATTTAATTGAGGTTTAGCTGTTCTTTTGGGGGCTTGTTGTATTCATAGTTTTGACAGCACTTGCTGTCAAAACGATAAATGAAAGATGGTGTGCTGCCATTGGCTCTAACTGGCCCACGTGATCCCAGAGGTCGCATCGAATTAACTGCGCCTCTGGGACACGCACACACTGCGCGCCGGCACCAGGGAGAGGCCCAGGAATTGAAGTTCGTGTGGGCCAAAACCATAAAGGTAGGCGCAGAGTGCGATATCGCGGGGGATCCTTACCCCCGCGGCAACCATCGAACTCCAATTTCTGGGCCATTAGAGTTTTTTGAGGATGTAACTAGCAGAATAGATAAGGGGGAACCAGTGGATATGGTGCATTTGGATTTTCAGAAGGCATTAGATAAGGTGCCACCCAAGAGGTTATTAAACAAAATTAGGGCTCAAGGGATTGGGGGGAAATATACTAGCATGGACTGAGGATTGGTTAACAGACAGAAAACAGGAGTAGGAATAAACGGGTCATTTTCAGGTTGGCAGGCTGTAACTAGTGAGGTATCGCAAGGATCAGTGCTCGGGCCTCAGCTATTCACAATCTAGATCAATGATTTGGATGAGGGGACCAAATGTAATATATCCAAGTTTGCTGATGATACAAAGCTGGGTGGGAATGAAAGTTGAGGAGAATGCAAGGAGGCTTCAAGGGGATATAGACAGGCTACGTGAGTGGGTAAGAACATGGCAAATGGAATATAATGTGGAGAAATGTGAAGTTATCCACTTTGGTAGGAAAAATAGAAAAGCAGAGTATTTTTTAAAATGGTGAGAGATTGGGAAATGTTGGTGTTGAGAGGGATTTGGGTGTCCTTGTACACAAATCACTGAAAATTAACATGCAGGTACAGCAAGCAATTAGGAAAGCAAATGGTATGTTGGCCTTTATTACAAGAGGATTTGAGTATAAGAGTGAAGACATCTTACTGCAATTATATAGGGCCCTGGTGAGACCACACCTGGAGTATTGTGTACAGTTTTGGTCTACTTACCCAAGGAAGGGTATACTCGTCATAGAGGGAGTGCAACGAAGGTTCACCAGACTGATTCCTGGGATGGAGGGATTGTCCTATAAGGAGAGATTGAGTAGACTAGGCCTATATTCTCTGGAGTTTAGAAGAATGAGATGTGATCTCATTGAAACATACAAAATTCTTACAGGGCTTGACAGGGTAGATGCAGTGAGGAGGTTTCCCCTGGCTGGGAGTCTTGAACCAGGGGTCACCGTCTCAGAATAAGGGGTCGGCCATTTAGGACTGAGATGAGGAGAAATTTCTTCACGGAGGATGGTGAATCTTTGGAATTCTCTACCCCAGAGGGCTGTGGAGAAGGCTCAGTCGTTGAGTATATTCAAGACAGAGATCGATAGATTTTTGAATATTAAGGGAACCAAAGGATGTGGGGATAGTGCAGGAAAGTAGAGATGAGGTAGAAGATCAGCCATGAAACAATGTGTCGAATTAAAACCTTTAAAATGGAAGATGTACTAAAGATAGTGTAGATGGTGAGGTTACTGAAAATGAAAGGTACAAGAGACCCATTATTCCAAGGTTACGATAATTTGCAGAAAGTTTAGTGTACATCCAACTAAAATGCACTGTGTATTTTTTTGGGCAGGAGTGGGAAGCAGAGGAATCTAGCACATCTGGCTAGTAATATAAAGAATTGGAGAAGCCTTTGTTTGCATATTACCAATCTTACCTGCAGATATCTTCTACAGTTAAGTGGCACAAAATGAGAGAGAGAATATGTGTCAAATTTCTGTTAAACAGTTCTTTCAGAATATCCACTTTTTCTAAACCCATTTTTCTGCCAATGAGTCTAATTAGTGAGGGCATAGATTCAGCCAATGCCTTTTCCTCAGAAAGACTCAGATCCTGCACAGTGGTATCTCCTGGCCTTTTCCTTTTCCTCATGCACATTTCCTGCACCAACTGTAAAGCAGGGGTGCGAGACAAATCCTCAAACTTTAGTAGAGATTCCTCACAGGTTTTGTCCTCAAAGACCAACTCATCCTCTTTAATGGGAGATCCTAGGTTGTAATCTGATCCCATTAGAAGAGCTCCTCTGTTTTCATCTTCTGCCTCAGACTGGGAACCTCGCTCGTTGAGAGTGGATAACCGCTTGGTTCTTTCCAAATTTCTTTGAGACTTTTTACAATTTAGCATCTTGGGGGTTTTTTTCTGGTTTGGCACCAATTCCTGGAAGGAACATTCATTGTTTGAAAAGGAATCAGATTTTTCCAAACCAACTGAATTATAGCCACTGTCCTCAGTTGTTGAGGTATCCAGTTTGCCATGTGAAGGGGTCCTGGATGATGACCTACTCTCAGACAAGTTTACATTGAAGTTCACTGCAAAGCTGCTCACTGGTGTAAGAAACTGGTCGCCTCCAGGTACTTTAGGCTTTCCATGGCTAGATGGTGTTTCAAAGGACTCTGCCGAAGTGCATTCATCATAGTCTTCAGAGCAAGAGAAACCACTCAAGTCAAGCTTACTGTATATAGTGGATTGATCAAGGGTTACACATTCAGCAGGTATTAGCTGATTCTTATCCTTTAAGTCATCTATTGTGGAGGTTCGCTGCTGTGCAAACAAATACCTTTTAGTTCTACATGAAGTGCCACTTTCCTCACTGTTTAAAGTGCTGGTTGCCAAAGGTTCAAAGTTCAAGTCTCCAGGAGAGTCCAGTGAGCTATCTGAACAGAAAGAGTCCTTATAACATATTCTGGTACAAGACCATTCTACCGTACCAGCTTCAGTAGATTGAAGAAGAGTTCTGCACAATTCTACACTTCCACTTGAGGCTAGGTGTGACTCAAGAAGTCGCCGCCGTAATGTGATGGTCTTGCCAGTTACCCGAGGTGTTTCAAACTGAATTGGTGAAATGGAGTTGGTCCTTTTCCCATCAAACTTACTTTCAACTGAAAAGGATGATGGTTGACCAATGCGGAACTGTCTTTCTTTGCACACTACAGGAGACATTTTAACAGTAAGTGAATCAAGCTCTCCAATAGTGCCACTGGAATAATTAGCTGAATGAGTTGTGCTTTCTGCTTCATTATATCCACTGTCCTGTCTTAATGACTTATGCCCAAAGGATTTAAAGCTTTCTTCAGGATTGGCCCCTTGTTGCTCAGTGGCAGTTGACAGTTCACAAGAATGCCTCAGTAAACTCAACATCTTGACACAAAGGACAACACAACTAAGTCTTCCAGTCCTAGAACAGAAACACAAATGGCTACATTATATTTAAAATGAAGAATCAAAGATCATTTGAATTTCTGAGTCAAGTCAGAAATTCATTTATAATTCTTGAATTTTCCCAAGTTTTAGAACATCACTGGTCTACAGTAAATGTAGAAATTTAGATTGTCAGCCAGAAATATGGTCATCCTATTCTTTGTATTTGGCAGTGGCATTTTTCTAAAACTTTGCTCCTAGCCATTCCCTCACATCTGACTGTATGGCTTGGAGAAGCATGTTTATTTTTTTTAAATTGCATTTATATTTTTCAATCAATCAGTTAATTGGCATCTCATATGGTATCTTTATCAAACAGTCTGGAATGGGACCTTATTCAGTTCAAGATTACCAGACAAGCTACTAAATTTTAGAGGCAGAGGTAACTGCAGAGGACTTCAGACTCTCCCTCTTTCCCCCACACACCCTTTTTCCTCCTCTACTCCATCAGTAAGTTTGCAAACTAGTTTATAACATTTTACATAAATCCATTATTAAAAAGGAAAAGCATCTAAATTAACAAAAACTCTCCTCTATGTAAAAGATGAATGAGGGAAGAAAATTTGATTCTTACATAAGTCACATCTATAGTACACCACACATTAAAAAACTTCTAAATCCCCATTGTAGTTTTGGACTTGAGGCATGTGGCATAGATCAGTTCCATACTTTGGAACCAATGCGGTGATTGAAGAGAGAAAGGAACACTGCTGGAAACAGCCAAAAAGGACATGGATGAACTACATGGAGAAAACTGAAAGGAAAAAAAGTATTCCTTTTAATTCTGCACAAGGAGCTGACTCAATATGTTCATTCTCCCACCATACTTTAATTGAATGCAAAAGTAAGCATCTTATTAAAAAAGAGTTTAAAAATATTCATCCCTCCTTTTGGTGGCAATATCATAATGAAGGGAGAACCTGCCTCTTAAACTACCTCGAGAGCGCTGTAATTTGTACCTTTGAATCCCAAGCCCAAGTTGACCATTTGGGAATCAAGGTCTGAACCTACACCAATGGGTTTTGTGATTTTAACAATCAAGGGAAGTCCTACCAGATATCAATGCACATCTTCTGTTGCAATTACTTCATGAGCACATTTTCACAAATACAAAAGTCAGTATACATTTCACCCCTCCCCTACTGTAACACCGTCCTTTTAGGGAAATTAAAACTCAGTTGTTTGGTCAAGATTATGTATTACACGTGGCAAGATTAGGAAAAGGAGATGGCATGCACTTTCTACATACACGCAAAAATAAGGATAGATATCAATATATATAACAAACACACACACACAGGACAAATACTTTCCAGCAGGACCCACCATGTCCCAAGACTCTTCTGCTCCTCACCTAGGGTAATAAGATGTACTGTACCAATAGTCAGAGATCAGTTAACATCACAACCCTTAGATCCTCGTCTACATGGACACTGGCAGGACACTAGTGCATTTACTCACTATTAAACAATCAGAATTGTTGAGGGGGGGGAAGAAAGAGAAGGAAAGAGTGTAATAGTATATCCCAACACATCTAAAGATCTAAAAGAGGAAAAAACACATGGTCGTTTAAACTGTTCCCTAAAAAGTTTAAGCGTTCCTTACAGATTTCCTGTGAAATGCAGCAAGTACAGAATACTCCCCATACCAACACCAGTTCGTTTTCCCCACAGGAGTGCAATACTCCTTTACTCAGGATAGAACGGCACCCAGCCACCTCCTACGAAGACAAGCAAAAAAGGTGAAATAAAATACCATGGCACACACACAACATGGGAATTGAATTTTAAAGCTACTTTCTAATTCTATTAAAAGGGTCACCTTTCAGAATTGTACAGTCGCTCCATGTATTCCCTTCCGTGGAAAGCACACCGTGTGTACATACGCACAGTTGGCTGTGGCGGATGACAAACGCTGAGGATTAAATGAATTACACTGGGGTCCCGTGTAGTGCGCGGCCGAGGGAGCGCTGCTGGAAGAGATGCACTCGCTATAGCAACGTGTCGAGAGCGCGCTCTGCCCTTCAATCCCTGCCCATCGTCTTGGGAACCAGATGCTGCCTCCACGCGAAGCCCTCTTTGCAGGTTCCCTCGTTTGGATTTGAATTTTGCGCCACTACGATCCAAACCAGCCGTTTGCGTTTGCCCGCTAAACCAGCTTTAAATGACCGCCAAAAAGAGCCCAGACAGGGACAGACGCTCACAAACTACCTTCTCCGGGACAGACTGTAGCTTACAGAGAACCAGTTAGAATTTTAAAAAAGGGACTGGCCATGGCGGTCTGCTCTGCACACTTAATCTCCATGTACAGCTTTTTTTTTATCAGTGGCGATTGTACGAGGCGATTAATATCGTTGACGTCAGTTTCGCGCACACAAAGCCGAACAACCGCCTCCAAGTAAGCTACCTTGAAAGAGACTTCGCTTTTTACCTTAGAGACACCCTGGGAATTTTGACAGACTATAAAGACTAAATATAGGCCGGCAAAATTCGTATAATCCCCAAAATGCTGTATATTTATTACACAAGATTACATTTCATTTTTGAAGACTACTTTGCGATAGGAATTGTCACCCCAGTTGGTCACCGATGCGTTCGCTCTCCCTTATTACAATGTCAACAAGAAGCCAAGTTGTTTTGGTCTGTTGGGGCGTTCTTTTTGCAGTGTTAGTCCAGTGGTAGCCAGCGCACCTGAAAAACACTGGTTTTGCAGCATTACTATGTGCTGCTGACTTAAATTAAAATGCCCAGGCAATTATCATCTTGTGTTTCGAATCACTAGAAGAGCCGGCAAGAGTCAGTGTTTCGCAGAGCTCCATCTCCCCGCACCCCCCAAACTTGAGTGATGTGAACTAGTGAGAATACAAGATACTAAAAGGCAGAAAAGGCAATTTCCTCCCACAAGCCCAGATCTTTAATCGGGGATGTCAACCCTACCTATTCACCATATTCCCAAATCCTCTGTTGCCAGAAGCACATCTAGTTGTCTGGAACAACAACAGAAAACGCTGGAAAAACTCAGCAGGCCAGGCAGCATCCGTGGAGAGAGAAAGAGAGTTAACGTTTCTGTTGTCTGGAACCCATTTATCCTATTCGCTTGATGATTTTTTTTGGTAATTTATTCTATATTTTGATTACTCTGTGAAATAGTTCAGTCTCCGAGAGCTTGGGGAGGAAAGAGCTGGGTGAAAACCCGACCGAGTTGGCCACCCTGCAGCCAGTGGGAGAGAACTCAGGAGGATAGCAAGTGGGTGGCCATCCGACTGGGTAGGAAGAGGCAGGCAGTGCAGTTTCCTCCGGGAGTGTGGTGCTCACACCGGTTTTCAGTACTGAATACCGGAGAGGGTGAGAACATCCATGGTACCGTGGGGCAAATGACTGCAAGAGTGGGGGGGGGGGGGGGGGGCAGCAAAGTGTTAAAATGCAGTGGTCATGGGGGATTAGATAGTCAGGATAGACAGACGTTGCTACAACTGCCACGAGTCCCACCTGCTGTGCTGCCTCCCTGGTGCCAGGGTAGAGGACATCACTAAACTAGTGCAGAACATTCTGCGGGGGAGGGAAAAAAAGGAGACAGCCACAAGTGGTGGTTCATGTCGGAACCAATGACATAGTAACAGAAACAGTCGAGGTCCCACAGAATAGGTTTCAGGAGCTAGGGAGGAAGTTAAAGAGCAGGACCTCAAAGGGTAGTAATCTCTAGATTACCGTGCTAGTGAGTATAGAAACAGCAAGATAAAGCAGGTCCACGTGTGGCTGTAGAAATGGGGCAGGAGGGAGGGTTTCAGATTCCTGGGGCATTGGGACAAGTGGATGGATTGCACCTCAACAAGGCTGGGACCAATGTCCTTGCGGGGAGGTTAACTTGTGGTTTTTTTTTTGGGTGGGTGGAGAAAGAGAGAAAAATGTTTAAAATAATTTGGCTGGCACCAGGATGAAGCACTTCTCTGCTCCTTTCTAATGCTGAGAGGACTGGGAGAGACAAACAGCATTAGAATAAAGAGTAGTTCAGAAATAGGAGGGATCAGATGGTAGAAATGCAAAACAGACAAAGGCAGGTTTGGAGTGTAATTCATAAATGCATGGAGTGTTAGAAATAAAGGTTGGTAAGCTGCAGGCACAAGAAGCCACATGGAATGATGATAGTGGCAATAGAAAAAAATGGGCGCAGGAGTAGGCCCTTCGAGCCTGCGCCGCCATTCAATATCATGGCTGATCCTCTATCTCAATACCATATTCCCGCTCTCTCCCTATACCCCTTGATGCCTTTTGTGTCTAGAAATCTATCTATCTCCTTCTTAAATATATTCAGTGACTTGGCCTCCACAGCCTTCTGTGGTAGAGAATTCCACAGGTTCACCACCCTCTGAGTGAAGAAATTTCTCCTCATCTCAGTCCTAAATGTCCTACCCCGTATCCTGAGACTGTGACCCCTCGTTCTAGACCACCCCCCCCAGCCAGGCGAAACATCCTCCCTGCATCCAGTCGGTCTAGCCCTGTCAGAGTTTTATATGTTTCAATGAGATCCCCTCTCATTCTTCTAAATTCTAGTGAATACAGGCCTAGTCGACCCGATCTCTCCTCATAAGACAGTCCTGCCATCCCAGGAATCAGTCTGGTGAACCTTCACTGCACTCCCTCTATGGCAAATATATCCTCTTAGGTAAGGAGACCAAAACGGCACACAGTACTCCAGGTGTGGTCTCACCAAGGCTCTGTATAACTGTAGTAAGACATCCTTGCTCCTGTACTCAAATCCTCTTGCAATGAGGGCCAACATGCCATTTGCCTTCCTAACTGCTTGCTACACCTGCATGTTTGCTTTCAGTGACTGATGTACAAGGACACCCAGGTCCTTTTGTACATCAACATTTCCCAATCTATCACCATTTAAATAATTGCCTTTCTGTTTTTCCTACCGAAGTGGATAACGTCACATTTATCCACGTTATGCTGCATCTGCCATGTATTTGCCCACTCACTCTTGTCTGAATTGCCTTGAAGCCTCTTTGCATCCTCCTCACAACCCCACCTAGTTTTGTGTCGTCAGCAAACTTGGAAATATTACATTTGGTTCCCTCATCACAATATATATCAATGATTTGGAATAGCTGGGGCCCAAGCACTGATCCAGCGGTACCCCACTAGTCACCACCTGCCACCCTGAAAAAGACCCATTTATTCCTACTCTCTGTTTCCTGTCTGTTAACCAATTTTCAATCCATGCCAGTATATTACCCCCAATCCCATGTGCTTTAATTTTGCACAGTAACTTCTTATGTGGGACTTTATCAAAGGCCTTCTGAAAATCCAAATACACCACATCCACTGGTTCTCCCTTATCTATTCCACCAGTTACATCCTCAAAAACTCCAGTAGGTTTGTCAAACATGATTTCCCTTTCATAAATCCATGTTGACTTTGTCTAATCCCGTTGATATTTTCTAAGTGTCCTGTTCTCACATCCTTTATAATAGACTCTAGCATTTTCCCTACTACTGACGTTAGGCTAACCGGTCTGTAGTTCCCGGTTTTCTCTCTCCCTCCTTTTTTTAAATAAATAGTGGTGTTACATTTGCTACCCTTCAATCTGCAGGAACGGCTTTCATAATCTATAGAATTTTGGAAGATGACAACCAATGCATCCACTATTTCCATGGCTACCTCTTTTAGGACTCTGGGATGCAGATTATCAGGCCCTGGGGATTTATCAGCTTTCAGTCCCATTAATTTCTCCAGCACTATTTCTTTACTAATACTAATTTCCTTTAATGCCTCCTTCTCACTAGACCCTTGGTTCCCTAGCATTTCTGGGAAGTTATTTGTGTCCTCTTCCATGAAGACAGAACCAAAGTATTTGTTTAATTGCTATGCCATTTCCTTGTTCCCCATTATAAATTCTCCCGTTTGACTGTAAGGGACCTACATTTGTCTTCACTAATCTTTTTCTTTTTACATTCTTTTTACAATAACTGAGACCTGGCTCAAACAAGGGGAGGATTGGGAACTTAATATTGCTGTATTCAGGAAAGATAAGGATGGGGGGAAAAAAAAAAGAGTGGCAGTAGTGATCAAAGATACTGTTACAGCATTGGAAAGCAATGATGCACTTGAGGAATCAAAGATAGAATCTATTTGGCTAGAATTAAAGAGGAGCTATTAAACTGCTGGGTGTTACCACCAAATAGTGGTGAGGAGATAGAGGAGCAAATTTGCAGTAAAATTGCAGAAAGGTGCAAGAACTTTAGAGTAGTGATAATGGGGGACTTCAATTATCCTAAGAGAGACTGGGAAAATAGCAGTGTAAAAGAGCAGAGGGGCAGGAATTCCTGAAATGTGTACAGGAGAACTTTCTTGATCAGTAGGTTTCCAGCCCACCAAGGAAGGAAGCAGTGCTGGATCTAGTTTTGGGGAATGAAGTGGGGCAAGTGGAGCATGTTTTAGAGAGCATTTGGGGGCAGCGATCACAATATTATCAGGTTTAGTGTAGTTATGGAAAAGCACAAAGAACAATTAAATGTAAAAATACTCAACTGGAGGAGGGCTAATTTCAGTGAGTTGAAAAGGGATCTGGCCCAGGTGGATTGGAATCAAAGATTGGCAGGTACAACAGTAAATGAGCAATGGGAGGCCTTCAAAGAGGAGATAGCTCAGGTACAGACTAGACAGATATCCACAAGGGGAAGGAAGGGCATCCAAAGCTAGAGCTCCCTGGATGACTAAAATGAGGTTAAAATGAAACAGAAAGGAGGTTTTTGATAAATGTAGAGAACCAAGCTGAATACAGAAAGTAGAGGACTGTAACAGACAATAAGAGGGGCAAAGAGAGTGTATGAGAATAGATCAACAGGTAACACAAGAGAACACAAAAAGTCTTTTATAAACAAGTAGTCAAAGGAAGGGTGGGGCTGATTAGGGACCAAAAGGAGATCTTGGAAGCAGAGGGCACGCCTGAGGTACTAATGCAGACTTTGCATCTGTCTTCACTAAAAAGGATGCTGTCAATGTCAGTAATGGAGTATAGAAATTGAATAGGATAAAAATAGATAAAGAGGAGATAGTTAAAAGGTCAGGAGCACTCAAGTAGAAAAGTCACCCGGTCCAGAAGGGTTGCATCCTAGGTTGCTGAGGGAAGTAAGGGTTGAAATTGTGGAGGCCCTGGCTACAATCTTCCAATCCCCTTCGACATGGGGATGATGCCAGAAAACTGGAGCATTGCCAACATTACACACCTGCTCAAAAAAAGGGGATAAACCCAGCAACTACAGGCCAGTAAGGCTAATGTCGGTGGTGGGGGAAACTTTGAGAGCCAATAATCCAGGAAAAAGTGAATTGGCACTTGGAATAATATGAGTTAATAAGTGAAACTTAGCACATATTTGTTAAAGGCAAAGTGTTTGACTAACTTGATTGGAGTTCTATACTGAAGTAACAGAGGGTAGTGTGGTTGATGTGTACATGGCCTTTCAAAAAAGGGGTTTGACAAAGTACCACATAATAGACTTGCTAGCAAAATTAAAGCCCATGGGACTAAAGTGGCAGTGGCATGATAGAACGATTGCTCTTTGATATACATTAATGGGCTGCATTTGGGTATTACAGGGCATAATTGCAAAGTTCGCAAATGACAAAACACAGAATAGTAAACCATGAGGAGGATAGCAACAAGACTTCAGGAGGACATTGAAATGGGGAGACACATGGCAGATGACATTTAATACAGAAAAGTGTGAAGTGATGTATTTTGGTAGGAAGAATGAGAGGTGAGGCAATATAAACTTAAAAGTACAATTTTAAAAAGGGGATGCAGGAACACAAACTAGCAAAAAATATAATAACGGATTGTAAAAGCTTCTATAGGTATGTGAAAAGGAAAAGACTGGCAAAGGTAAATGTAGGTCCTTTACAGTCAGAGACAGGAGAATTTATAATGGGGAAATGAGGAAATGGCAGAGAAATTAAATAAATACTTGGTTTCTGTCTTCACGGAGGAAGACACAAAAAACCTCCCAGAAATACGAGAAAACCAAGGGTGTGGCGAGAATGAGGAACTTAAAGAAATTAGTAAAAAAAACAGTACTAGCAAAATTAATGGGACTAAAAGTCGATAAATTCCAAGGACCGGATGACCGTGATCCTCGGGTTTTGAAAGAGGTGGCCATTGGGATAGTGGGCACATTGGTTGTCATCTTCCAAAATTCTATAGATTCTGGAACAGTTCCTGCAGATTGGAGGATAGCAAATGTAACCCTGCTATTTAAGAAAGGAGGGAGAGAGAAAACAGGGAACTATAGACCTGTTAGCCTCATCAGTAGTTGGGAAAATGCTGGAATCTATTATAAAGGATGCAATAACTGGGCACTTAGAAACTAATAGCAAGATTGGGCAGAGTTGACATGGATTTATGAAAGGGAAATTCTGTTTAATAAACCTATTGGAGTTCTTTGAGGATGTAACTAGTGGAGTAGACAAAGGGGAACCGGTAGATGCGGTGTATCTGGATTGTCAGAAGGCCTTCGATAAGGTCCCACACAAGAGGTTGGTGAACAAAATTAGGGCACATGGAATTGGGGGTAATATACTAGCATGGATTGAGAATTGGTTAACAGACAGAAAACAAAGAGTAGGGATAAACGGGTCTTTTTCAGGATGGCAGGCTGTGACTAGTGGGGCCACCGCAAGGATCGGTGCTTGGGCCCCAGCTATTCACAATCTATATCAATGATTTGGATGAGGGGACTAAACATAACATTTCCAAATTTGCTGATGATACAAAGCTAGGTGGCAGTGTCAGTTGTGAAGAGGATGTGAAGAGGCTTCAAGGGGATCTCGACAGGCTCAGTGAGTGGGCGAGAACATGGCAGATGGAATATAATGTGGATAAATGTGAAGTTATCCACTTTGGTAGAAAAAACAGAAATGCAGAGTATTTCCTAAATGGTGAAAGATTGGGGAATGCAGATGCTCAAAGGGACCTGGGTGTCCTTGTACATGAGTCACTGAAAGTGAATGTGCAGGTGCAGCAAGCCATTAGGAAGGCAAATTGTATGCTGGCCTTCATTACAAGAGGATTTGAGTACAGGAGTAAAGAAGTCTTACTCCAATTATATGGGGCCTTGGTGAGACCACACCTGGAGTACTGGGTACAATTTTGGTCTCCTTACCCAAGGAAGGATATACTTGCCATAGAGGGAGTGCAACAAAGGTTCACGAGATTGATTCCTGGGATGGCGGGACTGTCGTATGAGAAGAGATTGAGTAAACTAGGCCTGTATTCTCTTGAATTCAGAAGAATGAGGGGATCTCATTGAAGCATACAAAATTATTATAGGGTTCGATAGGGTGGATGCTGGGAGAATGTTTCCCTTGGCTGGGGAGTCTAGAACCAGGGGCCACAGCCTCAGGATAAAGGGTAGGCCATTCAGGACTGAGATGAGAAGAAATTTATTCACACACAGGGTGGTGAATCTTTGGAATTCTCTACCCCAGAGCGCTGTGGAGGCTCAGTAAATGGGTATATTCAAAACAGAAGTCGATAGATTTCTGACTAGTAAAGGCATCAAGGGATATGGCGATAGGGCCGGTGAATGGAGTTGAGGCAGAAGTTCAGCCATGATCTCATTGAATGGCGGAGCAGGCTCAAAGGGCCGAATGGCCTACTCCTGCTTCTATTTCTTATGTTCTTAGAGACACCTCGGGATGTATGGACACAAATGATGGCAGGACAAGGTGAGAAGGCTGTTAAAGAGCCATATGGGATCCTTGGCTTTATAAGTAGAGGCAGAGTACTAAAGCAAGGAATTTATGCTAAATCTTTATAACACACTAGTTAGGCCTCAGCTGGAGTATGGTGTCCAATTCTAGGCACCATACTTTAGGAAGGATGTCAAAGCCTTGAAGAGGGTTCAGAGGAGATTTACTAGAATGGTACCAGGACTTCAGTTATGAGGAGAGACTGGGTTTGCTCTCCTTAGGAGCAGAGAAGGTTAAGGGGAGATTTGACAGGTATGTATGTATATTTCACCACTAGAACCACTTTTTAATGACTCAATCACATGATTACATTGAGACTTCAGGATTTCATATTTCTGGAATCATTCTCTGAAAACCAAATGGCTTCCTTTTTTGCTGTATCATTCTATGATGTTGCAGCTTAATATTGAACAATTAAACATGACTACAGATGCAGAGTTACTGTTTAAAACAAGATACTGAAGCAAAAACAAACTAGTCATATTACAATTATCAAAACCGAGTTTACAAATTAAAAAACAGGTGAACAGTCAGAGAAACACACATCGACCTACCGTAGACAGAATAGTCAAACACTACAAGGGCCACAGTGACTAACTTTTTTCTCTTAATTCATGGTCACTGTGTCACTTATGGTTTGTTTGGCATTACAACACCCCTACTGCCAACAATGATGAGAATCACTAGGAACAGCTCTCTGAATGGTGGTAGTATTTGTAACCAGACATGCAACAAACCAAGTCATCTCCAACATTCCAACACCCTCCTATGCACCTTCCTATATAAGCTGCAACACATCCAAAACTTTAGACCTGCGTCTCATTCGACCAAGTCCCACATCACCCATCATCTCTTCCCCATTGGGGTTGTTCAACAGATTGCAAAATCCACATTTAAATATTTCAATGGCTTCACCTCATCTACCACAGTAACCTCTTCCAGTCTCAAGTCCTAGCTACAGTACATCTACATTCAACACTAATGTAAATTTTTTTGCTCACACACACACACAATACCTTCATCCTCCACAACTAAATTCCCTCTCCAATTATTGAGCAATCCGAGCCTTTCAACTATTTTTTGCATTTCATATGCTTAGGAGGAAATAAGGACTTTTATACAATTGCTAGCCCCATCCCCCACCATGTTATTTTGGCCCTTTTCATCTCTCCCCTAAATTTTCTACATGCTTTATTACTTTTATTACTATTGTTAGGCCTGGTTTTATCATACACTTCCGTTTCAAGTTTGTTTAGTTTAATCTATTACCATGGAACTATCACTTTATAGGAATAAATTAATTTTGTATTCTTGGCATCTCATACATGGTGGTGTGCTTGGTAACTTTTCTGAACAGTTAATTCTGGCCATATCCCTTCATATTGAAAAAAAACTTGCCCTTTTCTGGTCCAGCACCCTTATCTTTGACTCATCCATTATTCTTTTCTAATTCTACACTGAACCAATTATGCTGCAGTTCATGGCTACCCTCCAAATCTCATCTGTGTATAACCATGGCTGTATCTCTCATTACTTACCCCCCCCCACCGTGGTGCAAAACCCATATAGTAAATTTAAAAAGTATTACCAGCAAATCAGTGGGGGCCCTTGTAAATGCATATTACATTAAAACACAAGACACAGGACTAGCTAAAAGGGAAGCACCCATTGTTCAATGTATTTCCCAATTTTAGGAAAAGGTTTTTACTGCCACCACAGGGACCCTGAAATAGGGTCTCCCTTGATGCTACACAGCTCCAATGACAAGTTGTAGGGAACATACCCACACATCCCAGGAGGAGCTCCTTTGCCAACAGCAGTGGAACAAGACTTCAGAGGAGTCAAAGCTATTGTAAATCTGCCCAACCCTAGAAATCCATGCTGCAGAGGGTGCAAGATTTGCATTCCCAGCCTATACCATGGTATCCCAGAGACAGGGCATCCTTGGAGCAAGCCTCAGGCTGGTTTGAACACACACCTCTTGCTAGCTCCAAGAGAGCTGCTTTGGGATGCTCCATGTAATGGTGACATCATTGGAATAGTTTAGCAGGCAGCAAACCCCTACTCAAGGGTCTTCAAGACAAGAAAATTGACTTAATAAAAAAAAAACATTTTCTTTTATGAACATAAAGTACTTCCTAGATTTCCCTTTATGCATGTAGCTGTGCTCCAAGGGAATGCTGCCATCTGGTGATAATTTATCCTTACAAGGTAGAATAACTTTTGCTCCCAACTCTTCCTCTTCTAAAAGACAGTGACATGTTGGCATAGTTTACAGGCACTGGTACCCCTTCAAATATGCCACTATCACTCACCTTCCAAGCACACATGCACAATAGCCAACTGGGCAAGATCATGGGGACTGCCAGTTAAAAATGAAACCCAACATGTCCAGTTGCAGAGCTGATAAGCATCTAGTCAGATTTCATAGAATCAAAAGCAAGTGCAGTGTATAGATATAAAAAAACCTCAAATCTTTTATTCCCCTGGAAGAATGCAATACTTTTACCCAAAGTCATGGAAGGTTACATAGTCCCATGTAAAAAAGATACCAAGTACCAGCCCACGAATCATTCAACTGAAGACATGATATGCAAAAGGAGCTCTACCTCGGATCCAAAAAAAGGGTGTGGAAAGACTTGGAATGGCAATCCAAAGGAGAAATTCTGGAAATATATTATCCAAATAAAAGGAGATTTTTATAAACCAAAAAAAAGTTACCAAAACATATGGAGTGGTATGATCTAGGTGAAGCCAAGCATTCTACAGTGGAATCACTAAATGTTGAAGCTAAAGAGACCTTGGGAAAGTCAGTAAAATTGAATCTTCTAAATATTTCAAAATAGGGATCATTCAACAAAAATTTGCCCTAAACTCTGTGCATTTATGTTACTAAGAAAGTACTACAGGCTGCTTTTTGTAGTCAACAGCTACATTATCCATACTAAAATAAAAACAGCCACAATGTATTAATTGCCAAAATGACATAGTCCAAAGCAAGTGTGGTGCTTGGGTCAGGATGCACATGTTTCTTTTTGAATTGGGTCAGGTAGACATTTGACATACAGAAATCCCATCATATTGAAGAGCCTTAATATCAAGCGACAAAGAAATCTACAGCTGTAGAATTTTTGCTTGCCTGATACAGGGTGCAAGGTCTCTCCCATAGGGATGCACCCCACTTACTAAGTCCAGAGACCTTTGGTGCAAGTTAGCAAATCCAAGGTTAGACCACTTCCTCCTATTCTGTTGTCTAATCAACCCTTAAAATTATAATGTAAACTTAATTGTATTTTTTAAGTTTGGACATGCAATCCTAAATTTAGATGTGAATCTAGAATATTCTGATAGTATTGGACATGCCCAACAAAACCCTACAAGACCAGGCTGATGGGTAATCTGTAACAGCAGAAAAAGTCCCAGCCCCCAGTGACAGGTCTCCCCTCCACATTTCATTAGAGAGATAGACTGCCAATCACCACAATACATTGGAGTAGTGCAAGTCTGCCTGGTTCAGGTATCAGATTGTCAAGTATGTTAGAGGGTTGACTTGGTTATACATTTCTATTACCAAATGAGTCACCTTGGAACTCCTTCTACCTCTACCTTCTCCAAGATGATAGTCAGTCAGTCATTCTTTCTGGAGTGATGAGCTAACTTACCTTCATCTATATCAGCCTTGTGAATCAAGTCAAAAGAAATTACCATGGGAGGTTTTTTAAAAATATATTTTTAAACCCTTTTTTAAAAAAATTGACAGCAAAGTTACAACATGGAAATAGACCAGCCAGTCCATGTCAGCGTTTACCATCCACACAAGCAGACCCACAAATTGAAAACTCTGCTGCGCATATCCTAAACTCCACCAAGTCCCGTTCACCCATCACTCGATCTACATTGGCTACCAGTTCACCTGGGCCCTAAACTCTGGAATTCCCTCCCTAAACCGCTCTGCCTCTGTCCCTCTCTCCTCCCTTAAGACACTCCTTAAAACCTACCTCTTTGACCAAGCTTTTGGTCATCTGCCCTAATTTCTCCTTATGTGGTTTGGTGTCAAATTTTGTTTGATAACACTCCTATGAAGCACCTTGGGATATTTTACTATGTTAAAGGCGCTATATAAATGCAAGTTGTTGTTCCCATATGCCTTCATTCACCTATCCCCCATATCCCTTCATTCAATCTTGAATGTTTCTGCCTCAACCAGTAACCTTGGAAATGAATTCCACAGCCTCACAACAGAACAGAAAATCCCAAGAGGGGTTTAATTAACAAATGCAAAACCCATTTAAATTATGTTACGTTCCACTGTCAGGCTCAGTAAACACTGAAGCTTTACAATTCTGAGTGAGTTTTAAATGGAGCCTCATGGCTAGGGTCATAGTAAGTAACAGAACCTATTAAGAATTATTTTGGTGTATCGGAACTACTACTTTAACCAGTTTTTTTCCTTTGCAAAGAACTAAAGTACCAGGCTCAAACTTGGTTTTCGCCAAGGTCACGCAATGTTTTCCTTACAACCAAGATGTGCGCGCACAAAAGTAGAACCCACTGCACATAAACTGCACAGTGGTGGAGTTCACAGCTACTCCCCCACCTCCTACTTGCAAGAGAAAAAGGTTAATCAAGAATGGCTACCACTTTTTTTTTTAAAAGGTGCTGCTGTCTTCCCCTAGAGTCCAACCATTTCGCCACCCAATGGGTCGAGGGAGGTATTAATTATTTCCCACTCACTCAGTATTGAAATTAAGATTTTTAAAAGAAACGTGGAAAAAAACCAATAAGAAAGTGTGTGGGCCCAGTGCTGCAGGTACAGCTGGGAGGAGGGGGGAGAGGCAGCAGTGGGTGTGTGTGTGACAGACAGGCCAGTGGAAGGGAACCCGGTGTTGTCAGGGGGGACGAGATGAAGCCTCTCGCCCCTTTAAACCATGAAGCGGAGATACTTACACAGCTGATGCAGGAGTAACGTGCGGCAACTTCCTGGCCACTCGTTTTAAAAATACATAAAACCCCTGCGGTTAACCCGCTCCTACATTTTCTCTCTCTCTCTCTGTGACCGGCTTGACTTGTCCTCTATTACCGCCGCTGACAACACACTCCGCGTTCGAATTTCGTATCCAAACCCCTTATTTGTCAGTCAGCGCAGCCAATCAGCAAGCGCCTTACTCTCCTCCCTCCCCGAAGATTGCCGAGCGAGCCTCACGTCGCTTGTCGGAGGAGGTACGTCGTGTCACGTCGCTCGGCGGCTGCCGCTGGAGGCTCGCAGACTGGCACCGAAATAACGAGCAACAGACAGCAGGCGGTGAGCAGCTCCTGGCACTCTCCTCGGGTTACGGCCCGGCTGCTGGTGGTTAGGCCACAGGCGTTGTGTGCTCTGTGTGTTTTTGGTCGCATGCGATGCAATGTAATGAGGCTGAGATTAGATTGTTGTTTTAAATCTACAAAGTTTGTGTGAGATTGTTTAAGGGTATTTGTACTGTAAACTTTGTTGATTATTTGAAAATTTCATCATTGCATTTATATTGTTAATCATAAAGCTGTTTTTAAGGCTTTATTGTTTATTGTGATCAATGAATGTAATGGTTTACTATGTAACTGATGAGTTGTATAAGTACTAATGTACTTGAATAATAAAAAGATTCAGCTCAAAAAAAAATGAGGCTGAGATTAAAGACTTCTTCAGCTGGTGGTGGAGGGGAGCTTTGTCACCTGCAGTTCAGTGAAGTCATAACGGCACATAAGGCCATTCGGCCCATCGAGTCCGTGCCGGCTCTCTGTAGAGCAATCCAGTCAGTCCCATTCCCCCACTCTATCCCCGTAGCCCTGCAAGTTTATTTCCCTCAAGTGCCTATCCAGTCTCCCCTTGAAAACATTGAGTGTCTTCGCCTCCACCACTTCTGTCAGCAGCGAGTTCCAAGTCCTCACCAGTTGCTGCGTAAAAAAGTTTTTCTTCACATCCCCCCTGTATCTCTTGCCCAAAACCTTAATTCTGTAGTCCTTGTACCATCAACTAGTGGGAACAGCCTTTCACTGTCTAGCCTATCCAAACCCGTCATAATCTTGTACACCGCTATCAAATCACCTCTCAACCTCCTTTGCTCTAACAAAAACAAATCCAGCTTCTCCAACCTGTCCTTGTAGCTAAGATCCCCCATCCACTGAACCATTCTGGTAGATCTCCTCTGTGCCTCTCAAGGGCCTTCACATCCTTCCTAAAGTGTGGTGAGCAGAACTGGACGCAATACTCGCAATAGGTCTTCGACCTGAAACGTTAACTCTGTTTCGCTCTCCACGGATGCTGCCTGGCCTGCTGAGTTTTTCCAGCGTTTTCTGTTGTTATTTTGGATTTCCAGCATCCGCAGTATTTTGCTATCGCGATACTCCAGTTGTGGCCTTGCCAGCGCTTTATAAAGGTTCAGCATAACTTCTGTACTTTTGTACTCAATATCTCTATTTATGAAGCCCAAGATCCCATATGCTTTGCTAACCACTCTTTCAATATGTCCTGCCACCTTCAGGGACCTATGCACATTAACTCCCAGGTCCCTCTGTCCCTGCACACTCTTTAAAACTGTGCCATTAAGTGTATATTGCCTCTCCCTGTTCCTTCTGTCAAAATGCACCACCTCACACTTCTCTGTATTAAATTCCATCTGCCACTTGTCTGCCCATTCTGCTAGCCTTTCTATGTCCTGTTGCAGTCGATTAGTGTCATCTTCACTGTTCGCCACACCCCCAAGTTTGGTGTCATCGGCACATTTAGAAATTCTACTCTGTATTCTAATATCCAGGTCATTTATATATATCAAAAAAAGCAGTGGCCCCAGCACTGACCCTTGGGGAACACCACTGTCTACCATCCTCCAGTCTGAAAAACAGCCATTTACCACAACTCGCTGTTTTCTATCCTTAAGCCAATTCCTTATCCAAGTTCATTTACTTTGTGTCAGCCAGTGGCTCAGTTGGTAGCACCCTTGCCTCTGAGTCAAGAAGATTGTGGGCTCAATTACCCACTCCATAGACCTGAGCACAAAAATCTAGGCTGACACTCCAGTGGAGTGCTGCATTGTCAGAGGTGCCGTCTTTCAGATGAGATGTTAAACGCACCCTTTTTATAATACAAAGATCATACCCGTGACAATTGATTGACGCAAACCCCTTTGATTGTACCATCTTAATCTTGACTGTTTCTGCAAATCTATAGAGTGCTTAATTTGATCACTTCCCCATCCTGGGTCAGTGAATAGTCCATCATCACACAAGGAAATGTCCTCATTCTGTTCGATGTTCAACCATTATCACACAAAGGTGTTTCGATGGGGAAAATTTCCGGGCTTATCAGCATTCTGGAAGGTTGGCGAATGGGTTTTACTCCAGCAACAATTTTGATATTAACATCTCCAAAGTATGAGGTAACCGATCCAGACTCGGTGGAGCCATGGTCGCTACCTGTCGTGTTGATTTGTAAGTCTTGTTAACAGCCTGACCACAGGAGTTCAATGGACAGGACAGTCAATTAAATTTAAACAAACACATGTCATTGTGCGTTCTGATTACTCCAGCTACTTCCTTGGTTAGCATATTCATAAAGTCAATCAATCGTGTCTGTGTCTCTGCATGAATAATTTCCTCCTGCATTCCGTTCGGCTCACAGCTTTTTAAAAGTTCATTTAAAAGTCCCGTTGGCTCCTCGAGGCATGCTGCAATACGAAGCTTGGTCAAGTTCTTATGATTAGTCAATTTACAAAACTGCTTTTACAGTACAGCCGCTTAACCCTTCAATGTCGGTTTACTTTAAGTTAAGTGCGTTCTTGCTGCAGGACTGGCTATAGCTGTAAAGCACTTTGGGACTTCCTGAGGTCGTGAAAGGCGCTATAGAAATGCAAGTCTTTTATATCAGTTGCTTGTCAAATGACCCAGATACAGTTCAAAATGGTTTTTTTAATTGGGTAGATGTGCTTTTTAGTGGCTTGGAATTATTATCTGTTTTCATTTGTCAGCTGTGGCTCAGTGGGTAGCACACTTGCCTCTTGAGTTAGAAGGTTGTGAGTTCAAGTCCCACTCCAGGGACTTGAGCACATAAAGCTAGGCTGACACTCCAGTGCAGTACTGAGGGAGTGCTGCACTGTCGGAGGTGCCGTCTTTCGGATGAGATGTTAAACCGAGGCCCCGTCTGCTCTCTCAGGTGGACGTAAAAGATCCCAAGGCACTATTTTGAAGAAAAGCAGGGGAGTTATCCCTGGTGTCCTGGCCAATATTTATCCCTCAACCAACATAATAAAAACAGATTATCTGGTCATTATCACATTGCTGTTTGTGGGAGCTTGCTGTGCGCAAATTGGCTGCTGCGTTTCCCACATTACAACAGTGACTACACTCCAAAAGTACTTCATTGGCTGTAAAGCGCTTTGAGACATCCGGTGGTCATGAAAGGCGCTATATAAATGCAAGTCTTTCTTTCTTTCATTTAGGAATTTTGAACCAGCACATGAAAAATTCTTAGTAGCAATGCTTCATTAAAATCTCACTAGACACTCAATCTTTTAAAGCATTGGACACTGTGGAGATTTTTTATGATTGTTTGTTTAGCACAGACTGGATGCCCTGTAAGTTAAGGTACCCCAAAATGCTATTTTATTATTTTTGTTTTTCTAACACACTGACGTCAACTGAGAGAATCCCTGGGTTCTTGGCTAAGTTGCTGTGTAAGAGGAGTCCTGGAGCTATTATTTGTACGAAGTACAACATTTAAAGTATGAAATTGATGCAGCTGGGGGACTGGGTAGCCCAGTAAATTAAGTTGCAACTCTGGGATGTGACTGACGGGATCAAAAACACTTGTCTGAAAACTCTGGAGCACAAGATAGAAAGGCATTAAGTGCATGAGACATCTCTAACCTTCAAATGTCATTAGGCACGGTGTCAGCTTGTGAAGATACCCAGTTTTATTTCTCTCCCTCCTTCATCAATCCTAAGTTTCTTGTTACACACTTCCATTAGCTGTGTAACATTAAGGCCTGGATAACCTGAAATTTCCTCTCGTATCGTCATATCTGAAGCCATTCTCTTCAGCTCCCACCAGCACTTGTGTGCCTCTGGCATTGATTCCATTAATCTTGATGATAGTCCCTACAGGCTAAGTCTGGAAGTGTGGACTCCACTCCTATTTCTTCCCCTATTAATGTGGAAGCTCTATCCACACCTTTATCACCTCAAACCTTGATGTCTTTAATACCTCTCATGTTGGCTTCTCTGTCTTCACTTTCAACAGATTACAACTCATTCAGAATAGGGTGGCCAATGTGCTTACCCACAGAAAATCCCACTCTCCCAGCATCTCTGTCCTTGCTAAACTCCACTGGTTTCATGAGCTGTATTGAATTGACTTCTAGATCCTCATCCTCACTTTTACGTTCCTGCTTTGGCCCAGGTTACCTCAGCAATCTCCAGCCATATATCCCTGCAGACCACCCTCTGCTCCTTCTCCACTTCAACCATTCTGTCATTACTGGATGTCTTTTAGCCAATACACTCCTGCCCACTTGCGCTCCCTCCTAAATCCCTCCACTTACCCGTCACTCTCCCTGCTATCAAAGACCTCTGATAACCTTTCTCTTGGACTGGGCTTTTTTTTTTCCTTTTTTCTTCCTGCTCAGCATCTGCTATTTTTCTGAGAGGGCTTTCTGTATGTGAAGACTGCTATAGAAATGTAAGTTGTCTGATAAACAATACAGTCAATTGAAGTTAATGAAATGACTATCTAATCGCTGTGACTGTCTGAACACTATAATCATCTATTGCTAATCTGACAAGAAACAACATAGGCAACACGGTGGCATAGTGGTTAGCACTGGTGCCTCACAGCGCCAGAGACCCGGGTTCGAATCTGACCTCGGGTGACTGTCTGTGTGGAGTTTGCACATTCTCCCCGTGTCTGCGTGGGTTTCCTCCGGGTGCTCCGGTTTCCTCCCACAGTCCAAAAATGTGTGGGTTAGGTTGATTTGGCTATGATAAATTGACCCTTAGTGTTAGGGGGGATTAAATATGTGGGGTTATGGGGATAGGATGGGATATGTTAGGGGGAATTAAATACGTGGGGTTACGGGGGTAGGGTGGGATATGTGTACTGTGGGGATTAAAGCAGGGACAGGGTACTGGATTTGGATGATCAGCCATGATCATATTGAATGGCGGAGCAGGCTCGACGGGCCGAATGGCCTACTCCTGCTCCTAGATTCTATGTTTCTATGTTTACCTCACAAATTAATGGAAATCAGTGCCTCTCTTGTAAAGTACTATATGTCAGCACACTGAATCTCTCATGCCGTACTTGATTTGAGATTGGGCTGCTGATTCATTGTACTTATCGGCTCCAAAAAGTGCCCATTTATTACAACAAATGAAAGTACACCTTGCTATAGTGAAACTGAATTTCCAGCTGGTGGGAGCAGTAAGACCTGGCTATTGCTAGATGATTTTTGTGACGTAATTATTTTCCCCCTCAAAATAAGAGGACTGAAAGAATGCTTCAGATAAGTCTAAAATACACAAATTGTTGCTTCTGCTGATCTGCCACCCAGACACTTCCTAATTAGTGTTATTGTGGTCATATTCCCACTAAAGCACATTATCTGCATATATTGCATGCCTTTCAACTGTTACACATCAATGTAGTGTGGCCACCAGCAGGATATGTTTTCTCTTTAAATAAGTTCACTTGTGTCTTGGATATCTGCTGACATCTGTAGTCATCAATAGCTAGCTAAAATGTCAGCTGTAATATCAAAGTTTGCTCGTAGATAGTAACACATTTAAACTTGTGTTGTGTCACTGTGATGGGAAATAGAATTGGATGTTAGGTTTACCAATCAGAGTTTGTGTTTTTGTATTTAATGAGTTAGCTGACAAACTTCAAATCTGACATTTTTACAACTGGTTAATTCTACAGGAAATAATGAACAATGCTCGGATATTTAGAAAACCTGAGGAGAAACTCACTTAAACTAACTTAGCAAAAACTTCAGTGCACTGTGATTATTTACATTTGTTCGGTTGTCTTTCAGTTTAAACCGAACATCGGATAGAAATGGATATCCAGAAGGACTTGCAGCCTCCAAAACAACAACCCATGGTCTATATTTGTGGAGGTAATAATTCCAACAACTGGGATCACAATTGACATATTTAATTTTGAATAACAAAAATATATTAGTCTGTTACTTCTTGGAACTTTAGTCAATTTTATGGTCAGATGAAGCTGGTGTTTTGTTTATTTACTTTATGCACCACGAGAGCTCTTACAAAATCTAGAAGCTTCAAATGGTTTAAGGTTTAAGCGAAGACTCACCATGAATATCATATGAAATGCTCCAGCTTTAAAACAATGTCTATTTGTTATATGGAGCTCTCTTCCAATATTTAATCCCTTGTACTGACTCAGCTCTTTTTTTTCATATACTATCAGATTACAAAAGCAGGTCCTGGCATTTCTCCAAGACATACAAGTTGCTTTTGTTTCCAAGTAATTAGTGCAGCAACGGGCACACTGCAGAAAATGCTGGCGTGTGACTTAGCTCTTTGTACTGTATTATTCAGCACCATTGTTGAGGTTCCTCTCAAGGATACATCTCATCACCAGGCATGTTTGGAGACATGTAAAAACTGGCAGATTGTTTTGTTTGGGTCTATGTAGTTCCACTTGCAAGTTTGCATTCTTGCTCACTAGTTTTCCCCTCACCTAACACAGCTGTCCTCTGAATCTACCATGTTAAAATCAAAATAAAGAGGGCACTACTCTGGAGTGGCAGGACACAGGCTTACATCTCCAAATTGCCGGTCTTATCTAACAACTGTGGGCAGATACTGAGCAGGGAATGTTGTTTCACTTTTGGAAGGGGAGTATGGGTGGGGTGGGGCCGGGGAAAGAAGGTGAGTTGTTGTCAGGTTGGTTTGATGCACCTTTTAGTGACTGGCTTAAGAACAGCATAGACAGCAACTGGGGAACAGATTGTTATAGTTGATGTGCCTGCTATAAAGGTAGGAACAGGAAACGTTAGGGTACAACCCTCGCCAAAGTTTGCACATGTAATGGATGGATATTTCATTTTATCATGGTGGTTCCCGAGATTATTAACATTGGGTGGAGAAGAAAAAGCTTGTTAGAAACATAGAAAAATGGAGCAGGTGTAGGCCATTTGGCCCTTCGAGCCTGCTCCGCCATTCAATATGATCATGGCTGATCCTCTATCTCAATACCATATTCCTGCTCTCTCCCCATACCCCTTGATGCCTTTTGTGTCTAGAAATCTATCTATCTCCTCCTTAAATATATTCAGTGACTTGGCCTCCACAGCCTTCTGTGGTAGAGAATTCCACAGGTTCACCACCCTCTGAGTGAAGAAATTTCTCCTCATCTCAGTCCTAAATGTCTTACCCCGTATTCTGAGACTGTGACCCCTCGTTCTAGAGCCCCCAGCCAGGGAAAACATCCTCCCTGTATCCAGTCTGTCTAGCCCTGTCAGAATTTTATACGTTTCAATGAGATCCCCTCTCATTCTTCTGCCTTGTTGCCTTCAGTATCAGTGGAAATACCCTGCAATATAAATTGATGTTGAATTACTTTATAGCACTGTTGCTGATGATAGCCCTGATTTTAGTGGCAGAGCTGTAAAGGAAATGCAGTGGTACTGCTGCAATTGGAAGTACTGGAACTCGCCTAAATAAGCCAGCATAGCTATTTCCTGATCGCTGTCCTGCACGGACCTTGCCCATCCATCAGGGAAGGTCTGGCGGTAGGAACTGTGGAATGTTTCCAGTGCTGTGGAATCCACCCTGCAATAATAAGCACTCAATGCCTAGGATATTAAGAACTACTTCTAGAACATAGAACTTGTTCAGCATACCATTGGATAGCTAACACGCTGAATACTTGTTTTCCAAACATTTGATTTTATGACATTATTAGGAAAAAAGACGCCCTATTTTGGAAATAGTTAGAAGAATTTGTTAGATTTTGTAGAATTTATTAGGGTGTTTCTTCAGAGGAAATTTAATGAAATCTGAGCCATCGATTCCAGCCACAACACCCAGAATATATCCAATTATGGAAATCTGAAGCTAGTTATCCTGCACATAAATGTATTTCCCTTAGCAAAACTTGCGTCCTGGATGTTACGTGCAAGAAAAAGAAATACTGATCCTATCGCTGTAATAAATCAAAGCTGTATGTAATGTGTCAGTGTTTCATTAGTTCAGATGCTTGTGGCTGCACTTTTATAAATTATAACAGACATTTTTGTACAGTATGTTGGTGTAGATGCTGCACATGATGATCTATATTATAAGCGGAGATGCCGGTGTTGGACTGGGGTGGACAAAAATGAGAAGTCGCACAACACCAGGTTATAGTCCAACAGTTTTATTTAAAATTACGAGCTTTCGGAGCTGCTGCTCCTTCATCAGGTAGAGGTACAGTGAGGGAATCTAATACACAGTATATATACACAGAGAGCGACTTGTCTACAGAGATACAATCCATCAGGAAGGCACTACATCAAAGACACATCAGAGCACAGCCAAGACAATGAGGTGGGTCACAGGGGGTCCAACGTGTCAAATGCTGCTGTCTGCAGTTGAGCTCCTAACTTTTTTTTGTGTTTTTTTTTTGGTTGTTTTTTTTTGTGTTTTTTTTAAAACTGGAAAGACAGACAACAATGTCGCGTCATGTTCTGTAGCGTGACATGAACCCGAGATCCCTATTGAGGCCGTCCTTATGGGTGCGGAACTTGGCTATCAGTTTCTGCTCGATGGTTTTGCGTTGTCGTGTGTCTCGAAGGCCGCCTTGGAGAACGCTAACCCACAGATCCGAGGCTGAATGTCCTTGACTGCTGAAGTGTTCCCCGACTGGGAGGTAACAATCCTGCCTGGCAATTGTTGCGCGGTGTCCGTTCATACGTTGTCTCAGGGCCACAGCGAAAAACTGCATAGACCTCCTCAGAAGGCGAACACGGGACACAACCAACAGAGTACCCTACGTCGTCGAGTACTTCCCCGGAGCGGAGAAACTACGCCATATTCTTCGCAGCCTTCAACATGTCATCGATGACGACGAACACCTTGCTAAGGCCATCCCCACGCCTCCACTACTCGCCTTCAAGCAGCCGCCTAACCTCAAAAGTACCATCGTTCGCAGCAAATTACCCAGCTGTCAGGAGAACAGCGACCACGACACCACACAACCCTGCCACGGCAACCTCTGCAAGACATGCCAGATCATCAACACAGATACCATCATCACACGTGAGGACACTACCCACCAGGTACATGGTACATACTCATGTGACTCGGCCAATGTTGTCTACCTCATACGTTGCAGGAAAGGATGCCCCGGAGCATGGTACATCGGCGAGACCATGCAGACACTGAGACAACGTATGAACGGACACCGCGCAACAATCGCCAGGCAGGATTGTTACCTCCCAGTCGGGGAACACTTCAGCAGTCAAGGACATTCAGCCTCGGATCTGCGGGTTAGCATTCTCCAAGGCGGCCTTCGAGACACACGACAACGCAAAACCATCGAGCAGAAACTGATAGCCAAGTTCCGCACCCATGAGGACGGCCTCAATAGGGATCTCGGGTTCATGTCACGCTACAGAACGTGACGCGACATCGTTGTCTGTCTTTCCAGTTTTAAAAAAAACACACAAAAAAAAACCAACCAAAAAAAAACAGAAAAAAAAGTTAGGAGCTCAACTGCAGACAGCAGCATTTGACACGTTGGACCCCCTGTGACCCACCTCATTGTCTTGGCTGTGCTCTGATGTGTCTTTGATGTAGTGCCTTCCTGATGGATTGTATCTCTGTAGACAAGTCGCTCTCTGTGTATATATACTGTGTATTAGATTCCCTCACTGTACCTCTACCTGACGAAGGAGCAGCAGCTCCGAAAGCTCGTAATTTTAAATAAAACTGTTGGACTATAACCTGGTGTTGTGCGACTTCTCATTTATATTATAAGCGCTCACCACTAATGTGACAGCTACAATAATAGTGTCCATTTTGTCAATAAATTATGTTAAGGTCAATAAATTATGTTACATTTTCACTTGGTTTGTAATGGTAGCCAGTTTGATATTTTGTTTGATGAGTTGTTTACAATCAGAACTTTCCTTTTAAGAAGCTTCATTTGTTACATGATCCTGATGGCAATTTCTAAGAACGCTTCATTCTTGAGCTTTAGAGGCCTTTGCATGCTTGTTGTGTCAAGTAGTCTTACTTAATACCTGAGTTCTGAATGGCACCAATACCAGTGAATAGATTTGCCAATATAAACTGGAATTAATTAAGGTCTCACTGCCAAATGTCCAATCCATTCCTCCAGCTGACGTAACTTTTTTCAAAAAGTCAATCTTTCTGTGCATACACACAGGTAAGTACTCGAGCAACATTTAACAGACGTATGTGCATGCACATTTGTCTTAAATAAAATGATTCTGGCATCAATTTAACTGTGTGTTAATTTGAATACTAAGCCATTATTTATTTATTTATTTATTACAGAATGTCACACTGAAAATGAAATTAAAGCCAGAGATCCTATCCGATGCCGAGAATGTGGTTACAGAATAATGTACAAGAAGAGAACAAAGAGACGTATCCTTGAGCAACACGGCATACAACTATTTAATGGTGCCTTAATGTTCTGCTTATATTGCAAACTATATGGAGTACATACTGTGATCCAGGCTGGACCTGTCTTTATTATTAGAACCCTTTCCCTTGTGCAGAAAGTTTTGTTAATGATGCCTGAGTTTAGGCTTCTTAGATTGCGGAATTGTGATAGTGTATTAATACTATTGAAACAATTGATAACCACTACATTGTAGTTTATGCACTACTTGTCTATTTACCTTTGTACCGTCATGCCTTTTTTATAAGGTTTACAAATGCCCATTATTCCCTACTTAGGAACAGTTTCACTAATGGGCACAGGATGCTGGTGCAGGAAATGGAAACATTGCACTTAGCATTAGTGCAGTGGAAAGTGATCCTCTGAGTTTAAGGATTTGTAACATTGTTGTAACAGGGCAGAGAGAGCTTTACACTGTAGCTAACTCATGCTATATTTGATACACATCATGATATATTGATGTTCAATACCAGGTGTGGAAAAGTATTCAATTTCCCAGAACTGCAGTCTTGCCTTAGTGGGCTCAAAATTTACCACACACCAAAAAACTTTGAACCACAAACTTTAACAATATTGAGACATACTTGTACTGTGTGTGATACATATACGACTTATTGAAGCCTTTTTAATTTAATAAGGTTGCAGCAGTTGAGGTTACAGTAGCAGATAATCTGAGGAGTCCAACAGTGCACAGATGATAGTGGGAACTCGAGTGCACGCCATCGCCAGCCAGATTCTGACACATTCATCTCCTCAGTAGCCTGTATTGAGATTGCCTGTCTCATTTGGATGCGTTTCATTGCTACAAGAACAACTTAAATTTCTATACTGCTCCTCATGTAAAAGAATGTGGGAAAGGTGGACACCGAGCATGAAGTAAAGGAATTAGGTTGGCAGGGAAGGGGAGGAGACTGAGACTGAAGGTTAGGTGTCAGCCTTGGCTCCGTGGTAGCACTCTTGCCTTTGAGGCATAAGGCAGTTCAAACCCATTCCAGAGATTAGAGCACAAAATCTAGGCTGACACTTTATGGCAATGCTGAGCAAGTGCTGTACTATAAAAGAAAAAAAGAAAGTCTTGCATTTATATAGCGCCTTTCACAACCACCGGACGTCTCAAAGTGCTTTACAGCCAATGAAGTGTAGTCACTGTTGTAGGAAACACGGCAGCCAATTTGCACACAACAAGCTCCCACAAACAGCAATGTGATAATGACCAGATAATCTGTTTTTGTTATGTTGATTGAGGGATAAATATTAGCCAGACTATCTGAGATGCCATCCTTTGGATGAGACATTATATCTGCTCAAGTGGACATAAAAGATCCTGTGGGATTATTTGAAGATGGGAAGGGGAGTTCTCCTAATGTCTTGGCCAACATTTAACCAACACCATTAAAAACAGATTATCTGGTTATTTATCTCATTGCTGTTTGTGGGTCCTTGTTGTGTGCAAGGAGGGGACCAAAGAAGGAGCTGTTGGCACACCAGAGGTGATGGTGATGGTACAGGAGGAGAAATTCTTTGAAGAGATAAAATGGCAGCAGTGGGACATGTAGGACTAGACGGTGAGAGGGGGTACCATGGATGTAGACTGTGGAATAGATGTAATGGTGGAGAAAGGGGTAGTCAGGAGGGTAGTGAAGAGTTCAAGAAAGGAGATCAAGCTGTATTTGCATTCACACAGAATGTCGTTGGTGACATTGACCAGTCTAGTTTGCTGTGTTGGGCTAACTGGGAGTCAAATTGGAGGGACTCAAACAGCAAGTGGTTGGAGAGTTGTCTGTGTAATTAGTTGGCATTAATGGCTTCAAGAACCTTGAAAAACGGGTGAATTGGGAATGGAGTGGTAGTTTGCAAGTTAGAAGGTATGAAGGTGGCTTTTTAAAGAAAGGATGATGGTGATTGTGGGTGAAAATGTCAAGAGCATGGGGCTTTTGAAGGAAAAGTTGGATGGTCAGGAGCTGGTTGCAAGTAGGTTGAGGGAATTAGTAATGGTCTGCATGGAGGAAATGAATGATGGCTGGACTGGAGATGGGAAGAAGCTGCAGAATGTAGAGATGGGGGACTGGGGGCAGAGTAAGAATAAGTGGGGAGGAAGCAGACGCAGCCAGTCAGTTGACCTTGATTTTAGAAATGCATTTAGGGATGGAGAGTGGGGAATGGAGGTTGAAGGAGGTAGTTTGTTGTGGTGAAGGGGATTAATAGAAAGGTTTAGATTTGGGGAGAGAGAGAGAGAGAGAAAGCTAGAGGTAGTCATGCTAGATCTTGCTGTGGACAACCAGGCCAGTCATACACCTCTTGTATTTAGTCTTCAGCCATAGACCTGAGACCAAAGAGATGGCTGTTGTACCAACAACAACAACAAAAACTTGTATTTATATAGTGCCTTTAATGTAAAACGTCCCAAGGCGCTTCACAGGAGTATTAAAAGACAAAAAATTTGACACCGAGCCACATAAGGAGAAATTAGGGCAGGTGACCAGGACGTCAGTTTTAAGAGCGTCTTAAAGGAGGAAAGAGAGGTAGCGAGGCAGAGAGGTTTAGGGAGGGAATTCCAGAGCTTAGGGCAGAGGCATCAGAAGGCACAGCCACCAATGGTTGAGTGATTATAATCAGGGATGCTCAAGAGGGCAGAATTAGAGGAGCGCAGATATCTCGGGGAGTTGTGGGGCTGAAGGAGATTACAGAGATAGGGAGGAGCGAGACCATGGAGGGATTTGAAAACAAGGATGAGAATTTTGAAATCGAGGCGTTGCTTAACCGGGAGCCAATGTAGGTCAGTGAGCACAGGGGTGATGGGTGAACGAGACTTGGTGCAAGTTAGGACACGGGCAGCCGAGTTTTGGATCACCTCAAGTTTACGTAGGGTAGAATGTGGGAGGCCAGCCAGGAGTGCGTTCGAATAGTCAAGTCTAGAGGTAACAAAGGCATTGATGAGGGTTTCAGCAGTGGATGAGCTCAGGCAAGGGCGGAGACGTGCGATGTTACGGAGGTGGAAATAGGCGGTCTTGTGCTGTGGATATGTGGTCAGAAGCTCATTTCAGGGTCAAATATGACACCAAGGTTGCGAAAAGTGTGGTTTAGCCTCAGACAGATGTTAGGGAGAGGGATGGCGTCAGTGGCTAGGTAACGGAGTTTGTGGTGGGGACCGAAAACAATGGCTTCAGTCTTCCCAATATTTAATTGGAGAAAATTTCTGCTCATCCAGAACTGGATGTCAGACAAGCAGTCTGACAATTTAGAGACTGTGGAGGGGTCGAGAGAAGTGGTAGTGAGGTAGAGCTGGGTGTCGTCAGTGTACATGCGGAAACTGACGCTGTGTTTTTGGATGGTGTCGCCAAGAGCCAACATGTAGATGAGAAATAGGTGGGGGCCAAGGATAGATCCTTGGGGGACACCAGAGGTAATGATGCGGGAAGAGAAGCCGTTGCAGGTGATTCTCTGGCTACGATTAGATAGATAAGAATGGAATCAGGCGAGTGCAGTCCCACCCAGCTGGACGACGGTGGAGAGGCGTTGGAGAAGGATGGAGTGGTCAACCGTGTCAAAGCCTGCAGACAAGTCAAGAAGGACAAGGAGAGATAGTTTACCTTTGTCACAGTCACAAAGAATGTCATTTGTGACTTTGATAAGAGCCGTTTCGGTACTGTGGCAGGGGCGGAAACCTGATTGGAGGGATTCAAACATGGAATTGTGGGAAAGATGGGCACGGATTTGGGAGGTGACAACACGTTCAAGGACTTTGGAGAGGAAAGGGAGGTTGGAGATGGGGCGGTAGTTTGCAAGGACGGAGGGCTCAAGGGTTGGTTTTTTGAGGAGAGGGGTGATGATGGCAGATTTGAGGGAGAGGGGGACAGTACCTGAGGAGAGAGAACCGTTAACAATGTCAGCTAACATGGGAGCCAGAAAAGGAAGTTGGGTGGTCAGCAGTTTGGTGGGAATAAGGTTGAGGGAGCAGGATGTGGGGCTCATGGACAAGATGAGCGCGGAGAGGTCATGAGGGGAGATCGGAGAGAAACTGGAGGAGATGTGAGTTCAGGGCTAGGGCAGGGGGGAACCTTAGAGGAATTTGGTCCGGTGGGCTAGGAGAAGGAAGGGAAGTGGCAGAGGCAGCTGAACGGATGTTCTCAATCTTAAAGTCCATGAGCTCCTCACACTTGTTGTCGGAGGTGAGGGTGGAGGAGACAGGGGAGAGGGGTTTAAGAAGAATAGGAGCCAGGGTTTATCTTTGCATTCCAGAATGATTCTGGAATAATGAGCAATTTTGGCAGACAAGAGCAGGACCCAATAATGCTTTATGTGGTCCAGCCAGATCTGGCGGCGAATGGCTAAACCAGTTGTCCGCCATATCGTTCAAGTCTACGTCCCTTGGACTTAAGGGAGCGAAGATGAGGGCCGTACCAGGGGGAGCGGCTAGGGTGAGAGAGAGTAATTGTTTTAATAGGGTCTAGTGCATCAAAGGTGGTGGTGAGGGTGTGGTTGAGCAGGTCGGTAGCTGCAGAAATGTCATGGTGAATGGAGGGCCAAAGGCTGGACAGTTGGGATTTCATAAGTGCAGTTGGGAGAGAGTTGTTTCCAGGGGCGGACACAGAAGGAAGTAGGGTTGGGGGTGATGTGGGTGGAGAGCGATACGAGAAAGTGGTCAGAGATGGCCTTGTCTGCGATTGACACGATGGGAGTAGCGAGGCCACGAGAGATGGCAAAGTCGAGGGAGTGGCCGTGAATATGGGTTGGGGAGTTTACATGGAGGGAGAGATTATAGGAGGCTAGTGAACTCAGAGGAGAGAGAGCATGATGAATTGAGATGGAGGTTGAAATCACCGAGGATGAGAAGTCGTTCGGTGCGGAGGCTGAGGGAGGAGAGCAGTGAAGATATCTCAGTAATAAAATTCTTATAGTACTTGGGTGGGCGGTAGAGAACAATAATTTTAAATGAGAGGTGAGAGGGGTGGAATAAGGTGAAATGTTCAAAGGAGGAGAAAGTGCCGGAGGAGTAGGGGGACAGACCAAGGTGTGATTTGGTGATGAGAGCCACACCTCCACCATAGCGGTCTGAGCGGGGCAAGTGGTGGAAGGTATAGCCAGGCGGGGAGGCTTCATTTAAGGGTAAGGTGTCATCACTCCTCAACCAAGTTTCCGTCAGGGCCATGATGTCAATGCAATCATCCACGATAAGCTCATGAATGGTAAGCGCCTTGTTCGCAAATGAATGGACATTCTAGAGGGGGATAGGGAGAGGGTCGGTGATGGCTGACCCACTGCCAGCGTCCACAAGGTCAGCGCTGGGGGGCATGTTGGATGGGGAGGAGATGGGCAAGATTTGCCCCCAGTGGGCAGGAAGGTCAGCGAGAGAGTAGGATGGGACAGTTGGGGTTGCTGCTCGTAAGGCGGCAGCGACGAGTGCCTCGCTGGGCCCTTCGTAGGATGCCAAGAGAGGCACAGAGGGAAGCTGTAGGCTTATCTAAGAACATAAGAACATAAGAAATAAGAGCAGGAGTAGGCCATCCGGCCCCTCGAGCCTGCACCGTCATTCAATAAGATCATGGCTGATCATCGACCTCAACTCCACTTTCCCGCCCGATCTCCATATCCCTTGATTCCCCTAGAGTCAAAAAATCTAACTATCTCAGCATTGAATATACTCAAAGACTCAGCATTCACAGCCCTCTGGGGCAGAGAATTCCAAAGATTTACAACCCTCTGAGTGAAGAAATTCCTCCTCATCTCGGTCTTAAATGACCTACCCCTTATCCTGAGACTATGCCCCCTAGTTCTAGACACTCCAGCCAGGGAAACAACCTCTCAGCATCTGCCCTGTCAATCCCCTTCAGAATCTTGTATGTTTCAATGAGATCACCTCTCATTCTTCAAAACTCCAGAGAGTATAGTCCAATTCTACACAATCTCTCATCATAGGACAGCCCTCTCATCCCAGGAATCAATCTAGTGAACCTTCATTGCCCCGCCTCCAAGGCAAGTATATCCTTCCTTAGATAAGGAGACCAAAACTGTGTACAGTACTCCAGGTGTGGTCTCACCAAGGCCCTGTACAATTGTAGCAAGACTTCCTTATTCTTATACTCCAACCCCCTTGCAATAAAGGCCAATAAGCCATTTGCCTCCCTTATTGCTTGCTGTACCTGCATGCTAGTTTTCTGTGTTTCTTGCACGAGGACACCCAAATCTCTCCCAACACCAACATTTGAAAGTTTCTCACCATTTAAAAAATATTCTGTTTTTCTATTCTTCCTACCAAAGTAAATAACCTCACATTTCCCTACATTATACTCCATCTGCCACCTTACTGCCCACTCACTTAGTCTGTCTATATCTCTTTGCAGACTCTTTGTGTTCTCCTCACAGCTTACTGTCCTACCTAGCTTTGTATCATCAGCAAACTTGGATACATTACACTCAGGTCCCTTCATCTAGGTCATTAATATAGATTGTAAATAGCTGACGTCCCAACACTGATCTTGCAGCACTCCACTAGTTACAGCCTGCCAACCTGAAAATGATCCGTTTATCCCTACTCTTTGTTTTCTGTCCGTTAACCAATCCTCTATCCATGCTACTACATTACCCCCACCCCATGAGCCCTAATCTTGTGTAATAACCTTTTATGTGGCACCTTATCGATTGCCTTCTGGAAATCCAAATATACTACATCCACTGGTTCCCCTTTATCTACCCTGCAAGTTACATCCTCAAAAAACTCTAATAAATTTGTCAAACACGATTTCCCTTTCATAAAACCATGTTGACTTTGCCTAATCATGTTATGATTTTCTAAGTGCCCTGATACCACTTCCTTAGCAATGGATTCCGGCATTTTTCCGATGACTGATGTCAAGCTAACTGGCCTGTAGTTCCTTGTTTTTTCTCTCCCTCCTTTCTTGAATAGCGGTGTTACATTTACGACCTTCGAATCCACTGGGACCATTCTAGAATCTAGGGAATTTTGGAAGAGCAAAACCAATGCATCCACTATCTCTTCAGCCACCTCTTTTAGAACCCTAGGATGTAAGCCGTCAGGTCCAGGGGATTTCTCGGCTTTTAGTCCCATTAGTTTCTCTAGTACTTTTTCTCTACTTATATTAATTACATTAAGTTCCTCACCCTCATTAGACCCTTGGTTCCCCACCACTTTTGGTATGCCTAGGAGGGAGTCAAGCCTGGGACGGCGGCAGGAGAGTAGAAAGGATTGGGGTAGGGATTTGGGAGGGTAGAGTATCCGAGAGAGGAGAGATGAAAGGAGGCATGACAACAGGTGAGAGCGGTCAGGGAGAGATAGAGAGAAAAGGAAAAGCGGGAGGAAAAGTATTGAATGGCTCGGGTCCGGAGCGGCAGCCAAAGTGCACACGTGAATGGACACGGGAAAAGCTCAGGTTACAAAGGCCTGTTTAAATGTAGTAATTAATGGAATACATATTTCCTGGTAGCAGGGAATAGGTTGGAGACAATAGTAGGAAGACCAGGGTCAAAGTCAGAGGTCCCATGGAGGGACAAAGCTGACATAAGCAGGATGGGGCTGGCACGGAGCATCGATGAACCGCTGTCCAAAAAGGTGAGTGAAGTCCAGAAGCTATTTGAAGGGTAGAGAGTTCGAGGATGGAGATTGTTGCCGTAGGAATAAGAGTCGGTAGCGGTGCAGAAAGATGATGGCGAAATTGACGCAAGTTGGAGGTCACCGTAAATCAAAGCGGCAGAGAAAAAGTAAAACCACAAGCCAGCGACCAGCAAAGCTGAAAACCGGTAGAACGAGTCACCGGACAGCAAGTGGAGCCGCAGCTGCTACGTAGAAGCCAGCAGAGCTGAAAAACTAGTAGAACCAGTTCAGCAGAGACGCAGCCGCAGTTTAAAGGTAAACATCTTTTAGCAGCAGAGATAGAGACACAGCAGGTAAGTCTTACAATGTAATCCAGTGTAGTCCAGTGCAGAAACGTAGTGTAATGCAGTGTAGTTCAAAGCAGAAACGTCATCTAGATGTCCAGGAGATCGGAAACCAATTTGACAAAAGAATTCCGCAGCATAAGACTTGAAGTGACTGAAAAGTAGAGCAGCGCTCTAGTCAACGAAGCCCTGTTTACGAGGAATCCAGTGATGGAGGTCAAGTTTCAGCAGAGTTCCGGCAGTTGAAAGAGCTCAATGAGAACAAAGACATGCTGTGGGATGGGCAGTGGACTCTGCAGGGGTAGCTTTAAACTTGTAGTTTGAACTTGTAGTTTGAGCTGAAATGCCTTGACTATCAGAGGCAGGGTATCTTAAGCAATGGAAGAAAGGAGATTGGGGGAAGAAAGGGCAAAAGATGGCAATGGATGACCGTTGAAGTAAAGAGCAGCTCAGAAAAGAGCTGCCAGCCCAGGAGCCATCTTGAACCAGGAGGAGTTATGATGATTGGAGACTATCTGGGCTCTGTGGGGATGAAGAAAGATGGAAGTAAGGTATTTATTAAACGAATCGATGGAGACACTCATATCAGTATGGGTGGTAGGACAGAGGAAAGGTAATTAGAGAAGGTTCTGGTGAGAGATTTAGGGGTAGTCTTTCTCAGATGCACAAGAAGAGGATGATGGGAATAGAGGCGAGAAGGGGGATCTGTATGGAGAAAGATGAAGAAATGATCAAACATACTCCTTGTCAAGCAGCTAAATGGAACATCACTTGACAATGAGATATTCTATCTTGGAGAAGAAAGACACATGGCATGGTTCAGCTTCCCTTTCCCGCAGCTCACTTCTTTTCTATTGCATGCGGATCAGAATATCAATGGCAGTTTGAATGAAGAAAGGGGAAAAAATGAATGGTACAACAAAGTTAAAACACAACATTTGAAATAAAAATTTGGTGTGGTTTGAAAAGCTTTTGAAGAAGAATTATTTTGAAATTTTAAAGATATGCACACACATACATTTCATAGTTGTTGCAACAGTCAGTTAAGAATCTCAGTATCCATTTATGTTAAAACAAATTGGTGACTAAATATCTAATTTTTCCAAATTAACTGTAATCTAGCTGGGAGCTTGGTATAGCAGATGGCGTTTAAATTCACCAGTTCTGGAACACCGTAGAGATCCAGGGTTGTTTATGATGTGCTGTAACAAAATAAAGTTGTATGACTGTTTTTAAGTAACTGTAGTTTCATAATTCACATTTTTTCCTTAACCTGAACCTTCACAGTGGTTGTTTTTGATGCCCGGTGAAGCTCAAAGTTGCTTTTAAACTTGCACTTCAGAAGAGTTTGCTGCATCACAAGTTTTTGCTATCAAGTCTTGTTTCCTTCAAAATCCTACATGTAGATTTTGCCAGCTAGAAAGGCTGCTTGATTTTCCCTGTTAACATTAAACATTTAAAATATTGCTTGTATGTTTCACATCCCTGCAGTATGTGCCAGACCAGTTTTGTTTTATTTGATGAAAATAAATATTTTATGTAATTGATATTTTTCCATTTCATTGGTGCAGCAATTTATTGCGTTTCCATTCAATTTGAGTGTTTGCAATATAAAAATATTATTGCATTCCTCTCATTGCATTAACGATCAAATCTTGATTGTAAAATCTTGCTGCTTCGCTTGTTAAAATCAAATTTGTTCAATGATTGACCTCACTGCTTCACTCGTCAGGATGCTCCCGCTGATTCTGCCGCTTCTGTCAGACTCATCGCATCACAGTTTAATAATGCACTGAAGGAAATAATAACTATTTTACATCAACATAATAGTATCAGTGCATGACAAGTGTGGCACCATCCAAAAACCAGATAATTGTTCAAGAGAGGGTGAACCAAGATTGATTGTTTTGATCTCTGATTCCAAGGTAGAAGTTGGATAAATTGATGGACTAAAGAAAGGACATTGCAGATGATCAGGTTCTCCTTAAACGATATTTTCATTTTCTTTTAATCTCCTGGTATGATTCAAGAACTGTGTTCCAAATTTGCTGTTGCTTCAGTTTACATGTAAATTACTCTCCCAAAACTGTTAGCAGAGATTTTAAGACATTCAACAGGATCATTTAAATTGATGAGTGTACTTAGTAGGAGTATTAGCAGGATACTATGTGGAGTGTGGGGTTTTAAATATTAGTCAAAATATTTCTTGATAACGTTGAACATTCAGTTTGAAGTTTTTAAGTTTATATTTAGCTTGTTCTGTGTGTACAACTTGAAATTCCTACTTGCAGCAATAAATACCTTTTTACATAAAGGATTTTTTGTAGTGACTAAGTTGTGTCTAACTTTTGTTCCTATGATGTGATGAGATAAACCAGACATAGTGATCGAGAGCTCTCATGATGTTGCTCAAGTATGTAATTAGCTTTCAAATCACTAGGGAAAAGAGTTCGATTTCTCTGCAGGTAATGTCAAGCACATGGAACATTTTCAATCTGCATCTAATGTATTTACTCCTGAATTGGATAATATTGGTGGCTTAGCCTTTTAATTGGATTTTTTTCATCCTGTGTTGCAGCTTTTGTCATGCTTATGGCCTACATTGCAGATAAATCATCTTATCAAATTTCAATAATCTAAAAATAATGATGCGGAGATGCCGGTGTTGGACTGGGGTGGACAAAAGTGAGAAGTCGCACAACACCAGGTTATAGTCCAACAGCTTTATTTGAAATCACAAGCTTTCGGAGCGCTGCTCCTTCATCAGGTGAAGTGTATATGTATTTCTTCACTTCACCTGACGGAGCAGCGCTCGAAAGCTTGTGATTTCAAATAAAGCTGTTGGACTATAACCTGGTGTTGTGCGACTTCTCACTAAAAATAATAGATTGAGAAAGGTTGCATTTAAGACTCTGGCAGTGTAAATTTGGAACTCCTGATAAATGGATTGTGCAGTGTAAAATTGGTTATTTGTTTTACAGTAGTTGAATACACTGTTCGGAGAGGTATTGTTTCACTAACTGAAATGACAACCACAAAGCAGGGTAATGGTTAAATAAACCTGTTGAATAAACATCATTCAACAGTTTTAATAAACTTCAGAAAGATTGGAGCAGCGCACATCAGGGCATGTGTAAATAATATATTATCCAATTCAGATCACAAGGGGGTCCTAATGTGACACCTGGAATATGCTATCATATAATATTGGTCAGTAGGGATACACTTCTGAAAGTAATAAAAATATTGCATTACATATATAATTTCTTTATGTTTCAACGTTTACTGATAGTTGCCAATGTTATGCTGAAGCTTCTGTTGCTAGACTGGCAGCTTGTATTCAATTATCTCGATTATACCTATAATAAGTGTTCTGGCTTGTATATCCCTTTTACATTGTTATTATGTATGGTTTAAAATCTAAGTTTTTAATGTAGAATATACTCCACCCTATGTGTTTTTCCTATAACAGGAATCTTCACAAACATAGTTCCAGTGTTAATAGTTGCTATGAAGTTTACTGTGCTGCAACAACAACTTGCATTTATATAGTGCTTTTAACACAGAAGAATGTACTAAGGTTCTTCACAGAGGTGCAATCAAAAAAATGGACACCAAGGCAAAGAAGATGTTAGAAGGGGTGACCAAAAGCTTAGTCAAATAGGTAGGTTTTGAGGATGGTCTTAAAGGAGAACAGGGAGTTGGATGGGTTTAGTGAGGGAATTCCAGAGCGCGGGGCCTCAACATCGTAAGGCACGGCCGCCAATGGTGGGTTAGGGAGAGGATGCACAAGAGGCTAGAGTCAGGGGAACGGAGAGTTCAGGGGAGGCGGATTGGAGGAGGTTAGAGATGGAGAGGGGCGAGGCCATGAGGAGATTTAAACATGAGGATGAGAATTTTAAATTTGAGATGTTGGACTGGGAGCCAATGCAGGTCAGCGAGGACAGGGGTGAGGGTAAGTGGGACTTGTGAGACAGGATATGAGCAGCAACATTTTGGATGAGCTAAAGTTTACGGAGGTTGGGAGACCAGCCAGGAGAGCATTGGAATAGTCAAGTCTGGAGATGACAACGGCATGGGGAGAGTTTCAGCAGCAGATGGGCTGAGGTAGGAGCAGAGGTTGGCAGTGTTATGGAAGTGGAACTAGGTGGTCATTTTGAACAAGAGTAGATGAGATTGTAAGTTTGCTCGGTGTTGAATAGGATGGCATGGTTGCAAAGAGCCTGGTGAAATCTCACACAGTGGACAGGGATGGAATTGGTGGCAAGAGTACAATGTTTGGGGCAGGGGCTGAAGACGATAGTTTCAGTCTTCCAATGTTTAGCTGGGAGAAATTGCAGCTCATCAAAGACTGGATGTTGGACAAGCAGTCTTACAACCCAGAGGCAGTGGAGAGGTTAAGAGAGTAACTGAGCGTCGTTTGCATACATTTGGAAGTTGTCTTTGGCTGATGTCACCAAGAGATGTTGTGTAGATGAGGAAGGGGGGACCAAGCCTGCATCCTTGTGGTACTCTGGAGATAATGGTGGAAAGAGAGACCAATGCTGGAGATGCTCTGGCTATGCTCGGATAGGTAAGAGGGGAACCAAACGAGGGCAGTCCCACTGAGCTGGACAATAGTGGAGTCATTGGAGGATGGTGTAGTCACTGTTCAAAGGCTGCAGAGAAGCTTAAGAGGGCTAATGGCCACAGTCACGAAGGATATCATTTGTGACTGCTTAGGGCCACTTTAGTGCTGCGACAGTGGTGGAAATCTGAATGGAGAGATTCAAACATGGAGTTGTGGGGAAGATGGGTATAGATTTGGGATGCGACAACATTCAAGGACTTTAGAGGTTGTCTCTTCAACATTTAACCACTCCTGCCTTCCACCCTAGCACAGACCGTTCCTTTTATTCTTTCTTCCCCTCCCCCTTTCCCTGCCTCTGCACCTACTTAAAACCTGTTACATCTTTAACTTTTTCCAGTTCTGACGAAGGGCGACAGACCTGAAACGTTAACTCTGTTTCTCTCTCCACGGATGCTGCCTGGCCTGCTGAGTGTTTCCAGCATTTTCTGTTATTTCAGATTTCCAGCATCCGCAGTATTTTGCTATTGTATTAATATTTTAGTGATGTTGTTTGGGGAATACATATTGGCCAGGACACCCCTGATTTTCTTTGACATAGTACCATGGATCTTTTATGTCCACCTGAGATGGTAGATGGGGCCTCAGTGTAGCATCTCATCTGAAAGACAGCACCTCCGACAGTGCAGCACTCCCTCACTGCTGCACTGGAGTGTCAGCCTAGATTATGTGCTGAAGCCTCTGGAGTGGGGCTTGATCCCACAACCTTCTAACTCAGGCGAGAGTGCTACCACTGAGCCAAGGTTGGTATTTACAGTGACAATAGTGGAAAGTGCAAGACTCATGCTAATTCTGAAGCAGCCTGAATCTAATTGTTTTGGAGTTCTGGAACCAGGTACTTAAAATATTTCCCGCACTTCTGCTCTCACCCCTTCCCCTCCCTCCCAGAACCACGATAGGGTTCCCCTTGTCCTCACTTTTCACCCCACCAGCCTCCACATTCAATGGATCATCCTCCGCCATTTCCGCCACCTCCAGTGTGATCCCACCACCAAACACATCTTCCCCTCACCTCCCCTTTCAGCATTCCGAAGGGACCGCTCCTCCGTGACACCCTGGTCCACTCCTCTATCACCCCCAACACCCCTTCCCCTTCGCCCGGCACCTTCCCGTGCAAGCGCAGGAGATGCAACACATGCCCTTTTACCTCTTCCCTTTCCACTGTCCAGGGCCCCAAACACTCCTTCCAGGTGAAACAGTGATTTACTTGTACTTCTTGCAATTTAGTATACTGTATTCGCTGCTCACGATGTGGTCTCTTCTACATTGGGGAGACCAAATGCAGATTGGGTGATCGCTTTGCGGAACACCTCTGTTCAGTCTGTAAGGGTGACCCCGAGCTTTCGGTCGCCTGTCACTTTAATTCTCCGCTCCACTCCCACTCACCGTCCTCGGCCTCTTACACTGTTCCAATGAAGTTCAACGTAAGCTCGAGGAACAGCAGCTCATCTTTCGATTAGGCACTTTACAGCCTTCTGGACTCAACATAGAGTTCAACAATTTCAGACCATAACCTCTGCTCCTACCTTTTTTTCCCATTTATTTTTCTCTCTCTCACATAGCAGCTGTCTTTCATTCTGCCAGTGCCGTTTACACTTCATCTAGAGCATATTTTGTTTCTTAACTTGTCCCATTACCATCTCCTTTTGCCTTGCACCATCATCCCTTTTGTCTCTTAATCTCTCCTGCCTTCCATCCTATCACAGACCTTCCCTTTTGTTCTTTCCTCCCCTCCACCCTTTCCCTGCCCCTGCACTTGCTTAAAAACCTGTTCCATCTCCAGTTCTGACGACGGGTCATCGACCTGAAATGTTAACTATGTTTCTCTCTCCACAGATGCTGCCTGACCTGCTGAGTATTTCCAGCATTTTCTGTTTTTACTTAAAATAAACACACTGGTTGTCATTTTTTGAAGAAGTTACAAAGTTGGTGGATGAGGGAAATCCAGTAGACATTATCTAATTAGATTTCCAAAAAGCTTTTGCTAAGATATCGCACAAGAGGCTTCTCTATAAGATTGAAGCCTCTGGCATTCGTGGTAATATATTGAGCAGGATTCAGAACTGGCTGGCAGGACATAGACAAAAAGTAGTTACAGATGAATTTGGATCTGTTTGGAGACCGATCACCAGTGGTGTCCCGCAGGACCAGTGTTGGGACCGTTGCTCTTTACTATTTTTTATTAACGACCTGGATGTAGGTGTTGGGGGCACAATCTGCAAATTTGCAAATGATACCAAGATCTGTGCAAGTGTTGGAACTGTAGATGATGCTCGTCTGCTTCAGGCAGATCTCAATGTGTTGGGAGATTGAGCTCAAGACTGGAAAATGATGTATAACTTAGATAAGTGCAGTGTTATGCATGTGGGCAGGGCAAATGCTCAACATTCATACACCCTTCAGGAAAGGCATTAAAGATGGTGGAGATAGAAAGACATTTGGGCATTCTAGTGCATACATCCTTAAAGGTACATGAGCAATGCCGTGAAGCAGTAGCTAGAGCAAATAGGTTGTTGGGGTGTATCCATAGGACATTTGAGTACAAGACAAGGCATACTGTATTGTCCTTGTGCAAGACCTTAGGCCGCACTTGGAATACTGGGTCCAGTTTTGGTCTCCTCACATGGTGGGTGATATTGAGGCTTTGGAAAGGGTGCAGAGGAGGGCCACTAGACTAATTCCCAGTCTAAAGCATCTTAGTTATCAAGATAGGCTAAAAGAGCTGAGACTCTACACCTTTGAGAAGTGTAAACTTTGGGGGGATCTGATTGAGGTTTATTAGATAATGAAGGGAATAGATTGTGTTCCAGCTATTTTATTTGTTTATTTCAATTAAATAAGTTAGGCAGGACCAAGGGTCACAAATTTAAGTTGTATAAGGCTGGATCTAGGTTAGATGTCAGGAGGTGGTTCTTTTCCCAGAGAATAGTGGACCTCTGGAACAGGCTACCGTCTCGTGTGGTGGACGTGAACTCACTGAATTCCTTCAAGCAAGAGCTGGACCTATTTCTGGCTGGGGCAGAGATCACCTCTTACAGAAGGTCGGTACTGCAGGGAATTCAGGGCCAGAGTGATCTCCTGGACTAGTTTTGATCGCCTAGGTGGGTCGGAGAGGAATTTCCCAGATTTTTTTCCCCAAATTGGCCTGGGTTTTTTATCTGTTTCTTTGCCTCTCCCAGGAGATCACATGATTTCGGATGGGGTGGAGAGTATATGTTGTGATACACAAGGTAGCGCAATTGTGTGGGACAGGCTTGATGGACCAGATGGTCTTTACCTCTCTGTCATTGTTTGTATGTATTATAGAACAAAGAAATGAAATGGGGCAGGAAAATCAACGAGGTAAAATCCACATTTTGAGTCTGAATAGGAAGATTGGATGAACCTCATAAAGGACTCCTATTTCCTTCAAGAATAAATCTTGTTAACTAATTGCACCAAATTAACATTACATTTTATAGAAAGAAACACAAAAGTGTCTTTTTTTCAGTTTTCCAGTATCTGTGCTGTTTCATTTTATATTCCATCTTAAGGGTTCGCAAAGTATGAATCATAGAATGATACAGCATAGAAGGAGGCCATTTGGCCCATCGTGCCTGATCTGGCTCTTTGGGAAGAGCTTCACAATTAGACCCAACTCAACAACAATAACAACAACTTGTATTTATATAGCGCCTTTAACGTAGTAAAATGTGCCAAAGTGCTTCACAAGAGTATTATAAGACAAAAACATTTGACATCGAGCCATATAAGGAGAAATTAGGGCAGGTGACCAAAAGTTTGGTCAAAGAGGTAGGTTTTAAGGAGTGTCTTAAAGGAGGACAGAGAGGTAGAGAGGCGGCAAGGTTTAGAGGGGAATTTCAGAGCTTAGGGCCTAGGCAGCTGAAGGCACGGCCACCATGATTGATCGAATATAATAAGGGATGCTCATGAGGGCAGAATTAGAGGAGCGCAGATATCTCAGGGGTTTGTGCGGCTGGAGGAGATTACAGAGATAGGGAGGGGCGAGGCCGTGGAGGGATTTGAAAACAAGGATGAGAATTTTGAATCTTTCCTGATAGCCGCAGCAAGAATCTAGCGCCTTCAAGCACAGGAGAAATCCCGTGGTCAAAATATGGTGAGTGGACGGGATATTTGGAACAGGAGGCAGCGCGCGTGTTTGCGAGTTTCAAACTAGGCGAGGGAGGCGCTGCGATTGGGTGAGGCGAGGCGAGGCGAGGGAGTTGCTGTGATTGGGCGGGCCGGCAAGGCAAGGGAGGTGCTGCGATTGGGCGGGCCGGCGAGGGAGGCGCTGCGATTGGGCGGGCGAGGCGAGGGAGGCGCTGCGATTGGGCAGGCGGGCGGGCGAGGCGAGGGAGGTGCTGCGATTGGGCAGGCGGGTGAAGCGAGGGAGGTGCTGCGATTGGGCGGGCTGGCGAGGGAGGCGCTGCGATTGGGCGGGCGAGGCGAGGGAGGCGCTGTGATTGGGCGGGTGAGGGGAGGGAGGCGCTGTGATTGGGCGGGCGGGCGAGGCGAGGGAGGTGCTGCGATTGGGCGGTCGGGTGAAGCGAGGGAGGCGTTGCGATTGGGCAGGTGGGCGAGGTGATGGAGGCACTGCGATTGGGCGGGCGAGGCGAGGGAGGCGCTGCGATTAGGCAGGCGAGGTGAGGGAGGCGCTGCGATTGGGCGGGCGAGGGAGCCACTGCGATTGGGCGGGCGAGGCGAGGGAGGCGCTGCGATTGGGTGGGTGGGCGGGCGAGGCGAGGGAGGCGCTGTGATTGGGTGGGCCGACGGGTTTCCGGCCGCTTGGGTTGCCGGGTGCGAGCACGGTTTGTGTTGTGGAGCCGGTGCGGGAGTTTTGGCTGTGTGAACCCGGCTGGCCAGTCCTCCAGCGACAAACCCCACAACCGGCCTGCTGCTGCTCTTCGGGTGTCCGACTGAGTGAGAGTGTTTTACATTTTTTACATTTTAAAAAAGCGAATAATTTTATTCGATCTCCCCTGTGTCAGGCTGTTGCTTTGGCGGTTTCCATGGAAACGCGTGGCGCGCGGAGACAAGCTATTTTCTTTTTAAAACTTTTTTGAGGGGTTGTTCTTCGCAGGAACTATGTAAAACAAATCGAGAGGTCTCGTTGGTAACTAAACTATCTGAAAGTGTGTAAATCACGTTTTGTCCACCGTCGGTGCATGCAGAAGAGCGTTATGTTTGTGGTTTTCCCCAAACTAATGTTTACAAAATGGCAGCTAAGACATAAATTCCCCGCACGTAAAACCCACAACTGGCGCACAGTAACATGTAAATTACAGCATAGAAAGAGTCCTTTCAGCCCAGTGCACCTGTATTAGTGCCAGGTCGTCCACTGGAGTTACATCCTCCAATTCCTCATCCCTGCAACCTTTCATTTTGGATAGTGAAATTTGTATACAACCCACAATCCGATTTGCACTTTTATGACCCTTACCTGCACTCTTTAATGATATGTGTATTTGCACCCCTAGATCTCGCTGTTGTTCTGCTCTGTTAATCTTACTGTTTAAGGTATGTTTTCTTTCGCTGTTCTTTATTGTTTAATATGCATAACTTAACATTACTGTAAACTGAACTGCAACTGCCGCCTATCTGCCCACTCTGTTTAGCTGCGTGTGTCATCCTACTGTCACAACAACAACTTGCATTTTAATAGCGCCTTTGACACAGTAAAACGTCCCAAGGCGCTTCACAGTAGCGTTAGCAAACAAAATTTGACAGCGAGCCACATAAGGAGATATTAGGGCAGATGACCAAAAGCTTGGTCAAAGAGGTAGGTTTCAAGGAGTGCCTTAAAGGAAGAGAGAGGGATGGAGAGGTTTAGGGAGGGAATTGCAGAGCTTAGGGCCTCGGCAGCTGAAGGCATAGCCACAATGGTTGAGCGATTAAAATCAAGGATGTGCAAGACGCCAGAATTGGGGGAGCGCAGAGATCTCGGAGGGTTATAGGGATGGAGGAGATTACAGGGATGGGGAGGGGTGAGGACATGGAGGGATTTGAAAACAAGGATGAGAATTTTAAAATTGAGGTGTTGCTCAACCAGGAGCCAATGTAGGTCAGCGAGCACAAGGGTGATGGGTGAACGGGACTTGGTGCAAGCTAGGATACAGGTAGCAGAGTTTTGGATGAGCTCAAGTTTATGGAGTCACCTGTATACTTCAGCTTGCCATGCCCCCTAATTTGGTGGTATCAGCAAACGCTGATGTTCTTGTGTCTTAATTACAAATAATTTATATAAATGAAGTCCCAGCACAGATTCCTGGGCTACATCTTGACAGTGAAAAATATTGAAGAGTTGATACGGTTTATACTATGCGATGGCTAGATTTTTATGTATATGTCACTGTCCAAAATAAAAAGATAATGCCTGGAATTTGCTGTGGGTCATAGCAGTGAACTAACAGCGTTTGCTATTATAACCCATTTGAAACTGACTGAAACTTCAGGATGTTGTGCATGCGGATCTAAACTCTGACACTGGCTGCGTTGTGAATCTCCCCCGCCCCCCAATAGCTGGCAATCAGTGTAATCCGTGAAATCAGTGAAACTGATGAAAACTTGGGCTTTTCTGCAGTAATACTGCTGTTAAATACCCTATTAAAAGTTGGGCCTTGTTGGATTAGGAGTAACTGGGGTTTTAACAGCGTATTGACTGCTAACCAAACGTTATGGCCCTGAAGAACTAATTTTAATTTTCTCCATAATGATAAAATTACAGTTTTTAAGCAAATAAATATATTTTTTAAAAGTTTGTTATATTTATTTCAGGTTTACCTTTTCCCCATGTGAGAGCCCCAATCTTTGTTTTGCTCTGTGTAACATTTTTAAAAAGTCTGAATAAAAGCAACTTCTTCACTTCCTGGTTCCCTGTCTGAGAATTCTGCATATTGATTGGCTGCTTAGACCGCTTGTTGACATCGCAGCAGCTCGCACTAGGGATTCCCCACTAGTCTACACTGATCTCACTTGCGCGTCGAGAAAGGCAAACTTCTCGCCACAGAGATTGCAAGATCTTTGTGGGCAGCTTTCTTCAGGGCCCGCAGCGAACACAAATTCCAGGCCCCGATCATAGCATATAAGATCCTGCATCAATGTGACATAGTTATTGTAACTGAAAAAGGCAGTTACTTTTTGAAAAAAAATCCAAACTTAATTAATGTTTGTATGATCCAAACAGACAAATGTGCAGAACAATATTAGTTGAAATCTTCGATAGGGTTTAGGAACTGCAGTGCAGCAGAAGTTATATTTTATGTGATATGTAACCTCGTGGTTTATTTGCAGTCTTTAAAAAAAAAAAATTGCCACAGTCATTTAGTTCCTGAAATCTATGATTTATCAATGACTCGGATTTTGCGGTAAAAGTAACGGTGAGGCTAACGGCGCTCACTGTTATTAAAGGGTAAATCGGACAGCAACTTCTGGTGACCGCACACGCACAATTAAACATGGAAATCAGGAAGTTGCCCTGCTATTCCAGAAGCTTCGCTATACCGAGAGACTTGGCAGTGAAACACATGAAACGGCATGCGTGATACATACCCACTAAACACGGCAGAAAAATTTAGGGCTTGTCCATTTCAGTGTAAGTAAATTTTTAATGGCATGATAAGCCTTAATTACTGTCAAACAACCTCTCTAGCACTGAAAATTAACTTTTACAAGTGTGGACTGTCATTCCAGATTGTAATTATTGTTGGAGATTTCTAAAAACAAATAAAAGTAAATAATTTTTTTAACTTTTTCTTTCTGTCTCTTTTATCTTCCTCTCTTAATCCCATCTTTTTTTCCCTCTCTTTATTTCGCTTTCTCATTTGGCATTGAATGAACTATTCTAACTGACATTTCCTGGTTCAGACTCTGCGCTGCTCATTAAGAATTCTTTAATGATTGGTTAAGGAGATACACAGTTGCTTGCCCTGTTCACACAGGTCCCAGATCCCTTGTAGAGGGTGCCATGGTGAAAAGGATTTCTAATCACTGCAAAAGCCCATAGCAAGTCTGTGAGCAAGTGTAAGTGTAATGAACGGCTAGCGCCGTGGGTTCGCCGCTGAGAGCAAAATCCAGGCCATTGTATACAATTCAGCCCCTCGTGTTGAATATAAGTAACTGCATTGTCCCCCATTTATAATATATTAAAAACCTTACATCACAAAAGTATGACAACAGGAAGCACTTCCTGTCTTTAAAAAAAAAAATTAATTCTTTTATAGAGTCATAGAGTTATACAGCACAGAAAGAGGCCCTTCGGTCCATCGTGTCTGCGCCGGCCGTCAAGCCCTGTCTATTTTAATCCCATTTTCCAGCACTTGGTCCATAGCCTTGTATGCTATGGCATTTCAAATGCTCATCTAAATGCTTCTTGAATGTTGTGAGGGTTCCTGCCTCTACCACCCTTTCAGGCAGTGAGTTCCAGATTCCAACCACCCTCTGGGTGAAAAAGTTTTTCCTCAAATCCTCTCTAAACCTCCTGCCCCTTACCTTGAAACTATGCCCCCTGGTTATTGACTCCTCTACTAAGGGGAAAAGTTCCTTTCTATCTACCCTATCTATGCCCCTCATAATTTTGTACACCTCAATCAGGTCCCCCCTCAGCCTTCTCTGCTCTAAGGAAAACAACCCCAGCCTGTCCAGTCTCTCTTCATAGCTGAAGCACTGCAGCCCAGGTAACATCCTGGTGAATCTCCTCTGCACCCTCTCCAATGCAATCACATCCTTCCTATAGTGTGGCGACCAGAACTGCACACAGTATTCCAGCTGTGGCCTAACTAGCGTTTTGTACAGCTCCATCATAACCTCCCTGCTCTTATATTCTATGCCTCGGCTAATGAAGGCAAGTATCCCATATGCCTTTTTAACCACCTTATCTACCTGTCCTGCTGCCTTCAGGGATCTATGTACATGCACACCAAGGTCTCTCTGATCCTCTGTCCTTCCTAGGGTCCTACCATTCATTGTGTATTCCCTTGCCTTGTTAGTCCTCCCAAAATGCATCACATCACACTTTTCAGGGTTAAATTCCCTTTTTTTCCTAATCCATTCTTGTATATCCCTTGACATCCAGGGTTCCCTGGGCTTGTTGGTCCCACCCTTGACCTTTACGGGAACATGCTGCTGTTGTACTCTATTTCCTTTCTGAAAGACTCCCACTGCTCTGATGTGGATTTTCCTGCAAGTAGCTGATCCCAGTCCACTTTGGCCAGATCCTGCCTTATCATATTAAAATCGGCCTTACCCCAATTTAGAATCTTTATCTCCGGTCCATCTTTGTCCTTTTCCATGACTACCTTAAATCTCTCCGAATTCTGGTCACTGTCACCAAAATGGTCTCCTACTAACACTTCTACCACTTGCCCGGCTACATTCCCTAGAATTAGGTCCAGTACCGCCCCCTCTCTTGTAGGACTTTCTACATGCTGGCTCAAAAAGCTCTCCTGGATGCACTTTAAGAATTCTGCACCCTCTAAGCCTTTCACACTCTGACTATCCCAGTTAATATTGGGGAAGTTGAAATCCCCTACACTGAAAATTACACCTCTGCGTTGATTACACGAGAGTAAATACTTTGGGTCTAGCACCTGAGATAACATTTTCTTTCAAAATCACGCAGTTAATCAGGCTGTGCAACTTCAATGCTATACTTAATTTATTTCCTGATATTTAGAAAAGCAATAACATTCTTGGCCATTTCTTTAATAGTTAAGTGGTTGGCAAACCACTTGAGAAGTGCAAAATGAGTGTTATTGCAGGTGAGTCCTGATTGGCCAGATTTTTGCTGGTAAGGCTGAAGAAATCTTATGGTGTAGACCAAACTCACCCAGCAGAAACTGAAGTTAGCATTTAGCATTTGTATAAGTTATCATTTAAAATAAAAGTGGCAAGATTAACATCCTGATTTCTAAAATTTTAAATTGACAGTCAAATTTCAACAGAACAGCATTTCAAAATATTTGTGGGGGGTTTTACTCTCACATCGACCGCACACGAAGTCAGTCACTGTGGCATCAGAAGAGAATTCAGGAAAAATACTATCAGCTTTATCATTCGGATATCGCAGCGCTAAGAACTATGCATTTAAGGGGAAGCTAGATAAGTACATGAGAGAGAAACGAATAGAAGGATATCCTGATAGGGTTAGATGAAGTAGGGTGGCAGGAGGCTCGTGTGGAGCATAAACACCAGCACAGACCCGTTGGACCGAATGGCCTGTTCTGTGCTGTAAATTCTATGTAACAATAGTTTGACCTTTCCTAAATGCCTGCCATTTAAGCCATCAGCAGTCTCTTCAAGAGCATCTTTGCCTCCTTTTTCCAAGAGTAAATTTAAATGCTTCTCTACAACTTTAAAATTCTCTTTCTTGAAATTAACATTTTCCTATGACATTATATTACAAGTGAATTTTTTGATATACAAGATTTTAACTGACAACTTATTCTTTATCAACAGAGGGACTGTTGAATGAATAAAAACCTCATTAAATTCACCAGACATACACTTGTGTTGTGTGAAGTCTATAATAAGCAAGATTAAATATGCTTTATCTACCATAATTACAACATTACCAGAATAATGTTGCCTTTTAGTCAATACTGGTTGTTGCATATTTGGTAAAGTTGTGAGTAAACTCAATAAATTAATGCATATTTGCTGCACTGGTGAAGTGCTTGTTTCTTCCACATACAAAGGGGCTCTTCTGCGGCTGCGAGCCAATTTCCATTAAAATGGATAGGGCATATTCTGGTAAGCAGTTCACTCTGGGTAGGGACATCTGCCATTCGGGCCCAGAATCACAGAATGGATCCTATTTAGATTGGGCCAGTGAGAATCTCGTTTGGAACAATACCAATGTAACTTCTCAGGAAGTGCGGCAGGATGGGGGCGAACAGCAGAGTGGCTGCAAGCAGCGGTGCTCTGAATTATCCGTATGCGCGAACTGCCCATACAACAAACTTTTCTCCTGGGTTGCCAGCAGCAACACCTGGGAAACGAATAGTCGATTCCGGGAGACTCCTGAACAAAGCGGGAGGTTTGGTAACCCTAGGCAAGCCCAGAATGAGAAGAATGCCCAATCCCAGCTCACTTTAATAGCAGCCTTCCAGTATTGATGCACTGGATACATAATCCATGTAGATTTACATAGGAACGGAAGTAGGCCATTTAGGCCCTTGAGCCTATTCTGCCATTCAGTACCTCAACCCCATTTACCTACCATTGCTCCATATCCCTTGACATCCTTATCCAACAAAAATTATCGATCGTGGTCTGAAAATTTCAATTGGCCCAGTATCCACAACATTTTGGGGGGGAGAGTTCTAGACTTTTACCTTTTATGTGAAAAAGTGCTTCCTGATTTTACTCCTAAATGGCCTAGCTCTAATTTTAAGATTATGCCCTTTTGTGCTGGATTTCCCACCAGTTTCTCTGTGTCTACCCTATTGAATCCCTTTATCATTTTAAACACCTCAATTAGAGCACCTTCTAAACTCAAGGGAATACAAACCAAGTTTATGCAATCTGCCCTCATAATTTAACCCTTTAAGCTATAATATAATTCCGGTGAATCTGTGCTGTACCCACTCCAAGGCCAATATATCCTTCCTAAGGTTTGGTGCCCAAAACTGAACGCAGTGCTCAAGATAGGGTCAACCATGGTTCTGTACAACTGAAGCATCACTTCCTCACTTTTAAGTTCAAACCCCCTTGAGATAAAGGCCAACATTCCATTAGCCTTTTTGATTTTTTTTTGTACCTGTGCACTAGCTTTTAGTGATTTTGTACATGGACACCTAAACCCCTTTGTGTCTCCACAGCTCCTAGTCTCTCACCGTTAAGAAAACATTATGATTTAATTTGTCTTTTCTCGGATCCAAAGTGGATAACCTCACACTTCCCTACATTGAACTCCATCTGCCATAGTTTTGCCCACTCACATAGTCTATGTCCCTTTGTAGCTTCCAGCTCCCATCTACAGTACTTACTATGCCTCCTAATTTAGTATCATCTGCAAACTTGAATATACAGCTTTCTATTCCTTCAGGCAAGTCATCGAGATATATATGGTGAAAAGCTGAGGCCCCAGTACAGATCTCTCTGGAACACCACTGGTCACATCCTGCCAATTGAGAACGGACCCTTTATCCTCATTCTCTCTCTCGTACCTCCCAACCAGTTTCCTACAGCTGATAGACCTGTAATTGCGGATCTTCAAGAACTGTGTTTTGACCTGCATGGATGTTAACATTTTATCCCTCTCTCTCTCTCTCTCTCTCTCTCTTTCTCATTCACTAAGTCTCTCTCGCACACATGCACATCCGAGTTTTAAAGGAGTGGTGTATTTTTTTGATATTGAAAATCTACTACCAAGTTTACAAATAAAAATGTTTTTTTTTAAGTGAAGTAGCATTCCTGCCAGGGCTTGAGTCTTCTCTTTAGATAAAGAGTGGGAACAGTGGCTTCATTTCATACACATTTTGTAGGAATAGTTATAATAATCTCTTTTACTTCTACTGTTGTATTGTTCGTGGCCTGAAAATAGCTTATCAGTAATAATTTTACCAAAAACTGTTGGTTTGTAAAATCTTGCAGTGTTTGGATAAGTCCGTGAATCTCACTATAATAGGAGTGTAATAATACAATACAAAATATTACATTTTTTGTTATTTGAAGAGGCTCCCTGGATCAGTACTTGAAATTTAAGGTATTCAAAGAAAGTCATAACTCAAGTATTTGAAGAGGTCTCACAAGGAATATATTATAGTTGTGATTCTTTGCGATTGTGCAAGTTGGATGACCAGAGGCACTCTTAAGTTCTATAGCAGGGGTGTTCAAACTATAGCCTGTGATCCAGATCCAGCCTATAAGCTTCAGCTATCCAGCCCCTGTACATGAAGCTGTTAGCTGCTCCCCATTATCAGTGCATTTCCAGGCTGAACTCACCCCCAACTCCTCACTGTTTCCCTTAGTGCCACTGCTGATTCCTATCTCTCCTGCTACTCCACCAAGTGATTGAACACGATTGCACACTATGGCAGGAGTTCTCACAATGTCATGAATTCTTGACCGTAGTGTGTAGCAGCATTGGAACAGCACCAGCAGAAAGTAGAAAGTGGCTGAGAGGAGGAAGAATCGGGAACTTTACTGAGAATAGGAGAGTTCCAGTATAAAATTGAAGGGCAAGTGGAGACAAACGTACCAGCAGGAAAACACTATGAAATTGGAGAGGAGCAACAGTGGCAGCATGAAATTGGAAGGAGGAATAAATGCAAAAGCTTCAAAAGGATATAAAAAGGATACAAAACCATTGATCATCCTAAGCAGTTTCCCAGCGTTATTAGTGTACAGCTTTTATATGGAACCCGTAAGTAACTGAGTGCTTCACAAAGAGAAAAGGTTGGGATGCCCCTGTTCTTTAGGTTTTGTTTTTAAAAATGAATCTGAGAGAGCACATAAGTGCTAAGCTAAAGTATTTTAAGTATGTATCACTTCTCATTTAGTTTCAACAAACCATCTGTTCACTTTTTCGTGACCTGCAATTGTGACCACAAATGCACTTCCATTATGTAAACTTTCAAAGAATTGCACAAAATAAAAACAGTAAATTTGGTGTTCATAGGGTAACAAAAGATGGATAAATGACTTTCTGGCATTCTTTCCAGCCATGAGCACAGAACCAGTTTGCCCTTTGTGGAGCCATGGAACCACCAAGACATACAAACTTCCAATTGAACACTTGGACTACAGCTTCATAGAGAAGTGCACCGATGTGAAGTATCTGGAAAAAATTTTGATAGTGCTAAGGTACACACATTATAAATATCTCACTTCTGTGACCTGATGCACAATGTTGCCAGTTATGTATTAATTGACATTTCCAAGAAATGAAAGACGATTCCAGATTTCAAAATAAATTTTCTTTAGAAAATCTTTCCAGATATTATTCAATAAATTTATAAAGATGGATATTATCAAGCAAATTTAGTGCAGAAACCAAAAAAAGTCTTTTTCTAAAACAATGGTGTATTATATTACAGAAACATGGTTGCAGTTTTCAGGAATTTAATTAAAGTTACTACAATATGATACTAAGTTTTCTTGGTTTCAGTTGAAATGATAAAGATTTAATCCACAGTGCAATATGCTGCTAAATCTACAAAGCCTTTTGTGTATTGAAAATATTGAATGTTTTCATTTGTTGTCTCGTGCATCTTCAATTGCAAATCAATGAACCTATCACATTTGGTATCATAGATGCAAAATACTGTTTTCTTTTAAAAGAAAAATGGACACTCCAAGCTAGGCTATCAGGAGTCCCAGGAACTCTTTGGGCTGGATTTTGATACTGGGGCGGGTTGGGGCGGGTTGGGGTCGTGTCATCCGCATTTCGTGTTATCCACTCGACTGCAATTGGATGTGGGAGATTGATGCAATTTTCACCTAATTGGGCAATTGAGTTCCAGCATGTGGGAATCCATGAACCAATTAGTGTTTTCAGTCTGAAAGTCGCCTCTGATGATGTCATCATTGCTGCTGCATTGAAGGTCTTCAAACACTGCCTGGCCTTTGCTGTGAGAGGACCTGCAGATTGAGCAGCAGCAGTCCTAAGTCTGTTCCCAGATATTTTTACACCACCACTCCCAGATATGTCTCCTCTCCATCCATATATACATCCATCCCCATAGCCAGCCAGCCCGCCCCAAATCCAAATCCAAATGTGCTCCCGCCAGGTTTCACAATCGTGGTTCAGAACAGGCGTGCTTCACGTATAACAAGGATTAAAATCACAAAGGCCTTTCAAAATGGCATTATAGAGCCAATTTAGTGCTTGTTAAGGGCCTTAACAACCTATCCCGCCTCTTAAAGGCGGGACGGAGTCGGGACCAGCAGACACGATTTAATGAAAATTGCGTGGAGGCGGACTTGTGCCCACCTGCCAGTTTTCGCAATTTTAACCCCCCACACGCCTCCAAACCCGCCTCCACGGGTCAATGAAAATCCAGCCCTTTAACTTTCAAGTAGTATTAGTATCTAGCATTCTTCACTTTCAGCCATTACAACACACTTGCACTCAAAACTGTCAGGTCAATTGTTTATCATTCTAGGCAATACTTGTATAATAGATATCATTTGGAGAAAGATATGAATAAAGATTTAAATACTGGAATGATGGAATTGATAGACCAACATGGTTAGAAAGAGATTTTAATTTTAATTTTTAAAAGATTTTACTTTTATGGATTTTATGACACTAACTTGATGTCGTGCTGTGAAAAGTAATTAGTATCTTGAGAGAAAATGCAACTGAGTAGTCTAAATCCAGTCAGGCTCCTGTTTCATGGGAAGCTGTATAAACATAGTTCTATTTGGTTTTATCTTTCCTATAATGGTACCTGTGCAATTTGCACAGTAATTTACTGTTTCATTTTATTTAGGCTTGCATGAATAAAGAATTCTAATTTTCCTTATTTTCATTACATATCAAGAAGGTTTGATTGTTTGTATATGATTGTAGAATTTGTTAAGTAATTTATCACAATTTCCTATCACTTGTGGATCATTTTCCACATTCCATGGATAATCAGTTGATAATTTTATTTTGTCTTTGTCTCTTATGTACTAACATGATTTTGTAGTAGTCAGTTTAGTTTCTGTTCAGGCCATCACTATTACTACTACCTTTGTGTACAATGTTCAAGGTCAGGCGAGGAGGGATATTATCCTGATCTTATAACATTTTGTGAGAAGATGATTCTAAAGCTGGATCCTAAAAGTCGAGCCCTTCGTAAAAACAACCCACCAGCAACTGCTGCTAGCTTCACTAAAGAAGAATGGCAAGAAATTACCAGTGATCTCAAGGTATACACTGTCTTTAAATGAATAGCAAATAAACATTTCATAGAGGCTGGATGTGTAACTAAAAACACTCTTACTAGAATTTAACAAAAATTGTTTACTGTGATCACTTTGCTGGCGAGTGAAATCAGTTGGTTTGTGTGGTCGCTTTCAAAAGAACCATTTTTTTTTTCTCCTTGTATAAAGCTCTTGTTTAGTGTGTTTGCCTTGGACCTCAAAAATGTGGAATTCCTTACCACCCTCCAGCTTCTGCAATCTACAGGCTCGTATTTGCCTAATCATTACTGATTTACTTTATCTTCCACCCTACTCTTTTCAACGTTCGTGGTGTCCTGTACTGTGGAGCTTTATCCTTTACCTACATTTAACATTTTTTAGAAATGGGTTAGTGGTGTAAACAGCCATCACACAACTTACACCTGTGCATATACTTTTTGTATATGGAAGACAAAATCAAGATATTATAGAATAATAGAATAGTGCAGCACAGAAGGAGGCCATTCGGCCCCCCATTGAGTCGCGCCGGTTCTTTTCGAAGAGTAATCCAGTTAGTCCCACTCCCCCGCTCTTTCCCCATATCCCTGCAATTTTTTCTCCTTCAAGTATTTATTTAATTATCTTCAGAAGGCTACTATTGAATCTGTATCCACCACCCTATCAGGCAGTGCATTTCAAATCCTAACCACTCGTTGCGTAAAAAAGTTTATCCTCATGTCGCCTCTGGTTCTTTTGCAATCACCTTAAATCTGTTCCCTCTCATTATCGACCCTTCAGCCAATGGAAACAGTTTCTCTTTATTTACTTTATCTAAATCCTTCATGATTTTAAACACCTCTATCAAGTCTCCTCTTAGACTTCTCTGCTCCAAGGAGAACAACCCCAGCTTCTCCAGTATATCCCTGTAACTGTAATCCCTCATCCCTGGAACCATTCTAGTAAATCTCTTCTGCACCCTCTCTAAGGCCTTCACATCCTTCCTAAAGTGTAGTGCCCAGAATTGGACACAATACTCCAGCTGGAGCCGAACTAGTGTTTTATATACGTTTAGCCTAACTTCCTGGCTTTTGTACTCTCTACATCTATTTCTAAAGCCCAGGATCCCATATACTTTATTAACTGCTTTGTTAACCTGTCCTGCCACCTTCAAAGATTTGTGCACAAACACCCCCAGGTCTCTCTGTTCTTGTACCCCTTTAAAATTATACCACGTGGTGTGCATTATCTCCCCTCATTCTTCCTACCAAAATGTATCACCTCACACTTTTCTGTGTTGAATTTCGTCTGCCATGTGTCCGCCCATTCCACCAGCCTGTCTATTTTCTTGAAGTCTATTAACTATCTTCCTCACTGTTTACTACACTTCCAAGTTTCGTGTCATCTACAAATATCGAAATTGTGCCCTGTAGCCTCAAGTCCAAGTCATTAATATATATCAAAAACAGCAATGGTCCTAGTACTGAACCTTGGGGAACTTCACTGTGTACCTCCCTTCAGTCCGAAAAACAGCCATTTACTACAACTCTCTGTTTTCTATCCCTTAGCCAGTTTTGTATCCATGTTACTACTGCCCCTTTTATCCCATGGGCTTGGGCTTCAATTTAGCTAACAAGCCTAGTATATGGTACTTTACCAAACGCCTGTTGAAAGTCCATATACACAACATCAACTGCACTGCCCTCATCCACCTTCTGTTACCTCATCAAAAAACTCAATCAAGTTAGTCAAACACGATTTGCCCTTAACAAATCTGTGCTGGCTCTCCTTTATTAGTTCATGCTTGTCCAAGTGGCTGTTAATTTTCTCCCGGATTATTGTTTCTAAAAGCTTCCCCACCACCAACATTAAACTGACTGACTCTACTTCTTTAGTAAACAAGTTCTTAAAATACAGGCAAAGTAAGTATTTGAATTTATGGTTTACTTATGAATACTTAAAACCTCCTGTCTTGGTTACAAAATAACTATTATTACTGTTGCTAGTGTTATCTGAGATGATCACACTTTAGTAGCTTCTTCTGTACAGTATTAAATTTATATGAATTGGCACCCATGATGAGCAAGATATATTTAACAATGCCACATCTACTGTCAGTTATGTCCTTACGCAATTATTTGTTAGGACTTGAAGAGCATAGTTGCCACAGGGTAAGTTTATTGGACCCCTGAATAAAATACCTGAGTTTGAATAGATGTTGGTTAATCTATTTAGGGAATTGCTAGCCTTTTTAGGGTTACTGTCAGAGGGGGAAAAAAGCCCTTCCTGATCGACGGGAGGGAGGGTGGTGGTGTACCACAGATGAAACAAGAAAACACGCTGGCCCCAGTCCTAGAGATAGCTGTAAACTGATTAGCATCCCCTCCTAACCAAGAAGGATCACAAAGGATTAGGAGACAACTGTGGTGGAAAACATAAGAGAGGTATATTTTTAGTGATCAATAGAATAAAACAGTGCTACTAATCACCCCAATGTAGCTTTTATGAACAAATATTACTCAGATGGATCTCGAGAGATTTTTCAAAGCAAGTTGCTAAAGTGTCTGTGTTGGGAAGCAGGGAGCTGGTTGAGAGTACAGGCTTTACCAGAGACAAAATACTCAGCCCCACCAACTACCATAGGGCTTTTTAAACAGTTTACAGTACTGCATTCACTGGGAATTTAAACAGAGCAATGTTGTGCTTACATGTACTTTAACCGGAGGAGCGCTAAACTATCAAAGCACCAACACAGCCTTCAGCTGTATATTTAATTCTCTTTCATCAAAAATCTCAAATGTAATTGTTTGAATGTATCATAGGAACAATAGTCGGCAATTCAGCCCCTCGAGCCCGTTCTGCCATTCAGTTAGATTATAGCGTCAGCCGTGGCTCAGTGGGTAGCACACTCGCCTTCGAGTCAGAAGGTTGTGGGTTCAAGTCCCACTCCAGGGACTTGCGCACATAAAGCTAGGCTGACACTCCAGTGCAGTGCTGAGGGAGTGCTGCACCGTCGGAAGTGCTGCACCGTCAGAGGTGCCGTCTTTCGGATGAGACGTTAAACCGAGACCCCGTCTGCTCTCTCAGGTGGACGTAAAAGATCCCATGGCACTATTTTGATGAAGAGTAGGGGAGTTATCCCCGGTGTCCTGGCCAATATTTCTCCCTCAACCAACATAAGAAAACAAAACAGATTATCTGGTCATTTTCACATTGCTGTTTGTGGAGCTTGCTGTGTGCCAATTGGCTGCCGCATTTCCCACATTACAACAGTGACTCCACTTCAAAAAGTACTTCATTGGCTGTAAAGCGCTTTGAGACGTCCAGTGGTCGTGAAAGGCGCTATATAAATGCAAGTCTTTCTTTATGGCTGATTTGTATCTTAACTCCAACCACTTGCCTTTTTATACCCTTGTCTAGCAAAAATATATTGATCTCAGATTTAAAATTATTAATTGAGCTAGTGTCTACTGCTTTTTGTGGGAGTGTTCCACGCTTCTACCACCCTTTGCGTGAATAAGTGTTTCTAACTTCTCTCCTAAATGGTCTAGCTCTGATTTTAAGGCTATGTCCCCTTGTCCTAGACTCCCTCACCAATGGAAACAGTTTATCTCTATCTAACCTATCAATTCCTTTCAAAATCCTAAAAACCTCAATCAAATCACCCCTTAACTGTCTATATTCCAGGGACTAAAAACCTAGTTTATGTAATCTCTCCTCATAATCTAACCCTTGGAGTTCTGGTGACTCTGCACTGCAATCCTTCCAAGGCCAATATATCCCTTCTAAGGTGCGGTGCCCAGAAATGTACACAGTACTCCAGATGTGGTCTAACCAGGGCTTGTAGCAAAACTTCCTCCCTTTTTATATTCTAGCCCTCTAGTTATAAAGGCTAACATTCCATTAACCTTTTTGATCATTGTAACTACAAAGGTCAGAATGAACCAAGAAATTAATTTAGATATGATTTTCAATACAACATATAGAAGCAAACGCATCACAATTTTTAAAACTTCAACTGTTGTCTAAGCTTTGTTTCTGATCTCAAAACTCAGAGGTTGATTATGCACATAAGTGGATTCTTTGTCATAGTGCTGTCTATCTATAAATCAGCCTTTCAAAATCTGAAAATGGCCGTATCCGTGAATCAGTTTGTACAAATTTGCTCATCTATTTAATTTCCTACAGTTTCCCACTCTGAAGCTGAATTAACATCATAAGTTGCAACTCGACTGCACAATGGGGGCCTGATTTAAATGGCTGTTAAGCTACTTGAGACATGAGAGTTGGCCAGATTTAGAATCATGGGGCCCCGATATTTACGGGGAGGCGGGAAATGAGCCGAGGAGTGTGGTTGCGGGGGGGGGGGGGGTGTGGGATACCTGGAAAACTCAGGAATGCAGAGGTCCTGCCGAATTTAACGGCAGGACATCGTTATCATTTTTTATTACTCCATTTCCAGCCCGACAGTCAGCCAGAATGACAGGCTGTTGGGGACAGACCCCGGCAACCGGGAAGGATTGGAGTTTAGTGGTGGGAGGTAGGTCGGACTGGCAATCGGAAGGGAATGGGACCAAGAGAGATTGCGGGGCAGAAGTGTCGGGATTGCGGGTTTGAGGGGAGGGGAGGGGGTGCGGGGTGGCCCAATCGCGGCAGAAGATTTGTTTGAGGGGCTGTGGAGGAATGTCCTACTGTTCCCGGCTCTCAAGCAGTGCTATAAAAAGCAGATACCTGTTTAATCCAGCTGCTCCCGGTTTTGCAGCCTGGTTTCCCGAGCCCTGGGAAACCTGTCTGGCCCATATTAAATTTAATTCAGATTCACAACTGCACTGTGAGAGCCTGATTTAAATATTATAATGAGGTGTTCCGCCTACCGAGAGCGGGACGCAGACATGCCACTCGCAGCCGCACGCGGTGGGTTGGGGACGCATTGCGCAATATTTATTTTTTATTTTTAACTTCCCGCCCCTCCCCAACCCACACTCTCCCAGCGTGCGAGTTTTAATGTTCTCTCCATAGAATCATAACATTTTACAGCACAAAAAGAGGCCACTTAGCCCGTCAAAGCATTGCTCAATCTCTTAAAGATCTATCCACTTAGTGATCTACTTAGTCTCGTTTCCCTGCCTTTTCCTCATACCTTTTTAATTTTTTCTTTTTCAAATATTTATCTACTTCCCTTTTAAAAGCCATCATGGATTCTGCTTCCACCATTGTGGTAGGGCATTCCATGCCTAAAAGGTTAATTCTCATAACCTCTCCCTTTGTTGTTTTGGTGGAGATCTTAAATTTATGCCCTCTAGTTACCAACCCATTAACCTGTGGAAATAGTTCTTCCCTATCTATCTTATCAAAATATCTCAATTTTGACCAGCTCTATCAGTCTCCTTTTAAAATCTTTGTCCTGATGTACAGAGCTCTAGGCTCTCTAGTCTCTCCTCATAACTAAAGACACTCATCCTTGGTGTCATCATAGTGAATCTATTCTGCAACCCTCTGTAGCTTTGACATTCTTTCTAAAGTAAGATCCCCAAATTTGAACACTATATTCTAACTGTAGCCTAATCAAAAAAAATTTATGGTAAGGCTAACAAAATCCTATTGCATGAACTCACCCAGCAAAATACTGAAGTGATTAACATTTTTATTAACTGCTATTAACCTTTTTTTGTTAAAGTTAAAGAAATACTTTCACCACCTCAGGAAGTCCGAAAGCGCATTACAGCCAGTGATGTACTTTTGCAGTGTAGTCACTGTTGTGATGTAGGAAACGCGGCAACTAAATTGCACATAGCAAGGTCCCAAAAACAGCAATATGATAATGACCAGATAATCTGTTTTTTAGTGATGTTGGTTGAGGGATAAATGTTGGTCAGGACTCACCCGCTCTTGTTCAAAATAGTGCCATGGGATCTTTTAGGCCTACCTGAGAGGGCAGAGGGGGCCTCGGTTTAACGTCTCATCCGAAAGATGGCACCTCCGACAGTGTAGCACTCCTTCAGTACTGCACTGGAGTGTCAGCCTAGAGTTTGTGCTCAAGTCTCTGGAGTGGGACTGGAACCCACAACATTCTGACTCTGAGGCGAGGGTGCTACTAACTGGACCACGGCTGACAGAAGCATCCTGATTTCTGAAAGCAGAAAACATCCACCATTGTATGAAAGTTCAAGTCATCCTAACTTTAAAGGACATTGAGTATTTGGAGATAGTTCAGTGAATAACCAGAATGATTCTTGGATATAGGCTTTAGCTTGTGAGGAGAAACGTACAGAACTGAGTTTGTGTTCATTTGAGAAAAGAAGATTGAGGAGGTGCATCATCCCAGTGCTTAAAATACTTAGAAGCATAGACGATGAAGATCTACACAGGCTATTTGACCTGGACTGTGAATTAGAGGGTACAGATTTAAAATTCACATCTTCAAACAAAACTACATAGTAGGAATCCGCCCCACCCCCCACCTTACAGAGCCATGGATACATGAACAGACTCCCAGCAGAAACAATTGATGATATGGCAATTAACTCCTTCAGAAAAGAGCCGTGAACAAGATTGAATTTGAAAATGATGAAGTAGGTATAAACTGAGAAGGTTAAATATTCCCTGGAGTATAGTGATTTCTGTGATGCTGAGGCAGGAGGGATTTTCTCTGTGGAGGGCATCTAGCCCAGGTGAATAGTAAAAATGTGGGAATGATTGAAGCTTTGTTTTTTGGAGATCAGGAGGTATTTGTGGAATACTTTCCATCAGAAGGTAAAATAGACTGGTGTGGAGCCCATAATTGGGTTTATTTCACATGGTGTGCAGAAGAAGCTGACCTGATGAATCAAATAGCCTTTCTCTTTTGTACTTGTTTAGATTAGTGGTAGGCCAGAGGATTGGGAAATTTTTAGAAACCAGCAAAGGATGACTAAAAAAATAATAGAGGGAGAAGATAGATTATGAGAGTAACCTAGCAAGAAATATAAAAAAAGACAGTAAGAGCTTCTACAGGTATATAAAAAGGAAGAGAGTAGCTAAAGTAAACGTTGGTCCCTTAGAGGATGAGACTGGGGAATTATAATGGGAAACAGGGACATGGCAGAGACTTTGAACAAATATTTTGTATCTGTCTTCACGGTAGAAGACATTAAAAGCATCCCAATAATAGATAAGGGGCAAAAGGGAGGGAGGAACTTAAAACAATCACTGTCACTAGAGAAAAAGTACTTGTCAGCCTTTAGTCCCATTAGTTTGCCAAGTCCCCTGAACCTGATGGCCTGCATCCTAGGGTCTTAAAAGAAGTGGCTGCAGAGATAGTGGATGCATTGGTTGTAATCTACCAAAATTCCCTGGATCCTGGAAAGGTCCCAGCGGATTAGAAAACCGTAAATGTAACGCCCCTATTCAAGAAAGGAGGGAGACAGCAGGAAATTATAGGCCAGTTAGCCTAACATCTGTCATTGGGAAAATGCTGGAATCCATTATTAAGGAAGTAATAGCAGTACATTTAGAAAATCATAATACAATCAAGCAGAGTCAACATGGTTTTATGAAAGGGAAATGATGTTTGACAAATTTACTAGAATTCTTTGAGGATGTAACGAGCAGGGTGGATCAAGGGGAACCAGTAGATGTAGTGTATTTGGATTTCCAGAAGGTATTCCATAAGGTGCCACATGAAAGGTTACTGCACAAGATAAGAGCTCAAGGTGTTGGGGGTAATATATTAGCATGGATAGAGAATTGGCTAACTAACAGAAAACAGAGTCGGGATAATTGGATCATTTTCAGGTTGGCAAACTGTAACTAGTGGAGTGCCACAGGGATCAGTGCTGGGACCTCAACTATTTACAATCTATATTAATGACTTGGATGAAGGGACCGAGTGTACTGTTGCCAAATTTGCTGACGATACAAAGATAGGTGGGAAAGCAAGTTGTGAGGAGGACACAAAGGCCCCGAATTTAATAGAGCTCAGAGGGCGGGTTTGGAGGTGAGTCAGTAGTGAAAATCGGAAAAATTGACGGCGGGCTGCGAACCCCCTCCATCCCGCCTCCACGCTACTTTGGCAAGTGTCGGGTCAGCGGCTCCTGACCTGACCCGACACCAAACGGCGGGAGAGGCACTTAAGGCAGTTAACAGCTTGTTAACTGCCTGAATAATCTTATTTTAACTGCCTGTTCGGATTTTGCAGCTTTTTCTGCGTGCTGCCCGCCATCAGAAAAACACGCCAGCTGCATTGTGATGGGTTTAGCGAGGACCTGAATTGTTGACAGCTGCTCAAACAGCTTAAAAGCGGTCCTGCAATATCTCATACTTTCAGATGTCACAGCTTTGAGGTTTGGGACACATTTTGCAGCTCTACTAATCTTGAGTGTTCAAGCTGAAATCCATCTGCAGTGTGACCTCCTTGGAAAACCCTCTGGCCACTTTGTCTGAGCACAAACAATCTCCATTCCTCGACTGAGATATATACCAGTGGTGTGGGAACCATTTATATCCTCTCATCCTGGTCGTCGGATTCGGATTAAGAGCAGCCGCGGCAGCAGCACAACTAGGCACAGCAGCAGCACCAACAGCAGCAGTGCCAATCTTCTCCTCAGCCACCTGATGATGCAGAGGGCGTCAGTGCAGGCTTGCACCTCACCGCAGGAGATACCACCAACACAGGGTTTACAGGCTGAGGACGAGCTTCCTCAACATGAGTGAGCAGCAGTGCCAAAGGAGGCTGAGACTTTCGCAAGACGTCATCGTTGACATCTGCGCAATGCTGCACCAACACCTGGAGCCCAGAGGAGCGTGTGGACACTCCTTACCAGTGGCTGTCAAAGTCACCATCGGACTCAAGTTCTTTGCTTTGGGCTCCTTCCAGGGATCAGTTGCAGATATCAGCGGCATCTCCCAGTCGGCCACAAATGCCTGCATCACGCAGGTTACCAATGCCCTCTTTGCAAAGTCGCATAATTACATCCATTTCTCCACAGGTGAAGCAAGTGTGACCTGCGCGTGCGGTTGGCTTTGCAAATATGGCAGGCTTCCCAAGGGTGCAGGGCGTCGTAGACTGCACATGTGGCCATTAGGGCACCCCATCACAACCCAGCTGTATTTGTCAACCACAAGGGACTCCACTCCCTTAACGTCCAGCTGGTGTGTAACCACAGGAAGATCATCATGCATGTTTGTGCAAAGTACCCTGGCAGTTGCCATGACTCCTTCATCCTGTGGCAGTCTACTGTGCCTCAGCTGTTCAATCCACCAACGCAACTTTCCGGATGGCTACTTGGCGACGAGGGCTATCCCTGAAAAAGTGACTCATGACACTGATGAGGCCATCAAACGAGGCTGAGGAGCGGTACAATCTGAGCCGCAATTCCACCAGAAACATCATAGAGCAAACCATCGGCTTGCTCAAAAAGTGATTCCGATGCCTTGATAGATCTGAAGTGAGAAGTCGCACAACACCAGGTTATAGTCCAACAGCTTTATTTGAAATCACAAGCTTTCGGAGCGGCTGCTCCTTCGTCACCTGACGAAGGAGCAGCCGCTCCGAAAGCTTGTGATTTCAAATAAAGCTGTTGGACTATAACCTGGTGTTGTGCGACTTCTCACTTTTGTCCACCCCAGTCCAACACCGGCATCTCCGCATCATTGATAGATCTGGTGGAGCCCTGCAGTATGCACCAGCCAGTGTGTCCAGAATCATCGTTGTCTGCTGCACAACATCGCACAGCAGCGTGGCTTGGAGCTGCCTGAGGAACAAGTTGCTCAGCGCACAGCCTCCTCGGAAGAAGAAGAGGAGGAGGAGGAGGAGGATGGCATGCCTTGCGGGGCCGGATGTGGCCAATGCAGCAGCACATGACCACATTGCTGGCCGTCAGGCAAGGGATGTACTCATCCATGCCAGATTCGCGTAAGCTTACGCTTCAACCACAGGTGGCTGGCAGGTGGCTATGAATGTGTGGACGACCTTCTTAACACGCCATACATCATCTCTCCAATAAACGGTGCTTTCCTATTACTCTCACCACCATCATTACAAATGCAAGTCGCCCTGAGCCCTCACTGTGCAACTTCCATTTCTCAGAGCACATAGGCCAAAACTTCAACTCTTTGCCATCACTTTTGTTTAATCGCATCACAATAAGGATGACAATCCATACTTTCCTACACAACAAAACACCCAAGTGACTACCCTTGTGACTATTTATGTGTTAACTTCCTCTTGCGCGTGCTTCTATGTGGTGCTTCCCCTTTGGCTTCAGCAGAGGTAGAGGCACCTTGCTCACTTTGATGCTGCGCCTGCTTAGACGCCTTTGGCGGGCGTCCTCTGGGTTTGAGAGCCTGGAAGGGCTCCTCCACAGTCTGCTCTTCCTGCAGCTGTGCAGGGGCTGAGACGGCCATTTCAGTTGGGTGAGGAATCTGGGGATCTGACCGAGGGCTCCGCAGTGGCATGGTCGTGTGAGCGCTTGGAGAGGAGCCCACACTTCCTTGTTGTCGGCCACCAACATCCCTCTTCAGTGCTAGCAAGTGGCTGGAGAGCACCTTGCTGCACATCAGTGAGGCCATGAGGACCCGTCTCAGTACTGACAATTCTCATAACGGGGACGACCATGTACCTCTGGTGTGTCTCCTCAATAGATGCCCATCTATTTAGAAGAGTCACCATGTTCTCCTGAGTCTGGCGACTCATCATCTCCATGGAGGTTGCCACCCTCTCTGGCACGTTCATGCACCATTGCCTCCACAAAGGCAGTGCTCATGTTTGAGATGGACACCTCCAGTCTCTGCACACTTGCAGTTACCATGGATGCAAACCCTGTCAGAGACTCCTGCACTTGTTCCTGGAGTTCCAGCACTGCTCTCTTTCTGGATGTCTACATGTATCTGAGCAGAGCTAGGAGTGTACTGCGATCTCCGACGCGGACTCTCCACTGCTGTCGCTGTCTCCACCATCTGCTGATGCTCACTTGTGAGCTGTGATACACCAAGTGACAACACTACTCTGTTGCGAAGGCCCCGCCGAGGTGTGCGTTTCTGCGCTGGTGCTGGGTGTGCTGAGTCCTGGTGACGCTGCTCCCTCAGAGGCTGCAGGTTCCTCTGAGGAGTTGTCCAGCTCTTCCTCATGGACAGTGGGGAGGGGGGCTCTCGATGGTCCTGTGGGAGAGTAAAGGCATGAGTTAGACATCTGATTTTTAGGTAGCAGACACATCCTATTGTGCAGATGATCAAAAGTCAATCTCTATTAACATCATATGCCATTGCAGTCAATCATGAAATCTAAATTAGGGTTGAACATCTATTCTGTCACCAGCTTCCTCTGCTGCGCCCATCTCTCCGTCCCCCACTTCCAGCTCCTCGCCAGCTCCCACGATCTCGTGAGCAGCCTCCTCAGCACTTGTCAATGTCACCAGGGATGGTTTGCCTCCTCCTGTCGACGCTCTGTACCTCTTAATTTTTGTCTATCTTTTCCTGCAAGGAGGGACATGAGTGGAGTCTCAGCGAGATTGATGGAGTGACTGTGAAGAATCCATAACAGAAGCTTAGAGGGAGACCAAGATGGAGTGAGGTGCCAAGAGGAAGCTGCCTCCATATGCGTTGTTAGTTGTTGTCATTGCATAACAGCGAGCGAGTGTGAGGGGTGCATAGTAGGATGGTGAAGTGATTCTGTACATAGAGAGAGAGGGATAGGTAAGGGTGCAAGGAAAGTAAGGGTAAGGTGACATGTGGAGGAGGAGCCTGACAAAGCAGAGTGCTGGTGATGAGAAGAGAAGGGAGGCAGAGTAAGTGAAGGTAAGTGTGATGTGATGCTCACTTTTGATGAGCGCAGAAGATCATTAAACCGTTTTCGGCACTAGACCCAGGTGCGTGAACATAAGGACCTAGCGCTTGCCTCCTCAGCAATGTGCAGCCATGTTGCCTTTGATTGCTGAGGAGGCTTCCTCCAGCCATCGGGAGGGAACAGCATCTCCCTGCGCCCTCTTACTCCCTCCACAAGAGCTTGGAGGGAGTCCTCATCGAACCGTGGAGCAGCCTTGGCTTTGGCAGCAGTCACTGTAACCTGGGCCCATTCACACAGCAGCAGAAAGGAAATGAGCAGCTGAGGCTACATGGGCCCCTTAAAAACAACTGCAGCAATGACGTCATCAGTGACAGCAACAGACCCGCTCCCACTCATTGGGCCGGGCAGCGTTTTAGTTTAAGTAGCCTCATTAGGCCTGCCGTGCATGCTGCCCGGCCCAATGAGGCTACTTAAACTAAAATCGTAAATCGGGAGCGGCTGAAACTGGCAGCGGGACTGGAACCTGCCCACCAGGCAACCCGCCTCCTCCATTAACTTCGCAGCCAAAGAGTCTGCAAAAGGATATGGATAGGTTAAGTGAGTGGGCAAAAATTTGGCAGATGGAGTATAATGTGGGAAAATGTGAGGTTATCCACTTTGGTAGGAAGAATAAAAAAGCAAAATATTATTTAAATGGAGAGAGACTGATGAATGCTGCGGTACAGAGGGATCTGCATGTCCTCGTACATGAAACACAAAAGGTCAGCATGCAGGTACAGCAAGTAATTAGGAAGGCAAATGGAATGTTGGCCTTTATTACAAGGGGGTTGAGTATAAAAGTAGGGAAGTCTTGCTACAACTGTACAGGGTGTTGATGAGACCACACCCTGGAGTATTGTGTACAATTTTGGTCTCCTTATTTAAGGACGGATATACTTGCATTGGAGGCAGTTCAGAGAAGGTTCACTAGGTTGATTCCTGAGTTGAAGGGATTGTCTTATGAGGAAACGTTGAGCAGGTTGGGCCTATACTCATTGCAGTTTAGAAGAATGAGAGGGGATCTTATTGAAACATATAAGATTCTGAGGGGGCTTGACAGGGTAAATGCTGAGAGGATGTTTCCCCTCGTGGGGGAATCTAGAACTAGAGGGCATAGTTTCAGAATAAGGGGTCGCCCATTTAAAACGGAGATGAGGAGGAATTTCTTCTCTTAGAGGGTCGTGAATCTTTGGAATTCTCTACCCCAGAGAGCTGTGGAGGCTGAGTCATTGAATATATTCAAGGTGGAGATAGACAGATTTTTGAGCAACAGTGGAGTCAAGGGTTATCTGAAGCGGGCAGGAAAGTGGAGTTGAGGCCAAGATCAGATCAGCCATGATCTTATTGAATGGCGGAGCAGGCTCGAGGGGCCGAATGGCCTACTTCTGCTCCTATTTCTTATGTGTTGTTAGTGTTTGTTGTATGTGGAGATTGTTATTAAAGGTCCTCCCTTTCTCTGAACAGATCATAACTGTAAAACTCCTATATCTTGAGTTCATAACACAATTTTTTGTGCTAAAGAAAATAAAGGCCTAGAAATTTCGATATCGGTTAGCAGCCACTGAAAATGGTGGCACTGGTGGCTAATTAACATTAGCCCAGCGCTAAACTTAGTGTGCAAAGCCGTTCTGGTGGCGTTAGTCCCAGCAGGAGGTCCCAATGTAGCGTGGCCGTAGCGTCATTGCAGCAAGAACAGCCTTCTCTTAAAGCGAGGCTTCATTTCAGAAAGCAATTCGGTCTCTTAAAGAGGAACTGCCTTCTGAAATGAAAAAAAATAAAAATCATGTAAATATAGGCAGGTTTTTACCCTTGCAGCTCATCTGCCTTCTGAAAAAAAATTAACATTAAAAAGAATTTCCAAATGGAGTTTTAGCTCTTAAAGCTGAATTGCCTTCCACACTTAAAAAAAAAAAATGGGAAAAGTGCTTCAGCACGAATGCAAATGGCTCAGCAAGCCAGGGAAGGGGCACCCAGGGTCTTGCATGCAGCACTCCAGTTTTGTGCAGGGGGTCAACACTGCAAGAGAGGTCCTCTACCCACAGGGGCCAGGAGGACCTCCAGAAAGGATGATATGGGACCAGATCACCGAGGCCGTCACTGCCAGCAGTGTCGCCCCCACCACCTGGCTCCAGTGCCCAAAGAAGCTTCATGACCTCAGACCTGTGGTCAACGTCAATGAATGCATCTTCAAAAGCCGTCTCCTACCAACTGCACCACTAGCCTCAGACACTTCTCAATACACGACCCACCCCCGCCCCCATTGCTCACCTACCAACAATCTGTACCAATCACGAGGCACAAGTTTTATTCCTAGCTTCACCTCACCCCCTTGGGGGAGATGGTGCTGGCCATTCTTGTCGGGCATTGCTGAGCCCTTGGTCAGCGACAGGGCTGAAAAGATACAAGATGCTGGTATCCTCATACGTTATCCTCCTCGCATGCACCTCTTACTTTCCCGCCCTCCCCTCACCACAACTCCATCCTTGTGCCTTCCTCATTTCACACACCCAATAAATGCAGCCTGCCCGATCAGTGGTTGACCAAGAAGAGGGAGAGGAGAGTGAAGAAAAAGAAGAAACACCGACACTCAATTTCACACTCCAGCCCAGCTCCTCAAGGTCGACCTGCAAGGACATTTGCAGGGCCCCCCACTGAAAGTCCGTAGCTTTCCACCAGCCTTGCTGCAGCCACTGGGGTAGCACTGCGTGACATAAGTAGGATAGGCAAAGGCACACACAAGATAGTCACTAAGGGAATGCATAAGGCTGATAAGTTGATTTCTTGATGTCATATTGGATGGATAGATATATAAAGTTGGATTGGAAAGTATGCTTTGTAGTGGCTTTTATTTCAGCATTGTGGCCAAGAGGGCGCTGTGATGGTCAGTAACCGAGGAAAGGTAAGGTGTAGGGACAAATGTTGAAAGGGGAATTGGGGTTGTGGTCACTAATACCGCAGGCGGATGATTGCATCCCGGCCAGAACGGGGCTGTCTGGGTTGCATCCTTCTGCATCTTCCTCTTTGAGTGGATGCTGTAAATTTGAAATAAAAGCAGAAAATGCTGGAAATAATCAGCAGGTCAGGCAGCATCTCGACCTGAGACGTGAACTCTGTTTCTCTCTCCACGGATACTGCCTGACTTGCTGAGTATTTCCAGCATTTTCTGCCTTCTCAGAGGCCTTCCTTTACCATCCGAGGCCTTGCAATCATCCAGCAGCATTCCCTGCTTACTTAAAAAATTTTTTAACATGTATTGCACCAAACCACTACTTAAATAAAATTTTAAAAATCCAGTCCAAAAGCTTAAATGCAAACTTACTTGAAAGATGTGTGTGTTCCTTTAAGAAGTGCTGACAACGTCTGTCAGTCTGCTGAAAGCTCGCTTTTCAGACCAGACTTGGGGCCCAGCGCTAAACTCAGCACTAAGTTCGAAGTTCGCAGAGCGTAACGCGAAGTCGGCGTGATGTCACACTCTCCACATTTGCATCTCCAGGGCCAGCGCTGCCGCCCTCCTGAAATGGCGGCTGCCGAGTCCTGCGCCAAAGAAGGGCGTTAGAGTGGTGGCTGCCATTTTTTGCCAGGATAGTGGCGCATGTGGGTGGCAATAAGGTAGGGAATTTCTCCCTCAAAATGTCTAAAATGCCCTGCGTGTAACCCTGCTCTTGTTGTAATATGTTTTTGTGAGTCTCTCAATAGCATTATAATTAAAGCTTCACTGAAGTTCTGGTTATCTGCTTCTGCATTGTTTGTTAGTGTGATACTGTCTGTGTGTTGTGAATTTTGGTTCTGGATTGTACTCTGAAAATATAATAAAGTAGAATTGTGGGGAGCATAGTGTGGTTCAGGGCAATGGAGCATCAACACATTGCGCAACAGAATAATAAGATGGGTTTACAGCATGATTCTCCATATAGTGAGCTCCCTATCTGTTTGTAATCATGAGGAAACTAGATGCTCTCCAGAGGGAAGGAAGGGGAATTGGAGGGGGTGTCATCCCAAGCTGCTCTTCACTTTCTTGGCTAACTTTTGAGCAGAATTGGCAGAGGTCTCGGAGCAGGCTTCCAGTCCATCATCGTGGCTCAGCAAAGTGTATGGTAGAGTGAGCCTCCAGGAAGGAACTGGAAACATAATAATAGAATTCTGTGGGAGAAAATTGGTAAGGGCTCTGATTTATTAATAACTTTAAAAAAAAATTAAAGAATTAGTACCTTAAGTCAGAATATCAAAAAGTGCTAATGTTACTTATTTGAACATAAAATTATCTAGTGTGATAAGTTACAGTTTTACTTAGTAAGTTGGTATTTTCAGGTAATGTGTATAATGTGAATAAATAACTGAATGAAGTACTAAAGTGTCAAAACTGAAGTGTTCAATCACATTTCATCTTTAGGAATTTTACAGTTACAATTTTATAAGACACGTTTTATTCTAATATTTCTCTAATATTCTAATATTGGTGCAAGCAAGATCCACTATCGTTTTCTTTTCTCATTTTTATTTTGACTAGAGTTGGACAGATGAAATGAAGCAAAAGGAAAATGAAGAAAAATCTGGAGAAACAGCAGCTGGATGTTTCAATCCAGAAAACCGTGCACCTGTCCGTGATGTTAATGCTTCAGTTCTTTCCCACCAGGTAAAAGGGGACATTTTTATAAATTTATCTTCTTTCTTCTGCTCCTTCTTCAGCGCCATTTTCTCCTCAAAAAGGCTGTTCTCTGGGATAATTTTTGTTGTTGCCGCTAATGTAAATGCCACTTTGTAATCATCACGCTTCTGTCTGGACATGAAGATTCTGATCTCTGTAGTGCAATCAAGTGTGGAGATCAGGCACTTGTCTATCCCCCCCAGGCAGGAAGGGAGAAGAAGAAAATTGGTGAAGGCCTGGAAGCCCGTCACTTGTCTTCTGTTATTAGTAAGAGAATGATTTGTTGCACAGAAGACGTAAGAAAGGTATAAACATAACTTTAAAGTGATGCACAACACTGAAAATAATGCCAAACAACAACAATAATTTGCATTTATGTAGCGCCTTTAACGTAGTAAACCATCCCATGGCGCTTCACAGGAGCGTTATCAAACAAAATTTGACACCAAGGTAACTTTGCACCCTGCCAAAACGTGGACAACAATAAACATGCTGCATTGCTTTCCAACAAACTGCTTCATGGGGTACTTGATTAGAAGTCGTACAGCTAATAAAAAAAATAGCTTGATCTATTGCCGGAGTCCACTCTGTTTATAGTATTTCCAATTGATATGGTGCAATTGAAATTCATTGTGGTTTGATTCAATCAGAATTTTAGTTGGTTAAAAATTTGGTGAAATCGAAGTTCAAAATAAATTTATGCTTTGTTTGTACTATTTGGAAAGAAAACCTAAATCAGAAATATATTCCAGATATAAACAACATAAGTAGACCTTAAATTGATGGATGTTGTTGTTGGACCCATCCAGGTTGTGGATAGAGTTTTTCATCTGGTTTTTCGGGTGGGGGGGAGAAATTTTATATCCAGCACAAGAACACAATAAGATAGCCAGTCAGAATTCACTTGAAATAAGTGAATTTGTCAGGCTTAATTCCAGTAATTGAATCACTTAACGTATGTAGATGACAGGTGGCAAACAGTAGAAAAATGGCATCAAGCATAAACACAGTTTAGAAATTGAAATTTTCCAGTGTTTCACTGAAAATATTTGTGAAGCTTCTCTTATGACTCAAGTGAGCAAATACACCATGCAACATGGTATAGAAGCGTAGAGATCAGGAATGTTCCAGGTTCAGTCCCTAGTCAGTGCCCTTAGTTGATTTCCGCTAGGGCTGGGGTACTGCAGTTGGCCTCGGTGTCCCTGGGCTAGGGAGAAGAAAAAAATAATCTTGTGCCCTCCCCTCATGTTCCATGCTGGAGAGTGCACATATTCCAGCATTAGTCATTGCCTTCAGTTACCACATGGGATATGATGTAGCTGGACTTTAATGAAACAAATGTTTTTGTTTCCATATTTGACAGTTGTATTGTTTATTTCACAGAATGGCCTTGGTGAAAAAAAATCAAGAGAAAAGAAAAGAGCTATCCCCAGAGATTATAAAGCATGGGATAAGTATGTTTTTTAAGAGCATTTGTTTAATAATTGGGCATAAAAATGATTGACATTGGTAGCTAATATCATTGAGCATATTCTGAGGAACTGATTAAAAAAACATTGTTACATCGGGGACATTTATTTGTGTGATGACAATAAATTTGAAACTGTTCACCAGTCGTTATAAATAATTTTCATACCATCATATTATTAGAGTTTTTTGAGGATGTAACTAGCAGGGTAGATAAAGGGAAACCAGTGGATGTAGTATATTTGGATTTCCAAAAGGCATTCGATAAGGTGCCACATAAAAGGTTATTACACAAGATAAGGGCTCATGGGGTTGGGGGTAATATAGTAGCATGGATGAAGGATTGGTGAATGGACAGAAGACAGAGATTAGGGATAAACGGGTCTTTTTCAGATTGGCAGGCTGTAACTAGTGGGGTGCCACAAGGATCAATGCTGGGGCCTCAGCTATTTACAATCTATATTAATGACCTAGATGAAGGGACCGAGTGCAATGTATCCAAGTTTGCTGATGATAGGTGGGACAGTAAGCTGTGAGGAGAACACAGTCTGCAAAGAGATATAGATAAACTAAGTGAGTGGGCAGTAAGGTGGCAGATGGAGTATAATGTAGGGAAATGTGAGGTTATTCACTTTGGTAGGAAGAATAGAAAAACAGAATATTTTTTAAATGGTGAGAAACTTTCAAATCTTGGTGTTCAGAGAGATTTGGGAGTCCTCGTGCAAGAAACACAGAAAGCTAGCATGCAGGGTACAGCAAGCAATAAGGAAGGCAAATGGCATGTTGGCCTTTATTGCAAGGGGGTTGGAGTATAAGAGTAAGGAAGTCTTGCTACAATTGTATGGGGCCTTGGTGAGACCATACCTGGAGTACTGTGCACAGTTTTGGTCTCCTTATCTAAGGAAGGATATACTTGCCTTGGAGGCGGTGCAACGAAGGTTCACTACATTGATTCCTGAGATGAGAGGGTTGTCCTATGATGAGAGATTGTGTAGAATGGGCCTATACTCTCTGGAGTTTAGAAGAATGAGAGGTGATCTCATTGAAACCTACAAGATTCTGAAGGGGATTGACAGGGTAGATGCTGAGAGGTTGTTTCCCCTGGCTGGAGTGTCTAGAACTAGGGGGCATAGTCTCAGGATAAGGGGTAGGCCATTTAAGACTGAGATGAGGAGGAATTTCTTCACTCAGAGGGTTGTGAATCTTTGGAATTCTCTGCTCAGAGGGCTGTGGATGCTGAGTCACTGAGTGTATTCAAAGCTGAGATAGATAGATTTTTGGGCTTTAGGGGAATCAAGGGATATGGAGATCGGGTGGGAATGTGGAGTTGAGGTCGATGATCAGCCATGATCGTATTGAATGGCGGAGCAGGCTCGAGGGGCCGTATGGCCTACTCCTGCTCTTATTTCTTGTGTTCTTATACTGTCATGTATTTTGAAATGAGGCAAAGTAACATGATGGGCCAAAAAATATTGTTGTGAGTAACTGATCTAGGACCTGTACATGTATACTATTCTGTTTTCTGAAGGGCTAATAAGATTATGCCAAAGTTAAATTTAAGCGGAAATTTACATTGTTCTAAATTTTGATCTCAGATTTGATGTGGAAAAAGAATGTGCCAAAATTGATGAAGGCCAGCAAGAAATTAAATCCAAAACTATCTTCAATGATGTCATTTCTGGAATAGGGAAGAAAATTAACACAACAGGTAATTATGCTTGAACCATGGAAAATCATGTACTTTTGTGCCAGTCTATATAGTTAAAAATCTTGTGTCTCTTATCTTTGCCCCTCATCTTCAAAGAGATATAGGGAGGCAGTACAGAAGCAGGAGTTAAGAGTGGGAAGCGGAGACTTTATACAAGTATTTGTAGCTGCAAGATGGGAGGGGAAGGTGCAGCAGAACCACCTCGAGGCAGTAAACCTGTCATTACATTGTGACAGGCAAATGTTGATAGTTCTTCCATTACAAATATTGCCATAGGAATTTTGCATTATAAATGTCATAAAAAGCATTACACAAAAATCGTGTAACAAATAACTAAAGGATGTGATGTTAATCCTATTCTTAATGTGTGTTAGCATTGCCAGTCATTTACTGGAGACTTCACCTGAGCTAACTTCATGCTTTAACTGGTTTGGGTGTAATGTTTTTTTCCATAGGCATGACTGACCGAGAAAAGATGCTTTTAGCTGATCGAGAAAAGGACAAGGGTAATGAAGCTTTCCGAGCTGGGGACCACAAGGAGGCTTTGCTTTACTACACCAGGTACTTTCACATATGCTTAATTTTTGAAATATTTGAAAGTATGATTTGCATTTATATGGCACATCATCATATCTCTCAGAAATGTCTCTGAGCACTTCACATACAATAAGTTACTTTGAAATGCAATAACCATTGTTGTTTGAGCAAATATAGCATCAATTGTGTGCACAGGAAGATCCTATAAACAAGTATGAAATGTTTTCTAGGGATACGGTAGCATAGTGGTTATGTTACGGGACTAATAATCCAGAGACATGAGTTCACCACGGCAGCTGGGGAATTTAAAAACCGGACGGACCACCTGGCATCGACCTAGGCACCAGACATGACAAAGGCACACCCCTGCAAAGTCCTCTGGGGTCTTGAGCCAAAATTGGGAGAGCTGTCCCACAGACTAGACAAGCAACAGCCTGACATAGTCATACTCACAGAATCATACCTTTCAGCCAACGTCTCAGACTCCTCAATCACTATCCCTGGGTACGTCCTGTCCCATCGGCACCTACCATAAGAACATAAGAAATAGGAGCAGGAATAGGCCACTTGGCCTTTCGAGCCTGCTCTGCCATTCAATAAGATCATGGCTGATCTTGGGCTCAAAGCCACTTCCCTGCCCGCTCCCCATAACCCTTCACTCCCTTATCTTGTAAAAATCTGTCTATCTCCACCTTTAAATGTATTTAATGACCCAGCCTCCATGGCTCTCTGGGGCAGAGAATTCCACAGATTTACAACCCTCTGAGAGAAGAAATTCCTCTTCAACTCAGTTCTAAAAGGGCGACCCTTTATTCTGAAACTATGCCCCCGAGTTCTAGATTTCCCCACAAGGGGAAGCATCCTCTCTGCATCTATCTTGTCGAGCTCCCTCAGTATCTTTATATGTTTCAATAAGATCACCTCTCGTTCTTCTAAATTCCAATGAGTATAGGCCCAACCTGCTCAACCTTTCTTCATAACTCAACCCCCTCATCTCAGAATCAACCGTGTGAATCGTCTCTGAACTGCCTTCCTGATCCTTCCTCGTCTGTTGAATCAGTACTCCTCCACGTTGAACGCCACTTGGAAGAAGCACTGAGGGTAGCAAGAGCACAGAACATACTCTGGGTGGGAGACTTCAATGCCCATCACCAAGAGTGGCTTGGTAGCACCACTTCTTGCTGAGTCCTGAAGGACATAGCTACCAGAATGGGCTGCAGCAGCTGGTGAGGCATGGTAGGGCAACTCAGTCCTGTGAAATGCACATCCTGCACCATGTGGGGACTCCAGAATGCTCCCCGTGTCCTGGACAACCACATGCAGGAAGTGTCGTCGGCTGGAGGAGCTCGAGCTCCGGGTTTCGGGGCTTGAGCAGCAGCTAGTGTCACTGTGGTGCATCCGTGAGGCTGAGAGCTATGTGGATAGCATGTTTCAGGAGGTGGTCACCCCGCAGCGTAAGAGTGTGCAGGCAGAGAGGGAATGGGTAACCGTCAGACAGACGAGGAGGACCAGGCAGCTAGTGCAGGAGTCCCCTGAGTGCATCTCGCTCTCCAACCAGTACTAGTGAGGGCGATGGTTCCTCTGGGGAGTACAGCCAGAGCTAAGTCCACGGCCCCATGGGTGGTTCAGCTGTTAAGTGGGGGGAGGAGTAAGATTGGTAAGGCAATTGTGGTAGGGGATTCGATAGTTAGGGGAACAGACAGGCGTTTCTGCAGCCGCAGATGTGATTCCAGGATGGTATGTTGCCTCCCTTGTACCAGGGTCAAGAATGTAACTCAGCGGCTGCAGAACATTCTGAGGGGGGAGGGTGAACAGCCAGAGGTCGTGGTCCATATCGGTACCAACGACATAGGTAGAAAGAGGGATGAGGTCCTGCAGGCAGATTTTAGGGAGCTAGGAAAGAGATTAACAAGCAGGACCTCAAAGGTAGTAATCTCTGTGCCACGAGCTAGTGAGTATAGAAATAGGAGGATAGAGCAGATGAATGCGTGGCTGGAGAGATGGTGCAGGAGGGAAGGCTTCAGATTCCTGGGACATTGAGACCAGTTCTGGGGGAGGTGGGACCTGTACAAGCCGGACAGGTTGCACCTCAACAGAGCCGGAACCACTGTCCTCGTGGGGGGGGTTTGCTAGTGCTGTTGGGGAGGGTTTAAACTAATTTGGCAGGGGGATGGGCACCAGGATGTAGCATTAGAAAGGAGAAACAAAGTGCACAAAGGATGGGGAGAGACAGATAGCACTAGAGTAAGAAATAGTGAGGTATTAGGTGAGGTCAGACTAAGCGAGAATACAAGAAGGTCTAAGACAGGTTTACAGTGCATGTGTAAACGCACAAAGCGTGGTAAATAAGGTTGGTGAGCTGCAGGTGCACATAGCCACATGGGAATATGATGTCGTGGCGATAATGGAGACCTGGTTTAAAAAAGGGCAGGATTGAGTTTTAAATATTCCTGGATATAAGGTGTTCAGGAAAGAAAGGAAGGTGGGGTGGCAGTATTGGTTAAGGAGAAAGTTACAGTGCTGGAGAGGGAGGATGTCCTGAAGGGGTCAAGGACAGAATCTGTTTGGTTAGTGTTAAGAAATAATAAGAGGTGCCATTACACTACTAGGCGTATTCTATAGGCCACCAACTAGTGGGAAAGATATAGAGGAGCAAATTTGCAGGGAAATTTCAGAGGTGCAAGAACTATACAATAGTAATAATGGGGGATTTCAGTTATCCTAATATAGACTGGGATAGTAATAGTGTAAAAGGCAGAGAGGGGGAAGATTTTCTGAAGTGTGTCCAGGAGAACTTTCTTGATCAGTACGTTTCCGGCCAAACGAGGAAGGAGGCATTGCTGGATCTGGTTCTGGGGAATGAGGTGGGCCAAGTGGAGCAAGTGTCAGTAGGGGAACATTTAGGGAACAGTGATCATAGTATCATAAGATTTAGATTAGCTATGGAAAAGGACAGGGAACAATCTAGAGTAAAAATACTTAATTGGAGGAAGGCAAATTTCAGTGGGTCAAGAACAGATCTGGCCCGGGTAAATTGGAATCAAAGATTGGCAGGCAAAACTGTAATCGAACAATGGGCTGCCTTTAAAGAGGAGATGGTTCGGGTATAGTCGATGTACAATCCCAAAAGGGGGAAAGGTAGGGCAACTAAAGCCAGAACTCCCTGGATGACGAAAGAGATAGAGAGTAAGATGAAGCAGAAAAAGAGCGTGTATGACACGTCAGGTTGGGAATACAAGTGAGAATCAGGCTGAATATAGAAAGTTCAGAGGGGAAGTGAAAAAGCAAATAAGAGGGGCAAAGAGAGAGCTTGAGAATAGATTGGCAGCTAACATAAAAGGAAATTCAAAAGTCTTCTATAGGCATATAAATAATAAACGGGTAGTGCCTTTATTCAGTGCCTTTATTTATAAAGCCAAGGAGCCCATATACTTTTTTAAAAGCCTTATCTACTTATCTTGTCACCTTCAAAGAAGGGTCACAGACCTGAAACGTTAACTCTGTTTCTCTCCATGGATGCTGCCTGACCTGCTGAGTGTTTCCAGCATTTTCTGTTGCTATTTCTCCTAACTACCTCACTCTGTTAATGACAATTTTAAATTAATGACCCTTTATCACTAACTTCCCACCCAGAGGAAATAATCTTTCCCTGTTTGTAAATTTAAAACCTCTATTAAATCTCCTCTTAGCCATCTCTGCTCCAATGGAAAGGGTCACAGTATCCCTTCTCTAGTCATAAATATAGTTTTGTATCCCTGGTATCATCCTGGTGAGCCTACATTATACGTTGTCTATGGCTTTAATGTCCTTGAAAATATTGGTGTCCAAGACTGCACCAAGTGCTCCAACTGTGGCCTAGCCCATGTCGTGTAAAATTGAACATTATCTCTTTGCTTTTATACTCCATATCCCCATTTGTAAAACCACAAATGCTATGGTCTTTTAACAGCTTTATCTACCTGCATTTGCAGTTTCAAAGAATTATTTATTTGCACCCCAGATCGCTCTGTTTCTTCTCACCCTTAAGACTTCACATTACAGTTTACACTTGTACTCTTTTTTTTTCTCCCAAAATACAATTTCATAGCATTAAATTGCATCTGCCACCTTTTTGTCCATTCTGATAACCTGCCTATGTCTTCCTGAAGTATTTTATAGTCCCTCTCATGGCTTCTCAAACCACCTCCTTTTATATTATCAAATTTTGATATTGTGCTCCCAAGTCCAAATCATAGTTATATACACAAGTGGACGCAAAACTTAACTTTCTGTGGCGAGTTTAGTATGTATCTACCGCACACTTCATGCCATTCAATGCATTTCTAAGGTGAGATAGACAGCGAGTGCCATTTTCGTGAAGCTAATGATGGAGCAGCTCAACGCGTACAGCAACTTTTGGATTTCCTCGTTTAACTGCGCATCTGCCCTTGCCTGAAGTTGCTGCAGCATTTACGCATCAATAACGGCGGATACCATTCGCCTCACCATTATTTTGACAGCAAATTATAGCCAATGTAATGCTTCCATTGTATTATTCTAAAGTAGAAGAGTTTTTTTTGCCTTCTCTCGGAGGTGTATACTCATCTGTTGTTGTTTTATTCCTCTTTCCCCCTCCTACCATCCCCTCAACCCAGGAGTATATCAGTGATGCCAAACGTGTCTGCGCTTAACAACAGAGCTCAAGCAGAAATTAAGCTTCAGAACTGGCAGAATGCTCTTAATGATGCTGAAAAAGTGTTGAAATTAGACCCTGGCAATTTGAAAGGTGAGTAATTGCACAATGCTGCTACAGTATTGAATTTATGCTGTACTCACCGTTGTATTCATCCAGACTGAATCCAGAAGCACAGTAAAGTAATATGGAGTAGTTAAGGGTGATCTTTAAGGTTCTTGTGCTCAGCCTCAGCGAGTAACTTTTGATATAGATTTTCATCACTTCCCAAATTGAAAGGTACTTTTTGTGCTATTTTGAAATACTAATACTGTAAAGTTGTGCTAACTTGTTGAGTTGCCGATTCTGGCTTAAGCCCACTTTCCATTGCTTTTCCCATTTTGTTTTTGCTTTCCTAGCTTTTCTATTCTTTCCTCTGCCTTTTGCTTTTTCTTGAAACCTCTGATGACTTCTCGTGCTTTTTGCATCCTCTTTCACCTTCTACTCTCACAGGAATATAGGAATTACTAGACGAATAAAACCAAGGTCCATCTAGTTCGCCTTCTACCATCCTGGTAATCACATGATACATTGATAATGGAGTTGTTGACCAGTCACAGCAATCAATCTCTATTAATTAGTCTACAACAGATCCAGACATGACACGAGGAAAACCCCAGTGGTGGAGAACTTTGGAAACCAAAGTCACCTGTTCCTCCCAAGCATGCTACACTCACCACGTCATGTATCAAATTACTCATATACTGTATCCCAAAATGTTATTTTCTGAAAGAAATCTATCTGATTTGCATTTGAATGAATCAAAACTAAGTACTTCCACCATCTCCCTATTGAGCCTGTTCCATAGATAGACCACTCGCTCAGTGAAATATTGTTCCTATAGATTCGTTTTGCATTTACCTTCCCTTCAAACTCAGGCTGTGTCCTCTGGTTCTAGTATTCTGGACTACTTGTGAAATAGCTTGTCATGGCTGACATTATCTCATTCTGTCTGGATGAATTCCAGAGTCCTGCTGTAATTTATAGTATGTGTACAGGTCAGTAATTTATGTGCCAGGAAAAAAAACAGCATTACTGTCTACAGGACACCGAGACCAGATGAGTTTACTCCAACAAAGACTTCAGACTGAGCCATTTGCAAAGTCTGAACCTGGGTCACATTTTTACTGAGGCAAACATGGCTCCCAGCTGTTGGTAACATTATCCTACAGCGTTGTAATATCATATCCATATAACCGAAAATCACTTATCTTTACAACAACTTGCATTTACGTAGCTCCTTTAATGTAGTAATACGTCCCAAGTTGCTCACAGGAGTGTAATCAGTCAAAAAGTGACACCAAGCCAAAGGAGATATTAGGACAGGTGACTAAAAGCTTGGTCAAAGAGATAGGTTTTAAGAAGCGTCATAAAGGAGGAGAGAGGTGGAAAAGCAGAGAAGTTTAGGGAGGGAATTCCAGAACTTAGGGTCTGAAGGCATGACCGCCAATAGTGAGGCAAAGGCACTGGGCTGCGACAATAGCTGTGTTTTTGGCTCAGTGGATTTAAGAGTGATGCTTGGCCAGTGCTGCCCAACAAGAGTTTTAGTTGATACTCTGGGCTGAGTGTGGTAAACGGAATTAATGGGGAAGCTGCTCGGAACTAGTCCACGAGTGAGAGGATGGTTCCAGATGGCAGTGAATAGCTGACAACTACTGAATTCGCCATCAAGGATTACCAGTCTCTGAAGATGGGCATAGCACATGTGCTGACTGAGGTGAGGGCCTCCTTGTAGATTCTTAATACAGCTTGCAATCTGCCACTTTATAGCTTGGCAACTGCCACATGGACATTATGATGCTGAGTGCTCACAGGTAGATCTAGAGGATGAAATGAACTCTCCACACATGGGGTATGGATATCTTCATTCATAAAGGATCCTGTAAAGTGCAGGGTAGTATGTAGCAAGGAGGTTTTATGGCTGCCTTATGTGGATGCAGAGCACTTAAGGGGAATGTCACCAGAAAATAAGTGTATTTTCTTTAGAAATTGCAACAATCTTCAGTTATTTAAAGAAAATGTCTCCAGTGCTGCATCAGTTCAATAGAATAAATGTGAAACCTTTATGAAGTAAGTTGTGATGGTAACTTTGGGCATGTCCTAAACAATATGTTTAGAGATAGTTGGTAAGGTATCTTTTCTCAATGTAACATAAACATGAATGATAAGAGTGATAAATTATAGTCTGAAGGATTTTATTGTGACATTTTAACAATGGTTATTGATGTTATGCTAATTGCATTGTTTTACAGCACATCTACGTTGTGCCACTGTTCATAAACAGTTGGGTAACTATCAAGCAGCAACAGATGACTTGAAGAAAGTGTTGCAAGCTGAACCAGACAATCCCATTGCAAAGGTAAGAACTTGAGAAAGCACAAAATAGAAGGAATGCAACATAACTAGACTTGCTAGTAAATTGGAGATGTATAAACTGGCATACTAGAAGAAATTGTATATAATAATAGCGTTGGTATAGGTATAAATTAGTTAGGAAATAGAGTCAGGGAGGAATGTTTTTTTTTCCGATTTGTTAAACTAAATAAACAACGACGACTTGTATTTATACAGCGCCTTTAACGTAATAAAATGTCCCAAGGCGCTTCACAGGAGCGTTATCAAACAAAATTTGACACTAAGCCACATAAGGAGCTATTAGGGTAGATGAGATTTAAGGAGCGTCTTAAAGGAGGAAAGAGAGGCAGAGGTGTTTAGGGAGGGAATTCCAGAGCTTAGGGCCTCAGCAGCTGAAGGCACTGCTGCCAATGGTGGAGTGATTAAAAATCGGGGATGCTCGAGGCCACAATTGGAGGAGCGCAGATATCTCGGAGGGTTGTAGGACTGGAGGAGATTGCAGAGATGGGGGGGGTGGGGGTAGGGTAGAGGTCATGGAGGGATTTGAAAACAAGGATGTGAATTTTAAAATCGAGGCGTTGCTTAACCAGGAGCCAATGTCGGTCAGCGAGCACAGGGGTGATGGGTGAACGGGACTTGGTGCGAGTTAGGACACGGGCAGAAGAGTTTTGGATGACCTCAAGTTTACGGAGGGTAGAAAGTAGGAGGCCGGCCAGGAGTGCATTGGAATAATCAAGTCTAGAGGTAACAAAGGTATGGATGAGGGTTTCAGCAGCAGATGAGCTGAGGCAGCAGCGGAGTCAGGCAATTTTACGAAGGTGGAAGTAGGTGGTCTTAGTGATGGCGTGGATATGTGGTCGGAAGCTCATCTCTGGGTCAAATGTGAGACAAAGGTTGCAAACAGTCTGGTTCGGTCTCAGACAGTTGCCAGGGAGAGGGATCGAGTTGGTGACTAGGGAACGGAGTTTGTGACGGGGACAGAAGACAATGGCTTCGGTCTCCCCAATATTTATCTCTTCATCTCTTCACATCCTCAGATTTGGTATCTTCGGTATTTTAAAACATTGGTCTTTAAATTGAGCATCCTGGACCCGAGGGGGTGTGCAAGAAGATTTCTGTCCCTTCCTTTGTCCTCAGATTTTGTTGATTTGCCAAGACTTAATGCTGTAACAGATTGTACAGTAATTGGAAAAAAATGAGCAAGGGGGAACAAAAAGACTAGGGGTAATTACACAGCAACACTATAGTGAATGGTGAAATGCAATCCATGTTAATGTTATAATTTCACAAACCGGAGTTGACCTTCCTTTTTCCTCAAGTAATGGTGAGGCATGTAAATCTCCATTTGACTTGTGGACAGTGTAATGAATTTTCTAATTTAAACTGCTAGCTAGTTTAAGTAAAACAAATAAATGATTTGCCGCACTCTTGGCATACTTTTATCATCTACTAAAATAAAAACATATTGTAGTTTGATTCAATGTGATTAACTATCCTATGAAATGTTCCTTTTCAGAATTTGCTTCAGGAAGTTGAACAGAAGCTGAAAGACACGCAGCCTCTTGTGAAAACACAGAAAAAAGGAAAAAGGATGCTTATCAAAGAGGTAGAGGGCTCTGATGATGAGAAGGAAAGAGAATGTGATAATAGGAATAAAGGTGGGAATGGCCATCAGATTCTTATAAAGACAAATCTGATTTTTGTTTACCATTTTCTTACCATATATCCATTGTACACCAACCTTAGGAAAACCAAATTTAGCAGCTCTAAAACTCCTAACATCAGATGCTTTTTATTATTGACTGGAAAGATAATCAGATTTTCTAGACTGCTCAACGTTTGATCGTTGAGCAAAAATGCGAACTGTTGAAAAATGGACCGAGATGCTCAAACAGTTGGGATGCTTGTCTTGTTGCTTTTGTATCTTCACACTCTTCCCTTGGAGAATATTTTGAAGTAGTGGAAGGTTTTTCAGGCTGATTAACAGTCTGATAGGCCACTCCTTCCATTGCCGTAACCATCATTGCCAGCTGCAGTTAGTCGTATACAGCTGGAGGGTTTTCTGGGCTCCCAAAACCCATCCGATGGGGGTGGCGGTGGAGCGACCCACTGGACAGCCGGGACTGTCTGGGATGGAGTTTGGCTACCACTAAGCCAAAGACTTGCTCCTAGACTGCTTTTGAACAATAGATATGCTTTTATAAAACATCCTTAACAGCTAAAATAGGAAAACATGCAGACTATAATTAAGAGTAGCCAGGAAATATGAATAAATTGTGCATATTTGGAAAAGATGGTAGCAGCATTGTTCAGCTTCACAATCTTTTATTTTTGAAAAGTCAGTTACTTTTCTACACAACTACTTTCAATGTATTTCTTTGATCACTGTGGATTTGCACAATGTAAACTTTATAGTTTTGATTTATTCTGTATATAGTTTGTCAAGATTATAAATTATTGTTTGAGAAGATTACTGTGTGGTGCTGTTGTGCAAAGAAGGGCTGCTGTGTGACCGGGACCTGGATTAACATGAGCAACAACTTCCATTTACATAAAGAAAGACAGACTTCCATTTAAATAGTGCCTTATCACATCCTCAGGACATCACAAAGCACTCCACAGCCAGTAAAGTTCTTTTGAAGTGCAGTTACTGTTATGTAGGGAAATGTGGCAGCCTAGTTTACACACAGCAAGGTCCCACAAACAGTAGTTAATATGAATGACTAGTTAATCTGTTTTTGGTGGTGTTGACTGAAAGAATGTTAGCCAGGACGCTAGGAGAACTCCCTGCCTTTTTTCAAATAGTGCCGTGGGATCTTTTGCATCCATGGCATGACAACTCATCTGAAATATGGCATCTTTGACAATGCAGCACTCAAATCAGTACTGCATTGAAGAGTCGGCCTAAATTACATGCTCAAATCTTGAAATGGAGCTTGAACCCATAACCCGCTGACTCAAACACGCGAATGCTACTAATAGAGCAGGCTAACATTATATAGTGCTCCCTATCTACAGGAAGACCTCTCAAAATGCTTGCCAGTTGCAAGGACAGTAATACAGTGGGCAATGAGCCGAGGAAAAGGGGGAGAAAAGAGAACCATGTGTGAGGAGCCAAAGGCACGGCCAAAGGGAGAGTATTGCGGAGGTTTTTGAATGGAGGTGGCCAGGCAGAGGGAACTGGGTAGAAAAATAAAACGGAATCCTCTTAAATATTAAGTCCAATTCCAGGCTGTTGGGCAAGGCTTTGCCTAGAGCTGTGACTCTTAGCTGAATGCAGCTGGTGCATTCTGAGCATTTCAGTGTATCCAGTTTGCCATAGTAAATCATTATTATTTAGTAGTTCAACTGTTGAATATTTTTCTTTAGCTTCTAGCAGTTTATTTCTCCGTTGCTTTCAAAATGATATGAAGTAAAGGTGGAGGACAAATTTCAAACTTTCTTATTCAGGTAAATTAAGAAAGGCTCTGAGTGAGAGAGAGGAAGAGGAACATTTTGAGAGGCTATATTGATTACATACCTATTGTAGCTTTTATTTTGTGTTCTATAAATTTCAGAATGCATAGTGAGTATAGGAATAGTAAGATAAGACAGGTTAACATGTAGCTGGAGAAATGGTGCAGTAGGGAGGACTTCTGATTCCTAGGACGTTGGGACCAGTTCTGGGGCAGGAGGGACCTGTTCAAGGTGGACGGGTTGCACCTCAACAGAGCTGGGACCAACGTCCTTGTGGGGAGCTTAACTAGTGATATGGGGGAGGGTTTAAATTAATTTGGCAGGGAGTGGGCACCAGGATGGAGAGGAGGAACAAGGTGCACAGAGGACTGGGGGAGACAAATAGCACAAGAGTAAAGAACAGTTCAGAAATAGGAGGGATCAGAAAGGGGGAAAATGTGAGGCAGTCAAAGATGGGTTTGGAGTGCAAGTGCATAAATGCACGTAGCATGGTAAGTAAGGTTGGTGAGCTGCATGCACAAGTCACCACATGGGACTATGATATCTTGGCAATAACACAGACTTGGCTCAAAGAAAGGGAGGATTGGAAACTTTATATTCCTGGCTACAAGGTACTCCGAATAGATCGGGAAGGAAAAAAAGGAGTGGGGTGGCAGTATTGATCAAAGAAACTATTATAGCACTGGAGAGAGATGATGTAGTTGAGGGGTCAATATTGGAATCTACTTGGTTAGAATGAAGGAACATGATTGTGTCTATTTTGCAACACCAGATTTCTGATTGGTCCCCTTGGAGGATCCAACAGTTTGTCTGGAATATGTAATTTGATCCTGCCTGCTGGAGAGTAATCAAGATCTCTGCAATATATAATTTGATCCAGTCATTGTCAAAGGCAGGTGCCAGAGCTCTCAGTGCTAACACTACTGCCTTCAGAGAACAGACAGGGCTCACCCTCCCAGGTTAGGAGCACTCACACTACCGAGTTCAGATAGGAAAGGGTGAGGCCATGGAAGGATTTTAACATGAGATGAGAATTTTAAAATCAAGGTGTTGGTGGACAATGTTCCCCCTAATTTTTTTTGGGGTGCGCAGTCCCTTTAACGGGCTGCGCAGCTCATTCAAAATTTCGCACACGTGCAAAATCTCCCATTCAAAAGTCAGTAAGCGGCCTGTGCGGGATCTCCAGACAGCTTAGCTTCACGGGAACGTTGTTGGTGGACCATGAGCCAATGTCCGCCAACGAGCATACGGGTGATGGGTGAATGGACTTGCTGCGTGTTAGGATACGTGCAGCAGAGTTTTGGATGAGCTCGAGTTCATTAAGGGTGGAAGTTTGGAGGCTGGCCAGGAGAACATTGGAATAGTCAAGTCCGGCAAATAACACATAAATGTAACGTTATGCATGTTGTAGGGCCAACACGGAATACGCACTCATTTAAAATTCAATTATTTATTGTCCATCCCTAGTTGCCCTTGAGAGGGTGGTAGTGAGCAGCTGCCTTGAACCAGGGAGGAGGTGGGGTGGGGTGGGGGGGGAGGAGAGGGAGAACGTGTTGCAGGTGTAAAGGGGGTGGGGTGGAAGAACATGATCCAGGCCTAACAGAGGGCAGGAGAACATAATCCATCTTCCATCTGGATCACGTTCTAGCTCTCATCGCCCCCTCCTTTTCCCCACTGTTCTCGCTGTGCTCCCTCTCCAACAAGTTCCTGACTCTTTCTCCCCACCGCCGAGTTCCTGGCCTTCTCTCCCCGAGTTCCTGGCCTTCTCACCCCCCCGCACCCCCCCGGAGTTCCTGGCCTTCTCCCTCCCCCCCCGAGTTAGCGAGGGGGAGTCAATAGAGGATTAAAGAAGAGTTGAGTGACAATGGAGCAAGGGGAAGGGTCAGGATTTCAGCTGTTAGTTCAAAGGGAAAGCAGTACAAGTAATGATGGGAGCGGGGGAGTTGTAGGAAGGGGAAAGGATAATGAGTTAACAAAGGGATTAAAGGACTTGATGAGAGTGATGGAGTGAGGGCAAGAATGAGTGGTTGAGGAAAGAAGTTTGAGGGCTGCCGGCCACATTTTCCCTATAACACTTACAGGCTCCTTGGTAGTCCCGTTATCCGTTAGGCCATGCCATACACCACCTGCCACCCGAAAGAAGAGAAGAAAAAGACAGAAAGAAGCAAAAATGGTTAGGGAGAGAGAAGCAGAAGAGTGGAGAAAGAAAGGCAGAAGAGAACAAAAAAAGAGAAACCGCAATGCAAAGAACAGAGGCAGGTAAGACGAAGACTATATTTTCTGATTATCCATATGCAGCACCACGAAAGAGGCACGTGTGTGTGTGTGTATAATATGCATACGTACCATATATGTGTAAGTGCATGCATCACATGTCCAGTTGATTGAAATCAATGGATAATGCAATGATACCAGCTGCTATTTAATTTCTCCCCACAGGGTGGCACTGTTGCCACTAAAAACAATATTGCAAGAACGACAGTTATTACTTGCTTCTGAGGTGGTGTTATAATCTGGGTGGGCAGTTATTTGGGCCGGAGGGCCACTTAACAAATTTTGGCGAGCTGTCAAGGGCCGCACATCAATGGCGCGGTCGAGCAGCAATCACGAGGTCCCGCGCAGGCTGCTCACCAGCTCCTGCTGCTGGAAGAGATTTTTGCTTTCCCAAATTATTTGCCGAGAGCCCGCGACTCCTATTTTGAAGTCTAGCAGCAATACCAACCAGTTACTGAATGGCAAAACTGGATTTGTCAGGAGTACGTGATACCATTTAAAACTTTACTTGTTCACTTTTTTTTAAGTTCCTGTTATCATTGCAAAATATGTAATATTTTGGTGACTCAGAGCATGTAGTTTTTTAAAAACATTTCTCCTTTTTTGCAATTTTGCTCTGTGTTTGCATGAGCTAACTTTATCGAGTGCTCCTCACTCTGCTCTAAAGAAAAAACACCAGAAACCTTAGCATGAAGAAGTTGGGCTTCTCCGTGTGTTTTTTTTTAAATTCGTTCCTGGGATGTGGGCGTCGCTGGCAAGGCCAGCATTTATTGCCCATCCCTAGTTGCTCTCGAGAAGGTGGTGGTGAGCTGCCTTCTTGAACCACTGCAGTCCATGTGGTGAAGGTACTCCCACAGTGCTGTTAGGGAGGGAGTTCCAGGATTTTGACGCAGTGACGATGAAGGAATGGTGATATATTTCCAAGTCAGGATGGTGGGGAACTTGGAGGTGATGGTGTTCCCATGCGCCTGCTGCCTTTGTCCTTCTAGATGGTAGAGGTTGCGGGTTTGTGAGGTGCTGTTGAAGAAACCTTGGAGAGTTGCTGCAGTGCATCTTGTAGATGGTACACACTGCAGCCACATGCGCTGGTGGTGGAGGGAGTGAATGTTTAAGATGGTGGATGGGGTGCCAATCCAGCGGGCTGCTTTGTTCTGGATGGTGTCGAGCTTCTTGAGTGTTGTTGGAGCTGCACTCATCCAGGCAAGTGGAGAGTATTCCATCATAATCCTGACTTGTGCCTTGTAGATGGTGGAAAGGCTCTAGGGAGTCAGGAGGTGAGACACTCGCTGCAGAATACCCAGCCTCTGACCTGCTCTTGTGGCCACAGTATTTATGTGGCTGGTCCAGTTAAGTTTCTGGTCAATGGTGACCCTCAGGATGTTGATGGTGGGGGATTCGGCGATGCCGTTGAATGTCAAGGGGCGGTGGTTAGACTCTTGCTTGTTGGAGGTAGTCATTGCCCGGCACTTGTGTGGCAGGACTGTTACTTGCCACTTACCAGCCCAAGCCTGAATGTCGTCCAGGTCTTGCTGCATGCGGGCACGGACTGCTTCATTATCTGAGGAATTACAAATGGAACTGAACACTGCAATCATCAGCGAACATCCCCACTTCTGGCCATATGATGGAGCAGCTGAAGATGGTTGGGCCTAGGACACTGCCCCGAGGAAGTCCTGCAGTGATGTCCTGGGGCTGAGATGATTGACCTCCAGCAACCACAACCATCTTCCTTTGTACTAGGTATGACTCCAGCCAGTGGAGAGTTTTCCCCCGATTCCCATTGACTTCAATTTTACTAGGGCTCCTTGATGCCACACTTGATCAAATGCTGCCTTGATGTCAAGGGCAGTCACTCTCACCTCATATGGAATTCAGCTCTTTTGTCCATGTTTGGACGAAGGCTGTAATGAGGTCTGGAGCCGAGTGGTCCTGGCAGAACCCAAACTGAGCATCGGTGAGCAGGTTATTGGTGAGTAAGTGCCACTTGATGGCACTGTTGTCGTTGACACCTTCCATCACTTTGCTGATGATTGAGAGCAGACTGATGGGGCGGTAATTGGCCGGATTAGATTTGTCCTGCTTTTCTTTGTAGACAGGACATACTTGGGCAATTTTCCACATTGTTGGGTAGATGTCAGTGTTGTAGCTGTACTGGAACAGCTTGGCTAGAGGTGCGGCTAGTTCTGGAACGCAAGTCTTTAGCACGACAACTAGAGCGAAAGTGAAAGAGAGTGAGATTGTTTTTGGGAAGGGGGGAACATAAATGGTTCAAACTGGGACAGGTTTAACTGTGGAGCAGTGTTATCTTAAGCCAGGGGATGGGTTTATTTATCGTATAAACAGGCTCTTAATTTGACCTCATTAAATGTCAATCTGCGCTCTTTTTGACCATATCTGCAAAGTTGGATGAGGAATTATTGCTCTTTCTGAAGCATGGTGGATTATTTGCAAATAATTTGTTTTCTAACTTGAGCAAATAGTATAGACCACAAAGATCAATAGTGGAAGGGGAGAAAATACCTTTTTTTAAAATGGGGAAAAAAAATAGAGGGGATGGGTTTCACCTTCTGAAACTTTTTATACACGTCAAATAAATTTCAACCACAACTGACAAGAAAAATCTTTTTTTTTCTATTTGTGAGCTGATGCCTGAGCTCTTGCTCGGCCTGGCAGTGCACTTGATTTGTTACAAAGGGATGGTCGGAATTGGTTGCAGTTAAATAAGCAATGGGGATAAAAGTGGATTTCATTTCTCGCGTGACTGACTTTCAGAGTTGCACACAGCCATCAAGAGGCAAAAACAAAGACCCGGCAAGAAATCGGTTTCGGGTCTGCGCTGCCGTCGGTAAAAGACCCTCACCCGGGGGGGCCATGGCCCAATCCGCAACTCCCCTGTCCACCTCAGCCACCAGTCTCCATAACGTACCTCCCGTCTCGAAAGCCCACTGCTTGACTCCCCTGCTGCCTCAGTGACAATGATCCACCTCCTGACGTTAGTGGGGCGGGGTCAGGCTTGGGGTCAAGTGCGGCGGACATTCAGCCTCGAAGCCAGGCCTTGCGGGCCGGATAGAATGCACTGGCGGGCTGGATGCGTCCTGCGGGCCGTATTTTTCCCGCCACTGTTATAACCTATCTTAGCCTATTGGAAAAAAAACATAGCTGAGAGACATAACATTCCCTCCAAATAACTAGTAGGCAAGGCTACTGAAGATTCAGTAATGAAATAGTAAAGAATGTATATATAACGTGCACTTCCAGGACAAGTTAACTTTTCTGTATTAGATTTTTTTTCAGTGACGCCTATATTTCCCTCTCCACTATATCATGCCGAGGTAAATTTACCTGTATGTGCACTCTGTATATAATAACCTTTGGGTGTCAGCTTGGCTCAGTGGTACCATTCAACTCTGACAGAGTTCAAACCCAACTGCGATGACATTTCAATGCAGTACTGAGGGAGTGCTGCATTGTCAGAGGTACTGTCCTTAGGATGAGAGTAAACAGAGGCTCTTCTGCCAGTTCTCCTCATCTCCTAGCCAACACCCCTAAAACAGCACTACCAAATTCAGATTATCTGTTCATTTATCTTATTTGCGAATTGCTGTGTACTTAATGGCTGCTGTGTTTGCCTACAGAACAACAGCGACTAGAATTTAAAAAAATAATTTAATCGACTATGAAGAACTTTCTGGGCTGGATTTTGATACTGGGGTCGGGTTGGTGTCGTGAATCACACATTTTGGCTTGTAAACCCGCCTCCATCGAGATGTGGCCAACCCACTGTATTTTCCCTTGATTGACCTTGTTGAGCCCGGCCAGTGGGCTCAGCAGGCCAATTAAGGGCCACCCGGCAACAGGTGACGTCACAGATTGACATTTCATCTGTCAAGAGCTTTTGACAGATGAAATATCAGCGTTTGACAGCTCTGTGAAGCTGTCAAACACTCACAATATGATTTCTAACTTCAGTCCTTCCTCTCAGGCTGAGTTAGAAATCATTCCACCACAGAAAACAGAAGGCTGCAGTTTTTGACAGGACCACGGCTTTTCTGCTTTCTGTGCCGGTGAGATTTCTGACTCCCGAGAACTGAAGGGCTGACACCTGCAGGAGGAAGTTAAGGTAAGTAAAACTTTTTCCCACACTTAGCACTTATCTTACACACTTACCTCTGCACACATGCACCCATCACTCACCTGCCCACCGGACATATCGACCCCTCCAACCCCTGCAGACCCACGGTCCGCCCCGATAACTTGGCGTGGTTGCCACCTGTCGGGAAGCCTACATTTCACCTTTTAAAATAGGGATTAGGCAAAAAACTGCCTGTTAACTACCTGTTAACAGGCAGTTAATTGTCACTAATCCCTTCCCGCCTCGGGAAGTCGGGTCTCAGCACAGGTCGGGTACCCGCCGCCAGCGAAACTGGCATGGAGGCGGGATGGGGTCGGGACCCCCGAATCTGCAACTTTAACCCCCCACACGCCTCCAAACCCGACTCCACGGGTCAATGAAAATCCAGCCATCTGTGTCCTGAGGAAGTGAAAGGGCCATACTTGCCTGTCAGTCCTCCTGACTCTAGATGGTTCATCCAAAAATTCCATTTCTGACACTAGTCTTTTTAATTTATTTTTGCTTCTTCAGGCTGTCAGCTTTATTTTTTTAACTTTTGAGGAGGGGGAGCAAAAAAGGGGGAACTATTAAAATTACCTCGATCTTTCTTTTTCTCTTTCAACAACCCACTGAATCATTGTAATCTCCCCCTGCATCAAATGCTGCTCTCCTCCTCTCACCCCAGCCTTCTAACTCATCTCTACACTTTCCCATCCAATCTCCTTCCTCACTCCCCTCCCCTGCCGTCCTCTCTCCCCTCCCCCGCTGTTCTCATTCCTCACTCCCCACCCCCTCAATGTTCCCTCTTATTTTTTATTTGGTGCGCGACCCATTCACAGTTTTGCACATAACTTTTAATTGAAAAAGCCAGTCGGCTGTGCGGGACCGGCAGAGAGGTGCGCGGCCGCACACCTTGTATGGAACGTCGGTGCCCCTCCTTCCTCACTCCTCACTCCCCTCCCCCTCCTTCCTCGCACCCCTCCCCCTCCTTCCTCGCACCCCTCCCCCTCCTTCCTCGCTCCCCTCCCCCTCCTTCCTCGCTCCCCTCCCCCTCCTTCCTCGCACCCCTCCCCCTCCTTCCTCGCTCCCCTCCCCCTCCTTCCTCGCTCCCCTCCCCCTCCTTCCTCGCACCCCTCCCCCTCCTTCCTCGCTCCCCTCCCCCTCCTTCCTCGCACCCCTCCCCCTCCTTCCTCGCTCCCCTCCCCCTCCTTCCTCGCACCCCTCCCCCTCCTTCCTCGCACCCCTCCCCCTCCTTCCTCGCACCCCTCCCCCTCCTTCCTCGCTCCCCTCCCCCTCCTTCCTCGCACCCCTCCCCCTCCTTCCTCGCACCCCTCCCCCTCCTTCCTCGCTCCCCTCCCCTCCTTCCTCGCTCCCCTCCCCCTCCTTCCTCGCACCCCTCCCCCTCCTTCCTCGCTCCCCTCCCCCTCCTTCCTCGCTCCCCTCCCCCTCCTTCCTCGCACCCCTCCCCCTCCTTCCTCGCACCCCTCCCCCTCACTCTTCGCACCCCTCCCCCTCACTCTTCGCACCACTCCCCCTCCTTCCTCGCTCCCCTCTCCCCCACTCTTCGCACCACTCCCCCTCACTCTTCGCACCCCTCCCCCCCACTCTTCGCACCCCTCCCCCTCACTCTTCGCACTCCTCCCCCCACTCTTCGCACCCTTCCCCCTCACTCTTCGCACCCCTCCCCCCCACTCTTCGCACCGCTCCCCCTCACTCTTCGCACCCCTCCCCCCCACTCTTCGCACCCCTCCCCCTCACTCTTCGCACCCCTCCCCCCCACTCTTCGCACCCCTCCCCCTCACTCTTCGCACCCCTCCCCCCCACTCTTCGCACCCCTCCCCCTCACTCTTCGCACCCCTCCCCCTCACTCTTCGCACCCCTCCCCCTCACTCTTCGCACCCCTCCCCCTCACTCTTCGCACCCCTCCCCCTCACTCTTCGCACCCCTCCCCCTCACTCTTCACACCCCTCCCCCTCACTCTTCACACCCCTCCCCCTCACTCTTCGCACCCCTCCCCCTCACTCTTCGCACCCCTCCCCCTCACTCTTCGCACCCCTCCCCCTCACTCTTCGCACCCCTCCCCCTCACTCTTCGCACCCCTCCCCCTCACTCTTCGCACCCCTCCCCCTCACTCTTCGCACCCCTCCCCCTCACTCTTCACACCCCTCCCCCTCACTCTTCACACCCCTCCCCCTCACTCTTCGCACCCCTCCCCCTCACTCTTCACACCCCTCCCCCTCACTCTTCACACCCCTCCCCCTCACTCTTCGCACCCCTCCCCCTCACTCTTCGCACCCCTCCCCCTCACTCTTCGCACCCCTCCCCCTCACTCTTCGCACCCCTCCCCCTCACTCTTCGCACCCCTCCCCCTCACTCTTCGCACCCCTCCCCCTCACTCTTCGCACCCCTCCCCCTCACTCTTCGCACCCCTCCCCCTCACTCTTCGCCCCCTCCCCCTCACTCTTCGCACCCCTCCCCCTCACTCCTCGCACCCCTCCCCCTCACTCCTCGCACCCCTCCCCCTCACTCCTCGCACCCCTCCCCCTCACTCCTCGCACCCCTCCCCCTCACTCCTCGCACCCCTCCCCCTCACTCCTCGCACCCCTCCCCCTCACTCCTCGCACCCCTCCCCCTCACTCCTCGCACCCCTCCCCCTCACTCCTCGCACCCCTCCCCCTCACTCCTCGCACCCCTCCCCCTCACTCCTCGCACCCCTCCCCCTCACTCCTCGCACCCCTCCCCTCACTCCTCGCACCCCTCCCCCTCACTCCTCGCACCCCTCCCCCTCACTCCTCGCACCCCTCCCCCTCACTCCTCGCACCCCTCCCCCTCACTCCTCGCACCCCTCCCCCTCACTCCTCGCACCCCTCCCCCTCACTCCTCGCACCCCTCCCCCTCACTCCTCGCACCCCTCCCCCTCACTCCTCGCACCCCTCCCCCTCACTCCTCGCACCCCTCCCCCTCCTTCCTCGCACCCCTCCCCCTCCTTCCTCGCACCCCTCCTTCCTCGCACCCCTCCTTCCTCGCACCCCTCCTTCCTCGCACCCCTCCTTCCTCGCACCCCTCCTTCCTCGCACCCCTCCTTCCTCGCACCCCTCCTTCCTCGCACCCCTCCTTCCTCGCACCCCTCCTTCCTCGCACCCCTCCTTCCTCGCACCCCTCCTTCCTCGCACCCCTCCCCCTCCTTCCTCGCACCCCTCCCCCTCCTTCCTCGCACCCCTCCCCCTCCTTCCTCGCACCCCTCCCCCTCCTTCCTCGCACCCCTCCCCCTCCTTCCTCGCACCCCTCCCCCTCCAGGTTACTCACAGCTTTACTTTCACAACAAAACATCACAACGAATCTCTCGATCCCAGACTACCCATTAACATGCCACAGGCGATCAGCTTGTTTTACTTTAAAACATTTCAATTATAGGCCCACGTTCTGTTTCTCCAAGTTGTAATTTTCAAGGTAAAAATTAGCTTTCAGAGAATGTGGCAACACAGTATCACAGGTTGTGGCCACTAAGCAAGCACTGTTACAGCTTTGCTTTTAAACAAGGAGGCAAACTGTAGTAAAAGGGAGTCGGAGCCGTGGCTCAGTTGGCGCACCCTCGCCTCTGAGTCAGAAGGTTGTGGGTTCAAGTCCCACTCCAGAGACTTGAGCATAAAAATCTAGACTGACACTCCAGTGCAGTACTGAGGGAGCGCTGCACTGTCGGAGGTGCCGTCTTTTGGATGAGACGTTAAACCGAGGCCCCCTCTGTTCTCTCAGGTGGATGTAAAAGATCCCATGGCACTATTTCCAAGAAGAGCAGGGGAGTTATCCCCGGTGTCCTGGCCAATATTCATCCCTCAATCAACATAACTAAAACAGATTATCTGGTCATTATCACATTGCTGTTTGTGGGAGCTTGCTGTGCGCAAAAATTGGCTGCTGTATTTCCTACATCACAACAGTGACTACACTTCAAAAGTACTTCATTGGCTGTAAAGTTCTTTGGGACGTCCGGTGGTCGTGAAAGGCGCTATATAAATGCAAGTCTTTTTTTCATAAAGCCAGCACTTTACAACTAAAGCTTTTTTATGAAAGTGTTTTAAATTTATTAATGCTTCTGTTGGTAAGTACTCCGCATATTATGGAATTAAGCCGTATGAACCAGGAAACCATATGATCTTGGTGTCATATTTGACCCTGAAATGAGCTTCCGACCACATATCCGCAGCATAACTAAGACCGCCTATTTCCACCTCCGTAACATCGTCCATCTCCGCCCTTGCCTCAGCTCATCTGCTCCTGAAACCCTCATCCATGTCTTTGTTACCTCTAGACTTGACTATTCGAACGCACTCCTGGCTGGCCTCCCACATTCTACCCTACGTAAACTTGAGGTGATCCAAAACTCGGCTGCCCGTGTCCTAACTCGCACCAAGTCCCATTCACCCATCACCCCTGTGCTCGTTGACTAACATTGGCTCCAGGTTATGCAACACCTCGATTTCAAAATTCTCATCCTTGTTTTCAAAACCCTCCATGGCCTCGCCCCTCCCTATCTCTGTAATCTCCTTCAGCCCCACAACCCCCCGAGATATCTGCACTCCTCTAATTCTGCCCTCTTGAGCATCCCTGACTATAATTGCTCAACCATTGGTGGCTGTGCCTTCTGTTGCATAGAAACATAGAAAAATAGGAGCAGGAGCAGGAGTAGGCCATTCAGCCCTTCGAGCCTGCTCCGCCATTCAATATTATCCTGGCTGATCCTCTATCTCAATACCATATTCCCGCTCTCACCCCATACCCCTTGATGCCTTTTGTGTCTAGAAATCTATCAATCTCCTTCTTAAATATATTCAGTGACTTGGCCTCCACAGCCTTCTGTGGTAGAGATTTCCACAGGTTCACCACCCTCTGAGTGAAGAAATGTCTCCTCATCTCAGTCCTAAATGTCCTACCCCATATCCTGAGACTGTGACCCCTCGTTCTAGACCCCCCCCCCCCCCCAGCCAGGGGAAACATCCTCCCTGCATCCAGTCCAGTCTGTCTAGCCCTGTCAGAATTTTATATGTTTCAATGAGATCCCCTCTCATTCTTCTAAACTCTAGTGAATACAGGCTGAGTCGACCCAATCTGTCCTCATACGACAGTCCTGCCATCCCAGGAATCAGTCTGGTGAACCTTCGCTGCACTCCCTCTATGGCAAGTATATCCTTTCTTAGGTAAGGAGACCAAAACTGCACACAGTACTCCAGGTGTGATCTCACCAAGGCCCTGTATAACTGTAGTAAGACATCCTTGCTCCTGTACTCAAATCCTCTTGCAATGAAGGCCAACATACCATTTGCCTTCCTAACTGCTTGCTGCACCTGCATGTTTGCTTTCAGTGACTGGTGTACAAGGACACCCAGGTCCCTTTGTACATCAGCATTTCCCAATCTATCACCATTTAAATAATACTCTACCTTTCTGTTTTTCCTACCGAAGTGGATTAACTTCACATTTATCCACATTATACTGCATCTGCCATGTATTTGCCCACTCACTCAACTTGTCTAAATCGCCTTGAAGCCTCTTTGCATCCTCCTCACAACTCGCAATCCCACCTAGTTTCGTGTCGTCAGCAAACTTGGAAATACTACATTTGGTTCCCTCATCCAAATCATTGATATATATTGTGAATAGCTGGGGCCCAAGCACTGATCCCTGCGGTACCCCACTAGTCACCGCCTGCCACCCCGAAAAAGACCCATTTATTCCTACTCTCTTTCCTGTCTGTTAACCAATTTTCAATCCATGCCAGTATATTACCCACAAACCCATGTGCTTTAATTTTGCACACCAACCTTTTATGTGGGACTTTATCAAAGGCCTTCTGAAAATCTAAATATACCACATCCACTGGTTCTCCCTTATCTATTCTACCAGTCACACCCTCAAAAAAAACTCCAGTAGGTTTGTCAAACACGATTTCCCTTTCATAAATCCATGCTGACTTTGTCTAATCCCATTGATATTTTCTAAGTGTCCTGTTATCACATCCTTTATAATAGACTCTAGCATTTTCCCTACTACTGATGTTCGGCTAACCGGTCTGTAGTTCCCTGTTTTCTCTCTCCCTCCTTTTTTAAATAGTGGGGTTACATTTGCCACCCTCCAATCTGCAGGAACTGTTCCATAATCTATAGAATTTTGGAAGATGACAACCAATACATCCACTATTTCCATGGCTACCTCTTTTAGGACTCTGGGATGCAGATTATCAGGCCCTGGGGATTTATCGGCTTACAGTCCCATTAATTTCTCCAGCACTATTTCTTTACTAATACTAATTTCCTTTAATTCCTCCTTCTCACTAGACCCTTGGTTCCCTAGCATTTCTGGGAAGTTATTTGTGTCCTCTTCCGTGAAGACAGAACCAAAGGGCTGGATTTTGTCTTGGGGTCGTGTCATCCGCATTTCGTGTTGCCCCCCCGACTCCAGATTAATGTGGATGAATGATGCAATTTTCACTTAATTGGGCAATTGAGTTCCAGCATGTGGGAACCCATGAACCAATTAGTGGTTTCAGTCTGAAAGTTGCCTCTGATGATGTCATCATTGCAGGTCAGAGACTGACTGCCTGGTCTCAGAGATTGCCTGGCTTTTGCTGTGAGTGGGGAGAGAGAGAGAGAGAAAGAATTTTTTTTCCATCCAAGTCCTCTCACAGCAAGGCCAGGCAGTCAATGCAGCAGCATCAGATGCGACTTTCAGACCTAATACTACTACTACCTTCATCACATCTCCGTTGTAATAGTGGACCTGCAGCTGATAGTCAGCTATCCACTTGTGCTCCCGCCAGGTTTCACTCGAGTGTTTCACATCAGGCGTACTTCACGTCGGAAAAGGGTTAAACTAGCTAAAACGTTTCAAAATGGCATTACAGAACCAATTTAGAGCTTGTTAAGGGCTTTAATGGCCTCTCCCGTCTCTTGGAGGCAGGACGGAGTCGGGAACCCCGCGACTGATTTTATCAAAATTGCATGGGGTCGGGACCCCCAAATCTGCAACTTTAACCCCCCACACGCCTCTAAACCCGACTCCACAGGTCATTGAAAATCCAGCCCAAAGTATTTGTTTAATTGCTCTGCCATTTCCTTGTTCCCCATTATAAATTCTCCCATTTCTGACTGTAAGGGACCTACATTTGCCTAGGCCCTAAGCTCTGGAATTCCCTGCCTAAACCTCTCTGCCTCTCGCTCCTCCTTGAAGACATTCCTTAAAACCTACCTCTTTGACCAAGCTTTTGGTCACCTGCCCTAATTTCTCCTTTTGTCTTATAATACTCCTGTGAAGCGCCTTGGGACAATTTACTACGTTAAAGGCAGTATATAAATACAAGTTGTTGTTGAAAGCATCAAGTTCAATCCCTGACCTGTGGTGAACTACCTATCTGTGCTGTGGCAGTGAAAGAGTCAATGCAATTGGTCTTGGTGCCCCTGGGCTAGCAGGGGAAATATTGGCCACGGTTCTCCAGGTCCTTATTGCTACCATCAACACTTGCTGGAAAGTTTGAGCGTGAGGACAGCAGAGGGCTCAGCTGTGCTTACACCCACTTTCTGGGCTTGAACACGGAGAAGAGCTATTTGGAATATCACAGGGCAGGCAGTCCCGTTAAATCACATACCAGCAACAGTGGGTACCTTCAGGACATAGAAACATATAAGATAGGAGCAGGAGTAGGCCATTCGGCCCCTCGAGCCTGCTCCGCCATTCAATGCGATCATGGCTGATCATCCAAATTCAGTACCCTGTCCCTGCTTTCTTCCCATATCCCTTGATCCCTTTAGCCTTAAGAAATATATCCAACTCCTTCTTGAATATATTTAATGAATTGGCCTCTACTGCCTTCTGTGGTAGAGAATTCCACAGGTTCACCACTCTCTGGGTGAAGAAATTCCTCCTCATTTCTGTCCTAAATGGCTTACCCCTTATCCTTAGATTGTGACCCCTGGTTCTGGACTCCCCGACCATCGGGAACATCCTTCCTGCATCTAGTCTGTCCAGTCCTTTCAGAATTTTATAAGTTTCAATGAGATCCCCTCTCATTCTTCTAAACTCCAGGACAGAAGGGGAGAGAATGGGGTGGGGGAGAAGAGGTTAACAATAAATATTTCACTTCTTTTAATTATTGGTTTTCAGGATATAATAAAGTAAATGTATTTGTAAGCCCAAATAAAGTTTGTTATAGTACAGTATTAAAAGCACAGTTTGAAGGGATAGTGTCAGTTAATGGGCCGAAAATTGATCCCGGGACGCGAGAGTACGCACTGCATACTCTCGCGTATTCCCACTCCAATTGCCGGTTTTCTGCATGCCCTGCGCATGCGCTGAAAACCGGCAATTGCTCTTCCGAAAAGGGGGCGGGGCCTGAGTGCATCGCGTGCGCGCTACAGGCTGCGCGCACGCTGTGCACTTCATGCTTTGGACGCGCAGGTAAGTAGGGAAGATTTTGGAAATGTAAAAAGGAGGAGTAAGACCCGCTTTTAAGAAGGTAAGTAGTGAATTAAGTATTTTTTTGAATTTTTTTTTACAGGTATATCTTTTTTATAGACTTTAAAGACAGGTAAGTTTATTTTTATAACTTTTTAAAAGATTTTAAATTTTTTCAAAAATTTAATTTTTTATTTAAAATGGTTAATTTAATTAACTATACTTATTTTATTAATGTGATGGTTTTTTTTTTAAATTTAATTGAGGTTTAGCTGTTATTTTGGGGGGGTGTAAGATTCATAAGTCTCTCAGCCATGCTGTGAGACTTATGAATGGAAGATGGTGTGCTGCCATTGGCTCTAACTGAGTCACGTGATCCCACAGCTCGCACGAATTAACTACGCCGCTGGGATACGCAAGCCCAGCACAGCTGATGTCTGGAACATCAATTTCGTGCGAGCTGGATCAGAAAAAGCATAAGCGAGGTGAGACATCGCGGGAAAGGCTTACCCCCGCGGGAACAGAGCGAGATCAATTTCTGGGCCAATGTTGCTTTCGTTGCCCAAAATGTCATTACAGCCCTGGTTCTCAGACATGTGATCTTGCCAAATGTTTTTAAACATATGTAAATGGGCCTGTACTGAATTTTTTTCCACACAGGCTTTTTGTCTGGATTAAATTGTTTGATAATTTTACTATTTCCTGTTGCTTTACTTAACCCTTGAAGAGCACAGTATCTTTCTAAAACAAAATCAAAAATATCTCCAGATATCATTTTGGTTTATTTCCAGAGTACCCTGAATTTAGATACATCCATGCTTTTATAGACCTATAGTTCAGTACAGCTCCTACATTCCTCTTTATAATATTCTGCATTCGAACTCAACTGAAAATACTTTTTGCAGATATAGTCTGGAAGAAAGTGTTTTAGTAGTCAAAGGGTTAATGATGCTCAATAATGCACTGGCTGACGATCTTGTAGAGGTTGCAGAAGCACTTCACCCTTCTTAGGGTTAACTTGCAGGTTTTTTTTATAATGCACTCAGTTTTGACTCACTATTTGTAAAGCAAATTGCTCTCTTCCTATGCTGATAAAGAGGGAAGTACTGCTTTACCAGTTAATGATATGTGACTCTATTCATGACCTTCTTTCACAGATTAACTGGTTGCAAATGTTGCTGAAGATCTCATACTTTTGCTATTATTTTCATTATGAAATGTTATGTTGTTGCCACATTAAGCTTTTGATGCAATTTCCTTACCTCCCCCTTCTTAAAGACTGCAGTAGTTCTTTCCACTGATGCAATCTAGCCTGTAATATGTGAACTTCCTTACAGATTCTAGTACGCCGGTGAGTGGAGAGACATCAAACGCAAAGACTGTAATGGGGAATACACAGAAAAAGTGTTCCCACAGACGAGAAAGTCAAACTAATGAAAGGAACTTGACTAAAGAGAAGGATACTGGCAGTGCTGCAGCACGGGAAAACACTAAAAAAGACAGTGACGGTAATTTAACAGCATTGAAGAAAACTGAACAAAATAAATATGGGCATGAAACTAAAAGTGAAAATGCCAAGAATGTTACAATTCCGGTGGCAAGAAAAAGTCAAGATCCTCCGAGAATTGACTCCAGTCAGATGCTTCCACCTGGGTCAAGTTCAGAGACAGAGAAAGGAGAGAACAACCCTTGGGCCTTGCTCCCTGCTGTAGCAAAGCTGAAGAGTGAAGGAAATGAGCTGTTCAAGAATGGACAGTTTGGCGATGCGGTGATGAAATACACTAAAGCCATTACAGAGCTCTTTGAATCAGGTATGACAGTGGCCTTCTAACATATTGATTACTGCACACTGTATACACATATGCGTTCATCCTCTGTGTTTGAGATTGTGATACAGGAACTTTGGGCTAAAAATGTCTCCATGCTTGTGTTATAAAAACATAAATTTGTTTTGAAATTCTATTTTATATACATGGTGTAAATAGAAAGAATTGGGATGCTAATGGAAAGGTATGATCAAAATAGTTACTCTTAAGGCAGATCATAAATTCACTTGTAGAGGTATTTATTGTATCTCATTGCTGGCCATGACATGTCCTCTGTACACTATGCAAAAACATCTCATCAGCTGAGAAGAAGTACAGTTAAACCAAATTGATGTAAAACCCCTGTGACAGTGGGAGCTTTTGTTCTAGGAGTTTAGATGTTCAAATACGTCAATTTTTGTTTTGTCTAAACATCTATCATCAGGGATCCGTATGTAGTACAATAAATCTGGTTTAAAAGAGAGCAGCATGAGACTCAACTATGTTGGCTCCCATTGTCAAATAGCTTACTGACATGCACATGCAACCATACCCCAGCAAAAATCACTACATTCAGGTAAGGAGAAATAAGAGAGGAAATAAACGCTGTTTTGTGTTGCTTCTTTTTCGAAGGGGTGGACTGCCCAGCAGAACTGAGCATCTTGCACTCCAATCGAGCAGCATGCTACCTGAAGGAGGGATATTGCAATGAGTGTATTAAGGATTGTACTAGGTGAGCATAATGTTGTTTATGGTGGTTTTTGTCATAGATTGGATCGTGTTTTCAAGATAGTACAGCAATGTGCCAGATATAAAAATTAAACGGCACAATATGATGGTGTAATAGGGCATTCATAGGGGTAAACTTAATTTTGAAATGAATAGACAGGAAATCTTGCAGACCGTAAATTGTGTGCATTGACCTCCATACTCAAGTTTCCAATATGTGCTCCCCTTGCACAAAGCTGTGCACCGGAAGCACTAACTTGTAAAATTGAAGGATCATTTGTCCCAGGCGCCAGCAACATCAACAGTGTGACTCACTGGGAGTTTCTCACCTGTCTGCATTTTTGTCCAATGAATTATGCATAGCACAAAAAGTGGAGACTAAAAAAGTGTAGAAAATATATAAATTTGGGCAATTATTTCTTAAGTTAGGGGCTAGATGAAAAATTGGTTTAGCTCGGCGTTGTGCAATAAAAATCGCTGACAAGCCACAAGTGCGGCTACGGCGACACCGTTTCAGCCACATGCACTAAATTTAATAGAAAAAGCCTTACAGACAATACAGGTAAATGTACTTCACATGTATATTTCTTAACAAATATCTGCCACCATTCAATGCAAAACTTTGTAGACTTTACATTCACTAAAGTTTGGAATCTGCCATGGATTTATCAGACACAACACATCTTCGTATGAGCGGTACTTTGACTTCATCAGAGTGATTGCTGAGAATGTTGACTTGGACAACAAGACGTGCCAGACCCACCCCTGCTGCATATCCAGAATGTGGTTAGATGCTGCTTGCCCTTTGCCATGACGTGCCCTGTTGGAGCTGCTGTTATTGGTTGGAGTTACTTTCTTCTGGCCTGAAGCGGTTATTCCAATTTATTGAGCTGACCACGATGTCAGCTCCCCCTCTCCATACAATGTTACTGGTGTTTCTATGGTGCTGAGTCGGGCGTTTCGCCCATGTTACACACCATTTTAGCAGATAACCAATAAGTAATAACCAAGAAAGTAAAGCACACAACGATCAAAAAACATTCACACACAAGCGTTTCATCTTAAAAGAAATAGGTGAGGAAGTTGGGTATGTATGAGCTATAAGTTTCCAAAGCTTGTTAGTTTTATTGATACTACCAGTAGAAAATGTTGCACCTTGATTCAACAAAGCAGGAAGGAACTGCAGGATCAAACTGTCTGAGGCTGAACTAGACCGATTGCAATCTTGGTGTCGTATTTGGCCCCGAGATGAGCTTCTGACTATATATCTGCTCCATCACCAAGACCGTCAACTTCCACCTCCGCAACATCACCCACCTTTGCCCTGCCTCAACTCATCTGCTTAACCCTCATCCATGCCTTTGTTACCTCTAGACTTGACTATTCCAATGCTCTCCTGGCTGGCCTCCCATTTTCCACCCTACATAAACTTGTGCGCATCCAAAACTCTGCTGCCCAAACCCTAACTCACACCAAGTCCTGGTCACCCATCACCCCTGTGCTCGCTGACCTACATTGACTCCTGGTACAGCAATGCCTCGATTTTAAAATTTTCAGCCTTGTTTTCAAATCCCTCCATGGCCTCGCCCCTCCTCCAGCCCTACAACCCTGCTAGAACTCTGCGCTCCTCAAATTCTGACCTCTTGTGCATCCCCGATTTTAATCGTTCCAACATTAGCGGCCATGCCTTCAGGCTGCCTAGGCTCTAAGTTGTGGAATTCCCTCCCTAAACCTCTCCACCTCTGTCTCTCTCCTTTAAAATGCTCCTTAAAATCTACCTCTTTGACCAAGCTTTTGGTCATCTGACCTAATATCTCCTTATGTGGTGTGGTGTCAGACTTTGTTTGATAAGGCTCCTGTGAAGCGCCTTGGGACGTTTTACTATGTTAAAGGCTCTATATAACTGCAGATTGTTGTTGTTGATGGAACAAATCAAGTAACTATAGGGCAATGAGTTTAATGTCACTAGTGGGAACATTTCAAGAATCCATAATCAGCGACAGAGTAAGTGAGCACTTGATAAAGTCTAAGATCATGAGGGAGAAGCAGCATGGTTTACTGAAAGGCAGATTATGTCTAACTAACTCTTTGATAGTCACTGAGGTGGTAGATAGAGGGGGACACGTTGGGAGTTTGCAGGCAGAAATTTGGGATAAAAGGCACATTGACAAATTGGCAGGCATTGACAAGTGATATCCCCCAGGGATTAGTGCTGTGGAGCCAACAATTCATCATATACATAAATGATCGGGTTTTGAAGGGAGTATGTTCAAGTTTACAAATGATACTAAGTGAACTGTGAAGGGGGCAAAAAATTACAGAAGAACGTAAATAAATTAAGCAAGTGGGCTAAATGGTGACAGGTGCAGTTTATTTTTGGGTAATCGCTAAGAGGTAATGAATAAAAGTATTTAGGGTGCAGGTACATGACACTAAAAGCTAGCTTGTCACCTCCAAGCTTGCCTACTCTAATGCTCTCCTTGCTGGCGTCCCATCTCCCATCCTTCATAAACCTCAACTTGTCTAAAATTCTGCTGCATGTTCCCTTTCCCAAACAAAGTCTTGTTTGTCCATCATCCCTCTTAGACCTACACTGTCTCCCTGTCCCCCAAACACATTGGCCTAGAATGTGCACCCTTCACCCCAGCTTCCATTGCAGAACTTTCAGGCACCTGAGTCCTATTCTTTGGGACTCCCTCTCTAACCATCTCCTCTGCCTCATATCTCTTCCTCTACTTTCAAATACCTCCTCAAGACCCATGTCTTTGACCAAGCTTTTGGATAACCCTCCTAATCTTTCCTGTCTTGGCTTCCCTTTTCCTTATGCCTATTTATGAATTGCCTTGGGATGTTTCTTTACATTAACAGTGCTATATAAATGCAAGTTGTTATATTAGATGCACGGCAGTGATTTTTGACACTTCAGATTGTATGAGCGAGATGATGGTCAAAACATAACTTGGATTGCTTGGTACCTGTAGTTATCAAGGTTAGTTTCAGATCCTGATATCATTCTGACCTAATGTGGACACTTTGGTATTCGAAAATAAGAACTATGCTGCATGCTCTGCTGCACTGTAGAATTTATATCTGTGCCCCATGTGTATTTTACACCATGATTTATTGTTTGCAAACAACAGCCTTCTGAAGCAAAATAATTTTGAAAAACTGGCACGGGCTTAAAATTGGTGTGTTACCCGGTGAAGTGCTTTCAGGAGACAAAGAAGAATAGTAATAGGCTAGTATGAAATCATATTTTATATTGCCTTTAATTTCAGAATGTTTAGAGAAAAGCTCACAGTCTGCAAAGTCCCACAAAACATCTTAACATGTTCCTTAATTCAGATTTAATTCAAAATCCATTTTATGGAAATAAATTGTTTTTACCAAAACAGAGTACCTTATATTTGTAATGAAGTGCAGTAATTACTGGTTACTCATGGACAAAATGCTACGGTTGCACACTGCAATGTAGAAAAAAATCTGACTAACACAGCACTTCCCTGATCTGCTGCAGCTGCAATGTTGAACACGACACAGGACAAGTTAGCAGTGAACAGTGTATTGTGCAATACGATATAGTGCAGTGCCCTCTGATTGGACCTTTTTATAAAGTGGACTTGAAACTAAAAGCAGTTAGTGTGGTGTTTGGTATAGCATCACATATAATTATTTCCTTGGATCTCAGGGCCTGGATATTCCTCCAGCACACCACCCATTTTCAGGTGATGCCAGCAGGGAAAGTTGGCAAGGAGGCCTACAGCCAAATCGGCACCCTCAGAAATTTTCCTCCTTCCCTCCCCCCCCTCCCTCCACTAGCAGGGATCTTGACTGCATTTCAATGATGCAGAGAGGGCAGGGCTTGGAAAACTAGCCAATCTTCTTGCTGCAGTACCACCAACCCATAGCTAGATTGGTACTGGGCTAGCAGTACACTGACTTTAACACTAGCTCTGCTCCTTTGAGGTGGTACAGCGAGTGCCCTGCTGCAGCACCAGAGGATTTTCCTTTGTTGCAGTGGCAGGGCTTCCTCTGCAGAGTGGTGTAGCCTCTAGCAGCCATCTATCCCGAAGGAAAATCCAGGCCGAGATATCTATAATATTAAACATATTGGTCCAGAATTTGTTGCAGCGGGGCATCTTGCGGTGTACCCCGTTAGTTAGACTTTTTTCCTCACCCTTCAGCGCGAGGTGTTTTTGCCCTATAAATTGCTGGAAGTGCGAGCTGATAACCGGGGCATCTGGGATCTTGTTGAACGAGAGGATCAACAGTCTATCTCCTTAACCAATGAGATTTATGGATTGAGAAAGAAACCGAGGAATGACGGAGAAGGAAATAGGGTGAATTAGAGTTAAGTCAGGTACAGAAAGAAAAATAGAGAGGGAAAGAAATATTGGATTAAGAGAGAGAGAAAAAGAGACAGAAAGGAAAATTAATAAAAAATTAAAACACTTGAAATTTAAAAAACCTTTAACACAATTTACTACCTGTAGAGACTCCGCAGTTTAAATTGTTCCCTTTCTGGGTCGGTGAGGTTGATTGGTATTGCAGGAACATAAATCTCCTCACTAAAAAGGTACTTGCACTGTTAAGTATCAGCCCTAACATTCTGCAGTGAGTTTGTCAGTTAACGTAACAAGTTCATGAAACTCACAGGGAGGTTGAGGACGAACTGCCATTTTCGCGAGGCGAGCGGAGGAACGCCGCAAATCATCCAGCAACTTGTGGCGATTTGCAATTCATGGGGTATCTCTTATCCATAAGTTACTGGACGATTTACAGATTAATAATGGCGACCGCCATTAAACTCGCCATTATTTTGGAAGTAAAATCTGTGCCAATACATTTTTTCTTTGTACTAGGAGAAAAGACTACGATTGAACGTATTACTTTTCTGTGGGTTGAGATGCTTCTTTTAATGATAAACCAGAGTTGTTACCTTCAGGGAAATGTCAGAAGTAACATTCATTATCAGCAAGATTGACCTAAGTTTTAAAAACTCATTTAAACCGAAGGAGCTGTGTTTATTTTTAAGAGTGATCTACAGCAAAATATTTTTAAATCAAAGTGAGTGATTATTACTTCTAATGAGTGACATTTAACAGGCCTGAATAAGCATACGGTGCTGTTTTACTATATTTAATGTGCATCAGGTTTTAAAAGAAAACTATTTACTTACAGACTAAGCCTCTGACCAAGACAGAATTTAGACATTTTTCACGAGTGGTTGCTTTTATTCTGATGAGGATAAAGATTTACAAAGAATTCTTAAACATAGACCAGACTTTCTCTTTTGGTAGAATTGGGACACATTTCCAGCTTGTCGGAACTTTCGCCTGTCAGTAAGACGTGCCTCTGACCCCAGCTAATCTTCCACTCTCAAGATCGTTAACATATTTTTGACGGTCTCCTCAGCGTCTGCCTCGAGTAGGGACGGAGTTTTACTTTTTATTTGGTTGATTGAAAATTTAAACTAATTCAGTGAAATCCTTCACCTGAACTGTTTTTGTTTCATGTTGCTCTTTATGTATAAGCTAACACACAGATGTAAAGCTTTATTGATTTTAAAAGCACAAAGCAAGATAATCGTGCAAAGCTAAATTTAGGTTAAAAGATCCTGGAGACTTATGCTCAGCATATAATTTTGCCTCTGAAAGAGCTGCACTGATACTGTGCGTCCATGGGGACAATTTTAACCCATCCCCGCCCGGCGGGGAAAGGGCAACCACGGTTAAAATCACCTCTTATAAACTTACTGGCTCATTTCTGATCGATTCATACCCGTCGCCACCCTAACTGGGTCCTTTTTTTTTAGGTGGCCAAGGCAGCCATCTGACTAGAGTGGGAGCCTCATTAATACATGGAATTCGGGGTCCTGTGATATGATTGGGAACCCAGTGGCATTTTGTTCGCCGATTGAACGGGACGCCCACTCAGTGAAACCTGGTCTGTTGAAAGAAGAGCCCCTATAAGGTTTATTAAACTTTCATTTGTGGGGCCGAGAGGAGGCAGATTGTCGTAGCTTTGGCAGGAGGCTGGGGAAAGGCCAGAAATTAAGAAGAAAGAAAGACTTGCATTTATATAGCGCCTTTCATAACCACCGGACGTCCCAAAGCACTTTACAGCCAATGAAGTACTTTCTGAAGCGTAGTCACTGTTGTAATGTAGGAAACACGGCAGCTAATTTGCGCACAGCCAGCTCCGACAAATAGCAATGTGATAATGACCAGATAATCTCTTTTAGTGATGTTGATTGAAGGACAAATACTGGCCAGGACACCGGGGATAACTCCCCTGCTCTTCTTCGAAATAGTGCCATGGGATCTTTTGCGTCCACCTGAGGGAGCAGACGGGGCCTCAGTTTAAAGTCTCCTCCGAAAACTGGCACCTCCGACAGTGCAGCACCCCCTCAGCCCTGCACCGGAGTGTCAGCCTAGATTTTTGTGCTCAAGTCTCTGGAGTGGGATTTGGACACTTAAACTCAGGGGCAAGGGTGCTACCAACTGAACCACAGCTGACACCGAGTTGTGTCCATGTTTCTGGGATGGTCTTATGAGGGTGAAGCCTGCTGCTTAGAATCCTACCATTGTAAGAAGGTCAGGGCTAGGGAGACATGGGGGGAGAAATTCAGAATCGCCCTATTTGGGGCGTAATTATCGGCCGGGCGCAAAGATTAGCGCCTGGCGCTAATTATCGCCACCGACTGCAAACTTGACTTTTATCGCCCTTGGAGGTGATTGGAGCGCTAAATCAGGCGCTTCACACCTGTCTTAAGGCGCAAAGGCCGAGGAGCGAGGCACTACCTCAGAATGCTGGCGAAGCTCATGTGATGTCAGTCAGCAATGGAACACAGACAGAATGGCGTGGGCCAGTTCTTAAAGGGGAGAGCTGATCTTGCTTTCCATCCACATCCTGCTCATTGCAGCCTTGAATCTCGGCCTGGAGAGACCTGCACATCAAATCTGCTGGAAAGAACAATGGAGAGTACCAGGGAAAGAGCTCAGAGTGCAGCCCCCACAGTCTCTTCTAAATCGTTACAAGGAAGGGCAAATCAAAATGAACCTGCAAAGTGCTGCTCAGTACCCAAAACTCCTTCACACAGCGTTGAATCTCTCCAGAAGTGTGTCTCTCTCTCTCTCTCTCTCTCTCTCTCTCTCTCTCTCTCTCTCTCTCTCTCTCTCTCAGAATGCGTGATTCTACAATGTCACCAACAATAAAAGGCAGGAAGCGGTCACCTTTAAATAGCGCTCCCCAGTCCCTTCCTGACTGCAAAACGCTCCCCTCAACCTGTCGTTGCAAGCGGCAGGCGGTAAGGCAGGGAGCGCCACTCAATATCCGCTCCGGGGCGTTGCGCACTCGACTGACGTCACGATCTGCCGGCGCAGGAGATCGTGGCGGTAGTGTTTAGCGCCGCCGCAAAATGTCTAGTTAATTTCGCGAGCGGCGCAAACATCGCCGCACCCGGGCGCTAGACGCTTTGCGCCCCATTAGCGCCCTCTTAAGGCGCTAATGGGAGGTGCAACCAACTGAATTTTTCCCCCATGGACTCTGAACATTGGGAGTTCCATGCCCAGGCCTTCACAGGCACCCAACATATGATCAGCGCAGCATACCAACTGATTCACTGGTATCCAGCTGGAGGTTCAGGCCAGGACCTCCCAAGATTTGGCAATTTAACAAAAATTTAAAGGGGTTGCTATGACTTTTCCGACGTGGCAGTTACATTGAACTTTCCAGCTTCTTTCATATGTTGGGCGCCCCAGATTTCCCCCGACTATTGGGGAACCTGCTCCTGACCCCATAAAGTTTGCAGAGATTCCCAGTGAGCACGATCCTAATGTAAGTGCCAGGATTGCAGCCCCAGGGATTTTTGGGGCCTAAGTGTTTAACACTGTTTTATTTCCTTTCCAATTACATTACATACTTTCATTATTATGTAAAACATCTCTCCTCAAATTCAGTTTTGTGCCCCAATCCAATTGCATTCCATCAAAAATAATAATCCAATCACATTTTGGCAAAAAAAAACCCTCCAAGATGTAGCTGCCATGACAGTTCATCATCACCTCAATATGTGTTGCTAAAATGAAATGTATAACTTCATTACTGCATAAAACATATACACCAGAAGAAATTCACAAACATGCCTATAAACTTGGGCCCACCCTCGCTTCCATAATAAGCACAGCACACCCCACCAGTCTTGTGAATATCCTGGGCTTTGTGTGTACCTGCTGCACCCCCCCCCCCCCCCATTTCACAATTGCTGCCCACACAACTGAGTCCCCACATTCAGAGACCTGATATTAAGGCCCCAGTGAACACAAGCCACATGTGCAAGAGCCTATTTCCAAAGTAAAATACTACAATTTCTACAAAGTACCTACTGCAGTGTACTCTCTCCTGCTCACTGGAATCATTCCTGCTCGCTGGGGGGGGGGGGGGGTGGTGGTAAAGGAGGGGGAGTGAAAAGAATTGAGAGTAAAGGGAAAAGAAGTAAAAGAACGCCAAACAGGAGAAGGGTAAAGCAGAAGAGCAAAAAGAGGCAGGAGATAAAAATAAAATAAAAAGATTTTAGAGAGAGAGAAAAAAGAAAGTGAAAAGGAAACAAAAGTGAAGGAAGGGCAGGAGAGAAAGGGGGAGAAATTTGGTATCGCCCCGTTTAGGGCGCAATTATCGGCCGGGCGCAAAGTTTAGCGCCTGGCGCTAATTATCGCCTCTGACTGCAAACTTGGCTTCTATCGCCCCTGGAGGTGATTGGAGCGCTAAATCAGGCGCTACACACCTCTCAAGGCGATAACGCCGAGGAGCGAGGCGCTACCTCAGAGCGCTGGCAAAGCTCATGTGATGTCAGTCAGCAATGGAGCACAGACACACTGGCGCCGGCCACTTCTTATAGGGGAGGGTCAATCTTGTTCTCCATCCACACCCTGCTCATTGCAGCCTTGAATCTCAGCCTGGAGAGACCTGCACATCAAATCTGCTGGAAAGAACAATGGAGAGGCTCAGGGAAAGAGCTCAGAGTGCAGCCCCCATAGTCTCTTCAAAATAGATGCAAGGAAGGTCAAATCAAAATGAACCTGCAAAGTGCTGCTCAGTACCCAAAACTCCTTCACACAACGTTGAATCTCTCCAGAAGTGTGTGTGTGTCTCTCTCTCTCTCTCTCTCTCTCTCTCTCTCTCTCAGAATGCGTGGTGCAAAAATGTCACCGACAAAAAAAGGCAGGAAATGGTTGCCTTTAAATAGCGCTTCACCAGTTCCTTCCCGACTGCAAAACACTCCCCTCAACCTGTCGTTGCTAGCGGAAGGCAGGGGGCGCCACTCAATATCCGGTCCGGGGCGTTGCACGCTCGACTGACGTCACGATCTGCCGGCGCAGGAGATCGTGGCGGTAGTGTTTAGTGCCGCCGCAAAATGTCTGGTCAATTTCGCGATCGGCGCGCTCGGGTGCTAGTTGCTTTGCGCCCTCTTAGGGCGCTAACGGAGGCGCAAAGCAACTGAATTTTTCCCCCCAAAGAGTCTATTTTTTGCATTTACTGGTATCAAAGTATTTAGCTAGAGGGACTTTAAAGGCTATAACAATTTTTTGGTGCGTCTAGGCCTGACAATTGAAACGGTGGGGCCAGCTGGGAAAAATTGGAGAACTACCAACAACCTTGATATGCACAGGAGTCCTTCTCTGAAGAAGAAGCTCACAACCTTATTTACTTCAGGCAGAGACTGGAGGGAAACAGAGAAATGTGAATAGTTGATTAAAAATTCTTGAATTTAGTAGGTGAGAAATAAAGGGTGGGCGTTAGAGGTGCCAAAAAAAAACCTGTTCTGTTTAATTGAATTGCATTGAAGCCGTGGGTCCAGTGGCACACAACAGCAGAAAGTTAGAGACAGACAGAGGCTGAGCAGATATGGAGAGATGGATTGAGCACACAAGATGAACACACACTGAATTAGGGATCGACGGAGAAACCAGAGAGAGGTAGGAAGAGAAAGTGCCATAGAAACTGCAGGAAAAGAGAAAAGGAAGGAAAGGAGAAGAAAAATAGTACATAAACTGCAGAGAGATAATTGGGGAGGGGAAGAAAATATTACAGAAACTGTAGAGAGGCAGACCGAGAAACATATCCAGAGAGGGAAGAAGATATAATAGAAACTGTAGAAACAAGAAAAAGGGAAAGAAATGATCAAAACCACAACTAGAATACAGAAATCAAAGAGAAAATATTACATAAATTAGAGGGGGGAAATAATATTACCAAAGGATAGATACAGAAATCATCCATGTTACTTAACTTGAATAGTTTGTATTCCACAAGACATCATACATTTAGGCTGTATGTTTTGTTTTGATTAGTATAGTAATTTTGGGGGGCTTTTGGGTGACTTTTAATGTCCATTGGGCTACAAATTTTATAAAGATCTGGGAACACTGATTTCAGCAGTGCGGCAACTGGAAGAGAGGAAAGATGAGAGAGACAGATAAAAGGCGTTGAAGAGAGAGGGAGAGAGAAATTCACAGTAGTTGGTGAGGAGAAATAGAGACCCCCCTCTTGGAGTCCCTATTCATGATGGGGCAGGGAGTGAGTGACCCTGTTGATCAAGGGCAAAGAGTGGAGAGAGAGAAACTGTTGAGAGGGGAAACATTTCTTGAGGAAGGGCTTCTTTGGCTCTACTGGCTGCATGAGGGTCAGTTGCTGTTGGGACTTTATGGACCCACACCATCTTTCTCAACATGAGCAACATCATGGGAGATCCACAAGCAAAGAAAAATGGAATATTGTTGCCAAAAGCAGCCTGTAATGCTATATGCCTTCAAGTCCTGTAGCGACATTGGGTGATAATGGAACAGTGGCGTAGTGGTTATGTTACTGGACTAATAATCCTGAGGTCTGGACTAATGATGGCGACATGAGTTCAAATCCCACCATGGCAGCAGGGGAATTTAAATTCAATTAAATAAATCTGGAATTAAAAGTTAGTATCAGTAATGTTGACCATGAAAGTTTTTACTAAGGTAAAAACTCATCTGGTCCACTAATGTCCTTTAGGGAAGGAAATCTGCCGTCCTTACCTGGTCTGGCCTATATGTGACTCCAGACCCACAGCAATGTGGTTGACTGCCCTCTGAAATGGCCCAGCAAGCCACTCAGTTGTTCAAGGGCAATTAGGGATGGGCAATAAATGCTGGCCTTGCCAGTGATGCCCACATCCCGTGAACGAATAAAAAAAAAAAAATCATAGTCCTTCATCTCGCTGCCTCAAAATCACAACCCTTGATCAGCCAACCATTATAAAAGTATATTCTCCATTAAAAAAAACACTTTGGTATATATTACAAGTATCTGGGAGTCAGTTACAAGTCTGTAATTCAGTGACCTTAGCTTCACTCTTGTGGTTTTTGGCATTATTTGAATCACAATGGATGTACTGCTTCGTAGCTTATTCTCAGATATGTCATTCTTGTGTTAAAAATAATTAGGTTATACAGTTATAGTTTATACTTTGCAATCTAGTTAAAGAATAATGTTCATAAAGACATATTACTTGTACTGGATTTCTTGTTTTCATTCTATTTATATTATTTAATATTGCAATTTCATTGAATACATAAATTAATTATTATTCCTGATAGTTAATATGCTTATGGTCTGAAAAGTTGCAGGGATTTCAGTACTGAAATAACTAGTCTACAGCTCGTTGTCTGTGTGTATATATATATTAACTGAATAATGTCACTAAATTGATCTGTATTACATTTTCCATTAGAAGTATGTGATTGTTCTAAAATTAGATTGTCACTAGCTGTCAACCGTGGCTCGGTGGGTAGCACACTCTCTTCTGAGTCAGAAGGTCGAGATTTCAAGTCTCCACTCTAAGGACTTGAGCATAAAATCTAGGCTGACACTCCAGTGCAGTACTGAGGGAGTGCTGCTCTGTCAGAGGTGCCATTTTTCAGATGAGACATTAAATTGATGCCCTGTCTGCCCTCTGGGGATGTGAAAGATGCAAGGGCACTATTTTGAAGAAGAGCAGGGGAGTTCTCCTCCATTTCCTGGCCAATATTTATCTCTCAACCAAAAATAGACTAACTGGTTATTATCACATTGCTGTTTGTGGGACCTTGTCCCAGCCAACGTGATTTGACAACATTTGAAAATTTAAAGATAACATGATAACGTGGCTGAGCGGTCTAAGGCAATGAGTTAAGGTTCCAGTTTCTGCAGGGGCGTGTGTTTGAATCCCACCGTGGCGCTGCAAGCTTTATGATGTGGAACTTGATACCACAAGGGGTAGTTGAGGCGACTAGCATAGATGCATTTAAGGGGAGGTTAGATAAACACATGAGGGAGAAAGGAGTAGAAGGATATGTTGATGAGGTTAGATGAAGAAGGTGGGAGGAGGCTCATGTGGAGCATAAACACCGGCATGGATCTGTTGGCCTGTTTCTGTGCTGTAAATACTATGTAATAGTTTGATTTTTGTTTCCCTAGGGCTTTGGAGCTGCAGCCATTTTCTGTAAAACCTCTTTTGCGACGCGCCATGGCCTATGAATCCCTAGAGCGATATCGCCAAGCTTATGTGGATTATAAAACTGTTCTTCAGGTGGATAATAGGATCCAGCTTGCAAATGACAGTGTCAACAGGTGAGGACAATTACATTTAACTAGTGTAAAAGTTTTAGACAATTATTTTTTGTTAGGTGTATAGAAAATAAAAAGTAAATACTTTCTGTATACTTTTATAGTTTTTAATCACCCAACACAAGTTTTACTGTACTTTGCCTAAATATTTTGTTTGCACTTTCCTCATTCAAGAAAAATGAAGAGTCATCCTTACAAGATGATAGTGTGTTGGTATATTTATATATTTAAATAACAAGCAGGCTTTTAAACCACGTTGCCCTCATTCATCTGCAATTTCCACGAGGTTTTACCTGATCTTTTACCATAACTTGGGCAGAAGATTGGTGGAACCCTGGGAGCAATGGCGTAAACAGCAAAAACGCATGTTTACACTGTTTCCAGGATTTCTGCCTATCTGCTGCCAAAGTTACAGTGGGAGATAAAGAGAACCCTGTGGAAATTCAGAGCCGTTGTATTTAAGTCTAAATTATTTTAGTGGAACACTTAAATTTATTATGATGTTTGCGCCCAGAACACACAGTTGTCGTGCCCACCATAATTGATTCAGAAAAGTAAACGATGTCAGCAAAGTGGATTATCCAGTAGAATATAGTTTATTCGAAACTGCAACTACAAATTTGGTACATAGCAATTATGAAAATAGATACAGGGCTGAATTTTAATGGGGAAGGTGGGGTGGGAGCTGGGGGGATTTGCATGGGAAGCCTCTGTTTCCCACCCGCGGCCAGCCAAATTGAGAGGGTAGGCCTGCCGCACTAGGCTGCAGAGAGGAGAGAGGGAGGGATCGCGGGGGGCCGGGGAGTAGCTGGAGGAGCGGGGAGGGATCGCAAGAGAATCGGGAGCCAGCCGGAGGAGCGGGTGGGCATCAGAAGCAGCTCAGCGGCCTGGAGGAGTGGGGGGGAGCCGGGGGAAGGAGGAGCAGGAGGAGGAGACCTCGTGGGTGGATTGGAGGCCTGAGAGTGGGAGGCCTCATGGGGGGATCGGAGGCCTAGTGGGGGGGTCTCCGATCGCAGGGTTGGGTGAGGCAGGGACCCTGGATCCAGGAGTTCAGTGTAAAGGCCTTGCCTTGCCTTGTAGCTGGCGGGATTCACAAGACGTGCAAAACCCGACCAGCTAAAGTTAAATTCAAAATAAAGGTTAAAGCAGAGGCTTCCACCCTCATTATAATTTTTAAATAGATGACCCGCCTCCTGGCAGCGGATTGGCTGCCCGTCCCACCTCCGTTAAAACCAGAAGTGGGTGGGTTGAAGGCGTCTTTGGATTGGGATTCAGAATTTTAACACTGTAACTACCCACATGCCCCCAACCCACCAGTTTTTTTAGATTAAAATTCCCCCCATAAAATACAACAAGTAATGAGCAGCAAAAATTATTCCCTGTGCCACAGAATGTAGGATGGGAGGTCATACCCTGATTTTCCAGACTGTCATTTCCTGATCTCAGCCATGCCACTGTAGGAGAAACTGTGTTAAGACAGGTCAGGCACTTCCCTAAAAGAGGACACTGTGAAATGACTAATTGAAGTTTTCCAGATTATGAAGGCCAGGCAAATGCTAAACAAAATATCAACTTAGGAGTAAGAAAGGAAGTTAGGTGGAACCTTTTTACACAAAAGCTAATGAAGTGTGCAGTTAATTACCAAGGAAAGCTGTTGAAGTAGACACTATAATAATGTGTTTTGCAGACAATTGAATATGTTTCTGGAAAGAGAAGGGACTGAAGGATATGATGATAAGGTGGAGAGATCCACCAAAAAGAGACAACCTGGTTGAGCCTAGTGGCCTTTTCTGTTTTCTAAAACTTCTTTTCAATTCTTATGTGAGGGAAAATTGGAAGGCTATTTGTCAGTGGTATCTTTGTTGCAACAACTAGAGGCATATCCATAGGGGCATAAAGGCATATCCTGCTCCAGCAAATTATTTAATCTCCTAAATATTTTGAGATCTAACCATTTTCCGTTAGGTATTTTCTGAATGTTCCAACTAAGAATACCTCAGAAGACGGCATATGCTTTGCATGTGCATTTTTAATCCTTTAAATGTAGGCTATCTGTTAATTTTGCCTTGATGTTTCTCCCAATTTAGTTTCCCTAGACCACATGCCCACTAATGCACTAATGGCAAGAGGTTGGTTATATGATGCTCCAGACCTCTGCCTATGCCACACTTACTCAGCTACTTGGAGATGTTCAAGACCATCCTAGTAAGAACTCTTGCTCTAAATCCCCCCTCCCCCAGTATGGGTAGATGTCTGGTCTCTGCTTGACATTTCTCCATAACACTGCAGCTGAGTTCAGAAGCTTTGTGAACCTATTTGAACTGCATCTCATCACTCAACGGCACACTGCTTTGGTGCTTCAAAATGTTACCTTATTTTAACATTTTATTTTCTGTTGCAATTTCCTCAGCTAATGTCTCTGCAAAAGTGAAAGTAAATAGCAAGGAAGCTGCTGAGTAAGAGAGCAGAGAGAAGTCCGCAACAGTGGCCATTTCCCCATTCAGTTGGCTATGAAAAACTGCCCCTAATAAACTGGGGGTTTCACCATTTTTGTGAATTTTGTGCTCATCAAAGTCAGGGATGTAGTACTAGGGAACGGAACACTTTCCATTTAAGAATCCCAGTGTCAGTATCGAGCATTCCCAGTTCAAGGAAATGGAGCACCTTCCACTTCGGGCACCCAACGGCCAGGCAGTTAAAATCATACGTGGGATGCACCTGCCAATGTCCCACGCGGAACACATAGTTTACGATTTTAATCTGCTCTTTTGAGCAGGCAAGAAGGACATCCGTTGGAAACCGGGGGTTCTTCTTTAAATGTGCAGATTGGGCTCGGGGCCCGATTGCTATTTTAACCAGATACCTGCGCAAGAAAGCTGTTGCAGTCTTCCTGCCAGCCTAGCCTAGCAGGAAGAGGAGTAGGGCCAGAAGAGACCCAAAATGTTATTTTTTTTTTTTAACTCTTTTTGACTTTCCTGGTGGGGCCAGAGAGAGCAAGGAAGATACTGTGTTTAAACCTCCCCTCCCCGATAGCTAGGCCCACCCAAATGTCCTCCCCGCAACTTAACCAGAGTGTCGGGTACTGTTCCATTGGTCCTTAGTGGTCTGTCTCCTGCCACCAGTTACCACTCCCTCCAGGTTCAGGCAGGAAACTGAGGTGATGCAGATAAGGCCTAGGAGTTAAAATCTCCCAGGCCTCACGCTGCCACGGTCGGGACGCTTTGCCGTCCACCTCGGCCTCCGCCAGCTGATTCCCGCAACAAGTTAAAATTTAAGGCTCCAGTGTCAACGTCAAGCATTCACACATCATTTGAAATGGAATACTTTCCATTTCGTACACCCTGAGAGCAAGCTTAGACTTCTGCCCGAAACGAATGCAAAGACAGCAGAGCGGCCGCACTGCACTACCCAAATCCAGCATCGGGTTGAGCCGTCATTTCAATGCCACTGGCACAAAACAGATATTCCGTTGCAGCTCACTGATTGTGGGAGGGCAAGAAATCACCCAGCATTCTTGTTCCTGCTGGCCTGACAAAAATAAAAATGAAAAATTTCTTTGGCCAAAAAGTTTCTTTTTGAATGGTCTGCTATTTATACCTAATAGATGCAGTTGAAGTCCTACAACCGACGTAGGACCCTGACTCACATATTTATTTAAACAGCCTCCTGCCATAAACAGGCAGGCGTGCTGCTTGCCCATTTACAGCCTTGCCTAAAAATTGGATTGTGAGCTTTGGGCATCAATGGGGCGGCCAAGGTGCCCCAACCCCCCATTTTCAGGTGAGAAACAGATCGAAGGGGGTCCCTGTGACTTAAATAAGTGGCTGGAGGGAGGTTCGGGAGGGTCTCATGGTCAGGGTAGGGGGAGAAGCCAGGGGCTGGGTTGGCCTGACCCTTTCCTGGACCGTGTCCATAATTTTGACTAGAAAAGGCAACATTGTAGCCCACAGCAACAGGAACAGCGCTGAGACAATCGACAGTGTAAACATTAAATCTGGAATAAACTGTACCAGAAATGAAAGCGAACAGTCGGCTGAAAGTGAGCCTTGCATGTAAAGATTGAACTTCTTTCAAATAATGAGGAAAAGCATAGCTACAATAGGTGAGCTAATATTGTTTCCTATTGAGTCGCCACATATAAATAGTATACCAAACTTTAATTATAAAGAACAGAAAAAGGAAGTACCATGAAACTGAAACGCACATGTTATCAATTTGAGTTGATGCTTTTTCTGGTTTTCTCTTCCTCGGTCTATTCACAGATCTCTTTCTTTTTCTGTCTGTCTGTCTCTATCTCTCATTTTCTTTCTCTCTCTCTCTGGTCAGGCAAGTGCTTGAGATGCACTTGTTGTGGCACTTATGCCCAACTGACCCATACAGATGAGTTGCCCTCCTACTGTGTGCAAACTCCAATAGGGTCAGTGCTGGACAATAGTCAGGTGTGATCCCAGGGTAAACATGGGAATTGCATGCCAAGGAATTTCAGGAGCACAGTCTGTCTTTCTCCCATGTGCACATGCATTCTCTCTCTCTCTCCTTTTTTGCACACTCTTGTTCTCTCCGTCTCTTGCCTGTTCTCTCTTGCTCACATGTACACACACAGTCCATGATTTTTTCCACAGATATTGCCAAATATGAATAGTTACTTTGGCACTATCCTCGGTTTGGTAGCCCAACACACGGGAATAATAGGAGGATTGTTGAGGAGAAAGTCTAGAGCTTTGACCTGTTTAAATCTGGTAGTTATTTTTTTCATGATCGGTCTGCAAGAATTCATTATTTGTTGGCACCATAGGAATGCATTTAAAAAAATCATTGTGCGGTCGCTTTTATCTTTATTTGTAGCCTGGGTTTATGTTGCAGGCTGACATGCTGTAAGAGACATTGATTTAAATTGTTTATGGTGGTGCTGCAACTTGTCTACTTTCAAGATCTGGTTGCAGATCTTTTAGACATGTATTTGACAAAGTCCTGGAAATAAGTAAGGGGTTGGTGGAGCAATGAGAAAACAAGACAAAACACATATGTACTTGATGAAATCAATGAGCATGCATCTATTATTAGGCTTGTGGTTAGAAAAGATTGCCTAGGCGAATATCAACTGTTGGCTGCCTTGTTTCCACTGGAAAAAGGGGCGTTCAGCAGTTGAAAATCGTTGCCCACCCCTGACTGCCCGAGGCCTGTATGATGTGGTTTTTGAGGTGAGCCTGTAAAAGAACTGATGTGCTCTCTCCTAAAACAGGCAGGAGCCTTACTTAAGCCAAAAAAACCTTCACAGATGTATCTGAGAATCTGGGAGCCCTTCCCCTGAGGCTGCTACTCATCAGATATCTTGCACTTGTCCTCCCTGCTGTTGAAAAATTGATGTAACCCTTTAACTAGCTGCAGCCTTTTAAAGGCTGCTGCGGAATTCATTTTTCCTCTCTCCTAATGGCAGGACAGTATTCATGCTCTTAGCCTACCCTGCATTGATAATAAATAGTCCAGAGTGAAGTTCAGCAGGTTAGCAGTGAACAGGTGGAAGTCCCATCCCGCTACTAATGGGCACATTTCTGTACACAAGAACTGCCACACAGCTGAGGAAGAGGTTCAATGACCTCACAAGGGTGGCCAAGGTAATTCAAGCCACTGCTGCCAATCCACAGGCACTGCCCCTGCTAGAGGCTTCACCCACCTCCTTACCTCTCATACTTTTTCTCTGTCATCATCTGGGTTTCAGGAAAGCTGATGTATGCAATGGGGAACTTCTGCAAACACTGAATGTGTGATTAAACAGCACATTTCTGTACACAATTTGCACATTTCCCTAAACCTGCACATTTCTGTACACAATGCTTTTTTTTTTAAAAAACAGCTAATTTTGGTAAAATATCAGAATTTCAAAGATGTTGAGCGCAGTGTATCTGCGAACTCTACATTTTGGCCCCATGTAATCAATGTAATTATTGAAGCATGTGATTCAATATTTATTTTACTATTCCACGCAGAGTAAGGGTAATGAGTCACACCAAGTTTGTATTTAAAGTGATGTGTACAGAGGAAAGTAAAAACATGCATGTTGATATGACCCCCATCCATTGTGCTTAGAGTTCATGACTTTTTGGCCTTAAAGGAAATTCTGCCTGAAATATTTATATAAATATCATGTAAAATGATTACTTTAGGAATGCAAGATCCTCAGTGTCTTTGGCTGTATTAAAGAATATGCTGGGAAAATTGATCTGGCTGAAATCCCAAGACAGAGACGCATTGCATCTGGATAAAGTAAACAACTGCACTGGTTGCTTGACAATCAGCCAAACTCAAAAAATAAATTTCTGACGGAGAAACTCTGTAGGCTAGTGCTCATCATATTGGTCTCCCAACTAAATTGTTGAGTTTGAGGTCCAGTGTTTTCATCCCATCGGCAGGAGGCATTTTTGCACATATGAAAATGATGGTTCTCAAATGCATAACAATGTGGTTGGGAAATTCAAACGGTAAAGTAAATTTATACTGACAAATATAAAGTATTGCACACTGAGAAAGAAAGAATGCAACATTGGTATACAATGGATGGAATAGAATTAGCATAAGGGTATGTAAAAAGGGCTAGGAGTAATAGTAGATATGTCACTTTCGATATCTTAGCTATGTGGCAAAGTGAATAAAATGTTGGGGTTATATTGCCAGGACACTGCTATACAATTGTTTTTAATTCATTCATGGGATGTGGGCGTCGCTGGCAGGGCCAGCATTTACTGCCCATCCCTAATTGCCCTTGAGAAGGTGGTGGTGAGCCGCCGCCTTGAACCGCTGCAGTCCGTGTGGTGAAAGTACTCCCACAGTGCTGTTAGCTAGGGAGTTCCAGGATTTTGACCCAGCGACGATGAAGGAATAGCAATATATTTCCAAGTCAGGATGGTGTGTGACTTGAAGGGGAACTTGGAGGTGGTGGTGTTCCCATGTGCCTGCTGCCCTTATCCTTTTAGGTGGTAGAGGTCGTGGGTTTGGGAGGTGCTATCGGAGAAGCTTTGGCAAGTTGCTGCAGTGCAATTTGTAGATGGTACACACTGCAGACAAGGTGCGCCGGTGGTGGAATGAGTGAATGTTTAAGGTGGTGGATGGGGTGCCAATTAAGCGGACTGCTTTGTCCTGGATGGTGTCGAGCTTCTTGAGTGTTGTTGGAGCTGCACTCATCCAGGCAAGTGGAGAGTATTCCATCACACTCCTTACTCGTGCTTTGTAGATGGTGGAAAGGCTTTGGGGAGTCAGGAGGTGAGTCCCTCGCTGCAGAATATCCAGCCTCTGACATGCTCTTGTAGCCACAGTATTTATGTGGCTGGTCCAGTTAAGTTTCTGATCAGTGGTGACCCCCAGGATGTTGATGGTGGGGGATTCAATGATGGTAATGTCATTGAACGTTAAGGGGAGCTGGTTAGACTTTCTCTTGTTGGAGATGGTCATTGCCTGGCCATCAATTCTACAAGGGATTTGCTAGGTTTTGCAATGCACTGGTCTCCTGTCGCATTGCTTATGGGTAATTCAGGACTTGTAGCATGGGAGCTGACCAGTGAATTGACTTGAGGGTAGTGTTATGGTGGTGTTGTTGTTGGTCTGAGTTTTGGAGACAGTATGGTAGATTTTCAGGCTTATAGTAGAACTTAGCAATCCAAAACTGGGGAGAGTGAGTGAGCGGACCTGCGGGAGGAATGGAGTCGGAGACCGGGGATAAAGACAGCGCGGAACAGATGCCTGGGAGTCTGAGTGAGCGGACTACCTGCGAGGGAGAAAGTCGGCAAGCGACACAACGAAGGAGTGACGTCAGAATTCAAAGGTGTCGCTGGCCCAAGGGAGCTGAGAGCTGAGTATAGGGTGAGTATTTGTGGTAAGTTTTTTTTGTTCTGTTTTCAGTATATTTCTGCTAAGTAGTTCATTGCCTATCTAATGGAGGGAAGTGCTGATTGATGGGTAGCTGTTGTGTTTCTTCTTAAGTTTATTTCTGCTAAATTACCTCCATAGTCTGGTAAATAGAGGCATGGCAGGGCAGCTCAGTCCTGTGATTTGCACATCCTGTGCCATGTGGGATATCCTGGACGCTTCTTGCAGCCTGGACAACCACGTATGCAGTTGGTGTTGCCAACTGCAGCAACTCGAGCTCCGGGTTTCAGAGCTTGAGCGGCAGCTGGAGTCACTACAGTGCATCCGCGAGGCTGAGAAATACTTGGAAAGCAGGTTTCTAGAAGTGGACACCCCGCAGCCTCAGAATGTGCAGGCAGAGAGGGAATGAGTGTCCACCAGACAGAGAAGAAGGACCAGGCAGGGAGGGCAGGAATCCCCAGCGTGCATCTCGCTCGCTAACTGGTTCACAGTTCTGGAAACTGGTGGGGGTGATGGCTCCTCTGGGGAGTGCAGCCAAGGCCACGACACCACAGGTGGCACAGCTGCACGGGGGGAGGAAGAAGAGTGGAAGAGCAATAGTGATGGGGGGATTCATTGGTTAGGGGACAGATAGGCGTTTCTGTGGACGCAGGCGTGACTCCAAGATGGTATGTTGCCTCCCTGGTGCCAGGGTCAAGGATGTCACTGAGCGGCTGCAGGACACTGAGGGGGGAGGGTGAACAGCCAGAGGTCGTTGTCCATATTGGTACCAATGATATAGGCAGAAAGAGGGATGAGGTCCTGCAGGCAGACTATAGGGAGCTAGGAAAGAGATTAAAAAGCAGGACCTCAAAGGTAGTAATCTCCGGATTACTCGCGGTGCCACGTGCTAGTGAGTACAGGAATAGGAGGATAGAACAGATGAATGTGTGGCTGGAGAGATGGTGCTGGAGAGATGGTGCAGGAGGGAGGGCTTTAGATTCCTGAGGCATTGGGACCATTTCTGGGGAAGGTGGGACCTGTACAAGCCGGACGGGTTACACCTCAACAGAGCCGGGACCAATATTCTTGCGGGGAGGTTTGCTAGTGCTGTTGGGGAGGGTTTAAACTAGCTTGGCAGGGGGATGGGCACCAGCATGTAGGAGTGGAGGGGAGGAATGGGGTGCACGGAAGAGAGTGTGTTGGATGGTACTGGAGGGGAAGGTAGTGCTGGAGGCGGAAGTAGTACCATATTAGATAGGAGTAGACCAAGAAAGACTACGAAAAATTCAAAAATGGGTTTAGAATGCATGTACATAAATGTACAAAGTGTGGTGAATAATGTTGGGGAGCTACAAGCACAATTAGCCATGTGGCAATATAATGTTGTGGCAATAACGGAAATATGGCTTAAAAACAGTGAGGACTGGGCACTTAATATTCAAGGGTACAAGGTGATCAGAAAAGATAGGGAAGGGAAAAAAGGGAGGTGGGGTGGCAATGCTGATTAAGGAAGACATTGTAGTGTTGGAAAGGGAGGATGTTCTTGAGGGGACAAGGACAGAATCCATTTGGTTAGAGTTGATGAGCAAAAAGGGTATGATCACACTATTGTGGGTATTCTACAGGCCTCCAAATAGTGAGAGGGAGGTAGAGGAGCAAATCTGCAGGGAAATCGCAGAGACATGCAAGAGCTATAGTGGTGATATTGGGGGACTTTAATTACCCAAATATCGATTGGGATAATGCTAGGGTAAAGGGAAAGGAGGGGGAGGAATTTCTGAAACGTGTTCAGGAGAATTTTCTTGAACAGTATGTTCTTGGCCCAACTAGGAAGGAGGCATTGCTGGGGAATGAGGTGGGCCAGGTCGACCAAGTGTCTGTGGGAGAACACTTGGGTACGAGTGATCATCGTATCATAAGATTTAGATTAGCAATGGAGAGGAGCAAGGAACAATCTAGAGTGGAACTTCTAAACTGGAATAGGGCTAACTTCAATGAGATACGAAAGGATCTAGCCAGGGTAAAATGGAGCCAAAGACTGACAGAAAAAACTGTAACGGAACAATGGGTTATCTTTAAGGAGGAGATGTTCCAAGTACAGGTTAGGTACATTCCAACAAGAGGGAAGGGTAAGGGAACCAAAGCAAGGGCTCCTTGGATGACGAGGGAGATTGAGAAGATGATGAAACAAAAAAAAGAGGGTGTGTAATGAATGCCAGGTGAATTCTTCAAGGGAGAACCAGACCAAATACAATAAGTTGAGAGGGGAAGTGAAGATGAAAATAAGATTGGCAAAGAGAGAATATGAGAGTAGAATGGCGGTTAACATAAAAGGGAACCCAAAAATCTTCTACCGGCATGTAAACAGTAAGCGGGTAGTAAGAGGCGGGGTGGGGCCTATTGGGGACAAAGAAGGTGATATATGCTTAGAGGCACAGGGCAAGGCTAGAATACTCAATGAGTACTTTGTATCGGTGTTTACTAAGGAGGTGGAAGCTGACAAAATATTGGTAGAAGTGGAAAAGGTAGAAGTAATGGAAGGGGTGAAAATTGATAGACAGGATGTACTAGAAAGACTGGATATGCTTAGAGTGGATAAGTCACCTGGTCCAGATGGCTTGCATCCCAGGTTGCTAAGGGAATTGGGGGAGAAGATAGCAGAAGGGCTTGCAATAATTTTCCAATCTTCCCTAGATGTGGGGGAGGTGCCCGAGGATTGGAAAATGGCAAATGTGACACCATTGTTCAAGAAAGGATGTAAGGACAATCCTCGTAACTACAGGCCGGTCAGTTTAACATCAGTGTTGGGTAAAGTTTTAGAAACAATAATCAAGGAAAAAATGAACGGGCACTTGGAGAGGTTTAAGCTAATTAAGGAGAGCCAACTCAGATTTCTAAAAGGCAGATCGTGTTTGACTAATCTAACTAAATTTTTTGATGAAGTAACAGAGAGGATTGATGAAGGGAATGCAATGGATGTTGTGTACATGGATTTTCAGAAGGCGTTTGACAAAGTACCACATAGAAGGCTGGTTAACAAAATTGAGGCTCATGGAATAGGTGGGTCAGTGACAGCTTGGATAAGGAATTGAATTAAGAACAGAAAACAGCGAGTTGTGGTAAATGGCTGTTTTTCAGACTGGAGGATGGTAGACAGTGGTGTTCCCCAAGGGTCAGTGCTAGGGCCACTGCTTTTTTTGATATATATAAATGACCTGGATATTGGAATACAGAGTAGAATTTCTAAATTTGCCGATGACAAACTTGGGGGTGTGGCAAACGGTGATGATGATACCAATCGACTGCAACAGGACATAGAAAGGCTAGCAGAATGGGCAGACAAGTGGCAGATGTAATTTAATACAGAGAAGTGTGAGGTGATGCATTTTGGCAGAAGGAACAGGGAGAGGCAATATACACTTAATGGCACAGTTTTAAAGAGTGTGCAGGGACAGAGGGACCTGGGAGTTAATGTGCGGGTGACGGTGGGGTGGCGGGACATATTGAGAGAGTGGTTAGCAAAGCATATGGGATCTTGGGCTTCATAAATAGAGGAATTGAGTACAAAAGTAGAGAAGTTATGCTGAAGCTTTATAAAGCACTGGTTAGGCCACAACTGGAGTATTGCATCCAGTTCTGGTCACCACACTTTAGGAAGGATGTGAAGGCCCTTGAGAGGGTGCAGAGGAGATTTACCAGAATGGTTCAGTGGATGGGGGATCTTAGCTGCAAGGACAAGTTGGAGAAGCTGGATTTGTTTTAATTGGAGCAAAGGAGGTTGAGGGGAGATTTGATAGAGGTGTACAAGATTATGACTGGTTTGGATCGGCTAGATGGGGAAAGGTTGTTCCCACTAGTTGATGGTACAAGGACTAGGGGACACAGATTTAAAGTTTTGGGCAAGAGATACAGGGGGGATATGAGGGGGAAAAAAATTTACACAGCGAGTGGTGAGGACCTGGAACTTGCTGCCGACGTAAGTGGTGGAAGCGGAGACACTCGGGGGAAAAATTCAGTTGGTTGCGCCTCCCGTTAGTGCCTTAAGAGGGCGCTAATGGGGCGCAAAGCATCTAGCGCCCGGGCGCGGCGAAGTTTGCGCCGCTCGCGAAATTAACTAGACATTTTGCGGCGGCGCTAAACACTACCGCCACGATCTCCTGCGCCGGCAGATCGTGACGTCAGTCGAGTGCGCAACGCCCCGGTATCACCCTGGAGCAGATATTGAGTGGCGCCCCCTGCCTTACCGCCTGACGCTAGCAACGACAGGTTGAGGGGAGCGTTCTGCAGTCATGAAGGGAAAGGGGGAGCGCTATTTAAAGGTGACCGCTTCCTGCCTTTTATTGTTGGTGCCATTTTTGAACTACGCATTCTGAGAGAGAGAGAGGGAGACTTCTGGAGAGATTCAACGTTGTGTGAAGGAGTTTTGGGTACTGAGCAGCACTTTGCAGGTTCATTTTGATTTGCCATTCCTTGCATCGATTTAGAAGAGACTGTGGGGGCTGCACTCTGAGCTGTTTGCCTCGTACTCTCCATTGTTCTTTCCAGCAGATTTGATGTGCAGGTCTCTCCAGGCCGAGATTCAAGGCTGCAATGAGCAGGATGTGGATGGAAAGCAAGATTAACTCTCCCCTTTAAGAACTGGCCCATGCCATTGTGTGTGTGTTCCATTGCTGACTGACATTACATGAGCTTCGCCAACGCTCTGAGGTAGCGCCTCGCTCCTCGGCCTTTGCGCCTTAAGACAGGTGTGAAGCGCCTGATTTAGCGCTCCAACAACCTCCAGGGTCGATAAAAGTCAAGTTTGCAGTCGGTGGCGATAATTAGCGCCAGGCGCTAATCTTTACGCCCAGCCGATAATTGCGCCCCAAATGGGGCGATACTGAATTTCTCCCCCTCAATGTTTTCAAGGGGAGACTGGATAGGCACTTGAGGGAAGTAAACTTGCAGGGCTACGGTGATGGAGCGGGGGAATGGGACTGACTGGATTGCTCTACAGAGAGCCGGCACGGACTCGATGGGCCGAATGGCCTGCTTCTGTGCCGTTATGACTCTGAGAATCAGTCATACCTTATCTCCATCCATTTCTCACATCGCATACATTTCGTTGGGGAATGTGATGGTGCAGGAAGTTACTGCCGAAACAGGAGGCTCAATGGAGCAATTTCAGGCTGCACCCGAAGTACTCCGCATTCGCCCACACCAGAATCTAAACAGAGGCATGTACCGCCATTCTTCAAAGGAGCAGTGCCAGTGATTTACAAGGGACGCCATGACAGAGTTATGCCATATGCGCCAAGCAAACCTGCAGCCAAACTGTTTCACAGGCACAGAACTGCAAGTGAATGTCAAGGTTACAATTGCCTTTAACTTTTATGCTTCTGGATCATTTCAGGATGTCACTGGGGACATCAACACATCAACGCATAAACCAATCAGTTATCAACAGATGTATAAAGCAAACAACCAATACCTGTTTGCTCTAGCGAGCAACTTCATCTTCCTCTTGGACAACCAAGAGCAACTATGCAATTTTATAGACTGCATTCATATGGCCCATAATGCTCCTTAGCACAATGTCACTATCTGTGTGAATAGGAAAGGATTTCACTTTCTCAATATTCATCTTATTTGCAACCATCAGCAGTGCATTCTGAAGTCAGTGCTAATTTCCCAGGCAGTTGTCACAGTGCCTTTGCTTTAAGGCAGTCCACCATACCTTCAGCGGGTAATTGATTGGGCCAAACTAGGCCCTCTCCCTCCATCAGGATATTTCGGGACCTTCCCGTCACAACCCCGGGGACGACCATCAATCTTCGCTTTGGCAGTCTTAGAGAGGGACGGACAGGAAGAAAATGAGCTGGGAACCTGGGCCCAGTCTCTTCACTAGCATTTACGCGCAGCAGGCAGTGAAGGGGTGCTGGTGGCAGTCCCTGCAGGTGGAGGGGGAAGGAAATATATTCTGCTCAACCAGTCTGTTAGCATTTACCCCTCCAAATGAGCAAATAATCCAAATCACATTTACCCACATCTCATTCCCATATCCCCTCATTCCCTTTTCCTTCATACACCTAAGCCAATCTAATCTTGAATATTGACATAGATTCTGCCTCAACAATCTCCTTCAACCACTAACTATGGAATTGAATTCCACAGTCTCACAACTGTCTGTGTGAAGAAGTTTCTCCTGCCATCTGTTCCACATCTCTTACATTAATCTTGTATATATGGTCCCATATTCTTCATCCCTTAATAATCTGAAATAGTCAGCTTCTATCTACTCTGTCCCATCTTATTCTATTATATTGCCCCATAATCCGCGTTGTTCTAACAAAAGTAAGTTAGGATGGAGAGACATTGGGTTGCCTCGCTGCCAGACTTACCCTCCTGCTTCTGCCACTATCCTGCCCAATTTGGGCTAGAATAGCGGAGGAAAATCCAGGCATAAGTCTGAGAGTAGCTCTTTGGAAATCAAGGTTCTCCTCAGCAGCCATGACTTATGACACCTCTGTGGAATCCAAATACACCAGCTGAATACAGATATAAATTGCATACCAACTAATCACCGAGCACACCATTGCCATGTTGAAGCAGCACTTCAGGTGCTCAGATAGATCTGGGGGCATACTGCTGTGCTGCCCAGCTACGACTTCAAGGATCGTGATAATCTGGTGCTCGTTGTAAAACTATGCCCTGGAGAGGGAAAGCCCCCCAAGTGCAGCAAGGGGAGCAGCAGCATCCTGAAGAGCCTCCAGAGTTCATCCAGAGGAGAACCCATTCCCAACTGCTAGAACCATTCAACAATATGGCACCTTCTCTTAAGTAGGAAATGTAGCCACCTCATTAATCATCCTATCTACATCTTCCCTACACCCTCCACAAATTTTCCATGTAACTCACAAATATGCTGTCTGTGGCACCTGATGAAACGTGCAGCAGACTTTTGCAAGAGCATTCCCCGTGCACATTTAAAATTCAGTGCAACCAGGTTATTAATAAACAAATTAATATATGGTCATGTATCTAGGTTTTGCTTCCACAATGTTTCCCCTTGGTAACTGTGTGATACATTAAAACTAGTCTGTTGCTTCATATAGATTCTGTCTCAATATAGGGGTATGTGAGATGACTGGCTGCTCAGTGTGCATAGGTGAGGGTCACCTCTTGAAACTGAGATGACACCTCACCTCAGGGTAGCTGAGTCCCAAGATAAATCTGTTGCAGGATATGCCATTTCCGCTTTTGTGTGGGCAGTCCAGGCTTGCGTGCTTTCTAGAACTTATGCAAGCTTTGGAGGGGGCTGGAGGAATGGTTTAAAGGCATTGGCATCCTGAAAGACAGTACCATCATTATGCCCATTCCAGCCAGGCCTCTGCTACTAGGAACTGCCTCACCATGGCCACTGATCAGTGTGACTGCAGATCTAATGGCAACAATCAAATGCGTGAAGTCCTGCCTCGTTTGTTCTCTCTAGTCAATCTCCAAGCCTATCGAAGTTGGAAGGAAGAGCTTATTCCACTCGGGCCTCTGTGGCAGAAACCTAAGCAGTCATGGGAGGAACCCAAATTGCTTTAAGGCCTCTTGCACAGGCCAGGAATCCCATTGCAGCTGTCTGTGAAATTGACACATGCTCCACTCTGGGATAACTATGATGTAAGGCTGCACACATGAAGCTCTAGGACGTTTCCAACCATGTCATCATCTGAGGCATGCTGCTTGGCATGGTCTCCAATGCCTACGCCAATGCTTGAGGCACAGAAAGGCATCTTGTTTCTAAAAACAGATCTCTAGATCCAAATACCCAAAAGCTGAGGCAGGACACAAGTTGGCACTGCGACCAGCAGGAATCTCTTCCTCTTCTGTAACCACCACCAACTCCCACTCACTTGTGCTATATGTTTTACCCAGAGCATTCCCCTCTAGCTCATATTTCCTTCTAGATAAATGAAGCATGTGTCTGTAGCACATGTAAAGAACAAATGATTGCAACAATATCCTTATAAGCAGTCTTCACTTGTAGCTTTAATAGAAAGAGCGACATAGTAGAGAGCTTAAGTATGTGCTTTGATGTCAGTAAGAGAATTAAGAATAGAGAAAGTTTAGAATAAACCCTGAACTGACAGGAAGCCTCCTACTTCCCCATCTCCTACATCCTGGTGGCCTCCCTTCCCAGCATTTTGACGTATTCTTCCTCATGTGGAGTTAGAGAGCTAAAGTTAAGGGTCCTCCACTGTAACTGCTCTTGTTATGGGTTGTGTAGGACTGATCAGTGTAAACAAAAGATTTTGGTTTTGGACATGGAGTACTTAAAAGGAAACCAGGCAGGAACATTAGATGCAATTAACATGAAATTAAAGACTGGGTTTATTATAAACATGCTTGAACAATAAAAAAAAAAGTGACTATAGAAGAGAGACAGCTGGAAAGCAAAACAGAAACAGAAGGAGAGAACTTGCATTCATATAGTTCCTTGTCCCATCTCTCGATGTCCCAGAGCACGTCACATACAATGGATTACTTTCAAAGGCAATTGCTGTTGCTATGTAGGGGAACATGGCAGCCATTTTGTTCACAGCAAGGTCCAACAAACCGCAGTTAATGCCAGCTACTCTATTTATTGGTGATGTTGGTTGAAGGAAGAACATTGGGTTGAAGGACATTGCAAGAACTTTCCTGCTTTTCTTCAGATCATGTGGTGGGATCTTTACTATCCACTTGAGCAGACAGATTGGGCTTTGGTTTAACATCTCATCCTGGATGAGTGCAGCTCCAACAACACTCAAGAAGCTCGACACCATCCAAGACAAAGCAGCCCACTTGATTGGCACCCCATCCACCACCGGCATACCGTGGCTGCAGTGTGTACCATCTACAAGATGCACTGCAGCAGCTCGCCAAGGCTTCTTCAGGCAGCACCACCCAAACCTGCGACCTCTACCACCTAGAAGGACAAGGGCAGCAGGCGCATGGGAACACCACCACCTCCAAGTTCACCTCCAAGTCACACACCATCCTGACTTGGAAGTATATCGTCGATCCTTCATCGTCGCTCGGTCAAAATCCTGGAACACCCTCCCTAACCGCAGTGTTGGGAGTACCTTCACCACACGGACTGCAGTGGTTCAAGAAGGCGGCTCACCACCACCTTCTCGAGGGCAACTAGGGATGGGCAACAAATGCTGGCCTTGCCAGCGACGCCCACATCCCATGAATGAATTTATTTTAAAGATTAATGGTGTGACATGCAGTTTTGGTCATCATATCCTATAAAGGATTTGGCTGCATTAGAAAGGGTTTAGAGAAGATTGACCAGGATGATTCTAGGCCTTGGGTGCTTAAGTGATGAAGAAAAGTTCAAGTGACTAAAGTTTTTGTTGGGGAAAAACAGACTGAGGGGAGACAACATATATTTCTTTAAAATAATAAGCTAAAGTAAGCAAACTATTTGATTTAGATAATGAGCATAAGACTGGATGGCACAAATACAAAATTCATAAGTTCAAACAAGGTTAAAGATTCAAATAATGCTTTTTTCGCTACAAGACCATGAACATATGAAATAGACTCCCAGATAAGATAGGTGATTGAGTCAATTGATCCCTTTAAAAGAGTTGGATTGATATCTGTTGAGAAGGGGGATTGAGAGTTAAACACATATTAGCAGCATTGCTTGATTTTCTTTTTCAACGCGAAAGCCTTGAGGGGGTAATTTTAACACCCCAACAGGGGCGAGGGGGGTTAAAAATTCAAAAATCTGACACCCAACTCCAACGCGCTCACTTTCATTTTAACGGAGGCAGGTTGGGGGTTGGGCAAATAACCTGCTCTCCTGAGGCGGGTCCATCATTTAAATACTTCAATGAGGTTGCGTGCCCCAAATTTAACCACAGTTTTACTTTTAACGTCTGCGGGCCAGGTTTCTCCGGGCTCGGGAAACCCGGCAGCTGAAGGGAGGCGCAAAGGGCCGGATCCAGCAGGTAAGTGTCTTCACAGCAGTGCTTGTGGGCCAGGAGGAGTAGGAGTGCTTCCCCTCGACCCACCAAGCTAACCTGCTTCCCTCCCCGCGATCCGATGCCCGCCCTGATGCTCTCTCCGGTCTGTGATCTTCTCGCTGGTGCCCCTCCCCCTGATGTTCTCCCCAGCCTCCGAGCCTCTGAATCTGGCTGGCTGTCGGCCAGGAAACAGTGACAAATTTTAAATGCGGTCCTGCCGTTAAATTCAGCAGGACCTCCCTCCGGGTTGCAACCCCCGCTCCCTCCCCATAAATATCAGAACAGCTGATTTGTATCTGCAAAGGGTCTTGCCAGCAGAAGATTTGGTGGGAGCGGGGGACATTTGCTTGCCTCTTATTTTTTCAGAACCAGCAGTGCACTAAAGAAATTCTGTGTGTTTATAGTGCCCTCTATTTTAAAGAGGCACGATGGAGTCGGGACCAGAATTTGGTTGTTACAGGGGTAGGCGGGGTGGGGTGGGGTGAGAAGCCATGGGAGGAGTGCAGTGAAAAAGATGTAGGAGAGTGCAGCGAATTACCTGAAGTCGTGGGAGAGTAGCAAGAAGCTGAGAGAGAACAGGGAGAAGATGTAGTAGTGTAAGGAGCAACCACAAGGGAGCAAGAAGAACAGTAAGCAGCTGCCTTTGAACCATAGACAGGAGAGCTGAGAGAACAGCGAGCATCTACCCGAGAGCCAGAGTGCCAGACCACTGCACTGCTGGGTCTGAAAAAACATGAAACAAGCAAATGTCTTCTCCCCACTTCTGCTGGCAAGACCTCTTACTGATACAAATCAGCTATTGGAGCAAGAGAGGGAAAAAATGCATGCACTGCATATGCCTGCCTCCGCCAATGCTCGGTATTAAGAATTTGCTCAATGTTGGTATTATTTATCCTCTATATAAGCATCAGGAACCATATTTCATGTTGCTACCTTTTGTATCGTCAAATGATGGAAAATGATGTGCGGTCTCGTGATGTGATTATGCATTCATTTATATGAGTCCACCTACAAATTGGCAAATGCTTCATGGAGCCAGTGCATATCTGATTTAGAAAATTGAGCGGAGATCTAGCATTTTGGATCTCTGCCCAATTTTACAATCAGGTTTTCCCAATTTGCGCTCAAAAAATTGGGAAAGCCCAATTAGAAAATCTACACTAAAGAGTGTATTTTCTAGAAATATCCTTTAGACTATTTAAAACCATTTTCAGTAACCATGCGATTGCCTTTCTAGGATAACTAAGACACTAATAGAAGAAGATGGCACGAAATGGAGAGAAAAGCTGTCACCAATCCCAGTCGTCCCTGTATCTGCGCAGCTACATAGATGGGAAGAAGATTCTATAACCACTGCTGCTGGAAACAAAACCCAGACTACTAATGAAAGGCAGTACAAATCTCTAGACTCTAGTAATGGCAAAGCGCACCAAGACCTAGGTATGAAACTGACTATTTGGCATCATTGTAAATATTTTTGATTATTGAAATCTTGATCTCATCACATATTGAAACTTGCGTAGCTGGCTGGAGCAAGTATTACTCTCACCTGAAACAAAAGGCTCTGAGTTTTAGCCCATGTCAGCTTCAACCTTTCACTTGCAGTCAAAATTCTAACCGGGGTCAACTTGGGTCAGTAGCAGCACACTCACTTCTGAACCGCACTGCAGGAGCTGCGCATGTAATCCAGGGCAACGCTTTAGTGCAGTGCTACAGGAATAATGCATTTTCGGAGGTACCATCTTTTGGGCGAGTCTTTAAACAGAACTGCCTGTTCAGGTGGACATAAAAGATCTCGTTGCATTATTTGACGAAGAGCAGTGTCCTGGCCAACGTTTATCCCACAACCAACACCACCAAAATAGATTAACTCGTCTTTTATTTCATTGTTGTTTATGGGACCTTGCTGTATGCAAATTGGCTGCCACATTTGTCTACAAAACAGTAATAACTACACTTAAAATGTAATTTGTTGGTTGTGACATCCTGAGAGCATGAAAGATGCTATATAAATGCAAGTTTGTTCTTTCTTAACCCGATATCTGGTACATAGAAGATACTGCAGTGCAGCTTTTCTTTATTTAAAAACAACTTGCATTTATATAGCACTTTTACACTTCAGAGGCATAATCAAACAAAAATGGATGCTGAACCAGAGAAGGAGGTACTAAGAGGGAAGCAAATAGTATGTTGGCCTTTATTACAAGAGGATTTGAGTACAAGAGTAAAGACATCTTACTGCAGTTATATAGGGCCCTGTTGAGACCACACCTGGAGTATTGTGTACAGTTTTGGTCTCCTTACCTAAGGAAGGATATACTTGCCATAGAGAAAGTGCAACGAAGGTTCACCAGACTGGTTCCTGGGATAGGGGGATTGTCCTATGAGGAGAGATTGAGTAGACTAGGCCTCTATTCTCTAGAGTTTAGAAGAATTGAAACATACAAAATTCTTACAGGGCTTGACAGAGTAGATGCAGAGAGGATATTTCCCCTGGCTGTGGAATCTAGAACCAGGGGTCACAGTCTCAGAATAAGAGGTCGGCCATTTAGGACTGAGATGAGGAGAAATTTCTTCACTCAGAGGGTGGTGAATCTTTGGAATTCTCCACCCCAGAGGCTGTGGAGGCTCAGTCGTTGAGTATATTCAAGACCGAGATCGATAGATTTTTGGATATTAAGGGAATCAAGAGATATGGGGAGAGTGCAGGAAAGTGGAGCGGAGGTAGAAGATCAGCCATGATCTTATTGAATGGCGGAGCAGGCTCAAGGGGCCGAATGGCCTACTCCTCCTATTTCTTTTATGTTCTTATAAGAGGGGTGATCAAAAGCTTGGTCAAAGAGGTGGGTTTTGAGGAGAATTTTAAAGGAAAGGGAAGAGAGAGACCGTGTGGTCTCGGGAGGAAATTCTGGACTGTAAGGTGTAGACCACTGAAATCATGGACACCAATAGGGGAAGGGAACACCTTAAAGTAAATTCTAGTAGCATTGTTCACAGCTGTTAATTCTTATTCTGTATATGCAAAATAATGTTTTGAATATTATGCATGCAAAGTAACAGTGCTGTGGGCATTGAGGCTCATAGTTTATTTAAAATGAGTATTTTCACATCCCTATCATTTTGAGAGGATACATTAAAATAACTACATATGAATTACTATTTAATACTCAACAACTGGACACCATTCTTAGGTTGTGCTAAGATCCCATTAACCTAGAACAAATACAGTGGCCCGGAATTTGCGGTCAGTGGCAAAGTGACGGCGATCGCAGTTGCCCACAAAGATCTAGCGATCACTGTGGCGTCAATTTCATCTCTCCCGACCTTAGTTTGAATCTGGGGCCAAATCAAGCGAATCACCAGGGTCCAGCAACAGTGATTTCATCAAGCTGGCTAAGCTGCCAATTACATTGACGAATTCTCACAGACAGCAAACCAGGAAGTAAAATGCACAGATTAGAATTTACTTTCAATAAATTTTACAGAGAACGAAATAAAGATTGGGACATACACATAGGATTAAGGTAGAAGCTGAAATATCATAAACAAACTTTAACCAAAAATTATTATATTAAACTTGTAATTATTAATGGAAAAATTTGACATTCCACAAATATAAAATTAATTTTCAGAACCAGAACGGTTGTTTAGCAGTCAGTATGTCATTAAAAACCTAGTTACATCTCTTTCAACAAGACTTAACGTTTTAGGTTTTTTTTAACACCGATATTCCATTGTAAAAGGGGAATTTTTCGTTCGTTCAAGTGATTTGAATTGATTGCCAGCTCTGGGGAGTTCCACAACGCAACCTGTGGTAGAACAGGGAATGGCTGACCACAACTTCAGGATTTCCCAATGTTTATCTGCGCATGTGCTAAATCCTAAAGTTGCTAACTGTTTCGCCAGCATTACCATTGCAAAATCCGCGCCAATGTATTGACCATGAGTTCCAAGTATTTGTAATACTGTGAAAGACCTTTTATATGAATGTGTCATTGCAGTACTCAAAATTCACCATTATTTCACTAGTGAGGGATCCTGTATGTAGCTCGTCAATAATGGTGATTATTGAGCAGTAGTTCACCATAGAACATGTGTGTATATATAATGAACAGTACATGTACAGTAAACATTCTTATTGCTTTCTAAAGGACAGTCACGTGCAGCATAGTACTTTAAGATCTTGAGCCTCTCAGATCATTCATACTTGAAGATTTATTTTAAAAGTTCATGTTTTGTATGCAATTCTTATAGGTAAAAACATAGAAGAGCATTTTATTTCCTCGAAGCAGGAAGGGAACAGTTTTGTGAAAAAGACCCAGTACAAAGAAGCCATTGCAAAGTACAGTGAATGCCTAAAACTGAAATCCAATGAATATACAATTTACACAAACAGGTAAGAAATATAGCCTCATACTCTAATCTATAAATAACTCTAACTTCATAGTATATGGAAAGGACTTGTTTGAATGTAATTTGTATCTACGCCTTAGTTACAAGAAAGAAGCTCCCCTGGTAGCTGACTCACCAGGAGTGGCATGAAAACTTAACAAAACACACCCTGTCTATTTGAATTCTTTAAACTTCTATTTAGTCCTAAGTATCCTTTAGGTCCAATGATATGCATATTGAAGTGAGTCACAGCTGTGCCCCTTCAAGTGAGTAATCTCTCTCATTCAAGTTCGTTTTTTCTCAAATGTTGACATGAAGAACCATATGCTTATCATTAATGATTGCTTCCGTTGCTGTACTGTTCTTCACTTGTGTCAACATGGCACAAGTAATTCAAAGAGACACGTCCTCAAATTGCAAGGCTCTCCTGACAGCACAGAGCGTCATAGGGGTGCGTGCAGGTTATAAAATCAGGTCTGTAGGCCTGTGCACCATTTTTTCGCATTATAGAAACAGACCAGCTTTCATTTACAGTCTCAAAAGTTACGTTAATTGACCCAATGCCAAACTTCACATTCTTCTGGCGAGTTCCACCCTCAACACTCACCTCACCCATATAAAATAGGCATGTGACTTCAGCCCCTGGCCTGGACTGCTGAAGTTGGATTTGTAAAAGTTAGGTTTATGTTGGAAAAGTTGACAAACGTTTTTTTTTTAAAGAAAACATTGATGCCTAGTTGGATTTTTCTCCTTGCATTCATTTCTGTTGTGGTGGTGAAGGTCATTTTGCATCTTCATTTTTATTTTACAACATTTTCATCCAATATTGTTGCTTGCTGTTGCAACTGAGGTTGCAGCAAACCAAGTGCTCAGAACGGGAGTTCATTTTGGGGTTCCTATAACACTGCGCATTTTAGATGAGGAAGATGAGTTTATAAGGGAACACTAAAAGGAAGGGCGATGACACCTGAAGCACGGTGTACCCCGGGATCTGATTTACAGATATTGCTACCTGGGCATGTCGGACAAGACGTGTCATCTATACCTCCACTGCGCAATTTCTAAAATAGGAATGGCCTTTCTAGTAGATGTGAATGTAACCACTAATTAATGCTAAACATTAATGCCACCTGATCCTTCCAAGCCACCACAGGGACCATCTGCCAAATCACGCATGTGACAGATGCAAGGAACACCACCTTCATCACTTTCACTATAGAAAGGGGGCATCAGGTAGACAGGGCACAAAACCCTTACCAGGTGCTAGGATTCCCATCTCTATCTGTAATTTGTGCTATGAGTTTTATGCTCCAAGTGTAATAATATGTAAAAAGATGGGTAGATTTACCTTGGTACTCTTCCTGATACCAGAAAACTTCTTCCTCATTTGCTCCCAGATCCAACTACATTCACTGTCTGTGCAATGTTCATCAAGGCAGCTTGCGACTTTGTTTTCACAAGAAGATTCCCCCTCTCCTCCAATGAGAATCATGCTCCTTTGCTGTGCTGTGCCTCCTGCAACAGGACTTCCAAGGCATCCCCAATAAATGGGTGAGTCTTCACAACAATCCTGTATGCACACATTTTCCCCAAGTCATATTTCCACAAACTCTGGAAACAGCAATCGCTAGTTGTTGCACAAACCAAGTTTGTCACATCGAAAAAACACCTTCAGGGGTGAGCAGCAGTCCTTGAGTAACGTAGGCGTCATGCTCCAGGCCTCTTGCAGTGCCACTCTACTAAGAAGTATGCGACAGCAGCCCAGCAGTGACTCTCCCTACCTTCATCTTTACCTCCCAACCTGAGGATGCACTCGTCTCCATTCAGTGACATTCAGCACAGATGAGATCAGGAATGCAGCAGTGTGGAAGGGCTTAACCTGTGGTGGTCCACTCTATGGCACTGTACTTTGGTGCTTCAAAACAATGGGCCCCACCCCTTTCGCACCTTGTCAACATTTATATGCTGCAGTTGGGTAAGAATGTGATGCAAAATGTGTTTTATTTTGAACTAAGTTTGGAGCATTTAATTGATATTATACCTTACAACAGGTTGAATTTGTATAGCACCTTTTAATGTAGAAAATTGTCCCCAAGGCGTTTCACAAAGACATAATCAAAAAAATGGATGTCAAGGCAAAGGAGGAAATATTAGAAGGGGTGAACAAAAGCTTGATGGAAAGAGGCAGGTTTTAAGGAAGTTCTTAAAGGATGACAGAGAGATGGAGAGGAGGTGGGATCTAGGGAGGGAATTCCAGAGCCTAGGGCCTAGACGCTGAAGGCACTGCCACCAATTGAGGACAAAAATGAGAAGTCGCACAACACCAGGTTATAGTTCAACAGTTTTATTTGAAATTACGAGCTTTCGGAGCGCTGCTCCTTCGTCAGGTACAGTGAGGGAATACAAATCAGTTACAAAGCATATATAGACAGAGAACAATGTGTCTGCAGAGATACAATCTGTCAGGGAGGCATTACATCAAAGACACAGCAGAATACAGCTAAGACAATGAGGTGGGGTCACAGGGGGTCCAACGTGTCAAATGCTGCAGTCTGCAGTTAAGCTTTTTACTTTTTTTTAAAACTGGAAATCACATCTGTGAACAAGACAACGACGTCGAGTCACATCCTGTAGCGTGACATGAAACCGAGATCCCGGTTGAGGCCGTCCTCATGGGTGCGGAACTTGGCTATCAGTTTCTGCTCGATGATTTTGCGTTGTCGTGTGTCTCGAAGGCCGCCTTGGAGAACGCTAACTCGCAGATCCGAGGCTGAATGTCCTTGACTGCTGAAGTGTTCCCCGACTGGGAGGTAACAATCCTGCTTGGCGATTGTTGCGCGGTGTCCGTTCATACGTTGTCTCAGTGTCTGCATGGTCTCGCCGATGTACCGTGCTGCGGTGCATTCTTTCCTGCAACGTATGAGGTAGACAACGTTTGCCGAGTCACATGAGTATGTACCATGTACCTGGTGGGTAGTGTCCTCACGTGTGATGATGGTATCTGTGTTGATGATCTGGCATGTCTTGCAGAGGTTGCCGTGGCAGGGTTGTGTGGTGTCGTGGTCGCTGTTCTCCTGACAGCTGGGTAATTTGCTGCGAACGATGGTACTTTTGAGGTTAGGCGGCTGCTTGAAGGCGAGTAGTGGAGGCGTGGGGATGGCCTTAGCAAGGTGTTCGTCGTCATCGATGACATGTTGAAGGCTGCGAAGAATATGGCGTAGTTTCTCCGCTCCGGGGAAGTACTGGACGACGTAGGGTACTCTGTTGGTTGTGTCCCGTGTTCGCCTTCTGAGGAGGTCTATGCAATTTTTCGCTGTGGCCCGTCGGAAGCCGTAATTTCAAATAAAACTGTTGGACTATAACCTGGTGTTGAGTGACTTCTCATTTTTATATATGCTTTGTAACTGATTTGTATTCCCTCACTTTACCTGACGGAGCAGCGCTCCGAAAGCTCGTAATTTCAAATAAAACTGTTGGACTATAACCTGGTGTCGTGCGACTTCTCATTTTTGTCCACCCCAGTCCAACACCGGCATCTCCGCATCATGACCAATTGAGGAGCAAAGGGAGGGGGGATGCACAAGAGGCCAGACTCTCGGAGTTCTGGGGTTGTAGGGCTAGTAGATGTTAGAGATAGGGAGGGTTTTCAAGTAAAGAACAAGTTTTGTTTCATGCTCAGTTAAACTTTTTGATTTGATGAGTTGAGTGCAAGTTGGAAGAGGGGGTCAGTTGCAGGATTACCTACATCATAGGAGTTGCAGTTTCATTATGAAGGTGCTGGCATGTGTACATGTATATCTACAATTTTTCTCACCCAATATTTGAAATTTTTAGGTTAACTGAGTGGATCTGAAAATTTCTCAAGACGTGCATTGTTAAACAAAAGCTGATCTATTTTGCTTTGTTTTTCCTAGGGCACTGTGTTATCTGAAACTTAATCAATATAAGGAGGCTGAAGAGGACTGTAACACAGCTCTGCAGTTGGAACCCTCTAATATAAAAGCTTTGTACCGAAGAGCCCTGGCTTACAGAGGATTAAAAGTAAGGCACTGGAATGAACACTGGAATTTTATCCATTAGTAACAATAATAGTTGTGCTGGTGTGTGGAGATCTTAGGGTAGATATGGGATCCTAGCTGTGCCGTACCAGGACCGTTGACAATGCCTGTGCTGCAATGAGCTGACCTCGCCACATAATTCAAGGTCAGCTCATTGTAATAAAAAAAATTCCCCAAGCACATGATTATCCACATGAATCTCAGTGAAACAGTAAACTAACATTAGCTTTGTATAATTATATTAATATCAGATATTGGATGATATGTAATTCCAGCAGTCGAGGGTGGTAATCTCCAGATTACTACCTGGGCCACGTGCTAATTGACATAAGGATAAATGGATCAGGAAAGTAAATGTGTGGCTGAAAGACTGATGTGGGAAGGAGGGGTTCTATTTCATGAGACACTAGCAAAAATACTGGGACAGAAAGGAGCTGTACCTGAACCAGACTGAGACCACGGTCCTAGCAGAAAGGATATATAGGACTGTGAAAAGGATTTTAAACCAGTAAAGGGTGATCAGGCAGTGGAAACACTATGGAACAGCAAAAGATGCACGACTCTGGTGGGAGTTGTCTACAGACATCCTGACAGTAGTGATGTAGTGGGGGGTGTGTATAAATACGTGAGATCAGTGAAGCATGTAGCAGACACAATGTAGTTTATAATGGGCGATTTTAATTTTCACATAGACGGAGAGAAGCAGAACAGCTCAAGTAGTAAAGACTTTGAATTTCTAGGATATATTTGTGACAGTTTTCTGGATCAATGTTTTAAAAGCAGCAAGGGAACAGGCCATGCTTGATTTAACGATGAGTAATGAGTCAGAATTAGTTAACAGTCCGACAGTAAGTGAATATCATGCGAATAATGACTATAATATGATTGAATTTGATATTAGGTTTGAGTGAGAGTGCGTGGATGTGCATTAATACCAGCTGGGCCTCATTTTCCTAAATGTTCCGGGTGTCCCACCTGAACCCAGCCAGATCCACCACCTTGCTGGTGGGCGGGAACAGGAATTTGATGGCAGGCCGCAGCCGGGGACCCATGAGAACAGTCCCGAGCAGTCAGTTGGGGGCAATGGAGGGGACTCTGGAGGCGATTGGAGGGAGGTGGGGGGTGCGGGGGGAAGCTTTGGAGTAAGGGAGGCCCAAAGCCCAGAGGAGCACTCCTGCCCTTCCTGGCCCACAAGGAAACCTTTTTTTTAAAAATGTAACTCTTGCTGCCTGGGCCTCTTCTGGCCCACAAACCAGCTCCCAACAGGTTTGGCCTGACAGGGAAGCCGTTGCTGCTGTCCCACTCATTTAAACATGACCCTGCTGCTTTCCTCCAGGTGTCCTGCTCGCCTGCTCAAAAGAGCAGGTTAATTTCGGGACACAGCGGGATCAGAGGGTAAGTGACTGCCGTCATTTTAACTGCCCCTGGTCGGTTTCCACCAAGCAAAGGGAGTTAAAATCAAGGCCTTAAACATAATTCTGCCACATGTATATGCATGGAGCTGGCTCAAGGACACCAGTTTCTTGGAATCTGAATTAAAATAGCACCAATATAAAAGCAGTTTGAGATTTCTGTGGTGAGCCTAAAAAAAAATTATCCGTTTAAAATACAATCATGTAGGTCGCTACAATATCCTTTAGCACAGATTTCTGTTCTGTAAAGGTATTTTTTTTTCCAGTGCTACACAGCTAGTACTGATGATCTCAACAAAGTACTGAAGCTTGACTCGAATCTTGCTGAGGCTCAGAAAGAATTGCTGGAGGTTTCTGAACTTTTGAAAAAAGAGGGAAAAGGAGACTCTCTTTACAAGACCAGCAATCAAGAAAAACAGAGAAAAAGTATCCAGATACAGGAGGTATATATTTTATTCTATATTGTCTGACAAGATTACAAGGCAATGTTTAACTAACTCAGGCTGGACTTGTATTGCACTTTGTGTAGATTCAGACCAGTGTGAAACAGCCACTTGGGGGGGAAACTCGTATCTCGTGGCTTTAGTGAACTCGGCAGTCAGGAGACAGACATTTGCGCACTAATTAGCTCTTAGAACCATCCCAGCTGATATGAAAGTGGCTTGAACATGAGAGGGCTACCACATGAGCCAAGTTGACGCTCTAGCTTCTACAAATAAGGGCCAGTAGAGTGGTGGAGGCCATTGGCTCCCAGCACATGAGCCTTGCACAGCAGGCAGCAACGCCCCAAGTAAACTTGCATATTATCTAAAGCCAGTGGCTACGATGACTTGTTTTTACGACCCTAACACCCTACTAAATCTGATTCTGCAATCCCACACTACTGTCATGGAAAATGTGGGGGGGCACACAGCTTGTAATTTTCTGCTCAGTAAAATTAATAGACAGAAAAGTTATAGGCTGCACTGTTGCAATTTCTCATGATGTGCTCCCCGTGAGAATGGCTCCCCATTGCAAGCATAAGATTGCCGATTCAACTCTGATATAAAAGCAGCTTGTATGTGTTTGACAAATGCAAAGATCAGTTTCCACATGTACACTAATGATGCTCAGCTCAACCTCTCAGTCGTTCCCTCGACTGCTTCAGTGTTGTCAGACTGCTTGACCGACATCCAGTCTTGGATGAGTCAATACTTTCTCCAGCCCAACATAGGGAAAACCGAAGCTGTTATTTTCAGCGCACAACACAAACGTGTGTTACTGATTTCATCACCCACTCCGGTCACTGTCTCAGACTGTACCAAGCTATTTGCAACCTTGGTTTCCCTTTTTAATCCTGAGCTGAGTTTCAGACCACACATCCTCTGAATGGCAAAGACTGCTTACGTTCACCTCCTCAGCACTGCCAACCTCTGTTCCTACTTTAACTGCTGAAAACCTTGCACATACTTTTGTCAGATCACGACTTGAACGGCTGAATCTTAACTCCCAAAAACTGGGTTGGGGTCGGGTCAGAGGTTAAAATTCAAAAAATCTGAAACAGGAACCCAACCCAACCAGTTTTAACGGAAGCGGGACGAGGAGCGGACGACCAATCCACTCGCGGGAGGCGGGTTGGTTATTTAAATATTATAATGAGGCTGCGTGCCTTCATTTTAACAGTAATTCTATTTTTAACTCATGTTGACCGGGTTTGGGAAACCCAGCAGGTGAAAGGAGGGGAGAAGGGCTGAATCCATGAGGTAAGTACCTTTATGGCACTGATTGTGGGCCAGTAGGAGCAGGAGTGTTTCCTCCAGGCCCAACAAGCTACTCAGTAAACCCCACCCCGCCTGCGATATGTCTGCTCCCCCACCCCCCCACCCCCCGCACCTGCGATCTGTCTGCTCCACCCCCCCCCAACCATCAGACCCCCCCCCCCCTTGACCACCATCTGCTTCCCATCTCTTTGACAAAGCTTTCAGTCACCCCTTCTAATCTCTCCTTTCCCAGCTTTGTGTCTATTTTCTGAACGCCTGTCTGTGAAGCACCTTGGGACATATTTATGTTAAAGGCGCTATATAAATGCATGTTGTTGCAGCAACGATTATAATTTAATGTTGGACATGCTTGAATAGAAAACTTTGTTGCTGTAAATTTCTCACTAGAAATGACACACATCCTTTCAGGTCCTCCTAGTTTAAATTGGGGTTTTTTTTAAGTAGAAATTGAACAATAGTGATCAGTACACCAGATTTCATTAACTTGCAATATTTAACTTTTAGCTCTTCAGTTCAGCAAAATAATATCACAATGTTTCATTAACTCTCCTAATAACGGTGAACTTGGACCAGCATCTGTAATACAAAACTTGTATGTGAGGTTGCGTCTACCCCAGTGGAGCCGTCACATGATTCCTTCCACATTGATGAAACAGGAAGAACTTAATCCATCCACAGAATTCATTTCACAGTTTGCAGTTGTCCATTAACCCCTGCTACAGAAACAGTCAATGGAATATCCTCCGCTGTGAGAAACCTGCAACTCCATGTCAGCTCTCGCTGCCAATCCATTCTTGAGAACAAAATGGCCCTGGCCTGATCCACACAATAGATGCTAGACACACAGCCATCTTTCGTCGAGTTACAAAATCCCATTTTACTCAGTTGATCATTCACAGAACAAAGCAAGCCATTAGATTAATTTACTTTGAAGTACATCTACTCTTATAGAGTTTGTTATTAAAAATGTATCCACACAAGAAGCATGCTCTGTCTCTGCAAACCAGTGGCAATTTCCTGGTCCAAGTGACCATAAAAGGCCATGGCTGTTGCCTGTTGATGCCTATATATTCTCACTAGCCCAGCTGCTGCAGTAATCAATTTAAAATGACTACCAACATCTCAACAATAGTTTATTAAAAAAAGATTTGACAAATCCACCTATCTGACACAGGCACCTCAGACAGTGCAGCATTCCCTCAGCGCCACACAGGAATGCAAGCTGATGCTAGCTAAAAAGGCTGGGGGCGGGGTGGTGGTGGTGAGACAGACAACTAAGCAAAACCAATTGAGAGTGTTGTAATAGAATAAGAAATACCATAGACAAGACAGAAGAAGTCAGCGTCCTTGGTAGCCTTTGCTAATTACTTGTTCTCTGCTCTCACTTTATTCTGATCTGCCTCCAGTGCATTTTGCTTTATTCCTCCACTATAGGCATTTTCTGACCTCTGGATTATCTTTTCCAGTAAGTACTTCATGTTAAAGATATCCCATTTATCCCAACACAATATATGTGTGCTGCCATTTGTGTAGGCAGCTCATTCTCCTCTATGGTGTCAACTTTTGCCAGCTCAAACATATCACAAGGCAAAAGTGGGATTCTCCTGCCGTAACGTCAAGCGGGAGATTGGCAGAACCCTTGGAGAATCATCGTAAATGGTTAAAAACCATGAACACCTTTTCACCGGGGGTTCTGTCTGAGCACCCTGTGGAAGTTGCTGGCACACATTTTTAAACCTAGCTGATGGGGATGGGGCTGACATTTATTAAAATGATTAAAGAAACTGCAGACTATAGTAATCCTGAGAGAGGATTATGTGGAGTGGTTCATTACAAGAGCAATTTATAGACTATCTATCGATGTGGCAAGAGTAAGCTTGTTGAGGTTGAGAGGAAGTGGAATTTAACCCTCTAGGTTCCAGATAAATTTTAGAGCTTTTAAAATATGCAATCTGTTTTATAACTTTTTAAAAATATTTTTGAATTTATCTAGACATCAGGGTGGGCATCATCAGAGACTATCCATTTTTAATTTTGCTACTGATGTCTGAAAGTATTAAATAAAAACAGAAAATGCTGGAAATACTCAGCAGGTCAGGCAGCATCTGTGGAGAGAGAAACAGAGTTAACGTTTCAGGTTGATGTCCTCGAAAGGTCATCGCCCTGAAACGTTAACGCTGTTTCTCTCTCCACGGATGCTGCCTGACCTGCTGAGTATTTCCAGCATTTTCTGTTTTTATTTCAGATTTCCAGCATCCGCAGTATTTTGCTTCTGAAAGTATTATACTTACTATCACTCGCAAGAAAGCAATTTATAAGTTGTTACTTACACTTTATAAATTGCAATCTAATTATATTGTTGGAAAGTCACTAACATAAATCTTGAATTTAATTGCATTATCAAAATGGAAAAATGCAGTTCTCCCATTAAAACCTGCTCATTATAGTGCATTTGGCTGGCTCCCAGTTAACATGAACTTTACTTCCCTTTTCAAAAATTGAAGAACCAGACAACTTTGTAAGTGGTTCATTCAACTTAAAATTAAGTATGTTCCCTTGAGACTGGAAAGGCCTAAAAAAGATTAACAAGATTGTTGGAAATCAGACAAATTTCAGAACAGAAGGAGTTCTTTGGAGCAGGGGCACATTACAAATGCCCATGAACTGTTACGTTCCCTCCGGTGATTCAGCTTGTGAAATGTAAACTTGAATATGTCTCCTGATCGAGGTACAAACTTGCGCCTAATGCAGAATTTATTACATTATTTGCAACCTTACTTTGAATGGGTGGTCACAACTTGCAATACTTTTTGAACATGTACGGGGTAGACTTTCTGCTTTGGGTGCAACCGGTGATTCCGGCGCGAATTGCGCCCGTTTTGTAAAGTGCTTTTTCCCCCCAAGTTTCCACTCAAGCTCATTTCCATATTGCCGAATGCAAAATCTGCCATGAGCCAGCTCAATCGGGCAGCGTTTTAAAATGTAATTTATTTTTTTAAATTTGCTTTAAGAAATATTCCTTGATCTATTTAAGAGTGGTAACTTGGTAACGTTTAATTACTACAGCTGAAAATGGGTTTATCACAAAAATAATCATTTTAAATCCATGTCAATCCACCACCCGTAAGTAACCTAATTTTAAATGACTGAAAATAACTTTTTTTTTAAATACTGAGGTCAGTCCTCAGTAAATTAAAAAAAAAATCATTCAAAACCGTTCAAAGCATACCTATTAGTGTCCTTGCGCCCAAAAGATCCAGCTTAATTTTTGAGCCCTCCTTGAGGGACTGCAAACGAGCGCAATTAGTGGAAACTCCCAATGGTGATTAATTCACCTGGGGGCGTGGCCACTTTTGTGGGCGGGGACTACTTCTAGCGCAATGTTTTTAAAACTAGCGCAAAAAATCACGGAAGCTTGAGTTGCACTGAACGCAAATTTGCGCTTAAAATTCCACAATCTTTTTTTATTCGTTTATGGGATGTGGACGTCGCTGGCAAGGCCAGCATTTATTGCCCATTCCTAATTGACCTCGACAAGGTGGTGGTGAGCCGTCTTCTTGAACTGCTGCAGTCCATGTGGTGAAGGTACTCCCACAGTTAGGGAGGGAGTTCCAGGATTTTGACACAGCGATGATAAAGGAACGGCGATATATTTCTAAGTCAGGATGGTGTGTGACTTGGAGGGGAACTTGGAGATGGTGGTGTTCCCATGCGCCTGCTGCCCTTGTCCTTCTAGGTGGAAGTGGTCGTGGGTTTGGGAGGTGCTGTCGAAGAAGCCTTGGCGAGTTGCTGCAGTGTATCTTGTAGATGGTACACACTGCAGCCACGGTACGCCGGTGGTGGAGGGAGTTAATGTTTAAGGTGGTAGATGGGGTGTCAATCAAGCGGGCTGCTTTGTCCTGGATAGTGTCGAGCTTCTTGAGTGTTGTTGGAGCTGCACTCATCCAGGCAATTGGAGAGTATTCCATCACACTCCTTACTTGTGCCTTGTAGATGGTGGCAAGGCTTTGGGGAGTCAGGAGGTGAGACACTCTTGTTGCCACAGTATTTATGTGGCTGGTCCAGTTAAGTTTCTGGTCAATTGTGACCCCCAGGACGATGGTGGGAGATTCGGCAATGGTAATGCCGTTAAATGTCATGGGGAGGTGGTTAGACTCTCGCTTATTGGAGATAGTCATTGCCTGGCACTTCTGTGGCGCGAATGTTACCTGCCACTTATCAGCCCAAGCCTGAACGTCGTCCAGGTCTTGTTGCATGAGGGCATTATCTGAGGAGTTGTGAATGGCACTGAGCACTGCAGTCATCAGCGAACATCCCCATTTCTGACCTTATGTTGGAGGGAAGGTCATTGATGAAGCAGCTGAAGATTGTTGGGCCTAGGACACTGCCCTGAGGAACTCCTGCAGCGATGTCCTAGGGCTGTGATGATTGACCTTCAACCACCACAACCATCTTCCTTTGTGCTAGGTATGACTCCAGCCAGTGGAGAATTTTCCCCCCAATTCCCATTGACTTCAGTTTTACTAGGGTTTTTTGATGCCACATTCGGTCAAATGCTGCCTTGATGTCAAGGGCAGTCACTCTCACTTCACTTCTGGAGTTCAGCTCCTTTGTCCATGTTTGGACCAAGGCTATAATGAGGTCAGGAGCCGAGTGGTCTTGGCGGAACCCAAACTGGGCATCAGTGAGCAGGTTATTGGTGAGTAAGTGCCGCTTGATAGCACTGTCGATGACACCTTCCATCACTTTGCTGATGATTGAGAGTAGACCGATTGGGCGGTAATTGGCCGGGTTGGATTTGTCCTGTTTTTTGTGGACAGGACATACCTGGGCAGTTTTCCACATTGTTGGATAGATGCCAGTGTTGTAGCTGTACTGGAACAGCTTGGCTAGAGGCGCGGCTAGTTCTGGAGCACAAGTCTTCAGCACGATGGCCGGGATGTTGTCGGGGCCCATAGGCTTTGCTGTATCCAGTGCGCTCAGCCGTTTCTTGATATCACGTGGAGTGAATCGAATTGGCTGAAGACTGGCTTCTGTGATGGTGGGGACCTCAGGAGTAGGCAGATATGGATCACCCACTCGGCACTTCTGGCTGAAGATGGTTGCAAACGCTTCAGCCTTGTCTTTTGCACTCACGTGCTGGGCTCCACCATCATTGAGGATGGGGATATTCATGGAGCCTCCTCCTCCCGTTAGTTGTTTAATGGTCCACCACCATTCACGACTGGATGAGGCAGAACTGCAGAGCTTTTGATCCGTTGATTGTGGGATCGCTTAGCCCTGTCTATAGCATGCTGCTTCCGCTTTTTAGCATGCATGTAATCCTGTGTTCCCCAGGTTGGCACCTCATTTTTAGGTACGCCTGGTGCTGCTCCTGGCATGCTCTTCTACACTCCTTATTGAACCAGGGTTGGTCCCCTGGCTTGATGGTAATGGTAGAGTGAGGGATTTGCCAGGCCATGAAGTTACAGATTGTGGTGGAATACAATTCTGCTGCTACTGATGGCCCACAGCGCCTCATGGATGCCCAGATTTGAGCTGCTAGATCTGTTCTGTTTCTATCCCATTTAGCACGGTGGTAGTGCCACACAACACGATGGAGGGTGTCCTCAGTGTGAAGACAGGACTTCGTCTCCATATTGACTGTGCGGTGTTCACTGCTACCAATACTGTCATGGACAGATGCATCTGTCAAGTAGGTTTTTCCCTCGTGTTGGTTCTCTCACCACCTGTCGCAGGCCCAGACTGGCAGTTATGTCCTCGGCCAGCTCGGTCAGTAGTGGTGCTACCGAGCCACTCTTGGTGATGGAGTCCCCCACCCAGAGTACATTCTGTGCCCTTGCTACTCTCAGTGCTTCTTCCAAGTGGTGTTCAACATGGAGGAGTACTGATTCATCAGCTGAGGGAGCGCGGTAGGTGGTAATCAGCAGGAGGTTTCCTTGCCCATGCTTGACCTGAAGCCATGAGACTTCATGGGGTCCGGAGTCAATGTTGAGCCCTCCCAGGGCCACTCCTTCCCGACAGTATACCACTGTGCCGCCACCCCTGGTGGGTCTGTCCTGCCGGTGAGGACATACCCAGGGATGGTGATGGAGGAGTTTGAAAGGTATGACAATGTCAGGCTGTTGCTTGACTAGTCTGTGAGACAGCTCTCCCAATTTTGGGACAAGTCCCCAGATGTTGGTAAGGAGGACTTTGCAGATCGACTGGGCTGGGTGTGCCATGTCCATGTTGATGCCGGGTGGTCCGTCCGGTTTCATTCTTATTGTGTTTCGTAGCAGTTTGTTACAACTGAGTGGCTTGCTAGGCCATTTCAGAGGGCAGTTAAGAGTCAACCACATTACTGTGGGTCTGGAGTCACACATAGGCCAGACCAGGTAAGGACGGCAGATTTCCTTCCCTAAAGGACATTAGTGAACCAGATGGATTTTTACGACAAACCGATAGTTTCATGGTTACCATTACTGATACTAGCTTTTTATACCTAGCCAGAACTCACGTCTCTGGATCATTAGTCCAGGCCTCTGGATTACTAGCCCAGTGACATTAGCACTACGCTACCGTTCCCAGTACGCCGATATTGGGGGAATTGTGCCGAAAAAAGCAGCACAATCGAGCAAAAATACCAGGCCGAAAACACAACCTGCCTGAAATAAACTTGTCAGGTTCGCTAACCAGGAAGATGCAGTAAAGATGAATCTTGCCACCATTACAGATGGATCGTGCCGCCGTTGTGCTTAGTGAATCTGGCCAGTTTTCTTTGAGTTGTCACCAGCTGCACAAGACTCACATATTGAGATCTGCAGCCTAGAGCAGTATAAAAGCATCTGCAGATTGTAGATCCTTGTAAGTAAATCTCTATCCACAAATATTAGTGACGGGAAAGGAGGAAGAGGTAAATAGTTAAGATCAGGAAGAATCAGGACTTCTACTTATGGGAGTCAGGAACTTCAAATGGGGCAAAGAGACTGACAGCACTTTGAATGATGGAAATGAAGACAAGCTGATTGATCCTAGGAAAAGATGGTTTACTTCAGCCACAAGATTAAGTCCATCTTGAAGGACTCAAGTGACAGTAAAGATGGAGCACCTGACAACAGGGATGGAGCTGCGGTAGAAGGATTGTGAGGGTCAAAGTCCAGATTTGGCCAACTTGGAACAGCACAGCTATGACGATGTCCTCCAATGCCGTGCTGCCGTTCACATCAGACTCAAAACAGCAACATGATTGGGAATTTAAAAATTAAGTGAGTGGTAACCATCCCGTCTCCTCCTGGCCTTCCCATTGGCTCCCAGCATGGACTGAAAAGCATGTCCTGTAAGTGAGGACAAGATTGTCTGGCAGTGAACTCTGAAAAGCAGTTATAAATGCTCCTTCCTCCTTTATCTCTATCTCATGCGCGCTCTCTCTCTCTCTCTCTCTCTCAACAGTTGTTGTTTACTTGTTGCCAAATTTAGCCTCAGCCGTCACCTGTTTAATACTGCAAATGCACAGCAAGTGTGTTAGCATCTGAAAAGGGAAGACAGGCCAGATTACAACAATCAGGAAGGAAAGTATGAACGTTCAAAACTGTACAGAGGGAGCAAGATCATAGCTTCTACCAAATTAATTTAATTTTAATTTGAACTGCATTTTCTACCTGTACTTTCACTTTCCAATATCAATTAAATAGAAACAGAAAGTGAAGTTTAATATTTTGTTAGCAGGAATATGTTGCATACCATTTTGTTCAGCTGAATCTTTCCTAGTCACATACAGCTCAATTTTTGAAGTGCAAGTAATGTTAAAACTATTGAAAATAAAGGAATTATGTTTTGCACTAAATTTCAATCAAAATGGCAAATTATCTTCTCCTTTGGCCTAATCCCCTCCCTTTCTTGCCTTCTTTCCTGAAAGCGCAGACACTTGGTGGATGCAGTTCCACTGGTGCCAGCAGCCTTGCAGAACCACACCCAAATGAGCATTCTTAATGTGTGAGCCTAGACAGTGGCAGACTGTTCAACCATAGGGGGCATCATTTCCCTCCCCCTCTTCTCTGCCTCGCCCCGCCCTGCCCTGGGACACTGTCCACTTGTAGTACACTCACTGCTGCCTTGGCCAAGATTAGGCAGGGGGCTGGGAACCTGTGCAGGGAGACAGAGGAAAGGGAAGCCAGGACAGAAACAAAAGACAGGAAGGAGAAAAGCAGAAGTGGAAGGCAGAGAAATCAAGGGTGTAAATCAAACATGGCCACAGTAAACAATCATTCTAAAAGGTCGAAGAGTGTTAAAAAAAAAACAAGCCTGAAGGCTTTGTGTCTTAATGCGAGGAGCATTCGTAATAAGGTGGATGAATTAGCTGTGCAAATAGATGTAAACGGATATGATATAATTGGGATTACGGAGACATGGCTCCAGGGTGACCAAGGCTGGGAATTCAACCTCCAGGGGTATTCAATATTCAGGAAGGACTGGCAAAAAGGAAAAGGAGGTGAGGTAGCATTGCTGGTTAAAGAGGAGATTAACACAATAGTAAGGAAGGATATTAGCTCTGATGATGTGGAATCTGCGTGGGTAGAGCTGAGAAATACCAAGGGGCAGAAAACGTTAGTGGGAGTTGTATACAGACCCCCAAACAGTAATGCTGAGGTTGCGGATGGCATTAAACAGGAAATTAGAGACGCGTGCAATAAGGACACAGCAGTTATCATGGGTGACTTTAATCTACATACTCATTTGGTTAGCCCAATCTATAACAATACTGCGGAGGAGGAATTCCTAGCGCGTATACGGGATGGTTTCCTGGACCAATATGTCGAGGAACCAACTAGAGATCAGGCCATCTTAGACTGGGTATTATGTAATGAGAAAGGATTAATTAGCAACCTTGTGGTGCGAGGCCCCTTGGGGAGGAGCGATCATAATATGATAGAATTATTCATTAAGATGGAGAGTGAAGTAGTTGACTCAGAGACTAGGGTCCTGAATTTAAATAAAGGAAACTACGATGGTATGAGGCGCGAGTTGGCTAGGATGGATTAGGGAGCGTTACTTAAAGGGTTGATGGTGAATAGGCAATGGCAAACATTTAAAGATCGCATGGATGAACTACAGAATTTGTTCATCCCTGTTTGGCATAAAAATAAAACAAAAAAGGTGACTCAACCGTGGCTAACAAGGGAAATTAGGGATAGCATAAGATCCAAGGAGAGGACCTATAAATTGGCCAGAAAAAGCAGCAAACTTGAGGATTGGGAGCAGTTTAGGATTCAGCAAAGGAGGACAAAGAGATTAATTAAGAGGGGGGAAATAGAATATGAGAGTAAGCTTGCAGGGAACATAAAAACAGACTGTAAAAGTTTCTATAGATATGTGAAGAGAAAAAGGTTGGTGAAGTCAAGCGTAGGTCCCTTGCAGTCAGAATCAGGGGAATTTATAATGGGGAACAAAGAAATGGCAGACCAATTAAATACATACTTTGGTCCTGTCTTCACAAAGGAGGACACAAATAACCTCCCAGAGATGTCGGGGAACATAGGGTCTAATGAGAGGGAGGAATTGAATGAAATCAGTATTTGTAGGGAAATGGTGTTGGGGAAATTGACGGGATTGAAGGCCGATAAATCCCCAGGGCCTGATAATCTACATCCTAGGGTACTTAAGGAAATGGCCCTAGAAATAGTAGATGCATTGCTGGTCATCTTCCAAAATTCTATAGACTCTGGAAAAAGTTCCCATGGATTGGAGGGTAGCTAATGTAACCCCACTATTTAAGAAAGGTGGTAGAGAGAAAACGGGGAATTTTTTGAGGATGTAACTGGTAGAATAGATAAGGGAGAACCAGTGGATGTGGTGTATTTGGACTTTCATCAGGCTTTCAATAAGGTCACGCATAAGAGATTAGCGTGCAAAGTTAAAGCACATGGGATTGGGGGTAAGGTACTGACTTGGATAGAAAACTGGTTGGCAGACAGGAAACAAAGAGTTGGAATAAACGGGTCTTTTTCCGAGTGGCAGGCAGTGACTAGTGGGGTGCCGCAGGGATCGGTGCTAGGACCCCAGCTATTCACAATATATATTAATGATCTAGACGAGGGAATTAGATGTAATATCTCCAAGTTTGCAGACGACACAAAGCTGGGTGGGCGTGTGTGCTGTGAGGAGGATGCAGAGCAACTCCAGTATGATTTGGACAGGTTGGGTGATTGGGCAGATACATGGCAGATGCAGTATAATGTGGATAAATGCGAGGTTATCCACTTTGGTGGCAAAAACAGGAAGACAGATTATTATCTGAATGGCAATAGATTGGGAAAAGGGGAAGTGCAACGAGACCTGGGTGTCCTTGTGCACCAGTCGCTGAAGGTAAGCATGCAGATGCAGCAGGCGGTTAAGAAGGCAAATGGTATGTTGGCCTTCATAGTGAGAGGATTCGAGTACAGGAGCAAGGATGTCCTGCTGCAGTTGTACAAGGCCTTGGTGAGACCACACCTTGAGTATTGTGTGCAGTTTTGGTCGCATTATCTGAGGAAGGATGTTCTTGCCATGGAGGGAGTGCAGCGAAGATTCACCAGACTGATACGTGGGATGGTAGGAATGACGTATGAAGAGAGATTGGGTCGATTAGGCTTATAGTCGCTAGAGTTTAGAAGAATGAGAGGGGATCTCATTGAAACTTATAAAATTCTAACAGGACTAGACAGACTAGATGCAGGAAGGATGTTCCCGATGGCGGGGGAGTCCAGAACCAGGGGTCACAGTCTAAGGATAAGGGGTAAGCCATTTCGGACTGAGATGAGGAGGAATTTCTTCACCCAGAGAGTGGTGAACCTGTGGAATTCTCTACCACACAAGGCAGTTGAAGCCAATTCATTAAATATATTCAAGAAGGAGTTAGATATATTTCTTAAGGCTAAAGGGATCAAGGGATATGGGGAGAAAACAGGGACAGGGTACTGAATTTGGATGATCAGCCATGATCTCATTAAATGGCAGAACAGGCTCGAGGGGCCGAATGGCCTACTCCTGCTCCTATCTTCTATGTTTCTATTAGCTAACACAACACAGACTAGGGATTGAACCTGAGGCCTTCCTGATCCCTGTGGCTCAGCACCACAACAGGTGAGTGCATTTACCCACCAAGCCAATGGGGGAGACAACAAATGATTTTCTGATTAACATGCTCAGATTTATTGAGGTGATAAACACCTATAAAATTATAAACTTCTAGTAATTGGTGGTATTGGTTTTGATATCATCTTAATGGTGCATGATCTGCTCCATATATCTAGCTATCATACAATCATTTATTTACATTATATCTGTTACCTCTGTTTCTCCTCCTAATGTTTCCTGTGCTTCAACAAGCTATGGTTGCGACTGTCTAATTTCTTTTCAAATCGCTCTATCTCTGCTATAGTTTATGTCTTATCCTCTGACTCTTTTCCCGCCAACTAGTGCTCCCTGGGGCTCTGGTTTCACTCCCCTCTTTAAATAGGTAATATAATTAGTGTAATGTTAATCTGTTGTGAATCAAGTATGCTAGTCTTTCTTGACCCCAGCGATGGAGTGTCCTTCTGTAGTTCAGACCTGCTGTAGTACAATATTTCATTGCCTAGGCAAAAGTGGTGAAGCTCACGCTTAAGCAATGATAAATAAACCTGATGTCTCTTTCATATACCAAATCCATAGGCTTCTCATGCTCTGGTATCTCCCCCATATATATCAATGGCTAGATTGCAGAGTGCAGGCAGCAGTGGAGAAAAACTACACACGCAATCTTGTGTTTGTAATGTTATTAAAAGTCACAATTGTGACTTCTTTCCTCTCTAAGGATGGTCCATACATGCCAGCTGTGTTAAAATCAGTGATGGCCTGAACGTACAGGAGAAGCGCTCAGCCATCCGAAACCCAGGGCAGCTCACGCCGTAGAAGACAATCCTACATTTGTTAGCATGCCTCTAGTACCACAAGGGAAATTACACTTGGCGTGAAAATCCTGTGCTACCAGAAACATTAGCGCTGCCTCATTTATATTACAGCACTACCAGTGAAGACAGTACTGCTATCATGAGGTATGAGTGATGGGGAGCCTGGATCTTGAGCTAACAAACACTTTTTTAGGTTCATTGCCTGTACTCCCAGCTGCCTCCCTCCCCAATCCAGTATCCTAACTTTATACAACTTTTAACATTTTTGTTTTTTTAATCAACTTTTTTGTTTGCTTTATGGTAGTATTTAGTGCTGCTGTAGAGTTCACTAGACCACAAAGCTTAATGTTGTTGAATTCTCCCATTTTTATCTTCTAAAGGTTGCTGATAGTGATGAAGAGGAGGAGAATGTCATCAAAAATGCCACTGGGCAAGAAACTATAACTCATCCCAAATCTGGGCAAGTGGATTCTGTAATAAGTAAGGATCCATCAACCAGACAAGGAGCCTTTGGAAATTCTCATCCACCTCCAGAAAAAGGAGCTAATTTAAAGCCTACAAATGCATATGAATTTGGCCAAGCCTTAAGTGTGTTGCAGGCCAAGAAGGATCTTCCTGCCTGTGCAGAGCTGCTAAGAAATGTAGAACCGGAGGACCTACCATCCATGATGAGCAATAAACTGGAAGGTGATGTGTTCACCATGATTATTCAAGCTTTAAAAGGACACCTTTTAGAAAAGAACCCCAACCTTGTGTATCGGCATCTTGTTCATCTGTGCAAAGCAGAAAGGTTTAAGGTATGTGTTGTTTAAAGTTTAATCACATTATTTAAAGTTGCATAGCATTTACAGGCCATTCGACCCAACAGGTCTTTGTTTATGTCCCACACGAGCCTCCTCTCATACTTCACCTCACCCTATCAACATATCCTTCTTCTATTCCTTTCTCCCTCATGTGGTTATCTAGCTTCCCCTTAAATGCATCTATGCTATTTGCCTCAACTACTCCGTGTGGTAGCAGGTTCCACATTCTAACCACTCTCTGGGTAAAGAGGTTTCTCCTGAATTCCCTATTGGATTTATTGGTGACTATCTTATATTTATGGCCCCAAGTTTTGGACTCCCCACAAGTAGAAACATCTTCTCTACCTCTACCCTATCAAACCCCTTGATAATTTTAAAGACCTCTGTCAGGTCACCTTTCAGCCTTCTCTTTTCTAGAGAAAATAACTCCAGCTTGTTCAATCTTTCCTGATAGGTATAACCTCTCAGTTCTGATATCATGATTGCAAATCTTTTTTGTACCTTCTCCAGTGCTTTTATATCCTTTGTAATATGGAGACCAGAAATGAGCACAATACTCCAAGTATGGTTTAACCAAGGTTCTATATAAGTTTAACATAACTTTTCTGCTTTTGAATTCTATTCCTTTAGAAATGAATCCCAGTGCTTTGTTTACATTTTTTATGGTCTTGTTAACCTGCAGTTGCTACTTTTAATGATTTATGAATCTGTACCCCTAGATCCCTTTGCTCCTCTGCCCTATTTAGACTCTTATTTTACAAGGAGTAGGTGGCCTCCTTATTCCTCCTACAAAATGTACCACCTCACACTTATCTATATTGAGATCATTTGCCAATTACACACCCATTCTGCAAATTTATTGACATCTGCTCATATTTTGTCGCAGTCTTCCTCAGTATTAACTACACCCCCACTTTGATGTCGTCTGCAAATTCTGATATTGTTCTTCCAATTCTCGAGTCCAAATCATTTATGTAAATGGTGAACAGAAGTGATCCCAGCACCGATCCTGTGGAACACCACTTCACTTTCTGCTAATCTGAGTAACTACTCCTACTCTCAGTTTTCTGTTTTGTAGCCAGTTTGCTATCCATTTTGCTACTTGTCCCCTGACTCCATGTTCTGACCTTGATCATAAGTCTACTTTGCCTTCGCGAAGGCCTTTTGAAAAGCCAAATATATTACATCTACTACATTACCCGAGCCTACTCTTTCTGTTACTTTTTCAAAGAATTCAATAAGGTTCGTCAAGCATGACCTTATCTTTTGAAATCTGTGCTGACTATTCTTTATTATATTTTTGGTTTCCTGATGTTTTTCTATTACATCTTTGGGTAAAGATTTCATTATCTTTCCCACTACCAATGTTAAGCTAACTTATATATAGTTCCCTGGACTTGTTCTATCTCCCTTTTTAAATATAGGAATAATATTAGCTGACCGCCAGTCCTCCGGCACTATTGCCTTTTATATTGTTTTTAGATATATATATATATAATATAATAGTGCCTCTGCTATCTCTTCCCTAGCTTCTTTTAGTATGTGCTGATGCAATCCATCTGGACCAGAGGTTTTATCCTCTCTACATTTGACTAGTTTATCAATTATCTCCCCCATCTAATCTAAATGCCTAGACATCTTTTTTGATCTGTTCTTCGAATGTCATGTCCACCTTGTTAATCTCCCTGGTAAATACTAAGGCAAAGTAATTATACAATATTTCTGCCGTTTCACTGTCATTACCTGTGAGTTTATCTTGTGCATCCCTTAGTGGCCCTATCCCTATCCTGATTTTCCTTTTGTTATTTATGTCTCTGTAGAATACTTCACTTTCTATTTATATTCTTTGATAATTTATTTTTGTAGTTCCTCTTTGCCTTCCTAATTGTTTTTGACTTCTTTCCTAATCTTTGTATTCCCTTTTATCACCCTGGCCTTTATTGTCTATGTAGTTAGTGAATGCCTTTTTCTTTAGTTTCAGTTTTGCCCTTATCTCTTTATTCATCTGTGGTGTTTCATTATTGGATAGTTTGTTCTTGTTTTTAGTGGAATATATTTCCCCTGAACTCTGTTGATCACCTTTTTAAATATTTCCTACTGCTGTTCTATCTCTTTGTCAATATCTTTATCTTTTTCCAGTTTAGCTTCCCTAGTTCAATTTTCATCCCCTCAAAATTAGATTTTTCCAATCTATTACTTTGGTCTTTTGTCTTACTTATGTCTTTCTCAATCATTATCTTAAACCTTATGATGTTGTGATCGCTATTGCCTAGATGTTCCCCAATGCTTACTTCTCTTGTCTGCTCTGGTTCATTTTCCATTACTAGATCCAGCAGCGATTCCTCTCTTGTTGGGCTTCTTTCTTACTGGGTAAAATATGAGTGTTTTTTATACACTGTAAAAACTCCATTCCCTTTTCCCCTTTCACTACCTCTTGTCAGTTTATTTGGGTGTAGTTGAAATCTTGCATGATTATTATTCTATGTTTATTTTGCAAATTGTGTATTTTTAAAAGAAACTGATAACATTGCAAATACTTTTCCAGAGATATTTCTTCAATTTGTATTTTCTATCAAAGTCTGAAGTTTAGAGTTATTTTGTAAATATTACAACATCTCCCTGTGGCATTGCTCGTGGGCCAAGGGACAGAGGCCCAGGAGTAAGCAACAGTTAGGGACCAAGCCCATAGCAGAGCAGGAGGCTTGCCGGTCGAGTGGCAGGTTACGGCTGAGTATTTGCCTCTTTATGTAGTGTGCATCTCTATTTCAGAGCACAATTACCCACTTTACTAAGTTGCTTAGGTAATTTTAAGGAAGAAAGCTGAAATGCTTGAGGTCACTTGCAAGTCTGCAATAAGAATGTGTTGGTCTTTACAATAATTAGAAGCTTTGAAAACAGAGAAATCTGGGCTGAACATGACTATGATTGAAGCTATGGGAGCAGGAAGAGCCTGTTGAGCTTTTTTGAGAAATTAATGGTCTATGAAGAAGGAGGGGGAGCAATAGACAGGCAAAAAGAGAACCATTATGTGTTAAGTAATCAGGAAAAATAGCTAATAACCCAAGGTTGTAAAGGTTTTTTTGAAGTATATAGAATTGAGGTTAAGTAGGTAATTACAGGTGATCCTTACAATTATACACACTGAACCTCAGTTCTCTGATCGACTATGACCTCTATTATTATCATGTATTTTTTAAGTTCCCCAATTGATCATCAGAAAAATAATTTTGGAAGAGACAAATACAGTAAAGTACACAAATGCTTGAGACCATCATAATGCTAAAAGGAGTTTACCATCATGATTAGCTGCATTCTCAGCACCTCCTCCCCATAGACCTGCACTCCACTGCCTATATGTGCCACATGTGACTGAAGGTGCACTCGACATTGATGCTACCTGTCAGTGCAGACAGATAAAATGCTCCTTGTACCAAAGGAGGAAAGCGGCTGTGTGCATTACAGCAGAACTGTAGTGTGCTGGTGCTACCATTCCAGGCTTCAAGTTTAACCTGAATTTTGGAATTCATTTTTTGGGGTTTCATGTAAAAATCAGATGCCTCAAATATAATTGATTTTTTTTTTAATGGGGGCCATGCTACATATAAAAGATAGATCACACAGGTCAGGCAGATATACCAAAAGTACTAGGCTCAGGGCCCAACCAATACTACTGAGGACAGGAAACTGATTGGGTGGGGAAAAGATAGGATGTGGCTCAGGGTCTGAAATCCAAATCAGACAACCACAATTGGGTCAGGTGGGTAGGGGGTGGTTACCTAATACCCCAAAAATTTGGCAGAGCGAAGCTGAAAATTGAGTGGAGAGGAGATTGTGAACTCAGATTGGATGGGAAAGAAGCATATTTTTTTTTAAATGGCGAGCGGCCATTGCAGGAGACAGAGGTACAGTGGCACCACCTAGTGTTGAGAGGCTTGAAAGGTATTATATTATAGGAGAGGGATGTGTGACAGCCAAGTGTTGGCATATAGACTTAGAAATTAGCAGCAACAGTGCCCTGCGCTGAAACTGACGCGCAACCAGACCTCGCCAAATTAGTCATATTGCATCGCCGGGATGTAATCGGTGTACTGGGATGCCTAGTCATGGCCCAAGAGGCAGTGCACCAGTAGCAAGGAGGAGAAAGATGTCTGGCAGGGACACTGACCTGCAGTAAATCCTGGGGTTGGGGTTTGAAGGGGACGCGTAGTGACCGGCAGTTGCCCACAGTCCCAACCTGGTGCCTGGAGAACTACTTATGCTTCACATTAGGAGCAAGGTAATGTTTTACTTGCCTTTTTAGTGGCAGCCTCCAGCAGCCCCGCTAGACCCAAGAAAATTGACCGTAACAAACACATTGCAAGCTGCAGTCAGTTACAATCCAGTTTCCCAAAGGGCCTGAAACAGGTGTTAGGGAAAGGCAAAGGCAGTGGGCCTAATGTTAGTTTTGGGTGGGCACTCCAGGGCGCACTAACTAGTTTGGCATGCAACGCTGTCCCTGTGCGGACTGAGCGCACCCATGCTGGACTTTTCAGTGCCCATTTTTCTCCCCAAAAAACTAGCATTGCGCAATCCAATTTCTAGGCCATAGATGTTGATACTTAAAGCATGACTGAAAAATTGTGACACAAGGTGCACTGTACACAAGACCATTAATATGAATGTTTGACAATCATATTCAGTCTTAAAACTGAGTCAACATTATATACTGACCTATTTCATGAAATGAGATTGCAGAAGATATTGGAACAGTTATTAACAACTTGTGCCTTGTACTTAACATGTCTACAGACTAATTCAATGTTGGGTGACTTAATTTTATGAGATTAAATGACTAAACTAAATGAATTTTATTTTTGTGCAGATGGTGTCGGTGCTTGTAGGTAAAGAAAGGGAACAAGTGCAACAACTCTTTAACAGTCTGTTGCAGATGAAGAGCGATGACTTCACCTCTGAAGATGTACAGAATCTAGCAAGAAACTATGATATATAATTATTTGGCAGGAGTCACAAGGATACAATACGTAACTCAGGAGGATTAGAACTATGAAAATTGTATGGCTTGTGCTGTACTTTTTTCAACTTATTTCTTCTTCCCCATTCTCAATTAGTCTTCCTTGAAACTAACAAACGTATGATGACCTAGAAATTATATAGTTAATCTTGCACTAAAGTACCTTGCCCCTCCCAATCAAAATTCATTCACAAGTATCTGTTCCATGAAAGTCCATAGATATAAAACTTGAGCAATGCTTTGTTTTATTTGTTAGCCTGTGATGGTTTACTAAAAGGGGCAGCAAATCATTTTCAATGTTCTGACATCAGTCCCCAAATATAAACCAGCAAGACCTGTTAATTCCTCATGTTGAACTGGAGTTTAATATGAATTTTTGATGTGTTCCCCCTGGTAACACGAGGGCAATAAGCATTTACTTTCAGTATGTTATTACTTCAACTCTGTTCTACCTCTTGAAATATCATCTGGTATTTTAGTTTTAGATGTTTATAAAGCTCCAAGTATCAGAATAGGTAGTAACTTTTTTATACCTCTCAGAAGTGCTTATACTCTGGTTAGTCCTAAATTAGAATGCAGTAGCCTTTGTTTGTGGATAGCCTGTCCTAACTTATCCCGATGATTGAACAGGAGTTAAGGGTGCCTATTAAGAAACCGTGAACTTTGAATGTAAAATGCAGTTCTTTAGAATGCAGTAAATTTGTGCGTATGGTTTTACTGCTGTACTATTTAAGATTTTGTTTGTCTGATAAAATTTTATGCACTATAATTCAGTCTCTGTTAAGGTCAGGGAAATGCAAAAATTGCTTCAGCCTGTTTATGCACTGAAATAATAAACTATACTTGTATTGATTCCTTCTACTTCTGTCCCAGGGAATTTCTGCTGATAAAAATGGTAATTTTGCAAGATGATGCTTCCAGTACCTTGCTACACAAAATGTATCCTATAGTGTGATGCCGATTGGTGTAACCTGTTGTGGTTAAAAGAGAGTTCATTTTTTTTTTAAATGTGGTCCTTTAACCATTATAATTCTGTTCATCCACCATTGCTCCTCCTTGTACCCACACTAGCCATTACTTATAAACTCATCTACACTGAACATGGAAAATGTAAAAATACTTGGTTTAGGGTGTGTAGCACTTCCTGGTGCTGCAATACAAGTCTATGAGGGCATCACAGTCATAGGACACAGAATTGCCCTTTAGCTTCCTACTTGAGCTACTGATCTCTGCCCTGCTCTGAATACAAGAATGGTGCACATAGGCAACAACGATATAGGTAAAAAACGGGATGAGGTCCTAAAAGCAGAATATAGGGAGTTAGGAGGTAAATTAAAAAATAGGACCTCAAAGGTAGTAATCTCAGGATTGCTACCAGTGCCACGTGCTAGTCAGAGTAGAAATAGGATATTTCAAATGAATACGTGGCTAGAGGAATGGTGCAAGGGGGAGGGATTCAAATTCCTTGGACATTGGAACCGGTTCTGGGGGAGGTGGGACCAGTACAAACGGGATGGTCTGCACCTGGGCAGGGCCGGGACCAATGTCCTAGGGGGAGTGTTTGCTAGTGCTGTTGGGGAGGGTTTAAACTAAAGTGGCAGGGGGTTGGGAACCTGAGCAGGGAGACAGAGGAAAGGGAAACAAGGATAAAAGCAAAAGACAGAAGAAAAACAAAAGTAGAAGGCAAAGAACTCAACGGTTTAAATCAAACAATTTCACAGTAAATAATAATTCATATAGGTCTGAGAGCGTTAAAAAAAACAAGCCTGAAGGCTTTGTGTCTTAATGCAAGGAGCATTCAGAACAAGGTGGTTGAATTAGCTGCGCAAATAGAGGTAAATGAATACGATTTGATTGGGATTACAGAAACATGGCTCCAGGGTGGCCAAGGCTGGGAACTCAACATCCAGGAGTATTCAATATTTAGGAAAGATAGGCAAAAAAGGGAGGTGGGGTAGCATTGCTGGTTAAAGAGGGGATTAACACAATTGAAAGGAAGGATATCAGCTCTGATGATGCGGAATCTGTATGGGTAGAACTGAGAAATAACAAGGGGCAGAAAACATTAGTGGGAGTGGTATATAGACCTCCAAACAGTAATACGGAGGTTGGGGATGGCATTAAAAGGGAAATTAGAGAAGCATGCAGTAAGGGCACAGCAGTCATCATGGGTGACTTTAATTTACCTATAAATTGGGCTAACCAAATTAGTAAAAATACTGTCGAGGAGGAATTCCTAGAATGTTTACAGGATGGTTTTCTGGAACAATATGTCGAGGAACTAACCAGAGATCAGGCCATCTTAGACTGGGTATTATGTAACAAGAAAGGATTAATTAGCAATCTTGTTGTACGAGGCCCCTTGGGTCAGAGTGATAATATGATAGAATTCTTCATTAGGATGGAGAGTGAAGTAGTTGAATCAGAGACTAGGGTCCTGAATTTAAATAAAGGAAACTACGATGGTATGAGGTGTGAATTGGGTAGGATTGATTGGGGAATGTCACTCAAAGGGTTGACGGTGGATAGGCAATGGCAAACATTCAAAGACTGCATGGATGAACTACAGAAATTGTTCATCCCAGTGTGGCATAAGAATAAAACAAAAAGGGTGACTCAACCGTGGCTAACAAGGGAAATTAGGGATAGCATAAGATCCAAAGAGAGGGCATATAAATTGGCCAGAAAAAGCGGTAACCCTGAGGATTGGGAGCAGTTTAGGATTCAACAAAGGAGGACAAAGGGATTAATTAAGAAGAGGAAAATAGAATGAGAGTAAGCTTGCAGGGAACATAAAAACTGACTAAGAGCTTTTATAGATATGTGAAGAGAAAAAGATTAGTGAAATCAAGTGTAGGTCCCTTGCAGTCAGAAGCAGGGGAAGTTATAATGGGGAACAAAGAAATGGCAGACCAATTAAATGCATATTTTGGTTCTATCTTCACAAAGGAAGACACAAATAACCTCCCAGAGATGCTGGAGAACATACGGTCTGATGAAAGGGAGGAACTGAAAGAAATCAGTATTTGCAGGGAAATGGTGTTACGGAAATTGACGGGATTGAAGGCTGATAAATCCCCAGGGCCTGATAATCTACATCCTAGGGTACTTAAGGAAGTGGCCCTAGAAATAGTAGAGGCATTGCTGATCATCTTCCAACATTTGATGGAATCTGGAACTATACCCATGGATTGGAGGGTAGCTAATGTTACCCCACTATTCAAAAAGGGTGGTAGAGAAAGTGGGAATTACAGACCGGTAAGCCTGACATCGGTAGTGGGGAAAATGCTAGAGTCCATTATAAAGGATGTAATAGCTGAGCACTTGAAAAACAGTGACAGTCAACATGGATTTACAAAAGGTAAATAGTGCTTGACTAATCTACTGGAATTTTTTGAGGATGTAACTGGGAAAATAGATAAGGGAGAACCAGTAGATGTGGTGTATTTGGATTTCAAAAGGCTTTCGATAAGGTCCCACATAAGACATTAGCGTGTAAAGTTAAGGCACATGGGATTGGACAAGGTATTGACTTCGATAGAGAACTGGTTGGTGGACAGAAAGCAAAGAGTAGGAATTAATGGGTCTTTTTCCGAGTGGCAAGCAGTGACTAGCGGGGTACCGCAGGGATTGGTCCTTGGACCCCCCCAGCTATTCACAATATACATTAATGATCTGGATAAGGGAACTAAATGTAATATCTAAGCTTGCAGATGACACAAAGCTGGGTGGGAGTGTGTGCTGCGAGGAGGATACCGAGAAACTCCAGGATGATTTGGACAGGTTGGGTGAGTGGGCAGAAGCGTGGCAGATGCAATATAACGTGGATAAATGCGAGGTTATCCACTTTGGTGTCAAAAACAGAAAGGCAGACTATTATCCGAATGGCAATAGATTGGGAGAAGGGGAAGTGCAACGAGACCTGGGTGTCCTTGTGCACCAGTCGCTGAAGGTAAGCATGCAGGTGCAGTAGGCGGTGAAGGCGGCAAATGGTATGTTGGCCTTCATAGCGAAAGGGTTTGAGTATAGGAACAGGGATGTCCTGCTGCAGTTGTGCAGGGCCTTGGTGAGACCACACTTTGAGTATTGTGTGCAGTTTTGGTCGCCTTATCTGAGGAAGGATGTTCTTGCCATGGAGGGAGTTCAGCGAAGATTCACAAGGCTGATACCTGGGATGGCAGGAATGACATACGAGGAGAGATTGGGCTTATACTCGCTGGAGTATAGAAGAATGAGAGGGGATCTCATCGAAACATATAAAATTCTGACAGGTCTGGACAAACTAGATACAGGAAGAATGTTCCCGATGGTCGGAGAGTCCATAACCAGGGGTCATAATCTAAGGATAAGGGGTAAGCCATTTCGGACAGAAATGAGGAAGAATTTCTTCACCCAGAGAGTGGTGAAACTGTGGAATTCTCTACCACAGAAGGTAGTTGAGGCCAAGTCATTAAATATATTCAAGAATAAGTTAGATATATTTCTTAAAGCTAAAGGTATCAAGGGATATGGGGAGAAGGAAGGTACAGGGTACCGAGTTTGGATGATCAGCCATGATCTCATCGAATGGCGGAGCAGGCTCGAGGGGTCGAATGGCTTACTCCTGCTCCTATCTTCTATGTTTCTATGGTACTTTGGTACAGGGAGTAAGCAAAATTTGTAAGTGGAGGTAAGCTGTCGCTCAAGCACAGAGGGAGAAAATAACCAAAAACAAAGAAAATATGGTCTTTTTATCTAATGTAGACAAATAACAATGATTGTGAGCAGTTTGGTCATATAATTGAACTGTTCCAGGTAATTTTAGATGAGCAAAAGTAACTTTTAGCTTTGTGTGAATGGAGGAAGAAAAATCCATCCTAAAGAAAAAAGTGGACATCTTGCAAAACTACTCACTTTATTCATGCAGTTGCTAACTTCTGGTTGGACTGTTAAGTACCCTAGGTTATTACATTGCCTTAGTTGAAGTTCTAGTTTCCTAGCAGTTTGCTGTCTACTTCCCATTAAATTAAAAAAAATATTTTGCCAACCTTGTAATGATGAGTCTGGAAAACTACCTCAAAAATGGATAAATTATAAAAAGGAATGCTTTCAACACATTCTCAAAGGAAACATGGAGTTGGTTTTAGAAATCCATTAAAAGCAGACCAAATGTGAAACATCTAGATATGTTTGGTTAATTTGAGGGGGGAAGAGGGGGAGGGGGAGAGAATTACAGGATAAACTTTATTTTTTAATGCTTTCATTTGTGTATTAAAACTGTACTTCACTATCTGTAAACGAGGAGGAAAAGCTTGAACTTTTTGTTCAAAATACTCTAATTTGAACAGCAGAGACACACTTGCTTGTTTGATGATTTCACAGATGGGAGCATTCCTATGCATTGAGGAAAAACAGCAGGGGCTACGACTTGAGAGCTATACATTTAGTCCCACTTCCCTGCTCTTTCTCTTCCCCGCCCCGCTATTTCTCCTTTTCAAGTGTATATCCAATCTCTTCCCCGCCCCGCTATTTCTCCTTTTCAAGTGTATATCCAATCTCTTTTGAAAGTTATTAAATCTGCTTCCACCACCCTTTAGGTAGAGCATTCTACATCGTAACAAGATGTCTAATTTCGCCCCTGGATTTTTTTGTCAATTATTTTACCAACCCCCCTGCCAGTGGGAACCCATTCCTCCCCATCTATTCTATCAAAATCCCTCAATTTGGAACACCTCTATTAAAGTTTCCATTAATCTTTTCTGCTCGGAGAACAATCCCAGTTTCTCCAGTCCCTCCACATAACTGAAGTCCCTCATACCTGGTACTATTCTAGTAAATCTCTTCTGCACCCTCTCCAAGGCCTTTAAATCCTTGGACACAATACCCAAACCAGTGATTTTTAAAGGTTTGCCATAACTTCCCTGCTTTTATATTCTTATGCCTCTATTTATTTATAAACCCAAAGATCCCATTTGATTTTTTAGCAGCCTTATTAATTTCACCTGCCAACTTCAAAGATTTGTGTATGTGAACACCCAGGTCTCTATTCCTGCACCCCCTTTAAAATCGTACCATTTAATCAATATGAAGTTGAAAAATTGTAAAACTTTGGCAAGCTTTTAGTAAAGACATTGCAAAAGACTGCAGATAATTGCTAACATAATGGCCTGCATTTTGCGGTCAGCAGCGAAGGGATGGCGCTCGCCGCGGACCTCGAAGAAAGTTGCCCACAAAGATCGAGCAATCGCTGGAGTGTGGATTTCACCTCTCCCGACGTTAATTTGATTTTGACGCCAAGTCTAGGGGATCTCCAGCTACGGTGATGTCATTAAGCTAGCCAAGCAGCCAATCACATTGAAGAATTCTCTCAGATGGCAAACCAGGAAGTAAAATGCATTGATTATCCTTCACATTTTAATCATTTTACAGAGAGCAAAATAAAGATTGGGACATACACATGGGATTACGGTAGAAGCTGAAATATCAAACTTTAAAAAATTAAAAACCATGGAATTATCATAATGGAAAAATTTGACATTCCACAAATATAAAATTAGTTTTTATGGGGCAGAATGGTGGTTCAGTATGCCATTTAAAAACCCAGTTACACCTCATTGAACAAGGTTTAACTTTTTCAGGGGGGCTTTAACAGTGATATTACAGCATAAAAGGGGAAGTTCTTGTCAGTTCAGTGATTTCAATTGACTGCTGACTGTGGAGAGTTCAACAGCGTGTCCTGTGGAGGAGCAGGGAATGACTGACTGCAACTTTGGGATTTCCGCATTTATATGCGTACTCCAGAAGTTGCTGTCAGTTTTGCACTTGTAATGACGGCGAATGCTGACAGTTTCGCCGTCATTACAACTGCGAATTCTGAGCCAATGAATTACTAAAAGAAAGGTATACTTCCAGAACCGAGATGAAGTGGGAGCCAAGGAAAATTATGTTTACACAATTACTGTGATCCAAGCTAGTGGATTGCCCTCCCCCTTCCAAATTTGGGCAGTGGATTGTTTGTATATTGAATAACTGAATGATGAAAAAAATGGATGAACTCTGAAAATTTCTAAATTGTTGAGATGAAAAAAACCTGCATGCAACTAAATTTGTATTGTGTTGTGAAACGTTGTAAGCAGCACGTGAAACTTTCAATCCTCTTGTTCATTATCTGCAAATTTAACCCACAGAGATATACTGCAGTAGTTCACTTAACTTCTTTTGAAGATATTCCAAGTCAGGCTTTTCCCTCCTGGTCCTTAATGTATAAAACCTACCAGCTCAGTTCAAGTCTTCAATCCCTCTGCAGTAACAGCACTGGCTTCAGATCACTTAGATCCCTCAGTTTCTATTGTCGTCTCCATTTGTGACTCTAGTATTTCTACATATAAATTTACCATATTGATACTTGCAGAAAATAAGGTATTTTCTGAATCACTAATTTTTATCCTCCCCTTTTGAATGTTTTGGCTCCTTGCTGGAGCACAGTTCAGTGGGCGCTGATTGCCCTCCAGTACCTCACCCTAATCGCCATTATTGAAGGACAAATGACAACAGGCAATTTGACAGCCAAAGCCAGTTCTTATCCTAATCAAATGCCGAGACACATATTTCTACTCGGGGTCACTGGAAAACTATCAAAAGCAGTAACCTTGACCAATTTTCCTCTCTAATCTGGGCAGAGACCAAAAAAAAACACCCCATATTACTGCCTTGGCTCAGATAGACAGGGATCGCTTGGCATCTTCCCAGTCTGTATGGCTCAAATGAGTAGCCGAGCCACCGGGGAGTTGTACTTTATTGTTTGGATTTAAAAAAATGTTAAAACCTTTAGTATTTCAATCAAACCAAACTATTTTGCAGATTATAAAGATACCCACAAAGCATTGATTTTTAAATTGTATTTTATTTTAGATATGCATCTTACAGTCATCCTGTTAGGCAAACCAGCTTGCAAACAAATATACAAATACGAAAACAAGCATTATGCAACATATACTGTAACTGGCACTAGTGTTCCAAAGCTTATCAAAGAAAATTAAAAAGACCACAACTTGTGACTTTCTTATTCTTCTGTTCATAAGGATAAAATTTCAAGCATTATCAACATGGCAACATAAACCAAACACACACCATAATGCGCAAAACATACTCACACAATGACTGAATTTTGCATTTCAGTGAAGTATGTTGTAATTTCAACAGTGCACCGTTAATAGGCTGAGGACAACCTTTGTGAGTTTTTTTTTAGTGTCTCGGCACACAAGGGAAATAAAAGGCCATAGTCTTTACCTATCTTCTCTAATGCTCCAAACAAAGCAATGTGCAAATTCTGCACTGTGCTTTCAATCTGTAACAAACTGCATCAGCAGCATTCATCGGTTATGAACACTTGCTTTTTCGGAACAAAGAAACCAGTTAAATCGGTTATGCAAAACATTTTCTAAAGCCTGAGTACTGTCTTTGGTAGGCTAATATAGGGTTATATCTTAAGATAACTCATTCAGTATACACAACTTTCATCCAACTGCATTTTGTTAGCATTCTTGTGTGGTATACTGTAGTCCAATACAGAATTTTTTGGAGAAGTATAAATATATCTTCAATAACGTAGGTATTAAACACAGTCTTTTCCAAAGGCACCAGGAAACAGTGAGGGAGAAAGGGTCAATCTTCGATAATGGAAAGGAATCACCAGTCAAGAATGCATTTTTCTGATGTAATCTTCAACTGATTTCTGTTTGCACTTTGGGATTTTTCTGAGTTCAGTTACACATTCTTTTTGCAATATATCACGCACATATAAGTGACAGAAAAATGGACCGTCACTTCTCACTCAACATGTTACCTGTCCGACATTAACACTACCCAATAAACGCATCTCAAAAAGCTCTACTTACTGCTCTCCCCAAACTTTAAAAATTGAACTGGGTAAGTGGGAGACAGATCTGTAATAACATGCTTAACCCTGACACCTACACTTTATTTTTACCTTCAAAATCCATGATCTTGTTGGTTAATAAGCACCAGTTTCAGTTCCCAAGTTATTAGTTTCCTTTTATATCAATTACCATATAATCAACTGTTGGCAGGACTGATTAGTGACATCTTATGATTAGAACTGCAGCACTGAAGGATTAAATCTCAGATTGAATTGCACTGCTCTGTTGCTGCTGGTTATTATTGGTTACATTTTCTGCCTCCTCAATGGCATAATTTGGCACTGCTGAAGTTGCAGCACCATTCTCCTCTGCAATGAAGCTCAGCTGCAAGACCTCTGCACTTGGTCCAGTTGCAACAGAAGCAAGAAGACCACCTTGCGATGGACAGGTCTCCAGACGATCATTCTCCACCTCTGGAAGGGGACTGACTGCTGAAAACCGACTGTGATAGTCACTTGAACCATGGCTACAAGACGTTCTCATGCTCTCCATATCAGATCCGCTAAATTCGGAGAAATGGCTGGAGTGAGAGTCTGCCACAGATGGTATACTGTCACTAAGTGATGGAGAATCAAATTCACTTGAGTTGGTGCTTCTCTGTTCCAGTAACTGTGCATCCATCTCCTCCCGAGTTTCATTTATCTTCATACTGCCTCTTTTCTGCAATTTTCCTTTGCACTTTTTAGTTGTTGTTTCTTTGGACCACTTGGAGGCACTGCATCGATTGTCCGGAAGAGGGGCCGAAGCTAAAGTGGCTACATTGCGACCAGGCATGCTACTGTCATCTACACTACTGCTCCCACTGTTGTGCCTGAACTTTGCAGGCTTCGATTCAATATCAACTTGCACCTCCAGACTGTTTCCTTCCCTGAAAGGAAATACACACGTGTAAATGTCAAGTTCATTACAGATGATGTAGTAATATTCATCTACAAATGTTCAACAGGAGCATAATATGTGAAGGATGCTGAATTTATTTGTAGCTCAACCATTTCAGATACTGAAAAGGTGACATGAGAATTACAGGCAAGAATCCATTTCAAGGTTCAGATAACAAAACACTCAAATTTTCTTCTTGCAGTTAACAACACCCTGAACTCATTGAATGAATTACTGTCTAGTAATTCATTCCCCCGATGCAGGATCTTAGATTTCTTTTTGCCAAGTGGTGTCAGAGAAAGATGTTCTGACCAAAGGCAGATAAGAGGATTATACCTCTACAACTGGAGGGCTTCTAAAAATTAATGTCCTAAGTAAAGCCTACACATGTTCACCCTCCGAAACATTGCAAATCAGTAAAATATTCTTTACAGGACCACATCATTTAAGACCGTGCCAGGTCCTGTGATCAAATGCATCAATCTTTGAGAAAAGATACAATTCACACTATGCCTGGGAAAACAAAATTAAAGTATTAACAAAACCACCCATTTAAAGTTCTGCACAAGGCAAAGTGTGCTCTATTCTAAGCTTAATCAGATCCCTATGGAAGATACATTTAGAAATGGCTTTCTAACTGCCTAGCACATTAAGGTGAACAGTCATAAATTATCGGTGAACATGGAGTTAAAAAGGCTGATTGTTGCAACAAAATAGAGGAAAGCTTTATGCTGCAAATGTCTGCTGTGCTTGACCTGAGAATGCTTGTTCCTGGTGATAGGTATCAAATACGGGAAGCTTTTCACTGCCGTGGTGTGTTCAAAAATTCTATATTTGACACAAAAAGCTTTGCTCTACATATAGCATAATCCAGGCCAGGAAATCCATTTCAGTCATATTGAGTACAGTGATGGTTAAATCTAGCAGCATCTTCATATACACTGCCCTTTCGGACCATTAGAATTTTTGGTATTGAATTCCAAATAAAAGGCCATCAATAAACTTAGAGATAAACCGCTCACAGCAAGGGGAAAACATCAAGTGTGAAACCCATATTTTAGTGTAGATGAGAAAGAAGTGAATTGGTGCTAGAAGTTAGATAACAGAGTACAGCTCAACATATTAAACACAAACTCTTCCAAGTCACCAAAAAGTGTAGTTGGTGTTTATTCCAATTTTCTCTTTCCTAACCTGAACCAATGGAATTGGCAGCCTTCGTGTACCCAATTCTTCATGTGTAAGCATAAGTCACAGAAACCTAGATTTTCTAAACACCGTTATTTTAAAATGGGTTACCATTAGCGTTAATACAATGCCGACTGGAAAATCTAGAGTATCAACAGACTATTTGGCTGTGGAGGACATTAAATTGGACCCAATCTGGTTAGAAGGCCACACAGGTGCACATTCCATCAGGGCTCACTGCACATGAAATAGGAGTAGGTACCCTGGCTAATTTTTCCACACGCCTAGTCCAGATTGGAGAGGCCAATTCTACCAGTCTGATTGCTCATTCTGAGCTGAAGTGCAACCAGGTGACAGAAGATACTCATTCAACATGTACCTAAATGAATAATGGAAAGGTGCCAGATATTTTTAATCTCTGGAAAGTGTATTGAGTAACAAAACACATTGTCTTTATTCATCATTCGCAAAAAAAATTCCAGGTACATAAAGTGGCGAAACCTGATTAATACTCAGGTCAATTCTTTCCACGAACATTAGCAACCAGAGGAAACTATGTCCCAATATAGGGAAATAGATAAATCCACACGGGATAGTTTTGAGAGGCCAGAACTTTATTAGGCATCAGGCCTTACATATACCAACACTGGGTGCCCAAAGGTAGGGTGTAAAAAAAGTACAGGAAACTTTCGTTTATCCGGCACTCAAATATCCGGAATTCTCGCTTAACCGGCAAAAATCATCCTCCGAAAACTCCTCTCAAATAACCGGCAATGTTGCCGAGTCGCATTCGAGTCTCCGCAAACGCAGAGTGCTCCGAAAAATCCTCTCAAATAACCGGCAATGTTGCCGATCCCGAGTCCGAGTCCGCGAACGCCGATTTAGTCAGTAGGGGTACTTTTCAAAAGTACCACTACTTGGCCTCCTGGCGCTGTCGCAAGTCCGAAACATTGCAGTAGCATGAGTAGATTCTCCCGTGCTGCTTGGAGTCTCTTTGTTAAAAATAGCCTCGGTAGATATAACTCTCTGTTATCCGGTACTTTCGATAAACCGGCACCACGCCGGTCCCGTCGATGCCGGATAAACGAAAGTTTCCTGTACTGTTATTTCTCAGCAATGAGGAGCACCAAGCAGTTCATCTAAAATATATTTTAAGTGCATTACCTTTCTGGTGTGTTACCTCTACTGTTTAATAACACACTGAATGTGGAACGATGCAAAAGTACTTGAAGTCATCAAGTTTCAAGTCTGTAACTCAAGGGTTAACTCTCAGGAGTCAGTTTGTAAATGACAGTATGTGCAAGAACATGGCTGGGAATACCATATGGGACATTCATTTATTTCCTTCTGTGATGCAACTTGGACTGTGTTCTTGCAGGCAGGTGGCAGAAATGTGACTCTCAGTCCAATTTCACATTCAGTTCTTGGTTAAATACCACAGAATTTTTGAACTGGCCACTGAGCTCAGGATCACTACTGCAGTTTCCTCTTCTGCAACACGGCACTCAGATGTATACACTATTTCTGGAGCGGTTATCAGCAAACAGTGCAATTTCCTGATTGCTTTATCCTCTAATGTGAAATAAAGAAATAAGAGAAACAGACTTTGTGTCCCAGCCAGATTCTGATATGTAGGAAGGTGAATTTTTCTGTCTTTCGGATGAGATATTAAACTGAGGAACCATCTGCCCTCTCAGGTGGGTGTAAAGGATCCCATGGGACTATTCGAAGAGGAGCTGGGGAGTTTTCCCAGTGCGTGGCCAATATTGATCCCTGAAATATCATCACTAAAATAGGTTATCCGGTCATTTATCTCATTGCTGTCGATGGGACCTTGCTATGTGCAATTTGGCTGCAGTGTTTCCTACATTACAACAGTGACTACCCTTTAAAAGTACATCATTGGCTGCAAAGTGCTGTGAGACGTCCTGAGGTCATGAAAGGTGCTATATAAATGCAACTTCTTTTATCTTTCTTTCTTTCCTGCGTTAGTATTGTGTTCAGCGATGCACCATGCAAAAAAGGAACTCGCTGCCAAAAAGTAGATAGCAGCAATACTACATGGAAGGGCCCCATGCAACTATTTAGGCTGCAATTATACAGAGCATTATTCTTTAAAGCAGAATGTGTAAACTGCTTTTGCCTATTTTTACAACTTTTTGAATCAGTGCTTTTTAAACTTAAGAGCAATTATTAATTCAAATAGCAATAATACTTTAAACATATTTAAAAGATCACAAGCTATTCAAGTCATTAAAAATGTCAAAGTGGCAGACCTGTCCAGTGGGTTGTAGGAATTGATAATTGATCCGGCCATGGCCCTTGTGCTGGCATTGTCGCTGATGGTCCCAATGCTGACTGTACCAGACTCACCACTGAGACTGTATCGTTCCTTCTGGATATCTGCCTGCACCTCTAACCTACAGTGAATCAGGTCAAAAATTAGGAGAGAAAACACAAAAACATACCCTCCCCAGCAAACAGCTTTTACAAGATAACAGCTTAGAATCACAGGCATGAATGAAACCCATATTTGTACACTTTCGAACACCCTATTATAGGAAGGATATAAAAGCATTGAAAAAAATGTAGCGTAGATTCAATAGGATATTACCAGGGATAATGGGGTTATAGTTATGTAGGGAGAATTGAAAAGTTGTGACTTTTTCCCCCCCACTAGAGCTGAGTAGATTAAGGGGTAGAGGTGATAGAGGTGTTCAAGATTATGCAGGATTACGGTAATATAAAGGAGTAATTAAATGTTTCCACTGGTTGGTGAAACAATAGGTTGTCAGTTTATGATAATCACAAAAAGACTTAAAGGGGAGGTTTAAAAATTATTTTCACAGACGATGGTCAGAATGTGGTGTTCTGTCACAAAATGTTGTTCAAACAGAGTCCATAAATTCCATTAAAAAGGAATTAGATAGTTGTTTAACAAGTAGCAATACTAAGGGCATGCGGATTCAGCAGGAGAGTGGGATTCGACTGCGTGGCTCAGTGTAGAGGGACATTGGCACAGGTTTGATGAGCCAAATGACCCGTTTCTGTGCTGTAACATGCTATGATTCTAGCCCAGGATGTATGACTAAATCAAACTCAGGATAAAACCCCTGCTCCGGACGAATTACATCCGTGTATTTTAAAAGAATCGAGGAAAGTGATAGAGGCATTACTACACATATTTAATAATTCGTTAGAACAAGGTGTAGTGCCAGAGGACTGGCGGATAGCTAACATAATACCTATATTTAAGAAGAGAGATAGAACATGTCCAGGAAACTATAGACTAGTCAGCTTAACTTACAGTGGTAGGAAAAAATAATGGAATCCCTACTAAAGGAGAAAATAGAACATTCAGAAACTAATAATAAATAGTCAGCATGGATTTCAAAAGGAAAAGTCTTGCTTGACCAACCTCATTGAATTTTTTGAAGAGGTAACAGAGAGAGTAGACAAGGGTAATGCAGTAGATGTAATTTATCTAGATTTTCAAAAGGCCTTCGATAAGGTACCCCATAATAGACTAATGAATAAGGTCAGAGCATGTGGAGTCAGGGGAAAAGAATGGATAACTAGCTGGCTTCAAGATAGAAACCAGAGAGTAGGGGTAAAGGGTAGCTATTCAGAGTAACAGAAGGTGGGAAGTGGTGTTTCACAAGGATCAGTGCTGGGACCACTCTTGTTCACAATTTATATTAACGATTTAGACTTTGGAATCAAAAACACAATTTCTAAATTTGCAGATGACACCAAAAATTTTTTTGGGGGGGGGGGCTGGGGGGAGATAGTCAATCCTGAGAAGGACTGGAACAAATTACAAGAAGACATTAATAAACTTGAAGAATGGGCATATAATTGGCAAATGAAATTCAACACAGATAAATGTGAGGTATTACATTTTGGTAAGAAAAATAGAGAGGTCACATATTACTTGGAAAATAAGAACCTAAGTGGGGTAGAAGAGCAAAGGGATCTCAGAGTACAAATACACAAATCACTGCAAGTAGTGATACAGGTTAACAAGGCCATAAAAAAGCAAACCAGGCACTAGGGTTTATTTCTAGAGGAATTGAATTGAAAAGTAGAGAAGTTATGCTAAACTTGTATCGAACCTTGATTAGACCACACTTGGAGTACTGTGTACAATTCTGGTCGCCATATTATAAAAAGGATATAGAGACATTGGAGAGGGTACAAAAAGATTTACAAGGATGATACCAGAAATGTGAGGGTATACCTATCAGGAAAGGATGAACAGGCTGGGTCTCTTTTCTCTTGAAAAGAGAAGGCTGAGGGGTGAACTAATAGAGTTCTTTAAAATTATGAATGGTTTTGATAGAGTTGACACAGAGTATGTGTTTCCACTTGTGGGGAAGAGCAAAACTAGAGGCCATCAGTATAAGATAGTCACCAAGAAATCCAATAGGGAATTCAGAAGGAACTTCTTTACCCAGAGAGTGGCGAGAATGTGGAGCTCACTACCACAGGGAGTGGTTGAAGTGAATAGTATAGATGCATTTAAAGGGAGGCGAGATAAGCTTAGGAGGGAGAAGGGAATAGAGGGCTATGCTGATAGAGTTAGATGTGGAAAGACAAGAGGAGGCTCGAGTGGAGCATAAACACCGGCATGGACTGGTTGGGCCAAATGGCCTGTTTCTGTGCCGTATATCCTATGTATCAACAGCCAAATCAGTTTATCTGCACCCAGCTGAAGTCAATTCCCTTGCACCATAGGTTCACAAACTCCTCCAAGTGAGTTCTTGTATCAGTTTTCATTATTTAAAAAAAGTGTGCGTTTAAAAAGGTTGCAGACAGTGAAAGGACGTTTTGCAATGCCCAAACCCTTTGTTGGGCTTACCTATTGAAACAGTTGACCATCGCACTGCCAGAAAGGCTGCCCGTGATACTAGCTCCGGCCAGTGCCATTGTGCTCGCTGTTTCACTCAGGTTGTCTCGTATTGCACCGATTCTGTCCATGTGACTGCCGCTGGCACTCAAACTGCCCGTTAGGCCCCCAACACTTCCCTCTCCGATACTGGGGTTATTGTGAGCCTCAACGACAAAAGTGGTATCTAGATGGGCAGAAACAAAGAAAGCAGCAGCTCATCAACCTTGGCTCATTTCAGTTTTGTTAGCAATTAAAACCTTGGCAGATGCTTCAGGCTGTAAGTGTGAAGTCTCCTATGGAGCTTCCTGAATACATATGAGATTATTCATTATGCTTTAAAACTTGTCTTACACTTAGCACACAGATATCCTGCAAGGGTACAAACATTTAAAAAAATACCACGTAGCATCCGCAAAGAAATGTTTTCTGTAAACTTGTAATGTTGGTAACCTAGAGAACAAGGTGGTCTGAAAAGTCAGCACAAACTGAAGTTCCGCAGGTCTGGGACTTAACACTTTATTTTTTTTAAATAATGGGTAGGGTTACCTACAGATAACATGAAATATGATGAGTGAAAAAGTAATAGTGTTAAGCTGGAGTGATGTAGTATCCAATTGGTACCACTGGAGGGACTAAGAATATTTACATAACTAATATACAGCCTGTAGTTGCAGAAACCAGGCAGGTTCGGAGCAATATTCCCTGTAATTATTTTTGGTGCCACGCAGCCATTTTAAGGGGCTGCGCAAGCCATTCAAAATATTGTGCGTGCGCTGTTTTTGCATTGAAAAGCTGGCAAGCCGGCTGCGTGGGTTCCCTGGAGCGCTACGCAGCTTAAAGGGAACATTGGCCCGGAGGCAGAAATGGACACAGCCAACCACTACAATAGTGCACAATCACATTTTAGCAGGGCACTCTCCCAGCCTTTTAAGTAAAGTGTGGTTCAACAGCGGAGTACACTAGTGCAAGGGTTTCCAAACTATGGCTCCAGAGCTCTGGCAGTTCCACCGTCAAAAAGCCCAGTCCTATTTCATCCTGGTTGATTTTTTTGGGGGGCCCAGAGGTTTGTAAAGGGCTGTTCTTGGTGCTTTTGCTTTGCTGGCAGATAAATCTTAATCAGCAAAATGAGACATATGCAAATTAACGGAAACAAGGAGTGAAACTTTTTGTTCTCCACTCCGCCTTTAGCTCATCCATGCCCACCCCACCGCCACAGTATACACCTGAATACCATATATATCCTGAAGACAGAAAGTTTGGACAGCCCTGCACTGTACCATGAAAAAACACACAAACAGGGCTACTAGGTACAAGTGTTAGGTACAAGTGTGAAGAGTTAAGCCAAATCTGAAGGGAAAGTAGATGCACCCCCCAGCCCCAACACAGCTAGTCACATACTGGAGGAAGGGCTGCTCATACTTCATGAACAGTGCACAGCAAGTGAGAAAATCAACGACAAAATTTAGGGGTGAGGGGTAGTCAGTCAGTCAAATTAAATTAAATTAAAATGGATGTTTTCATAAATAGGCTTCTTTTTGCAGAGTTAAGCTGCTGCGCTTTTGTACAGTGCACAAATAGTCCTATGGTTAACAAAGGAACTGCTGAAATGACACTGCAAAAGCGAATCAATTAAAGTGCTCGCAGAGGCATGAATTTGCCACATTGCTGCAAGTTCTCTTTGCTAACACCACAGCCCCTTGTGGCTCCCATCCCCCATGAAAGACAGGCAGCAACTAAATCCCTGTAGGCCAACATAAATAGAACAGAGCAACCGCTGGACAAAATGTACTCAGTGATGAAGGTACACACACTAAGTCAACAGCGCTGCTGACAGAGATTTACTAAGATGTTGCCCACTCACTTCTACTGTATAAGGAATGGCAATGAAAATGTATTTTAAATACAAGATGAAAGCATCTAAAGACATATACAGTCATGTACGTGGAGATGAACACTAAAGGTAACAAACCATAGACTGTTTTAACAGGTAGCAGGAAACTTGGGAAGATTAAAAACTAGCCCTTACCTAACGCTGCATTTCCTCCACCAACATTATCATTTTCATCATCAAATTCTATCCGCACACCCTTTCCAGTGCCAGCAGAAACTCCACAGCCACCACTACGGCAGAGAGAAATGGGGACTACTCCATATACGTATGCCAGCATAATGGGAACCCCAATACCTGTAAAGAAAGAACACAAAAGAAATCCATTTAACAGCAGAATATTATCACCTATTTGCTGTAGGTGTTTTTTGTGCTACACTGCATTCATTACCCTGTTCATCACATTAACTAACCCTGGCACCACGTCCAAATTAAAGATAATCTGGTACGACAATTGCCAGCCCTTGGTAAAGGCCTACAAGGTTGGCAAGCTTGGGTCAAGATAGGTCACTGCATGTTGGTAAGCAGATATTTCCTACTTCCTAAGCAGGTGACTTTGTGAACACTAATTCTGCATTAATAGGCTTACGATGTTATAATTGGCCCATGCCTTTACTGCAGTTTTTGTTAATATTTTCTTTGGCTGTTCCCCAATTATAAGCCCGATAATTTTTAAGTCTATGTAATTCTCTAATAGAAACCTGAAATCATATTAGGATTTCAAACACTTCACAAAAGTCATCCATTGGAGTTTAACATTAGTTTTTAATCAGTGTCAATTACACGTAAATGTCAACAGTTGCATGGTGTGAAGAAGTGTGTCGGCACAAGGCAGAAAGCCAGAGACATGTCACATTTTCAAACTGCTGACAGCCCTATATCAGAGATAATTATATCAAACAGTGCGGTCACGAGCTTTATTTAGGGTATTGGTAGCAAATGCGCTACATGTAAAAAAAAAATTAAAAACAATTTAGCCAATATACTTCATTTTGATCCTATTAATTCATCATCTAAGCTGCTCCCACCACTTGACAGACTAGCAACCCTCAGTACATCATCCTAGTGCTGGTTCAAAATGCTCTCATCAGACAACCCACACTTGCAGGGCAGATTCGATAATTGTACTGTGGGCATTTTTTTTTCCACAGCTGAAATGGATACAGTATGAAAATGTCACATTCCACTTTGCTCAAATCCTAGCAACAAGGTTTTTCTGCTTATGTTGAACACAACTAGTTTTATATATGTCATAATTACCCAGAACAGCGTACAACTGTCACTCTGACATAGCTTAATGCTTCATACACATCAAACACAAAAGTAACCACATTTTGGAACAGAATACTGGGAAGACATTTATTCACCCAACCATGAAATATTTCACAGTAGAGCTATTGGTCCTGAAGATATACACGCAGTAAAATGTTAATCTGGGCTGAACGCCTTTCAAAAACATGCTCAATTAAATAAAAATATAATATTAAGGTCATGTGTGAAAGGGCAGTCCCTGTAATCCGCCTGAGGGTATTTTTGCTTACGTGTACTCTTGAATAATACTGGACCAATCGAGTGGTACTATTGAAGGAGTCAGAGTTATACAGCACAGAAAGAGGCCCTTCGGCCCAGGCGGTCAGGCTTTGCTTGAGCTCCACAACTGAGCCCAAATCAATTCCAACCATCACACAGATTAGGGGGAAAATATAAACAAATGAGCCCACTTCACCCAACAGACAGCTTCCTCGGTCACTTAACACCACTGCCAGCCATTCCACTCAAAACATATAGACTGGCATCCCTCCCAGGGATAGGCTTTTCAACATTCTGCAACAATGGTGTAAAGGGTGAATAATATGATGGCTGAACAAGCATCAGCATAACTGCCCTAAAAAAAAAAAGAGCGCACAGTAAGCTGGGCCACACATGGAAGTGGCTGAAGGTTACGTGGGTGAAGATGACGTGCACCTATGTGTGAGGATAAATTTAAATATTTAGGTGCAAGGAAGAAGAATTTGCATTTATATAACACCTCATCACATCGCTCCAATGTCCCAAAGCGCTTCACACAGGATGAATTACATTTTGAAGCTATTGATATGCTGGTCAATTGACAGCAACCTCAGCGCAAAAGCCGATGACCTAGATAACTAGTCTCGATTAGGCATTCAGATTTCCGGAATTAGGGAGAGTGCTAAACACAACACTGCAGAACCCCTTTTGCTCAAAAATGATTGATTCATCTACTAACATTTCCTAGAGGTAATCTCACCATAGCTAGCACCCATTCTCAGTAACTACAAACTTCCACAAGAGTCATGCCGTTACCCTAACCCGAACCTACAAACGCAGGCATTACTGCTGCAACACTTTGACAGAAAGGACACTCATTCAGCAAGGCTGCCAAGCATAATCGCAACGTGTATCAAAATTTACAAACCCATTCAAAAAGGATCTTCCATGAGCATGAGGGGAGATGCAGCATATCCAACTCAATTCCTCCACAATGCTGAGCTAGCTTTCCTTCACACTGCAAATCAAACCTAAGGCTCTGGATATCCATCCAAATCACACACCTTCCATTGCAGTTTTGCACCCAGCCCACTGAGATAAAAATCCTAAGTACAGGCTTACTCTACTGCAGGAACCCAACCCCTTCAACACCAACCCCAAAGTCTGCTCCAAAAGCAGATCTTCCTAATCAGGCAGGATGCCAATTCCAGAGTACGGTCTTATAAGTGCAGAACTAAGTAATGAACCTACAATTGCACATGAGATCAGCTAACACGATACACAGCTATCTGTCGGGTCACCAAGCAAACCACAGAGATAAACTGATAACAAAACCTGTATTTGAAGTTCAGGAAAAAACAGTACAGGGTCTGATTTCCGCCCCCCAAGCAGAGTTCAGACTTTTCTGCCTAGACTCTCGGGCAAAGTTAGACAACAGCGCAGTCTGACTGCCCGCAGTTCTCTGTGATCAACTCATTGGAGTAATTATTCACAGCTGCCGATGCAGATTTGGCCCTGTGCAGGGAGCTAGGAGAATGGCAGATGCACAAAACGCTCCCAGCAGGTGGAATTTAAGGATCCATGCACGTAAAAGTAAGTGGCTACATATGGGGATAAATATTGCTTGAGCTTTTATAAAGCTTCGAAATGAAATTCTGAATATCTGTCAACCTTTGCCAAAGCTGGAACTGGAGATGGGAGGGGAGGAGAAACAGAAGCGGTGCCAGGCAAATGGAAACCCAATATGAAGGCCTGAAACAAGAGCCTGTGATGGACCCAACCCCTGTTTGTTGGTTACCAAAAAGGGACTCGCAGCTGCATGAGTTGGGTTGCCCTGTCTGGCACGTCGGGGCTCTCTTGCAACAGAACAGCAGTGCACTATTTCTAGCAGCAGGTGGTGGCCGGGCTCAGCATTGAACACACTACCCACAGGACCTGGGACCAGATGCACAAGACAGCAGAACACTTTCAAGGAAAAAGTCCAAAAACTTATGGCACAAATTGTTGCCGGTCATCCTGTTCCCCATTTACTGCTCGCTCATGCCAAACCCTTACATTAATTTACAGCTCTTTCATTGCGTCTAATGCAGACCCATACGTCAGTAGGGCACACCTGCAAGATGCAATGTACATCAGCAAAGACTGATTGGGCCAAATGGTCTGTTTCGGTGTTGCTAATTTAAGTAATCTCCAACAAGAGGTCCAACGACCTACTAATTACCTTCAGTGGCACGTATCCCCCACCATCAACATCAACTAAAGGAAGGCAGAAAAGTCGACTTGCATTTATATAGCACAGATCTCAATGTTTAAAAGTGCTTTGTGCACAATTAATTACTTTGAAGTAACTGAAAGACATGACACCCTCACATCTTACAAGAGCTTCAGACCTCAAGACATTGTAAACGAACCTAGCTGCATGATGTGTGGTCATATACTAATACATAAGGTGGCTTGCAGATTACACACATTTCTGTTACTGTGCTCATGTTCTGTCAACTTCCAACAACTCAAGGATACTTCGCGGTTTGTTCAAAAAGATGGCACATTGAGCGCACAATTTTGACCTAGAAAAAGGCCTCGCACTGGAACCGTAGGTGGTAAACACACACATTTCCTCCGATATACCCAAGTAGCTGTGGCAGGGTCTGCGGACTCTCATACTCTGGTAATTGTGGGTATGCGCAACCAGCCTCAGGTAGATCTCCCACTGATCATTCATAGGATATACAGCACAGAAACAGGCCATTCGGCCCAACCAGTCCATGCCGGCGTTTATGCTCCACTCGAGCCTCTTCCAGTCTTTCCTCATCTAACTATCAGCATAACCCTCTATTCCTTTCTCCCTCCCTATGCTTATCTAACCTCCTCTTAAATCCATCTATACTATTCGCTTCAAGCACGCCCTGTGGTAGCGAGTTCCACATTCTCACCACTCTCTGGGTAAAGAAGTTCCTTCTGAATTCCCTATTGGTGACATCTGGTATCATCCTCTCCAGTGCCTCTATATCTTTTTTATAATATGGCGACCAGAATTGTATGCAATGCTCCAAGTGTGGTCTAACCAAGGTTCGATACAAGTTTAGCATAACTTCTCTACTTTTCAATTCAATCCCTCCAGAAATAAACCCTAGTGCTTGGTTTGCTTTTTTATGTTATCCTGTGTCACTACTTTCAGTGATTTGTACTCAGAGATCCCTTTGCTCTTCTACCCCACTTAGATTTGGATTTTCCAAGTAATGTGACCTTCCTATTTTTCTTAAAATGTAACACCTCACATTTATCTGTGTTGAATTTCATTTGCCAATGATATGCCCATTTAAATTTATTACTGTCTTCTTGTAATTTGTCATAGTCCTTAGTATTGACTATTCCCCCCCACCCCAAATTGGTGTCATCAGCAAATTTAGAAATTGTGTTTTTGATTCTAAAGTCTAAATCGTTAATATAAATTGTGAACAGTGGTCCCAGCACTGATCCTTGTGGAACACCACTACCCACCTTCTGCCACTCTGAATAGTTGCCCTTTACCCCTACTCTCTGCTTTCTGTCTTGAAACCAGAAAGCAGAGAATTCTACGGAACTCCACCTCATTCTCTAGCTACCCAAAGGCTAAAGGAATTCCCAGAGGAATGCCCATTCCTGTTTCAATTGACAGTCACAATCCTTTGAATGGCATGAGGTGTAACATGTGAGAAAAAACTCAAAATTATACTTTTAAATACAAAAAACTAAAGATGCATCAAACTAAATGCAACAAAAGCAAAACGAAAAATGCAAAAATAGTAGCTTACGCTCGCTCAAAAAACAGCAAGATACGCCATTAAGTAACTCAGTGCTGCAGGCCACGATGCGACATTGGAAGTGCGCCTGGCAGTCCGTGATAACACATTTCTGAAGCAATCTTGGGAATTGCAGGGCAAGGAAGTCCTACTTCAATTTGCATAACTATCGCACTCTAAATTTAGAGTCCTGCACATGCCAGAAGGACAAGCTCAAGCCAATCATAAAAAACTGACAGCTCGTTCCCGGGACAATGACAGCGTGCGCCCCCCCACCCCCAAATTACCCAGGCATGACCATGAGCCACCAACACAGACCATCACAAAGTTTCCACAAATGTCATCTTAGTTCAGTTGATAGTCCTCACCCTTGCCTACAAAACAACATTAATACACATCAAAAATTAAACCATTGGTTGTAAAATGCTTTGTGACGCCTTATTAAAGGCAAGCCCCTTCTTTTTCAAAGCTCCAATTAGGACCTTTCCTTATTTAATTCTGGCAAGAATATGGCACATGACGAGAAACGTCAAGGTCACAGTACCAAGAAATCCATCAACTTATACATCCTGGCTCACCATGTGCCAAATAAAAAGGAGAAAATAGCAGAGACCCAGAGAAGCTAGGATCTCAGAACAGAGTTACAGAGGTGGGCCTGAAACACCACAAAAATGTCAAGTTCTCTTAAAATGCTTCCTTTCTTCTCTAAAATCTGAAAATGTAAAAACAAGACACAATACATTTTATCAAAGTAAATACAGTTCTCTGAAGTTAGAGGAGAATGGCCAAGTAAGAGCTGCTTTTTCTGAATATGGCTATTTTAAATAAATATATTTGATAAAGATACAAACGATGTAATTTGGCAAATCGTTACTATTCGAACAAACCCAGCCCGAGAAACAATATACTGCTCCCTCACAGCTTCAGTGCCAAACCTTAATAGGAAACAAAATCTTTGGCCCACATAAAACAATGAAAATCCTTTAACAAGATAGTAAATATTTTGTACACCAGTAAACAGCTTCAAAGGAGGGAGGCACAGCACAACACTGAATAAATCACAGAGAATAGCAGTGAAGCATACAGTGCACAGATTCAAACTGCACACCAGGCCATTTTTGGTAGCTAAAAATATTGCAGTGAAGTGACGTTTATCCTGATTCTGTGCTTCAATTTTGTCCAGAATAATGCCTTTACAAGAAGCAAGATCAACTACCAATAAATGCAGCTATTACCCACTGATTGTTGAACAGAGATCTACATTGTTGAAAGGTCATTTGCTTCCTTACCTACAGTTACTGCAGCAACAACAGGAGAAACAATTACAGATAACGTCACACCTCCAGTGATTGCCAAGTTCCGCTTGTGTTTCGAGATGTCTTTTCCTTCGTAGCGATTATGAATCTGAAAAATTAAAAAACCTTCAACAAGGCGTATAGTAGCTTTCCGTCATTATAGTCACTCCAACATCCCACTACAATAACATGAATTGGTTCAGGCTCTCCAACGGAAGGAGGAGCTGGAGAAAAAAGGGGAGACGGAGAAGCCTTTTTTTTTTGTCTGATTATGCTCCTGTGAAGCGCCTTGGGATGTTTTACTACGTTAAAGGTGCTATATAAATGCAAGTTGTTGTAATTTCTTTTCATTATTGCAATTATTGTAATTATGCGCAAATTGGCTGCCGCGTTTCCCACATTACAACAGTGACTACACTTCAAAAGTATTTAATGGCTGTAAAGCGCTTTGAGACGTCTGATAGTCGTGAAAGGCGCTATATAAATGCAAGTCTTTCTTTCTTATTGGAGGAGGAGGAGGTGGAAAAAAATAAAAATTTATATAGTTCCTTTAAAATTAGAAAAATGCCCCAAAGCGATGGACAGAGGCATAATCGACAAATAGATGCCATGCCAAAGTTGAGATATTAGGGGAGGTAACCAAAAGCTTGCTCAAAGAAGTTAGTTTTAAGGAGGATCTTAAAAGGAGGATGAGGCGGTGGAAAGGTCCAGAGAGGTAATTCCAGAGTGGGGGCCTAGGCGGCTAAAGATGGGGCGAAGGGTTGGGGGATGCACAGGAATAGGTTTAACCTGCACTGGTTTTTGCTCTCAGACATCAGCAGGTTTAAAAAAGTAGTGTTCAAAAAATGTAACTTGTGATCCAAAAGGCATTAAAAATCTTAAAAACTCTAGGAATTCACTGATTTTCTTATTTTAGTGCACACTAGCTCATATTTTTCATCCAATTTAGAGGGGGTTAGCAAGGATTCAAACTTTGGCACAGCTATTAGCTGAAAAATAATTTTATCTCAAGTCGCATTTCAAATCTATTCCTAAGGAATTATAAAGCCTCAGTTCGAAGAGGGAAACCAAAAATTCTGTTCTATAGTAGTATACGGCAACTCTAAAAATCCTATTACATTTTCAACCTGCCTTTTAAATTACCTAGTAGACAAGCCTGCTATATTTGACTGGGGCCTTCTCCATTTTGACTCCATGTCATCAGGCTATATTATGGTCATTTAGAGGAAACTTGCTCGAGTTTGAGACCTCAAGCCTCCCTCAAGAACATCTCGCAGTTCTTAACACAAGAAATTCTCATCAACTGGGCGGAATAGTTTTACAAAATCAAAGATTATACATTTTAATATCAGGTCAGCCTGAAACAAAAACAAAGAGATCCTCCATTTTGATGTTACTGAATAGAATAATAGAATCTATGGTAAACTCGGCAACCGAGTACACAGCTACTGCCCCACCAAATGCATTACTTTTAGTGGCAACCTAGATTCAACTGAAGGTCTCTATTATTTTAGTGTCTCCCACCAACAAATGGTGCTCCCAACTGGTCACAATAATTTACAACATACGTTAGTCATAATACAAAGCAACTAAACGGTGTACAACCATATTTCAGCTGCAACCCGAAGGCCAAATAAATGTTATAAAACAAATAAATCAGACAGCACAGCTGCACACAAAATATTAAACTGGGCTGAAAGCCACAGGATATTGCATAACACTAAAGTTCCATGACTGGCAGTATCTACTTATTATTGATTTTATATTTTTACTGCCTACTGCAAAGGTTTATTTTTCCAAAAGAGATAAAGGACTAAGTAGTTGATTTTGTTGCCTGCATCCACACACATTCAAATAATGGCCCAAAAATTAGTGTCTCTACGCGAGAGTACGCACTGTGTACTCTCACGTATTCTGTCTCCAATTGCCGGTTTCCAGCATGCACTGCGCATGCGCTGAAAACCGGCACTTGGTGATTTCAAAAGGGGGCGGTTCCTAGGTGAACCGCGTGCGCGCTACAGGCTGCGCGCACGCAGTGCACTTAGTGCTTTGAACGCGCAGGTAAGCATGGAAGATTTTGCACATAAAGAAAGGAGGCGTAAGACCCACTTTTAACAAGGTAAGTACTTAATTAAGTATTATTTTGAATTTTTTTCAACAGGTATATCTTTTTTAGAGACTTTAAAGAAAGGTGAGTTTATTTTTATAACTTTTTAAAAGATTTTAAATTTTTTCAAAAATTTAATTTTTTGTTTAAAGTGGTTAATTTATTTAACTATACTTATTTTATTAATGTGATGGGTTTTTTAAAAAATTTAATTGAGGTTTAGCTGTTCTTTTGGGGTGGTATAGATTCATAGCTTTCACAGCACTTGCTGTGAAAACTATGAATGAAAGATGGTGTGCTGCCATTGGCTCTAACTGAATCACGTGATCCCACAGCTCGCACGAATTAACTGCGCCTGTGGGATACGGAAGCACTGCACAGCTGCTGTCTAGAAAATCAAGTTCGTGCGAGCTCGGAATGAAAAGGCAGGCACGCAGTGAGATATCGCGGGGAAGCCTTACCCCCGCACGAAGACTCCGTCATTAATTTCTGGGCCATTGTGTTTAAAGGTTATGCTTCCTTTACAAAAATGTAAGCCCCACTTAAAAAGTGAACAGTCACCATTTTCCCCACAGCAAAACATATTCGTGGAGTATTTTTCACTGGATTTGTTTCCTCCTCCTCCTTTTAATTGATACTTTCTTGCTTTAATTTACATTCCTAAAAGCAAAAAAAACTGATTTTCCTCTCCACAGATGCTGCCTGACCTGCTGAGTATTTCCAGCATTTTCTGGTTTTGTTTCACAGTTCCAGTATCTGCAGTATTGTATGTGTGACTGGGTAAGCAATCCGCTACTGATAATGAAAGGCTTAAACAGTAAGAAATGGGATATGTCTCATAGCTCTTGAATCTAAAAAGACTTTTAGAAGGGAAACTGCCGATGATTTCCTTCCTTTTTTTCCTTTCCCCCCGCCCCCCCTAAACTCTGTTAAATCAAATCACCTAAGTGGACATTTCTCATACTAGAGCCGAGACAGTGATCATCTGTGGGCATTTCTATTGCGTCCTCAACCAACTCCCAGACAAGGATACACTCCTACCAGGGATCTGTGGACAGCAACCAGGAACAAGAACACAATACCCCCTCTCTGGGCCAAGGAGAGAACCAGTCCATCGTAATTGATATACTGTAGTTGATAAATATATCTCTTATTTTCTTCTGAAATAAGACTATAGGTTTCACCTCAAATTTAAAATACTGAATCCAACCTGGCAATAAAATTCAAGAAAACATCTTGCTTCCCATTTGAAATATTAAAATAGCCCCGTGTGAATCAGGGGAATCATTATCTCACTATTACAACCACTTCCTCAATATTTAAGAGGCATCTGATGATAAAATATCAGCAAGTCACCACAAGAACACATCTTTTAATCCACAGGTACCAAGTTCCAGAAAACCATGCAGAAATGGCAGTTTGCTCTTCCCTTTTCCAGGTGGCTAATTACTGGGCCACTAGAGCAGTACAGCCGTCAGTATAAATACAGGCTTCAAAATCATCATGCTGGATATAGAAGACTTGTCTGCAATATTATGACTGCCTATAAACAAGAGTTCTAAGTGTTTTTCCCTAGACAGCAAACACTGTGACTATCAAAATTTTATAAGAACTGAAACCGATACTACGGTTAGAATTATGGAAACTAAAAATTGAACATAGTTGACCTTTCTAAACTTTAACAACATTACAATTTCTGATTCTTACACAAATTACAATGATACATGGCTGCTAGTGGTCGAAACCACGATTAATCAAGTCTGCTTAAAGTTCGTTAATCAGCCAGGAATAAACTCTGGACTTGCTACATCCCCCAAAATTAATATGGCATTGTAAATGGAAGTATCTTAAATATTTGCCAGATCTCTCAATCGGTTTTGCACAAACTCATGGCTCTAAAGAATAATGAGGGTGAAATTTGGCTTGGCCACTAGCAATTTACACTCCGCCCGATTGTCTTTTCCATTGCAGTAACTCCCAATATTCCTCTGAACAGCTTCTACCTACAGAGAACATTTAGTGAAAGTGGATGCAGTGTGTTGTCCATTTGTCAAGATGTCCATTTCTATGTGTTACCCAGCAGCCACAATTCTATTCAAACCAGTCTACGGTTTGCGGTGTTCAATATCAGATTCTTTACAGCGAGAACTTTGTTTACAAGCAGATGCTGTGAAGACCTAAACGGTTAACTACTCAGTTTTCAAAGTATTTTTTTCCTCATCTCAAAAAGAGGAAGCAACCTGGAGTACAGCATTAATCTGCTAACAAACCGCAATAGTCAAGTCATCAAAGCTCCTCAGACTGAACTGTACCGTCCTAGGTATGTGTGGTTTTATATACTATGTTTTTAAAATTACTTACTTACTAGTCATATTTGGTTTTAATTCCAAATTTCTTTCCGTTAAAACCAGAAATGGTAGGGGCGTCGGAAAATATTTTAAATACAGCTGAATTTTTGTTTATTTATTTATTTATTTATATATTTTTTTAAAGTGTTTCATAAAGTATTGCCATGGTTTCTGGGGTGTTTGAGATTCAAAACTGTAATATTTTTGAAAGTACGGAGGTGGTAATTAAACTCAGAACTAGTCTATGTGCCAATTTGATTGCTGTGAGAACAAAACGCCTTGGTTCCACATGGTTCCCAGTCAGAGCAGATCGTAAAGTTCTGACTAAACTGGCTCACTTCTAGATGCCTGCTGGAACAATCATAATGCTCATAAACTAAATAACAGGCGTGTGCGCTGCAGAGGACTGCGCAAACAGGGTCAGTTGCTTTGGATGCACAAAATTTGCACCACAAAGACTTAAACTTTAACAACCTCAGTTCTCTCACTATAGAACTTCCTGGTCCTTTGGAAGGATCAAAGTCAGAGCTCTACATTGACCAGAGGACGTAGAGTCACTCAATGTCATGTTGGACTCTGTTCCAAGAGCATTTCTAACAGGCCAGTCTAAGTAAAGGTAAGCACCATGCAACCAGGTGGAAAGACAACTGGTGGTGAGGATCCTATATGTTCAACTCACTACTATAGACATTTCCTGTGGTGCTGCCTCATGGCAAACTGAAAATAAGATTTTTTTAAAATATATATATTTTTACGGAGTCTACTGCACAGAAACCTTTTCTCTTGAGGAATGTGTTATTTTATTCAAATTTAGAATGGGCCTTGAATTTTTTTTTTTTTTTTTAAATGGTTGTATAAATACTGTGTTAATGATTTGTCATGGCAAATATTTGTTAGTGTTGTTCACAATAATTCTCTCACCTTTTTTTGGCAGTGCTATACGTCTTGCAACTGAAAATGTAACGTCACATGGTGACAGCTGAACAATTTACAATGTCACACAAAGTAGAAGAGGAATTTAAAATGTTTCTTAAATTTACTGGGATTGCCAGAAACAAATTGGTACAAAACATACACTGCAGTCAGGACTATTTATGGGGTTTTCCTCTCACTACCCTAATCCCCAGTGTCCTGCCTTCTCACCCTCCACAAAAAATCAAATCTGCCTTTAAAAATGAGCAATTCAGAGGTTCCACGGTCATTAAAGCAGAAGGAACCTCTACTGGGAAAGTACTTCTAACCATGTTTGAGCATTAAGAAACCTTCTTTACCGGGACAGCACTAGCTAGAGTACTATTGTGGGGGCCCTCACTTACAGTACTAGTTATTTAATAGTCATTCTGCTTTGGATCCAGGAATCAAAATTCAGGAACAAAGCAAATTCCAAGTCCTCCAGGAGGCACTGCAGCTTTAATTGCCATCAGGAAATTTACCCTGCATTAAATACTTGGTTCCAAATCAGCACAGCATGTTTTAAAGCACTTTAAATACCAATGTCTACACTGTACCTTTCGGCCTACATATACAGGAATGCCAATGATCATGGCTGGAATGGCAATCCCTGCAATGAGAGCTATTCCGACTGGAGCACCAACCAACGTGCCAAGCTGCCACAGAATCTTCTTTTTACGACTCCAAGGTTTCTTTCCCCAAAACGTGCAGCCAGAAGGACTAAAAAGAGATGCACAGGAGATAAAAACAAAAGTTAGCAAAAAAGGACGCATTGACTGTTGAGTAAATTGCTTTTTTTTTTAAATCATTTCAAAAATATGCAATGTTTCTTTGAAAGCCTCCCATTTGATCATAAACACAACAGCACATTATGGAACAAAGATACTTAAAAATATTCAAGTACTGGAAAATGAAAGATCATTTGAAATCCATGGTTAATGTAATTTCCTGGAGGAGGTTTAAACAATTGATTTTTCAACTGGTTTTCAGAAAATTATTTCAATTACAGATTGAGACAACTGGATCACCCTTGAAATGAGTGTTAATTTCATAGATGATCTGAACAAACCACTGCAAGAGCTACACAAGCAGAATGTGTGCTTCTTAATTTGTAATCACATGTTCATTCAATGAATGGTTTAGGGTAGGATGCCAAATTGCACTCAGCAAATCACAAAAACTGAACCCAAGGACAGCAACTAAGACAACTAATAAAGCAGTTCTATCACTTTTCTTTCAAGTAGCAGGGAGAACTGTCGTATTAATGGCACTTAGTTATCAACTGAAACACGAGTTGGATACCTTCTCTTTGGACAGGCTAAATTATTGTAATTATGATGAAATGCTTTAGAAATCTGGCTCATTTTCCTGTCAGACTGCTCACGCGATGGAGCTTTAATTGCAAGTTCCTTTGTTTGTTTCCACTTCTCCTTCATTATCCCTCAAATCAATTTATCAGTTTCCATTCCCGTTCTCCTCCTTGGTCTACTTACCAGTGGAAAAAAAACCAAGTTGTTCTGATTAGAAAAAAAATAGCTGCTGACTTCTGATGCAGATCAGAGGGGCCCCAGAAAGTCCAACCATTTAAACTAAAAACATCAATCATAGCTACCATTGTTGTGGTGTTAGAGGTTGGAACCCGAGAGCCAATGCCACGCAATAAAAGGTCACGTTTCCATGCCTCATCTCAAGCATCACAAACGTGGTCGCCCTGATTGGGAGCTGGCGCCTGCCTGGTCAGAGCTTTCTTTCCAGACAGTTTCCTCCCCTTTTTTTCTCTCCTGCTCCTCCTCTCCTGCAGGCACTGATTTCTGCAGGCATATAGTTGTACAAGTGTCAGCAACCTTCTGGCACCTTGCACAAGCTGACATTCTGCACACTGAGTGTGGACAGAGAGAGGCAGACTATTCAACCGCAGGGAGCATTATATCCAAACTCAATTCTGTCCTCACTCAAAGCCCCCATTTGCATCAATGCAGAGTGATCTGGAGCCAGAATATTAGCTATTTCTCCCCCTCCTTAAGCCCAGGGGAACTGAAGCCAGTTGTAGCACCCTAACTGCTGTCCTAGATGCACAGATTGGAAATTGAACTTGGAACCTTCTGGCCTATGTGTCTTGATTAAATTTGCCTTCACTAACAGAGCCATTGTGGCAGCTGTTTGGAAAGTTTAAAAAAATTGTTGAAATATAAAGAAAAATAAGATGGTGAATATTTTTCCCATTACCACTCAAGATTGGAAGGTCTCATCGGAGAGTATTCCATTAAAGTGCTCTATCTCACACACTCTCGAGTGAATGACAGGTTGTGAATGTTTCCTACATATGGTCTTGTACAAGACTGAGGAACTGACTAGAGTCTACTGGGGACAAAAATATTACAGTTTTGGTGCCAGAAAGGCAAACATTACAAGGTTAAGGAAGACCAGGCTAAACACAAACGGTCAAAAGCAAAACCATGTCGTGCATTTATATATTTAAAAACACTTTCAGCTTCCCCCAATAAATAAATGCCATACAAATGTTGCAGAGATCATTCAGAACAGTCAATAAGTCATGTCAATGAAGTTGCTTAAAAAGATTATTGTATGCAACATTGAATTTTCCATAGATTGAAATTTATCTTTTAGGTAATGAATGCAGAAAGCATTGTAAATGCCAAGAACTTTTCAATAGCTGTCAGTTACTCCTTTATTCTTGATAACACTACAAAACCTCAAATTAACTTAAGAATTTTTTTTTAAAGTATTTAAATAATAAGAACTGTGTGATACCTCTAAGCGCCTGGATACAAGATGAGCAAAGTTATGTTTGGATCCACTTTGTGATTTTTTTTTTTAATGATTGATTGCCAATTTGCTGATAAAGAAATTAACAATAACCAAGCCTTCTCTTCCATTTCCACAAAAAAACAATGTAGTCACTTTGAATTTGGCACTGGTGGCGTGCATAAACCCTTGATTCTGTTGTATCCACCCAGATACCATCTTCCACCCAACCCTCCAAACCTGCTGCAGAGTCGCCCAACTTGCTCTTAATAATTTCTCTAACAAACATGCTGTATGCTGCTGATTTGATGAGTCATTGCCATAGAGATAATCTAATGGACATTATAAGAATGATTCAGAATGCAGTGGGATGTGACTCGAAGAACTGAATCTCAAAGTTATTTGCCTTTGATTCATATTTCTACCAAGTTGCAAGTGCTTGAAATATAATTAATAATCAGGGCGCAAGTCACTATTTATTTGTTGCACCATTTCAAAAACCATATGGTTTATGTGATGTCAATACTATACTTTACTGAAACTTATGAGTTGCTAGCAGCCTAACACCCTGATAATTGAGGCTGTAACTATTTAATTTTCCGCCAGAAATTTCCAATTACAAAGCACGGCAGTTTTACCGAAGTTCTGGGCACAACCGTCCATAGATCAGTCTAAACATACCTCTGTTACTGAGCATACTGCATGAACAAAGGAAAAAATGTGCTGTTGAGGATGAGATAGAAGCTAAATATGTGATTCGCTTAACCATACAACTTCAGAAACATTAAGTAAATAAACCGGTTTTGTTCCCATAAGTGACGCATTTTCCATTTCATTTAGGTTTTCGGTGTCACTTTAGTATACCTGAAGTGCTGTAAATGGCTGCCTTTACACAGATCATAGAAAATTGCAGTAAGCTATTGTGAAAATAACAGGAATTCTTAAATTAGGAAAACTGGAATACTGTGCATAAAGCAGCCATTATTTAAGCCCTGTAATATTGAACTATGCAACTTCTGTTTTCACATTTTTTTTTAATATTCGATCCCGGGAAGTGGGTGTCGCTGGCAAGGCCAGTATTTATTACCCATCTGTAATTGCCCTCAAGGTGGTGGTGAGCTGCCTTCTTGAACTGCTGCAGTCCATGTGGTGAAGGTACTCCCACACTGTTGTTAGGGAGGGAGTTCCAGGACTTTGAAGGAACGGTGATATATATCCAAGTCAGGATGGTGTGCGACTTGGAGGGGAACTTGGAGGTGATGGTTTTCCCCATGCGCCTGCTGTCCTTGTCCTTCTAGATGGTAGAGGTCGCAGCTTTGGGAGATGCTGTCGAAGGAGGCTTGGTTAGTTGCTGTAATGCATCTTGCAGATAGTACACACTGCAGCCACAGTGCGCCGGTAGTGGATGGGGTGCCAATCAAGCGGGCTGCTTTGTCCTGGATGATGTCGAGCTTCTTGAGTGTTGTTGGAGCTGCACTCATCCAGGCAAGTGGAGAGTATTCCATCACACTCCTGACTTGTGCCTCATAGATGGTGGAAAGGCTTTGGGGAGTCAGGAGGTGAGACACTCGCCTCAGAATACCCAGCCTCTGACCTGCTCTTGTAGGCACAGTATTTATGTGGCTAGTCCAGTTAAGTTGCTGCTCAATGGTGACCCGCAGGATGTTGATGGTGGGGGATTCGGCAATGGTAATGCTATTGAATGTCAAGGGGCGGTGGTTAGACACTCTCTTGTTGGAGATGGTCATTGCCTGACATTTGTGTGGCGCAAATGTTACTTGCCACTTATCAGCCCATACCTGAATGTTGTCCAGGTCTTGCTGCACGCGGGCACGGACTGTTTCATTATCTGAGGAGTTGCGAATGCAACGGAACACTGTGCAATCATCAGCGAACATCCCCACTTCTGACCTTATGATGAGGGAAAGTCATTGATGAAGCAGCTGAAGATGGTCAGGCCCAGGAAACCACCCTGAGGAACTCCTGTAGCAATGTCCTGGGACTGAGATGATTGGCCTCCAACAACCACAACCATCTTCCTTTGTGCTTGGTATGACGCCAGCCAATGGAGAGTTCCCCCCGATTCCCACTGACTTCAATTTTACTAGGGCTACTTCATGCCACACTCGGTCAAATGCTGCCTTGATGTCAAGGGCAGTCACTCTTACCTTCAGAATTCAGCTCTTTTGTCCATGTCTGGACGAAGGCTGTAATGAGGTCTGGAACCGAGTGGTCCTGGCAGAACCCAAACTGAGCAAGTTATTAGTGAGAAAGTGCTGCTTTTTGTGGACAGGACATACCTGGGCAGTTTTCCACATTGTCGGGTAGATGCCAGTGTTGTAGCTATACTGGAACAGCTTGGCTAGAGGCGCAGCTAGTTCTGGAGCACAAGTCTTCAGCACAACAGTCGGGATGTTGTCGGGGCCCACAGCCTTTGCTGTGCGCTCAGCCGTTTCTTGATATCATGGAGTGAATCGAATTGGCTGAAGACTGGCTTCTGTGATGGTGGGGACCCTCAGGCCAAGATGGATCATCCACTCAGCACTTCTGGCTGAAGATGGTTGCGAATGCTTCAGCCTTAGCTTTTGCACTCACGTGCATCATTGAGGATGGGGATATTCATGGAGCCTCCTCCTCCCGTTAGTTGTTAAATTGTCCACCACTGTTCACAACTGGATGTGGCAGGACTGCAAACCTTTGATCTGATCCATTGATTGTGGGATCGCTTAGCTCTGTTCATAGCATGCTCTTTAGCACATATGTAGTCCTGTGTTGTACCTTCAGCAGGTTGGCACTTCATTTTTAGGTATGCCTGGTGCTGCTCCTGGCATGCTTTTGTACACTCCTCCTTCAACCAGGATTTGTCCCTTGGCTTGATGGTAATTGTAGAGTCAGGGATATGCTGGGCCATGAGGTTACAGATTGTGGTGAAATACAATTCTGCTGCTGATGGCCCACAGCGTCTCAGGGATGCCCCGTTTTGAGCTGCTAGATCTGTTCTGAATCTAGCCCATTTCATAGAATCATAGAAATTTACACACAGAAGGAGGCCTTTCGGCCCATCGTGTCTGTGCCGGAATTTAGCACAGTGGTAGTGCCACACAACACAATGGAGTGTGTCCTCAGTATGAAGGTATCCTGCATTGTAGCAGCAGGTCTCATATATGCAATTCCCACAACATCAGTAAAAATCTCTGAATCCAATTTAATAAAATGGAACTGGATTTTTAAGTCGCCCCACTAATAAGTAACAAAGATAAAAATTTCCAATCCCATTTATGTTGCATTTAAAATAGAAAGGATAAGCCAAACCCAGTCTAGCATTCGACATACACAGCCATTTCCACTAAATAACAGTAAATTACACGTGGCATTCCCTGCAGTCAGTTGATGAATACAAGTTTTTATATACAGGATGGCAATGAAGTTAAGAGTCATGTTAGAAACTCATTCCACAGAACCACCTAGTGGCCAGCATCTGCAACTACATTGTGACAGTTGACAGTCATTTACGATAGTAAATATGACAGGATTGAAATACAAATATACTGATATTGTGGACAGGAATTGTGCACCCCACACAAGATTTTTAACTAGTCAATCTCTTGTGTGTTGCAGAAAGGAAGACAAGACCAGTGTAGTCTTCAGGTGAAGCAGGGTTAGGGCCCAGGGGATAATTGGACGAAGACATGCAGGTATGATTCAGTTCCCATTTTTAAGTAAAATTCCTCATTCCCAGTTTAAGTTCCTAGGTCCACATTTATAATGGCAACTGCCTACGTAAACAGGTCGTGCTGTAATTACAACTTCCTGTCAGTGGTGGTGCTGCAGTGCCTCTACTTGCAAGAGGATACAATTACAACATAACATTTATATAAGCAATTTCCATTCTAAATGTGGACATAGGAAAGGCATGCAGACATAGAAAGCACGTCAGGTTCCAAATGTATGCCAACGACACCGACACCCAGCTCTAACCTCAAAGCCACCTCTCTTGACCCCTCCACTGCCTCCGATTTATCACGCTGCTTGTCCAACATCCAGTACTGGATGAGCAGAAATTTCCTCCAATTAAATATTGGGAAGACCGAAGTCACTGTCTTCGGTCCCCACCACAAACTCCATTCCCTAGTCACCAACTCCATCCCTCGCCCTAGCCACTGTCTGATGCTGAACCAGACCGTTCACATCCTTGGCGTCCTATTTGACCCTGAGCTGAGCTTCCGACCACATATCATCTTCATCACTAAGACCGTCTATTTCCACCTCCGTAACATTGCCCGTCTCCATCCTTGCCTCAGCTCATCCGCTGCTGAAACCCTCATCCTTGCCTTGGTTACCTCTAGACTGGACTATTCCAACGCACTCCTGGCTGGCCTCCCACCTTGCGCCCTCCGTAAACTGGAGCTCATCCAAAACTCTGCTGCCCATATCCTAACTCGCACCAAGTCCCGTTCACCCATCACTCCTGTGCGCGCTGATCAAATTGGCTCCTGGTCCAGCAACACCTCGATTTTAAAATTCTCATCCTAGTTTTCAAATTCCTCCATGGCCTCGCCCCTCCCCATCTCTGTAACCTCCTCCAGCCCTACAATCCTCTGAAATCTCGGTGCTCCTCCAATTCTGGCCATATCCCTGATTTTCTTCGCTCCACCATTAGCAGCCATGCCATCAGCCATCTAGACTCCAAGCTCCGGAATTCCCTCCCTAAACCCCTCTCTCCTCCTTTAAGATGCTCCTTCAAACCTAACTCTTTGAAAGGCCTTGGGACATTTTACTACGTTAAAGACACTATATAAATGCAAGTTGTTGTTGTTGATATCCTCCACTTGGGGGGGGGGGAAAAGAGAGAAGAAACCCTAAAATGTTCACATCTCCAATCCTCAGGTTTTCAAAATTTAGTTACTGTTGAAGACTTACCTTAAATAGTGCAGGTCAGAGATTTCTTTCATACAGAGCCAACAGAACTCACAACCACATACTGCACAAGTCATATGATTACAGCTTCCATCATTCATTTTTATTATGTACGCTGCACATCGCGGGCAAGGTTTAATATCATCTGCTGCAAAAAAGAAACCATGATAAATCACATTATTAATAAATAGAAATAAATAAAATGGTTAGGCAAGATAGCAATGGATCAATGTATTGTAGACCGAATTAAACAGTACATAACCAGCATTGCAAGTTCATAAGCAGTCAGACCTAGTAAGTGCACTTTTGTTTTCCTTTTTTTCCCTGATTTTTTAGTATATAGTCATTCTTGCTATTTATAATTATTTGGTTCCCGATGTATTATGCAGTTTTTAAACTAAAAAAAGTAACATTTCAAAAGTGCGCCACAATGAAATGAAATGCCTGTATACACGTTGTTTAAAAAAAACCATAATAAGTCATAGCTCAACAGATCAGATACAACAGTGTCTTTATGAAGTACTTTTTCTGTTTTACAGAAATAAAGCTTTTATTACATTAAGTTCAATAATATCGTAACCAAATTCGGCAATTGGAGTTGATCTTACACCAGCAAGCCAGAAGGTCTGAATATCCTGGAAATTATAATAAAATAAATTAAAGCTACTATGGCAGGAAAAGTACACACTGTTCTACTGCGTCAGAAGAAGAGTGTTTCCATGACCCATGTTGCAGCATTTTATCTACAAAGGCTGAGTAGGGTTCAACAGTGCACTATGGTGTATGCAAGACATAGAAACTGATGTTCACAGTCTCTGTCGGGCGTGAACCGGGCAGTTGCATTTCAAAAACTGTGGGGTTGAACGCAATGCCCATTCCCACTCCACCTGCTAGTACTTCCTTTGGACCTTCACATGGGCAGCCCAGACACCTGCCTGTTGCAGATGAGAACCCTACTAGTAATATGAAAACTAGGAACCATAAATACAAGATAGTCACTAATAAATCCAATAAAAAATTCAGGAGAAACTTCTTTACCCAGAGAGTGGTTAGAATGTGGAACTTGCTACCACAGGGAGTGGTTGAGGCAAAAAGCATGGATGTATTTAAGGGTAGGCTCGTGTGGACCATAAACATGGACCAGTTGGGTAAAATGGCCTGTTTCTGTGCTGTAAATTCTATGCAAAAATGCTTACAATTTTAAAGTGATCAATGAACAGACAGTGCATCACACAAACTTCACCCATTGCTACCAGACATGGAGTGGCCTAACCCAAGCAAGCTGTGGCAAAACCAGTTAAATTTCTGTCTTTTGAGCCAGGAAGAGCATAAAAAGTCCTCAGGAACTCACAAAAATGTTCCCATCCACCTCGTCTCCTCTCCCCCCACTAACCCATTATTTCCAGCTGAGCTCTGCTGAAGAGCCACCAGAGTTCCCTCCCACTCCAACGGGTGCTCACAGCTAGTCATTCAAGTGGAATTGAAGTCTGGGCCTCCTGCCAAGGACATAGGGCGGTGCCATTGCACAACCCGCCCAATGTCCACACAAAGTAAAACCTGCCCACATTGTTGACATAGTTTATCATCCTACACATATATTACGTGCAAGAAAGGGTTCACCAAATCAATTGTAACCGAGATTGGATAAATGCATTCTGTGACAACATGGCGGCATCTCTTGACCTGGAAAATCTCAAATAAATCACCAACATTAAACCTACACTAGTGTTCGATATGGATAATACAAAACACAAAATGTTCACATTGATGGAAATGTCAGTAGAAAGAGGGATAAAGTTAAAAAGAAAAGGAATTTCAAAGAAACAGAAATAATGTATTCAGCAATGTAAAAAATATATAACCATTACAGGAAAGTATCTGGATTAAATGTTTGATGTGCTGTTTTCTCAACTCAAAATTAAGCTTATACTTTATACCCAGAAAAATTGCAGCAGCATTTAATGAGTCATTCTGCACAGTCCGATCTTGGTTTCATTGGCCAGCAACCAAGACCATCATTTATGGACAGAGTTAGGAATGCAACTATACACAGGAACATTTTCGAACCAGGCTCTTGTAAGCTTACAAGCAGTTTGGAAGATAAACTGCACAATGTTATTGATGAGCACACAAATAAACACTTTTGAGAGGTTGTAAAATGGGGTAGTTTAGTAGAAAGCAAAAGGGCTCATCTGAAGCACTGGTTTTTCAAGTAGTCATTTTCCTTGCCAGCAAGACTAAACTTGTATGGGCAGGCAAGTTCCATTAAAACCTTCATAGGCGAGGTCAATACTGTTTACCCTTTGACTGGGTTAATGGGCTGCTTGGCAAAGAGAACTTTTTAAAATCTATGTGGTTTACAGTATTACCTAAACAGGTGAATAGGACAATAATTCTGGAAACCTGGAAACCTACAAACAAAGCATAGCATGTATTTCTATAGGAGGAGATTCCATCAAGAAAATGGTTACCTGTGGAGCGAGATGGTAAAATCTGATTGACCAGGAGGCTGTTTATTTCAGGTAACCCCTTTCTTCCCGAAATCTCGTCCTGAACGTATCTACGAAGAGTCCAGTTTTCTGTACCTGCTGCACCAGATTCCTGACTGTAGCTGATTGACGACGAGCGTATTGTTCTTAATCGTAAACTTTGCGCTCGCTGTTGACGTGCTGCATCACAAGTCTGATTTGGATGCCATATTTGCTTACAGTGGTAACAGAACTCAGTGCCACACCCTTCACGGGCACAAGTGAGCTTTGGACAGCTGGCACAGCCAAACGCTATCACTGCATAACTGCAAAAACAAAAATAAATGAATTATTGTCTGTATGAAAACAAATTCAGTCCTTACCTCCACTCTATTTCACTGGACATCAAATAAAATCTTTGATTGTAAACTAGCCACATATGCATCCTAAAGGTTTCTCAGACTTCAAAAGTTTGAATCACTCAGCACCTTCATACAAACCCTCAGATCCATTTTACCAGTACTCAATCACTGCAAAGCAGCTCTGATCTAAACCCCAACTCCCAAATTGAGCAATTAGACCAGTATTACAAATTTGGGTCGGCCACAGATACCCTCTCTGGTTCAGTGATTTCAGTCGTTCCCATAAATGGTCTGAGCGCCTTACTTTATGGGTGTTGATTCACACTGCTCTACAGCTACTCTCACAATAGCGTAACCCAAGGGTTTGTAACATTAGTACGCCATTGCGACTTGAACCAGATGTCCTCATCTTTCGCACATGTGCTTCTCCAATCGCTCCGGAGACAGATGGAGCAAACAATTGGTGAGACAGGGCAGATATGAATGGATGAGCTGCATTAATTCACAGTAAGGTGAACATACAGACAGCAGTTATGAGACTCACTTAATTGCCAGCGTTAAATTTAAACTTGTATTCTCAGGGTTAAAAGCCCAGTCATATAGAGAAGTTCTCAAAAGAGTCCTGAGCTGAGACACCAGACAGGATGGGCTGCAGAGAACTTCATAAGATGCAAATTGCTAAGGAAAGCAGAACATGGAATGTCAATGGTAATTGTCAAACGGCTGAAGTGACTGCATTCAATCACAGACTTCCTTGCCAGTGTCAAAAACTGGGGCATTGGGTTTGATTGATAGTTATGTCGGAAACCTTTGAGAAAGGGACAGGGAGCATACTCGTTGATTTGACTGTAGTCCTCTTTGAGGGACAGCTTGGTGGCCAGGGGTCTCCAATTTCAGGATAATATTGGGTTTTTAGTGCTTATTTCAAGCCTGTCTTCAGTTTTGCATCAGAGAAGGACTGCGTTTTAAAATTGTGCTGCCTAGCAGAGGGGCAAGGTCAGTTTAGGGCCGCGACATGCTTCACAATGTGTGCGAGAGGTGAGGGAGGTAGGTGAGCAAGTGAGTGTGAATGAGGGCGAGTTTGAGAACACAGAATAATGCAGCACAATATATTCCAGTAGCTGATGTAGAGTAAGAGTCACCCGGGTGTTATATTGCTCAAAATACTCTCTGCATATGAAACTCAACGTTGAAAGGCCAGAATCTATAATCTATAACTGTGCTCCTGGGTGCTCTTCAGTTTACATGTTTGCAGTGTTGTCCGTAGGATTTTAGCAAAGCATGAAAATGCCACATGCTCATCCTTGCGAGCTTTACTAAAATCTTAGGGGCAACACAGAAAACTTTGGAACATTCAGCAGCTTTCTGTTCCAAGGCTTCAGGTTGGTCACACTGTTGAGATTACTAGAAACACCTTTAAGCAGAACATCTCATTGGGATTAAATAACTAATGGGGCCAGAAAAACAACAGCTTGTATGCTGTCGGACGTATTGTGCATCACTTGGCAAATACATTAGTTTCTTCATGTTTGGCAATTACATTCAGTCTGATGTCCTACTCATTTTTTATTTTGAAGGGCAGGAACCATCAACTATTGGAGCTCGAAATCTGAGCAGCCCACTGGCTCAGTAAAACTGCACCTTTTACTACATTAAAGCTATATAAATGCAAGTTGCTGTTGTTGAAACATCACAAAATTGTTTTAAGAATTTGACAGTATCACAGTTATAGAAGCATGGATATAAGGTGCACTAGACATAATCCTTAGTTAAAGAAAGAATTTGTCTATGTTGAGGATTTATAGAAAGCTGGGTAAACAACACCAAGTGCGTGAAACAGAAAAAATGTTGTTTTTTCTGATGACTCGGGTGATTTATCCCTTGCACATATGCAAAGGGACAAACTACCAATACAATTAGACTAGGAGTATTTTTGGCTCCCCCGATGGCTGAGAGTTTCTCCAGTGAGTAGAGTACATCTCCTGACTGTGTTGAACTAGTTGATCGAAGTTTGGGTAGTTGTACGGCCACAATTAATTGACCTCAGCAGCCCAGGTTAGAAAGGGGGAAAACTGACCAGCGTTCCCTCTCCTGATCGCTATTAAATCAACTACTATGTGCCATCAGGATTGGCCTCAGCCGTCATGCACTCACGATGGAAAAGCCTCAATACCACTGTCAAGGCTCCCAATGAAATAAAGACTATTTGGGCAAGATACCTGAGACTGCCTAGCACCCAGAGAACTGAACCTCAGCATGTAGTCAACACATGCAGGGAAAGAAGAAAATTAATGAGGAGAGAAAAATGCATGTGGTTATTTTTAATTCTCTATATGCATGCAACTTCAGAATTATATACATGGGCCAGGGCTGGGCGCAATACTGGGCATTCAGGCCCTATTTAGACAGCACATACCATTGAATTCAGATTTAAGTCCAAGTTTGAGATCACTGAAAGCAAATCTAGATTCAATAGGTTAGGTATATGCTTCAAGGAATCCTTATAATAAAGAATTTTAGTATTTAACTGTCGAAGTTCGTACACCTCCAAAAAATCCTATGTTGACAATCTCAGGTCAATAAATGTAAACTAACTGAAGTGTAAATCAAATTAAAATGTTATTTATAGCACTTCCCCATCCCAAAACACAAAGCAAGCAATGGGTTTACCTCTATTTTTAACTGCTCAATTTAGGTTAGAGAAGGAACAAAATAATGTTGGAATTTTTTAAGCTTCCTGAATCCTATGAGCCACCATCATACAAAAGGATCAAATATTTAGCCACGTAACATCAGTTTTATTGTAATTTCTAAAAGCATTTTATGCATGCAACCACAAAAGTATTAGCTGTTCCATGATTCAAACTGACTTATAAGTTAGAGACTTTCATTTCTTAGAAATGTGCTTTGAAACTCAGAAGTTAACATCTGTAATGCTTCAAGCCAACAGTCCCATTACACATACTTAATCGTCAGTTCATGTTCATGTACTCCTAACTATCTTTACAAAAGTGAACAATTACACCAACTGCAAATGCTTATTGTTTAACCCTGTAACATATGTGACTCAAATCTCTGCATCTAAATCCAACCCATCAAGCTTTTTATTGCACCCGACAAATCAAAATGAAAAAATGGATTGGCCTATGACCAGCACTTTAAAAAAAACCTAGACTGATCTTTAAGTATAAAATAAATCTTAAATGCTCAAGACATGAAATGTTCTAGTGCTTAAGAGTGCACAGGCAAGATGAGTAATCTTGCTGTTTTATGATGAAATCAGACTAGTGGAATATTCGTCTTGGAAGAGGGCTATGTAATTTGGTTAAATAAGAGAAGTCTGTTTTTCTCTCCACACACTAAGGCTTTCTGATATCAAGCTAGGTGTATCCTATGAAGAACAGTAACAATGGAATACAGCAGAAAAAAAGTAAACGACAGAAAATGCTGGAAACACTCAGCAGGTCAGGCAGCATCGTGGAGAGAGAAACAGTTAACGTTTCAGGTCGATGACATTTCGTCAGAACTGGAAAAAGTTGGAGAAATAACAGATATTTAAGCTAAAGGTTGCTCCTTTGATTTTGCAATTTATTTGTATTTTTGAGGGGGGTGGGGGTGGGGGAAGAAACACAATTAGTCTTTAGATGATCATTTGAAATACTAAACTGAATGCACAGGTTTAAGTGAATAATCCACCAAGTTTTATACTAGAAACTTAATTTAAAAAAGGATGGAAACCAAATGCTCATCTAACATTTCCTAATTTCAGCATAAAGCTTGCTCAATTCGCTATGTAGCAAGAATGCACATATGAAAACATTTTAAAGACAGCACTGGGTGCAAGTGCTTTTGCCCAAATTAGTTCCCTAATGGCTTTCTGATGACGTGGGAGTATCCTTAATCACTTCCTCACCAGTGGAAGCATACTAAGCATTCGCAAGATGCTGGTATATTAGACAACTGTTTAGAAAGAGATAATGTGCTGCCAATCCCCAGGGTAAATGCATTCTGAACATGGTACTTTCAGAAGCAAATCGGCAATGAAACGTGTAACATATGGTGGGCTTGCAAGCCTCCTTTTATTATTATACAGTCTGGTTTATTTGAAAGTATAATCTGAAATATTCCTTTAAAGGTTTTCTATACCAGCTACTGTTTAGTAAGAAACCAGCGCTGGTTAACAAATGGATTACAGTTCAATTGGTGTGCAGTAGCAAATCACATTTTATCTGCCAGAACTTATGCAATGGAAATGCTCGTCACCTAAGTGATCTAAAACTAGTTAACCGCACTGTTCAGCACTGGATCTCATGAATGTTCCTACCACAGTCACTCATATGCCAATTACATTTGAATTCATTTCTCAGATGAAAAAAGCCTCACCTTCCAAGAGATTCCCAGACTTCTCATGGAGACTGAGATCTGTGGCAACAGTCACTTGGCGGGGGATCAAGAATGCTATTTAATAAAAATCGAGTACTGTAACAACTAAATTGTGCACACAAAGCTGAAGGTTGAGCCAGAATCAGAGGCCCAGTCACCATGTACAAGATTTTAGCTAATACTAATTGCTTTTAAAGTGTGTTTTGCTTTATAATGGTCTCACTTAAGTACTTGTGGGAATTTACTTGCCCCCATTTCTCAGTTAATTCAAAAAGTTTAACAAATACTCATCCGTTTGTATAGTGCATTAGTATTGTGTTTGTAACATTGGTAAACACAATACTAATACACTATACAAAACTACAAGTTTTTTTTCCCCAAAAAGAAAAGTAGAATAATTACTAACTGAAATTTTATTGACTTCAGATCTTACTGCACAATTGCAGAAATTAGGAATGCTATCTTCATATTTTTCTAATGCAGCATTATTCAAAGCAATGAGCAGCTGAAGGTGCCAGGACTGAATGACAAATATCACTTTACAATATCCAAACTTGGAAATTCCAAAAACAGTGGAATAGTCACTGCATAGGCTACTGAAAAGGCAAGTATTAGAGAGAAAAAGCTTTTCTCCTTGTCTTAAAATCAGACCGTGTACTTTTTCCGTGAACACTGGAGGACAACAGCTACTCAGATGATTATTCTTTTAAAGGAAGAAAGGCAGAGAGTTACCATTTTCACATTTGGCCAGTCAGACATACAGGGAGGGGGGTGAAATTGGGTTTGGGGCAATAACTTTTAAAAGTTTGGAAAATTAGCAGCAGGCGCTATGTTTTTCTAACTTTAAAAAAATTCAGTTTTCTCGCTCCAAGAGGGAGGTGGAACGCTAAATCAAGCGCTCCACTTCCCTCTTGGAGCACGATCGGCAGCAGGTGGGGCAGCGAGTTTTGCAGCGCTGCACACTGGGCCATGCAGCGCTGCTGCGTCGGAAGGTCCTTCCCTCTCTTAAAGGGAAGGGCCATCGCTGCAGACTCTGCAAAAGAAAGGCCACGTACCTGGACCACCAAGGGAGAGCGAACCTGCACGATCAGCCCAGCACTCACTCAGAGCGCCGGGCTAATCGATCGCGGGCAGGAACCCGCGGGGAAAAAACTGATCAAAAAAGGTAATTTTTTTTTTTTTTTTAACTTACCTTGGCCACCTCGCCTTTAAGCATCGCCCCCGAAGTGGCCGGTCGCCAGATGCATATCCCCTGAAACTGGCGTTTTCGCCCGCCGATGTTTCAGGGCGGAAATTAATTTCGGGTCCAGGGTGCTACCGGGGCGATGCGTGGCCGGATGACATCACTATCTCCCCCGCAAGCGGGCATGGCGATAGGGGTTACCGCCGCCACAAACCGGCAGGTGAATTTCATGGGTGGTGATAGCATTGCGCACCCGGGCGGTAAGAACCTTAGCGCCCCCCCAGAGGCGATAACGGGAGGCGCCAAGGCACCAAATTTCTAGCCCACAGTGTGCATCTTGGAGGCCTCTTCCAGCATTCCTGAACAAGTTTTGTAAATAGTTCTGTCAATGCGTGTGGTTTTTTTTTTTTTTGACTGACAATTTTCTTCCACCCCTGAAGGCATCAACTCCTTGCTAGGGTAAGGTTTCACAAGCACGGAGCATCTATGGTGTACAGTGTTAAAGCAGCTTTGACAGCGAGTGTCATCAAGCTATTTGACGGGAAGAATATCACTTTGGAGCGCAATTCTATCCTCACCTAATTCCTACAAACACATTTTCAGCAGGCATTGTTAAATAGTGATCAGGAGCAAGAACCATGACTAATCTTCCTCCACCTCAAGTGGGAACCATGGCTGATATTCCTCCACCTTAACCAGGGGCACTTAGCCCAATTGTGGATCCCTGCTGCTGTGCAGGGCAGGGATCAACTGACAGACAGATGACCAAATGTGACCTCCTTGATCTGTACAAGCAGCTGATTCACTAAATTACTTGATGAGCATATCAGGGGAGCACTGTGCACAGAGTTAAGAGAAACCACAGAGGCAAGAACAGTTACCATAAAATCTGTTCCTCAGGGTTCGATTCACATACTGGCCCAAGTGATTCCACCAATGGATAAAATTACAATTGCTGGCTTTTAAATTGTACAAGTCATTCTAAATTGCAATCACATTAACACCTAAATGTTTAAGTATAATATAAATCAACCGAGACACACAAAACCAGAGAGAAAATATTGGCTCAAAATGGAATTATGAGCTCAAGTGGACTAAAGATAGTTTTTCTCGTGTTTCAATCAAATGTTGAATGCTCGAGTCAGAAAGTTGCCACGTGAACAGGATGCATTCGAACAGAGACTTCCAGGCATTGTAACTTAAGTGTTTGCGATGTTATATAACTTTGCAGCTGATTCTGCAGAAGGGGCAACTTGCATTGTGAAAAATTAGACTGACCTAATGATAATGTTTAATGTTATGATAGCATTAAAAGCAGATCATATCTATTGGGGCAGCAGGTAATATGTATTAGTAGATAAATGCAAAAACATAGTGCTTTACTGGGTTGACAGAACATATTTAATAACTCCAAGATAGCAATATTTTGAAACACCTGGAAGTAAACCAACCCACGTGATCCCTCTTCTCCTCCTCCTTCCCCTCCGTGACAACCATTACATCCAATGTGGTCTTTCCTTACCCACAATCTGGAGCAGGGCACCATCTGCAGTCTGGATCTGCCACCAGCCACCGGCGTAGCATAAATTCCTCGTACTTCTCCATCAGCAAATCATCATTTAAAATCAATTGGATATCATGGGGATTGAATCTCTCGGTACACTCTGGGCAGCTGATATTAACCCTACTTTCGGAGATCTCTATCCGCAAATACTGCCGCAAGCAGTCTGCGCACGACCTGTGCTGGCAAGTCATAATATCTGGAAATTTGTCCTTAGAGTGACGCAAAAGGCACAGAGGGCATTCAAGAAAGTCTCCACTTTGTTTGTCAGTGGATGCAGTCCCACTTTCAGAAGAGCCACAGGTTGACAATATGGAGTTCTTGTCATTACATAGCTCTGAATGAATGCTTTCAATACTTGCAATTCCATCCACTCCTCCATTTAAGTCCCTGGACTTTCGTTTTGACTCTTTTTTCCTTCGAAACAGAGACCCGAGTGAAAGGCGGCGTTTCTTTGGTGCCTTTTTAACAGAAGGTAAACTGACTGAGGATGCAGAGGACTGCAGGTCACGGTCCGATCCCATTTGCTGATTGCGATGTAAACTCATTTCTCTTGCACTCCTCTTTCAGAGGTTCCAGTCCTGGAAACTTGCTGCAAAGCAGTGTTCTTCCAAGTCTTAATCCATGTTCTATAACTCTCTCATTCATCAAATGCGGCTACCCTTGGGAGATCACAAGGCAGTTTACTGGAAAAAGCGTTCCTGGAATTTCTATAAAAGAAAAGAACAGGAAACTGTTAAATCTTTCAATCATACCCTTGCTATAAATGGTATTACACATTCTGCGCACCAGTATAATCACTTCTAACATTGCTGGTCACTGCTAACTTTTGATTTGATATAGTTTTAAAGAACATTCGCTAAACTATATGCACCTTCAATGTTTGTGCTACAACGCTAACAAACACTAGTTTAAAGGTCAGAAAACAAACAGGGAAGGGGAAGTATGCAACAGGACCACATTTTTTTAAATCATGAAAAATAGCTTCCTGTACAGAATGGCACTTTATGTAAACTTTAGCTAGGACAGGCAGTTGCAGGCTATTTTTCTTTTAAAAAGAACCGCAAACCTAGCACAGCAACAGACAAAAACAGATTTCTGATGTTAAAAATATGCCAACTATTGAAATGAGTAAACAAGGGAGGCAGTTTGCATTGGGCACCCCCAATCTGCTGAGGTACAAATCTCAGTTGTGCTGCTATGGGGAGGTGCCAAGCAGAGGCCAAGCATTTTCTCACAGGGGAGGGCGAGAGAGAGAGAGAGAGGAGAGAAATCTGAGGGAATTCACCAGAGTGGTGCAGGTTAGCTTGAAAAAGCATTGCTAGATATGAACACGTCACTTGCCCATCCTCACTCAAAAAGGTGCAGAGTACGGAGGAAGAAAATAAAATACACGCACGTATTCCCCACTCATTTTTATGAGCATCAACTATGGGACTTCTCCAGTCTTATTTTGCCCTTTCAAGTGTTTAATCTGAGTCACTAAATTCAGAGAGAGTAATTTGTACATACAGAAATAATTAATAAAATGCCTTTAGAAATCCTACTTTTTTTCAAACAAAAAAGGCCACACAACCCACAAAAACTAGCAAGTTATCAACTCCTATTATTTTTATACAGATAAAATGAAGCTTCAAACAACCATAAAATACACATTTCGGACATACCCATGTATTTAATGAAGTTTACAAGACAGGCATCTTTACTTAAACTAAGATAGTACTCATCCCTCCGTGTACAAAATGCTCTTTGAACTGGAATTGGGGCGTGAACACGCCCCAGAATAACTACCAAGGAACTAAAATATCTGAAGCAGCAACTGTAATGGAGGCAAAACAAAACAATGCAGGGCTTAAATACCACAGAATCAGTAACTGCCAAGCATGTTTGTTGAAACCACAAATTTTCCTGCACATGAAAGCAGAATGCACAGCACAAACATTTCGGAATATATTCGCCATTCCACTGGACCAGTAGTATAGGTCATTGCTGGATCTGTCGTTTTTTGTCTTAACAGACCAGCATTAATTTTGAGCTCTACAATGGTAAAGAGTCAGAGTCATACGGCACAGAAGGAGGCCGTTCGGCCCATCGAGTCCGTGCCGGCTCTCTGTAGAGCAATCCAGTCAGTCTCATTCCCCCGCTCTATCCCCGTAGCCCTGCAAGTTTATTTCCCTCAAATGCCTATCCAGTCTCCCCTTGAAAACATTGTGTCTCTCCGCTTCCATCAGCAGCGAGTTCCAGGTCCTCACCACTCGCTGCGTAAAAAAGTTTTTCCTCACATCCCCCCCTGTATCTCTTGCCCAAAACCTTAAATCTGTGTCCCCTAGTCCTTGTACCATCAACTAGTGGGAACAGCCTTTCCCTGCCTAGCCTATCCAAACCCATCATAATCTTGTACACCTCTATCAAATCACCCCTCAACCTCCTTTGCTCTAATGAAAACAAATCCAACTTCTCCAACCTGTCCTTGTAGCTAAGATCCCCCATCCCCAGAATCATTCTGGTAAATCTCCTCTGCACCCTCTCAAGGGCCTTCACATCCTTCCTAAAGTGTGGTGACCAGAACTGGATGCAATACTCCAGTTGTGGCCTAACCAGCGCTTTATAAAGGTTCAGCATAACTTCTCTACTTTTGTACTCAATACCTCTATTTATGAACCCAAGATCCCATATGCTTTGCTAACCACCCTCTCAATATGAACTAGACATTTTTGGCATTCACAAAACAATATTCTACATTAGCAAACAAAATAGTGGCAACATTTACAGAAAATCTAACGCAATGTTAGTTATTCAAGCTTACCTTAAAAAAGTACATATTTAGAAGACTTTCTCACCTTAAAACTGAATTCTAAAGCATGACTTACTTCAGGGCCAAGAAAGTTCCTCCAGAAACAACAAAGAAAAACAGTCAGAAAATCTCCCCTTAAAAAAAGAACACTATTGGGTACGGCGAATGAACTCCAGTCACCAATAATAGTACTAGAGGGTGGGAAGGCAGTGTTCAAGTTTACACCAGCTACTGGATGGGCCAAACTTGATAGGCCTGGTGGTCTTTTCTCACCTCACACCCACCACCCTCACGCTCCCCCTACCCTAGGAGGTTTGTGTGGAGGTTCAGACCACAGAACAGTCCCGTGTGAGGTTAAACATTATAACTAGCACAGACAGTAAGCAAATTATGATTAAACAAAATAGTTTAGATGCAATTCTTAATGCAAGACAAACACTGCATGTTCCAACCATTATTTTTTTTAAATGACCAATCATCAATTATTCCCAGTTGACATAGGAAAATGCATACTGAGATTTTACCTGCTGTTTAAAGCAGATTGATATGTTTTCCTGACCATCAGAATTCGTATTTACAAAGTAGCCTTATATGAATTTTAAAGTGAACAGCCCTTAACCAGGTCTCGCAATATCCAAGAACCCCGAATGCTAAAATCCATGGAGAGGAAATAAAGATTGCTCGTCGATTACTCATTTGTTCTTATTACTAAATAAGGGATTTTTTGGTTAAATTGGCTAGCTTTTCAGTCGTTCAATTTAGCAACACCCTGACAGAACCCTCGGGGAAGGGAGCTTCACAATCCAGTAGATTTTCATTTTAATCTTGCCTGCCTGTCAGGGTTAGCATTCCACACCACCCCCCACCCCCCCCCCCAACATGAAGTTGTGTGCATGTAGTATTGCCATAAGGGAAGAGAGTGCTCGTGCCTACACTGTGGATGCCTACAATTGCTGTTCAACAATGGATGTATAATTAATTCAGTGAATGAGTGGTCATATTGAGCAATAATCAGGAGAATTCCTAATGATCCGTAGAATAGCCAACCACAAGATAGCCGACAGATATTGACGAGCAAGGCCATTTGGCACCAAGATTGAGACCATCTGTTCAGCTGCCTCTGCTGCTTCCCCACTTTCCCTATGCAATTCAAACCTGCCCTAGCCCTGAACACAACTCTGTAGCTTCTGTCCCATCTCCCCCCCAACGCACTATTCGAGACTTTTCACCCTAATCCCGCTAAACCGCTGACCACCCAACTTCAGTTCTTGGTCCCCATATTAGCCGACATTGTAAATGGTTCCCTCTCCTCATGATTTGCCCCCTCCCTTTCAGCCCTGCCATCATACTCTTCAACAAAAAAAACCTCGACCCCACGGACCTTCCAAACTACGCACCATCTCCAACCTCCCTTTCCTAAAGTCCCTGAAGAAGTTATCGCCTCCCAAATATGTTCCCACTTTTCTGGTAACTACGTTTGAACCTCTCCAATCAGGTTTCTGCCCTTGCCACAGCACTGAAACGGCCCTAAGCAAGTCACAAACAAGATTCTCTGTGGCTGTGGTACATTATCCCTCCCCATCACTTTTGCAGTCCGACACCATTCTCCTCCAAAGCCTTCCTTCCGTCGTCCAGCTTGTTGGGACTGCCCTCGCTTGGTTTCACTCTTACCTGTCCGATCATAGCCAGAGCATCTCAAGCAATGGTGTCTCTTCCCGTCCCCACACGTTACATCCTAAGGGTGATTTCAGAAGTATCATTTGCTCCCTTCTCTTCCTCAGCTACATGCTACCCCTTGGTGGCATCATCTGCAGACGTGGGGTCAGCTTCCACATGTATGCTGATGACACCCAGCTGTACCTACCCACCATCTCTCTCAACCCCTCCACCATCTCTGTGCTGTTAAGACCGCTTACTTGACATCCAGTCTTGGATGAGCCCCAATTTCCTCAAACTAATCATTGGGAAGTTTGAAGTCAACATCTTCAGCCCCCAATACAAACTCCATATCCTTGCCACCAATTGCAGCCCTTCCTGACCACTGTCTCAGACTGTTTGCAACTACATTGAGCTTCCAATCCCATAACCTCTCCATCACAAAGACTGCCTTCTTCCACCTCTAACATCACCCGTCTCTGCCCCGCCTCAGTCCATCAGCCGTGAAAATCCTCATCCATGCATTGGTCATCTCAAGACTCAACTACTCCAATGATCACCTGGCCAACCTGATATTCTCCACCTTCAGTGAACTTCAACTCATCCAAAACTCCACTCTTTACTCCTATCCCGGTCCCCAACATCTAAAATTTAAAAATCTTATGTTTAAATCCCTTCATGGTCTTCTCACCCCTCCTTATCCATGTAACTTCCTACAACCCACTCACACTCTCCTGACTCTGGCCTCTTGTGCATCACCCCTCCCTTTGTTCTACCATTGGTGGCTCTGTCTTTAGTCACCTAGGCCCTACTCTCTGGAATGTTCTCCCTAAACCCCTCTACCTTTCCACCTCCCTTTCTTCCTTTAAGGCCAACTCTTTGACCAAGTCACCCCTCTGAATATCTTCTTTGGTTCCGTGTCCATTTTTTGATTACACCTGAGAAACGGTTTGGTACTTTTTCTAGGCTGAAGGCGCTAATAAATGCAAGTTGTTAATGTCGTTGCTGGATTCTGTTTTTTTTTAATTAAATCAAGTGACAATTTTCTTAACAAAAAGTAAAACTTTACTCCTGCATAATCTTATTTCTACTACAGCAGCTTGTGCCTGGATACGCTCACTTTGCTACACATTTCCTGTGGGGTTATATGGTTTCAAAAGTTTTAATTGTGGTCTCATTTGCATAAAAGACCAGACTGTGTCTAATCAAAAGATCAATTTGAATGATGGCCTTGCTTTAACAAGCAGCATCAATCAAAAAGAACTGAAGATTTGTATGTTTGATACAGACATGCAAAGCATTCATACCTTTCTGGATATTCACCCGACATTAGTGACATCTGTTTTTTTTATTGTTAATTGCATGTACATATTAGAGATTCTCGAACAAACTCAAAAATACTTATGAGTCAACACCGGAGCAGTTAAAAGCAGAGAGCTTTAAACAAAAGAAAAAGATTTAAGGACAGTACAAAAAGCTGCTAAATTCACCTTGCAGTAACAAAAAAAAACTTGAATTCAAGCAGTGTTTTATCACACTCTCAATACAATGAATTCGAAGTGTAGTTAACCTCTTTGTGCACAGCAGGCTCCCACAAACAGCAATGAGTTGAATGCCCAAGTAAATAAAAGCTTTGATACTTAACGCAGACACCTGAACTCACCCCATATGTAACTTTCAGCAATTGCTGATCATTGGTGCTTTATATTACTAATTATTTGGAAGTAGATACTTGTTACTTCAGTCAAAGTAATGAAAAGATACAGATTCCAGGTCACAGGGACAATATCTACTTATGGAACTGCTGTTAGGTCATTGAGAGAAAATAAAAATCTCAAAACTGCACTTTGTTTTGAGAATGGTTGGTGTTTAATACTCCTCAGAATTGTACAAGTCAGCCTGTCTTAAGTTAATACTGTGGAAATCAATTTAAAGATGGAGCTCCCAAAGTTGAGACCTATGTGACTATTTAACTTAGCCAGTACAGGAAGCAGCTAAAAACAATACCAGAAAAAGGAAAAAAAGTGGTATGCAGGAGAGAATGCAATGCTGTACTGTTCAGCTATTATGCCACCAAGATCCTGGGAGTTCATTATTTCTTTTTCCTCCCCTTGTAATAATGTAAATATCCTTTCAATTTAATATTTTGGAAACTGGAGACTATGAATAACTCTTACCAACCATTGATTTTAAATCTAAGAAGGGATCAAAGTGCATATTGGCTACAACAATGACAAATTCATTAGGACAACAGAAAAATAAATCAAAAATAAGGTATTACATATTGATAATCATATTCTATGCCACTTAGCTAACTTTGGTTCCCTTTAAATATCCTGAAGTTTGTTAAATTTCCAACCCCCCCCCCCCAAAAAAAAATCACAATCATGTGTCCTTTACTTGTACAGGGAAATAAATTCATAAGAACATGACTTATCAGTATAAGATTACACAATGTAGAACGTAGAACTGAAGCCAAGGCTCATTTTAAAAATGATGGCGTGATTCCAAATAGAGCATATTGACTCATCATTGAACCTATAAAATTACCAGTAAACTTACAGGAAATGAGTATCACCGTACAAAGTTGAACAGTCACTGCCTTCATATAGTTAACCAATTTGAGTTCCAGGGAACTTGTGTACAAAATAGTCAATAAAGCCCACCATAGTAAATCAAAATGGAGATAAATGAAACAAGTGATTAAAAATCAGCGACTGGCAAGGACTATTCAGAGTCACCAGTATCAAAAATATTAGGATATTTACAGTACTACAAGGGGGAGGAAAAAAAACAAGAATCTCATGGCCTGATTTAGCAGAACAACAGTTACTGCCTTTGTTACATTTGCCTGGATTGGTGCAATAAAACTGCATCTTACTCATGCAATTCAGGTGCACTCTAGTCCCCTTCTCAACTTGGACCATGTGCAGCAGCTTTCAGAGTTTTACAGAAACCAGAGTGCCCAATATGTGTAGCACAATTCACCCAACACACAGTTTGAATCTACATAATGGTAGAGGAACACCAGCCTGAATAGAACAGGGTCAGATTCATGTCAGAAAGCAGAAACAACAGCTTCAATGCTTATCACAAATCATTCGCACTATTGCTCTGGGCATTATACCAGAGCCAACCCAGGAACAGTCCAGCTTTAAATTGCCTATAGCTGAATTAGAGTCAAAATCAAATGATTCACACAATTTGCCCTACTACCCATTTAAATCCTAGCATAGCAAAAACAGAAGTCATTTGTTTTGGGAGCCTGTAGGTGCACGGTTGGCAGGCACTTGAACACACACTTAGCTCAATTTTACAAGTTTGCTACTTCACAACAATGTGCTTAAAACACCAAACATTCAAAAAGTTCAAAAAATTGATAGGAACATAAAAACAGGAATAGACCATTCTGCCCCTTGATCTTCTCTGCCATTCAACTAGATCATGGCTGATCTGTACCTCGACTCCATGTACCCGCCTTTGATATCTTTCCTGAGGTACGGTGCCCTAAACTGAACATGGTACTCCAGATGGGGTCTGATCAAGGCTGTGTATGACTGAAGCACCACTTCTGCACTTTTATATTCAAACTCCCTTGAGTTAAAGGCCTTTTAATTATTTTTCGTATCATGATTTGTGTACTTGGACACCTAAATCTCTCTGCTCCTCCACAGCTCCTAGTCTCTCGTCATTAAGAAAATATTCTGATTTGTCTTTCTCGAATCCAAAGTGGATGACCTCGCACTTCCCCACATTGAACTCCATCTGTCACAGTTTTGCCCACTCATTTAATCTGTCTATGTATCTTTATAATTTCCTGCTCCCATCTACACAATTTACAGTGCCTCCCAACTTAGTGTCATCTGCAATCTTGGATATACAAGTCTCTATTCCTTCATCCACGTCATTAGTGTATATGGTGAAACGCTAAACCCCCAGTAGAGATCACTGGGGAACACCAAACTGCACATCCTGCCAATCAGAGAGCGTTCCCTTTATCCCAACTCTCTCTCTCCCACCTCCCAACCAATTACCAATCCATCTCATACGGTTAGCTCCAATTCTGTGCGCTGCCATTTCTGCCGATAATCTCTTGTGCGGAACCTTATCAAATGCCTTCTGGAAGTACATATAGACAACATTCATAAGCATGGTGCATAGGGGAGTGTCTGTGACCTCCTCAAAGTTTAAATAGATTAGTCAGACATGACCTACCCTTCACAAATTTCCGCTGGCTCACTGATCAGCTGATACTTGTCCGAGTGCTCAGTCACTCTGTCTCTGATTACAGAGATTCCAGTAACTTCCCCATAACTGATGTTAAACTGACAGGTTTGTAATTACCTGGTTTTTTCCCCTCCCTTCTTAAATAATGGAATGACATTTGCAATTTTTCAATGCAATGGCACAAATCCAAAATCTAGAGAGCTTTAGAAAATTATGACCAACACATCTGCATTTTTTTTTAGTACCTTGGGGTGTAAACCTTCAGGTTTTGGAGATTTGTACATCTTAAGTCCAGTTATTTTCTCCATTACCATTCTTTGGCTTATATTAATCCACTAAGTTCTTTCCCTTGACTTACTTTTAGATTCCCTTGTACCGCTGTTACTTTGTCCTCGCCCTCTACAGTAAAACCAGTTATAAAATACTCATGTAACAAGCTTACCATTTCCTTATTGTCCATTATAGTCTTGTCTGCATTTGTCTTTAATGGACCCACATTCCCCTTTACCAATTTCATTCTCTTAATATATTTTCAAAACCTTTGCTGTTATCTTTGATACCCTGTGCAAGTTTTTTTTTCATATTTCCTTTTTGCACCTCATTACTTTCTTTGTATCCCTTTGTTAAAGTGTCAGCCTTGGCTCAGTGATTGCACTCTTGACCGAGTCAGAAGGTCATGGGTTCAAAGTCCCACTCCAGAGATTTGAACACAATCCAGGCTGACACCTCAGTGCAGCACCGAGGGAGTGCTGCACTGTTGGAGGTGCTGTCTTTCGGATGAGATGTTAAACCGACACCCCGTCTGCCCTCTCGGGTGGGCGTAAAAGATCACATGGCATCATTCAAAGAGGAGGGGTCTTCTCCTGATGTCCTTCAACAAGTACCTCAACAACCATTAAAACAGATCATCTGGTCATGCATCTCTTTGCTCTATATGGGAGCTTGCTGTGCACAAAATGGATGCCACATTTCCCTACATTACAACAGTAACTACACTTCAAAGTACTTCAATGGCTGTAAAGTGTTCTGGGACGTCCTGAAATCGAGAGAGGCGTTATATAAATGCAAGCCCTTTCCTTTGTTGCTTTTTATAGCAGTCCCAGTCTGCTGATTTCCTTTTATTTGTGCCAACCTTTTCCTTTAGTTTGACACTCTCTTACCCTTATTTGTTGACTATGGTTGCTTAACTACATAAGTGGAGCTTTTGCCATTTAGAGGTATGTACTGGTTTTATATTGTACCGAAGACTTCTTTGAATACTTCTTTCTATTTGTCTGTAGGTTTACCCCATTAACAGTTTAGCCTAGGTTTGCTGTGGTCAATTTATTTCCCAGCTCTTCAAAGTTTGCCTTACTTAATTTAAAACCTTGGTTTGTGACTCTCCCTTGTCCCGCAAACTTAGTATCAAATTCAATCATGTTATGGTCATTATTCCCTTATCGCCAGACTGTTAACTAATTCTGGTTCATCACTAAATCTAGTATGGCCTGTCCTAAGACATCTTGTTCTAGAGAACTATCCCGAATACATTGCTTTTACTACTTCAGCTGTTCTGTTTCTCCCAGTCTATGTAAACATTAAAATCTCCCATTATAACCACATTGTTTTTGCTGCATGCTTCTCTGATCTCCGTATTTAGACACTCCCCCCGCCCCCACTACATCACTATTATCAGATAGTCTGTATACCCACCAGAATCTTGCATCTTTTGCTGTTCCTTAATTCTATTCAGTGTTTTCACTGCCTGATCACACTTATTGAAATCCCTTCTTTCTACTGCTCTAATTGTGTCTGACCAATATTGCTACTCCCTCTCCTTTTCCAATTTCGCTATGCTTTCTAAAGAACCTATAGCCTGGAATATTTAGCTCCCAATCATGGCCTGCTTGTATCCAGGTTTCTGTAATGGCTACTACATCATAACCGTTAAGCTGAATTTGTGCTGCCAACTCACTTGTAGCATTATAAATAAAACATTCCCCCGGTTAAGCAACGCCTCGATTTAAAAATTCTCATCCTTGTTTGCAAATCCCTCCATGGCCTCGCCCCTCCCCATCTCTGTAATCTCCCCCAGCCCTACAACCCTCCGAGATATCTGCGCTCCTCCAAGTCGGGCCTCGAGCATCCCCGATTTTAAATCACTCCACCATTGGTGGCCATGCCTTCAGCTGCCAAGCCCCAAGCTCTGGAATTCCCTCCCGAAACCTCTCCGCCTCTCTAGCCTCCTCTAAGGTGCTCCTTAAAACCTACCTCTTTGACCAAGCTTTTGGTCATCTGCCCTAATTTCTCCTTGTGGCTCGGTGTAAAATTTTGTTTGATAACGCTCTTGTGAAGAACTTTGGCGTCGTTTTACTATGTTAAAGGAGCTCCATAAATACAAGTTGTTGTTGTTGTTGCATTTGTGTGGAACTCCTATTTGGGTAACTGTCCTTGCGCTGCCCATATGCCCTTCTGGTCTTTTTCTCATACTTTTTGACATACTATGTGGATTATCCCTTCTTAAAGAAGAGAAGCAAATGTCAATTTGGCATGGGTCTCCAGGAATGTAACCATGGATTTGCTTTAGAAACTTGTTGAAAGAGACATGACATCCCCCTCCCCCACACATATATGAAGGCTATATCAATGAAAGAATGAACTAGCATATATATGGTGTCTTTCATGTCCTCAGGGTGTTCCAAAGTACTTCACAGCCGGTAACAACAATTTGCATTTACCGTCAATGTAGAAAAATGTCTCACGGCTCTTCACAGTAATCAGACAAAAATGGATGACATGCCGAGCTAAAGGAGGGCATATTATTACTTTTCAAGTGTAGTCATTGTTGTTTTGTAGGCAGCCAACTTCCTCACAGCAAGAAATGGCCAATCAATCTGTGTTGGTGGTGTTGACAGAGAAGAACATTGGCCAGGATACAAGAACTCCCTGCTCTTCAAAACAAAAGTGCTGCCTGAACAGACAGTTCCTCGGTTTAAGGTCTCATCCACCTCCGGCAACACTGCATGAAAGTGTCTCACGTCACAGAATGAGAACTGAACCCACAACCGCCTGATTCAAAAGGCAAGAGTGGTACCACTGAGCCAAGCTGACAGTCATTTCTTTTAATCAGGAAACACAAGTAATAGTGACTAACACTAACACACCTGTGAGCATAAATATTGCCAGAACCCAACTAGAAATAAACTTTACCCTGTGAAATAGTGCCAGTCTAAAAATGCAAACAGAAAGCCTCACTATCAAACAAATTGGTAAAACTATTTGAAATGTAAATTCACAGATAAAATACTTGTAGACTTACTTGGAGCAATAATCCAATCTCATGAGGTCAGTGTTATGGCCTCATCGAACTCCCGACCAGATTACCAGCTTGTAATTCACTTAAAAGGGAATCATCTTCCTTTTAAAACACAGATTCACTCGTAGCCAGAGTAGGAACACACTAATATACGGTTCTCATTTATAGAATTTAAATAAATGTGTGGTTGCAAGAACACTAAAGCATAATTCAGCTGTAAAATATTTACTAACATATATCCCACAGTATATTGTACTTATTCTTGCATATATTTTTACACTTCTATTCATGTTGACCTATAGAAACAATACAGGTGATCAATCCTAGATTTATGGAAATGTTTATTTTGATTTGTTCTCGCTTGTTAATACTTCAAGAAAGAGAAAGACAGACAGCGAGGGGACTATGGCCTAGAAATTCGATTAGGCCGGAGCCACCGCGGGCCGAGGTTAACGGCTGCCTGTAAAAAGAGCACAGGCAGCACCGGTATTCTGGTGTTCCTGCTGAGTTACATGAGCGGAGTGGAGAACCTCTTGTGCAACGCGTTCTTTCCAGCGGTAACCTCAGCAGGAAGCCGAAGGTCGCGTCTGAAGGATCAGTGCGGCGTTCTCTGGCAATCTGAAAGAGACATGGGTCTTGTGTGGGGTCCACAAATGGGTTCCAGACTGCCTGGCACTCCCACCTTCACTGGCTACCATAGGTCCACAGATGTTTCACCCAGATGGTTGCTGTGTAGAGGTTTGTGCTCCACCATGGTGCTAGAGGGGGAGGGGGATGCACTGTCTTGCAGCTTGCAGTGACAGTGCACTAGCCTGCATATCGCATAGGGGATTCACTCCCTGGTGAGTGGGTCTTAAAGCACAGGCTTAGATCTGAAGGGACTGTGGCTGGAAACACCACATAAAGACGGTGGCATAGATGTCCTTAAACCATTGCATGAGAAATCAATTGAAATACATTTTAAAAAAGGGGAACCTGAACCTCTTGGTCAGGAGTTTACTGGTGTAAATTGTACAGAAGAGAGTTCAATTAAATTTATAACAGCAGATGACTTTTGAAGAACTCTTGGTGAGAATATGGTAAAACAGACTTCCAAACTTTGCATATTATATTATTTTATCAGTTCCTAAACTAGAAAATCCAATTTATAAAATTTAAGGATATTTAAGGCTTTGATTTTTTCCAGACATTATTACAACTGTAGTACAGTATAGTTTATTTTAAAAGTATTTACCTCCTGTAATGTTTGACTGACCAGGTGTGCATCTTATTGGAAGCAGTTTTCACTCCAATTACATAGTCGGAGCTCTCCATAGTTACCAGTTATCTCAGCCGCTTTCTCCCGGCTCTACGCACCGTCAACGGCTGCATGCATGGGCGTGCTTTGGAGAGCGGCAAGAGGAGCAGCGAGGTCCAAAATGGATGAGCATGCATCCATTTGGCTTTGCACACCGATTGACATCACACTCCTGCTAATTACAATACTTGCGGCGAGCGCAGGCAACGGCAGTGCTACCAACATGGCAAAAATGGCGGACGCTGGAAGCGGGCAGCCGCCATTTTTTTCAACAAAACCGGCCTTAACGGGCGTTAAACCCTCCAATTTCTAGGCCTATATGTATTGTTTAAACTTTGGACACACTGCATTTCAAAGAAAATTCAGAACAAAGCATAAGTTTGTCTTGGCGACTAAGCAACTATGTGTGTATGAAAATTTCAGAATGAGAACTGCAGTGACCTACTAAATTCACTCAAAACATGCTGTACCCTCAGTTACTCTGAACCTAGACAACCTTAACTTAGCAACTGATTAAATGAACTGCACAAACGGGTTTACAGATTTGACTGAAAAACATGACTAAAAATGAATTCAGACACATTCATTCTATGTTGCACACGGACTATGCAGCAGCACTCTTAAATCACCCAATTTACTTCTTGAGCTTGGATCATAGTCAAATTAAAGGCATGCTGTTATGAGCATACACAGATTTAAGCCATAAAGTGCTCAGATATCCTAATCTCTGTCAGTTTCACTTCTCTGCAGAACTGCTGTGCAATTGCAAACTGAAACTCAACTCAAGTTGCCATTAGAAGTCTTGACCATTTTATTTACACAGCACTAACTTTAATATACTTGGATATAATGCAGTTTCACAACACATTTCAGAGTCCAGAACTATACTTAAAGTTTATCAACTAATCACTACTTCCCGATTTATCTCGTCTTCTTCTGTACTCTTTAGGATATACAGATGGGGTTAGATGAATTAGGGTGGGAGGAGGCTTATGTAGACCAGTTTGGCCAAATGGCCTGTTTCTGTGCTATAACTACCATGTAATTCTTTTCAACACTGATGCGCTGTCATGCGCTATGGACCTTGGCCCTTCACCTGGGTTTTTTCAAATTGAGAAACCTATTTCAAATAAACTCTCAATACTATTCAAGGTGTCAAATATACTCAAGATGGGATTTGGTGATTTTCCAAATAGACACAGACCTGCAAAACATTAAATAACTGAGTCCCGTTGTCCATCATCAACAACTACTTGCATTTATTGAGCACCTTTAACCATTGGTGGCCATGCATTCAGCTGCCTGGGCTCCAAGCTCTGGAATTCCCTCCCTAAACCTCTCTACGCTCCTTTAAGACACTCCTTAAAACCTACCTCTTTGACCAAGCTTTTGGTCACCTGCCCTAATATCTCATGTGGTTCGGTGTCAAATTTTGTTTGATAACGCTACTGTGAAGCGCCTTGGGACGTTTTAAGGTGTGTCTTAAAGGAGAGAGAGGCGGAGAGGTTTAGGGAGGGAATTCCAGAGCTTGGAGCCTAGGTAACTGAAGGCATGGCCACCAATGGTTACAAGGTGAGATATAAATGCAAGTTGCTGTTATTGTTGTTGAAAAATGTTCACAGCACTCAGAGGCATAAATCAGACAAAAATGGACACCGAGCCAGAAAAAAAGATTAGGAGGGGTGATTAAAAGCTTGGTTTTAAGGAGGGTCTTAAAGGAGGCAAAGGAGGTTGAGAGGTTGAATATTTAGGGAGGGAATTCCAGAGTGTGACCCTCTATATTTTTCTGAAAAGTATGTTTCACTGACAAACAGTAAGCTACCAATAACCTCCAGCAAGCAGTTTCCATTCTTAAAAAAAAAGGGGGAAAGATGCCCATTTATATTAATAATCATAAGGGTACTGAGGCAATAAGGATCAGACTGTATCAGTGTCACTATTAACCCAAGGGGAAGGAAAGTGAAGGGAGGGTACAGGATACAGCTGATCTCTCTCCTCCACTATCTGTATTACCAGTCAACCACAAGATGCAGAAGCGGCTAGAGATAGCTCTCTGTAATCCCCAGACTCTACTATAACCAGCATGGAGCTCATAAGAGATCGCTGCGCTGATCTACCTATAATGCATGTGGAGGTGGGGTTTACTTACCTGCAGAACTCAATCTGTACTTCAGTCAGGCTACAGTAAAACTAAGTGACAAACAACTGGGCAGTGAGGAACACTGGCTATATTGTAGCATCTCTCAATTGTGTGACCTAAGTATGACTTAAACTAGTGAATCAGCATTTTAGAATGTATATTTTTACAACTTCCCCATTTCATTCCATTACTGGAATTTAAATCTGTGGTTACTGGATGACAAAGTTGGTTTTTTTTAAAATTAGGTCTTCTGCATCAATCATGATCCTCCAGTTGAGGGTGGAGAGTTGACCTATTCACAAAAGTCCAGCTATTACGAGTAACCCAGAGAGGTTTTTTCCTCCCTCTTTGGGGTAAGGAGCTGACCTGCATTCAATGTCTTCTCCCTGATGCATGGCCAAGACGGTTGACATGGCAAGATCCCAATTAAGTCTATGCCAATGATTCTGTTCCGATACCCTTTCCAATAACCATAACGCCAGGTAGAGCTCCTCCAATGGCCTAATGAATAAAGGCACTGCCTGGTGCAGCACTAAATCATACAGAGCACAAGATTCAAATCCCAGTTTCGATCACCACCATCACATTAGCAGTTGGAGCTCTGCAACTAAACCCAGCACCCTGGGCTAAGGAGAAAAATAAAACTGGCCAGGAATCCCATTGCTCATCTGACAGCCCCTGCTGAAAAGTGCATGTGTGGGCATCAGTAGAGAGAAATATTGGGCTGCCGAGCCTCACTTTCTAGGTTAGAAACATAGAAGATAGGAGCAGGAGTAGGCCATTCGGCCCCTCGAGCCTGTTCCGCCATTTAATGAGATCATAGCTGATCATCCAAATTCAGTACCCTGTCCCTGCTTTCTCCCCATATCCCTATAGCCTTAAGAAATATATCTAACTCCTTCTTGAATATATTTAATGAATTGGCCTCAACTGCCTTGTGTGGTAGAGAATTCCACAGGTTCACCACTCTCTGGGTGAAGAAATTCCTCATCTCAGTCCGAAATGGCTTACCCCTTATCCTTAGACTGTGACCCCTGGTTCTGGACTCCCTCGCCATCGGGAACATCCTTCCTGCAACTAGTCTGTCTAGTCCTGTCAGAATTTTATAAGTTTCAATGAGATCCCCTCTCATTCTTCTAAACTCTAGCGAATATAAGCCTAATCGACCCAATCTCTCTTCATACGACATTCCTGCCATCCCAGGTATTAGTCTGGTGAATCTTAGCCTGTGCTCAGTGAGCTGACTACTCTAACCCGGTGTGGTAGTGAGCCCAACACACAGAGCAGGAAGATCCCAGGCTCCATCCCCGGCCTGTGCTGTGTGAGCTGCTCTTGCCAGGGTGTGGTAATTAGCCACACAGAGCAGGAAGATCCCAGGCTCCATCCCCAGCCTGTGCTGTGTGAGCTGCTCTTGCCAGGGTGTGGTAATTAGCCACACAGAGCAGGAAGATCCCAGGCTCCATCCCCGGCCTGTGCTGTGTGAGCTGCTCTTGTCCGGGTGTGGTAATTAGCCACACAAACAGAGCAGGAAGATCAGGTTCACACTTGAAGGAGGGCCACGAGGGCAAGCTGCAGAAGAGCCCCTGGCACTATATCCCAGCAAGGAGTTAACGCCTTCAAAGAGAGGGAAGGGAGATAAATTGGCTGAAAAGACTGTTGTAATCCAGGATAATAAATGCCTATAATTACTGCTTTTCTACCTGTTTAGAAAAAACTTCAACAAGGATTTGAAAGACTGTTTACAGCAGACTATGAAATCCACCAGAGGTGGCTCAGGAATTCAATCCGTGTATGATTAGTGTTCCAGCAAAAGAATATACTCCCATAATAAAACTTTAGCAGACCACCCTAGTGGCAATTTGCAGGCCTTGTTTATCAACGCCCAACTCCAAGACAACATGGCTGGAGCGGCATTTGAGTTGTCAGTCATTGTGCACGTGAGGATACTAAAGGGCTGTAGTTAGGGCTTTAATGTTTGGAGGGTGATTTTGGTTACCTGGGCCCTCTCCAGTCAGTTGGAACTTTTCATTTTTTTTAAAATCTACTGAATAGATTGATTTACTTAACATTAGATCCAAACAAACTGCGTAGATTTAAAAACGAATTCTGAACCAAATAAATTTGAAACCTTGAGAAATTTACATCAATGGAAACTCTTGATTCATATTATACTTCATGCTTTTTTATGAAAGAGAAAATGTCCCAAAGAACATTTCCGTTGAGCAGCAGCTTTCTAACTGTTGTATGGGGAAGCCCATGCAGCTCCCAGGCTCCTTCTGTTCTAACTTCCAAAGTTCAGCTCCCCAAAACTGTACCTGACCAATATTTATCCCTCAATCAACATCACAAAAAGAGAGAGATTATCTGGTCATTGTTACATTGCCGTTTGTGGGAGCTTGCTGTGCGCAAATTGGCTGCCACGTTTCCTACATTACAACAGTGATTAAATTTCAAAAGTACTTCACTGGCTGTAAAGCGCTTTCAGACATCCTTAGGTCGTGAAAGGCGCTATATAAATGTAAGGCTTTCTTTCTTTCCTTCATCATCGCATAATATTTTTCCTCCTTATTAGTAAATATACAGCAACAGAAATGCTACTAACTTCAACAAATACAGAAAAATACAGAGATCCAAATGAGATGGGCAGACATCTGATAATCTTGTGGTCCCCTGGGATCCCCAGTTGGAAACCTGTGCCCCGAGTGACATCAACTGTTAACAGCCCTATCAAAGTACTGTAGTGTAAATGTTTTACATAACTGCATTGTGACTATTACTATACTTACCTCAATCTCTGAAAACAAAAACCAAGTCCAGATTTCCAAAATTCAAAAATATTAGAGCTTCTATCAATATTCTCAGCAGTCTGAAATTATCCTTGCATTCTTCAAGATCCAGAAATAGACCTGAACATCTATCTGTACATTTTTAATGTCAAGCCTATCATGTCAGCTTGGTCTCAGAAATAATTTTATGAAAAGATAGTACTTAAAACAGTTGCTAGGGTAGTCTGTTAAAGATTTATTTTGGGCATATTCCTTTCTTGATTTTTTTAGGATGATATTTCTACTAAAATATTAAAGGGATTTGTGTGTGTTCAGGTGATGCAATGACAGCATTTGGCAGTATGATTGGATCTGATTAGCCACTGAGGGATACATAAGACGTAGGAGCAGGACGAGGTCATTTGGCCCCTCGAGCCTGCCCTGCCATTCAATAAGATCATGGTTGATCTGATCTTGGCCTCAAGTCCACTTCCCTGCCCGCTCCCCATAACCCTTGACTCCCTTATCATTCAAAAATCTGTCTATCTCCATCTTAAATATATTCAATGACCCAGCCTCCACAGCTCTCTGGGGAAGAGAATTCCAAAGATTCACGACCCTCAGAAGAAATTCCTCCTCATTTCCAATTTAAAAGGGTTCCCCCTTATTCTGAAATGATGCCACCTAGTTCTAGATTCCCCCACGAGGGAATACATCCTCTCTGCATCTACCCTGTCAAGCCCCTTCAGAATCTTATATGTTTCAATAAGATCCCCTCTCATTCTTCTAAACTCCAATGAGTATAGGCCCAACCTGCTCAACCTTTCTTCATAAGACAACCCCTTCATCTCCGGAATCAACCTCGTGAACCTTCTCTGAACTGCCTCCAATGCAAGTATATCCTTCCTTAAATAAGGAGACCAAAACTGTACGCAGTACTCCAGGTGTGGTCTCACCAACGCCCTGTACAGTTGTAACAAGACTTCCCTACTTTTATACTCCATTCCCTTTGCAATAAAGGCCAACATTTCATTTGCCTTCCTAATTACTTGCTGTACCTGCATGCTAACTTTTTAAGATTCATGTACAAGGACCCCCAGATCCCTCTGTACCTCAGCATTTTGTAATCTCTCCCCATTTAAATAATAACTTGCTTTTTTATTTTTCCTACCAAAGTGGATAACCTCACATTTTCCCACATTAAACTTCATCTGCCAGATTTTTGCCCACTCACTTAGCCTATCTATATCCCTTTGGAGATTCTTTGCGTCCTCCACACAATTTGCTTTCCCACCTATCTTTGTATAAGCAGCAAATTTGGCTATACAGGAAACTCTCTTTTAACCGGCACCCAAATAACCGGAAATCTCTCTTAATCGGCAAAATTCTTGAGTAGGTAACCGGGGTTTTCCTTCATCTCTCCTTTAAAAATAACTCTTAAAAAAACCGAGGCATTTGCCTTGTATCGGAGCATGTAGATTGGGAGGGGAATGTGCAGCCCGGGTAGGCAGCGGACACGACAGATGGTCAGCTGGCGGTCCCCGGGGAGACGGAGCTCCGAATGCAGGCGCATGTCAGTGTGTACGGGGCTCTCGTACGTTGGGAGATATAACTCTCCATTATCCAGACTTTTTGATTAACCAGCACCACGCCGGTCCCGGTTAATAAAGAGTTTCCTGTATTACACTCAGTCCCTTCATCCAAGTCATTACGACATTAGCATTTTGGACATTATTTAGACTCAAGATATTCTAGAATGCTTGCCAGAAATATATAAGCCTTGTGGATCCATTGCTTCAGTGTTACTTCAACAAAAGATTGAAAAGGAATTAGCTCTATTCTGCAATTCACAACCGGGTAATTAATGCTCATAGACTGGCTGAGTGCGCAACAACCTCAAGACTTTAACTTGAATCTGGGATTTAAAATACAGTGAAAGAAGCATGGTTATGACAAGTCTATCTCAGGTCTGGGTGACCTTAAGAGGCCACTATAACCTCAGCTTAAATGATCTTACATCTGATCACACTACAAAATAACAACCAGTAGTGGGAAAGCAGTGCAGTTGATGTCAGTGATTAGACAGCTGGAGACTATGCAAAATATCCATTTTGTCAGATGGCTGAAAAAGAAGCCAACCTCAGTACTATACCGTCACAAAATTGAGAAACTACAACTTCCTCATCTCCTGGAGTATATACCTTGTTTAACACGGACTGTATTAGTAGACATTCTTTGATCCCATCTGCAGTAAGGAAGTGAGCACACATTGCAACCGCACCGACCACAAAATCGCGCTGCCCCACCCCCTGGCCCCGCAACCCCTGCGCCCCGACTCGCACGCCTACACTACCCTCGCAAGCCCCATGTCCCGCAAACCCCCTGTCCATGCATCCCCTGACCCACACCCCTCGGAGTAAGAAGGCACACACTATTGAAACAAATAAGCAAACCACTCTCTTGCAACAGGTTTGTATCCATTTCTATCTCTGTTCAAATTTCACGCTAGTGACAGCATCAATCTTCATAATTTTCTATCCACGTATTCAAAGAAGTTTATCGAATATCCAGCCAAACATGTATACACTCCACCAAGTCTTAGATTTGTGACATTTATGATCGGTAACAGAATCAAAGGTTTTAGGAAGGCCAAAGTTACCCAAGAGTTACAAATATTTAGCCCTTCTGCCCTTCCCTGCCAAATCAAACCACATCACTGCTCAGGCACATTAAAAGACACAGGGCTGGATTTTCATAGGGCCGTGGAGGCGGGTTTGGAGGCGTGTGGGGGGTTAAAATTGCAAAAAGTGGCGGGCGGACCTGATCCCGCCTCCATGCAATTTTGATAAAATCGTGTGCGGTGTTCCCAACTCCGTCCCGCCTCCAAGAGGCGGGAGAGGCCATTAAAGCCCTTAACAAGCCCTAAATTGGCTCTGTAATGCCATTTTGAAACGTTTTAGCTCGTTTAACCCTTATCCTACGTGAAGCACGCCTGAAACCTGGCGGGAGCACAAGTGGATAGCTGACTATCAGCTGCAGGTCCACTATTACAATGGAAATGTGATGAAGGTAGTAGTAGTATTAGGTCTGAAAGTCGCCTCTGATGCTGCTACATTGAATGTCTTCAGAGACTGCCTGGCCTTTGATGTGAGAGGACCTGGATGCAAAAAAAATTCTCTCTCTCTCTGAGCTGCTGCTCATTTTGCATCCAGGTCCACTAACAGCAAAGGCCAGGCAGTCTCTGAAGACCTTCAATGCAGCAGCAATGATGACATCATCAGAGGCGACTTTCAGACTGAAAACACTAATTGGTTCATGTGTTCCCACTTGCTGGAACTCAATTGCCCAATTAGGTGAAAATTGCATCAATCTCCCACATCCAATTGCAGTCGGGTGGATAACACGAAATGCAGATGACACGACCCCAGCCCGCCCCAGTATCAAAATCCAGCCCACACACTCCACAGGATTTTACGATCCAAAAAACAAACCACAAAAAGTAAGACACACCCACATACACAATTCCTACACAGATATTTGTTACTGCAATTGAAAAAAGGATATGCTTTGGATTTAGCAAGTAATATGAAATACAACTATTTAGGAGGCTCGGTCATTAAATGCAACCCAAGGCTTTCAGCCAAGGTATTTACTCCTGATCACTATCCAGCGACTCCACCTGGAAAGGTTCATGTTAGCTGCAAAGTCTAAGAGGTCGATTTTAACCCTACTCGCTCAGCAGAAAGCTGGCAGGTGAGCAATTAAAAGCGCCTTGGCTCTTAGCTGTCTGAAAGCCGCCACAATCGCAACATCTGCAATTTTAACCTGCTCTCCTGAGCAGGCAGCAAGGGCACGCGCCCAGAACCAACGGTCCTTCTTTACATATGCATGTTGCGGCCCAATGGCATAATTGAGACCCAGCTGCAATTTTAACTCGGGCCTGAGCGGGGAATCCACCTGGAGTTAAAAATCGGGGGCAAATAGTCTACTCATACCCACCATTTGGGCTCACAGGTTAAGAACAGCCACTTTGGTGAGGTACTGGAGGATGACCAGTGTTGACAGAAGTGTATCCCAGCAAAGGCTAGGAGGGGAACACACTAGAAAAACTAAACTTTAATATCCATACAAACAACTGAAGATTGTTTGGGAACCATAAGTTAGCATTACATTCTTTTTATTGGCCTTAGGAGGCCACTGCCAGGCGTACTACTTCGAATGGAGCGCAGCCTGAACATCAATAAGCTGCATGTACCAGAAAGCAAATGCTATCTCTAACAAAGAACAGTCCTGGCTGGCCTTTACTGTCTAACAGTCATTATCCTCACATTCAAAAGACTTTGCTCTTACTCGAAAAACTTTGTATTTTAGACAATGACATAGATTTGATCTTCATATTCCTTTCTATTCACATCACCAGCAGCATACCAAAACTGTGCCTCAAGCAGCGTTTTAAACAAAAGAAATTAACTGCATTCATTCTTTATGGAAAAAGTTGATCAATATAGGCACAAAGCCCAATCAAAAATAAAAAAATTTCCTGAAACAAAGTTATTACATATTGGGCCGGATATTCCAATCCCTACGGGTGGGTACGCGCTGTGTACTCACCCGTAGGGACATCGGAAATGCCGGTTTCAGGCATGCACAGCGCATGTGCTGGAAACCGGCATTTCCGATCTGTCAAGAAATCACTTGACAGATCCTCCACATGCACTGGAGAAGAGCCTCTATGGGCGGATAGTTCCGCTTTTTGGAGACCCTCCGCCCGCAGAAAACCCTTATAATTCTTACACCTGGTAAAAGCAGGCGTAAGGCCTGCTTTTACCAGGATGAGAGTTGAAAAAAGTAAAAAAAATAATTTTTTCACTGATTTATCATTTAAAAATACTTACAAAAAAGGTAAGTTTATTTTTAGCCCCATAAAAAACTTTATTTTTTTCAAAAATTTAAATTTTTGTTTAAAATAGTTAATTTATTGTAATTTAGGTCATTTTAAAAATGTGATTTTTTTTTTCATTTATTTAAAGTTTTACTATGTTTTGGGGGTGATCTCCATTCATATAGGACAGGTCTTCCTGTCAAGTGTATGAAGGGAGATTCCCTTCTGTGATTGGCTCCCCATGGCCCACGTGCGAACTACTTGCGCCTCTGGGATAAGAGGGCCCTGCACACCGGCAGTTTGGAGAGGCCCAGCATCAGAAGTGTGCACCCGGGAGCCCTCAGGTAAGGGCGCAGATTTTTCCAGATCGCAGTCCTCCGCCCGTGGGAGACCTGCGATCGGAATATCTGGGCCATTATAAAGTCACTGAAAATTTAATTATATCACTGAGGAGAAAATGTCGTCACTGAAAAGTGAGGCTGCTGTGACAAGCGTGTTAAGATTTACCATCACCCTGTGAAGTCTGAGGCAAACACATCTAGCATCTACAGCTGCTGACGACGCAAACACACTGAGCCCACATGACACAAGTCAATTTAAAAGCAGCAAAGACATCTTTGTTGTATCTGTATTGTCTGGGCACATGGAAATAATGATTACATATTCCCAAGAAATGATTTAGCTGTGCTGTTGTGCCAGACAAGGAAGATTTGTACCCTAACTTTTCTGGAGATATAAAAGTGGCCGCCTACACTCCACCATATTCACAAGGTGGCCCAGACTATGGGTTGTGTCTGAACTGGGGGTGGGAGAAGAATCGGAGAGATGACAACTTTAGGTTGGGAAGTGTAGCAGGGGCTTGCAATAGAGAGTGAGTGACTGTAGAAGGAAGGAGATTCCAGAGTCATTATTGCAAGTCATACCAGCTTTTATGGACTCCGAATGCTTCCAGTTTTGTTTACTCAAGGTTCCATAGTGCGAGGGCACAAGTGCAACTCATGATTTGGAGCAAGATCAGGGAAATTTTCGCGGTTTATACGGCAGAGAACCACACCATGCATGGAGTTTGGTCACTAGGACATCAGTGGAATCTGATGCTGACTACCGCTCCCCTTTAACTTTTGCCACGTTTGCTAGGGTGCGATCTCACTGCCTAGGCTGAGAATGAAATAACTCATTCACGTGAAAGGCTCCTGTTTAATGAGAAAAAAAATCTAGTCAAAGACTGACATGTGTGTCTCTTTGGAACTTGTTTTGAGCCAAAGTCCATTTTTATTTTAAGATTTGGTTCCCATCACTGAAATGAATGGTGGAACAGAAAATAGCTAAATGTGGAAAAGTAATTACAAAAAACACACACAGACTGACTTAATTTTGGTGTACAAATGTTAGATATAAATACTCCAGAATACACTGACGCCATGCCATTCCCCTCTCCCCCACTCCTGCTTTCCACTAGCCCTCTTGCTCCCAATCACATCCCTACCCACTACTGTTGCCACGACCCCTATACCAATAGTTCCTCACTCAGAACCCCTCTCCTATGCTTTTGCACCATGTCATCTGCCCATATCCTCCCCTCACCACCTCAGAACATCCATTCACCTGCTCCCTGTCCAATTGCCCACTTCTCCCCTCCAGCAGGCTGAACTCCAGTAAGAAACTATCTGCAAAACTTTAATACATTATAGGGACATACATTTCATGTTGCATTTTTGGATGCACAAGAAAACATATTTTTGTTCACTTGCAATAAAAACAAAATGCCTTGATGTTAAAATGATGACAGAGTAAATGTGCCCCAATCAGGTAAACATCTTGCCTGGCAAGTTGAGATTCCATGCTGGCAGTGGGCCAGTGAGTTCTCCGCCTAGGAATCTTTTGTTGTTTCAGTTGAGAGACAAGGACAGAATTATTAAATAGTACTTTTTTGGGTGATGATTACAGAAAGAGAAAAATAGTGTGGGCAGAGGAAGAGAAATAGATGGGAATGATTTTGTTCCCCACACATTTTTCTCCACTCCCGAAGCCATTCACTCTTTGCTAGGGTAGTTTCACTGGCACCAAGCAGTCTCCAGTATCTCATCCGAGTGGTCATTATTCATGTGTGAACCTAGACATTGAGTATCAGCACGCTACTTAACTGTGGGGGGAAATACTGATGAGCCTGGTTGTATCTTAACCGGACGTGCATACATGTGCAATCCTAGCAGAGGTTTGCTGCATGATTAGGATCAGAAACTTCTCTACAACTTCCATCGTTTACTATAACCCAAAACCAGCAAAATCAACTGTGGGAGGGTGGACTACCTGCGATAGTTGTTACCCTCTTCCTCTGTATTTTCATGAAATACTCGAACTATTGGCACAATGAGAACAGAAACATATCATACAATGAGGGTGGTGAAGTTCAAATGATCATCAAGGCTTGAGTTTAAACTCTGGCCCTACAGTTAAAAGTCTAGCAACAAAAGAACTAAGAGTTTTATGGACTGTTATTTTATTTCTCCTTCCTTGGGTCACAAAATACTAATCACATCAGACTGGGCAGTTGGCCTGCTCCTCACTGTAAAACTAGAGTGACTGTATTTTGTAAACCAAATCCGGGGAGACACAGGATGGGAGCACAGCAAAGTAGCCAGGACAGAAAATGCAGGTTGCGCTGCGTAGCGAGGCGAATTTTTGTGTTATTTTGATGCAAACTGAATCTGCAAGAAGCAGCGCCAGAACTTTCTGGCTGAATAATGCGGCCGCCGTGCACAGCATCTGCCAGCCGCGATCACCGGCTCCTCCCCCTCCTCACAGCCCAACGCACCCACACCATCCGAGGCCGCGGAGCGCACACTGATCCGGCTCCCAGGACATCCACGCGCCCCAGCTCCAGCTCATTGGTCCGGTTACCAGCGGCCCCCGTTACTTGGACATTTTGGCTTCAGGGTCGATTTCCCTTCAACCGAACTTCACAGGACTATCCGGGGGATTCAGTGGGGGGGGGGGGGGGGGGGGGCGTGGAGCATGTGTACTGCAGCCAGAGCGCGATCTCTGCATAAATTAAAGTGCCTCAGTGAGTCCACACCTTCTACTGGTTGAAAACAGAAAGTTCCGGGACTGTCTCCAGAAAACAAGGACGTATGGTCACCCAACTGTAAAACCAATGCTGAGAACATGCAAAAAGGTTTATACTAATCCCACAAAGATCTGCGTGAATGGATACTCTCGTACTCCATGCTGCAATTTTACTTGCAGCCTTGTCCCTTCAAAAAAAATTGTTTGAGTTAGAGTAGAGCTCCACATTGGGGCAACCAATTAACACCAAGTAGGAAACTTGATTCCTCACTGCCACCAGCATTCCCCCACCCACCCTGACCCAGTTGTTGCTCTGAGATATGTCAAGTCCTGTTCTGCGGTACATCAGGTGGGAAGTGATGGCCAGAGGGGATTGAAAATCAAACAGGAATGATTTAACTTGACAACACTTTGCACCTAGCAACTGACCACGACATTGAAGGTGCCACCATGGAAATGAATAATGCAGAGTATTAATTTAGAAATATTAAAACAAGAAAAAGCCAATCAGGCCATCCAGCTCAAATTATCCGTGTTCTATTTCAGGATGTGAATTGATCACTTTTTCTTTCCTCTGCCAATTTTCCTCTTTCCCCTCCTTTCTTGGGACTAGGCACCTTCCAGTAAATCAACCAAGTAGCCATTATTTATACGTGAACACCAATGGGCTAGTGAACTACAGTGGGCATCACAATCAAGCCAATCATGTACTCACCCAACCTCCACACACATGCATAGTCAGCAGGGATCACAAGATTGTGATCAGGCGCATTAGACCAGTCATTGAACCTGCAACCTCTCATGTATATGGCTCAAGTACTTGCTGGATAAACTTGGTGACTGATCTGACCACGTTTTAACCTTTTTTCTATCCCAAAAGCATGTCTGCTCTGCTCTTTGCTGAATCGGGAATTTAATGAACAGCGCACATCTGCATTTGGTTCTGTGATCCTAAAATATAATCCTGTGCGTTTCTAAGTGCAGAATGTTGTTATATATCCAGGTATAGAATTTTCTTTCAACCTTTTTAACTTTACGAGGAGGATTTTTTTTCCCAACTAGAACTTTTTTAAAGTCTGGTTTGTTTTTAACATTAAAGTTGAACTGGATCTGTACATGCAACAATTATTGTTTATAGTTATTAAAAATAGAACTTGCTTGTATCACATTTATACCTCGTGACTTGTTAGTCATTTACAAAGCCCTATTAGGAACTGTAAACTTACTAAATGGAATTGTAGGTGTTGATTTTGAATACGCATACATATCTCAGCATTTACAATTGCAACACAATGCAACTTTGTTCACTGAAGCACTTCTGATTTTTTTGTCTGGCGGTTTATGCAGGGCGTGAAAAGTTACAGATGCCTCATGTACAACTGGTGTGCATTAGGCGGAACTATAAAACTAATTGCAGTTATTCGCTATCACCAAAGAGTACTTACATAACTATAGATCTATGTAACAGAGCAAGTATGGGGAGCAGGAAACAGAAAGAAGCCTTGGTAGCAGCAAACATATTTTCTAGGTCACAGCTTGACAAGTCCCAACATGATTAATCAAATTCTAACTACAAATTGAGGAACTGGTGGCGAGAAATATTTTAATAGGCCCTTGTGTGGGAGTATTGTATTTATACAATGAGTGCTGAGAAATGTCAGGACTTTGATGGTATTTAAACATTTTATTTTTTTTAAGTTCAGCTTGTAGATACTTATTTCCTTGGAAGAAAAGCAATGCCCAATAGTCCAGAGGTGCAGCCCCATATACATCATGACCATAATTCAAGTGGTGTCACAATTCGACATGCTGTGATATTTAATGTGCTGTAAACTGAATTCAATTGCCATGCATCACACTAGAAACACTTTTGTCAGAGTTATTTCTAAAATCACAACACCTGCAAAACCACAAACAGCTTTATGATATTTACTGTTAAATACATACCTAGCAGGGAGATTTTACCTGACCAATGACACTGTTGAGCAACTATACATTTGGGGTAACAACAGAAAACGCTGGAAAAACTCAGCAGGCCAGGCAGCATCCGTAGAGAGAGAAAGAGAGTTGACGTTTCAGGTCGATGACCTTTCATCAGTTCTGATGAAAGGTCATCGACCTGAAACGTCAACTCTCTTTCTCTCTCTACGGATGCTGCCTGGCCTGCTGAGTTTTTCCAGCGTTTTCTGTTGTTATTTCGGATTTCCAGCATCTGCAGTATTTTGCTATCGTATACATTTGGGGTGTTAGTGTCAGCCGTGGCTCAGTTGGTAGCACCCTTGCCTCAGTCAGGAGGTTGTGGGTTCAAGTCCCACTCCAGAGACTTGAGCACAAAAATCTAGGCTGACAGTCCAGTACAGTACTGAGGGAGTGCTACACTGTCTGAGGTGCCGTCTTTCGGATGAGACGTTAAACCGAGGCCCCGTCTGCTCTCTCAGGTGGACATAAAAGATCCCATGGCACTATTTCGAAGAACAGCAGGGGAGTTCTCCCCGGTGTCCTGGCCAATATTTATCCCTCAATCAACATCACAAACAGATTATCTGGTAGTTATCACATTGCTGTTTGTGGGAGCTTGCTGTGCGCAAATTGGCTGCTGCGTTTCCTACCTTAAAACAGTGACTACACTTCAAAAATTACTTCATTAGCTGTAAAGCGCTTTGGGGCAGCTGGTGGTCGTGAAAGGCGCTATAGAAATGCAAGTCTCTCTTTATACTTTTAACAATAGAAGAGAGCTTCTTGATAGTGCAGCAAGTTTATCCATTGAGTATCTGAATTATACAGATCAAAAAATCCCAAGTTTCATCCCCAGCCCATTCTCAACCAAGGCAATGGTAGGGGAGCTACAACTGACATCAATAGCACTGGCGTAGGAAAGGTAAAAGAAATGTACAGCATTCCTGCCAATGTTCCTCCTAATTTTTTTGGCGGCTGCATGGCCCAACGTTTCACGCATGCGCGGGATTTCACGTTGGAAAAGCCAGTCCTGGGCTGTGCGGGATCTCAGCAGTGGAGGCAAAAAACCTAGAACCATTTAGGAACCAATTGGATGCTGCAATGAAGGGGGTTTGAGTCATTCTGGATGGAAGAGGAGCTGAATGGTCTTCTGCATCTGTAATTATCAAATTATTTTGTGAACCTGCCAACACTCATTTCCAAGGTTCACACATGAATAATGGTTGCTTGGCTAAGGTACAAGTGAGTGATTCACGCCTGCAGAACCATATCCCAAGTGAGGAGTCAATGTCTTCCAGAAAAGGTCGACAAGACAATATGCACTCTTCCCATCACCCAGGAATCACTGTGTCCCATGAGCTTATTTGATACTCTGAATCTATACTTATCCCTATGACCTTTAATCCAATTCCCAATCAGATATTTTTCCACATTTCTAAGGAGCTAATCAACTGCTTTGTGCATATCTACTGTGCAAAACTGTAGTCACTGCAAGACATACAACAGCTTGCTTTAATATGGTAATGAATAGCCCAGCACATTTTATTCAGAAACGTTATTATAAGCCTAGTCAATAAAATTACACATTCCGATCGATATTGGGCGTCAGGCCTCATTTTACTAAGACCGGCAAGCTGCAGACGCCTACCATGCATTACCAGTCAGCTCGCCGGTGAAGAGTGGATGACTGTCGGGCCACTGAAATGCTGGCAGCAGCCCTCAGATAGGTCCTGGGAGTGGGAGACGATTGGAGTGGGGGGGTGGACAGTGAGAGCTAGCAGCGGCCCGTGGCACTGCTGTGGAAGCATTCTGCTCCTCCTGGCTTCACATTCAAGCAAGTTTTTAAAATGTTTAAAGTCAAAAACGTACCTGCTCTTCAGCCCTTTAAGGACCACTGGCTAGGCTGCTGTAGAACTGCAAGACAAGCTCTGCATAGTTGTTGATCAATTTGGGAAAAAGGTCCTAATACAGGCTTAAGGCCCATTATTAGCAGATTGAAGGAGCCCAACACCTGTTTTAGGCTAATGCCAGTGACGCCTCTACAGCGCCCGAACTAATATGACATTGGATATGTTTCTGACACTGTTCGGGTGTGGGACGTCGGTCCCCTAAATAGGACCTCGATGTCCCCATTTTCTGCCTGGCAAAAGGGCGTAATGAGGTCCAATTTTGCCCCTAAAATTCATTACAGTACCACTAAAATCTCAGCTTCTAAGCAATCATAAACTTGGAAGCATTACTCCTCAGATTAAAGTTAATTAGCCTGAATGTGTTTGCAAGGTGGCTCATGGCCCACAAACATGTGGTCACATAAAGCTTAAGCATTTTAGTTCCTGCCCGTTACTTCATCTGTAAATCATGCAAAAAGCAAGTAAACAACTCACTATCATATTTGTTACAAGCAAAACAAAAGCTACAGGATGACTATGAAGCCATATGACGTAGTAATCCCTCAGGAACCAAGCAATTTTGTGTTTCATTTTACACAAGCTTAAAAAAAGGTGTTTTAGACAGGGCTCATCTCTGCAGATTCAAGGCACTGCCTGAAAAAAAGCTTGAGTTTTCTCCCTTCTCTCCCAAAAACATTGTTCACTGAAAGCAAAGACCTTGGACGGGTCTGCCCCATTACAAAGAATTAGCCAAAAGGTTCACATGTTCTCTCATCTTAACTTCTACTTGTGCTCAGGTACAGTATAAAATAAACTGTATACATTACTGCTCAACAATTTCGATCAAACCCTTTAGCATCTCTGCACCAATGAAGAGTTATCTAGCACTATTTCAATAACAACTTCCGAGATCTGCAAAAGACCAGTAAAAAATTAAGGTAGTGACTCAAACTGCAACTAAATTTTGGTTGAATAGCAATAATGGACTCTACATGCACTATACCAGGAAACCGAGGACAGCAAAACAATCGAAAACTCAGACCAATGCATGCCTATGTCTTAAAGTACAAGCAGTCTTCTATTATTTAACAGCTGGCTTGAATCATCTAAAACTACAGGATTCAGATGAGCTTTGCTCTTGTGGTGCATGACATCATCTGAATCACTTCATTGTGTTGCAGCTGTACAAGCACCCAAACCAGCTATTATTCTTTATTTGAAACACATGCAAAGCTACACATTTAGTGAAATGTCAAAATGTTTAATTGTTGTTAACAGCAATGTAAAGACATGGAGGCATATTGGGAGAGCTCAAGAAGTCATGTTGGAAAATAGGCTGACGGGAGTTAAACATCATGTCACATCCATAAAGTTCTCAGGTGCCGCCAAAAGACTTTTGCCTGAACGGGGATTTTTGCCAGTTATGTTGCAAATTCATTGTTTAGCTGAATAATGATCAAGCCTGAAATAGTTACTAATTAAATTCCAGATTTCAAAAATTCAACATAAATTCAAAATCATTTTATATTCTACACATCTCCTTTCAATACTTCGACCTTCTGCTCGAGGCTAAGGCATGCCTTCCATATAAGGAATCCAGCAGTTGTGAAATCTCAGCCCTGCAAACTGCTTAAAATAGGACTAGTCTTTAACACGACCATATCAGATGGGGCTCTTCATCCAGATGTTCACTGCTCTGTGCATCGCCAGCAATTTGTTCTTGTATCCAATATTTATGTTTCCCATCCCAATATATATAATCTTAGAGTGGTACAAGAGGGGAGGAAAATGTTGCGACAGTGAACAGACTGGTTAACAGAAAAATCCAAAGCTTAATGCCACTACTTTTCTTTGTTTGGAAAATAACAGGAAAAAAATACAAATACAGGATATCAGAAAGAAAAACCAATTGTTGGAAATGCACAGATCAGTCAGCATCCAGAGAAGCTCTCAACTGAAATGTGGACCATTAAAGACTGGCCCTATTTTAAAACCTTTGCAGGCCTCAGATTTCACAACTACTGGATTCCTTATATGGAGAGCATGCCATGGCCTCAAGCAGAAGGTAAAAATATTCTCAAAACAAACACATTCGTAAGTGAGCAAGACCAGACAACCCACAAACAGCTCTTCCACATTGAAATATTGCTAATGTGCTACTTAACATCAGAGTGTATATACTTTGTGCTTTTGCTTATAGCATAAAGTACTCAAAAATATTTTCCTACTGCTGACATTCCTTGCAATAAGGGAAGTCGTCCAAGAACATAAGAATTAAGAGCAGGAGTAGGCCATACGGCCCCTCGAGCCTGCTCCGCCATTCAATACGATCATGGCTGATCATCGACCTCAACTCCACATTCCCGCCCGATCTCCATATCCCTTGATTCCCCTAGAGTCCAAAAATCTATCTATCTCAGCTTTGAATATACTCAAAGGCTCGGCATTCACAGCCCTCTGGGGCAGAGAATTCCAAAGATTTACAACCCTCTGAGTGAATAAATTCCTCCTCATCTCAGTCTTAAATGGCCTACCCCTTATCCTGAGACTATGCCCCCTAGTTCTAGACACTCCAGCCAGGGGAAACAACCTCAGCATCTACCCTGTCAATCCCTTTCAGAATCTTGTATGTTTCAATGAGATCACCTCTCATTCTTCTAAACTCCACAGAGTATAGGCCCATTCTGCACAATCTCTCATCATAGGACAGCCCTCTCATCCCAGGAATCAATCTAGTGAACCTTCGTTGCACCGCATCCAAGGCAAGTGTATCCTTCCTTAGATAAGGAGACCCAAACTGTGTACAGTACTCCAGGTGTGGTCTCACTAAGGCCCTGTACAATGACTCCTTGCCCTTATGGGGAACCCCTCGCCTACATCCCATGTCTCTTGCGGACAAAAAAAGCTAACAGTGCGAGTCTCACATACCCAAGTCAGAGCCCTGACAATCTGAGATAGTGCGTGCAAAAGCAGCAAGCCTGGACCACCAGACTGCTGTGCAGCTGTTTTTAAACTTAAATGGTCATGGATTGGCAATGGCAATAGGATTCTGGAGAAAAAAAAGGCACCAGATGGTTGAACAATTGACTGAAATTATGTCATGCCAATAGCAGTACAATAAACATCTATTGATCTATCTTAAATATGTGGCTTAAATCAAATTTACAATATAAAAGTAATTCATTACATTTCAGGTATTTATAAAATGTATCTTTTTCTACATGATGGCAGTTTAATTTACTAATAAAACAGTTATTTTGCAACAGACACCTATATTTAAAATACCTTGCAGTCTTTAATATGAAATTAACTTGTGTAGATCTAACAGAACAAGACAATTCAGCTTAACAACATTAAGATGTTTATTTTTAAGATCATTGGTCTTTGTGAAAACTATAAAATGATTTTTTTTTTATAAATGGAACCAGTATTTAATATCAGTTGACAGCAATGACATAGAAAGCATTATTTCCTGGTAATCAACAGCACATGAACACTTAATAATTTATAGCAATTATATCATATTAAAACCTCCTCCAATTTAGACCCCATCATACAACATCTAGATGGTATCCTGCCTAATGATTATAGGCAGGGCACTGCAAGAAAGAATGAACTTGCATTTATATAGCACCTTTCACAACCTCAGGATGTCCCAAAGTGCTTCACAGCCAATGCAGTACTCTTGAAATGTAGACACTGCTGTAATGTAGGGAAACGCAGCAGCCAGATTGTACACAGCAAGCGGTCACAAACAGCAGACCAGATAATCTGTTTTCAGTGATGTTGATTGAGGGATAAATGCTGGCCAGGATACCTAGAGAACACTCCTGCTCTTCGAATTGTGCTCTGGGTTCTTTTATGCCCACCCAAAAAAAGACAGGACCTCAGATTAATGTCTCATCTCTTGACGATGATTGAATTCAATTTTTATTATGTAGGATTCAGGATTTGTACTGGTATTTAGGAACACACTGCTATTCTGTCCAATTTCCCTTGAAAACCAAGCCATTGGTCTTGATTATATGTACTTTCACATTTCCATAGGTAGTCTGGAGGAGCAGCACCCAAACAAAGACTCTGAACCTCCATACATCACTTTTCTTTATAGCTCCAATCAAGCACCGTTGGAGACCCATGGTTCCCATAGGTAAATGTGAGGGAATCTAGCCGTGTAGGTTTTGGATTGCGACCCATACAGTAGGGCATTCAAAGGTAGTAAGTAACGCCATCTGCCATCAATTACACTCCTCCATTGTAAAAAAAAAAGCCGCAAGACAACATCCCCTAACAAAAACAAGAAAATGGCTGGGTTCTTACTGCAGTGCTGAAAGTCAGCATTCATTATTAGTGGCAAATCCGGGTCTGCAGCAATAGAGTATGATAGCCCCAAAACACCACAACGCACGGTCTAAGCTCTCTACCAATTCAGCAATGTGGTCCCCATACAGTAGGACCTGAGGGTGAAGCGAGAAAGAACTCTTTACTAAATATCCTTGTGCAATGCCAAGGACATCAACAAGTACATTATAAAAAAGATATACTGTACTAGTAATTTCTAAGTTGTTACGGCTCAGAACCAAGAAATTAAAATCAGTGCGATAGTTTCCATTTCGCACATCAGCCACCTTTATGGCCTGAATGAGTGGAGAAATGCAGTCCCATTTTTGTCAGCATTTTTTTCTTTAGGCCTAAGCCCTCAAGGTCAGTTTGCAACATTTACTTAACAGAGAAAAACAGCTTTTATCCCACCAGCCAGCGTAAGATCTGAATCCACACTTATCAAAAACTGAGAGTGGGGGGGGGGGTCATCATCAACTACAGGAAATGTATTCCACAACAAACTAAAGTGCATTATGAAAAGGATTCTGACGTGAACTCAAGATTTTCTCCTGGCTGGTGGGATAAAAGCCTATTTTCTCTGTTATTAAGTAAATGTGGGCAGTCTTAACTAAGGGAGCTTAGGCCCACATCATTGCTTGACTTACTCAGGACATAAAAGGTGACTAACGTGGGAAATGGAAACCATCACACTGATTTTCATTTCTTGGTTCCAAGCCATAACAACTTAGAAATAACTCGCATGTGCTTTTTGTATAATGTACTTGTAGATATCCTGTTGCACAAGGATATTAAGTAAAGGGTTTAGTACTCAAGGTCTTTCTCTCATGTTTCTTTCCTCACCTCCAACTCACTGTATGTGAATACTAAGAATCTGAAATAGAAACAAATGCTGGAATTACACAACAGGTCATTTAGCATCCGAAACAGAAACAACGGTTAATGTTTTGGGTGGGACGCTACAGACTGAAGTGCACTGTTGTGGGGATCAACAAAAGCAATTTCCTCAGCCACTCCTACTTCTGGGTAGCAACAACCCAATGCTAACTTGCGATTTCAATCAACAGTTTCCACTTACTGCTGACTTCATGCCACGAACAGCTTAAGCTCAGCTCTTTCCAAACAAATTCTACAGCTCTGTTTTTAAGGTTAATGACATTCATAGCAACTACCCTGGACAATTTTCCATAATACTCTTTTATGACGCAGCTATTCATTGTCACTTTCAATTTACCAGATAGGAACATGAGAACAAACACAATGGAACAACAGGATTTTACTCTCGACATAATGTAGCTTTTCTCAGTAAAAAAAAAATCTGTAAAATTTAACTGCTTTGCAACAAACTCGTTGTTAAACCAGAGAAAGAAAACAGCTGATTTTAGATAGATGACTGTGATATCTTCCAACATACACATTTGCCTCAGATAGTGTATAAATTCTTGGCTAACTGTGCAATCTATAGTTCCTGGCTAGCAATGGTTATAGTTATGGATAATTCATTACCAGCAGCTTCTCTGGCAAGTTTGTAGAATGAGATGCTCAGTTAAACAGAAGAGAATCCTTCTACAATAAATGCTTACAGAAAATATTTGCTGGCATGCAACACCATCAGTGTCACGCTTGCTGGGTTTGCAATTATATAGGGCTTGATTAGTTTAGTTTCTTTACAGGAGCTTGAGGCCAATAGCATCCTTTTGGTTAAACTGTAGGAAAGAATGATAGCAAAAGACAGGCAGATTTACATACACAATGACCCCTAGTTCTAGACTCTCCAGACAGGGGAAACAGCCTCTCAGTGTCTACCCTGCCAAGCCCTCTAAGAATTTTATACATTTCAATGAGATCATCTCATTCTTGCGCAAATGTATAATAGGCTGTAAAAAATACAATTAAACTCAAGACGAACAGAATTGAGTTTTTCACCCCTGTCCAATTTTCTAGTGTATTGAAGGTTGTTATGTAAACCTGAAGTGATGATAACATGCAATAAATCGGAAGGAAATAAAAAGGGTACTATCAAATCAGAAAGGAGTGCCAAATGTACTTAAAAGAATGAGGACCTTTTTCTAAAGTGATAAAGAAATAGTGTCTCTAGAACCTCAAGAAAAACAGTTTATAAGAATGAGCAAATCTGATTACCAATGCTGCATTCTAAAGGGATGTGGCTTGGAAGAAAACCTGCAGGAATGAAAACCAGTACAAAAATCATTGTAAACTATATTACTTTCAGCCTTTTAGTTGTGCCCCCTTTACTTCTGGTTATGAAAAAGATCTTCATGACCTACAATCTTCTGTTGAACAGTCATAACAGTAAGTACTAAATCATGAGTAAGGTTTCAGAGAGAGATTAGGTCAGATTACAATTTTATTGAACAGCCACCAGCACTGTCGCCCAAGACAGTCCCAACACCTCAAAGCATTCCCACAAACATCAAAAAGGCACACCTGTCAGAGGTTTTAACCCATTAAGCAAACTACAGTTTACTCCTATTAATTCAAAGCAATTTCTTGCATAAAACTATTCAAATTAAGAAAGACTTGCATTTCTACAGTGCCTTTCACGACCACCGGACGTCCCAAAACGCTTTACAGCCAATGAAGTACTTTTGAAATGTAGTCACTGTTATAATGTAGGAAATGCGGCAGCCAATTTGTGCACAGCAATCTCCCACAAACAGCAATGTGATAATGACCAGATAATATGTTTTTGTTATGTTGATTGAGGGATAAATATTGGCCAGGACCTGCTCTTCTTCGAAATAGTGCCATGGGATCTTTTACGTACATTTGTGAGAGCATACAGAGCCTTGGTTTAACAGCTCATCCGAAAGACGGCACCTCCGACAGTGCAGCACTCCCTCAGCACTGCACTGGAGTGTCAGCCTAGATTTTTGTGCTCAAATCTCTGGAGTGGGACTTGAACCCACAACCTTCTGACTGAGAGGAGAGCGTGCTACCCACTGAGACACTTCTAACATAATTAAAGCAACGTAATTAAAACAGTATTTGCCTTTATCAAAAAGTTGAAGATAATTCAAACTAAGCGGCACCGAATTAAAAGGAGACTGCATTTCCTATTCAGTTCTATGGTACTGATGCATTTTTGTGTTTTAAGACCCGCTTATGACTTTATTACCCTGGACAAAATTGCAAAGTATCTGATAGCTCATCATATTGTTCAAAATTTGTGTGGTGATGCACAAGACCAAAAAATTCACCTAAAAGACACTAAAAGTTATTCACATGTGGATTGGTTAATGGACAGAAATCAGAGAATAGGAATAACCAGGTCATTTTCGGGATGGCATCGTGTTACTAGTGGGGTGCCGCAAGGATCAGTGCTTGGGCCTCAGTTATTTACAATCTATACTAATGAATTAGATGAAGGGACCGAGTGTAATACATCCAAGTTTGCTGATGATACAAAGCTAGGTGGGAAAGTAAGCTGTAAGGAGGATGCAAAGGGATATAGACAGGTTAAGTGATTGGGCAAGAAGGTGGGAGATGGAGTATAATGTGGGGAGGTGTGAAATTATCCACTTTCATAGGAAGAATGGAAAAGCAGAATATTTTTTAAAAGGTGAGAGACTAGTAAATGTTGGCAGAGGGATTTGGGTGTTCTTGTACACGAATCACAGAAAGTTAACATGCAGGTACAGCAAAATTAGGAAGGCAAATGGTATGTTAGCCTTTATTGCAAGGGGGTTGGCATAAAAGAGTTAACCAAGTCTTGCTGTAATTATATAGGGTTTTGATGAGTCCACACCTGGAGTACTGTGTACAGTTTCAGTCTCCGTACCTAAGGAAGGATATACTTGCCTTAAAGGGGGTGCAACGAAGGTTCACCAGATTGATTCCTGGGATGAGGGGGCTGTCCTAGGAGCATAGATTTAGAATGGGCCTCTACTCTCTGGAGTTTAGCAGAATGAGAGGTGATCTCATTGAAACATACAGAATTCTTAGAGGGCTTGACAGGGTAGATACTGAGAGGCTGTTTCCCCAGTTTGGATGAGGAGAAATTTCTTCACTCAAAGGGTTGTAAATCTTTGGAATTCTCTACCTAGAGGGCTGTGGATACTCAGTCGATGAGTATATTCAAGACCGAGATCAATAGAATGTTGGGCACTAAGGGAATCAAGGGACATGGGGATAGGGTGGGAAAGTGGAGTTGATGTAGAAATTCAGCCCTGATTATATTGAATGGCGGAACAGGCTCGATGGGCCATACGCCTGCTCCTATTTCTTATGTTCTTACAGCCTTCAGTACAGAAAAAACTGCATTGAGTATTTGCTATTCCACCTCCAAAGAGGCCATAAGAATACACCTCTTTCATTAACCTCCCTCCTTTCCACCAACTGCCATCTGAGAAGATGCTGAAACATCTCCATTACTCACAACAGTTTCTCAACTACAGATGAAGTGAACAAATCACATCCGTACAGTGAGAGCTGACTAGTTACCTGGTTTCAACTTTTTCTAGAACTGATTGAAACAAGATAGTTACCAGTCGCAACCAGCTTGACTTCCTTGCGACTGTTGCTAAAGGCTTTTGGCAGACTGGTGTAAAGTTTTACAGACATTACAGAGGTGCTAAAATATTTGTACCATCAATGGTGCTACTGTAATACTGTGAACTCTCACCTGCCAAATGTATAAGGCTGCTAACAAACACTGCAGTTTATGGACCACAGCACAAAAGGACACAGATACTTGAAGCACGTCAGTCTCACCCCCATCCACCCCCTCATTCTCAACTATAATCTGTCATGCACAGAACCTAGTATAATTATGGAAACATAACTTCAGGGCAGGGAACACACCCAATTGCCTTGCATGGACATGCATTTTTCTGCTCTTCATGGTGCTAGAACCGGAACTGATATTTGATAACTCACAGGTCATGTTAGAAAAATTACTTTAAATAATTACATTTAAATATTAAATACCAGATTCATGTTACCTTGCTCAGTGTCACCTACTTTATTCACAACTTTGTTACTCCCAGTTACAAAGTCACAGGGAAATATAAAATCAGTACGTTGCTGTAACCAGTCGTGCAATCTTATCCCACTCTGTCCCTTTTTTTCTCCTTCATTTATTTAATTCACATTTTTGCTTTAGTCTTTCCTTCCTTCCTTACAATTTTCTCTCCTTCCTGCTCCTCTCGAAGTTGGCAATGCATACTGGAGAATGGTTTCATAGGCATGCGAGCCATGCAGTACTACAACCCTCCCTCATGTGTAAGCCTGGCAATGATTGTCCAACAGGATATTCAACTGTACAGGGCCACCTCGGCCAAGTCCAATTCTGCCCTCACCTTTGCATTTCCTATCACCGGAAAGCAATCATGACCAGAATTTGGACCAAGGAATAATTTTTCCTCCATTACTTCAAGCAATTAGGCCAATTTTAATGCCTCCACTGCCATTAACGAGATCCAGAAAGGCTGATGTCAAACCTGGAGACCTCCCTGGCCTGAAATGGCTCAATAGTAGCCAAATGGCAAATATACTCACTGAAGTATTACAGCTTTTTTTAAAATCATACAATGCTGTCCAATAACCCTTGGGGACCTTTTCTCAAGTATCTTGTGGCCGCAAGCATGCATTTGAAAAGAGAGAACCTGTAAATGGTCTAGCAATGTCCGCACAAGGTATTGAATTTGATGCCTGTTAACACTGTTCTCCTTTGAACAGAGAAGGTTAAGAGGTGATCTATAAGAGTTTTGCCAAGATGATGAGAGGTTTTGATAGACTAGATAGAGAAAAACTATTCCCTCTGGTGAGTGGGTCAATAGCCAGAGGTCATAGATTTAAAATCATTGGCAAAAGATCTAGAGGGGAGATGAGGAGAATTTTTTTCACTCGCAGAGTGTTGTCGGGATCTGGAACGCGCTACCTGAAAAGGTGGTGGAAGCTGATTCCATAAATAATTGTAAAAGGGAGTTGGACAGGTACTCGAGGATGAGAAACTTACAGGGGTACGGACAAAAAACGGGGGTGTAGGACTAAGCTTGACTGCTCTTTCTAAGAGCCAGCACAGGCACGACTGGTCGAATGACCTCCTTCTGTGCTGTAAGATTCTATTTCTACATCACATCTCATCATATTAGCTGGCATTATATTGAATGCACAGAGCTAAGTTTTTCTTTTCACAATATTTTGCGTCAACCGAAGGATACTATGTTTGACTTTGCTGTGCGATGCCTTTTTTTGTATCTTATCTGAAAACTAACAAAAATAAATGCTTTTTGTTACATAGACTGTCGCCAGAAAAATTCATCTCGACAAGGAAGATAAAAAAAAAAGAAAAAATCCGTGTCTATCTGGAAAACATTGCTTAATTCAAAAAAGGATAACAATTTGGTGAGTCTACACTTTGCACAAAAACTCAGCCACCTTAAAAAAACAACTTGGAGAAGTACGATAGGAAGTTTGCCATATCCATTCCAGACATCTGGATTAGTTATTAGACAAACTCTTCCTCCCTCTTCTAGAATCAAACACAGATCCTCACCCAGCCACCCCCCGCAAAAAAACTGTAATACTTCACAACTCACTGCCAAAGCCCTTAGACCTGTAGTCACTTGCTTTTAGCGTCAGTGCCACATCCCTTTGGGCATTGACCCAATGCCAAAAATGCAGTATACAACATGCAAATGCACATCACTGATGAAATTTGCATTGCAATGAGACTACTTGGAAGTGGAATGGATGGATGGAAGTGGTATGAAAGCCAGCCAAAAAAGATAAGCTTTCAAAGTAAAAATAGTTTAACTGTGTCACATTCAGCAAGTTGTGCATATCTACTTTAATAAAGTAAAACTCATTTTAATGCAGATAGCAAACTTAGAAAAATAAATCACACTTTCTGACTTTACAATAGGCCAAGTGTACTTTTCCCTTCTAAACCATGAGCTTCAGAATCGTTGCAACAGTCTAACATGCTACATGTTATTTAACACAAATAAATCACACTCCCACGACACATTGAACTCAAATCTTTAAAACTAAACCATGTGATTCGAAAGACATTTACGGTTTGCCAAAAGCAACAGATCATTGGTGGAAAATGTAAACATTCTGCTCGAACTTCGACCCATGCAGTCTCTAGTTTTGTTCCCAAGACTTTTTTCTGAAGACAAGGGGGAGAAAAAACAACCGATCTTGTGTTTCAGGCGCTGCAAACATTGGGAAAGTAAACACCTTCGACCCAAAAAAGAGTTCATTAACAAAGCAAAAAGAACACTCCAGTTAATAGTCCATGATTGATTCCTTACAACATCTGTTTTTACTTTACCTATTGTTAAGAGCAATGCAAGAGCAGGCAGCAGAGAGGGGAAGAGAAAAGGAAGATCTGGAGGCTGCAGCCTGAGTACAGTGCCCGGGGGGGGGAGCGAGAGGGGTTGCACCCGAGCGGGGCTGAATTCTCTCTCTCGGACCCGGATTGTAATGAGCCGGACACCAACCACCAAGAAGCGCAAGTTCACCCCAGGCCGGCGAGGGAGAGAAAGACGGGCTCAAACCCAAGACAACAGGCCACGGAGCTCACCTCAGGCCCCGACACGGAGATATCCCCTCACCGCCACCTCAAATCCCTCACCAACCTACACTCGCTCCCCCGGATCCCCCGCACTCACCAACTGTCGCCCTCCGCCGCCACTCGGAGACTTGCCACCGACTCGGCAGTTCCATGGAATCGTCCCCTCCCCCCCCGGAGAGCCCGCGCTCCGGCCCCGCCCACTCCACTCCGCCCCGCCTGCTAACGCATGCGCCCCCCCCCTCCTCGCCGCGTCACCGCCGCACCCTGCGACTGGCCGCACGTGACGTCAGCCTGCCTGCCAGCACAACGTTCCAAGAAGCCGCGGCAACGCCCACCTGAGCCCTTGCTCGGAACGAGGAGGGTTGTCCCAGCCAGCTGCTGATTTGCATAGGTGCCGCTCACGCACATTTCGCGAAAAGACGTTCCCGGCCGAACGTGTTCCGTCTGGCTTTTGCTCATCGGCGAGGAATCCGAAGCTGTAAAAGCAGGGGAGGGGCAATCTTAGAAGCGGCATAGACTGCAATTTTTTAATATATAAATGGAGCTGGCCTGATTTTTATCAAGATTAACGCGCATTTTATTATTAGTCACTTTTTTTAACTAGGACAAGTATGATGAACGAAGAGTCCCAAATGGAGGATTTGAGGGTTTATTCCTTAAATGTTAACCTGTCGTTTCACTTTGCATTTCCAGCAGTGTCTGTTTTTTTTAATTTTAGGTAGCTGACATTTGCAAACGAAAAAAACTTGCATTTATATAGTGCCGTTTAGGACCTCAGAACATCCCAAAGTTAATTAAGTACTTTTTGAAGTGTAGTCACTGTTGTAATGTAGGAATTTGCAGGGATTTTTGAGTATAATAATCAATATGAGGGGCATACATGGTGGGCTGGATAAACTTTGAAGAGACATTATCTGCTGTATTTGGTTTCATAATTGTCAACTAATTGCAAATAGGGTATGTCACATCTGAGATCCTAGTTCCTCCCTGCCCCACCTCCAGCCCCTACCTGTCTAGTTTAAATTAATTTCTATTGTCTAAATGTTCCTTGCAAGTCTCTTTGTCCCTACTTGGTTTAAGTGTAACCCATCTCTCCTGTACCAGTCCTCTTTATTCTGGAAGGATTTCCAGTTCTTTGAGAATAACATTGTTGTTCTTATGCCATACTGCCAGCCACTTGTTTATCTCCTCAATTCTCTTGGTGCACTCTCCTTTCCCAAAGTTATAACATTAACTAATCTGGGTAGAGATCACTAATGCTGAAAACAAATTAAAGCCAACACTAGGGATATGCTATGGTATAGAACACCAGGTCAGCATAAGAAGGAGGAGAATGTGTCAATGAAGAGAGAGGAAGGATATGTGAGAACAGAAAGTTATTTTAATGGGAGACTTCAATTAACCAAATATAAATGGGAGAAGTTGTTTAGAGTCAGAGTTGGAAGATGTAGTGCATGACTGCTTCTTGACCTAATGTCAAGGAAACCATGAGAGGAAATGCCCATTTGATCTGGTACTTTTCATGACCCAAGAAATGGAAGTTGTAGCAATCCTTGGGCTCAGCAATCACAAAATAATAAAGTTTAACATGATCTGGGAGTCAGAAATATCTACAGCCAGGAGCCATAATGTTAAACTGGCATAATTCAATGAAATGAGGAAACAACTAAAATCAATAAATTGGGAAAGATTGTTTGACAACAGTTGTTCAGTAGAATACAAGTGGAACACCTTTAAAGGTATATTGCTGAGCATGCAAGATAAATACATTCCTAAATCCAACAAGTTCTGACAAAGCAAGCATAACCCTAAATGGATTTAAAAAAAATTAACAGTGAGATAAAGAGAAAAAATGACATGTATAAATCCTGCACAAAGAAAGGAGATAGGGGGCTGCTGGGATGAATGCAAGACATTGCATAAATGTTAAAAAGGTAATCAGAGAGGTAAAGAGAAACTGGAAAAAAACATAACAGCTAAGGCTAAGCATAACAGTAAAAAGATATTTCAGTACCACAACAGCAAGAAGGGCAATCAGAGAAGAGGTAAAAACCCATAAGATGGGCTTGAAACTGAAGTTGAGCACAAAATAGTAAATATTCTGAATGAATATTTCCACCAAGTATTCACCAAACAAAGATATGCCAAATAAAATCAATAACTTTGTTATAAATGAGATGGCTAAATGGGCTCAAAACAAATAAATCCATTGTGATAAATGGTATTTATCTCAGAGTGCTGAAAGAGACTCGGGAAGAAATTTATGAAGCACTGTCAATTACTGTAATGGAGTCATTAGACACAGAGGAGGTACCATGAGACTGGAAACAAGCTAATGTAGTGCCCATGTTCAAAAAGGGTGACAAAATGGATACAGGCAACTACAGACCTATTTGTCTGCCGTTCTGTATAAATGGAATTGATTATCAGGAGTAAACTTGAGGATCATCTGTACAACAACAACCTAGTTAACAGCAGTCAGCATGTATTCAGAAGGGGAAGATCTTGCCTGATCAATATTTTTAACTTCTTTGAGGAAGTGACAAACCAAGTGGACTGTGGTAAGCCCTGTGCATCGTGACTTCCAAAAGGCTATTGACAAAATTCCATACAAAATGCTATTAATTAAACTCAAAGCTGTGAGGATTCAGGGTAAACCCTAGGAATGGATAAGAAACTGGTTGAAGGGTAGGAAACAATAAGCACTCATTAGAGGGGTTATGTCAGAATGGGGTTGGGGGGGAGGTGCTGAGTGGGTTGCCTCAGCTCCGTGCTGGGACAACTATACTTTTTACTTTACATAAAAACTTTGTTTCAGAAACTCAGTGCAAAGTGGTCAAATTTGCAGATGATACTAAATTGGAGGAGCAGTGGAAGAGACAGCTCAGAAATTACAGAATGAGTTGGACAAGATATGAAAGTGGGCAGAACAATCGCAGATGAAATTTAATGCAGACAAAGTAAAGTGGTACAGATAGGAAGACAAAATAGACCGACAGGCGTATTCCATGAATGGTGGTGAAATAGCTATGGATGAAGCTTAATGAGACCTCGGGGTCTTAGTAGACTTGACGGGCTGGATTTTCATAGGGCCGTTGAGGTGGGATTGGAGGTGTGTGGGGGGTTAAATTTGGAAAAAATGGCGGGCGGGCCCGATCCCGCACCCATCCCGCCTCCGCCGAATTTTCCCAGGTGCGCGTTTTCAGATCCAGTTCCCGACCCGCCTCCAAGAGGCGGGATAGGCCCTTAAGGCCATTGACAAGCTCCTAATTGGCTCCATAATGCCATTTTCACAGACCTTTCGGATTTTTACCGGTTTTCCACGTGATGCACGCCTCCTCTGAAACACAACGGTGAAACCTGGCGGGTACACATTTGGCTTGCTGGCTTTCAGCTGCAGCTCCACCATTAAAGAGTAGTTTGGAGCAATCATCATTTGCAGGTGGCAGAACTTAGTTGTTTCAGGTCTGGGGAAACTTTAGCAGGCCTACTCATTGTTGTGGAAGTTTGGAGCCTGACACCCATCTCCAGTGTGAGCTCCTGGAAAACCCCTCACCCCACCCTGACTCAGCGCTTCCTCAACTGAGGCATCTACCAGAAGAATGGGAACCATTCGGTTCCTTTCCCCCTGGACATCAGATGAGGACGAGGAGGAGGAGGAGAGAGAAAACGAACATCTGGCAGAGGCGCATCAACCAGCGGCGGCAATACGCGAGACCATTGCTGGCCGGGACGCAAGGAACGCACTCATCTTGGCCAGATTTGCCTAGCCTAGCCAAGCAACCACTTGTGCCTCGCAGCTTCTTGCCACAGCATCGTTAATGGCCAGGACCCATCGTCTTCCTAGCACTCTGACCATCATTCTGACAACTGCTACTCCTCCTAAGCACGCAATGTGGAAGTCCCAATAGCGAGATGACACAGGCCACAACTGCAGCAGTAGCCATCAGATTTTTTATTTACAGGAAGCTACTGATGGCTTATCACAATTAAACATAACATTTCACCCAAGTGACAAACCTTGTGACTATTTGTGCAGTTTCTTTCTCTTACGCGTGCTTCTACGTGGTGGTTCCCCCTTGGCATCAGCAGATGTGGAGGCCCCTTGCTCACTCTGTTGCTGCTCCTGTCTCAACACCTTGGGCGGGCGTCCTCTGGGGTGCCGAGCCTGTAAGGGCTCGCCAACAGTCTGCTGCTCCTGCGGCTGTGCAGGGGTTGAGACGCCGATCTCAGTTGGGTGTGGACTCTGGTGGGGCTCTGACCGAGAACTTGTCAGTGGCATGGAAGTGTGAGCGCTTGGAGAGGAGCCCCCACTTCCTTGTTCTCTGCCACCATCATCCCTCTCATGGGTCAGGCCCACCTCAACGCTTGCAAGTGGCTTGAGAGCACCTTGCTGCACATCAGGGGGGCCATGGGGACCCGTATCTGCACTGGCAGTCCTACTCAGAAGGACTTCCATGAAGGTCTGGTTTCTCTGTTCAATAGATGTCCATCGCTCCTCCAGAGATGTCATTCTATTCAGAACACTCACCATGTTTTCTGCACTCTGGCGACTTATCACCTCCATGGAGGTTGCCATCCTTTCCATGGTGATGCGTTCATGCGCCAATGACTCCACAAAGGCTCTGCTCATGTTCGCAATGGACTCCTCCATTCGCTCCACACTCGCAGCGACCCTGGAGACAAAACCTGCCAGAGACTCCTGCATCTGTTCCTGGAGTTCCAGCACCACTGATCTTGTGGATGGACCCAGAGGCAGAGGGTCGACATGCAGCTGAGCCAAGCTGGGAGAGTCCTGCGCCCTCCGACGAGGACTCTCCACTGCTTTCCCTGTCTCCACCATCTGCTGAGGCTCACTTGTGAGCTGTGATATACCAGGTGACAACACTACTCTATCTCGCGAGGGTCCCACCGAGGTGTGAGTCTCTGCGCTGGTGCTGGCCTGGCTGAATTGTGCTGACGCTGCGCCCTCAGAGGTTTCAGCTTCCTCTGAGGAGTCTTGAGCCTCAGGCTGTTCCTCCTGGATGGTGGGGATGGGTGCTTGCGATGGTCCTGTGGGGGAGTAAAGGAAAAAGTCAGAGATGTGAGGCCAAGGTGACATGCACAGTGCATATTGCAGATGATCATAAGTCCAGCTGTTAGAGCTTCAGAATCATTATCAGCGACTCATGCAATGTCAATGAGAGAGATGAACAACTATTCTGTCACCGGCTTGCTCTGCTGCACCCGTCTGCCCATCCCCCACTTGCGCATCATCATCGAGTCCCACGATCTCCAGGGCCGCCTCCTCCCAGGTGGTGAGCTGGGCTACTGAGGGTGGCCCTCCTCCTGTCCTCGCTCTTTCGCGCTTATTGTGAGCTCTCTTTTCCTGCAATGAGGGAGACAAGTGGAGTTTGAGTGAGAATGAAGGAGAGAGTTTATAGAATCCATCTCATAGATGCTTATAAGGAGGCAAAGATGGAATGAGGTGGCAAGACCAAGGGCCCATCCTGTGTGTTGTAAGTTGTTTGCATAGCATGACAGTGATAGGGAGTGTGAGGGCTGCATAGTGGAATAGTTAGGTGAATGTGACCATAGAGAGAGAGGGAATGGGTAAGGGTGCAGGGATGTCAGTGTCAAGTGGGATGTGGAGGAAGAGGTTGTTAAAGCTGAGTGCTGGTGAGGAGAGGCAAAGGGCATCAGATTGAGGGTGATGGGAAAGTCATACTCACTTTTCCATTGTGCACAAGGTCATGAAATCTTTTGCGGCATTGAATCCAAGATCTGTTGATCAAGGATAGAGAAGTCACCTCCTGGGCCACCTGGAGCCACACAGCCTTTGTTTGCTGAGGAGGCTTCTTTCTCCCTGAAGAAGGGAAGAGCACCTCCTTATGATTTCTTGCTCCATCTATCAGGGCTTGCAGGGCGGCGTCCTCGAATCTTGGAGCAGACTTGGGTTTGTTGGTACACATGATGCCTCCAGGTCAATGTAGGAACAAAGGCCAGAAGGTTGGCAGTCTGCAAAGGAAGCAAGGCCTCTTGCAGACCTTAAAAGCAGCAGCAATGATGACGTCATCAGAGGCGACTTTCAGACTGGAAAAGCTAATTGGGCCAGGGGTTCCCACACACTGGAACTCAATTGCCCATTCAGGGGAAACTCGTGTTTGTTACACACATCTCATGAGAGTCGTGTGGATAACATGGAATTCGGATAACACGACCACAACCCGCCCCAGTATCAAAATCCAGCCCACGATGTCCGACCAATGCAGAGCAGCAATCAACAAAGCGATAGGATGTTGAATTACATAGCCAAAACATTACAAAAAAGGTCAGAGAAAGTAATGGTCAAACGTTACAGTGCTCGAGTCAGGCCACACCTTGAATATTGCATCCGGTTCTGGTTGCCAAGAAACAGGAGACATTCAAGCACAGGAGGGAGTGCAGAGATGAATCACGAGGCCAAACCCTATTGTCAGGAGTATGAGTTATGATAAAAGGTGTAGGGGGCGGTATGTGGGGTCAGCCTTCACCTCTGACTCAGTGAGCAGTTCGAATCGCTCCCACGCCCTGGTTCTAGACTTTGGACTTATTGTGAACAAAGATGCAGTAGACAACAGGTTCTGATGAAAGAATTTTGACTTTATTTAAAGAAAAAGGTAACAAACTTAAAACACACTTAATACTTAAACACAGGCTGGGGAACACACGGTACAGGCGAGGGAGAATGACAATATACAAAAAAAAACCTTATCCCTCACAAAAATCCCACTATCTAGCTAGGTTTTGGTTTCAGGAGATCAGGGATAATGCTCACCAAACGAATCCTTGACAGTTGACAGTTAGGGTTTAGAGTCTTTTGAGTAAAAGGTTTTGTAAGGCCCTTGTTGCCGCGAGGTGTCCGATGGTCACTGAGGCAGTCGCTCTGGTTTCTTCTTGCGTGTTGGTCTGCTTGTGAAGTTGTTGGCCTTCTTTCCTCCTCCTGCTCGTGGCTTGTGGTGTCTTGCTGGAGCAGAGCTGAGAGAGAGAGCTGTACGAGCATTGAGAGCATTGTCAGAGAGTCCAGAGAGAGAGAGAGTCTTGGGGGATCAGGCCCCCAATTATATTGTTCAGCTCCTTTGTCCTTTTCGCGCCCAAAACCCTTTACTAAATCGGTTTCCTTTAGATTTCAAATGAGCCCTGTTTATTCCATTGTCTTAGTTTTGGTGGGCTTGTTAGTTTCGATGGCTTTAACTTGGTGTTAAACATGTCCTGATGGCTTCCAATGTTTCCATTTGGACAGGGCCTTTATCTGCGCGCCAAATCTTGTCCCTATTGTCCTAGGTTTTTTGGTGGGCTTGTAAAACTGTCCCTGTGGATACCTGGTTGATTGGTTTTTGATGAAGTAATCGGGGTACTAAATGTTTTATTGATTTCAGGCTTCTGGTATCCTGTTTGGGCCTGGGAATTTCAAAAGAGGTCTTGGATTATTCATATTTCGATGTGTGTGTGAGGCTTTGGGTTTGTCTCTTCCTCCTTGGTAGGAATGCAGTGTAAACAAATTCCCAGACAGCTTGATTGGGCCCCAATACCCAAAGCTGTCCACTGCCTGACCACACCCCTCCGCAGCCTGTCTGTGTCTGTGAAAGGTGTCTTTCCCAACAGTAAGATTCAACGGTCATTTTCCTCAGGTTTTTTTCTTCCCTGATCTTTAAAATGTCCAAAACTGAGGTTTTTACCTCAAATCACTTCACTTATGTCCCATCATCCCAAGTTTGTATGAAAGGTCCAAAAATCACTCCCTTTAGGGTTCTGTTCGAGTTTCTGGGGGATTTTGCGAAGCCTACAAAGGCTAAGAAATTAGGCTTTTCAGCCTGGAACAAGGCACCCTGGAGGTGATCTTATAATAAGAATGTTAAGGGTATAGAAAATGTTAACATGAAATATTACTTTAAATTAAACAACAGGAGTAGAACTAGGGGACACAGGTACAAACTAGAGAAGGGTACTTTTAGGACTGATATCAGGAAATTCTCTTCACACAAAGAGTGATCAACAAGTAGAATAAACTTCTTGATAGAGTAATGCAGGCATAAACCCTGGAATAATTTAAGAAACAGTTGCATGCTACAATGGTGGGGGATGGGTGGGGTGGTGGCGTTAGGATGTCTCTGGAAGTATCATTAAATTGGTTAAATAGCATTCCTCATCCATAATTATCTTGTAATCTAGTGCACATCTATAACGTCATACTTCAGAAACATCACATCTGTAGGGCAAAAAGTGATTTGCTCAAACTACTTATCTGTTAGCTTACCAGTCAATTATCTCAATTTACTAAATGAGAATGAATCACATATATCACAAAGGATTAAATATGAACAAATCAGAAGTAGTCAAAAGTACAAATGAAGAACAACTAACCAGCAGTAAATCAATCAAATCCCTCAATTCTTTTCAAAACTACCCAGCAAGTATCAAAAATCACCTGATGCAATCAGGCAAGAGACATATTTGACTTCTTTGGCTTCTGAGCAATTGTAAAGTATACCTCTGGTAGACGTCCCAATTCATCAGTCTTTCTGAACACATCAGAAAGAAAGTCAAGGCCCCTGCCACAGCCAATTGTTTTTGCTTCACTGGAGCCACTGGACTCGATATTCATTCCCTCCTACACTGACTCTGTGGCTGCAGTATGTACTGTGTACAGGATGCACTGCAGCAATTCACCAAGCTTGCTTTGACAGCACCTCCTAGCTCCGTGACTTCTACAACCGAGAAGGACGGGTAGCAATATCATGGGGACACTATTATCTCCAAGTTCTCCTCTTGGAGTAACAGTCCATCCTGAATTGAATATATTGCTGTTCTTACATTATCACTGGGTCAATAGCTTGGAATTGCCTTCCCAATACCATCGTGAGAGTGCCATCACCACAAAGAGTGCAGTGGTTCAAGGAGCACCTTCTCAGACATGAGCAATAAAATGAGGTCTTGCATATGTAAATCAAAAATTGACTTTCCTGTCTAACTGGAAAAACTTAAGTCCTATTTTCCCAAGGTGGAAAATACAATCAATCTTCACTGGCTACATTCCATGTATACTAGCAATTTTTCTCCTGCCTTTTTTTAGGGACATATTCCCTATCAAGGCACACACTAATTTCCCACACTGGATACCCCACCTTGAGCTTCTTGCTTCCAAGAGGGCAACTCTAAAATGCATCACCAATGGTGCTATTGTTCAGAAGACATGTAAGAGAAATTAAGTGGGACTCCCCATCTGGTTTACCCTCCACTGAGAGTGAGCCTTTGGCGCAGTGGTAGCATTCCCGCCTCTGGGCCAGAAGGTGCAGCGTTCAAACCCCACTCCAGACAGTCCCGATGAGTGGAGTTGGAGCTCTGGCTTTGAATTCTGGGAATCCAGTGGGATACTCGCATCCAGTGGGTGTGGGTGGCCCCCCTCCCCTCATCGTATGGGTTGTGGAAGCCCATAAAACCCTCCCGTTGTATAGGACTAACCACCCTATCGGCTGGTATAATGATGGTTATGGCCATTGAAGGAGCATTAACGCAGCCAGTCAGACAGTTAATCAGCCTGCAGATCCATCCACTACTTCACACTGTTCCCCAAACGGAACAGCGAGAAGAAGACCCTCCACTAGTCAGGAGATGCCTGACTACTGCTTGGTGCCTCTTGATTGGTATCTCAGTAGAATACCTCTACTCTTGTGGCAGTTCCCTCTCTTTCTTGTGGGTATTACAATTCACGTTCCATTCCAAGACTTTATTATATCTTCAGGACATCCAAAGTGCTTCACAACCAAAGCATTACATTTGAAGTGTAGTCACTGTTATGTGGCAGCCAAATCCACATCCATCTTTAAGGCCAAATGTTTCTTAGGAATAACTGTACTGCATCTTGTCCCCTTTCAATTGTTCTGTGTTATCAGCTGCCAAAGCATAATTCCCTTGGCAGTACTGAAGACGTGCTGTTTTTCTTTCAATGAAAGAAAGAAAGACTTGCATTTATATAGCGCCTTTCACAACCACCAGACATCTCAAAGCGCTTTACAGCCAATGAAGTACTTTTGAAATGGAGTCATTGTTGTAATGTGGGAAACGCAGCAGCTAATTTGCGCACAGCAAGCTCCCACAAACAGCAATGTGATAATAACCAGATGATCTGTTTTTGTTATGTTGGTTGAGGGATAAATATTGGCCAGGACACCAGGGATAACTCCCCTACTCTTCTTCGAAATAGTGCCTTGGGATCTTTTATGTCCACCTGAGAGAGCAGACGGGGCCTCGGTTTAACATCTCAACTGATAGACAGCACCTCTGACAGTGCAGCACTCCCTCAGCACTGCACTGGAGTGTCAGCCTAGCTTTATGTGCTCAAGTCCCTGGAGTGGGACTTGAACCCACAACCTTCTGACTCAGCGGCAAGTGTGCTACCAACTGAGCCACAGCTGACACTGAGTTTAATTTGTATCCCTCAGAGGGTATTTGAAAAAAATATTTATGCAAAAGTTGCCTTGTGACATCTTGAACCCAGCTAGTTTCATTTCTGCCAGATGAGCAGGAGTAACAGAAACCATCTGAACCTATTAAAGCTGATAAGGCAATCCCAGGGATAGGTGGCTGGAATCTTGGGTGCCAGTCGCTACAGAAGCACTGTTGGCTACCCTTATAGTGTTACCGTTTTCTCCCCCATGATAAGCAGATTAGGGCAGAAGAACCCCTTTCACTAGATGGCTGTTGGAGGTTAAAGATGAGAAGCAGCAAACAAATGGGTGGCTCTTTTGGAAGGCAAGGGACACCTATGCTCCCATCCAAAACAGGCACTGCTCAGGTACTTCACCTGCAGCATAGGGCGGATCTCTCATTTATTTAAAAACCAAGCTCACCCTGAGCCTAGGGTTTGAGCATCACAGGCATTTCAGGGGCACATTATAGCGTGCCAGGCAAATGGGTGCTGAGCAGACCTCAGCTTTACCACCCCACAATGCATGAAGTTGGCGTTCATCAGCACTACAAGTGTCAAGCGCCAAATTATCGGTCCCTTTTGTCTCTATCATTGTCCCATGGGCAACCTGAGAAATAGGGCAAGCTTCTGGTGGGCAAGAGTGCACAGTCCAATCTACACACACTACCCATCCTGACCAACGTTCCTGCTAAGCTGCGCGGTCGCGCGGCCACGCAGCTGTCTGGAGGTCCCGCGCAGGCAGCTTACTGGCATCTCAATGGGAGATTTCGCGAAATTTTGAATGGGCCGCGCAGCCTGTTAAAGGGACCGCGCGCCGCCAAAAAATTAGGGGGAACATTGATCCTGACCCTACTATTCTGCAAAATTATAACTCTGCTTTTAGAAATACCAAATTGTCAGATTGTTCGTGATAAAATCCTTAATGAAAAATGGAAGAATGCTTTTTTTCCTGCATAGTTAAGGACATGCGAATGAAATTCGGAATGTGTAAGAATGCAAGTTTATCAACGGGTTAGCTGTTTTTTGTTAAAAGAGGAATTTCATCCCCAATATTAGTTGTTTTACCATTATTACCACCAATTAAGGAAAACTAGTCTTTAAAAGGGCATTCCAGTATGGCGGTAGGCACTTCCTGATCTAATTTGCACCAGTTATATTCAGTTGTAAACAAAGCAGCTACACGTAATAGAAATGGAAAATGCCGGAAATACTCAGCAGGTCAGGCAGCATCTGTGGAGAGAGAAACAGAGTTAACGTTTCAGGTCGATGACCCTTCATCAGAACTGGAAAATGTTACAGATGTAACAGGTTTCAAGAAAGTACAGAGGCGGGGAAAGGGGGGAGGGGAGGAAAGAACAAAAGTCAAGGTCTGTGATCGGGTGGAAGGCAGGAGAGATTAAATGACAAAAGGGATGATGGTGCAAGGCAAAAGGGGGTGGTAATGGGCTGTTCTGACGAAAGGTCACCGACCTGAAACGTTAACTTTGTTTCTCTCCCCACAGATGATGCCCGACCTGCTGAGTATCAGATTTCCAGCACCCTCAGTATTTTGCTTTTGTATGCAATCTGATAGCTTCCACCCATTTCCTAGAATTCCTACTGTGGTATAGATTAGATATGGTAGTTGGAATATAACAATTGAAGAAGAAATGTAAATTATTTATCTTTAAATTTCATAATCATACACCTAGTTCACCAAGTACTGTTCCATAATTTTCCTTCTAGATTAATAGACTGCTGGTGTTAAATTAGCAATCAGTTCCTGCTAAATGTAAGTTTAGATTTAAAAAGTGGTGTCGATAAAGAAGGAAAGACTTGCATTTATATAGCTCCTTTCACGATCTCAGGACATCCCAAAGAGCATTACAGCCAATGAGGTACTTTTCAACTGTAGTCACTGTTGCAATGTAGGAAACACGGCAGCCAATTTGCACACAGCAAGGTCCCGCAAACAGCAATGTGATAATGACCAGATCATTTTTTTTTTTAGTGATGCTGGTTGAGGGATAAATATTGGCCAGAATGGTCATTCGAAAGACAGCACCTCCGACAGTGCAGCACTCCCTCACTACTGTGCTGGAGTGTCAGCCTAGATTTTGCACTCAGGTCTCTGTAGTGGGACTATTGAACCCACAACCGCCTGACTGAGAGATGGGAGTGCTATCACTGAGCCACAGCTGACACCAATTGAAGAAGAAATACAAATGATGTAAGCATGTCTATGTACATGTTTACAACACAAAACTCCCTTCACTTGGTTTAATTATAAACACTTCCTTTATTAAAGTTTAGTTATCACCTCCTTCAGGCTGTAGCTTTTGGGTTCCCCTGAAGTCACTTCCTAACCTAATGCTGATGTCTCTAATGGTTTGAAAAAACAGAGGATAGTTGTCTGATGGTGATTCTATATAGTGAGAACAACAAAAACTTGCATTTATATAGCACCTTTAATGTAGTAAAATGCCCCAGGGCACTTCACAGGAGCATTATCAAACAAAGTTTGGCACCAAGCCACATAAGGAGATATTAGGACAGGTGACCAAAAGCTTGGTCAAAGAGGTAGGTTTTAAGGAGCGTTTTAAAGGAGGTGAGAGAGGTAGAGAGGCAGAGAGATTTAGGAAGGTAATTCCAGAGCTTAGGGCCTCGGCAGCTGAAGGCACGGCTGCCAATGATAGAGCGATGAAAATCGAGGATGCGCAAGAGGCCAGATTTGGAAGAGCGCAAAGATATTGGAGGTTTGTAGGGTTGGTTACAGAGATAGGGAAGGGCAAGGAGATGGAGGGATTTGAAAAGAAGGACGACAATTTTAAAATCGAGGTGTTGCCAGATCGGGAGCCAATGTAAGTCAGCGAGTGCAAGGTTGATGGGTGAATGGGACTTGGTGCAAGTTAGAATATGAGCAGCAGAGTTTTGGATGAGCTCAAGTTTAGGGAGGTGGGAGGCTGGCCAGGAGAGCATTGGAATAGTCAAAGCTAGAGGTAACAAAGGTATGGATTAGGGTTTCAGCAGCAGATGAGCTGATGCAGGGGCAGAGACCGGTGATGTTATGGAGGTGGAAGTAGGCGGTCTTGGCAATGGAGCGGATATGAGGTCAGAAGCTCAGATCAGGGTCAAATAAGATGCCACGGTTGCGAGCGGTCTGGTTCAGCCTCAGGCAGTGGCCAGGGAGTGGGATGGAATCGGTGGCTAGGGAACGGAGTTTGTGGCGAGGACCGAAGAAAGGGCAGAAACACGTGATTGTCCCTCAAATGTATCTTAAAGGGCACACATTCTTTTTTTCCTCAGTTGGGTGTCAGATCTACTTATGGTGCATAATGGAGTATATCATAATCAGAATAACAATGACTACATACATCAGCAAAAAGGATTGGTGTACCTTCGAGGTAATCATCTTGTGAGCATCCTAAACATAGAGCACTTTAATGTGACGCCATCTTCATCCTTGTCTTCAAATCGCCCCAAGGCCTCACTCATCCCATCTCTGTAATCTTCTCCAGCCCTACAATCCTCAGAAAACACTGTGTTCCTCAAACTTTAGCCTCTAGTGCATCTCCCACTTCCTTTGCCCCACCATTGGCAGTTGTGTCTTCAGCCTTCTGGGCTCTATGCTCAGTAATTCCCTCTCTAAACCTCTCTGCCTCTACCTCTCTCTCCTCCTTTAAGATGTTCCTTAAAACCTACCTCTTTGACCAAGCTTTTGATCACCCGTCCTAATATCTCCTTCTTTGGCTCAGTGTCAATTTCTGTCTGATAATGCTCTTATGAAGGGCCTTGGGTTGTTTTACTACATTAAAGGCGCTATATAAATGCAAGTTGTTGTTTTATAGAATCATAGAATGGTTACAGCACAGAAGGAGGCCATTCAGCTCGTCGAGACCATGCCCGCTTTCTGCAAGAGCACTTCAGCTAGTCCCACTCCCCCGCCCTTTCCCCGTAGCCCTGCAAATTTTTTTCCTTCAGGTACTTAACCAACTCCCTTTTGAAAGCCACAATTGAGTCTGCCTCCACCACCCTTTCAGGCAGTGCATTCCAGATCCTAACCACTTGCTGCGTAAAAAAGTTTTTCATCATGTCGCCTTTGGTTCCTTTGCCAATCACCTTGAATCTGTGTCCTCTGGTTCTCGACCCTTCCGTCTTCTTCAGTTGGCATTAGTGGTATAAATACAAATTTTACAATTTATTTAAAGTTTACATTTTTGGAAAATTTTAGGGTCATGAATTATGTATCCCAATGCCAGGTCTGGCATTTGCCTTGCGGGGCCTTGTGCAAAGGTTCGGTAAGGGCCCTTACATTTTACTAGACATGCTGATGAGTTGCACAAGCACACAACCAGTAGGGCTCATCCTTGCACATCTGTCGGTGGGGACACTGCTATGGTGCTTCATGGATTTGAAATGCCTCTTCAATGTTTTCCATCAGAAATCTGTGCCTCGCTAAGAAGCCTGAAGCTTGAGTTCATGTTGCTCCTCAGAGTAATCACTCTGTCAATGGCAGAGACTCAACTCGGTAGCATATTACAAATCCCAGCATTCATCTGTGCCTACAACTCCCAGAATCCTTTTTATGATTAACAAGAAGACTGAATATTCCCAGAGCATGCCACGACTTGTCCTTTCCTCCACTCCTACGTATTGATGAAAGCTCCTGAAGAAACCGTTCCTAAGAGCAGTATGTAACTTGCATTTTTTGTACAAAACTTTAAAACGAAAAGAAAAAAGAAAGACTTGCATTTATATAGCGCCTTTCATGACCACCGGACGACCCAAAACGCTTTACAGCCAATGAAGTATTTTTTGAAGTGTAGTAAACACGGTAGCCAATTTGCACACAGCAAGCTCCCACAAACAAGCAAGCAATGTGATAATGACCAGATAATCTGTCTTTTTTTGTGATGTTGATTGAGGGATAAATATTGACCAGGACACCAGGGATAACTCCCCTGTTCTTCTTCAAAATAGTGCCATGGGATCTTTTATGTCCATCTGAGAGAGCGGCTTAACATCTCATCCAAAATACAGCACCTCCGACAGTGCCGCACTCCCTCAGTACTGCACTGGAGTGTCAGCCTAGATTCTTGTGCTCAAATCTCTGGAGTGGGACTTGAACCCACAACTTTCTGACTCACGGGCAAGGGTGCTACCAACTGAGCCAGTGGTTGACACAAGATAAAGCAAGAACTCCTCAACTTTTTGTGAGTACCTTTGCTGAAAAAATGTAGTTTATCATATTCAACAAGCTGCCTCTACTTTGCCCCAACAAGGAAGAGTATCCCCTACTGCACCATTGTGACTTTTTCCATTGCCCATATCCTCGCATACCTCTCAGCAAGATTACCAATCTAGTGTCAACTATTGCCAAATTAGTCTCAGTTTGGTGCTGTGAGCCCATCCTGGGGGTTTAGGCTGTAAATATTCATTCCACTCTAGCCTCAGTATCTGCACTCACCTTCACTACTGGTAGGAAACATGATTTCAGACTTAAAACATTGATTTTTGTCAGGGTTGAATTGGTAGATTAAAAACAAAACTGGCTCCCACCACCTAGCAAGAATTAGCCCAGGTGAAAAACCTCACTAAATTGATGATAAAGTATTTGCAACCAATCGATAGGAGATAGTTCCTACCCTACTGTGTTTTCCAACCTGGTAAACAGTTACGTCAAACCAAATTCTGGCATATGTCCTTTCAGGAAGAGTTTTGAGTGCTGAGGCAGAGCCTAGCTTTCAGTAAAGAGCAGAGTTTTGGGCAATGGCACAAAAACCTGAAATCAAGAAACACATCGGTTGTGTTTCCAGGTTGCACCTTCTCAATATTCTCAACTGGTAGGCAGGTATGTGGGTTGTTCAACAGAGAGTGGTGAATCAGGGGTCTGATTTATGATTAGCAAGAGCAAAGTAGATTGGCAACTCATTTTAACATAAGGAGCTCAGTATGACACACTGTTACTCATAAAGAACAACACTTGTCGGCTCACAGTGGTGTTTCTTTGCTCCATGGAAGCATCCTCCTTCCTGGATCACTAACTATTTGGCACACGATGATGCAGCAAGTAGTCTAGCACTGAAAGTTTATCCCTCCTGACCAAACATTTGTTTGCTTGCGTTCCAGCCTTCCCCATTACTCAGATGATGCCTACCTCAGGCAGGTCAGCTACCTCGGCCCCTACCACATATATATACATTTTATCCACCCTTTTGGTTCGTGCCTTTTTCCTTTTTTCTCTCTCTCTCCCCCTACGGCAGCTGTCTCTCTGCCAGCATTTCACACTTCACCTTTTGTTTCTTAACCTGTCCCATTACCATCTCGTCTTGCCTTGAGCATCTCATAATGTCTCTACTTACCATAGTTATTCCTCCCCCCAGCCTCCCCCTTGCATTTTTATCTGTTTCATTTCCTGCTCTTTTCTCAGTTCTGACGAAGGGTTGCGACCTGAAACGTTAACTCTGTTTCTCTCTCCACGGATGTTGCCTGGCCTGCTGAGTTTTTCCAGCGTTTTCTGTTGTTGTTTCAGCCTACTCTAATCCCTGCTTGAGCATCATGCTTATTACCCTGGCAATAATGAGCTTCGTGAAAAGTTAAAAGGACATGTGTGTGGGGTGTGCATATGGGAAAGGTTTGTGGTGCGCCCACCATCACTTTGTTGGTGGATGTGCCTAATCACCGGTCGCCCACGGCCAGCCACCAGTCAGTTCACAGCTAATCTACAACGGCAGGCACTATTCAGCCACCCACTAGTCAGCAGCAGTCGGATCGGTGTGTGGAGTGGAGGGGTGTTGTGGGGAGCGGAGGGTGGAGATTGTCAGGGTCCTCAGGAAACAGTGAGATCAGAATCAGGGCTGGCAGGGCAGTACTGGTACATTCTGTTTTTATAATAAGGTTCCAAGTTAATGCAGAAGTGTTAAGGGAGCAAAAGAAACAGCACAACTCTTCCGTATTAACGCTAACTTACCATATAAGCTGATTGATTAAGTGCCACTGCCTCTTTAGTTCGAGAATTTATGTTGATTAGGAAAAGGGTGTGATTAATGTGTCAGACTACAACAACAACTTGCATTCATATAGCAACTCTAACATAGGAAAATATCCCAAAGCACTTCACAGCAGCATAACCAAAAAAATGGATGCAGAGCCAAAGAAGGCGATATTAGGAGTGATGACCGAAAGCTTGGCTAGGAGGTTGGTTTTAAAGAGAGTCTTAAAGTAAGAGAGGAAGGTGGAAAAGTGGAGGAGTTTAGGGAAGGAATTCCAGAGCATGGAGCCTAGGTGACTGAAGGCATGGCCGCCAATGGTGAGGCGCAGGTGAAGTGGAATGCACAGAGGCCAGAGTCAGAGGAATGGAGAGTTTGCGGGGTGGATTGTAGGGCTGGAGGGGTTTACAGAGTTAGGGAGGGGTGAGTCCATGAAGGGATTTTAATGTAAGGATGAACATTTTAAACTTGAGGCATTGGGGGACTGGAAGCCAATGTAGGTGACCAAGGACAAAGGTGATGGGTGAGCGAGACTTGGTGTGGGATAGGACACCAGACAGTAGAGTTTTGGATGAACTGAAGTTGACAGAGGATGTGGAATGAAAGGTTAGTTAGGAGACCATTGGGCTAATGGAGTCTGGAGATGACAAAGGCATAAATAAGAGTTTTATGCAGAAGCTGGCCTCAAATAGGGGAGATGCGGGCAGAACATTTTACAAAATTACAATAAAAAATCCAATTGGTACAAGATTAATAGATAGTTTGCATCTTGTCCACTGAAACATTCTCCAACAGGTCAATCACAGTGTGGCATTGATGGCAGCCAAGGAGTTAATAGTGGTCCACGTCCTTCCACCCAACTTGCTGGAGGTCATTACCAAGTGGTAAGTGGCATGAAAAGAAAAAAATAGGATGGAACATAAAGACTGTAGTCAATTTGTATTTGAGGCAGGGATTTTGTCTTAACTTCTTTTCTGGTACTGGTTTGCACCATCTCCATGTTGACAATACAATAAATTTGTTCTTTTCTTAGTGAATTTTGTGCTCATCAAGGACAAGGACATCAGAATTGGGAAATTAAACAGTTTTTCACTTTTTGCAGTATTGAAGTCCTAGGTCAGATATACTACAGCCAGATAAAGTGTGAGGCTTACTTTACATAAGCCAACAATGTACTTCAACCCTGACCTCCAAGAGCACTTTCCACTGGTCCAGTCATCCTTCAGGCATTTCTCAACGAGATTGCAAGTTTAATAACAATTAGTGGTAATAGAGGTAGTTTTGTGCAGAGCTATTGGGTTGCAACTACCCAAAGTTATTTCACATAGACCATTATACCCAGCAGAGAAAGGACTACAGTACATTTATATTCCTCCATTGATGATTGGGGTGGATCGTGATGGCAGTTAACTGAATCAAAGCAGATTCCCTATCTCAGCATATTACTTTATTATTCAGGGTCAGGTCAGATCTGATGGGAAATAAGTTGGCTGTCCTGACCTAGGTTGACATGATACATTGGTGATATTGCCACACAAGATGGGAATATAATAGCATACTATAGATATAACTTACAATTATGGTGTAATTGTAAACCTCTAAAAATCAAGATTTGACAAATACATTCTGTACAACTGCTATACTGTATTGTTGATCTTAACATTGTACCTACTGAAGATTGCAAAGCACTGCACTGAAATAAGGAAAAACAAAATGTAAAAAGTTAGCATAAACTTGTTAGGGGTCCGTTATTACGGAAACAAAATGCTTCGGGCAAGGAGGAACCAGCTACATTGCTGCAAAAATTGTGATTCAAAGTTGCATGAGAATGTGTTCCAATTGAAGTGTTCTAATACCACAAATGGGAAGTGGACCCATAAGAATCTCGGAAACAAGATTATTGTACCTGCAGTCTTCCTCTTTTTTCCATCTGTTCACCTTACAATCTGCAGTGTAATCCCATTGCCAACGACCAGGTAGTTTACAGTCACCAGCACCTGGCCCCTAGTCCTGTCCTACCGCTGACAATCAGCTGCTGGAGGCTGGCTGTGGTTTGGTTGTTGGTGGCTAGCTGCTGACTGACTGCTGATTTTTTTTTTATATTGGTTCATGGGACGTGGCCGTCGCTAGCAAGGCCAGCATTTATTGCCCATCCCTAGTTGCCCTTGAGAAGCTTGACAGCTGGGTGAGGACTGGTGGCTACCTTACATTAAATATTAGCATAAAACACAGGTAAATGCATAAACATTAGTGCCTTGCGAATTACCCTGATGGTTGCAGTGGGAGTTGATGGATTCCAGATAGTGTTCCATTATGTTTGCTGTCTTTGGGTAGGGAAGGGGGGGAGAGGGCGTGGGGGGTGGATTTACCAATCCCTGTGCCTTCTCCCCTCAATTTGAATCTCCTGATATTTTTATTCAATGTTTCCTTTTCTAAGGTGTGGTCTATAGTGCTCTCTGTGTTGCTAGCAAATATCATTTGGGTGAGTTGCCTTGTGTATGTCTGGTGATGGACTTTTGGTTGGAGTGGCCATTGTTGATGTTGTTTCTTATTGCTTTGCTGCTCTCACAAGCAAAATAGTCACTCGGGTGGAGTACTGAAGAGTGGCTGGCAAAAGTGAAACTGTACCTTAGCATCAGTCTGTGCCTTCCGGTAAATAGGGAGGACAATTGAAAAAATATATCTATAATACACTTAAAATACTTTGACAATGTTTCAGCCATTTGCATTTGACATAATATTTGGTTATTTTCTAAATCAAAATAATATATCAATCTTCAAATTAGTGGATGTGATTATAAAGCCAGCCTGCATATTATTGAGATGCTAGTATGTCCCGGTGCTAATGTTGCATGAATATAGAAATTTGCACTTGCGTCATGATAGCTGGGGGAAAAAAATATGAAAATGTAGCACGTCAATACTTGAATGGGTGAACCTTTCAGTCCCGTAGACTTGGAGACAAATCTAATTCAGAAATTAAAGTAGCAGTGATTTTAAAAGTCTTTAATCTATCGTCAAGCCCTATCATGTGAAAAGGTAAACCTTTGACCATGGATCTTGCACTGGACGTTGTATCATTGCAACAGGTCTTAGAAAATTACTAGGAAGAGTTGAAAGGTTTTACTTTTCTCATTGGTTTTCCATTAATTGCTTGGTATACCTGTGTATTTTTTTAACTTGCTATTTTGCACAGCTTTAACCTTCACTAATACCATTCTTTATCAATCTGTGGAGCATTTTTACTCTCTAAGATTTTGACAAGGGCTACAATCCTAACTAATGTCCTATTTGAGGACCACTCACAGGAATGTAAGCCCCAGACCACCCATAAAATTCCAATCATGTTCTGAAGAAGCCAAAAAAACATTAACTTTATTTGTTCTCTCCACAGATGCCAACTGACCTGCTGTGTATTTCTAGCATTTTCTGTTTTTGTTGCACAATCATGTCTCCTTGGGCAGTTTCCAAGTGAAGGCCAGACACTTCCCCAGAGAGAGAAAATAAACCCCAATAGAGCCAATAGTTCTATTGAATAGTTTTAGTTTAATTTGTCTCTTCGCTTGCTGTGTAATTGCTGGAATAATGCTGCCTCCTAATAGTTGGAGAACTAGAAAAAGCCCAAAAGTGCATGAAGCATCGAAGTCTGTTGATGGCTTACAAGGGAAAGGGAGGTGAGCCACAAATGACCTCCAGGTCTGATGACAGGTATCCGTTGTAGAGCTGTAGATCTTATGAATGTGCATTCCCGGCATGGAAGCTCATCCACCAAGAACGCATATTGGGAAATCACAGATGTGCTGTCATAATTTTCTGTCCATAAAATGGGCCAACACACTACTCCACCATTGCCCTCTGCCCTACATCAACTATTATAGATACCACTCCATTCCTCTGCCACTATTGACAAGGCCCTTATCATTAAGTCACATCTTCACCTTACCCATATTCCTCTGGTACCTCCTTTGAGCTTCTTGCCATGTTCCACTCTACTCAAATCTTCCATATTTTTTTGTTTACCGCACCTCCTCACCCCCACCCCACACCCCATCCCGTGTTTCTCACTGAGATATTGTCCTTCCTTTCTTCTCTCAGTTTCTGTACTGAATGACTCCTAGCCGTGGCTGGTTTCAATCTTCATCCGAGCTCTTCTTGTCCTCTCTCATCCAATTTCACTGTTTTCCTGTCTTCCCATAACATTCCAAATCCTTATAAACTCTCCTACCTATATTCACAGCCTACCCTCTTTCAACCCTATTTCCTTCTGCATCCACTTCTAGAAAAAAAAACTCTCCTCCAGGTCACTTATAAATGCACTCTCTGACTGCTACTATCGAGTCTTTGGCTCTCCATTCCCCTCTGCAGCTGTCAATTGCTCAACCACTTCCTCACCTCAACCTTCGATGCCCTCACCCCCAGCAAAATCTTGATTGCCTCCCATCCATGTCATTCCCCCTGGTATGGCCCCTTATTCACTCCCTCAAATTGAAGAGGCACAAATTTGAGCTCCGAGATCTGTTTCTATCTCTCCCACAGCTCTTTGTTTGAATCCCTCCTATCAAGTCTCCACCCTTCATCATTGATCTGAGCAGGTAGACAGGGTCTCAGTTTAACATCTCATTTGAAAGATGGAACCTCTGATAGTATGGCACTCCCTTAATACTGCACTGAAGTGTTAGCGTAGATCATGTGCTCAAATTCTGCAGTGAGGCTTGAACCCATGACCTTCATTGCTCAGAGGTGAGAGTGCTACCACTGAGCCATGGCTGACACTGTGTGAGAGGTTCCTCCACTTACATCTTGACTCTTGCTTCGTGATCCACCAGTGATCCCTCCTACAATTCACAAATAACATCCTCTGGAGTTAAAAGAACGACCCTGAATGGATGCATCTGTGATGCAAGGTGCTGGGGACAAGGAACCTATTGGCACCTGGGGTATTCTCCTCGTGGGTAGTTTAAGATCAGAAGAATGGAGGTTAGAATGGTGGCTGGAGGGCAGCCCTTGAAACAGAGTTTCCATGGCAAGATAGTATGTGTTATGCTGCTGTGGTGTAGTGTATGCCTGTGTCAGTGAATGAATGACTAGACAGAGAGAGAATAATGAACCAAGTATGATACCAGTTATGAGCTTAGGTAAGGCCTCTGACCTCCCTCTTCCCACCCCCCCTTACTTTACGGACTGTGGCCGCAGAATTTGGAGAGCTTTCACTTCTCACAGAGTCAGTGGCCAATAGTTGTGAGGTCCCACTCCAGTTTATATTTTGTTCCGCCTGTTATGTGCGGCCTTTTCCCATACGCAGATTGTAAACATACATAGATCGGAATCTGAATGAGCAGAGCCAGTGTCACCCAAGTACCCAGCCTACATGTGAGTCCATGAACATGCAGCATACAAGTAGCTTTTGTGGTAGTGTGCTTGGTAGTCCCAACTTGCAAAATTTATGTGCAACATTTGAAGCATGTTTGTGCATCAGTAACAAAGTGTATGATACTAGTTCTACAGCAACATGGGTATGAAATGTTCTAACCATTGTAGGATTGTCCTATGAGGAGAGATTGAGGAGACTAGGCCTATATTCTCTCGAGTTTAGAAGAATGAGAGGTGATCTCATTGAAACATACAAAATTCTTACAGGGCTTGACAGGGTAGATGCAGGGAGGATGTTTTGGACTCTAGGGGAATCAAGGGATATGGAGATCGTGCGGGAATGTGGAGTTGAGGTCGATGATCAGCCATGATCTTATTGAATGGCGGAGCAGGCTCGAGGGGCTGTATGGCCTACTCCTGCTCTTATTTCTTATGAGGGAAAAATTCGGTTGATTAGCGCCTTCCGTTTGCGCCCTAAGAGGGAGGATATTGAGTGGCGCCCCCTTCCTTTCTGCCTGCCGCAAGCAACGACAGGGAGAGTGGAACCTTTTGCAGTCAGGAAGGGGCTGGGGTAGCGCTATTTAAAGGCGCCCTCTTCCTGCCTTTTTTTGTGGGAGACATTTTTGCACCACGCATTCTGAGAGAGAGAGAGAGAGAGATTCTGAGAGAGAGAGAGAGAGACTCTGAGAGAGAGAGAGCGAGAGACTCCTGGAGAGAGTCAACGCTGTGTGAAGTAGTTTTGGCTACTGAGCAGCACTTTGCAGGTTCTTTTGGATTTGACCTTCATTGCTTCGATTGTCAAGAGACTCTGGGGGCTGCACTGATTCAGGGTGTCGTCCTGCGCCTGCAGAATCGGAGGCATCAGAGACACAGAGAGAGAGTGGCAATCATGGCCAGAGGGAGGAGGGCCAACAGGCCTCTGCACAGGAGACCTTACCCTCCCAGGGTATTCTGGAAACAATTTTCCTACATTCATTTGTCTGAGGAGCAGTGTTTGCGCAGGCTGCGCTTCAGCAAGGAGGTGGTCACTGAGCTCTGCCACCTGCTGCAACCAGATCTGCAGCCTCAACTGAGGACCAGGACGTCTCTGTCGGTGGCAGTGAAGGTCACAGTGGCTCTGAATTTTTATGCCACTGGCTCCTTTCAAGCAGCTACTGGGGACATCGCCAATATTTCCCAGTTCATGGTCCATTGCTGTATCCGGGAGGTGACAAATGCCTTCTATAAAAGGAGACGCCAGTACATCTCTTTCCCGATGACCCGGGCCAAACAGCATGAACGCGCATTTGGCTTTGCGAGGATAGCGGGCTTCCCCATGGTGCAGGGCGCCATTGACTGCACGCATGTGGCATTGCGGGCACCGCAGGAGAATGCAGAGGTTTTCCGAAACCGCAAGGGGTTCCACTCCTTAAATGTCCAGTTGGCCTGTGACCACAGACAGCTGATACTCGCCGTCAATGCCCGCTATCCTGGCAGCAGCCACGGTACTTTCATCCTGCGCCAGACTGGTGTGCCAGACCTTTTCCAGGCACCACATCAGCCAAGTGGTTGGCTCCTCGGGGACAAGGGTTATCCACTCTGCACCTGGCTGATGACACCGCTCCGTAACCCCAACACCCCTGCCGAGCTGCGGTATAATGAGAGCCATGTCGCCACCAGGAACATAATTGAGCAGACGATCGGCGTGCTCAAGCAACGGTTCCGCTGTCTGGACCACTCAGGAGGAGCCCTGCAGTACTCTCCTGAGCGAGTCTCCCTCTTCATAGTTGTGTGCTGCATTCTTCATAACCTGGCAATCCTCAGGACCCAGCCAATGCCACCAGGCATTGGTGCATCACCGGAGGAGGAGGAGGAGGAGGAGGAAGATCAGCAGCAGCACCAAGGCAGGAGGGAGGCCCACAATGTTGAAACTGCAAGGGCCGTCCGTCAATGGCTGATAACAAGCTGCTTCTAGGCCCCTACTCAGATGATATCTTCTGCCATGGAGAACAACATATGATGGAAAGCAACCCGCAACTCCTATAGCCAGCCAAGGCAGCAATGATTCCAAAGGCCAAACATGTACATTTTGAATACAACAACTTTTTTATTTTACAAACTCTGTGTGTGTCATTTATTCATGACAAACTAATAGAAACAAACACAACAAATTATTAATTAACATAACTGGTTCTCACAAGCTGGAGATAAAGGCCAAAACACTAAACAAAAGTTATCAGACGAACCTTGGCCTTTAATAAAACCATTCCCAACATTTCTTGAGACCTCCTACTTTTTGCCCTTCGAGGGTGATCTCCATCCCTTGCGTACTTCCCCCCTTCCCACCCTACTGCTCCTCCATAATGGGGCCCCAGTGGCTGCAGCAGGGCTGGTGGAAGGCTGCTGAATGTCAGATCCTGAGACTACAGATGCCCTTGAAGGACGCCCTCGACCAGCTCTGGGCCTGGAGGCTGCAGATTGCACCAACTCTACATGGGCGGCAGCAGTCTGGGCTGGCTGGGTTACAGGCGGTGGCAAGTGCACTGGGGAAGTGCCAGTGGTGGGAGCAGGAATGCTGTCATCCTGAGAGAGGACAGCACCTCCCTGCTCGACCGACACACTGGCACTCCCATGGGGCAGCACCTCAGCATCCGGAGCAATCTGCTCGAGCACAGATTGCTGGCCTGCTGCGGTGCCGTGAGAGCCCTGGGGCAATGTGGCCGAACCAGCGACGATGGCAGCAGTCAGTGCTTGCGTTGCCTCAATCTGAGACTGCATGTGAGCAGTCTGAGATTGGATCACAGCAGCCAGTGGCTGAATTGCAGCACTAAGCAGTTGCGTCCGCCTGTGCTGCAGCGGAGTGCTCCACACTCCTTGCCAGTGCATTAATGCTTTCGGGCACCCTTTCCATTGCACCCATGAGCTCAGTGTGCATGTTCACCGCCTGGGTATTCATTTCAGCGATGAGCCGCTCCTCCTCTGCATCCAGTGCAGCAGGACTCGCTGGCCTGCTCTCCCTCCGGGGAGATGGCCCCCGAGCTTCCCTACCCCCATCGCGTTGCTGCAGCCCGCTGGGTCCCGGAGCTTCACCCTCATCAGACCCTTCCCCCCTGCTCCCCTCCAGGGAAGACGTGATCCCAGCGTGGCATGGGCTTCCTCGGGAGAGGGTGTCGCTGATGCTCTGGCTTCATCTTCCTCCTCGCCTGCAGCTTCACTCCCACTGGCAGCTTGAGGGCCCGTCTCCTCAGCTGGTGGTTCACCATCTGAAATCAGGGAGGTACAAGAGTGGCTTTAGTGCCAGGACAGGGGGGCAGTAAGGGAGCAAGGACTGGAGAGATTTAGTAAGTTGGATTGAAAGTGTAAAAGGCTGGTGTTGTGAGGGACAAGTGGAATGAGAGAGGAGAGAAAGCTGATGACCTTACCACTGCTATCCCGAAGGGGGTCGACCTCTCCAGGGGTGACGGGACCTATCACCTGGCTTGCGACGATCCTGTGCACGCGCTCCTCCAGATCGCTGAGGGTTTGCAGCTGAGGCCGCCCTCCACCCGTCCATTGCTGCTGTCGCCTGTTGTGAGATAGCTTGGCCTGCATAAAAAAAGGATGGCGTCTGAGTAAATATGCAGCCATGTGCTTGCCTGATGTGCCTCCCATAGTTGAATAGCCCTTAATGTATACAGCCATGTGCTTGCCTGATGTGCTTCCCATATTTGAACAGCCCTTAATGTATGCAAGGTGTGGAATGTGCGTGTGTGTTTTATGAGATGGCCATAGGTCTTGGATGAGTGTTGGGCATTGGGGTTTTTACACCCTCTGGCCATAGAGTGAAGTTGAGATGGAGGGATGGAGAGGTATTGAAAAGCAGCCACTCACCCTGACGACCCGAGTGAGGTCGTTGAACTTTTTCCGACATTGTGTATGGGTCCTGGGCACCATGCTCCTGGAGGAGACATGATGAGCCACCTCCCTCCACACTCTTCTATAGTCGTGGGGCAATGACCTCCTGCCACTCTGTGGGTAGAGTACTGATCTTCGGCGCTCCACTGCGCCAACCAGAGCCACCAAGGCCCGGTCGCTGAAGTGCTGAGCTCATTCCCTGGGCCTCTCCATAGTCCTTTGCAGCTGCTTTGAGGTTGAGGTCTGTCCAGGCCGAGATTCAAGGCTGCAATGAGCAGGGTGTGGCTGGAGAGCAAGATCGACCCTCCCCTTCAAGAACTGGCTGGCGCCAGTGTGTCTGTGTTCCATTGCTAACACCTGACATCACCTGAGCTTCGCCAGCGCTCTGAGTTAGTGCCTCGCTCCTCGGCCTTTGCGCCTTAAGACAGATGTGTAGCGCCTGATTTAGCGCTGCAATCACCTACAGGGGCGATAGAAGCCAAGTTTGCAGTCGGAGGCGATAATTTGCGCCAGGCGCTAAACTTTGCGCCCGGCTGATAATTGCGCCCCAAACGGGGCGATACCAAATTTCTCCCCCATAGTTCTTATGTTTCTCCTGGCTGGGGAGTCTAGCACCAGGGGACACAGTCTCAGAATAAGGGGTCGGCCATTTAGGACTGAGATGAGGGGAAATTTTTTCACTCAGAGGGTGGTGAATCTTTGGAATTCTCTACCCCTGAGGGCTGTGGAGGCTCAGTCGTTGAGTATATTCAAGGCAGAGATCGATAGATTTTTGGATATTAAGGGAATCAAGGGATATGGGGATAGTGCAGGAAAGTGGAGTTGAGGTAGAAGATCAGCCATTATCTTATTGAATGGCGGAGCAGGCTCGAGGGGCCGTATGGCCTACTCCAGCTCCTATTTCTTATGTTCTTCCTTCTGTTCTAAACAGCTCAGTACTTTGCATGCTGTCTCAGTGAAGCAGCACCAAGGTGAAAGTGATATTTTTTGGCACTCATCATAAGACCTTATAGGAAAAGGACAATGTGGCGACACTTACCAATCTTTAAAAACTTTCTTCTGTAGCTGCACCCACGATCCATAGATATAGGAGACACTGCACTGATTAACCCTGCTCCCTCCACCCAGGCATTTTGAATCTAGATCTTGATTGGAGCATGTTCTTTTGGCCATTTGCAACGCCTTTTGGGGTAGAACCTCGTGAGCTACATCCTCAAGAGGAGCAGAACTCCTCCCTGCCATAATTAAGTAGTAACAGCAAAACTTGAGTCCCGAAATACACAGGTCACCTTTAATTACAAGCGACAGCCCTGAGCAGATGTCTCACTGCGAAGCCCTCCACTCCCAGTACATCTGCACATCAGCCAGCCTGCATAGGGAGTGTATGGAAGCAATAGGTCACAAGGTCAGCTAGGTACACTACTTGTGTACTGTGCACATGAATCACAGCAGTACTGCTGGTGCTGTGAGAGCAATCAGCTGCACAATGTCATCACATTATGACATCTACCCTTAGAACCTTTTCAACTTTAATAACAAAACAAAAATAATTAAAAAAATGAAAGCAAAAATCCGAATTGTATCACGTGTTGTGTGTGGGTTTTTGGGGGCTGATGGGGTGCAGAAGAAGTTTACAAGCCCCCATTGTACCTTCAGTGTTGTGTCACTGTACCTAGAGCAGGTCAGAGGCTGGCTTTCTGCGGCGAGTGTTTCGCCTCCTGACTCCCCAAAGCCTTTCCACCATCTACAAGGCACAAGTAAGGAGTGTGATGGAATACTCTCCACTTGCCTGGATGAGTGCAGCTCCAACAGTACTCAAGAAGCTTGGTAGCATCCAGGACAAAGCAGCCCGCTTGATTGGCACCCCATCCACCACCTTAAACATTCACTCCCTCCACCACCAGTGCACCGTGGCTGCAGTGTGTACCATCTACAAGATGCACTGCAGCAACTCGCCAAGGCTTCTTCAACAGCACCTCACAAACCCGTGTTCTACGACCTCGAAGGCACATGGGAATACCATCATCTCCAAGTTCCCCTCCAAATCACTCACCATCCTGACTTGGAAATATATCGGCGTTCCTTCATCGTTGCTGGGTAAAATCCTGGAACTCCCTCCCTAACAGCACGATGGGAGTACCTTCACCACACAGACTGCAGCGGTTCAAGAAGGCGGCTCACCACCACCTTCTCAAGGGCAATTAGGGATGGGCAATAAATGTTGCCTTGCCAGCGACACCTACATCCCAGGAACGAATTTAAAAAAAAGAAAAAGATGATACTGGCCACTAGAAGTGTCATTGCTAATACCTCCCCAGTGTTGACAGCTCTGTTGTGTACTATAAAGGAGAAATACTTCTGAATAACCCAGTCCGTTGTGGAAATAGAAAGAGACACAACTAATTGTGCATGTGAGTGTCGTCTCTACTGAGCAAGAGATTGCAATATTCTGTTTCATCAAATCTAATTTAATTGGTTTTCATGTGGTCTGGTGAGACAAAATAACTGAAAGCAGCCAGATATTTGATTAATTTGTAGAAATAACATATAATATATAATTCAAACTGTATTCCAAATGTATGGCTTAGTCTTGTTTAGGATTTTGTGCGTATTTTGTCACAGTACATAAAAATGTGGCATGCAGCATTATAGAAACAGTATCACTGTATTTTAAAGGTCACAAACAAACAGTGCATTCATGCCTAGTATCAACATTTTGTACAATATTATAGTCTTATAATGATAACAAGACGATGAATAGTTGAGGTCAAACTGTAGAATGAAAGTATTTGTTCTTAATGTACAGGACATTTATTGATAATTAACTGTCAAATGAATACAGAAATGCATTATATGACTGAAACTGAAGGTATATGGTATTTACAGAACTGCAGAATTGTACTTTTTTTTCAATTTTCCACCCCCTTCTCCTGCAGATGCCGACACATGTTGGAGTAGGATTCAGGAGCACAGGCTGCCCTTCAGTACCTCGCCCAAGTGTCTGTTCTTCATGGGCGGTGCGTTTTGGCAGGCTATTTTACCATGGAGGAATCACAGTTGAGCCCAATTCTGTTCTGCCCTGGTCTCCACCACACACGTGCAGTGCACTATCCAGCAGGAATCACTGGAAAGTGATTAAGCGCTGAGACCCTGCCTGGTTATTTTCCACCCCACGCCCTTGTCCGGGGGTGCTCAGGTTAACTGTAGAGTACCTGCTGACCTGGCTGAGATCAGTTAGAACATAAAAACATAAGAAATAGGAGCAGGAGCAGGCCATTCGGCTCCTCGAGCCTGCTCCGCCATTCAATAAGATCATGGCTGATCCGATTTTGGCCTCAACTCCACTTTCCTGCCCGCAACCCATAACCCTTGACTCCCTTGTTATTCAAAAATCTGCCTATCTCAGCCACTGATTTCATAATTGCCGGCTATGGGGTGCGGGCGTCCACAGTGCAGCCAGTACTGGAGCAGTGAATGACTGATTGCAACTTCAGGATTTCCACGTTTAGCCGCGCATGCGCTAAATCCTGAAGTTACGGTTAGTTGCAGAGGGGTAATGACGGCGAACGATTAGCCATCATTATCCACCGCAAAGTCCGAGCCATTATTTACACGGGGGCCAAAGGGGGGATGTTTATGAGATGCCGTGATGCTGACTTCAGACAGAGTCATCAGTAACCCATGATGAATAATCACCTATTCAGGTATTGGCCATGGGAGGCTTAACCATGAGGAAGAAGCTGGTTAGTTTATCAAGAACTACAAATCCACTGCAGGAAGTAAGGGGAATAAAAATACAATTGCATAAATAACAGAGGAAAATGAAGAAGGTTTTGGGGTGGAAGGAGGAAGAATAAATAAAGTAAGCAAATACTGTAAATCATGAGAGATGGAGCAAAAAAAACATTTTTTATAATGTACCTAACTGGGAATAAGAGCTTTTGGGGAAGGAAGAACGAATTATTTGCTTCTTAAACAAATTTTGTAAAGTGGTAGGTAAATATTTGTGTCAGTAAGGTATGTAATATTTTGACCTTGCATCAGTCGTATAGTGTGTTGCTTCCGTAAATTAGCTGCGTTACATGGATGGGCAAACTCTTGTCACACTGGGGTAGATTTTAACTTTGTGCGTTAGTGTAAAATGGGTGATAACAAGTTGGCAGCCCATTTTACGCCTCTCCCGATTTTTAATTCCATTGTCGGGAGTGATATAAAAAAACGAGCTGCCGACTCACTATCACCGATTTTACACTGATGCAAAGTCAGGATTTACCCCATTCTGTTTGCTTCATTCCAGGTTCTAAACTACCCAAGAGCAATGCCATGGGAGACCTACTAGTTGAGTATGAAGAGCAACAAATGGAAGCAGTAGGATACAAGGCAATTGTTCAATCTTGATTTTACCACTTAGAACATAATCGGAACCACATGATTACTACCTTGTAACTATCTGCAAGCATCTATTGACCTGTAATTAATACTTTAGCAAGAGTTATGTCACATAATTACTCCAATTATGGTATTCCAATACAGTGAACAGAAAATCTATTCTGTGACAAAGCAATCTGATTTGGGCTCACTCCAGACCTTTTTTTTTGCTTACCATTAAATTTCTCAACTAGATTTTCTACTACTACAACCTCAACAAATTTAAATCAGAAATCTCCAGTAAGTATTAAATATGTTGTTACATTTTGAAGCCCATGGGATTAAAGGGACAGTGGCAGCATGGATACAAAATTGGCTAAGGGACAGAAAGCAGAGAGTAGTGGTGAATGATTCTTTTTCATACTGGAGGAAAGTATACAGTGGTGTCCCCCAGGGGTCAGTATTAGGACCACTGCTCTTTTAGATGTAAATTAATGACCTGGACTTGTGTATCCAGGGCATCATTTCAAACTTTGCAGATCACGTGAAACTCAGAAATGTAGTAAACATTGAGGAGGATAGTAACAGACTTCAGGAGGACATAGACAGACTGGTGAAATGGGGAGACACATGGCAGATAAAATTTAATGCAGAGAAGTGTGAAGTGATGCATTTTGGTAGGAAGAATGAGGAGAGGCAATATAAACAAAATGGTACAATTTTAAATGGGGTGCAGGAACAGAGAGACCTGGGGGTGTACGTACACAAGTCTTTGAAGATGGCAGGACAGGTTGAGAAGACTGATAAAAAAAGCTTACGGGGTTCTTGGCTGTATAAACAGAAGCATAGGGCTGGATTTTCTCAATGGAGACGTGCTGGAGGCAGGACTGCTGGTTTCCGGGTTTCAGTCCCGCCCCCAGCGACGTCTGACCAACCCACGCTATTTTCCCTTGATTGGCCTTGTTAAGCCCGCTGTGCGGGCTTACTGGCCAATTAAGGGAAAGCCGGTGACAGATGACGTCAGAGTATGACACTTCATCTGTCGAAAAAATTTTGACAGATGAATTGTCAGCATTTGACAGCTTTGAGAAGCTGTCAAACACTGACAATCTTTGTTCTAAGGTGAGCCCTTGCACACAGGCTCACCAAGACCTCTCTCCTCAGCAGAAAGCAAATGGCTGCTGCATCTGAGAATGTAGCAGCCATTCTGTCATCTCTGCTGTTGAGATGAGGCACCTCCAGATCCTCAAAGGTTGAAGCCTGCAGAAAGAAGCACAGGTAAGGAAACTTTTTCCAACACTTTACACTCACCTCTCATACTTACCTGTCCACACTTGCACCCATCACTCACCTCTACAGCTGACATTTCGACCCCTCTCACCCCCACAGACCCACTGCTCGCCTCGCTGACCCTGGCGGGGTTTCCCGACGTCGGGAAGCCCGCATCAGCAGGCGTAAAATGGGGAAAAGCCTCTTAACTTCCTGTTAACAGGCAGTTAATTGGCTCTAATCCCCTTCCCGCCTCTAGGAGACAGGTCCCTGCATGAGTCAGGGACCCGCCTCCCGGGAAGATGGTTCGGATGCGGGTCGGGAGTGGGGTTGGGACCCGCTCCCAATTTTTCCCATTTTCCCAGCAGTCCCGCCTCCAAACCCATCTCCTCAGGGCTGATAAAATCCAAACCAGTGAGTACAAAAGCAAGGAAGTTATGCTAAACCTTTATAAAACACTGGATAGGGCTCAGCTGGAGTATTGTGCCCAATTCTGTGCACCACACTTTAGGAAGGATGTTAAGGTCTTGGAGAGGGTGTTGAGGAGCTTTACTAGAATGGTAGCAGGAATGCGGGACTTCAGTTACGTGGAGAAAGCAGAGAAGCTGGGATTATTCTCTTTAGAGCAGAGAAGGTTAAGGGGAGATTTAATAGAGGGGTTCAAAATCATGAAGGGTTTTGATAGCGTAAATAAGGAGAAATTGTTTCCAGTGGCAGAATGGTCGGTAACCAGAGGACACAGATTTAACGTAATTGACAAAAGAACCAGAGGCGAGATAAGAACATAAGAACATAAGAAATAGGAGCAGGAGTAGGCCATTCAGCCCTTCGAGCCTGCTCCGCCATTCAATGAGATCATGGCTGATCTTCTGCCTCAACTCCATTCACCGGCCCTATCACCATATCCCTTGATGCCCTTACTAGTCAGAAATCTATCGACTTCTGTTTTGAATATACCCAATGACTGAGCCTCCACAGCCCTCTGGAGTAGAGAATTACAAAGATTCAGCACCCTCTGTGTGAAGAAATTTCTTCTCATCTCAGTCCTGAATGGCCTACCATTTATCTTGAGGCTGTGGCCCCTGGTTCTAGACTCCCCAGCCAAGGGAAACATTCTCCCAGCACCCATCCTATCAAGCCCTGTAATAATTTTGTATGCTTCAATGAGATGAGGAGACATTTTTCTGCACAGCCTGAAAGAGTGGTGGAAGCAGATTCAGTAATAACTTTCAAAAGGGAATTGGATAAGTACTTGAAGGAGGAAAATTGCAGGGCTGTGGGGAAAGGACAGGGGAATAATTAGATAGCTCTTCCAAAGAGCCAGCACAGACATGATGGGCCGAGTGGCCTCCTTCTCTGCTGTATCTGTGATATAGAATAAGCTAGGAATCTTGATAGCTTAACTGGTAAATGCACTGCCCGGTGTGGACTGAGCCACACAGAGCAGGAAGGTGTACCAGGTTTGACCCTCAGTCTTTGCTGAATTAGCTGATTTCAGACAGGACAGATGCAAATGTGCTACAATTGGCCTGACTGTCTCTGGGCTAGGGAAGGGGAAAATCAGCCAATGTCTCCACTCTCAATCATTATCTGGTACTCCCTAATGGAAAGTGCAAGTGTATGCAAATTGGGTAGTAACAGGATCAGATTTAACTGTGATGTCCGCTAGAATTAAATAGCGGACTGACATTATCTAAACTAAGCACGTGGACAATAGCTGCTTGGGTGAGGTACTGACAGTTTTTTTGAGCCTGTGGAACTATACCCTAAAGGGGTTGATATCGAGTTTCAGTTATGTTTCCAAACTGCTCAACCTTCAGTCCTGTGATGTTACCCAAGCTCTTTCACGTATTATATCTTTGCGAAGCACTTTTAAGTATCTGTTATCCAAGATTTAACATGCATCGGAAAGAAAAACAGAAAATGCTGGAAACACTTAGCAGGTCAGGCAGCATCTGTGGAGAGAGAAACAGAGTTAACGTTTCAGCTTGATGAGCTTTCATCAGAACTAGAAAAAGTTAGAGATGCAACAGATTTTAAGCAGGTGCAGAGGCAGGGAATGGGGGAGGAGAGGAAAGAACAAAAGGGAAGGTCTGCGATAGGGTGGAAGACAGGAGAGATTATATGACAAAAGGGATGATGATGCGAGGCAAAAGGGGGATGGTAATAGGACAAGTAAAGAAACAAAAGATGGGTCTAGAGGAGGTGTAAATGGCAAAAGCAGAATCATTACCAACAGCTGCTGTCCGAAAAAATGGAAGCTGTGGTTATAATCTGAAATTGTTGAACTCAATGTTGAATCCGGAAGAATGTAAAGTGCCTAATCGAAAGATGAGGTGCTGTTCCTCGAGCTTCTGTTGAGAAAGAAATAAGAAAAAAGAAAGCTTCATTAGAACATCGTAGGAGGCCGAGGACAGAGAGGTCAGAGTGGGAGTGGAGCGGAGAGTTAAAGTGACAGGCGACTGGAAGCTCAGGGTCACACTTGCGGACTGAATGGAGGTGTTCCGCAAAGCGATCACCCAATCTGCGTTTGGTCTCCCCAATGTAGAGGAGACCGCATCGTGAGCCGTGAATACAGTATACTAAATTGCAAGAAGTACAAGTAAATCGCTGTTTCACCTGGAAGGAGTGTTTGGGGCCCTAGACGGTGGGAAGGAGGAGGAGAAAGGGCAGGTGTTGCAATTCCTGTGCTTGCACGGGAAGGTGCCGTGAGATGGGGAGGGGGTGTTGAGGGCGATTGAAGAGTGGACCAGGGTGTCGCGGAGGGAGCGTTCCCTTCGGAATGCTGAAAGTGGAGGGGAAGATGTGTTCGGTGGTGGGACCACGCTGGAGGTGGCGGAAATGGCAGAGGATGAACCGTTGAATGTAGAGGCTGGTGGGGTGGAAGGTGAGGACAAGGGGAACCCTATCGTGGTTCTGGGAGGGAGGAGAAGGGGAGAGAGCAGAAGTGCGGGAAATGAACGGAGACAGTCGAGGGCCCTGTCAACCACGTTGTAGGGTAATCCTCGTTTGAGCCAAAAGGAAAATATATCGAAAGCACTGGTATGGAAGGTGGCATTGTTGGAACAGATGCGACAGAGATGGAGAAACTGGGAGAATGGAATAGAGTCCTTACAGGAAGCGGGGTGAGAGGAAGTGTAGTCAAGGTAGCTGTGGGAGTTACAGAATCATAGAATGGTAACAGCACGGAAGAAGGCCATTCGGCCCATCGAGCCCATGCCGGCTCTCTGCAAGAGTACTTCAGCTAGTCCCACTCCCCCGCCCTTTCCCCATAGCTCTGCAAATTTTTTTCCTTCAGGTACTTATCCAACTCCCTTTTGAAAGCCGTGGTTGAGTCTGCCTCCACTACCCTTTCAGGCATTGCATTCCAGATCCTAACCACTCGCTGAGTAAAAAAGTTTTCCCTAATGTCGCCTTTGGTTCTTCTGCCAATCACCTTAAATCTGTTTCCTCTGGTTCTCGACCCTTCTGGCAATGGGAACAGTTTCTCTCTAGCTACTCAATCTAGACCCCTCATGATTTTGAACACCTCTATCAAATCTCCTCTCAATCTTCTCTTCTCCAAGGAGAACAACCCCAGCCTCTCCAGTCTATTCACATAACTTAAGTCCCTCATCCCTGGAATCATTCTCATAAATCTTTTCTGCACCCTCTCTAAGGCCTTCACATTCTTCCTAAAGTGCGGTGCCCAGAATTGGACACAATACTCCATTTGAGGCCAAACCAGTGTTTTATAAAGGGTTCATCATAATTTCCACGCTTTTGTACTCTGTGCCTCTATTCATGAAGCTCAGGATCACGTAAACTTTTTAACTGCTTTCTCAACCTGCCCTGCCACCTTCAACAATTTGTGCACATATACCCCCAGGTCTCTCTGTACATGCACCCCTTTTAGGATTGTACCCTTTAGTTTATATATCCTCTCTTCATTCTTTCTACCAAAATATATCACTTTTCACTTTTCTGCGTTAAATATCATCTGCCACATGTCCGCCCATTCCACCAGCCTGTCTATGTCTTCCTGAAGTCTATCACTATCCTCCTCATTGTTCACTATACTTCCAAGTGTTGTGATCAAGTTGGTTAAACACGATTTGCCTTTAACAAATCCATGCTGGCTTTCCTTAATTAATCCACACTTGTCGAAGTGACTGTTAATTTTGTCCCTGATTATTGTTTCTTAAAGCTTCCCCACTACCGAGGTTAAACTGACTGGCCTGTAGTTGCTGGGTTTATCTTTACACCCTTTTTTGAACAAGGGTGTAAGATTTGCAATTCTCCAGTCCTCTGGCACCACTCCTGATTCTAAGTAAGATTGGAAGATTACGGCCAGTACCTCCCCAATTTCTTCCTTCACTTCCCTCAGCGTCCTAGGATGCATCCCATCTGGTCCTGATGACTTATATACTTTAAGTACAGCCAGCCTTTCTAGTATCTCCGCTTTATCAATTTTTATCCCATCCAGTATCTCCTCTACCTCCTCCTTCACTATGTCTATGGCAGCATCTTCTTCCTTGGTGAAGACAGATGCAAAGTACTCATTTAGCACCTCAGCCATAGCCTCTGCCTCCATTCGTAGGTCTCCTTTTTGGTCCCTAATCAGCCCCACCCTCCTCTTACTATCCGTTTACTATTTATATGCCTATAGAAGACTTTTGGATTACCTTTTATGTTAGCTACCATTCTATTCTCATACCCTCTCTTTGCCCCTCTTTTCTTTTCCACCTCCCCTCTGAACTTTCTATATTTAGCCTGATTCTCAGATGTACTCTCAACCTGACATCTGTCATACGCGCTCTTTTTCTGCTTCATCTTACTCTCTATCTCTTTCGTCATCCAGGGAGCTCTGGCTTTGGTTGCCCTACCTTTCCCCCTTTTGGGAATGTACCTCAACTGTGCCCGAACTATTTCCTCTTTAAATACAGCCCATAGTTCCATTACAGTTTTGCCTGCCAATCTTTGATTCCAATTTACCCAGGCTAGATCCGTTCTCAACCCACTGAAATTGGCCTTCTTCCAATTACGTATTTTTACTCTAAGTTGCTCCCTGTCCTTTTCCTTAGCTAATCTAAACCTTATGATACTATGATCACTGTTCCCTAAATGTTCACCTACTGACACTTGCTCCACTTGACCTACCTCATTCCCCAGAACCAGATCCAGCAATACCTCCTTCCTCATTGGGCCGGAAACATACTGATCAAGAAAGTTCTGCTGAACATACTTCATAAATTCTTCCCCATCTCTGCACTTTACACTAATACTATCCCAGTCTATATTAGGATAGTTGAAGACCCCATTATCACTACTCTATAGTTCTTGCATCTCTCTGTAATTTCTCTGCAAATTTGCTCCTCCATATTTTTCCCACTAGTTGGTGGCCTATGGTATACACCTAGTAGTGTAATGGCACATCTATTATCTCTTAACTGTAGCCATATAGATTCTGTCCTTGATCCAGGACATCCTCCCTTTCCAGCACTGTAACATTCTCCTTAACCAATACTACCACACCACCTCATTTCTTTCCTTCCCTATCTTTCCTGAACACCTCATATCCAGGAATATTTAATACCCAATCCTGCCCTTTTTTGAGCCAGGTCTCGGTTATTGCCATGACATCATATTCCCATGTGGCTATTTGCGCCTGCAGCTCACCAACCTTGTTTACTAAGCTTTGTGCGTTCACATACATACACTGTAAACCTATCTGAGACCATCCTGTGTTCTCTCTTAGTCTGCCCCCCCCCCCCAATACCTTACTATTTCTTACTTTAGTACTCCCTGCCTCTCCCAATCCTTTGTGCCCTTTGTTTCTCCTTTCTAATGCTACATCCTGGTGCTCAACCCCCTGCCAACTTAGTTTAAGAACATAAGAAATAGGAGCAGGAGTAGGCCATTTGGCCCTTTGAACCTGCTGTGCCATTCAATGAGATCATGGCTGATTTTCTACCTCAACTCCACCTTCCCGCACTATCCCCATATCCCTTAATTCCCTTTGTTCCCCAAAGTTTATTGACCTCCATCTTGAATATACTCAACGACTGAGCATCCACAGCCCTCTGGGGTAGAGAATTCCAAAGATTCACAACCCTTTGAGTGAATAAATTTCTCCTCATCTCAGTCCTAAATGGCCGACCCCTTATTCTGAGACTGTGACCCCGTATTCTAGACTCTCCAGCCAGGGGAAACATTATCCCAGCATTAACCCTGTCAACCCCCTTAAGAATTTTGTATGTTTCAATGAGATCACCTCTCATTCTTCTAAACTCTAAGGAATATAGGCCTAGTCTACTTAATCTCTCCTCATAGGGCAATCCCCTCATCCGAGGAGCCAGTCTAGTGAACCTTTGCTGCACTCCCTCTGAGGCAAGTGTGTCTTTCCTTAGGTGAAGAGACCAGAACTGTACACAGTACTCCAGGTGTGGCCTCACCAATGCCCTGTATAATTGTAGTAAGACTCCTTGGGGGAAAAATTGAGTCGTGCCCCCTTTGGGGCGCTAACTTCGCCGGGGCGCTACTTTAAGCGCTTCAAAAAAATTAGCGCCCCTGCGGCCAAAATTGAATGGTAGCGCCCCAAGAGGGAAGCGGGGCGCGACTGGAAGTGCCCCACCTCACTCTTGGGGGGGCTGCGAGGGAATATCGCGGCGCTACGTGCCACAGCGCCACACACTGCGGCACATTGCACCGCGGTACTGCAGGCCTTCCTCCCCTTATTAAAGGGGAGGGGCCTGGCGCAGCACGTCCCGGCGACAAGCTGGGCCACCAGGGATCGGAGTGCTGGCAAAAGAGCCCAGCACTCAAGAGAAGTGCTGGGCTCACGGAGTGCAGCTGGCACTCTGCGGGGGGGCTGCTGAGGAGGCCGAGGAAGTCCAACGGGGACAGGTGCTGGCAGGCAGCCAGCAACAAAAATGGCCGCCCGGCACCTCGCCTTTATTTAGCGCTGCCCCGGCCGTAGGTAGGTCCCCCTGACCCCGTCGGACATAGCATCCGGCGGTAAGTCAGGGGGTGCTACCGAAGATCGCAGCCGGGACGCGAGCGGGGCACTAATGGTTATCACCGTCGCTAACCTCCCGCTGAATTTTGCGGGAGGCGTTGGCGGCGCCGCACCCGGGCGCTAGTTGCTTTGCGCCCCATTTGCGCCCTAAGAGGACGCTAACGGGAGGCGCAAAGCAACCGAATTTCCCCCCCCCCCATTACTCTTATATGCTAATCCCTTTGTAACAAAGGCTAACATAACATTTGCTTTCCTAATTGCTCGCTGTACCTGCATGTTAACTTCCAGTGATTCATGTACAAGGACACCCAGGTCCCTCTGAGTGCAAACATTTCCCAGTCTCTCACCATTCAAAAAATATTCTGCTTTTTTGTTTTTCCTGCCAAAGTGGATAATTTCACACTTCCCCACATTGTATTCCATTTGCCATGTTCTTGCCCACTCAGTCAACCTGTCTATATCTCTCTGCAGCCTCTTTGCATCCTCCTCACAGCTTACTTTCCCACCTAACTTTGTATCATCAGCAAACTTTGATATGTTACACTCAGTCCCTTCATCTAAGCCATTAATATAGATTGTAACTAGCTGAGGCACAAGCACTGATCCTTGCGGTACCCCGCTAGTTACAGCCTGCCAACCTGAAAAAGTCCTGTTTAATCCTACTCTCTGATTTCTGTCCATTAACCAATACTCAATCCATGCTGAGATATTATCCCCAATAACATGAGTCCTATTTTGTGTAATAATCTCTTGTGTGGCACCTTATCGAATGCGTTTTGAAAATCCAAATGCACTACATCCACTGGTTCCCCCTAATCCATCCTATTAGTTACATCTTCAAAAAATTCTTAACAGATTTGTCAAACACGATTTCTCTTTCATAAAACCATGTTGACCGAGCTTCCGGTCGCTTGTCATTTTAATTCACCTCTCCACGCCCACTCAGACCTCACCATCCTCGGCCTCGTGCATTGTTCCACAGAAGCTCAGCGTAAGCTCGAGGAACAGCACCTCATCTTTCGTTTAGGCACTTTACAGCCTTCCGAACTCAATATCGAGTTCAACAATTTCAGATCATAACCTCGGCCCCCTACCACATTTTATCTACCCTTTGGTTCTTGCCTTTTTCCTTTTTTTCTCTCTCTCCCCCTACGGCAGCTGTCTCTCATTCTGCCAGCATTTCACACTTCACACTTCTAGCCACCTTTTGTTTCTTAACCTGTCCAGTACCATCTCGTCTTGCCTTGAGCATCTCTTAATGTCTCTACTTACCATAGTTATTCCTCCCCCCAGCCTCCCCCTTGCTTTTTTATCTGTTTCATTTCCTGCTTTTTTCTCAGTTCTGACGAAGGGTTTCGACCTGAAACGTTAACTCTGTTTCTCTCTCCACGGATGTTGCCTGGCCTGCTGAGTTTTTCCAGCGTTTTCTGTTGTTGTTTTGACTTTAAAAAATTTGTTTATGGAATGTTGGCGTCGCTGGAAAGGCCTGCATTTATTGCCCATCCCTAGTTGCCCTTCAGAAGGTGGTAGTGAGCTGCCTTCTTGAACCGCTGCAGTCTGTGTGGTGAAGGTACTCCCACAGTGCTGTTAGGGAGAGAGTTCCAGGATTTTGACCCAGCGACGATGAAGGAACGGCGATATACTTCCAAGTCAGGATGATGTGTGACTTGGAGCGCCTGCTGCCCTTGTCCTTCTAGGTGGAAGAGGTTGTGGGTTTGGGAGGTGCTGCCGAAAAGCCTTGGCGAGTTGCTGCAGTGCATCTTGTAGATGGTACACACTGCAGCCACGGTGCGCCAGTGGTGGAGGGAGTGAATGTTTAAGGTGGTGGATGGGGTGCCAATCAAGCGGGCTGCTTTGTCTTGGATGGTGTCGAGCTTCTTGAGTGTTGTTGGAGCTGCACTCATCCAGGCAAGTGGAGGGTATTCCATCACACTCCTGACTTGTGCCTTGTAGATGGTGGAAAGGCTTTGGGGAGTCAGGAGGTGAGACACTCACCGCAGAATACCTAGCCTCTGACCTGCTCTTGTTGCCACAGTATTTATGTGGCTGGTCCAGTTAGGTTTCTGGTCAATGGTGACCCCAGGATGTTGATGATGGGGGATTCGGCGATGGTAATGCTGTTGAATGTCAAGGGGCGGTGGTTAGACGCTTGCTTGTTGGAGATAGTCATTGCCTGGCACTTGTGTGGCCGAATGTTACCTGCTACTTATCAGCCCAAGCCTGAATGTCGTCCAGGTCTTGTTGCATGCGGGCATGGACTGCTTCATCATCTGAGGAGTTGTGAATGGCACTGAACACTGTGCAGTCATCAGCGAACATCCCCACTTCTGACCTTATGATGGAGGGAAGGTGAGTGATGAAGCAGCTGAAGATGGTTGGGCCAAGGATCCTATCCCTGAGGAACTCCTGCAGCGATGTCCTGGGGCTATGATGATTGACCTCCAACCACCAGAACCATCTTCCTTTGTGCTAGGTATGACTCCAGCCAGTGGAGAGTTTTCCCCCCGATTCCCATTGACTTCAGTTTTACTAGGGCTCCTTGCTGCCACACTAGGTCAAATGCTGCCTTGATGTCAAGGGCAGTCACTCTCACCTCACCTCTAGAATTCAGCTCTTTTGTCCATGTTTGGACCAAGGCTGTAATGAGGTCTGGAGCCGAGTGGTCCTGGCGGAACCCAAACTGGGCATCAGTGAGCAGGTTATTGGTGAGCAAGTGCCGCTTGATAGCACTGTCGATGACACCTTCCAACACTTTGCTGATGATTGAGAGTAGACTGATGGGGCGGTAATTGGCCGGATTGGATTTGTCCTGCTTTTTGTGGACAGGACATACCTGGGCAATTTTCCACATTGTCAGATAGATGCCAGTGTTGTAGCTGTACTGGAACAGCTTGGTTAGAGGCGTGGCTAGTTCTGGAGCCCATAGCCTTTGCTGTATCCAGTGCACTCAGCCATTTCTTGATATCATGTGGAGTGAATTGAATTGGCTAAAGACTGGCTTCTGTGGTGTGGGGGCCTCAGGAGGAGGCCGATATGGATCATCCACTTCTGGCTGAAGATGGTTGCAAACGCTTCAGCTTTGTCTTTTGCACTCACATGCTGGGCTCCACCATCATTAGTTAGTTGTTTAATGGTCCACCACCATTCATGACTTGATGTGGCAGGACTGCAGAGCTTTGGTCTGATCGTGGGATCGCTTAACTCTGTCTATAGCATGCTGCTTCCACTTTTTAGCATGCATGTAGTCCTGTGTTGCAGCTTCCCCAAGTTGGCACCACATTTTTAGGTACGCCGGGTGCTGGCCCTGGCATGCTCTTCTACACTCCTTATTGAACCAGGGTTGGTCCCCTGACTTGATGGTAATGGTAGATTGAGGGATATGCCGGGCCAAGGTTACAGATTGTGGTGGAATACAATTCTGCTGCTGCTGATGGCCCACAGTGCCTCATGGATGCCCAGTTTTGAGCTGCTAGATCTGTTCTGAATCTATCCCATTTAGCACGGTGGAAGTGCTACAGAACACGATGGAGGGTGTCCTCAGTGTGAAGACAGGACTTCGTCTCCACAATGACTGTGGGGTGGTCTACCGAGCCACTCTTGGTGATGGACATTGAAGTCCCCCACCCAGAGTACATTCTGTGCCCTTGCTCCTCTCAGTGCTTCTTCCAAGTGGTGTTCAACATGGAGGAGTACTGATTCATCAGTCGAGGGAGGGCGGTAGGTGTTAATCAGCAGGAAGTTTCCTTGCCCATGCTTGACCTGAAGCCATGAGACTTCATGGGGTCCGGAGTCAATGTTGAGTACTCCCAGGGCCACTCCTTCCCGACTGTATACCACTGTGCCGCCACCCCTGGTGGGTCTGTCCTGCTGGTGGGACAGGACATATCCAGGGATGGTGATGGAGGAGTTTGGGACATTGGCTGAAAGTTATGATTCTGTGAGCATGACTATGTCAGGCTGTTGCTTGACTAGACTGTGGGACAGCTCGTCCAATTTTGGCACAAGTCCCCAGATGTTGGTGAGGAGGACATTGCAGGGTCGACTGGGCTGTGTGTTCCGTTGTCGTGTCCGTAGCCAGTGCTGAGGTTGATCCATCTGGTTTTATTCTTATTGTTTTTCGTAGTGGTTTTTTACACTTGAGTGGCTTGCTAGGCCATTTCAGAGGGCAGTTAAGAGTCAACCACATTGCTGTGGGTCTGGAGTCATATATAGGCCAGACCAGGTAAGGATGGCAGATTTCATTCCCTAAAGGACATTAGTGAACCAGATGGGTTTTTATGACAATCCGATAGTTTCATTACTGATACTAGCTTTTTATTCGAGATTTATTTAATTAACTGAATTTAAATTCCCCAGCTGCCGTGGTGGGATTTGAACTACCCATCTCCACATCATTAGTCCAGGCCTTTGGATTACTAATCCAGTAACATAACCACTATGCTACTGTTCCCGTTAGCTTCGCCAGTCTATCAACGTAACTGAAGTTCCTCATTCCTGGAATCATTCTCGTAAATCTTTTCTGTACCCTCTCGAAGGCCTTCACATCCTTCCTAAAGTGCGGTGCCCAGAATTGGACACAGTACTCTAGTTGGGGCCGAACCAATGTTTTATACAGGTTCATCATAATTTCCACACTTTTGTACTCTATATCTCTATTTATGAAGCCCAGGATCCCGTAAGTCTTTTTAACTGCTTTCTCAACCTGCCCTGCCACCTTCAACAATTTATGCACACATACCCCCAGGTTCGTGCACCCACTTCAGGATTGTACCATATAGTTTATATGTCCTCTCCTCATTCTTTCTACCAAAATGTATCACTTCACACTTTTCTGCATTAAATTTCATCTGCCACGTGTCCGCCCATTTCACGAGCCTGTCTATGCCTTCCTGAAGTCTATCACTATCCTCCTCACTGTTCACTATACTTCCAAGTTTCATGTCATCTGCAAATTTTGAAATTGTGCCCTGTACACCCACGTCCAAGTCATTAATATATATCAAGAAAAGCAGTGGTCATAGAACCGACCCCTGGGGGACACCACTGTATACCTTCCTCCAGTCCGAAAAACAACCGTTCACCACTGCTCTCTGTTTCCTGTCACTTAGCCAATTCCGTATCCATGCTGCCATTGCCCCTTTTATTCCATGGGCTTCAACTTTTCTGGCAAGCCTATTATGTGGCACTTTGTCGAACACCTTTTGGAAATCCATGTACACCACGTCAACTGCATTACCCTCATCAACCCTCTCTGTTACTTCATCAAATTACTCAATCAAGTTAGTTAAACACAATTTGCCTTTAACAAATCCATGCTGGCTTTCCTTAATTAATCCACACTTGTCCAAGTGACTGTTAATTTTGTCCGTGATTATTGTTTCTAAAAGCTTCCCTACTACCGAGGTCAAACTGACTGGCCTGTAGTTGCTGGGTTTATCTTTACACCCTTTTTTGAACAATGGTGTAACATTTGCAATTCTCCAGTCCTCTAGCACCACCCCCGTATCTATGGAGGATTGGAATATTATGGCCAGTACCTCTGCGATTTCCTCCCTCAACATCCTGCAATGCATCCCATCCGCTCCTGGTGACTTATCTACTTTAAGTACAGCCAGCCTTTCTAATACCTCCTCTTTATCAATATTTATCCTATCAAGTATCTCCACTACCTCCTCCTTTCCTATGTCTATTGCTTAAAAATCTGTTGCCCCTCTAACTTTTTCCAGTTCTGACGAAGGGTCACCGACGTGAAACATTAACTCTGTTTCTCTCTCCACGGATGCTGCCTGACCTGCTGAGTATTTCCAGCACTTGCTGTTTTTATTTCAGATTTCCAGCATCCGCAGTATTTTGCTTTTGTTTTTCTCTGGTTTTGTGAATGCTTGTGTGAAGTTGAATCGTGCTGTGATGATGCTTCTTACGTGTAAATCCTTCACTGTGTAGACAAATCAGTTCAACTGAATCTGACAAGATTAGCTTAGTCATATAGGAAAATGTTTTAATTAGTGAGTATGATATAGCCAGCCGAACATTTTGCTGATCGTGGTGTGTTGCATACAATATGATTTCACTGTAACTCAGGCCTTGTTTGTTAAAATGTGCAGTTGCTTGATTTAATATGAGTTGGCTCTCAAAAGATAAAACGCAACAACAAACTGATTTATTTTAATTAAATTTAATGCAGAGCAGTGAAGGATACGAGGCAATTGTTCAATCTTGACTTTACCATTTGTAACATAATCGAAACCACATGATTACTACCTTGTAACTAACTGCAAGCATCTATTGACCTGCAATTAATACTTTAGCAAGAGTTATCTCATATAATTACTCCAATTATGGTATTCCAATAGAGTGAATGGAAAATCTATTCTGTGGCAAAGCAATCTGATTTTGGCTCACTCCAGACCTTTTTTTTTGCTTACCATTAAATTTCTCAACTAGATTTTCTACTACTACAACCTCAACAAATTTAAATCAGAAATCTCCAGTAAGTATTAAATATGTTGTTACATTTTGAAGCCCATGGGATTAAAGGGACAGTGGCAGCATGGATACAAAATTGGCTAAGGGACAGAAAGCAGAGAGTAGTGGTGAACGGTTCTTTTTCAGACTGGAGGGGAGTGTGCAGTGGTGTCCCCCAGGGGTCAGTATTAGGACCACTGCTCTTTTAGATGTATATTAATGACCTGGACTTGGGTATACAGGGCATCATTTCAAAGTTTGCAGATGACATGAAATTTGGAAATGTAGTAAACATTGAAGAGGATAGTAACAGACTTCAGGGGGACATAGACAGACTGGTGAAATGGGAAGACACATGGCAGGTGAAATTTAATGCAGAGAAGTGTGAAGTGATGCATTTGGGGGGGGGGGGAAGAATGAGGAGCAGCAATATAAACTAAATGGTACAATTTTAAAGGAGGTGCAGGAACAGAGAGACCTGGGGGTTCACATACACAAATCTTTGAAGGTGGTGGGACTAGTTGATAAAGCTGTTTAAAAAAGCATATGGGATCCCTGGCTTTATAAATATAGAGAGGTCGCACAACACCAGGTTATAGTCCAACAGTTTTATTTTAAATCACAAGCTTTCGGAGTTACAACTCCTTCGTCAGGTGAAGTGAGGAGATACAGAATCGTCAAAGCATATATAGATCGAGAACAATGCATGTGTAACTTACAATTGCAGACAACTGAATTCAATCATCCTGACTGTTTATCTGCCGAGGTGTGATAAAGTTAATCAGGTCAGCCAGGAAGGTACCACATCAAAGACATAGCAAGATACAACTGAGACAATGAGGTGGAATCGCATGGGGTCTAACGTGTCAAAAGCTGCCGTCTGTATGTAAAACGATTAACTTTAAAATTTTTACTTTTTTACTGGGAATCACATCTGTGAACAAGCCAACGACGACTCGAGTCCGGATCACGTCATGTATCGTGACATAAACCCAAGATCCCGATTGAGACCGTCTTCATGAGTGCGGAACTTGGCTATCAGTTTCTGCTCGATGATTTTGCGTTGTCGTGTTTTCCTAAGGCCGCCTTGGAGAACGCTTACCCGCAGATCCGAGGCTGAATGTCCTTGACTGCTGAAGTGTTCCCCGACTGGGAGGTAACAATCCTGCCTGGCGATTGTTGCGCGGTGCTCGTTCATACGTTGTCTCAGTATCTGCATGGTCTCGCCGATGTACCATGCCGCGGTGCATTCTTTCCTGCAACGTATGAGGTAGACAACGTTGGCCGAGTCACATGAGTATGTACCATGTACCTGGTGGGTAGTGTCCTCACGTGTGATGATGGTATCTGTGTTGATGATCTGGCATGTCTTGCAGAGTTTGCCGTGGCAGGGTTGTGTGGTGTCGTGGTCGCTGTTATCCTGAAAGCTGGGTAATTTGCTGCGAACGATGGTACTTCTGAGGTTAGGCGGCTGTTTGAAGGCAAGTAGTGGAGGTGTGGGGATGGCCTTAGCGAGGTGTTTGTCGTCATCGATGACATGTTGAAGGCTGCGAAGAACATGGCGTAGTTTCTCCGCTCCGGGGAAGTACTGGACGACGTAGGTTACCCTGTTGGTTGTGTCCCGTGTTTGCCTTCTGAGGAGGTCTATGCGATTTTTCGCTGTGGCCCGTCGGAACTGTCGATCGATGAGTCGAGCGTCATATCCCGTTCTTACGAGGGCGTTTTTCAGCGTCCGTAGGTGTCCATCGCGTTCCTCCTCGTCTGAGCAGATCCTGTGTATTCGCAGGGCTTGTCCATAGGGATGGCTTCTTTAACGTGGTTAGGGTGGAAGCTGGAGAAGTGGAGCATCGTGAGGTTGTCCGTGGGCTTGCGGTAGAGTGAAGTGCTGAGGTGTCCGTCTTTGATGGAGATTCGTGTGTCCAGGAATGAAACCGATTCTGAGGAGTAGTCCATGGTGAGTTTGATGGTGGGATGGAACTTGTTTATGTTATCGTGTAGTCTTTTCAGTGATCCTTCGCCATGGGTCCAAAGGAAGAAAATGTCGTCGATGTATCTGGTGTACAGCGTTGGCTGGAGGTCCTGTGCAGTGAAGAAGTCTTGCTCGAACTTGTGCATGAAGATGTTGGCGTATTGGGGTGCGAATTTGGTCCCCATGGCTGTTCCGTGTGTTTGGGTAAAAAAATGGTTGTCGAAGGTGAAGACATTGTGGTCAAGGATGAAGCGGATGAGTTGTAGGATGGCGTCTGGAGATTGGCTGTTGTTGGTGTTGAGTACTGAGGCTGTCGCAGCGATGCCGTCATCGTGGGGGATACTGGTGTAGAGTGCCGATACGTCCATCGTGGCGAGGAGTGTTCCTGGTTCAACTGGTCCGTGGGTGCTAAGTTTCTGTAAGAAGTCTGTAGTGTCGCGACAGAAGCTGGGGGTTCCCTGTACGATGGGTTTCAGAATGCCCTCGACGTATCCAGAGAGGTTCTCACACAGGGTTCCGTTGCCTGATACGATAGGACGTCCGGGTGTGTTGGCTTTGTGTATCTTTGGGAGGCAGTAGAAGTCTCCCACGCGGGGAGTACGTGGGATGAGAGCGCGTAGGATGTTTTGAAGGTCTGGATCGAAGGTCTTGATCAGTCTATTGAGTTGGCGGGTGTGTTCTTTGGTCGGATCTGCGGGTAGCTGTCTGTAGTGTTCCTGGTTGTCCAGTTGTCGGTATGCTTCTTTACAATAGTCCATTCTGTTCTGTATGAATATAGGCATAGAGTACAAAAGCAAGGAAGTTATGCTAAACTTTTATAAAAACACTGATTAGGCCTCAGCTGGAGTATTGTGTTCAATTCTGTGCATCACACTTTAGGAAGGATGTCAAGGCCATGGAGAGGGTGCAGAGGAGATTTACCAGAATGTTACCAGAGATGAGGGACTTCAGTTATGTGGAGGGACTAGAGAAGTGGAGTTGTTCTCCTTAGAGCAGAAATGGTTAAGGGGAGGTTTAATTGAAGTGTTCAAAACTATGAGGGGATTTGATAGAGTAAATAAGGAGAAACTGTTCCCAATGTGCTGTAAGATTCTATGATTTGTTTTTACATTACCATATGCATAGGCTCCATATTATTGATTTACTTGTGGTGCATTTTTCCTGTCGGTCTTCCCTTTTAGAGTTAACGTGCTGGTAGTTGTAACAGTTAGCTATAAGTTGGCTCTTGACTGTAGGACTGTTCACATTGGTGAGAGGGGACCAGAGACAAAACAGCCTTTACAATCTACCATTATTACCTCATGGAAATGAATCATGTATTGTGCTCTCTAGTTTTACTCCTTCTACCCACAGTTTTCTTTCCTCTTCTCCTGAAGATGCTGACTCATGCAGGGACACAGGTTTGCAGGTGCTGCCTCCTGTTTGGTACCTCTCTCAAGTGGCCAATCTTCATGTTTGGCCTGGACTAGCGAGTGTCAGTAGGCGAATGGTGGGGCAAACAATAGCCAAGCCTGATCCTGTCCTCCCTTGGTGTCCATACACACACTTTCCAGCAGGGATCACTGGAGAATGACAGGGAGCAGGAGAACCTTGGGACCCTGGCTGATTACTTTTTCCATTATCCTCGGGACACTTGTGGCCAATTATAGCACTTTTAACATTGCCCCAGAGATCAACTAACCCAACAAAGACCAAGAATAGAACTGAGGAGTATGGGGGGACGGGGGAGGGGGGAACTATCTGCTCTGTATGACATTTTTAAATGAATTTTGCGCTCATCGAGGTGAGCAATGTTAGTGCTGAGGGTTGGCACACTTTCCGTTTCAGGCACTCGGAGTTACTAGCAAGAAATCCTACATCAGGTACATGGTTAAACGCAGTTTAAATCTCCCTCTATTCTGCCTCAACAATGTGCTTCAGCCCCATCCCTACTGCGCCAATGTCACCTTTTCCATTTCTTACAGCAGCCATTTTGTGGCCTTTGAGCGAGAATGCCAATTTTGTGCTGTGGCTCTTTGACCATTAGAAGCTGGATTAAGACAGCCCAAACTCATTTCGCATAGGACCGTTACAACTAGCAGACAGATGAGGCGTCATCCCATTAGTCTGGGCTGGATTTGGACCCAGTCCCAGAGGTGACTGGCCAGTTTCTAACCTCACGCCACTTAAGTCTCCCAGACTTCATCCATATGACTCATTACCACACTGTGTGCTGGCACTAGGCAGGCTCTCACTAAAGGATTAATCATTTTGCTGCATTCACTGCCCATCTGTTAAGTGATAAGCGATTAACAGGGGCAGTATTAGGACTGTGTAAGTCATGAAATTGCATGGCGCCCCAGGCAGTCAGAGTTCCCGAGCAGATCCAATGAAAGGACACCAGTGCGTATGTAGTATCCATGTCTGGTAAAATGTAAGAGCCCCAAACCGAACCTTCACACGGGGCCCCTACAGGGCAAAGGTCGCTCCTGGCGATGAACAGAAAATAATGTTATACATTACAAAATAGCCTGTTTGCTTAAATATTGTTACTTTTATGCTCAGGAGATTTCATATGTACTGCCTTCATTGCATACTTTGATGTGTGTATGAATGGCAGAAGTCATTTACAGGCTGAACAGCAGTGAGCTGCTATTGTCTGTGTTTATACATTAACTCCAGCCTCTCAGTTAATCCTCTAAATCCTTTAATCCCCAACTGTGGCCCATGCATCAGATTTCCTGTGGTGTAATTTAACCTGTTTTGATACGGCTGCCATGGAAACAAATGATTGTTTCGTGCGTTTTCTTATCATACTTTATTTAATTAACATGACAAGTAGTCTGGAACATCCCAGTTGCAACCAATCTTCAGCTGAATAATAAAAAAATGTATTAGTAAAACTCTTCTTGTCTTTATCCTTAATAAGCGTGACAGTCTTATCATGTTTTCGTTAAAAAGCGTATAGGAGTGGTAGACACACCCAGGATGCCAATGCAGGGGCTGAACCACACGCAGTTTTCTGCAACGGTGCTGAAAACCACAGTAGTTTTTTAATAAAACCACTCCCAAGTCTTCTATTTTGTACTTGGCTTATTTGGTCAAAAACACACATTGCTGAATCTGATTCTCTCCTTTTTGCAAAAAAACCCACAAAATTGTCTATCAAGCCATTAAAACTTGAATTAAGACAAATGAAGCAAATAAATAAACCCCGTGAGGTTCAAATGATTAATGTTTGTCTTTTCAGGAATAGAGCAGTCTGAATTTGATCATTAACATCCGACATCGACACATACACATTGTTTAAGTGCTTTAAGGCGCTACGTAAATGCAAATGTTTTCTTTCCTTTTCCTTTCAGCCACCACCTTTTTCAAAAATATTTGTTCTCGGGATGTGGGTGATGCTGGAAAGGCTGCATTTATTTCCCCTCTTTAGTTATCCTATCGCTCTCCACCCACATCCCCCTTACAACCACCCCCCCCCCCACCCCCCATCCCCCAATCAACTCTACTTCCTGCCGTGTCCTGCCCCTGGAAAAAAAGCTCTCTCCCAGCTCTCTTAGAACTGCACTTACGAAATCCCGACTGTCCAGCCTTTGGCCCTCCATTCGCCATTACATTTCTGCAGCTACCGATCTTTTGGTCACCTGCCCTAATTTCTCCTTATGTGGCTCGGTGTCAAATTTTTTGTCTTACAACATTCCTGTGAAACGCCCTGGGACATTTTACTACGTTAAAGGCGCTATATAAATACAAGTTGTTGTTGAGGGCATTAAGAGTCAGTCATGTAGTGTGGCATGGAGTCACATGTAGGCCAGGTCAGGTGGGGGTGGCAGGTTCCCTGTCCTGAAGGACGTTAGTGAATCAGCTGGGCTTTTACGACAATCAGGCAGTTTTCATTTTATTTACCAGATTTACTGAATTCAATTTCCCATCTCGCCATGGTGGGATTTGAACTCGCAACCTCTGGATTGCTAGTCCAGTGCGATAACCACTAGGCTACTGTACCCATGCGAGGCACCCAAGGAAACCCAAGAAAAGTAGTACAAAAGTTTTTGGAGAAATAAATACTTTGACAATTCACAACCAAAATATCAAACAGTGCATTTTCTGTTTGAAATCTCTCTAATGACATTTCTCTCCGGAGTTTTGCCCCTCTTTCAGGTGTCTGGGACTTGAATTCATGGGGGTTGAACACGGTAACAGATTAGATTACAACTCTCAGAATGCCCGAGGATGACTCATTGCTCTACAACACCAGAATGAAGCTCAACGCTACCTCCTTCGAGTAAAATAAACACAACCACATTTTGGAGTGAGGGGGCAGGGGAGCAGAAGAATACACAACAAACCACATTTTTTTTTAAATGTCTGAGAACAAGATTGGCCCTTCACAGAACAAGCCAGGAATGGGTGGTTAGAAGTCCCACTCCCACACAGGCAACGAAAAGCCTGAGGATTGACATCATCCAAACCACAGGATTCCATTATTAGGACCAATGAATCCGATTTGAAGGGAGCAATGATTATTTTGATGTATTAAAATAAAATAAAGTAAAGCCCGAACTTTTGAATTCTATCTGAGGTAAGTTTGATAGGAAAAACAATGTAATTATATACAAGGGCTTGCTGATTCGGGTAACTACATCACACTACATAGAATAAAATCTTACAGCACAGAAGGGGGCCATCCGTCCCATCGTGCCTGTGCCGGCTCTTTGAAAGAGCTGTCCAATTTAGTCCCACATCCCAGCTTTTTCCCCATAACCCTGCAAATTAGTCCTCTTCAAGTATATGACCAATTGCCTTTTGAAAGTTCCTTTGGAATCTGCTTACACCACCCTTTCAGGTAGTGCGTTCCAGATCTTAACAACCCTCTGTGTGAAAAATGTCTCATTTCCCCTCTAGTTCTTTAGTCAATTATCTTAAATCTATGACCTCTGGTTACCAACCCACTTGCCAGAGGAAACACTTTCTCCCTATTTGTTCTATCAAAATCCCTCATTATTTTGAATACCTCTATTAGGCCTCCCCTTAACCTTGTCTGCTCTAAAGGAGAACAATCCCAGCTTCTCCAGTCTCTCCACATAACTCAACTCCCTCATCCCTGGCATCACCCTGGTAAACCTCCTCTGTACCCTCTCCAAGGCCTTGATATCCTTCCTAAAGTGTGGTGCCCAGAATTGTACACAATAGTCCAGCTGAGGCCTAACCAGTGATTCGTAAAAGTTTAGCATGATTTCCTTGTTTTTGTATTAATGCCCCTATTTTTTTTATTCGTTCCTGGGATCTGGGCGTCGTTGGCAAGGCCAGCATTTATTGCCCATCCATAGTTGCCCTCGAGAAGGTGGTGGTGAGCCGTCTTCTTGAACCGCTGCAGTCCGTGTGGTGATGGTATTTCCACAGTGCTGTTAGGTAGGGAGTTGCAGGATTTTGACCCAGCGACGATGAAGGATCGGCGATATACTTCTAAGAGGCCGGTGTCGGGAGCGGAGAGAGCGACGGTACAGTGAGTATTTAAACTCACTTTCGCGGGCTTTTTTCCTCAGAGGCCGGTGTCGGGAGCGGAGAGAGCGACGGTACAGTGAGTATTTAAACTCACTTTCGCGGGCTTTTTTCAGAGGTCAGTATCGGGAGCAGCAGGAGAGCGGCGTTACAGTGAGTATTTAAACTCACTTTCGCGGGCTTTATTCAGAGGCTTACCAATCTCGCAGACCGGCCACGGCATTCCAGAGCCACGTCATGATTCAAAAAGTGACGTGGGCAAGAGGAAGCAGCTGATTGGGTGAGTATGGCCAGGTGAATATTTATACTACTCTATAGTTTGACAGTTAAGGTTAATAGTTTATAAAGTTTAGAAGGTCTTAATTTTGTGGTTGTAGTTTCTAAGGTCTCTGTTGTGTAGCGGTGTGTGCTAGTAAACAAGGGCCCTTGACTATATCATTTAATTGTAGTGTAATTTGTGGTATTGATTTTATTTAATTTAATTTAAATTAATTGAAGGGTAAGTCATGGCAGCACAGCTCGGCCCCCGTGGCATGCTCCTCCTGCACTATGTGGGAAATCAGGGACACTTCCTGTGTCCCTGATGACCATGTGTGCGGGAAATGTATCCAGCTGCAGCTACTGGCAGACCGCATTGCGGCGCTGGAGCTGCGAATGGATACATACTGGAGCATTCGCGATGCTGAGGACATCATGGATATCACGTTCAATGAATTGGTCACACCGCAGGTAAAGGCTGCACAGGCAGGAAGGGAATGGGTGACCGCCAGGCAGAGTAGTAGGCGCAGGCAGGTAGTGCAGGGATCCCGTGTGGCCATCCCCCTCTCAAACAGATATACCACTTTGGATATTGTTGAGGAGGATGGCTTATCGGGGGAAGGCAGCAGCAACCAACTTCCTGGCACCATGGGTGGTTCTGCTGCACAGGACGGGAGGAAAAAGAACGGGAGAGCTATAGTGATAGGGGATTCTATTGTAAGGAGAATAGATAGGCGTTTCTGCGGCCGCAAACGAGACTCCAGGATGGTATGTTGCCTCCCTGGTGCAAGGGTCAAGGATGTCTCGGAGCGGCTGCAGGGCATTCTGGAGGGGGAGGGTGAACAGCCAGTTGTCGTGGTGCATATAGGTACCAACGATATAGGTAAAAAAACGGGATGAGGTCCTAAAAGCTGAATATAGGGGGTTAGGAGGTAAATTAAAAAATAGGACCTCAAAGATAGTAATCTCAGGATTGCTACCAGTGCCACATACTAGTCAGAGTAGAAATAGAAGGATATTTCAGATGAATACATGGCTAGAAGAATGGTGCAAGGGGGAGGAATTCAAATTCCTGGGACATTGGAACCGGTTCTGGGGGAGGTGGGACCAGTACAAACTGGACGGTTTGCACCTGGGCAGGACCGGGACGAATGTCCTAGGGGGAGTGTTTGCTAGTGCTGTTGGGGAGGGTTTAAACTAAAATGGCAGGGGGTTGGGAACCTGTGCAGGGAGACAGAGGAAAGGGAAGCAAGGATAGAAGCAAAAGATAGGAAGGAGAAAAGCAAAAGTGGAAGGCAGAGAAATCAAGGGTGTAAATCAAACATGGCCACAGTAAACAATAATGCTAAAAGGTCTAAGAGTGTTAAAAAAACAAGGCTGAAGGCTTTGTGTCTTAATGCGAGGAGCATTCGTAATAAGGTGGATGAATTAGCTGTGCAAATAGATGTAAACAGATATGATATAATTGGGATTACGGAGACATGGCTCCAGGGTGACCAAGGCTGGGAATTCAACATCCAGGGGTATTCAATATTCAGGAAGGACAGGCAAAAAGGAAAAGGAGGTGGGGTAGCATTGCTGGTTAAAGAGGAGATTAACACAATAGTAAGGAAGGATATTAGCTCTGATGATATGGAATCTGTATGGGTAGAGCTGAGAAATACCAAGGGGCAGAAAACGTTAGTGGGAGTTGTATACAGACCCCCAAACAGTAATGCTCAGGTTGGGGATGGCATTAAATGGGAAATTAGAGATGTGTGCAATAAGGGCACAGCAGTTATCATGGGTGACTTTAATCTACATATAGATTGGGCTAACCAAATTAGTAACAATACTGTGGAAGAGGAATTCCTAGAGTGTATACGGGATGGTTTCCTGGAGCAATATGTCGAGGAACCAACTAGAGATCAGGCCATCTTAGACTGGGCATTATGTAATGAGAAAGGATTAATTAGCAATCTTGTTGTGCGAGGCCCCTTGGGGAGGAGCAATCATAATATGATAGAATTCTTCATTAAGATGGAGAGTGAAGTAGTAGTTGACTCAGAGACTAGGGTACTGAATTTAAATAAAGGAAATTACGATGGTATGAGGCGCGAGTTGGCTAGGATTGGGGAATGTTACTTAAAGGGTTGACAGTGGATAGGCAATGGCAAACATTTAAAGATCGCATGGATGAACTATAGAATTTGTTCATCCCTGTTTGGCATAATAAAACAAAAAAGGTGACTCAACCGTGGCTAACAAGGGAAATTAGGGATAGCATAAGATCCAAGGAGAGAACATATAAATTGGCCAGAAAAAGCAGCAAACCTGAGGATTGGGAGCAGTTTAGGATTCAGCAAAGGAGGACAAAGGGATTAATTAAGAGGGGGAAAATAGAGTATGAGAGTAAGCTTGCAGGGAACATAAAAACTGACTGTAAAAGCTTCTATAGATATGTGAAGAGAAAAAGATTGGTGAAGTCAAGCGTAGGTCCCTTGCAGTCAGAATCAGGGGAATTTATAATGGGGAACAAAGAAATGGCAGACCAATTAAATACATACTTTGGTTCTGTCTTCACAAAGGAGGACACAAATAAACTCCCAGAGATGTCGGGGAACATAGGGTCTAATGAGAGGGAGGAACTGAATGAAATCAGTATTTGTAGGGAAATGGTGTTAGGGAAATTGACGGGATTGAAGGCCGATAAATCCCCAGGGCCTGATAATCTACATCCTAGGGTACTTAAGGAAGTGGCCCTAGAAATAGTAGATGCATTGCTGGTCATCTTCCAAAATTCTATAGACTCTGGAACAATTCCCATGGATTGGATGGTAGCTAATGCAACCCCACTATTTAAAAAAGGTGGTAGAGAGAAAACGGGGAATTATAGACTGGTAAGCCTGACATCGGTAATGGGGAAAATGCTAGAGTCCATTATAAAAGATGTAATAGCAGAGCACTTGGAAAACAGTGACAGGATCGGACAAAGTCAACATGGATTTACAAAAGGTAAATCATGCTTGACTAATCTACTGGAATTTTTTGAGGATGTAACTGGTAGAATAGATAAGGGAGAACCAGTGGATGTGGTGTATTTGGACTTTCAGAAGGCTTTCGATAAGGTCCCGCATAAGAGATTAGCGTGCAAAGTTAAAGCACATGGGATTGGGGGTAAGGTACTGACTTGGATAGAAAACTGGTTGGCAGACAGGAAGCAAAGAATTGGAATAAACGGGTCTTTTTCCGAGTGGCAGGCAGTGACTCGTGGTGTACCGCAGGGATCGGTGCCAGGACCCCAGTTATTCACAATATATATTAATGATCTAGACGAGGGAACTAGATGTAATATCTCCAAGTTTGCAGACGACACAAAGCTGGGTGTGTGTGCTGTGAGGAGGATGCAGAGCAACTCCAGTATGATTTGGACAGGTTGGGTGATTGGGCAGATGCAGTATAATGTGGATAAATGCGAGGTTATCCACTTTGGTGGCAAAAACAGGAAGGCAGATTATTATCTGAACAGCAATAGATTGGGAAAAGGGGAAGTGCAACGAGACCTGGGTGTCCTTGTGCACCAGTTGCTGAAGGTAAGCATGCAGGTGCAGCAGGCGGCCAAGAAGGCAAATGGTATGTTGGCCTTCATAGCGAGAGGATTCGAGTACAGGAGCAAGGATGTCTTGCTGCAGTTGTACAGGGCCTTGGTGAGACCACACCTTGAGTATTGTGTGCAGTTTTGGTCGCCTTATCTGAGGAAGGATGTTCTTGCCATGGAGGGAGTGCAGTGAAGATTCACCAGACTGATACCGGGGATGGCAGGAATGACGTATGGAGAGAGATTGGGTCGATTAGGCTTATATTCGCTAGAGTTTAGAAGAATGAGAGGGGATCTCATTGAAACTTATAAAATTCTAACAGGACTAGACAGACTAGATGCAGGAAGGCTCTTCCCGATGGCGGGGCAGTCCAGAACCAGGGGTCACAGTCTAAGGATAAGGGGTAGGCCATTCCGGACTGAGATGAGGAGGAATTTCTTCACCCAGAGAGTGGTGAACCTGTGGAATTCTCTACCACAGAAGGCAGTTGAGGCCAATTCATTAAATATATTCAAGAAGGAGTTAGATATATTTCTTAAGGCTAAGGGGATCAAAGGATATGGGGAGAAAGCAGGGACAGGGTACTGAATTTGGATGATCAGCCATGATCGCATTGAATAGCGGAGCAGGCTCAAGGGGCCGAATGGCCTACTCCTGCTCCTATCTTCTATGTTTCTAAGTCAGGATGGTGTGTAACTTGGAGAGGGTGGTGTTCCCATGCGCCTGCTGCTCTTGTCCTTCTAGGTGGAAGAGGTCACGGGTTTGGGAGGTGCTGTCGAAGGAGGCTTGGTGAGTTGCTGCAGTGCATCTTGTAGATGGTACACACTGCAGCCACGGTACGCCGGTGGTGGAGGGAGTGAATGTTTAAGGTGGTGGATGGGGTGCAAATCAAGCGGGCTGCTTTGTCCTGGATGGTGTCGAGCTTCTTGAGTGTTGTTAGAGCTACACTCATCCAGGCAAGTGGAGAGTATTCCATCACACTCTTTACTTGTGCCTTGTAGATGGTGGAAAGGCTTTGGGGAGTCAGGAGGTGAGACACTCGCCACAGAATACCTAGCCTCTGACCTGCTTTTTTTGCCACAGTATTTGTGTGGCTGGTCCAGTAAAGCTTCTGGTTAATGGTGACCCCCAGGATGTTGATAGTGGGGGATTCGGCGATGGTAATGCCATTGAATGTCAAGGGGAGGTGGTTAGACTCTCACTTGTTGGAGATAGTCATTGCCTGGCACTTCTGTGGTGCGAATGTTACCTGCCACTTATCAGCCCAAGCCTGAACGTCGTCCAGGTCTTGTTGCATGCGGGCATGGACTGCTTCATTATCTGTGGAGTTGTGAATGGCGCTGAACACTGTGCAGTCATCAGTGAACATCCCCATTTCTGACCTTATGTTGAAGGGAAGGTCATTGATGAAGCAGCTGAAGATGGTTGGGCCTAGGACACTGCCCTGAGGAACTCCTGCCCCGATGACCTGGGGCTGTGATGATTGACCTTCAACCACCACAACCATCTTACTATGTGCTAGGTATGACTCCAACCAGTGGAGTGTTTTGCCCCTCATTCCCATCGACTTCAGTTTTACCAGGGCTCCTTGATGCCAGACTCGGTCAAATACTGCCTTGCTGTCAAGGGCAGTCACTCTCACCTCAGCTCTGGAATTCAGCTCTTTTGTCCATGTTTGGACCAAGACTGTAATGAGGTCGGGAACTGAGTGGTCTTGGTGGAACCCAAACTGGGCATCAGTGAGCAGGTTATTGATGAGTAAGTGCCGCTTGATAGCACTGTCAATGACACCTTCCATCACTTTGCTGATGATTGAGGGTAGACTGATGGGGCGGTAATTGGCCAGGTTGGATTTGTCCTGCTTTTTGTGGACAGGACATACCTGGGCAGTTTTCTACATTGTCGGATAGATGCCAGTGTCGTAGCTGTACTGGAACAGCTTGGCTAGAGGCGCGGCTAGTTCTGGAGCACAAGTCTTCAGGACGATAGCCGGGATATTGTCGGGGCCCATAGCCTTTGCTGTATCTAGTGTGCTCAGCCAAGTATCCCATACACTTTCTTAACTGCCTTATCAACTTGCCCTGCCACCTTCAAAGATTTGTGAATCTTTGCTCTTACACCCCCCCCTCAAAATAGTACCATTTAGATTATACTGCCTCACCATTTTGTTCCTACCGATGTGCTTCACTTCACACTTATTAAATTGCATGTGTCTTTTCACAGTCTGTCTATGCCCTCCTGACGTCTGCTGCTATCCTCCTCACTATTTACTATGTTGCCAAGTTATGCATCATCCACAAATTTCGGAGCTGTACTCCCTATACCAAAGTCCAGGTCATTTATATACAAGAAAAGCAATGGTCCCAATACGGATTTGCTGGGGAACCCCACTGTATTCTTCTCTTCAGTCAGAAAAACATCCATTCACCACTACTCTCTGCCTCCTATCCCTTAGCCAATTACATACCCAAGTTACCACCATCCCTTTAATCCCACATGCTTCTATTTTCTGAATAAGTCTGTTATGTGGTACTTTATCAAATTCCTTTTGAAAGTCCATATACACAACATCTACTGCACTACCTTCATCAACCCACTCTGTTACTTCATCAAATAACTAAATCAGGTTAGTCAGTTGGTTTTAACAAATCCGTGCTGGCTATCCCTTATTAACCCATGCTTCTCCAAGTGAGAATCATATTTGTCCTCGACAAATGGTCTCCAGTAGTTTTCCCACCACTGACATTAGACTGACTGACCAGTTACCAGGTTAATCCCTCTCCCCTTGTTTTAATATGCACATGCACAGCTTTATTATGTAACTTTGGCACGCAAGGGGAACAAATTCATTTCTTTAACTACGTGCTTTGGATGGGGAAAATACTTTTAATTTAATCACCGTTCAGACGGATACTCCAGAGTGAAAAAGAAAACAAATACCATGGGGGTAATTTTGCCAGCCCTGGGGAGGCGGGTCTGCCGGGAAAATGGCAGAATCTAGGGGTGGGTACCCATCCCGCGCCCAACCCGCCTCCGTGCCATCTTCCCAGGAGGCAGGTACCCGACCCGCGCCGGGTCCCGTCTCCTGGAGGCGGGAAGGGGAGAACAGCCACTTAACTGCCTGTTAACAGGCAGTTAAGAGAATTATCCCCATTTTTCCAACAGAGGTGCGGGCTTCCCAACGTCGAGAAACCCCGCCAGGGTCAGCGAGGTGACCAGTGGGTCTGCGGGGGTCGGAGGGGTCCAAAAGTGCGCTGTGGAGGTGAGTGATGGGTGCAAGTGTGGAGAGGTAAGTATGTGAGGTGAGTGAAAAGAGAGAGAAAAAGTTTCCTTACCTTTGTTTCTTCCTGCAGGCTTCAATTGTTGGGGATCCGGAGAATTCGGCATCTCCACGGCAGAGATGACAGAATGGCTGCTGAATTCTCCGATGCAACAACCATCTGCTTTCTGCTCAGGAAATAGGTTTGGTGAGTCTTGAGTACAAGAACTCACCAAACAACAGAGAATGTCAGTGTTTGACAGCTTCTCAAAGCTGTCAAACGATGACAATTAATCTGTCAAAAAATTGACAGATGAAACGTCATACGCTGACGTTCTGTGTCACCGGCTTTCCCTTAATTGGCCTGCTAAGCTCGCTGGGCGGGCTTAACAAGGTCAATCAAGGGAAAGTAGCGTGGGTTGGTCGCAAGTCAATGGAGCGGGACTAAAACCTGACCAGCAGCAGTCCCGCCTCTAACGTGCCCCCATTGGCAAAATCACCCCTCATGTCTGGACTCCTCTCTCACTTCTGGGTGTTGAGGATTGATAAGCTGAGCTGCCAAAGTTCCCACCTTGAATGAAAAGCTGCCCTGTTGGTGGGGAAGCTTACAGCAGTGAAGTACCTATTCAGCTCAGCCCCAACAGGCAGAATGAATGAAAACCAAGCTATCTTAACGGTATGAAATACCTAGGACTGAACATTAATGAACTAAATTGAGGGCAAGTTTCATCTGCCTACTGCCCTGTTCAAGCTGAATAACAGGCTGTAAGTAGACAAAACTTTTTTTTTTAAATCTTACCGCCCGCTGGTCACCCAAGTCCCGCCTGAAACAAGTGGGAACCTTGTTTAAAATTGGACTCCTACGCCCGGTTGTAGGCCCTGATGCAATTTTCAGGTACCAAAGACCACCCCCTGAAAAAGTTTAAATTCCGTCTCACACTCAGGAGAAGCTGCCTGATTTCCTGCCCCACCCCCGGAAAGCTGCAGTCAGTACTGGCAGCTCACCGATGTGGCGCAATCACTCGGGGGGGTGATTTTATCAATGGGGACGTTGTCGGGTTTGAGTCCCGCCTCCATCGACGTCCGGCCAACCCACGCTATTTTCCCTTGATTGACCTGGTTAAGCCCGCCCAGCGGGCTTAGCTGGCCAATTAAGGGAAAGCCAGTGACAGAACGTCAGCGTATGACGTTTCATCTGTCAAGATAGGCAGTTAATTGGCACTAATCCCCTTCCCGCCTCGAGGAGTTGGGACCCGGCGCGGGTCAGGTACCCGCCTCCTGGCAAGATGGCACGGAGGCAGGTTGGGGGCACGATGGGTACACGCTCCCAGATTCTGGCATTTTCCCGGCAGTACGCCTCCATACCCGCCTCCCCAGGGCTGGCAAAATCGCCCCCTTGGTTTCCACAGCACCACACCTGCGCCCGCCCAATGTGCCTTATAATTGAAAATCGTCCAATGGTCTCAAAACTAATACAAGATGCAAAACAGTCTAAGGTGGCTGTCTGATACTCCATCTGAGAGCCATCCTAATTCTAAATGGCTTGTGTATCTCTGGGAGTTAACTATTTGTAAGCTGAATCTGACCTTATAATCAATAACAAAGTAAAACAAAATCCCTTCCAGACCATCCATGTAAAAGTGGCAAAATGTGACTCCCTCCTTCTAACACTGCAGAACCTCCTCGCAACAGTGTAACTAACCTGTGACTCAGAGAAAAGACATATACATAAAATCTTAACTTCTGGTGAATCCAGTGGATTTGAATGCCGAGTGCCCTGGAATCCCTGGCATGCAGCTATTGTTAACATCGAGTGACTGACTGATTCAGCTTGGCCATTGCAACTGCCTCCAAATGTAAACAGAACCGGTCATCCACATATGTTTTCCTTTAGCATGTGGACTTAATTGTTAACATTGTAAATCTTGACGTCAACTTGAACTATTTCCTCTCCAAAAAAAGTACCGGGTAGTTGAATGTTAGTGTAGCTCAATTATTTGTCTTGTTACAGTAAATGACCCAAGTATAAATATTGGCCTGGGGAAGAATACTAAAATCACAAACAGTTCGTGCCCTCGCAGATTTATTTAGGACAGAAGTAGCACAAAATCTAATGTGATTAACATTCAATTAACATAAACCCAATTCCTTTTGGATATTCATACTCAAATAAAAAATATAAGCAAAGCCCCTTATTGGAGCACCCGGCAACCCACCTCAATCTCATACAACACACAAGGTTTCGAACAACCTCATTAACACAGCAACCACACCACATAGCCAGTCTCCTACTTACCTCTCGATGTAGCACGGTTTATGTACATTTATATATATATATATCTTTGACCACACTTCAGAAACACACAATTGGTTGAGAAGTGCTTTGTGGGATTCCCGAGGATGTGAAAGGTGCAATATGAAGGTGCAAGTTTGTTCTATCTTTCTCTATACATTCACACAAAAAGGGTTGGGCAGAAGCTCAGAGAGGAGACAAGATGCTTCAAACTTGTATCTATCTTGCATCGGGGAGTGGGGGGGGGCGGCGGGGGTGTTGGGTGGTAAGAAGGGTAGTTTTTTTAAGAAGATTCTTTTGCATAGGAAAGACTTATTTAGTGTTGCTGGGGATTTCATTTAGGCAAAAAAAAATTGTGCTACAGAATCTCTCTTAACAAGCAGAATTGAACAAATTTACTGTTCCATATCAATGTTGGCTGTTTGAAGGGGCTAGGCTGTAAACAGTAGGGAATCTATAACATGGTTTGTGACCTAACAGTTGAACTGGTAAGGTCAGGGGGTAGCGGAGCCATGCGGATCAAAAAGGTGCCAGGTTTGATGGCCGATCTGTGCTGAGTTAGCTGATCTTGGCCGCCATGGAAGTATGGGTGCTACTGTTGGCCTATCTACCCCTGGAATGGAGAGAGAGTGGGAGGGTGGGGTGGCACAAAGGGGAGGGAAATCAGCCATGGTTCTCACTTCTGATCCCTATCCACCCTGAGCTTCAGAGCATGTTTCGATTTCAGACGAGGACAGGATCAGACTCGATTATGATGCACCTTTCGTAGAATAGACCGTCACTACTCATTGTATGAACTTGGACCTGAATCATGAGCATGGTACTTCTGGAGAGGAGAAAAATAAAGCAAACTCTTTGGGACCGCATCTGTGAAACAATTAAGAAGGGAAATAGCTAAACAATTGGAAGAGAGAAAATCAATGAATGTTTGAGAGAGACTTGGAACAATTTAAAATATGTCAATTTGACTACAGGAATGTAGCCAATATGATTAGCACTCCGTGAGGAAAGAAATAAAGGTGGAAACTCTGGCTTTGGGAACAAGGAGGAGGATGGGAGGAATGGGAACGATGGGAGGGCAGGTGTGGCAGGAATCAGGTTACCATTTCTGTGGAAAAAGGCAAGGCTCATGACAGATCTGACACTTCAAATAATGATGCACAAATTCATGGTTTCTTTTGATAAGACTGTTTATTACTGTTCAACATGTAGCACCGTGCATTACTCAGTGATACGCTTTATCACAAAACTTTTCAATACAAAAGATAAAATTCTGCCAAAGTGAACAATGTGTGAGCTTCAGCGTTCAAGCAGTCAAATGAGACTCCAAACGGCTCAATTTTATAAATCTTGATCGTTTTTTAAAAAAAAGGTACATGACTATATACTGTGTAACTAACAGTGAGAACAACTTAACCACGGTTATCCGCCATGGAATTCATATGCAATCCAAAATAGCTTAAAATGTTCTGCTAATTCCTAATCTTTTGTACTAATAGAGCTAATTTATAACTGAATACTTGGATATCTAGTCAGGTATTGATTGACACCTTCAGTCTAGGCAAACTGCACTGAAAAAGTCAGAACTTTCTAGAATCGGAAAAAACAGACAATGCAATTAACCTGGATGCCCTTGAACTGGTTCTTATGTCTCTGGTTATAATACCCTGTGGTCATGTGCATAGGCCCCCCTCATTTGCATAAATTTTATTACTTGCGTCACAGTAACATCACAAACAATAACTATGGGCTTATTTTTTTTTTAGACTGGGGAGTGGAAATTCATGCAGAGGCATTCAACACTTCCATAAGTACAGCCAGGTTTTTAAGTGCGGAAACACTAAAGATTTGCCTGTTTGTACTGCTATCATCTGTGCTTAATTTCTGCACTCGTGACAATACCTACCCCACAAAGGGAATTAAAAGAGTCAAACCAGGAATATGAAAGTAGATTTATTCCTCTCCTAGGCCCAACTCCTTCCCAGGTCAACTGTGGGCATTGCGTATGTGTTTAGAATTGAGGCAACATATTAGGGACTGGAACCCAAAACACTGAACCAAATGAAAAAGGTTAAAATAAAGCTTAAAAATAAAAGTTGCAACAATAAACTGAAGGACAGATTTCCTGGGAATAGGAACTTTGTACACATCTTGGATTAATGAGTGTGAAGCCAGCCAGGCTCTAGATGGAGCTTATTCAAATATCGAAACTCTGCAATTAATCGGACATCTCTGTGCTAAGATCTGGCTACTCACAAACTTTAAAAGGGGAGAAAAAAAAACCTAGGCCCTGTGTGTCCCCGGAGACATTTACCCTTAATCCGTAGGGATTGCATCTACTTTGCAGAAAAATCCATTCCACAGAAATCCTCAATGTGTATTTAGACACAGAAAAGTCATAGTAGCCCAAACCTAACCTGACCCAATTTATATGGTTTAAATAAGTAACCAGTTCCCTGATAGAGGAACAAAACCTCCAAAACATCCACTATGAGAGAGAGAGAGAGCGGGCAATGTACAATTTGCACCCCCTTAACTTTTGAAGAGAGTGTCGAGAAATGTAATCAACCCGATAGGCTGTTGTGCAAAAAAAGTGTTGAAGTTGTACTTAAAGGCTTTGACTGTGGTCACAATTCCTCATCAGCGATGTATTCAAATACGCTTGCTCCATCTTTTCTTTTCACTTTCTTAAATAACTTTTTCTGTAGCACAACTCCAAAATGTTTACTCTAGAAAAATGACCAGAATTATATGAATTTAAAATGAGTCACAAACCCTTCATTTCTTTTATTACACAAAACACGAGTTCCACTAAATACTGTGAACTTTTACAAAGTAGAAATCCCTCAGCATAGTACAAAATAAGGAAAATGGCATTTTGCAATTTGATAACTTTTGTTCATAACTTAAGTACCACCTATTTGACAAGCACTGAAGTCTGGAAAGTTTGTAAATTACTTAATTAGGATTCATATTTATTCTGTGATAATGGTTTAATATATTTTATATATATAGCCTACAACTTCCAATGCAACAGACTTAACCCTCAGAGCCAAGTATACTGGTTTCCCTTTAGTAATCAGATCTCAAGCAGAGCATAATTGATGGAAAATGAGATACTGAATTTATCTCCAACTTTGAACCAAGAAAGACTCTTCATGGAATTAGAACACTGAACTTGGAGGACAACTGAAGGGAACTAAGATTATTCTTTGTCCAATAGTGTGAAATAGAATTTAGTTTTTTTTTAAAAAAGGGAATAAGTAAAGCAGAATCCATTAAGTGCTTTTACAATTAAACTGAACTGACATTGAAGACGACCCTCTTAGGCCACAAGCTGAGAATAGGATTCTACTCTAATAGGGCTGTTAACTAATGGAATAATATACCAACCATTACAGGGAATGCTAAGTCTGTACAGTGACTTAAGAAAGGAAAGGGGTAATTCTAGAGCACGAATGGGAATGGTGGAATTAAGGGTACAACACTAGATAGGAGGGGAAGTGGCTCTGTACACCAATCCATTTGCCGGAACAAGCAAGAATACAGAACTCATGTTTTAACTTTAAAAATGACAAGGAAGGACATTTTGGTTAAGTTAGCACTTTGGTGACATTTACAAATTGGCCAGGCTTTAATGATCATCAAATACCAAAACAATATCAATATCATAGCTCTCTCTTGCTGGGAATTTATGTAATATAAATTGTGGAGGCAGAGGGCATGGCTGAGGTACTAAATGAGTACTTTGCATCTGTCTTCACTAGAGAAGAGGATGCTGCCAATGTAGCAGTAAAGGAGGAGGTAGTAGCGATCTTGGATAGGATAAAGAGAGATAAAGAGGTACTTAATAGCGAGGCAGTCCTCAAAGTAGAAGAGACTCGGTCCGGATGGGTTGCATCCTAGGTTACAGAGGGAAGTATGGGTGAAAATTGCAGAGGCTCTGGCCACAATCTTCCAATCCTCCTTAGTTATGGGGGTGGTGCCAGAGGACTGGAGGATTACAAATGTTACACCCCTGTTCAAAAAGGAGGTGGATAAGCCCGGCAACTACAGGCTAGTCAGCTTAACGTCAGTGGTGCGGAAATGTTTACAGACAATAATCCAAGACAAAATTAATTGCCATTTGGAAAATTATGTGCTAATAAATGAAAGTCAGCACAGATTTGTTAAAGGCAAATCGTGAATGACTTGCTTGATTGAGTTTTTAGATGAAGTAACGGAGAGGGTTGATGAGGGTAGTGCGGTTGATATTGTACATATGGACTTTCAAAGCGCGTTTGATAAAGTACCCCATAATAGACTTGTTGGCAAAATTAAAGCCCATGGAAGTAAAGGGACAGTGGCAGCATGGATACAAAATTGGCTAAGGGACAGAAACAGAGGGTAGCAGTGAACGGTTGTTTTTCCAGACTGGAGGGAAGTATACAGTGGTGTTCCCCAGGGGTTGGTATTAGGACCATTGCTCTTTTTGATATATATTACAATGACCTGGACTTGGGTATACAGGGTATAATTTCAAAGATTGCAGATGACACAAAACTCGGAAATGTAGTAAACTATGAGAAGGATAGTAACAGACTTCAGGAGGACATACAAAAGCAAAATACTGCGGATGCTGGAAATCTGAAATAAAAACACAAAATGCTGGAAATACTCAGATCAGGCAGCATCTGTGGGGAGAGAAACAGTTAACGTTTCAGGGCGATGACCTTTCATCATCGACCTGAAACGTTAACTCTGTTTCTCTCTCCATGGATGCTGCCTGACCTGCTGAGTATTTCCAGCATTGTGTTTTTATTTCAGGAGGACATAGACAGACTGGTGAAATGGGCAGACAGATGGCAGATGAAATTTAACGCGGAGAAACGTGAAGTGATACATTTTGGTAGGAAGAACGAGGCGAGGCAATATAAACTAAAGGGTATAATTTTAAAGGGGCTGCGGGAACAGAGAGACCGGAGGGTGTATGTACACAAATCTTTGAAGGTGGCAGCATTTAGAAGTGATTCCCTTTTAAGTGAATGCCTCCAAAGTTAACAAACAAATTAATCAACTCGTGCGTCTTTCAACCCCTCGCCCTTCCCAATCATCTCCCCTGAAGGTGCTGACCAATGCTAGCATACAGTTCCACCTCATTTTTCATACATGAGCCTAGACAGGAGAAGGGACTGATTTGGAGGATATAGATTAAGGAAAATTACAAAATATTCCCCCCCCCTCCCCAACCAAAAGTATGACTCTGAACATATACTCACCGGTGCAGACTGAGAACTCCAGGGCGTTGTCCTAGATACTGGTGCTGCATTTTCAATCTGCTGTAGAATACAAGTCGAGTTCACCAATTAATTTAAATGTCTTGGCAGAACAAGTTACTACAGAGATTTAATTAACTCAAGAGACAAGTTCTAATTCAGAACAGCGCACGGCAGGTTTATTAAGTGCATTGTTATTACAACAGGTTTTTAAAAAAAATAGTTTAGAAATAGACATGTGTCAAGTTAACAGAATGTAGATGTTTGAGATTACACAAAATAGGGTGCGTCAGTTGATGAGTACTGAAAGCATCGTTTCATCTTTGGCAGCAGTTAACAAAATAAATGCGTTAGGCTGTACAAGCACATCCGCCATAGAGAAATCTAAGGAAGTGATAGAAAGTTTTGGTAAAGGGGATTGGTGGCGCAGTGGTGTAACACAGAAGTTTCACTTCTGAAGCCTAGTTTGGAATCTAGCTCTAGGTTAAAGGTGCCCGCGGCAAATGTTTTAAATGAAAATCCATCAGGCGGTCTCAAGCCAGTTCCAAACCCAGCCTGTGCTGTAACTCTCATGGGAATATTCAACACTGATGCTTGTTGAAAGAGTGCTCCATTCTTAGCACCAAGATCACTCACTTTTAGAAGCATAAAAAATTACAACAAGGAGCAGTACCAGTGAGGCTTTAGGACTAGATTCATTATGGATGGATGAAAATTGAAGTCTTTCTTTTGAGTATTCTGGCTAATTATTAACAGACTAAAAACAGATAAAGTCATTGGCCGAAAAAGGTTCAACAATGGTGACTTGATTATGGGAGTGGTGGCAGAGGTCTGGAGGATTGCAAATGTTACACCCCTATTCAAAAAGGGGAGAGGGATAATCTTGGTAACTACAGTCCAATGTGAGTGGTGGGAAAACTACTAGAGACCATTGTCAAGGTCAAAATTAATTCTCTCTTGGAGAAGCATGAGTTAATAAGGGACAGCCAGCACGGATTTGTTAAAAGCAAATCATGTCTGAGGAACCTGGTTGAGTTCTTTGAAGGAACAGAGGGGGTTGATGAAGTGTGTGTGTGTGTGTGTGTGTGTGTGTGTGTGTGTGTGCGTGTGTGTGGACTTTCAAAAGGCATTTGATAAAGTATCACATAACAGACCTGTTTGGGGGTGAAAAAAGCACATGGTATTAAAGGGGCGATGGTAACTTGGGTACGTAATTGGCTAAGGGATAGGAAGGAGGCAGAGAGTAGTGGTGAACGGATGTTTCTACTGACTGGAGAGAAGTATGCAGTGTGGTCCCCCAGTGGTCAGTGTTAGGACCATTGCTTTTCTTGTTGTATATAAATAAACTGGAGTTGGGTATAGGGAGTACAATTTCGAAGTTTGCGGATGATGTAAAACTTGGCAACGTAGTAAATAGTAAGCAGGATAGTAACAGACCTGAGGAGATAAACAGACTGATATGGGCAGACACATGGCAATTTAATGCAGATAAGTGTGAAGTGATGCACTTTGGAAAAACATGGAGAGGTAGTTTAATCTAAATGGGACTATTTTAAAGTGGGTGCAAGAGCAGAGAGAGTTGGGGGTGAAGGTAGCAAGCAAGTTCATAAGGCAGTTAAAGCATATGGGATACTTTGTAAATCGGGGCATTGAATACAAAGGGGCACAGAGTACAAAAGCCAGGAAGTTATGCTAAACCTTTACAAATCACTGGTTAGGCCTCAGCTGAAGTATTATGTACAATTCTGGGCACCACACTTTAGGAAGGATGCCAAGGCCTGGGAGAGGGTGCAGAGGAGGTTTACCAGGATGATACCAGGGATGAGGGCGTTCAGTTATGTGGAGAGATTGAGAAACTGGGACCTAATAGAGGCATTCAAAATTATGAAGGGCAAGTAGGGAGAAATTATTTCATCTGGCAAGTGGGTCAGTAACCAGAGGTCATAGATTTAAAATAATTAGCAAAAGAACAGAGATCATTGGATTTTTGGATACGATATGGGAATAGTGCAGGAAGGTGGTGTTGAGGTAGAAGATCAGCCATGATCTTATTGAATGGCGGAGCAGGCTCGAAGGGCCGAATGGCCTACTCCTGCTCCTATTTCTTATGTTAACAAGCTAAGGGAGCAGGGAAAAATCAGCTGAACAAGCCAAATGGTGATCAGTGATACATGGTGGTGTCAACCGATAACAAGCATCTCCTTATTGATCTCCTGAAGCAGCTATATATATATATATATATAGTTGCTTCTGAAGTTTGGTGGTCCTTTGTTTGAACGCTGCAAGTGTGGGATTGATGAATTTACCCACCACTCAGTATGGTGTTGTCTTATGCCAAGCGCAAACTCAGATTAAAAAAGGGAACTGATAGCAGCTGAACGTGGCGCTCTGAAAAAATCGTTGGAGTTAGCACTCTTATTTTAGTGGCGAGGTACAAGAAAGCTGAAGTGTGCTGCAATCTGTAATTGTTGTGAAATGTGTATTTACCAGAAACTAAACCTACAATTCCTCTTAAATGTTTACAGTTTCTAATAGGGCTTCATGAATTACTAACAAACAGGATTTGTGAGGTGTAAATATGATGCAAGCAAGTTTCATTTCCAGTTTTTGATATAGATTCAGTTCATCTTGAACATCAAAAACAAAACAACATTTGAAAAAATAATAAAAAGCTTTGGGTGAAAAGATGTCCCGGTAAATTCAAAAAAAGTGCACTCATTAATCCCAGATAGATAACACGCATTTTTAGATAGGATATAAAAGCAATGGAAAATGTGAAACATAGATTCAGTCGGATAACACCAGGGATGAGAGGTTACATTTATGAAGAGATCCTAGAGAAAGTCAGAGCAGAGAAGGGCAAGGGTGATGGGACGATGGTCTCTACAATTATAATAAGGTAAATAGTGATTGATAGTTTCAGCGAGATGGTAATGAGGAGGCACAAGTTTGAGGCGATCACAAAAAGAATTAAAAAGGGGAGGTTGGAATTTTTTTTTAATGTATAGAGAGAGCATGGTTAGAACATGAAATTCTCTGCCACAAACCATTGTTGAAGCAATGTCTATAAACTATTTTAAAAGGGAATTAGATCGTTGCTTGAAAAAGGAATATTAAAGGATATGAGGAGTGAGCAGGATTAGACTGGGTGACTCGTGGAGAAAAAACACTGGCTTAGACTCGATATGCCCAAATGCCTCATTTCTGTGGTGTAATATCCTAAAAGGTGCAGGATTTAGTTGAGGCTTACAGACAAGAAAAGCCTGAGGTTCGATCCCTTCTCTGTCCAAGGGTCGCTGACCCTCCCGGATTGTCTGGGAGTCTCCCAGAATGGGACAGGAATCCCCCGGCCCCCACTGCGCCGCACCCTCCCCCGGCCCCCACTGCGCCGCACCCTCCCCCGGCCCCCACTGCGCCGCACCCTCCCCCGGCCCCCACTGCGCCGCACCCTCCCCCGGCCCCCACTGCGCCGCACCCTCCCCCGGCCCCCACTGCGCCGCACCCTCCCCCGGCCCCCACTGCGCCGCACCCTCCCCCGGCCCCCACTGCGCCGCACCCTCCCCCGGCCCCCACTGCGCCGCACCCTCCCCCGGCCCCCACTGCGCCGCACCCTCCCCCGGCCCCCACTGCGCCGCACCCTCCCCCGGCCCCCACTGCGCCGCACCCTCCCCCGGCCCCCACTGCGCCGCACCCTCCCCCGGCCCCCACTGCGCCGCACCCTCCCCCGGCCCCCACTGCGCCGCACCCTCCCCCGGCCCCCACTGCGCCGCACCCTCCCCCGGCCCCCACTGCGCCGCACCCTCCCCCGGCCCCCACTGCGCCGCACCCTCCCCCGGCCCCCACTGCGCCGCACCCTCCCCCGGCCCCCACTGCGCCACGTTACCAGCGGCTGCTGCAGCAGAGAAACCTCCGGCTCAGTGACGTCACCCTCCCTCCCCCCTCACCGTCGCAGATCGTCATCCCCTCACTTAGTCCTGAAACGGGACTGACTGGTGGAAAAACATCTGGTAGTCTGGGGGGGGACTGGGGGGGGACTGGAGAGAGACAGAGGCAGACAGAGAACGGTGGGGAAAGGCTGGGTTGGAAGAGGTTGAACAGGAACTGGGGACAGGGGTGAAGAGAAGGAGACTGGGGAAAGGGGCTTGGGGGAAAGAGAGGGAGACCGGGGAATTGGATGGGCGTGGGGCCCAGAAGTTCCTGCACAGCTGGGAGCAGTGGCAGCAAGGTGGTGAGAGGGTTCGACACTGAGAGGAGAGCAGCCAGTAAAGGGGTGAGTGATACCTGGGGACCTTACTGTGGGTAAACAGTGAAAAATTGTTTCCACTACTGGGCTAATGGGAAACAAGGGGGCAGAGACTGAGGATTCTCATTGGAAGAATCAAGGAGGAAGGGAGAAGGAAGGTTTTCGAACCAAGGGCTATTAGACCATGGGATGCTTCATCACAAGTGGCTATTGAGGCAGAGACTTCAACATCATTTAAAAGGGAATGGGATAAATATTTGAAAAGGAGAAATAGAAAAGGATCTGGGGAAATTGGGATACAGGAGTGAGCGCCAGCACTTGCACCGGGGTATTGAGTCCAAGCCCAGGGAGTGGTTTAGAAATGTTGGTACTGAGCTGAGTCTAGGACTGTGTGCCCTGTGAGATGTGTCCCAAACACGAAGCCCACTAGCCTTTGTGTGATCTCTTGGTTTGGTTCCGGTCAGTCTGTGCTGGCTGGTTTTGACTTGTGAAGTCCAAGTACATGTGTCCAAACCAGAGTCCAAGGAGATAGGGAGGGACATGAGGCCTGTTAAAAGTGGCATTGACTGGGGAGCCTGACCATGCCTTGTGCAGTGAAGAGGAATTCTGGCTGTAGTTGCCGGGTGAATATCAACAGTTTATAGGATTACTACTTGTTACAGGTATGATATTGGGGCATTACACCGATTACTACCAGTTACAGATAGACTATCAGTGAGTTACAGTATTACTGTTGGTTATGAGGGGAATCTGAGCATTACCAGTATTACTATTGTCATCAGTGCAATTTCTGTGAGTCGCTATCAGTTGCTGGTGGAATCACAGTTCCTCCGAACTCTGGTTGCCCCTCTGTGAATCCCTCCCACACCTTCGGTTTCCCCTCTGCCCCGCCCTCGGTTTCCCTTCTTTACCTGGTGCCCTCCTGGTTCTCGGAACTTCTACACACCTGCCGCAAAAACAACGAGCAAAGATACTCAACTACAGGGGATCCATAAGGTAACGGCGGTAACATTTGCAGACGTCCCATGATCAGACGTCCAGGAATACATCCAACTAGGGTTGGCAACCCTACTCTGTGCGGAGCTAGCAGAGCTCAGCCAGGGTGACAATAGGGGCACTATAATTGGCCTCAGTGCCCCTGGGTTAGAGAGGGGGATATAAACCCCCCTCCCCCAAGAAAACTCCTGGTTGTCATTCTATTCCATGAGAATTAGCAACAGTTACCATCAAAGGTCAATAACAACAACTCCTCTCCAGAGTGACTCGATCACAAAATCTAGGTCGCTGTAGACAACAACAATTTGTATTTATATAGCACCTTTAACGTAGTAAAACGCCCCCTAATCGCTTCACAGGAGCGTTGTCAAACATAATTTGACACTGAGCCGCAGGGAGAGATATTAGGACAGGTGACCAAAACCTTGTTCAAAGAGGTAGGTTTTAATGAGCGTCTCAAAGAAGGAGGTAGAGATGCAGAGAGGTTTAGGGAGTGCGTCAAGAGCTTAGGGCCTCAGCAGCTGTAGGCACGGCCGCCAATGGTGGGGCGATGGAAATCGGGGATGCTCAAGAGGGCCAGAATTGGAGGAGTGCTGAGATCTGAGGGTTGTTTGGCTGGAGGAGGTTACAGAGATAGGGAGGGGCGAGGCCATGGATGAATTAGAACACAAGAATTTTAAATTTGAGGAATGAAAAATTACCACTTAGGTGAATAACTGAAGGTATTGGTGCCTGTGGATCTGTATACCAGGAAGGTTTCAACACCTTGAGTGGGGAGGTGAGTTTTTTTTTAATAAATGGTCAGATTGGATCCTGAAGCAGAATCAGAAATAATGTGAGCTAAATAAGCTGACAGGAATGCTGCAACAAAATCAGAAAGAAAGACTTGCATTCGTATAGCGCCTTTCATGACCACCGGATGTCCCAAAGCGCTTTACAGCCAATGAAGTACTGTTTGAGGTGGAGTCACTGTTGTGATGTAGGAAACGCGGTAGCCAATTTTTTTCTTTTTATTCGTTATGGGATGTGGGCATCGCTGGCAAGGCCGGCAGTTATTGCCCATCTCTAATTGCCCTCGAGAAGGTGGTGGTGAGCCGCCTTCTTGAACCGCTGCAGTCTCTGTGGTGAAGGTACTTCCACAGTGCTGTTAGGTAGGGAGTTCCATGATTTTGACCCAGCAACGATGAAGGAACGGCAATATACTTCTAAGTCAGGATGGTGTGTGACTTGGAAGGGAACTTGGAGGCGGTGGTGTTCCCATGCGCCTGCTGCCCTTGTCCTGCTAGGTGGAAGAGGTCGCAGGTTTGGGAGGTGCTGCCGAAGAAGCCTTGGCGAGTTGCTGCATTGCATCTTGTAGATGGTACACACTGCAGCCACGGTACGCCGGGAGTGAATGTTTAAGGTGGTGGATGGGGTGCCAATCAGGCGGCTGCATTGTCCTGGATGGTGTCGAGCTTCTTGAGTGTTGTTGGAGCTGCACTCATCCAGGCAAGTGGAGAGTATTCCATCACACTCCTTACTTGTGCCTTGTAGATGGTGGAAAGGCTTTGGGGAGTCAGGAGGTGAGATACTCGCTGCAGAATACCCAGCCTCTGACCTGCTCTTGTTGCCACAGTATTTATGTGGCTGGTCCAGTTAAGTTTCTGGTTAATGGTGACCCCCCCCCCTCCCAGGATGTTGATGGTGGGGGATTCGGCGATGGTAATGCCGTTGAATGTCTAGGGGAGGTGGTTAGACTCTCGCTTGTTGGAGATAGTCATTGCCTGACACTTCTGTGACGCGAATGTTGCCTGCCACTTATCAGCCCAAGCCGGAACGCCGTCCAGGGCTTGTTGCATGAGGGCATGGACTGCTTCATTATCTGAGGAGTTGTGAATGGCACTGAACACTGTGCAGTCATCAGCGAACATCCCCATTTCTGACCTTATGTTGGAGGGAAGGTCATTGATGAAGCAGCTGAAGATGGTTGGGCCTAGGACACTGCCCTGAGGAACTCCTGCAGCGATGTCCTGGGGCTGTGATGATTGACCGCCAACCACCACAACCATCAATTTGCACACAGCATTGTTATAATGACCAGATAATCTGCTTTAGTGATGTTGATTAAGGGATAAATATTGGCTAGGACACTGGAGATAACTCCCCTGCTCCTCTTCAAAATAGTGCCATCGTATCTTTTATGTCCACCTGAGAGGGCAGACGGAGCCTCGGTTTAATGTCTCATCCAAAAGATGGCATCTCTGACAGTGCAGCACTCCCTTAGTACTGCACTGGAGTGTCAGTCAAGATTTTTGCGCTCACGTCCTGGAGTGGGACTTGAACCCACAACCTTACGACTAAGGTTGTGGCTTCTGACTAAGGCCAAAGTTCTCAAAATTCTGTCAATTTGTTTTTCTTAATAAAAATTTTAAAGCGCCGGAATTTGCTGAAAAGGTAATGCTGTTAAAGGCGCATGTTGGTATTAATGTGCAAATCAGCCAGCAACATGTGACGTGGAAGAGATACCCCGTGAATTGCGAATCACTAAGTTGCTGTGTGATTTGCGCCGCTCCGCCGATAGCTTCGTGAAAATGGCATCTCACGCTTAACCTCCGTGAGTTTCACATTAATTGCCCATTAAACACGCCACAGAAAGTGAAGTCTAGTAATTAACAGTGTAAGTACCCTTTTAGCAATGTGATAATTGTTAATGACTGTCAATCAACCTCTCTGGCCCAGAAAGTGAACAATTAAAAGTCTGGAGTCTCATTCCTTCAGATTGTGAATTTTTGCTGAGGTTTTTTCGTGTCAAATTTTACATTTAAAATTTTTTTTCTTACTTTTCCTATCTCTTTTTTCTCTCTCTCTCTTTCATCCAATCGTTCTTTCGCTTCTGTACCTCATTTATCATTAAATTCACCCACTTGAATTCATCCTCCTTCTCAGTCCTTCCTCTGTTTATTTCTCAATCCTTAAATTTCATTGATTAAGGAGATACCCTGTTTGTCCCATTGTTCACTAAGGTCCCAGGTGCCCTGTTGCCCTCGCAGCACTGATATTGTCTTGCACTTCCATCAACTTACAGGGAAAAGAATTATGAGCTGAAGCTTGCAGGAAAAAGGTCTAATTAACCGGGCCCCACTCCAGCAAATTCTTGCCTTATATGTTTATCTCAAGAATCAAGCAACCTCTGTGGGTGCAGACACAAAGTTAGACCCAAAAAGGCACCCAATCTCGCAACCATTTTGCCAATTTCAACAGATGCCCAAGTATCCTCCCAATCTAATTAGAATATACTCAAATGATCGTGGCGGTAGCATAGTGGTTATCCAGAGGCCTGGACTAATGATCCAGAGGCACGATGTTCAAATCCCACTATGGCAGCTGGGGAATTTAAATTTGGTTAATTAAATAAATCTGGAATTTAAAAAAAAAGCTGGCAATAGTAATGGTGACCATGTTACTACTGGATTGTTGTAAAAACCCATCTGGTTCCCTTTAGGGAAGGAAATCTGTCGTCCTTACCTGGTCTTAGCCCATATGTGACTCCAGACCTACAGCAATGTGGTTGACTCTTAACTGCCCTCTGAAATGGCCAAGAAGGTGGCAACTCAACCACTACCTTCTCAAGGCCAATTAGGGATGGGCAATAAATGCTGGGTTTCGCAGCAACACCCACATCCCCTGAATGCATTAAAAAAAAATTAAAATGGGTGGAAATCAGTGGAAACAATTGCGGCCCAAGGAACTGCCAAACCCGCACCAGTATAATAATTCTTTCAGTCTTAAAATTTAAGTTTCAACTCATTTAACCATCATTCATGCACATCAGGCACAACCGGTTTAAAAACCTGCAATCGGGGCAGCTATTACTTGTGCTATAAAATGCATTGAAAACCCCCAGAGGTTAACATGTTTCTAAACGCTCAAAAAATTGCGATTAAAAGACCAGAAAAATTACTTTCTTACCTGCTGCGCCTGACAATTTGGTCGCAATGTCGAGACCCCACTCTGAACAAGCACAACTGGAGGATACTCATATTTCAGAGTTGTGGGCATGGCCAGTTTTGTGGGTGAAGATTAGGAGGGCTTGCTGGATGGACGTAAAAGATGTAGTTATGCGCGTAACTCACTTACGGCCAAAAATGCCATGATCTTTTAAGTGACGTAACTTGCTTGCGCCCAGATTATGGATTTATCTAGATGCAAATGCGGAGGAAACGCCAAGCCACGGTGCTTCACAGATTTTATATCTGCAGCAAACCTAGTATTCACATTTATCAAACTAGTCTGGAAAAATAGTGTCTTGTACCAACACAGATATCACATTTCCCTGATTTAACAGGAAGTTTTGCCCATCCAGTAACGAATATCCACCTGCTGTAACTATAGGCTGGATCTTGCTGGAGCGGAGCGGGGCATCGCGTGGCGTACGCCACTAGTTAGACTTTTCCCTGCACCCTTCAGCTCAAAAATATTTTGTGCTGTAACTTGCTGGAAGTGCGAGGGCAACGTGGCATCTGGGACCTTAGTGAACGACGGGATCAACAGCATATCTCCTTAACCAATGAGATTTAAGGATCGAGAAAGAAACAGAGGAATGACAGAGAAGGAAATAGGGTGAATTAGTCAAGTCAAGTACAGAAAGAGAAAGAGAGGGAAAGAAAGATTGGAAGAGAGAGAGAGAGAGATAAGAAGAGACAGAAAGGAAAAGTAAGAAAAAAATGTATAAAAATTAAAAGTTTGACATTTTTAAAATCTCTAACAATTGACTAAATGCAGGAATGAGATTGAACACTTTAAATTGTTCCCATTCTGGCACTGCATTAACAATTATCATGCCATTAAATGGTACTTACACTATTAATTACCAGACTTATCTTTGTGGTGAGTTTAATGGGAAATTAATGTGTAAATCCATCCAGTTCTTAAAAATAACAGGAAGGCGAAGGGCGAGATGCCGTTTGTGTGAAGCAAATGGTGGAGCGACATAAATTGACCAGCAAGTTCTGAAGATTCGCAACTCACGGCGTATCTCTTCATCCCCTGAACTTACTGGCTGACTTGTACATTAATAACGGCGTGCGTTTTTAACACACCCTTACTTTTCCAGCAAGTTCAGGCCCATTATTTCAATACCTACCATTTCTGTGTAGCCCTCCGATATCTTCAGTTTTTCTATTACGACGTCTTGTATGCATCTGCTCAGTAGAAAGGCCTGCAAAAGTTTATTCGTAAGTTATGCCGGAAGCAAAATAGACATTTGTTCAAAAATAGCATCTTGATGGCTCACATTTCAGTACATACACTGCTGGATTGGTGGCACCTTCACCAATTACTTGCCCTATTTGCTAACTGCAATGCACGGCCCAACTAAGCCATCCCCAACTGATTTTCACTGCCCTGTCCTCCCTTCCCTTATCCCCCCTCCCCCACAGCTCTTACTTCACCTGGCGCACCTCAGAATGGAAATTGAGTCAAGTGGATGGGGAGAATCGAACTTGCAACCTTCTTGTTCCTCAGCGCTGTGGATTGGGGCTCCAATACCACTCTGCTAACCCAAAAACAATTTTTGTTTAGAAGCAAAACTGTAGGCAATACAGCAGGTGAGAGCTCCAATGCACTGCAGTATGGAGTAGTAGAGAGCTCAATCATGCATTAAAAAAATTACAGGGTAATTATTTCCATTGACTTTAGCCATGTTGCAACAAAAGAGTTAAAAAGCAAAGGCCAGGTGCCTCCCACACAGGGGTAGGGGAAATCAGAAGCCTCCCCAGCTGCTTTTTTGCTCTTCCAATGGCCGGTTTCAGATCACCATTGATGGAGGCCGAGGAGCAGGTTGGCTGCCCAAGCTCATGGCTGGGCATGATAGGAGTTGACCCTAGAAAGGGACATATAGAAACATAGAACAGTACAGCACAGTACAGGCCCTTCGGCCCTCGATGTTGTGCCGAGCATTGTCCGAGACCAAGATCAAGCTATCACACTCCCTATCACTCTGGTGTGCTCCATGTGCTTATCCAATAACCGCTTGAAAGTTCCTAAAGTGTCCGACTCCACTATCACAGCAGGCAGTCCATTCCACACCCCAACCACTCTCTGAGTAAAGAATCTACCTCGGACATCCCTTCTATATCTCCCCCCATGCACCTTATAGTTATGCCCCCTTGTAACAGCTGCCTCTACCCGAGGAAATAGTCTCTGAACATCCACTCTATCTATCCCCCTCATCATCTTATAAACCTCTATTAAGTCGCCTCTCATCCTCCTCCGCTCTAAAGAGAAAAGCCCCAACTCCCTCAATCTTTCCTCATAAGACCTCCCCCCCAAACCAGGCAGCATCCTGGTAAATCTCCTTTGCACTCTTTCCAATGCTTCCACGTCCTTCTTATAGTGAGGTGACCAGAACTGCACACAATATTCCAAATGTGGTCTCACCAAGGTCCTGTACAGTTGCAGCATAACCTCACGGTTCTTAAACTCAAACCCTCTGTTAATAAATGCCAACACACCATAGGCCTTCTTTACTGCTCTATCCACTTGAGTGGCAACCTTCAGAGATCTGTGGATATGAACCCCCAGATCCCTCTGCTCCTCCACGTTCCTCAGAACCCTGCCGTTGACCCTGTAATCCTTATTCAAATTTGCCCTACCAAAATGAATCACCTCGCACTTATCAGGGTTAAATTCCAATAAAAGTCCATAAAATGAACAGCTTTGGTAGTTCCTTTACTGTAGCAGTAGATTGCTGGACATCTAAAAGAGCAGGGGAGTTATCCCTGGTGTCCTGGCCAATATTTATCCCTCAATCAACATCACTAAAAAAAATTATCTGGTCATTATCACATTGCTGTTTGTGGGAGCTTGCTGTGTACAAATTGTCTGCCGTGTTTCCTGCATTACAACAGTGACTACACTTCAAAAGTAGTTAATTAGCTGTAAAGGGCTTTGAGACATCCTGAGGTCGTGAAAGACGCTATATAAATGCAAGTCTTTCTTTCTTTAAATGGAGGGCCGGCATTTATTTGAACCTTACCATCCCCCCATGTCCGGTGTTTGTCATGGTCTCACTGTGCCATTAGATAGAGTACTTCTTAGAAATAAAGTGTGTGTGGCAGGAAATAGCTCGTTCAACCTCAAAAATGTACCTTTCTTAACATTTTTATTACTACTATAGGGTATTATAACAGACGGCAACTGTACAGAAATTTATAGCTCAGACTCTCCTACATTTTCAAATAAAGTAGTACTGGAAAGGAGGGGAACACAACTGCAGTGTGTACAAGAATCGTGAATTCACCACAACTAGAAAATGAGGAAATTTGAAGCATTTATAGAGGAAATACAGCTTCCAGCGAACTTAGTTTCAAAAGGAACCAACGAGTTGAGTAGAGGAAGTTAGGCAGCAAGAAGCATTTTTTAAATTTATTAAAGTAGCAGGGTAATGATTGAGAAAATGAATGGCATCCAGTATATTGTTGAAAAATGATTGAAATTCTAATTCCTATTTTCATTTGCTCTTGCTTCTGGAGGTTGAAGAAAAGCCTCCATTCAGATTGTTTTGTTTGTTTGTTGAGGTACCCATTTAAATGGTCATTGCTAGTAGTTCCTTCATCAATATATTGTGGTGGTATGTTTTGATCAATACAGGGAGTGGCGTCCTTCCAGATGACTTGCTTTTGCCCCGCCAAATAACCTCATCAAATCTGGTGAGCTAGCCCCCCGAAGGAGAAAACCCAAGTAGGAACGAAGGATGAACTAGATGGGCCGAATGACCTCCCTCATCTGTACTTATCTTTGGGAAATTTCAGCTAAGATCGTAATTAAGATCCTAATTGATGAGTGTCCAACACTCAATGCTGTAGCTACCAGAGTGGCCCAAACTGATATACATGTTTACGAATGGACCAAAATCTCTGTTGAGAATAAATCCTATATCAAATATGGAAAATATTCAGTAAACACAATTGTTTCGTTATTGAAAAGGCAGCGAGAAAACAGCTCAAATTGCTGGTGGGCCACTGCACCACTGGAAAGGCAGTGGGCAGGACTTCTACTGACCAATTGGACCCATTGTCAACTGCTGCCCAAAATCCTGCGGTCGGCGATTTAGCATATTTGGGGCAGGTGCCAGTGTTGTCTTGGAGCAGCTGGGATGCCCAGAGAAATATCACTGTGCACTTTGCTAAGCCAAGGTTAAAAGGGCTGAAATACCCAGACATCCAAGTTCCTCCATTCCCAGCAGTAATTAATCATTCAGTTCATTTTATAATTAATCACGGTGATGATCACCTGCATTGCTTCAAAGTTACTGCATGAAACTGGAAAAACCCGAGTATAGAGGGAGCTCTTATCAACTGCTCAATAGTGAGGATGAGACTCTCATTTCTTATATCCGCAAGTTTCAAAAAAACTTGCATACACACTGTTCGAACAAGATTCAGGTCCATCCTTAATGATCCAAGCAGTTGGGAACAAACATTCTGGAGAAAGACAACAGTGTTGCTCAGTTGGTCTAGTTTTCGACTCTGTGCTGCTCTAAGTGCCAGTGCTGAACCAACCTGGTAAGTGTAAATCGTGATCCATCGCCATGAATCTTGGCCGTCTTGATATTCAAAACTCAGTTCCGGTTTCAGTTCTGTTTCTTCTTGTAGTGGTATCTGTAAAAGAAAACCAATGAAGCGAGAAATTATTTGCATAAAGCTAAAATTAGACAAACAGTAAAACACACTAAAAGTCATCGGCGTTGCGCTTTCTTGGAACATCTGGATTCCCTGAATTTAATTGCACTGTTAAACATTTCTTCAGACTGAGAGCAAAACCCTAAATATAACATCTGATTTAGATATGATTAAAAACAAATTCTGAAAGCAATGCTCCTTTTTTCCCCCCCGCCTCATGTTGCAAGCTCCACTATTCAAAATTGCCACATTCAGATGTAAATTTGGAAACGTCTTCTCTTTCATAATTCAAGCAAGCACTAAGAGATATCTGGTCCTTCATCAATATTATGTATTGAAACAGCCTTCAGATGTACCCCACCCACACCATCACTGGTGGCATTGCGCTTGGGCAACCAGAGGATATGCTTTTGGCTTTATGAGGAAGTAGATTTGTTGAAGCATTGTTCATGGCAAGAGAGGATATTGTTGGAAGTTGCTACTGGGTGTAAGGTACTGGGTGTGATGTGGGAAATGGCTAAATAGTTGGAGAAGTGAGAAGTTGTGGAGAGTGCGGAGTTTAGGGAGTGTGGTGAGTACTTCGGAAGGAAAGTATTGAGAATTTGGGAGGAGCTGTTGGTACTTGGGTTGCAGTAGAGAAGGGGGAGGAAAGAGTAGGGAGTAGTTGAAGGGGGGCAGAGGAAGTAATTGGCAGTGAGAAGCTAGGGAGACTGGTGTAGTGAGAAGTTGGGTTGGGGGTGTAAGCCAGTGAGAAGTTGGGTAGGTGGGTGGGAGAATTGGGAGTAATTAATATTTGGAGCGAGGACATTAGGTATGGGGACTGTTGGAAGTTGTGGAGGGCATTTGGGGAGACGATTGTAGTTGGGGAAGGTAGAGAGTGAGGTGGTAGGGATTGGAGCATAGGTAGGTTAGGAGTGAATAGGAGTAAAGCGAAAGGATAGAAGAATAGGAGAGAGATTTGGCATCATTGGGCTGCAGTTGTATAACTCGTGCTTGTAATTTGAGAAAATAAAACCAGTGGTGTAAAAACTAGAGGCATTAGCGAGATTTTTAGTAGTGGAGTTTTTGGAAATGGTGGGTGGTGATCTGGGAGCAGAGTATGGTTGCATTTTCAATCAGGAAAGCAGCTAGGTCAAAGTGGACTCCTACTTTTCCTGGCTCCACATTAAGAACTTGCCGTTTGAAGGACCGCTGGTTAGGCCACAGCAAAAACCTGAAAGACTGAGTGGAGCCTGGCACATGCTCAGTGCTGACAAGTTTCTGAGAGTGGTCCAGAGACAGGCATTATGCCCTTCATTAGCATATGCAAGGGGCCCAACGCTCGTTTCAGATGGCTGCCAGGGACGCCTGAATATCGTCAGAGCCAATATGGCGTTGGATGTATTTCAGGCACTCTTTGGGAACAGGATGCAACTCCATGAAATCGGTCATTTTCACCCCCCATTTTGCGCCCACAAAACGAGGCCCAATTTCTCCCGCAACGCTTCTACATGTGCGACAGACCATACTTGTACTAAGAGGGCTCCTTTCCCCAGGGCTTTCCCGTGCAAGCTGTCAGGTAGGTAGGCAACAGTTAAGCTTTCCTCACCTTCCAACTGTTTCTACCTCTGGGGAAACACTTCACCTCTCTCCAGCCACCCTGGCTGAGACTGGAAACTCAAATTTGAGGAACTGTAAGAATCCATATTCGACCACTTCATGGGAGCTTGGTAATTCATGAACACTCTGCTACAGTCACTTTACATATACACTCAGTGCGACTGTTTACTTGAACATTAAAAATATCCAATTGTCCATGATGACAAAATAAATCAACTGGTATTCTATCAAGCAAAAAAGTCCAGTAAGTTTGGTGAGGTAAGGTAAGGAGGAGGCAGGCTCTGCGATTGGCATCCATGTCCCCAGGATAAGGGGGGATGGCGGGAGGGGGACAAATTAGCCTGGTATCCTGCCCATGAGCATTATTCATAGGCAGACATTAGGGAGGACAGGATCAACCTCAGCTGTGATATCTCTAACAATTGGTTAACCTGCTGGTGCTCAGGCCCTTAAATTGGATGGGGACAGCTCCCCCAGCACAAGTGTGGCAGAGCGGAGCCCTCGTCTGGGTGCCAGTGAGGCCACAGACATTGTCCCCTATACAGGAGGTGGGGTCGTTTGTCTGACCAAGGAGGGCACATCACACCAGCAATGCCACGTCAGCAGCACCCACACCAATCGCCTAGCCGATGTGGGAGTGGCACCCAACCTCTCCAACAGGATCCCGAGGCCTGGGAAATGCTGGAAACAAAAATCAAGGCAAGTGAAAGCTTTTCCTCTATGGGAGAAATCCGAGACATTTCAAAAAGGTAACCAATACCTTCCGCATACCAACTCTCAGCTGGTGAGAGATTTGCTGAGACCTTATAAAGGCAAAATGGGCAGAATTTCCCAGGTGAAATACCGCCTTAATATCATGTGCTGGGGGCGGGGGGGGGGGGGGGGGAGGGGAGGAATGCTGATGGACAGGTGGAAGATCTGCCCCCCACCAGAATTTAAAAGGACATAACAAATGGGCAGGGTGGGGTGGGTGGCATCTGCTGAAAACCGGTTCTGCCCTAATTTCCTGCTTCCCATCACCATCACCCTTTCGGCCCTCTCAGGCCCCAGGAATTTCAGGGTCTGTCTGTAACCGCACGTACTGAAACAGTCACGAGCTAATCCCAGTATGTCAAATAAAACTGGAAAAAAAATAGCTTGGATAACCTCCCTTGATGCATGGATAACCACAGCTATCAACAAGTGAAGTAACTCATGTTATTCGAGCTGGCATGGATCTTCATCCTTCAACCTTCCCTTTCCATCAGATGTGATACTGCACCTTGGTTCAATCATGCCTGTTTTTCTGCCGTCCCCTTACAGTCCCTGGGGAACGTCGCATGTCAAATCCCGCGAATGAGAGTTTATACCCTATATCCCGGTGAGATACACTTTGCCTCCTACCTCCCAACCAAATACCAACCCATGTCACAAGGCTACTTCCAATTATGTGCACTCACATTTTTGATAATAGACATAGAAACATAGAAGATAGGAGCAGGAGTAGGCCATTCGGCCCCTCGAGCTTGCTCCGCCATTCAATGCGATCATGGCTGATCATCCAAATTCAGTACCCTGTCCCTGCTTTCTCCCCATATCCTTTGATCCCCTTAGCCTTAAGAAATATATCTAACTCCTTCTTGAATATATTTAATGAATTGGCCTCAACTGCCTTCTGTGGTAGAGAATTCCACAGGTTCACCACTCTCTGGGTGAAGAAATTCCTCATCTCAGTCCTAAATGGCTTACCCCTTATCCTTAGACTGTGACCACTGGTTCTGGACTGCTCCACCATCGGGAAGAGCCTTCCTGCATCTAGTCTGTCTGGTCCTGTTAGAATTTTATAAGTTTCAATGAGATCCCCTCTCATTCTTCTAAACTCTAGCGAATACAAGCCTAATCGACCCAATCTCTCTCCATTCGCCATCCCAGGTATCAGTCTGGTGAATCTTCGCTGCACTCCCTCCATGGCAAGAACATCCTTCCTCAGATAAGGCGACCAAAACTGCACACAATACTCAAGGTGTGGTCTCACCAAGGCCCTGTACAACTGCAGCAAGACATCCTTGCTCCTGTACTCGAATCCTCTCGCTATGAAGGCCAACATACCATTTGCCTTCTTAACCGCCTGCTGCACCTGCATGCTTCAGCGACTGGTGCACAAGGACACCCAGGTCTCGTTGCACTTCCCCTTTTCCCAATCTATCGCCGTTCAGATAATAATCTGCCTTCCTATTTTTGCCACCAAAGTGGATAACCTCGCATTTATCCACATTATACTGCATCTGCCATGCTTCTGCCCAAATCATACTGGAGTTTCTCTGCATCCTCCTCACAGCACACACGCCCACCCAGCTGCGGAATCTTATCGAATGCCTTCTGGTAATCCATGTAGACAACATCCATAGACATGCCCCTATCCATCATGTTGGTGGCCTCCTCAAAAGAATCAACTAGATTAGTCAAACATGACCTGCCCTTCACAAATTCAGGCTGACTTTCTTTGATCAGTTCATACTTATTCAAAAGCTCAGTCACTCTGTCGCTGCTCAAATGTTGTTTATGCAGTTTCGATGTATTTAATATCTCAAAAGTTGCTCAAGCCTCAAAAGGTTGGTAGGAGATTTTTTTAAAACAGCAACAAACAACAATTAATTCTCTATAAACAGTCTCTTTGTTTTCTTTCCCAACAGTTAAATGAACCTCGAACACAAAAGCTCCTTCTCAAGATCTGCGGTTAATAGATGGACGGGATGGTGGGACGCATGCAACATCAAGAACCAACACCTCATCACTGACCCAACAGCAGAGGTCCCTGGCTGCGACCTCCCTCGAAGACAGTGGACAGCGTTCAACCCAATCCGCACAGGGTGTGGACGATGCGGCCACCCGCTCCACAAGTGGAAGATGAGGGACGACCCAAAGTGCGACCGTGGCCATGAGTCCCGGACCATGGACCACATCATACCAGCCTGCCCACTAAGATCTGTTGCGGAAGGCGCCTCATCTCTCCACTCTGCATCTCAGGGGGCCATCGAATGGATAGCCAAACTAGACATCCCATTGTAAGACGTTCCAGTCATACGAAAGGAGTAGTAACAGGTTTAAATAAATGCTAGCCTTGCCGGAAATAAAAGCTTTGGCAATTCAACCTCCATGCTTAATTTCAAAATCGTTTGGAAAAGGCAAAGAAACTTTCAGTTCCTCACAGGATGCAGCAGCATTAAAACTAAAATGGTAAATAAAATAGTACAAATTTTCACAGAGGGTCAACAGGATTCACTTCAGAAATATAACGATCCTTCCAAGAGCATGGCACAATGGTATTTTAAAAGAACTTTACATCCATCAAGAATTGCCATTTGAAAAACATGCAGATATATTTGATCAAATTTGGCTAAAAATTTTAAAAGTACTACTCACCTGTAGATTGATCCTCCAGCACCTTATTCTGTTAACCTTGAAGATGGCCTCTTTGATGTGGTTACTTGGTAACTGGATGCAGCAGTTAATTTCATCATTGCCCACGCGAACAGCGGCAGGACAGTTCGGTTCCGGATAATCACAGGTGCAGGCCTCAAACTGTAGATATCCATAGAACTTTACTTTCGCTATAGATTCAAGGAACTGAGGGAGAACAATTTAAAACAAAGAGATAATGGGCCGAAAATTGATCCCGGGACGCGAGAGTACGCACTGCATACTCTTGCGTATTCCCACTCCAATTGCCGGTTTTCTGCATGCCCTGCGCATGCGCTGAAAACCGGCAATTGCTCTTCCGAAAAGGGGGCGGGGCCGGAGTGCATCGCGTGCGCGCTACAGGCTGCGCGCACGCTGTGCACTTCATGCTTTGGACGCGCAGGTAAGTACTGAAGATTTTGGAAATGTAAAAAGGAGGAGTAAGACCCGCTTTTAAGAAGGTAAGTAGTGAATTAAGTATTTTTTTGAATTTTTTTTTTACAGGTATATCTTTTTTATAGACTTTAAAGACAGGTAAGTTTATTTTTATAACTTTTTAAAAGATTTTAAATTTTTTCAAAAATTTAATTTTTTATTTAAAATGGTTAATTTAATTAACTATACTTATTTTATTAATGTGATGGTTTTTTTTTTAAATTTAATTGAGGTTTAGCTGTTATTTTGGGGGGGTGTAAGATTCATAAGTCTCACAGCTATTTATGAATGGAAGATGGTGTGCTGCCATTGGCTCTAACTGAGTCACGTGATCCCACAGCTCGCACGAATTAACTGCGCCGCTGGGATACGCAAGCCCAGCACAGCTGATGTCTGGAACATCAATTTCGTGCGAGCTGGATCAGAAAAAGCATAAGCGAGGTGAGACATCGCGGGAAAGGCTTACCCCCGCGGGAACAGAGCGAGATCAATTTCTGGGCCAATGATTGATATATACATTCTCTCTCTCTCTCTCAAGTTCCTGCCAGCCCAGCAGCAGTTGCTGGCAAATGCAACCTTGATTTGGGCTCTAAAAATCCAGGACTACGGGCCTGCTTTAGTGCAAGGTTGAAGCCGATTAAAAGAATAAAAATTCAGCACATTTAATTAATCCCACATATTTCAGGGATGCTTAGGTCATATAAAATCTATTGAGATTTTGTACTGTAGAAGCTTGTATTATGGGTTTGTCCCCACCAGTACAACATATATGATGACATCAAATAACAAGAAAGGTCTATTGCAAAGATTGCTCTTTGCATAAAACAACAACAACTTGTATTTATATAGCGCCTTCAACATAGTAAAACGTCCCAAAGGTGCTTCACAGGAGCGTTATCAAACAAATTTTGACACCGAGCCACTTCGAGAGGTATTAGGGCAGAGCCTGGTCGAAGAGGTCGGTTTTAAGGAGCGTCTTAAAAGGAGGAGAGAGGCGGAGAGGTTTAGGGAGGGAATTCCAGAGCTTAGGGCCTCGGCAGCTGAAGGCACGGCCGCCAATGGTTGAGCGAATTAAAATCTGAGATGCTCAAGAGGGCAGAATTGGAGGAGCGCAGATATCTAGGAGGGTTGTAGGGCTGGAGGAGGTTACAGAGGTAAGGAGGGGCAAGATTTGAAAACAAGGATGAGAATTTTTTAAATCGTGAAAGCACAGAGGAACACGTCATTGAGAAATCCATTGCTTTTGTAAACAAAATAAAATGTAGCATTTGTTTTCTTCTGGTTTTCTTAGAACGGTTTGAATTTGGATGCTTAGTTTAAAATCCTTTAAAACCAAGGTTATTTTTATATTAAAAAAAGGACTATTTATTTTGTAGTAGAAATGTAGACTGTGCATTTACTTAAATCATAACTTAAAACCAAATCATTAGATTGTAACAGGGCTTCAGTATCTAACACAGTAACTACAAACATACTAGTTAAAGATTCATGAGCCTCCATCCCATAGCTCAGCAAGGTTAGAATATTGGCAAGAAGAAAAAAAATAAAGGTTTCTTTTACTCAAACCTGTAGATGAAATCTTTAAGTGGCATTTTTCAGGCTTAAAAATATCCATACAAATATGGGAAAATCCATCATTGGGAAGATCCCCTAATTGACTGGTGCATTGATCGTCTGTCTCAGTACAATATCTGCATAAGTGCATTGCATCCATTTTGATTTCTTGTAGGCAAGAATAGAATCTGCCGGAGTGGGGCATCTTGCGGTGTGCCTGGTTATTTAGACTTTGTCCTACATCCTTCAGCTCAAACATTATTTGCCCTGCAAGTTGCTGGAAGTGAGAGCCGATAACGGCGTGGCGAGGGAAACAGGGAACCTGGGACTTTGGTAAACAACTGTGCATCTCCTTAATCGATAAGATTTAAGGATTGAACAAACAAAGGAAGGACGGAGAAGGAGGGTGAATTCAATGTCAAATCAGATACAGAAAGCGAAATAAAGAGAGGGAAAGAGAGGGAAAGAAAGATTGGAGAGAGAGAGAGAGAGAGAGAGAGAGAAAGAAAGAAAACTAGAAAAGGAAGAGTAATAATTTTTTTTAAATTGTGACGATTCGCAGTTCACTGGGAATCTCTTTCTCACCACAAGTTGCTGGCCAATTTGCACATTAATAACGACATGCGTTGTTCACACGTCGTTACATTTTTCAGTAAATTCCAGCCCATTGGATTGAACAAAACTAGTCTTACCTCTCTTTTCTTCCCAGCATCCTGGAAAGTTTTCAGTTGCTGGTACTGCTCCGGAGTAGGACTGGTCCAGCCTCTCTCCAGCTCGTACGTAGCCTGAAATTGGAAGGTGGGGCGGGGGGAAGAGAGGGAAGAAAAATAATAAAATTCCTGCTGCTTACTATTTTGCAGTCATTCCAGAGGTGATTTGCTGTAAACTTTTTGTAGAAGTGAAGTGAAATTCTGCTTCAGCTATAATTCAATTACACAACCAACAAACCGATGACAAATAATTAACCCCTCATTTTGATTACAAGGCAGTATTCCTATCAAGGGCTTCAAATAATGTCATAACTGAAAAGTTGATCCTGAGCAGTTCGTAACCATCATCTAAACATCACGGCTAAGAGCTTCTGCCTTGAGCGCAATCGGCGATCTGGGCGCAAATTGCGCTAGTTTTTCCAGAAGTGTTTTTATCTCAAGTTTCCGCTCAGTCACATTTGTATATTGCCGAACGTAAAATCTGCCATGAACCAGCTCAATAGAATGTAAGTTTTCATGAAAAAAAATTTGCATTAAAAAATATTCCTCGATACATTTAAGACCATTAACCTGGTGTAGTTTTATTAACACAGCTAATAATTGGTTTATCATAAAAAATAAGCATTTTTAATAAGTGTGTCTAGTTCACCACCCATGAGTAACCTGATTTTAAATAACTGAATAAAACTGCAGAACCATTTACTAGTTTCATTGGTGTACACTAGTCAGTTTTTTAGTAAATTAAAAAAAATTTTTTTTTTTTAAAAAGCTTTTAAAAAAGGTGCCCATTAGTGTCCTTGCACCTAAAAAAAGCAGCTTAATTTGAAGAGCCTCCCCGAAGGCCCGCAAACAGGCGCGATTAGCGGAAACTCGCCGCGGTGATTAATTCGATCCGGGGGCGGGGGGGGGGGAGCCCGTGGCCAGTTCTGTGGGTGGGGCCGGCTTCCAGTGCGATTATTTTTTAAACCAGCGCGAGAAATCGCAGAAACTCTATCTGCACCGAACATAATTTGCGCTTAAAATCCCGCGATCTTTTCCCACTGGTTTGGCCGTTTTGGGCGAATGGCGCTGAAAAAAAAAAACCAGCGCAACTTAGCGGAAACTCCTGCCCCTCGAGATGGCGGCCTTGCACGAGTGTTGGAAACATATATTGCATAAAATTTTACATCTTCACGCAGTTCCCGTCAACTTTTTCCAATTATAAATTTCCAGGTCCACATGTATAATGGAAACTGCCAATGCAAACTTGTCACAGTGTAATTACACCTTGCTGCCAGTGGAGGTGCTGCAGGAGGGAGGAAGAGGTGTGATTGCAACATGACAATGTACACAATCAGTCTCTGTTACAAATGTGGGCATTGGCATTTATGGTGGGAAAGGCTGACAGGAAGTGCGCACGGATGAAAGATTCTAAAATATATCTACCCACACACACACACACACACAATGAAACTCACAAAGGCAGCTTCATTCCAATTTAATTTGTTTTGCTCGAGTGGAAGTTATACAAATAAGTGTAGATATGGATGATCCAACATTCTATGTATACCGTGGAGTATCTTCCTGCTTTATACTCCTGTCTACTTTTTTGCTAAGTTAGCAAAAAGTGGAAAATATATCCCATGTTCGCTGTACTCCTGATAAAAAATGGACCCGTCATCTACATAATACAATTGGTGGGAGTTGAATGATGTAGCTCGTAGTGTTAGGTTGCTGTCCTGCATATTTGATATTTGGAGTCGAAAAAAAATCTCCTGGCTTTATCTTTTTAGCAATGTTATCGAAGGTTAGTCACCTGTTGCAGAAGATTGAAGAAGGTTCATAAGGTTCATAATACAACATCAACGTAAGACCGAGGAACAGCATCGCATCTTTCGATTAGGCACTTTACAGCCTTCTGGACTCGACATGGAGTTCAACAATTTCAGGCCATAACCTCTGCCCCGATTTTATCAGATGGCAGCTGTTGATGATTCTGCCATCCCCATTTATACCTCTTCTAGGCCCATCTTTTGTTTTTTCCACTTGTCCCATTACCATCTCCTTTTGCCTCGCACCATCATCCCTTTTGTCATTTAATCTCTCCTGCCTTCCACCCTATCACAGACCTTCCCTTTTATTCGTTTCTCCCCTCCCCCCTTTCTCTTCCCCTGCACTGGCTTAAAACTTGTTACATCTCTAACTTTTTCCAGTTCTGCTGAAAGTTCTAGTTCATTGTCCTGAGACGTTAACGCTGTTTCTCTCTCCACAGATGCTGCCTGACCTGCTGAGTATTTCCAGCATTTTCTGTTTGTATTCCATAATGTGCCTGGTCTGTGGAACAAACAGACTTGGTAGGCTGAATGCCCTTTTGTTCTATACTTCTCATATTCTTATAACGTTCAATCGGAGTTCACGCAGCCAGTTACATTCACACCGAGCATTTACTATACTACTACTGATGTCCACAGAAATCTATTTCCCTTACCTGGCTATACAATAGGGTGACACCACCACTACTTTCCATAAGCATTTTATCCTCCAAGGGATCCAAGTAACTGAGAAGAAAGGAAATATAATCTCGTTAATTTGGTTAAAAAGACTGGAAACCACCTCAATTGCAAGACATGTCTGCAAACACAAAATAAACTTGGCTCATTCACTGAATTTAATGCACTGACTCTGGTATTTCAAAAAGGTCCAGATGCTGATATTTTGCCCTTAAATATGGTATTGCAATCCAGCATAAAAGTGCACATTCAGGCAGCAGTTTGTGAAGAAACAATGCAGATTTAAATACAAGTCCCGTTTGTTTCTACATTTTGTTTCCACGATTTTCCCCCCCCCCCCTATTTTGATTCTTTTGAGCTCTGCTTTACTTTTAATTTTTCCTTAAGCAGCATAGATCCTACTTAAATGGAGGCTCTAGGAATGGCCTTCTTTCTACATCGAGCCCATTAACTTACAATGGATCTCCCCAATCCTCCTCAGAACACAAAAGAACCAAGCCATCATCATCAGCAAGGTTAGGGGCACAGCGCTGCAAGCTTATGGAGAGCAAAAGCATAGTGTCAGGGCTGGCTAAAGATGGCAATTATTTTGGCAGCAACAAGGCTTCCCTTAGCCCTCTCCAAGGAGGAGCTTTCTCAGTGGAGCAAAGACTCATTACATAGGGATTTCTCAATAGGCAGGAAAGACTCCTCTGAACAGAATAGAAAACAGCCTTTATTGATGATCATTTCCTGTGGATTATCTTTGAAGGTAATAAATGCGGAGATTCCTAGGAGAGGTTTTCCATTGTGCGTGTAGAAATAGTTATTGCGTGCCTCAGATGGTTACAGCAGCAAATTAGCTGGACCACATTGACCAGAAGATTGTAGGTTTGAGTGCTGGTCTGTGCTGAGTTAGCTCATTTTAGGTGACAGTACTACAGTTGGGTTCAGTGCCACTACTCTGTGAAGCTGGGGTGGGGTGGGGAGGTGAGAATCAGACAGGGTTCCTGATTAATAACGGCTGGAAAATGGACATGTGAAGACGTTAGGCGAGAACAGGCTTGGGCACGGCTGCAATGGCCTAAATGAACAAATAGTCTGGTAACACCTATTGTTTTGACTCGCAGATTATTAATCGCCAGTAAAACAAGATTCGAGAGGGTGCCTGTGAAACCAGATCCCAGCAAGAGTCAATTCTGTCAGGAAGGGAGGAGTGGGGGAAACTATTTTTTTTTTTATTTTTAAAAAGGACATCAACTGGACAAGTGCTATCTGGATCCATCTTTTACCAAAGTTTCACAACACTTGGAGAACTATTTTTTTTAAATGTTAGATTACCAACCACAGGTCTGATCTTCCTCATTCTTTGAGTGTAATTCAACTCCATTGCTCCTCCCTTCCAGTTCCTCGGTTCTCTTTTGGGCCGTCTGGAACTTGGACCTGGAAGGTTGCCTAAATTGTTTTGATACTTCGTTGGTTATTTCTGGCAACTCTTTACTTATGTGCCAAGGAGAAATTTCTTCGTGAAGGAAAGGTTTACAGAGAAACCTGTAATTATTTCCAGTCAGTGGAAGATTCACTGGGCTGCACACTGCATCCCACGTCAAGGACAACTGTGTTATATCCAGCTGCATACACTGACCATAGGAACAGGAGGAGTAGGCCATTCAGCCCCTCGAGCCTGTTCCGCCATTCAATGAGATCACGACTGATCTGTATCCGAACTCCATCCACCTGCTTTGGCTCCATATCCCTTAATAACCTTGGCTAGCAACAAATCTATCGATCCCAGATTTAAAATTATTAATTGAGCTAGCAGAGTGAAGAAGAAAAATTACAACCAAAAACAGCAAGACAAAATTATTTGGGTAACTCTATTGGTCGGTTTGTGAACAATAAATTTGGCGGGGGGGGGGGGGGGCAGCGCAGGGGGTGAATGGAGGGATTTGATTACTTGATTTGCGGGGCCTTCCTTCCTCATTTATCTACTTTTAATTTGTATACATTTAATCAATTGGCTAGTTCACTGGTAGCTTAACAGAAAGGAAATTAGAAAAGTTAATTATGATTTGTGCCCTACAGACAAGTGACATACAGACACGCACCCAGATGTTGTACTGGAGCAAAAGCAGATGTGGGAATGAAAATTTTCGTGAAACAGAGAGTGAAGCATTCTGAGTTAATAAGGACATGAAGAGAAATGAAGAACAGATGAATTTTTAATGATTTGCATTTCACTTTGTCAATAAATACTGCAAGTATTCCAGCAAAAAGTATAAAAGTCATTACTGAAGCACCAAAATGCAAACTGTTCCATTTGGCATATTAAGCCATGGACAAGGCTGATTGGGAGTGAATCAGACTGAAACCTTTGGATAATGTTTATTCTCACAGTCACTGGGGCGGTTTTCACAGGTTCTGCTAGACACCAGGGCAGGGGGTGGTCTCTTCCCACCCCAACCCTGAGGGACTTCTGGGGGCTGATTGCTCAGAATCTTAGCTACCATTTTGTACTGATAGCATTGAAAAGTCGAGCAGCATTGTTCAGCAGTAGGGTTCCCAACCGTCCCAAAATAGGGGATTCCTCCCCCGAGTACTGCCTCCAGCAGCCCGGGAGATGTGGAATTAAACTTCCCGGAACTTGTCGCATAAGAGCTGCTGGCGTAAAACCACGAGCAAAGATATTCAACTACAGGAGGACCAACCTTCATAAGGTGAACGCAATAACATTTGTCGAAATTCTGTGATCAGAATGTTATGTGATCGGACCTCCAGGAATGCCTCCAACCAGCGTTGGCATCCTTAGTCAGCAGGTCACTTTCAAATCCTTCACAGCCAGTTTCTGACTCCAATATTACATAGGATATACGGCACATAAACAGGCCATTCGGCCCAACCAGTCCATGCAGGCACTTATGTTCCACTCGAGCCTCCTCCTGTCTTTCCTCATCTAAATCTATCAGCGTAACCGTCTATTCCCTTTTCCCTCATATGCTTGTCCAGCTTCCCCTTAAATGCATCTATACTATTCGCTTCAACCACTCCCTGTGGTAGCGAGTTCCACATTCTCACTATTCTTTGGGTAAAGAAGTTTCTTCTGAATTCCCTTTTGGATTTCTTGGTGACGATCTTATATTAATGGCCTCGAGTTATGCTCTTCCCCACAAGTGGAAACATTGGGCCGTATTTTCTGATCGGAGGTTTCCCGCATGCGGAGGCCTCCGATCTGGAGAAAAATCTATGCACTTACCGGAGGGCTCCCGAGGTGCGTATAGTTCCGATGCTGGACCTCTCCAACTCCAAGTGCGCAGGGCCCACGTATCCCAGAGGTGCATGTGGTTCGCAAGCGTCCCTGGGATCACGTGGGCCATGGGGAGCCAATCAAAGAAGGGAATCTCCCTTTATACACTTGACAGATAGACCTGTCAAATATCTGAATGGAGATCAATGAAAAACCATAGTAAAACTTTAAATAAATTTTAAAAAAACCATCACCTTTTTAAAATTAGTTGAAATTACAATAAATTAAATATTTAAAACAAAAATTTTATTTTTTGAAAAAAATAATTTAAAGTTTTTTATGGGGCTAAAAATAAACTTACCTTTTTTAAAGTATTTTTAAATGATAAATGAATGAAAACTTTTTTTTCAACTCTTATCCTGGTAAAAGCAGGCCTTTACCAGGCGTAAGAATTCTAAGGGTGTTCTGCGGGCGGAGGGTCTCCAGAAAGCGGAACTCTCCGCCCGCAGAGGCCCTTCTCCAGAGCATTCTTGACAGATCGGAAATGCCGGTTTTCAGCACATGCGCTGTGCATGCCTGAAACCGGCATTTCTGATGTCCCTACGGGTGCGTACACAGCCCATACACACCTGTAGGCATTGGAATATCCGGGCCATTCTCTCTGTATCCACTCTATCAAAACCTTTCATAATTTTAAAGACCTCTATTAGGTCACCCCTCAGCCTTCTTTTCAAGAGAAGAGACCCAGCCTGTTCAACCTTTCCTGATATGTATACCCTCGCATTTCTGGTATCATCCTTGTAAATCTCTGCACCCTCTCCAGTGCCTCTATATCCTTTTTATAATATGGCAACCAGAACTGCACGCAATACTCTTAAGTGTGGTCTAACCAAGTTTCGATACAGGTTTAGTATAACTTCCCTACTTTTCAATTCTATCCCTCTAGAACTAAACCCGAGTGCTTGGTTTGCTTTTTTTATGATCTTGCTAACCTGTGTCGCAGCTTTAGTGATTTGTGTATTTGTACTCCGAGATCCCTTTGTTCCTCTACCCCACCTAGACTCGCACCCTCCAAGTGATAAGTGACCTCCCTATTCTTCCTACCAAATTGTAATAGCTCACATTTATCTGTGTTGAACTTCATTTGCCAATTATATGCCCATTCTGCAAGTTTATTAATGTCCTCCTGTAATTTGTCGCAGTCCTCCTCAGTATTGACTATCCCCCCAAATTATCATCCGCAAATTTAGAAATTGTGTTTTTGATTCCAAAGTCTAAATCGTTAATGTAAATTGTGAACAGCAGTGGTCCCAGCACTGATCGTTGTGGAACACCACTACCCACTTTTTTATTTTGAATGCACGTATCTCATTACTCATCTCATCATCCAATGTCATGTCCACCTGTTCTATTTCCCTGGTAAATACCGAAGCGAAATATTTCTCCCATCTTCCTATCGTTACCTGTGGTATTGTCCTGTCTATCCCTTAATGGCCCTATTCCTATCTCAACCTTCCTTTTTTTAATTGATGTGCCTGTAAAATATTTTACTATTTTGTTTTATGTTCCTTGATAACTTAATTTCATAGTTTCTCTCTGCCTTCCTAATTGTTTTCTTGACTTCTCTCCTAATCCCTTCGTATTCTCTCTTATCATGCACTCTTAAGAACATAAGAACACAAGAAATAGGAGCAGGAGTAGGCCATACGGCCCCTTGAGCCTGCTCCGCCATTCAATAAGATCATGGCTCCTCTGCTGTCTATATACTTAATGTATGCCTCTTTCCTTACCCTAAATTATTCGATTTTGTCTTTATTCATCCATGGAGTCTCATTAGTGTTTAATCTGTTCTTTCCTTTTAGTGGAATATATTTTTCCTGCACTCTGTTGAACATAGTTTTAAATGTTTCCCATTGTCATTCTACATCGTTGTTTGCCAATATTGTTGCCCTTTTTATCTTCCCAAGTTCTATTCTCAGCCCCTCAAAATCAGCTTTTCTCCAATTTATTAACCTGGTCTTTGTCAAACTTATGTCCTTCTCTATTATCATCTTAAAGCGTATTATATTATGCTCACTATTGCCTATATGTTCCCCTACTTTTACTTCTCTTATCTGCTCTGGCTCATTCCCCATAACTAGATCCAATAGCGAATCCTTCCTTGTTGGGCTTTTTACATATTGGGTTAGAAAGGAGTCCTGTATACATCGTAGGAACTCCATTCTCTTATCCCCTTTACCTACCTCTTCTGTCCAATTAATATCGGTATAGTTGCATATGATCTCAAGGGTGATGGTTTATGCAAATCCAACCTGAAAAACTAGTGACAGTAGGGCAGGAGCTTAGCCTTAATCCAGATCAATACTGCTTCAGGGAGGCCGTAGCCTTGGGTCTGATTGGAGTCTTTCCTTCTACATGGTGAGGCAGTGGCAGCTAAGTCTGGGGCATCGCCCAATGCCAACGACTTGGGTGGAGGAGGCTGAAGACCGACACAAAGTCCAAACCAGCTATTTGAAATATCTATTTAATTATTTGCAAAGCAGACCAACTTTCTGTTTTGTTTTTTAAAATCAATACTTTAAATGAATCAAATTGCTTTTAATTATGTAAGCTTCAATGGTTCTCTGAACGAGGTGGAGCTGGGCGCATCATACAGACTATGCCTGACTCCTGTGGTGGAACAAGGTACAACCTCAAAAACAGCATCCGTATTTCTTTGACCCACAAAGAAAATGGACATCAAACACTCCAAAGTAAAGTTGACCCAAAAATGTAACTTAAAAAAATTATATAAATAACTTTATACTTATGGACCAGTATTTTATGCAAACAAGGCAGACCAGTCACTCCCATCAAACAGTGCATCAAGTGAAAGTTTGCTTTTTTTTGGCTTGCATTTTTTGGTGAATTATTGTGCTCAAGATCAGGATCATCAGTGATGGGGAATGGAGATATTCCTGCAACATACATCACCTATAACCATGGCAGAAACATTGAATCCATCCATAAAAATGTAAAGCAATGTTTCAGATTCTGCTGCAGAAATTCAAATCTACCTCAACATTTCTAAATCCCTTTTTTCGCTTCTTCATTTTACTTCCTTATTATCAAGCACATCTGCGTTACTTCTCCTTTTCAGTGTATTCTTCAAGTTTCTTTTTGTGCTGTTGGTGAACTTCTACGTATTAAATTGGAATAGACTAATTGATAAAACTATATTGGGAGAGGTCAGAATTCACACCGTTGACATTTAGATCTCCCATACGGATTTTTGGTAATTTATTCAATGCTGCACGGTGTTAATTCAACCTAATTTCCACACAAGCCTTCAGGAAATTCCAAAATCGATTCCCCTCATAAATCAAAAACAAAGTTTCATAAAATTATGACTTAATGATTAAAAACAGATACTAAAGCAAGAGTTAGCAAATGGAGGTGTACAAATATTATAAAGGAGTGTTACATAAAGCACTGTGTTTAGATCAGTTCATGATCTGCACACGTTTCTAGAACCACTCATCACAAAATGTCTCCACTGTAATAAACAGTGATGTACACCTCGGTGAACACTTATAGCCACCATTTATTGAATTAGTTCAGAAAAAGAGCACAAACTGGAATCTTCCTTACCAAGCACTGGGCTTGAACTAATCCTCGGTCACAATTCAATTGCTTTCCCCAATCGGTGAGTGGGTAAATCCAATGCACCAGAGGTTCAATCTCTGATCGTGCTAGATTAACTAAATAGCAGTCTTCGATTAACCAAGAAAGGATGCTGAAGTAGGTTCAAGCGATAATGGCTCGGATTTTGCGGTCAGCGGCGAACGAACGGCGCTCACCATTCATTACACTTACACACAGACATTCGGTGGGCTTTTTCACTGCGACTTGTGTTAATTAGTGAGTCAAAACAGCGCGTCTCCTTAGCCAATCAGATTGAAGAATCCTTACATAAGACATAAGAAATAGCAGTAGGAGTAGGCCATTCGGCCCCTGGAGCCTGCTCCGCCATTCAATAAGATCATGGCTGATCTTCTACCTCATCTCCACTTTCCTGCACTATCCCCATATCCCTTGATTCTCTTAATATTCAAAACTCTATCGATCTCTATCTTGAATATACTCAATGACTGAGCCTCCACAGCCCTCTGGGGTAGAGAATTCCAAAGATTCACCACCCTCCGAGTGAAGAAATTTCTCCTCATCTCAGTCCTAAATGGCCGACCCCTTATTCTGAGACTGTGACCCCTGGTTCTAGACTCCCCAGCCAGGGGAAACATCCTCCCTGCATCTACCCTGTCAAACCCTGTAAGAATTTTGCATGTTTCAATGAGAGCACCTCTCATTCTTCTAAACTTGAGAATATAGGCCTAGTGAGACACGCAGATTCTAAACCAGAAAGTGTCAGTTAGAATATTTAATTCAATGCCAAATCATGTGCAGAAGTCTCCAACATTAATTAAAATCTGAAGGAATGAGACTCCACACTTTTAAAAGTAAATTTTCAGTCCCAGAAAGGTTGTTTGGCAGTAATTAAGACTTAACACACCGTTAAAAATTCACTTCCACTTGAATGGACACGCCCTAACTTTCTCTGCGTGTTTAGTGGGCAAGTACCGCAACTTCACACTCTTCATGTGTTTGAATGCCGAGTCTCAACGGGATACCGGTTTGGCGGAGCTTCTGGGAGGAGCAGGGCAACTCGGACAGCAACTTCCTCATTTCCACGTCCGATTTACTCCTGAATAACGGTGAGCACTGATAGCCTCACCGTTATTCTTACCGCAAAATTCGGGCCATAATTAGATTAGGAGAAGGAATCGAGGGATGGGCGAGAAGGAATCGAGGGATGGGCGAGAAGGAATCGAGAGATGGGAGAGAAGGTGGGGGTAGTCTATCAAAACTTGAATGGTTTTGTTGGGCCCAATGGTCTTTCCCCACTAAAAATTCACCTCAGTCAAATTGAAAACTTCAAGCCTCCAAAACTATCCAATATAAAATTATACAGATCCTGCTATTAGCAAACTTAATATTCATGTCAGTTTGCTGCTTTTTAATAATAACAGAATACCTTTATTGCGCATCTCTGTAGAATCCCTTCGATTATTTTTCCTAATTTAGGTTTCTCCATGCCACTCTTCAGCCAAGAGAGCAAGTAAGTGTCCAGCTCACAATGGTGGTCTACAGCCAGATGTGCCGAGGTATAGTTAGTGATCTGACAACTAATTTCTGATGTTCTTTCCCACTTGTGGCAAAACAACTTGTTTTCACCCAGGTGAGATTGGGAATTCGTAGTATGGACAAGGATTCCAAATCGCCAGTTTCTAACAAACACTGCTTAACACGATCAACCGGGAGTGACTGGTGAAAAAAAATGATTACGTGCTAATTTAAAAGTGCACGCTGGCAGAATAATTGACAAGCTAGATTTCACTGCAATTTGCAGAAATCCATGTAGCACGCAGTACAGTGACAGTTGTCAGTCACGTGATAGACAGTCAGGCTCAATAACACCACTGCCTCAGCTAAGATTAGTTAACTCAGCAGAGACTGGGGATCAAACGCAGAACATTGCTGGTCTGTGCTTTAACCAGTCTGGTTTAATAATACCGGCACCTAAACAGAGACCAGCCAACTCAGCAATGAACGCAGACTGAACCCGGAACAATTCTGGTCTGTCTGTCTCAGCCACTCACTGCTTTGTACAGCTGAGTCAGTCATCAGGGAAGCAGGGAAAAGCAAATTTGATTTCTAAATTCTGTGCCCCAATGATACTAT